>JAAONU010000017.1:23096340-24428249 GCA_012932295.1 Cyclina sinensis
TTTTTTTTCCAAATGAATATAATACATTTACATGCAGTTATGAGCAACCTTGGTACTCTGATGAATGCCACGAAAAAAAGATACGAGTTTTTACGATTTTTAAATAGATACCGTAGTAATTGTTGTGAAGAAAATAGAAAATCATTTGTGAAAGCAATGTCAGAATACAAAAATTTATTACATAAATGCAGATATGAATATCATAGACAGAATACGGATACATTATTAAACAATAGAACCAAAAATTTTCGTATGTATTGGAATTTATTAAAGGAGTCCGCTGGTATAAAAAGATCTGATATACCACTGTCGGTTCTTGAAAACTATTTTAAAGCTGTGAATAATCCACTTGATAGATATTTTATACCAGATGATGACGTTTTAGATTTTAATGTAAGATACAGGGACGGATAATTTAAAATTATGTTTCATGAGTTGAATGTGTGTATTAGTGCCAATAAAATATTGTTAGCCATAAAACAACTGAAAAATAACCGCTCTGTTGGCCCAGATTTAATACTTAATGAATTTTTAATTGCCGGTAAAGATGTATCTATTGATGTTTTGTATAGTCTATTTAATAAAGCTTTTGATACTGGATATTTTCCAGACAGATGGTCTGAAGGGTATGTAATTCCCTTGCACAAAAAAGGAAGTATTAATAATGGAGAGAATTACAGAGGTATCACATTGCTCAGTTGCCTTGGTAAATTATTTACACGTATTATTAATAAAAGGTTAGAAAAATGTATATGTTGAAGCGCAAGTCGGTTTCAGACCACATATGGAATCTATAGACAATATGTTTGTTTTACACGGTCTCATATCACATGTGCTAAATCAAGGGAAGCAACTATTTTGCCTATTTGTTGCTTTCAGTAAAGCCATTGATTATGTTGTTCGAGATAAGTTATGGTACAAACTTGTTAACTTAGGATTACGAGGTAAAATTTTAGATATAATACAATCTATATATACATCAGTCAAATCAAGAGTGAAATATTTAAATAAATTAAGTGAAGAATTCAGGTGTGCCCTCGGAGTTAAACAAGGGGAATGCTTATCTCCCTTTTTATTTACAATATACATAAATGATATAGAAGATACATTTATTCAAAGTGGAATTGAAGGGCTTAATATTAATATGTTTAAGATGTTTTTATTGTTATATACTGACGATATGGTTATCTTTGCAAATTCAGCTGAAGAATTACATCATAGTTTACTGCTTCTGCATGATTATTGTGAGACATGCAAACTTAAAAATAATATTGTGTAAACGAAGGTTATGGTATTTAGAAAAGGTGGAAGACTACAGCAAAACTTAAAATTCTATTATGATGAGTGTGAAAAAGAAAGTGTTAATAAATTCACATGTCTGGGTAATGTATTTTCCAGTGGTGGTTCATTCAGTGCTGCAAAAACTACATTAGCTGGTCAGACCAGAAAGCTATATTAGCCTAAAACAAATGTCTGTATAAATTTACATATTTAACACTGTTACATAAATTGGATTTGTTTGATAAATTGATTTCGCCTATTTTGAATTATGCAGTGAATTTATATGTTTTGGAGATAATAATACGAAATTGCTCTTGAAATGAGAATATTGATGAATGTTTATATAAATTTGAAACGATCGTGAATGGTGTAGCCGAACCTTTAAGAAAAAATGTAGAACTGTTTTTTTCCAAATGAATATAATACATTTACATGCGGTTATAAGCAATCTTGTTACTCTGATGAATGCCACGAAAAAAGATACGAGTTTTTACGATTTTTAAATAGATACCGTAGTAATTGTTGTGAAGAAAATAGAAAATCATTTGTGATAGCAAAGTCAGAATACAAAAATTTATTACGTAAATGCAGATATGAATATCAGAAACAGAAAACGGATACATTATTAAACAATAGAACCAAAAATTCTCGTATGTATTGGAATTTATTAAAGGAGTCCGCTGGTATAAAAAGATCTGATATACCACTGTCGGTTTTTGAAAACTATTTTAAAGCTGTGAATAATCCACTTGATAGATATTTTAAATCAGATGAAGACGTTTTAGATTTTAATGTAAGATACAGGGACAGATAATTAAAAATTATGTTTCATGAGTTGAATGTGTGTATTAGTGCCAATGAAATTTTGTTAGCCATAAAACAATTGAAAAATAACCGCTCTGGTGGCCCAGATTTAATACTCAATGAATTTTTAATTGCCGGTAAAGATGTATTTATTGATGTTTTGTATAGTCTATTTAATAAAGCTTTTGATACTGGATATTTTCCAGACAGATGGTCTGAAGGGTGTGTAATTCCCTTGCACAAAAAAGGAAGTATTAATAATGTAGAGAATTACAGAGGTATCACATTACTCAGTTGCCTTGGTAAATTATTTACACGTATCATTAATAATAGGTTAAAAAATTGGGCCGAAATGTATTATGTATATGTTGAAGCGCAAGTCGGTTTCAGACCACATACGGAACCTATAGACAATATGTTTGTTTTACACGGTCTCATATCACATGTGCTAAATCAAGGGAAGCAACTATTTTGCCTATTTGTTGCTTTCAGTAAAGCCTTTGATTATGTTGTTTGAGATAAGTTATGGTACAAACTTGTTAACTTAGGATTACGAGGTAAAATTTTAGATATAATACAATCTATATATACATCAGTCAAATCAAGAGTGAAATATTTAAATAAATTAAGTGAAGAATTCAGGTGTGCCCTCGGAGTTAGACAAGGGGAATGCGTATCTCCCTTTTTATTTACAATATACATAAATGATTTAGAAGATACATTTATTCAAAGTGAAATTGAAGGGCTTAATATCAATATGTTTAAGATGTTTTTATTGTTATATACTGACGATATGGTTATCTTTGCAAATTCAGCTGAAGAATTACATCATAGTTTACTGCTTCTGCATGATTATTGTGAGACATGGAAACTTAAAGTTAATATTGTGAAAACGAAGGTTATGGTATTTAGAAAAGGTGGAAGACTACAGCAAAACTTAAAATTCTATTATGATGAGTGTGAAAAAGAAAGTGTTAATAAATTCACATGTCTGGGTAATGTATTTTCCAGTGGTGGTTCATTCAGTGCTGCAAAAACTACATTAGCTGGTCAGACCAGAAAGCTACATTTGCCTAAAACAAATGTCTGTATAAATTTACATATTTAACACTGTTACATAAATTGGATTTGTTTGATAAATTGATTTCGCCTATTTTGAATTATGCAGTGAATTTATATGTTTTGGAGATAATTATACGAAATTGCTCTTGAAATGAGAATATTGATGAATGTTTATATAAATTTGAAACGATCGTGAATGGTGTAGGCGAACCTTTATTTAAGAAAAAATGTAGAACTGTTTTTTCTAAATGAATATAATACATTTACATGCAGTTATGAGCAACCTTGGTACTCTGATGAATTCCACAAAAGAAGATGAGGTATTTAAATAGATACCGTAGTAATTTTTGTGAAGAAAACAGAAAATCATTTCTGAAAGCAAGGTCAGAATACAAAAATTTATTACGTAAATGCAGACCTCTAACTGTTAATTGGTGTTCCTTGGTTAAGAACCTTTTGTGTTCATGAGGATTCTATGGAGTATGGTTACAAAAAAATGTTGGTAACATATATTTCTTTTTAGTTGTTGCTAAGGAGAGGTTAAGAGATAATTTTGTACAATACTGGCATAGCAGGTTAGAAAATTCGTCAAAGCACTATTTTATAGAACAATAAGTTGTTTTAATTTTTAAGACTATCTTAATATTATAAGAAATGATAAGTATTCAAAAGCATTGTCAAGGTTAAGAGTATCATCTCATAGGCTATATATAGAAGCCAGACGCTGGACAAAACCAGCTAGTATAGCTATTAGTGAGAGAAAATGTACCTTGTGTAATGTTTTAGAAGATGAGTACCATTTCATATTAGAATGTCCATTGTATAATCATATTAGATCCCAATATATACAAAGAAACTATACGAGACATCCAAGTATGTTTAGATTAATAGAATAACTTAGTTGTAAAAATGCATTACAAGTTAAAAATTTAGGTTAATATGTATATCATGCGTTTGAAACTAGAAATGAAACAGTATATGGTACAAATGATATATAATATAATAAATATGTCTGTATAAATTTTAAATATAATGAAAAATGAAATCGTTTTATAGCTCTCTAATACACACTTTTATGTTAATGTTCACATATTTAAACGTTTATACAAATAAGACTGTGATACGAATCTTACATAGTTTATTTTAATGTAAGATTGGTCTCACGCGGTCGCCAGAACTATAGGAATGTAACTAATAATTGGAATGTCAATGTCTTAACTTTTATTTTCGGTAAGGCTTTTGATGGGGTCGATCTTTGTCACTAAAATGAACAACCAGTCTGTAAAGTTGATATAAATAATTTTACTACGCATATTCATATTTGTGGTGTCGGTAAAACATGCACACTTAATATTTTTCCCGATAGTTGAAAACAAAATAAGATTTATATTATATCAATTAAATTATGTAAAGTCGTTATTCTTATAAAATTATTTCATCATCTTGGTGGTTTTTAAATTTGAAAACTGTAAATTTGTAAAATCAACATCTCAACATGAACATGTAACAATTACCAATAAAAATGTTGTTTTATACAAACTTGACCGCCTTACAAACAAATACTTGTGTGTAAAAATTTATGTATTATGTCATACCTTCCCCAACATCATAACAATATACATATTCATATTATTAATTTCACTGTTCCGCTGTATACAACTTTGTAATTCTTTGCCACCATGGGCTTGAAGCCCAGTGGATTATTTATTTTTAAAATCTTGAAAATATATGACAGTTTAACTTTAGGACAAAGTAAAATCTGCTTTAAACTCGATGTCAGTCAGTTGATTCTACCTGTTGTTTGATAACATTAGAATCAAAATAGAAGTATCTATATTATTGCAGCTGTAAAGGACATTTTAGACTTTCTGAAAATGTAAAGTTTATGGATGTGGAATAAAAAGTTTTATATGTTACAAACAAAAAAAGCCTTTTTTAATAATTTCTACTGACATGTGTGATAAATTATATAGGTAATAGGTTACATAGGGAGCTGCTTATGTTATCTATGCCTCTGCTTCTTACAATATAATTATGATTATAAATGTATATGGTACATGTATTACAATTGATTGCCCAGTTTTAACAGACAGTGGTTGGTGGGTTTGGAAGAAACGTTCGCTCTCAGTGATCTTCGTCTGATTTTTGTAGTTGTGTTTATGAAATATACATCGATGTGATTGATGTTTGGGTCGTATATGGCGGAAGTGGTAATCTTGGCAACGGTACTTGTGTAGTCATTGTGCTGCATGTTCTAGGTGTTGTTGACAGCTATTTTCGAGGTGTTGCTTGTTCTAGAAGTTGGTGTTTAAGTTTGATGTTCGTTCTGTTGATTGTTCACGGTGTTGGTGATATTCGTTGTGTTCCTGTTCTAGGTGTTGGTAATAGTCGTGGTGTTCATGTTCTAGGTGTTGGTAATAGTCGTTGTGTTCATGTTCTAGGTGTTGGTAATAGTCGTTACGTTCTTGTTCTAGGTGTTGGTGATACTTGTTACGTTCTTGTTCTAGGTCCTGGTAATAGTCGTTATGTTCTTGTTCTAGATGTTGGTAATACTCGTTACGTTCTTGTTCTAGGTGTTGGTAATATTCGTTACGTTCTTGTTCTAGGTGTTGCTAATACTCGTTACGTTCTTGTTCTAGGTGTTGGTAATACTCGTTACGTTCATGTTCTAGGTGTTGGTAATAGTCGTTGTGTTCATGTCCTTGGTGTTAGTGATAGTCGTTGTGTTCCTATTCTAGGTGTTTGTAATAGTCGTTTTGTTATTGTTTTAGGTGTTTGTGATAGTCGTTTTGTTATTGTTTTAGGTGTTTGTGATAATCGTAATATTCTTGTTCTAGGTGTTGGTAATACTCGTAATGATTTTCTTCTACGTGTTGGTAAGTCGTTGAGTTTTTGTTCTACGTATTGGTAATGGTCGTTATGTTCTTGTTCTAGGTGTTGGCAATAGTCGTTACATTCTTGTTCTAGGTGTTGGTGATAGTCGTTATGTTCTTGTTCTAGATGTTGCTAATAGTCGTAATGTTCTTGTTTTATGTATTGATAATACTCGTAATTCCTGTTCTATGTGTTTGTGATAGTTGTTGTGTTCTTGTTCTAGGTATTGGCAATAGTCGTTTTGTTCTTGTTCTAGGCGTTGGTTAAAGTTGTTGTGATCTTGTTCTAGGTGTTGGTGATAGTCGTTATGTTCTTGATCTAGGCGTTGGTGAAAGTCGTTTTGTTCTTGCTTTAGGCGTTGGTGAAAGTCGTTATCTTCTTGTTCTAGGCGTTGGTGAAAGACGCTATGTTCTTGTTCTAGGCGTTGGTGAAAGTCGCTATGTTCTTGTTCTAGGTGTTGGTGATAGTCGTTATTTTCTTGTTCTAGGCGTTGGTGAAAGTCGTTATGTTCTTGTTCTTGGCGTTGGTGAAAGTCGTTATGTTCTTGTTCTTGGCGTTAGTGAAAGTCGTTGTGTTCATGTTCTAGGTGTTGGTAATAGTAGAAATGTTTTTGTTCTAGGTGTTGGTTATAGTCGAAATGTTCTTGTTCTATGTGTTGGTGATAGTCTTTGTGTTCATGTTCTAGGTGTTTATGATAGTTGTTCTGTTCTTGTTTAAAGTTTTTGTGATAGTCGTTGTGTTCTTTGTCTAGGTATTGGTTTATGTTCCAGTTATTGATGAAAATGAATTTGTATGGAAATATTTATATATTACCGTTAGATTATAGTACTGATATTTATATGCCAAGATTATCACAAGATCAAGGTCATGTTCATAATACCGATTTATTATTATTAGAATTTTGCAAGCAAACTGGTGTAAGAATTCTTAATGGTAGATTTGGACCAGAATCTTCAGAGCGTACTTTTGTCGGTGGTCAGGGAACTAGCATTGCAGATTATGTTTTATGTAGATCAGATCTATTTGATTACGTGCATAATTTTACGGTCATGATCCGAATATTTTAAGTGACCATTGCCTTATTACTTTTCAATTATTGTAATGGACACTATAATGTCGAGTATGAACAAGGAAAGGAAACTGTACAATCGAAATATATATGTGACAGATTTATCACAACAATTCGTAAATGCTCTATAAAGTGATTTTGTTACAAAATGTTTTGAAAGTCTACAAGATGATATATGAAATTGCTCTTGTAATGAGAATATTGATGCATGTTTATATAAACTTGAAACGATCGTGGATGGTGTAGCCGAACCTTTATTTAAGAAAAAATGTAGAACTGCTTTTTCAAATAAATATTATACATCTACATGCAGTTATGAGCAACCTAGGTACTCTGATGAATGCCACGAAAAAAGATACGAGTTTTTCAGATTTTTAAATAGATACCGTAGTAATTGTTGTGAAGAAAACAGAAAATCGTTTGTGAAAGCTAGGTCAGAATACAAAAATTAATTACATAAATGCAGATATGAATATCATTAACAGAAAACGGATACATTATTAAACAATAGAACCAAAAATTATCGTATGTATTGGAATTTATTAAAGGAGTCCGCTGGTGTAAAAAGATCTGTTATACCACTTTCGGTTTTTGTAAACGATTTTAAAGCTGTGAATAATCCACTTGATAAATATTTTATACCAGATGATGACGTTTTAGATTTTAATACAAGATACAGGGGCGGATAATTTAAAATTCTGTTTCATGAGTTGAATGTGTGTATTAGTGCCAATGAAATATTGTTAGCCATAAAACAATTGACAAATAACCGCTCTGGTGGCCCAGATTTAATACTCAATGAATTTTTAATTGCCGGTAAAGATGTATTTATTGATGTTTTGTATAGTCTATTTAATAAAGCTTTTGATACTGGATATTTTCCAGACAGATGGTCTGGAGGGTGTGTAGGCCTAATTCCCTTGCACAAAAAAGGAAGTATTAATAATGTAGAGAATTACAGAGGTATCACATTACTCAGTTGCCTTGGTAAATTATTTACACGTATCATTAATAATAGGTTAAAAAATTGTGCCGAAATGTATTATGTATATGTTGAAGAGCAAGTCGGTTTCAGACCACATATGGAACCTATAGACAATATGTTTGTTTTACACGGTCTTATATCACATGTGCTAAATCAAGGGAAGCAACTATTTTGCCTATTTGTTGCTTTCAGTAAAGCCTTTGATTATGTTGTTCGAGATAAGTTATGGTACAAACTTGTAAAATTAGGATTACGAGGTAAAATTTTAGATATAATACAATCTATATATACATCAGTCAAATCAAGAGTGAAATATTTAAATAAATTAAGTGAAGAATACACGTGTTCCTTCGGAGATAGACAAGGGGAATGCTTATCTTCATTTTCATTTACAATGTACATAAATGATTTAGAAGATACATTTATTAAAAGTGGAATTGAAGGACTTTATATTAATATGTTTAAGATGTTTTATTGTTATATACTGACGATATGGTTATCTTTGCAAATTCAGCTGAAGAATTACATCATAGTTTACTGCTTCTGCATGATTATTGTGAGACATGGAAACTTAAAGTTAATTATTGTAAAAACGAAGGTTATGGTATTTAGAAAAGGTGGAAGACTACAGCAAAACTTAAAATTCTAAAATGATAAGTGTGAAAAAGAAAGTGTTAATAAATTCAAATGTCTGGGTAATGTATTTTCCAGTGGAGGTTCATTCAGTGCTGCAAAAACTACATTAGCTGGTCAGACCAGAAAGCTATATTTGTCGAAAACAAATGTCTGTATAAATTTACCTATTTAACACTGTTACATAAATTGGATTTGTTTGATAAATTGATTTCGCCTATTTTGAATTATGGCAGTGAATTAATAGGTTTTGGAGATAATCATACGAAATTGCTCTTTTAATGAGAATATTGATGAATGTTTATATAAATTTGAAATGATCGTGGATGGTGAAGCCGAACCTTTATTTAAGAAAAAATGTAGAACTGTTTTTCCCAAATGAATATAATACATCTACGTGCAGTTATGAGCAACCTTAGTACTCTGATGAATGCCACGAAAGAAGATGAGTTTTTTAAATAGATACCGTAGTAATTGTTGTGAAGGAAACAGAAATTCATTTCTGAAAGCAAGGTCAGAATACAAAAATTTATTACGTAAATGCAGACCTCTAACTGTTAATTGGTGTTCCTTGGTTAAGAACCTCTTGCGTTCATTAGAATTCTATGAAGTATGGTTACAACAAAATGTTGGTAACAGATATTTCTTTTTAGTTGTTGCTAAGCAGAGGTTATGAGATAATTTTGTACAATACTGGCATAGCAGGTTAGAAAATTCGTCAAAGCACTATTTTATAGAACAATAAGTTGTTTTAATTTTTAAGACTATCTTAAAATTATAAGAAATGATAAGTATTCAAAAGCATTATCAAGGTAAAGAGTATCATCTTTTAGAATATATATAGAAGCCAGACGTTGGACAAAACCAGCTAGTATAGCTATTAGTGAGAGAAAATGTACCTTGTGTAATGTTTTAGAAGATGAGTACCATTTCATATTAGAATGTCCATTGTATAATCTTCATAGATCCCAATATATACAAAGAAACTATACGAGACATCCAAGTATGTTTAAATTAATAGAATAACTTAGTTGTAAAAATGCATTACAAGTTAAAAATTTAGGTTAATATGTATATCATGCGTTTGAAACTAGAAATGAAACAGTATATGGTACAAATAATATATAATATAATAAATATGTCTGTATAAATTTTAAATATAATGAAAAATGAAATCGTTTTATAGCTCTCAAATACACACCTTTATGTTAATGTTCACATATTTAAACGTTTATACAAATAAGACTGTGATACGAATCTTACATAGTTTATTTTAATGTAAGATTGGTCTCACGCGGTCGCCAGAATTATAGGAATGTAACTAATAATTGGAATGTCAATGTCTTAACTTTCGTTTTCGGTAAGGCTTTTGATGGGGTCGATCTTTGTCACAAAAATGAACAACAAGTCTGTAAAGATGATATAAATAATTTTACTACGCATATTCATATTTGTGGTGTCGGTAAAACATGCACACTTAATATTTTTCCCGATAGTTGAAAACAAAATAAGATTTATATTATATAAATAAATTATGTAAAGTCGTTATTCTTATAACATTATTTCATCATCTTTGTGGTTTTGAAATTTGAAAACTGTTAATTTGTAAAATCAACATCTCAACAAGAACATGTAACAATTACCAATAAAAATATTGTTTTATACAAACTTGACCGCCTTACAAACAAATACTTGTGTGTAAAATTTATGTATTATGTCATACCTTTCCCAACATCATAACAATATACATATTCATATTATTAATTTCACTGTTCCGCTGTATAAACTATGTAATGCTTTGCCACAATGGGCTTGAAGCCCAGTGGATTATTTATTTTTAAAATCTTGAAAATATATGACAGTTTAACTTTAGGACAAAGTAAAATCTGCTTTAAACTCGATGTCAGTCAGTTGATTCTACCTGTTGTTTGATAACATTAGAATCAAAATAGAAGTATCTATATTATTGCAGCTGTAAAGGACATTTTAGACTTTCTGAAAATGTAAAGTTTATGGATGTGGAATAAAAAGTTTTATATGTTACAAATGAAAAAAAGCCTTTTTTAATAATTTCTACTGACATGTGTGATAAATTATATAGGTAATAGGTTACATAGGGAGCTGCTTATGTTATCTATGCCTCTGCTTCTTACAATATAATTATGATTATAAATGTATATGGTACATGTATTACAATTGATTGCTCAGTTTTAACAGACAGTGGTTGGTGGGTTTGGAAGAAACGTTCGCTCCCAGTGATCTTCTTCTGATTTTTGTAGTTGTGTTTATGAAATATACATCGATGTGATTGATGTTTGGGTCGTATATGGCGGAATTGGTAATCTTGGCAACGGTAATTGTGTAGTCATTGTGCTGCATGTTCTATATGTTGTTGACAGCTAATTTCGAGGTGTTGCTTGTTCTAGAAGTTGGTGTTTAAGTTTGATGTTCGTTCTGTTGATTGTTCACGGTGTTGGTGATAGTCGTTGTGCTCCAGTTCTAGGTCTTGGTAATAGTCGTTGTGTTCATGTTCTAGGTGTCGGTGATAGTCGTTGTGTTCATGTTCTAGGTGTTAGTAATAGTCGTTATGTTCTTGTTCTAGGTGTTGCTAATGCTCGTTACGTTCTTGTTTTAGGTGTTGGTGATAGTCGTTGTGTTCCTGTTCTAGGTGTTGGAAATAGTCGTTACGTTCTTCTTCTAGGTGTTGGTGATAGTCCTTACAATCCTGTTTTAGGTGTTTGTAATAGTCGTTGTGTTCATGTTCTAGGTGTTGGTGATAGTCGTTGTGTTCCTGTTCTAGGTGTTGGTAATAGTCGTTGTGTTCATGTTCAAGGTGTCGGTGAAACTCGTTGTGTTCCTGTTTTAGGTGTTTTTAATAGTCGTTTTTTATTGTTTTAGGTGTTTATGATAGTCGTAATGTTCTCGTTCTAGGTGTTGGTGAAGGTCGTTATGTTTTTGTCCTAGGTGTTGGTAATAGTTGTAATGATTTTGTGCTACGTGTTGGTAAGTCGTTGTGTTTTTGTTCTACGTTTTGGTAATAGTCTTTATGTTCTTGTTCTAGGTATTGGTAATAGTCCTTACGTACTTGTTCTAGGTGTTGGTGATAGTCGTTATGTTCTTGTTCTAGGTGTTGGTGATAGTCGTTGCGTTCAGGTTCTAGGTGTTGGTGATAGTCGTTGTGTTCTTGTTCTAGGTGTTGGTAATAGTCGTAATGTTTTTTTTTCTAGGTATTGGTGATAGTCTTTTTGCTCTTGTTCTAGGTGTTCCTGATAGTTGTTGTGTTCTTGTCCTGGATAGTTGGTGATAGTCGAAATGTTCTTGTCTAGGTGTTGGTGATTTCCGTTGTGTTCTTGTTCTAGGTGTTGGTTATAGTCGTAATGTTCTTGTTCTAGGTGTTGGTTATAGTCGTAATGTTCTTGTTCTAGGTGTTGGTAATAGTCGTAATGTTCTTGTTCTAGGTGTTGGTTATAGTCGAAATGTTATTGTTCTAGGTGTTAGTGATATTCGTTGTGTTCTTGTTCTAGGTGTTGGTGATAGTCCGTACGTTATTGTTCTAGCTGTTGGTGATAGTCATTGTGTTTATGTTCTAGGTGTTGGTGATAGTCGTTGTGTTCATGTTCTAGCCTTTGGTGATAGTCGTTGTGTTCATGTTCGAGCTGTTGGTGATAGTCTTTGTGTTCATGTTCTAGCTGTTTGTGATAGTCGTTATGTTCATGTTCTAGGTGTTGGTGATAGTCGTTGTGTTCATGTTCTAGGTGTTGGTGGTAGTCGTGGTGTTCATGTTCTAGGTGTTGGTGATAGTCGTTGTGTTCATGTTCTAGGTGTTGGTGATAGTCCGTACGTTCTTGTTCTAGGTGTTGGTTATAGTCCGTACGTTCTTGTTCTAGGTGTTGGTGATAGTCCGTACGTTCTTGTTCTAGGTGTTTGTGCTGTCCGTACGTTCTTGTTCTAGGTGTTGGTGATAGTTCTTACGTTGTTGTTCTATGTGTTGGTGATAGTCGTTGCGTTCATGTTCCAGGTGTTGGTGATAATCGTTGTGTTCCTGTTCTAGGTGTTGGTGATAGTCGTTGTGTTTTTGTTCTAGGTGTTGGTGATAGTCGTTGTGTCCTGTTCTAGGTGTTTTTAATATTCGTTTTCTTATTGTTTTAGGTGTTTGTGATAGTCATAATGTTCTTGTTCTAGGTGTTGGTGATAGTCGTTATGTTTTTGTCCTAGGTGTTGGTTATAGTTGTAATGATTTTGTTCTACGTGTTTGTTAGTCGTTGTGTTCTTGTTCTAGGTGTTGGTAATAGTCCTTACGTTCTTGTTCTAGGTGTTGGTGATAGTCCTTATGTTTTTGTTCTAGATGTTGCTACTAGTACTTATGTTCTTTGTCTAGGTGTTGGTAATAGTCGTAATGTTCTTGTTCTAGGTGTTAGTGATGGTCCTTGTGTTTATGTTCTAGGTGTTGGTGATAGTCGTTGTGTTATTGTTCTAGCTGTTGGTATGTGTCGTAATTTTTTTGTTCAAGGTATTAGTGATAGTCGTTTTGCTCTTGTTGTAGGTGTTGCTGATAGTTGTTGTGTTCTTGTTCTAGGTGTTAGTGATAGTTGTAATGTTCTTGTTTAGGTGTTGGTGATTGTCGTTGTGTTCTTGTTCTAGGTGTTAGTTATAATCGTAATGTTCTTGTTCTAGGTGTTTGTAATAGTTGTAATGTTCTTGTTCTAGGTGTTGGTTATAGTCGTAATGTTCTTGTTCTAGGTGTTGGTGTTAGTCGTTAGTAATAATCGTAATGTTCTTGTTCTAGGTGTTTGTAATAGTTGTAATGTTCTTGTTCTAGGTGTTGGTTATAGACGTAATGTTCTTGTTCTAGGTGTTGCTGTTAGTCGTTAGTAATAATCGTTATGTTCTTGTTCTAGGTGTTTGTAATAGTTGTAATGTTCTTGTTCTAGGTGTTGGAAATAGTCGTATTGTTCTTGTTTTAGGTATTGATAATAGTCGTGATTCCTGTTCTATGTGTTTGTGATAGTTGTTCTGTTCTTGTATAGGTATTGATGATAATCGTTATGTTTTTGTTCTACGCGTTGGTGAAAGTCGTTGTAATCTAGTTCTAGGCATTGGTGAAAGCCGTTATGATCTTGTTCTAGGTGTTGGTGAAAGTCGTTACGTTCTTGTTCTACGCGTTGGTGAAAGTCGTTGTAATCTAGTTCTAGGTGTTGGTGATAGTCGTTGTTTTCTTGTTCTAGGCGTTGGTGAAAGTAGTTATGTTCTTGTTCTTGGCGTTGGTGAAAGCCGTTGTGTTCATGTTCTAGGTGTTGGTTATAGTCGTTATGTTCTTTTTTTTGGCGTTGGTGAAAGTTGTTGTGTTCTTGTTCTAGGCGTTGGTGAAAGTCGTTATGTTCTTGTTCTAGGTGTTTGTGAATGTCGTTGTGTTCTTGTTCTAGCCGTTGGTGAAAGTCGTTATGTTTTTGTTCTAGGTGTTGGTGATAGTCGTTATGTTCTTGTTCTTAGTGTTGGTGATAGTCGTTATGTTCTTGTTCTAAGTGTTGATGATAGTCGTTATGTTCTTTTTTTTCTAGGCGTTGGTGAAAGTCGTTATGTTCTTTTTCTAGGTGTTGGTGATAGTCGTTATGTTCTTTTTCTAGGCGTTGGTGATAGTCGTTGTGTTTTTGTTCTAGGCGTTGGTGATAGTCTTTATGTTCTTTTTCTATGTGTTGTTGATAGTCGTTGTGTTCATGTTCTAGGTGTTTATGATAGTTGTTTTGTTCATGCTTTAGGCGTTTATGATAGTTGTTGTGTTCTTGTTTTAGGTGTTTGTAATAGTCGCTGTGTTCTTTGTCTAGGTATTGGTTTATGTTCAAGTTATTGATGAAAGTGATTTTGTCACAGAATGTTTTGAAAGTCTACAAGATGATATACGAAATTGCTCTTGTAATGTGAATATTGATGCATGTTTGTATAAATTTGAAACGATCGTGGATTATGTAGCCGAACCTTTATTTAAGAAAAAATGTAGAACTGCTTTTTCCAAATGAATATAATACATTTACATGCAGTTATGAGCAACCTTGGTACTCTGATGAATGCCACGAAAAAAGTTACGAGTTTTTACGATTTTTAAATAGATACCGTAGTAATTGTTGTGAAGAAAACAGAAAATCGTTTGTGAAAGCTAGGTCAGAATACAAAACTTAAATACATAAATGCAGATATGAATTTCATAAACAGAAAATGGATACATTATTAAACAATAGAACCAAAAATGCTCGTATGTATTGGAATTTATTAAAGGAGTCCGCCTGTGTAAAAAGATCTGATATACCACTATCGGTTTTTGTAAACGATTTTAAAGCTGTGAATAATCCACTTGATAGATATTTTATACCAGGCGATGACGTTTTAGATTTCAATGTAAGGTACAGGGACGGATAATTTAAAATTCTGTTTCATGAGTTGAATGTGTGTATTAGTGCCAATGAAATATTGTTAGCCATACAACAATTGACAAATAACCGCTCTGGTGGCCCAGATTTAATACTCAATGAATTTTTAATTGCCGGTCAAAATGTATTTATTGATGATTTGTATAGTCTATTTAATAAAGCTTTTGATACTGGATATTTTCTAGACAGATGGCCTGAAGGGTGTGTAATTCCCTTGCACGAAAAAGGAAGTATTAATAATGTAGAGAATTACAGAGGTATCACATTACTCAGTTGCCTTGGTAAATTATTTACAAGTATCATTAATAATAGGTTTGAAAATTTGGGCCGAAATATATTATGTATATGTTGAAGCGCAAGTCGGTTTCAGACCACATATGGAACCTATAGACAATATGTTTGTATTACACGGTCTCATATCACATGTGCTAAATCAAGGGAAGCAACTATTTTGCCTATTTGTTGATTTCAGTAAAGCTTTTGATTATGTTGTTCGAGAAAAGTTATTGTACAAACTTGTAAAATTAGGCTTAAGAGGTAAAATTTTAGATAAAATACAATCTATATATACATCAGTCAAATCAAGAGTGAAATATTTAAATAAATTAAGTGAAGAATTCACGTGTTCCTTCGGAGATAGACAAGGGGAATGCTTATCTTCATTTTCATTTACAATGTACATAAATGATTTAGAAGATACATTTATTAAAAGTGGAATTGAAGGACTTTATATTAATATGTTTAAGATGTTTTTATTGTTATATACTGACGATATGGTTATCTTTGCAAATTCAGCTGAAGAATTACAACATAGTTTACTGCTTCTGCATGATTATTGTGAGACATGGAAACTTAAAGTTAATTATTGTAAAAACGAAGGTTATGGTATTTAGAAAAGGTGGAAGACTACAGCAAAACTTAAAATTCTAAAATGATAAGTGTGAAAAAGAAAGTGTTAATAAATTCAAATGTCTGGGTAATGTATTTTCCAGTGGAGGTTCATTCAGTGCTGCAAAAACTACATTAGCTGGTCAGACCAGAAAGCTATATTTGTCGAAAACAAATGTCTGTATAAATTTACCTATTTAACACTGTTACATAAATTGGATTTGTTTGATAAATTGATTTCGCCTATTTTGAATTATGGCAGTGAATTAATAGGTTTTGGAGATAATGATACGAAATTGCTCTTTTAATGAGAATATTGATGAATGTTTATATAAATTTGAAATGATCGTGGATGGTGAAGCCGAACCTTTATTTAAGAAAAAATGTAGAACTGTTTTTCCCAAATGAATATAATACATCTACGTGCAGTTATGAGCAACCTTAGTACTCTGATGAATGCCACGAAAGAAGATGAGTTTTTTAAATAGATACCGTAGTAATTGTTGTGAAGGAAACAGAAAATCATTTCTGAAAGCAAGGTCAGAATACAAAAATTTATTACGTAAATGCAGACCTCTAACTGTTAATTGGTGTTCCTTGGTTAAGAACCTCTTGCGTTCATTAGGATTCTATGAAGTATGGTTACAACAAAATGTTGGTAACAGATATTTCTTTTTAGTTGTTGCTAAGCAGAGGTTATGAGATAATTTTGTACAATACTGGCATAGCAGGTTAGAAAATTCGTCAAAGCACTATTTTATAGAACAATAAGTTGTTTTAATTTTTAAGACTATCTTAAAATTATAAGAAATGATAAGTATTCAAAAGCATTATCAAGGTAAAGAGTATCATCTTTTAGAATATATATAGAAGCCAGACGTTGGACAAAACCAGCTAGTATAGCTATTAGTGAGAGAAAATGTACCTTGTGTAATGTTTTAGAAGATGAGTACCATTTCATATTAGAATGTCCATTGTATAATCATCATAGATCCCAATATATACAAAGAAACTATACGAGACATCCAAGTATGTTTAAATTAATAGAATTACTTAGTTGTAAAAATGCATTACAAGTTAAAAATTTAGGTTAATATGTATATCATGCGTTTGAAACTAGAAATGAAACAGTATATGGTACAAATAATATATAATATAATAAATATGTCTGTATAAATTTTAAATATAATGAAAAATGAAATCGTTTTATAGCTCTCTAATACACACTTTTATGTTAATGTTCACATATTTAAACGTTTATACAAATAAGACTGTGATACGAATCTTACATAGTTTATTTTAATGTAAGATTGGTCTCACGCGGTCGCCAGAACTATAGGAATGTAACTAATAATTGGAATGTCAATGTCTTTACTTTCGTTTCCGATAAGGCTTTTGATGGGGTCGATCTTTGTCACTAAAATGAACAACCAGTCTGTAAAGTTGATATAAATAATTTTACTACGCCTATTCATATTTGTGGTGTCGGTAAAACATGCACACTTAATATTTTTCCCGATAGTTGAAAACAAAATAAGATTTATATTATATCAAATAAATTATGTAAAGTCGTTATCCTTATAAAATTATTTCATCATCTTGGTGGTTTTGAAATTTGAAAACTGTAAATTTGTAAAATCAACATCTCAACAAGAACATGTAACAATTACCAATTAAAGTGTTGTTTTATACAAACTTGACCGCCTTACAAACAAATACTTGTGTGCAAAAATTTATGTATTATGTCATACCTTTCCCAACATCATAACAATATACATATTCATATTATTAATTTCACTGTTCCGCTGTATACAACTATGTAATTCTTTGCCACCATGGCCTTGACGCCCAGTGGATTATTTATTTATAAAATCTTGAAAATATATGACAGTTTAACTTTAGGACAAAGTAAAATCTGCTTTAAACTCGATGTTAGTCAGTTGATTCTACCTGTTGTTTGATAACATAAGAATCAAAATAGAAGTATCTATATTATTGCAGCTGTAAAGAACATTTTAGACTTTCTGAAAATGTAAAGTTTATGGACGTGGAATACAAAGTTTTATGAGTTACAAATGAAAAAAGCCTTTTTAATAATTTCTACTGACATGTGTGATAAATTATATAGGTAATAGGTTACATAGGGAGCTACTTATGTTATCTATGCCTCTGCTTCTTACAATAAAATTATAATTATAAATGTATATGGTACATGCATTACAATTGATTGTCCAGTTTTAACAGACAGTGGTTGGTGGGTTTGGAAGAAACGTTCGCTCCCGGTGATCTTCTTCTGATTTTTGAAGTTGTGTTTATGAAATATACATCGATGTGATTGATGTTTGGGTCGTATATGGCGTATCTTGGCAACGGTACTTGTGTAGTCATTGTGCTGCATGTTCTAGGTATTCTTGACAGCTATTTTCGAGGTGTTGCTTGTTCTAGAAGTTGGTGTTTAATTTTGATGTTCGTTCTGTTGATTGTTTACCGGGTTGGTGATAGTCGTTGTGTTTCTATTCTAAGTGTTGGTAATAGTCGTTGTGTTCATGTTCTAGGTGTTGGTAATAGTCGTTATGTTCTTGTTCTAGGTGTTGGTGATACCGGTTAGGTTCTTGTTCTAGGTGTTGTTAATAGTCGTTATGTTCTTGTTCTAGGTGTTGCTAATACTCGTTACGTTCTTGTTCTAGGTGTTGGCAATACTCGTTGTGTTCATGTCCTTGGTGTTAGTGATAGTCGTTGTGTTCCTGTTCTAGGTGTTTGTAATAGTCGTTGTGTTCATGTTCTAGGTGTTGGTAATAGTCGTTTTGTTCTTGTTCTAGGTGTTGGTGATACTTGTTACGTTCTTGTTCTAGGTGTTGGTAATACTCGTTATGTTCTTGTTCTAGGTGTTGGTAATACTCGTTAAGTTCTTGTTCTAGGTGTACAAAAAACTCGTTGCGTTCTTCTTCTAGGTGTTGGTGATAGTACTTACGTTTTTGTTCTAGGTGTTGGTGATAGTGGTTGTGTTCATGTTCTAGATGTTGGTGATAGTCGTTGTGTTCCTGTTCTAGGTTTTGGTTATATTTGTTGTGTTTTTGTTATAGGTGTTGATGATATTCGTTGTATTCCTGTTCTAGGTGTTGGTAATAGTCGTTGTGTTCATGTCCTTGGTGTTGATGATAGTCGTTTGTTCCTGTTCTAGGTGTTTGTAATAGTCGTTTTGTTATTGTTTTAAGAGTTTATGATAAACGTAATGTTCTTGTTCTAGATGTTGGTGATAGTCGTTATGTTTTTGTCCTAGGTGTTGATAATAGTCGTAATGATTTTCTTCTACGTGTTGTTAAGTCGTTGTGTTTTTTTTTCTACGTGTTGGTAATGGTCGTTATATTCTTGTTCTAGGTGTTGGTAATAGTCGTTACGTTCTTGTTCTAGGTGTTGGTGATAGTCGTTATGTTCTTGTTCCAGATGTTGCTAATAGTAGTTATGTTCTTGTTCTAGGTGTTGATAATACTCGTTATGTTCTTGTTCCAGGTGTTGGTGATAGTCGTTGTGTTCATGTTCTAGGTTTTGGTGATAGTCGTTGTGTTCTTGTTCTAGGTGTTGGTAATAGTCGTAATGTTTTTGTTCTAGGTGTTGGTTATAGTTGTTTTGTTTTGTTCTAGGTGTTGGTAATAGCCGTTATATTCTTGTTCTAGGCGTTGGTAATAGTCGTAATGTCTAATTTTAGATATTGATAATACTCGTAATTCCTGTTCTATGTGTTTGTGATAGTTGTTGTGTTCTTGTTCTAGGTATTGGTGATAGTCGTTATGTTCTTGTTCTAGGCGTTGTTGAAAGTCGTTGTGATCGTGTTCTAGGTGTTGGTGATAGTCGTTATGTTCTTGATCTAGGCGTTGGTGAAAGTCGTTTTGTTCTTGTTTTAGGCGATGGTGAAAGTCGTTATTTTCTTGTTCTAGGCGTTGGTGAAAGTCGCTATGTTCTTGTTCTAGGCGTTTGTGAAAGTGGTTGTGTTTTTGTTCTAAACGTTTGTGAAAGTCGTTATGTTCTTGTTCTAGGCGTTTGTGAAAGTCGGTGTGTTCTTGTTCTAGGCGTCGGTGAAGGTCGTTATGTTCTTGTTCTAGGTGTTGCTGATAGTCGTTGTGTTCTTTTTCTAGGTATTGGTGATAGTCGTTATGTTCTTTTTCTACGTGTTGGTGATAGTCGTTGTGTTTTTGTTCTAGGCGTAGGTGATAGCCGTTATGTTCTTTTTCAAGACGTTGGTGATAGTCGTTATGTTCTTTTTCTAGGTGTTGGTGATAGTCATTATGTTCTTTTTCTAGGTGTTGGTGATAGACTTTATGTTCTTTTTCAAGACATTTGTGATAGTCGTTGTGTTCGTTTTCTAGGTGTTGGTGATAGTCGTTATGTTCTTTTTCTAGGTGTTGGTGTTGTCGTTATGTTCTTTTTCTAGGTGTTGGTAATAGTCGTTATGTTCTTTTTCTAGGTGTTGGTGATAGTCGTTATGTTCTTTTTCTAGGTGTTGGTGATAGTCATTATGTTCTATTTCTAGGTGTTGGTAATAGTAGTTATGTTCTTTTTCAAGACGTTGGTGATAGTCGTTGTATTTTTGTTCTAGGCGTAGGTGATAGTCGTTATGTTCTTTTTCTAGGTGTTTGTGATAGTCGTTGTGTTTTTGTTCTAGGCGTTGGTGATAGTCGTAATGTTATTTTTCTAGGTGTTGGTGATAGCCGTTGTGTTCTTTTTCTAGGTGTTGGTGATAGTCGTTATGTTTTTTTCAAGACGTTGGTGATAGTCGTTGTGTTTTCGTTTTAGGCGTTGGTGATAGTCGTAGTGTTCTTTTTCTAGGTGTTGGTGATAGTCGTTGTGTTCTTTTTCTAGGTGTTGGTGATAGTCGTTATGTTTTTATCAAGACGTTGGTGATAGTCGTTGTGTTTTTGTTTTAGGCGTTGGTGATAGTCGTTGTGTTCTTTTTGTAGGTGTTGGTGATAGTCGTTGTGTTCATGTTCTAGGTGTTTATGACAGTTGTTGTGTTCATGTTTAGGTGTTTATGATAATTGTTGTGTTCTTGTTTTAGGTGTTTGTGATAGTCGTTGTGTTCTTTGTCTAGGTATTGGTTTATGTTCCAGTTATTGATGAAAGTGAATTTGTATGGAAATATTGATATATTACCGTTAGATTATAGTACTGATATTTATATGCCAAGATTATCACAAGATCAAGGTCATGTTTATAATACCGATTTATTTTTATTAGAATTTTGCAAGCAAACTGGTGTAAGAATTCTTAATGGTAGATTTGGACCAGAATCTTCAGAGCGTACTTTTGTTGGTAGTCAGGGAACTAGTATTGCAGATTATGTTTTATGTAGATCAGATCTATTTGATTACGTGCATAATTTACGGTCATGATCCGAATATTCTAAGTGACCATTGCCTTATAACTTTTCAATTATTGTAATGGACACTATAATGTCGAGTATGAACAAGGGAAGGAAACTGTACAATCGAAATATATATGTGACAGATTTATCACAACAATTCGTAAATCTCTAGAAAGTGATTTTGTTACAGAATGTTTTGAAAGTCTACAAGATGATGTATAAGAAATTGCTCTTGTAATGAGAATATTGATGCATGTTTATATAAATTTGAAACGATCGTGGATGGTGTAGCCGAACCTTTATTTAAGAAAAAATGTAGAACTGTTTTCCAAATGAATATAATACATTTACATGCAGTTATGAGCAACCTTGGTACTCTGATGAATGCCACGAAAAAAAGATACGAGTTTTTACGATTTTTAAATAGATCCCGTAGTAATTGTTGTGATGAAAATAGAAAATCATTTGTGAAAGCAAGGTCAGAATACAAAAAAATAATACGTAAATGCAGACCTCTAACTGTAAATTGGTGTTCCTTGGTTAAATACCTTCTGAGTTCATTAGGATTCTATGAAGTATGGTTACAACAAAATGTTGGTAACAGATATTTCTTTTTAGTTGTTGCTAAGCAGAGGTTAAGAGATAATTTTGTACAATACTGGCATAGCAGGTTAGAAAATTTGTCAAAGCACTATTTTATAGAACAATAATTTGTTTTAATTTTTAAGACTATCTTAATATTATAAGAAATGATAAGTATTCAAAAGCATTGTCAAGGTTAAGTGTATCATCTCATAGGCTATATATAGAAGTCAGACGCTGGACGAAACCAGCTAGTATAGCTATTAGTGAGAGAAAATGTACCTTGTGTAATGTTTTAGAAGATGAGTACCATTTCATATTAGAATGTCCATTGTATAATCATATTTAATCCCAATATATACAAAGAAACTAAACGAGACATCCAAGTATTTTTAAATTAATAGAATTACTTAGTTGTAAAAATGCATTACAAGTTAGAAATTTAGGTTAATATGTATATCATGCGTTTGAAACTAGAAATGAAACAGTATATAGTACAAATAATATATAATATAATAAATATGTCTGTATAAATTTTAAATATAATGAAAAATGAAATCGTTTTATAGCTCTCGAATACACACCTTTATGTCAGTGTTCACATATTTAAACGTTTTTACAAATGAGACTGTGATACGAATCTCACATAGTTTATTTTAATGTAAGACTGGTCTCACGTGATCGCCAGAACTATAGGAATGTAACTTATAATTGGAATGTCAATGTCTTAACTTCCGTTTTCGGTAAGGCTTTTGATGGGGTCGATCTTTGTCACTAAAATGAACAACCAGTCTGTAAAGTTGATATAAATAATTTAACTACGCCTATTCATATTTGTGGTGTCGGTAAAACATGCACACTTAATATTTTCCCCGATAGTTGAAAACAAAATAAGATTTATATTATATCAATTAAATTATGTAAAGTCGTTATCCTTATAAAATTATTTCATCATCTTGGTGGTTTTGAACTTTGAAAACTGTAAATTTGTACAATCAACATCTCAACAAGAACATGTAACAATTACCAATAAAAATGTTGTTTTATACAAACTTGACCGCCTTACAAACAAATACTTGTGTGTAAAAATTTATGTATTATGTCATACCTTTCCCAACATCATAACAATATACATATTCATATTATTAATTTCACTGTTCCGCTGTATACAACTTTGTAATTCTTTGCCACCATGGGCTTGAAGCCCAGTGGATTATTTATTTATAAATTCTTGAAAATATATGACAGTTTAACTTAAGAACAAAGTAAAATCTGCTTTAAACTTGATGTTAGTCAGTTGATTCTACATGTTGTTTGATAACATTAGAATCAAAATAGATGTATCTATATTATTGCAGCTGTAAAGGACATTTTAGACTTTCTGAAAATGTAAAGTGTATGGATGTGGAATAAAAAGTTTTATATGTTACAAATGAAAAAAAGCCTTTTTTAATAATTTCTACTGACATGTGTGATAAATTATATAGGTAATAGGTTACATAGGGAGCTGCTTATGTTATCTATGCCTCTGCTTCTTACAATATAATCATAATTATAAATGTATATGGTACATGTATTACAATTGATTGCCCAGTTTTAACAGACAGGGATTGGTGGGTTTGGAAGAAATGTTCGCTTCCAGTGATCTTCTGATTTTTGTAGTTGTGATTATGAAGTATACATCGATGTCATTGATGTTTGGGTCGTATATGGCGGAAGTGGTAATCTTGGCAACGGTACTTGTGTTGTCATTGTGCTGCATGTTCTAGGTGTTGTTGACAGCTATTTTCGAGGTGTTGCCTGTTCTAGAAGTTGGTGTTTAAGTTTGATGTTCGTTCTGTTGATTGTTTTAGGTGTTGGTGATAGTCGTTGTGTTCCTGTTCTATGTGTTCGTAATAGTCGTTGTGTTCATTTTCTAGGTGTTGGTGATAGTCGTTGTGTTCATGTTCTAGGTGTTGGTTATAGACGTTGTGTTCATGTTCTAGGTGTTGGTAATAGTCGTTATGTTCTTGTTCTAGGTGTTGTTGACAGTCGTTATGTTCTTGTCCTAGGTGTTGGTAATAGTCGTTTTGTTCTTGTTCTAGGTGTTCGTGATAGTCGTTATGTTCTTGTTCTAAGTGTTTGTGATAGTCGTTGTGTTCTTGTCCAAGGTGTTGGTAATAGTCGTTTTGTTCTTGTTCTAGTTGTTGGTAATACTCGTTACGTTCTTGTTCTAGGTGTTAGTGATAGTCGTTGTGTTCTTGTTCTAGGTGTTGGTAAAAGTCGTTGTGTTCATGATCTAGGTGTTTGTGATAGTTGTTGTGTTCATGTTCTAGGTGTTGGTAATAGTGGTCATGTTCTTGTTCTAGTTGTTGGTAATACACGTTACGTTCTTGTTCTAGGTGTTGGTAAAAGTCGTTGTGTTCTTGTTCTAGTTTTTGGTAATACTCGTTACGTTCTTGTTTTAGGTGTTGGTGATAGTCGTTGTGTTCCTGTTCTAAGTGTTGGAAATAGTCGTTACCTTCTTGTTCTAGGTGTTGGTGATAGTCCTTACGTTCTTGTTCTATGTGTTGGTGACAGTCGTTGTGTTCATGTTCTAGGTGTTGGTAATAATAGTAATTATCTTGTTCTATGTTTTTGTAATTGTCGTTATGTTCTTGTTCTAGGTGTAGGTTATAGTCGTAATGTTCTTCTTTTAGTTGTTGATGTTAGTCGTTGTGTTCTTGTTCTAGGTGATGGTAATGGTCGTAATGTTCTTGTTTAAGGTATTGATAATAGTCGTAATTCCTGTTCTATGGGTTTGTGGTAGTTGTTGTTTTCTTGTTCTAGGTGTTGGTAATAGTCGTTATAATCTTGTTCTAGTTGTTGGTAATACTCGTTACGTTCTTGTTTTAGGTGTTGGTAATAGTCGTTGTGTTCCTGTTCTAAGTGTTGGAAATAGTCGTTACGTTCTTGTTCTAGGTGTTGGTGATAGTCCTTACGTTCTTGTTCTATGTGTTGGTGACAGTCGTTGTGTTCATGTTCTAGGTGTTACTGATAGTCGTTGTGTTCCTGTTCTAGATGTTAGTAATAGTCGTTTTGTTCATGTTCTTGCTGTTGGTGATAGTCGTTGTGTTCCTATTGTAGGTGTTTGTAATAGTCGTTTTGTTATTGTTTTAGGTGTTTGTGATAGTCGTTATGTTCTTGTTCTAGGTGATGTTGATAGTCGTTATGTTTTTATTCTAGGTGTTGTTTATAGTCGTAATGATTTTGTTCTACGTGTTAGTAAGTCGTTGTGTGTTTGTTCTACGTGTTGGTAATAGTCGTTATGTTCTTGCTCTAGGTGTTGGTAATAGTCGTTATGTTCTTGTATAGATGTTGCTAATAGTAGTTATGTTCTTGTTCTATGTGTTGGTAATAGTCGTAATGTTATTGTTCTATATGTTGGTGATAGTCGTTGTGTTCATATTCTAAGTGTTGGTGATAGTCGTTGTATTCTTGTTCTAGGTGTTGGTAATAGCCGTTATGTTTTTGTTCTAGGTATTGGTGATAGTCGTTTTGCTCGTGTTCTAGGTGTTGCTGATAGTTGTTGTGTTCTTGTTCTAGGTGTTGGTGATAGTAGTAATGTTTTTTGTCTACGTGTTGGTGATTGTCGTTATGTTCTTGTTCTAGGTGTTGGTAATAATAGTAATTATCTTGTTCTATGTGTTTGTAATTGTCGTTATGTTCTTGTTCTAGGTGTAGGTTATAGTCGTAATGTTCTTCTTTAAGTTGTTGATGTTAGTCGTTGTGTTCTTGTTCTAGGTAATGGTAATGGTCGTAATGTTCTTGTTTAAGGTATTGATAATAGTCGTAATTCCTGTTCTATGGGTTTGTGATAGTTGTTGTTTTCTTGTTCCAGGAATTGGTGATAGTCGTTATGTTCTTGTTTTAGGCGTTGGTGAAAGTCGTTATGTTCTTGTTCTAGGCTTTGGTGAAAGTCGTTATGTTCTTGTTCTAGGCGTTGGTGAAGGTCGTTGTGTTCTTATTCTAGGTGTTGGTGATAGTCGTTATTTTCTTGTTCTAGGCGTTGGTGAAAGTGGTTATGTTCTTGTTCTTGGCGTTGGTAAAAGTCTTTGTGTTCATGTTCTAGGTGTTCGTGATAGTCGTTATGGTCTTTTTCTAGGCGTTGGTGAAAGTCGTTGTGTTCTCGTTCTAGACGTTGGTGAAAGTCGTTATGTTCTTGTTCTAGGCGTTTGTGAAAGTCGTTGTGTTCTTGTTCTAGGCGTTGGTGAAAGTTATTAAGTTCTTGTTCTAGGTGTTGGTGATAGTCGTTGTTTTCTTGTTCTAGGTGTTGGTGATAGTTATTATGTTCTTGTTCTAAGTGTTGGTGATAGTCGTTGTGTTTTTGTTCTAGGCGTTGGTAATAGTCGTTATGTTCTTTTTCTAGGTGTTGGTGATAGTCGTTGTGTTCATGTTCTAGGTGTTTGTAATAGTCGTAATGTTCTTGTCCTAGGTGTTGGTTATAGTCGAAATGTTCTTGTTCTTTGTGTTGGTGATAGTCGTTGTGTTCATGTTCTAGGTGTTTATGATAGTTGTTGTGTTCATGTTTTAGGTGTTTGTGATAGTCGTTGTGTTCTTTGTCTAGGTATTGGTTTATGTACCAGTTATTGATGAAAGTGATTTTTTTACAGAATGTTTTGAAAGTCTACAAGATGATATACGAAATTGCTCTTGTAATGAGAATATTGATGCATGTTTATATAAATTTGAAATGATCGTGGAAGGTGTAGCCGAACCTTTATTTAAGAAAAAATGTAGAACTGCTTTTTCAAGTAAATATAATACATCTAGATGCAGTTATGAGCAACCTTGGTACTCTGATGAATGCCACGAAAAAAGATACGAGTTTTTACGATTTTTAAATAGATACCGTGGTGATTGTTGTGAAAAAAACAGAAAATTGTTTGTAAAAGCTAGGTCATAATACTAAAATTAATTACATAAATGCAGATATGAATATCATAAACAGAAAACGGATACTTTATTAAACAACAGAACCAAAAATGCTCGTATGTATTGGAATTTATTAAAGGAGTCCGCTGGGGTAAAAAGATCTGATATACCACTGTCGGTTTTTGTAAACGATTTTAAAAATGAGAATAATCCACTTGATAGATATTTTATACCAGATGATGACGTTTTAGATTTTAATGTAAGATACTGGGACGGATAATTTAAAATTCTGTTTCATGAGTTGAATGTGTGTATTAGTGCCAATGAAATATTTTTAGCCATAAAGCAATTGAACAAAAAACGCTTTGGTGGCCCAGATTTAATACTCAATGAATTTTTAATTGCCGGTAAAGATGTATTTATTGATGTTTTGTATAGTCTATTTAATAAAGCTTTTGATACTGGATATTTTCCAGACAGATGGTCTGAAGGGTGTGTAATTCCCTTGCACAAAAAGGAAGTATTAATAATGTAGAGAATTACATAGAGGATATTTGTTTGTTTTTGTGGAAGATGAGAATTTATTTCATCGAGTGAACACCGTATGTGATATTTTCACGAGTGGTGCAGCCACGAATGAAAATATAAACATATGGTGTTCACGAGATGAAATAAATTCCCATCTTCCACTAAAAAACAAACAAATTTTCTTTTTATTTTATGCCAACACGTCAAAAATGGGTATTTTATGACATTTTTACTCAGGGCCTTCAATAAATTTCCCATGGTGAGCCCCAAATCAGTTAATGCGTACTTTGGTCAAACCGTTACTCCGCACACAAGAAAAGTGCAGACAATCTCCAATACATATGATAACTTTACTTCTGCTGAAACAAACTGAATACACTTTCATCAAATAACTTTTTTTTTCTCTACACAGTTTATCAATATTTATTGAATTTTAGCCATACATACTTTAATTATAAAAGCGGATTAATACCGAGTTGAATTGAAAGTCGGCCATATTGGATATTGTCCATTTGAGTTATGTAAACAAATCAGATATTTTAAATAATTTATGGCGAATTTCATCATTGTTCACAACTAGTTAGGCTCAGGAATTCAATATTATAACTGGATTTAACAAGGTAAATAAATTTCACTCGCTGTCACTGTCTGAAATACAGCGGATTCTCTTGTATTTACGTGGTGGGAAAAGCAGTTCCGTCACAAAGAGTGGATTATCAAAATGGTAATTTCACTGATTCAAAACAGTGGATTATCACTTTTATCTCACTGATATTTCCCTATATTTCATTGGTAGGCATAAAATAAAGAGGTATCACATTACTCAGTTGCCTTGGAAAATTATTTTCACGTATCATTAATAATAGGTTAGAAAAATTGGGCCGAAATGTATTATGTATATGTTGAAGCGCACGTCGGTTTCAGACCACATATGGAACCTGTAGACAATATGTTTGTTTTACAAGGTCTCGTATCACATGTGCTAAATCAAGGGAAGCAACTATTTTGCCTATTTGTTGCATTCAGTAAAGCCTTTGATTATGTTGTTCGAGATAAGTTATGGTACAAACTTGTTAACTTAGGATTACGAGGTAAAATTTTAGATATAATACAATCTATATATACATCAGTCAAATCAAGAGTGAAATATTTAAATAAATTAAGTGAAGAATTCACGTGTGCCCTCGAAGTTAGACAAGTGGAATGCTTATCTCCCTTTTTATTTACAATGAACATAAATGATTTAGAAGATACATTTATTAAAAGTGGAATTGAAGGACTTTATATTAATATGTTGCCTAAAACAAATGTCTGTATAAAATTTACATATTTAACACTGTTACATAAATTGGATTTGTTTGATAAATTGATTTCGCCTATTTTGAATTATGGCAGTGAATTTATAGGTTTTGGAGATAATAATACGAAATTGCTCTTGTAATGAGAATATTGATGAAGATTTATATAAATTTGAAACGATCGTGGATGGTGTAGCCGAACTTTTATTTAAGAAAAAATGTAGAACTGCTTTTTCAAATAAATATAATACATCTACATGCAGTTATGAGCAACCTTGGTACTCTGATGAATGTCAAGAAAAAAAATACGAGTTTTTACGATTTTTAAATAGATACCGTGGTAATTGTTTTGAAAAAAAAACAGAAAATCGTTTGTAAAAGCTAGGTCAGAATACAAAAATTAATTACATAAATGCAGATATGAATATCATAAACAGAAAACGGATTCATTATTAAACAACAGAACCAAAAATGCTCGTATGTATTGGAATTTATTAAAGGAGTCCGCTGGGGTAAAAAGATCTGATATACCACTATCGGTTTTTGTAAACGATTTTAAAGCTGTGAATAATCCACTTGATAGATATTTTATACCAGATGAAGACGTTTTAGATTTTAATGTAAGATACAGGGACGGATAATTTAAAATTATGTTTCATGAGTTGAATGTGTGTGTTAGTGTCAATGAGATATTGTTAGCCATAAAACAATTGAAAAATAACCGCTCTGGTGGCCCAGATTTAATACTCAATGAATTTTTAATTGCCGGTAAAGATGTATTTATTGATGCTTTGTGTAGTCTATTTAATAAAGCTTTTGATACTGGATATTTTCCAAACAGATGGCCTGAAGGGAGTGTAATTCCCTAGCACAAAAAAGGAAGTATTAATAATGTAGAGAATTACAGAGGTATCACATTACACAGTTGCCTTGGTAAATTATTTTCACCTATCATTAATAATAGGTTAGAAAATTTGGGCCGAAATGTATTATGTATATGTTGAAGCGCAAGTCGTTTTCAGACCACATATGGAACCTTTAGAAATATGTTTGTTTTACACGGTCTCATATCACATGTGCTAAGATGTATTTATTGATGTTTTGTATAATCAAGGGAAGCAACTATTTTGCCTATTTCTTGCTTTCAGTAAAGCCTTTGATTATGTTGTTCGAGATAATTTATGGTACAAACTTGTTAACTTAGGATTACGAGGTAAACTTTTAGATATAATACAATCTATATATACATCAGTCAAATCAATAGTGAAATATTTAAATAAATTACGTGAAGAATTCACGTGTGCCCTTGGAGTTTTACAAGGATAATGCTTATCTCCCTTTTTATTTACAATGTACATAAATGATTTAGAAGATACATTTATTCAAAGTGGAATTGAAGGGCTTAATATTAATATGTTTAAGATGTTTTTATTGTTATTTACTGACGATATGGTTATCTTTGCAAATTCAGCTGAAGAATTACAACATAGTTTACTGCTTCTGCATGATTATTGTGAGACATGGAAACTTAAAGTTAATTATTGTAAAAACGAAGGTTATGGTATTAGAAAAGGTGGAAGACTACAGCAAAACTTAAAATTCTATTATGATGAATGTGAAAAAAAAAGTGTTAATGAATTCACATGTCTGGGTAATGTATTTTCCAGTGGTGGTTCATTCGGTGCAGCAAAAACTACATTAGCTGGTCAGACCAGAAAGCTTTATTTGCCTAAAACAAATGTCTGTATAAATTTACATATTTAACACTGTTACATAAATTGGATTTGTTTGATAAATTGATTTCGCCTATTTTGAAGTATGACAGTGAATTTATAGGTTTTGGAGATAATTATACGAAATTGCTCTTGTAATGAGAATATTGATGAATGTTTATATAAATTTGAAACGATCGTGGATGGTGTAGGCGAACCTTTATTTAAGAAAAAATGTAGAACTGTTTTTCCAAATGAATATAATACATCTACATGCAGTTATGAGCAACCTTGGTACTCTGATGAATGCCACGAAAGAAGATGAGTTTTTTTTAAATAGATACCGTAGTAATTGTTGTGAAGAAAACAGAAAATCATTTCTGAAAGCAAGGTCAGAATACAAAAATTTATTACGTAAATGCAGACCTCTAATTGTTAATTGTAGTTCCTTGGTTAAAAACCTCTTGTGTTTATTAGGATTCTATGAAGTATGGTTACAACAAAATGTTGGTAACAAATATTTCTTTTTAGTTGTTGCTAAGCAGAGGTTAAGAGATAATTTTGTACAATACTGGCATAGCAGGTTAGAAAATTCGTCAAAGCACTATTTTATAGAACAATAAGTTGTTTTAATTTGACTATCTTAATATTATAAGAAATGATAAGTATTCAAAAGCATTGTCAAGGTTAAGAGTATCATCTCATAGGCTATATATAGAAGCCAGACGCTGGACAAAACCAGCTAGTATAGCTATTAGTGAGAGAAAATGTACCTTGTGTAATGTTTTAGAAGATGAGTACCATTTCATATTAGAATGTCCATTGTATAATCATATTAAATCCCAATATATACAAAGAAACTATACGAGACATCCAAGTATGTTTAAATTAATAGAATTACTTACTTGTAAAAATACATTACAAGTTAAAAATTTAGGTAAATATGTATATCATGCGTTTGAAACTAGAAATGAAACAGTATATGGTACAAATAATATATAATATAATTAATATGTCTGTATAAATTTTAAATATAATGAAAAATGAAATCGTTTTATAGCTCTTGAATACACACCTTTATGTTAATGTTCACATATTTAAACGTTTATACAAATAAGACTGTGATACGAATCTTACATAGTTTATTTTAATGTAAGAATGGTCTCACGCGGTCGCCAGAACTATAGGAGTGTAACTAATAATTGGAATGTCAATGTCTTAACTTTCGTTTTCGGTAAGGCTTTTGATGGGTCGATCTTTGTCACTGTAAAGTTGATATAAATAATTTTACTACGCATATTCATATTTGTGGTGTCGGTAAAACATGCACACTTAATATTTTCCCCGATAGTTGAAAACAAAATAAGATTTATATTATATCAATTAAATTATGTAAAGTCAATATCCTTATAAAATTATTTCATCATCTTGGTGGTTTTTAAATTTGAAAACTGTAAATTTGTAAAATCAACATCTCAACCAGATCATGTAACAATTACCAATAAAAATGTTGTTTTATACAAACTAGACCGCCTCACAAACAAATACTTGTGTGTAAAAATTTATGTATTATGTCATACCTTTCCCAACATCATAACAATATACATATTCATATTATTAATTTCACTGTTCCGCTGTATACAACTATGTAATTCTTTGCCACCATGGGCTTGAAGCCCAGTGGATTATTTATTTATAAAATCTTGAAAATATATGCCAGTTTAACTTGAGGACAAAGTAAAATCTGCTTTAAACTCGATGTTAGTCAGTTGATTCTACATGTTGTTTGCTAACATTAGAATCAAAATAGAAGTATCTATATTATTGCAGCTGTAAAGGACATTTTAGACTTTCTAAAAATATAAAGTTTATGGATGTGGAATAAAAAGTTTTATATGTTACAAATGAAAAAAGCCTTTTTTAATAATTTCTACTGATATGTGTGATAAATTATATAGGTAATAGGTTACATAGGGAGCTGCTTATGTTATCTATGCCTCTGCTTCTTACAATATACAAATGTAATTATAATTATAAATGTATATGGTACATGTATTACAATTGATTGCCCAGTTTTAACAGACAGTGGTTGGTGGGTTTGGAAGAAACCTTCGCTCCCAGTGATCTTCTTCTGATTTTTGTAGTTGTGTTTATGAATTATACATCGATGTGATTGATGTTTGGGTCGTATATGGCGGAAGCGGTAATTTTGGCAACGGTTCTTGTGTAGTCATTGTGCTGCATGTTCTAGGTGTTGTTGACAGCTATTTTCGAGGTGTTGCTTGTTCTAGAAGTTGGTGTTTAAGTTTGATGTTCGTTCTGTTGATTGTTCTAGGTGTTGGTGATAGTCGTTGTGTTCCTGTTCTAGGTGTTGGTAATAGTCGTTGCGTTCATGTTCTATGTGTTGGTGATTGTCGTTATGTTCATGTTCTAGGTGTTGTTAATAGTCGTTATGTTCTTGTTCTAGGTGTTGGTAATACTCGTTACGTTCTTGTTTTAAGTGTTGGTGATAGTCGTTGTGTTCCTGTTCTAGGTGTTGGAAATAGTCGTTACGTTCTTGTTCTAGGTGTTGGTGATAGTCCGTACGTTCTTGCTCTAGGTGTTTGTGATAGTCGTTGTGTTCATGTTCTAGGTGTTGGTGATAGTCGTTGTGTTCCTGTTCTAGGTGTTGGTAATAGTCGTTGTGTTCTTGTTCTAGGTGTTGGTGATACTCGTTGTGTTCCTGTTCTAGGTGTTTTTAATAGTCGTTTTGTTATTGTTTTAGGTGTTTGTGATAGTCGTAATGTTCTTGTTCTAGGTGCTGGTGATAGTCATTATGTTTTTTGTCCTAGGTGTTGGTAATAGTCTTTATAGTCTTGTTCTAGGTGTTGGTAATAGTCCTTACGTACTTGTTCTAGGTATTGGTGATAGTCCTTATGTTCTTGTTCTAGATGTTGCTACTAGTACTTATGTTCTTTGTTTAGGTGTTGGTAATAGTCGTAATGTTCTTGTTCTAGGTGTTGGTGATAGTCGTTGTGTTCAGGTTAGGTGTTGGTGATAGTCGTTGTGTTCTTGTTCTAGGTGTTGGTAATAGTCGTAATGTTTTTTTTCTAGGTATTGGTGATAGTCGTTTTGCTCTTGTTCTAGGTGTTCCTGATAGTTGTTGTGTTCTTGTCCTAGATGTTGGTGATAGTCGTAATGTTCTTGTCTAGGTGTTGGTGATTTTCGTTGTGTTCTTGTTCTAGGTTTTGGTAATAATCGTAATGTTCTTGTTGTAGGTGTCTGTAATAGTAGTAATGTTCTTGTTCTAGCTGTTGGTTATAGTCGTAATGCTCTTGTTCTAGGTGTTGGTGTTAGTCGTTGTGTTCTTGTTCTAGGTGTTGGAAATAGTCCGTACGATCTTGTTCTAGGTGTTGGTGATAGTCCTTACGTTCTTGTTCTATGTGTTGGTGATAGTCGTTTTGTTCATGTTCTAGGTGTTGGTGATAGTCGTTGTGTTCCTGTTCTAGGTGTTGGTAAAAGTCGTTGTGTTCTTGTTCTAGGTGTTTGTGATAGTTGTTGTGTCCTGTTCTAGGTGTTTGTAACAGTGGTTTTGTTATTGTTTTAGGTGTTTTTGATAGTCGTAATGTTCTTGTTCTAGGTGTTGGTGATAGTCGTTATGTTTTTGTCCTAGTTGTTGGTAATAGTTGTAATGATTTTGTTCTACGTGTTGGTAAGTCGTTTTGTTTTTGTTCTACGTGTTGGTAATAGTCGTTATGTTCTTGTTCTAGGTGTTTGTAATAGTCCTTACCAACTTGTTCTAGGTATTGGTGATAGTCCTTATGTTCTTGTTCTAGATGTTGCTACTAGTACTTATGTTCTTTGTCTAGGTGATGGTAATAGTCGTAATGTTCTTGTTCTAGGTATTAGTGATGGTCCTTGTGTTCATGTTGTAGGTGTTGGTGATGGTCGTAATGTTCTTGTCTAGGTGTTGGTGATTGTCGTTGTGTTCTTGTTCTAGGTGTTAGTAATAATCGTAATGTTCTTGTTTTAGGTGTTTGTAATAGTCTTAATGTTCTTGTTCTAGGTGTTGGTTATAGTCGTATTGTTCTTGTTCTAGGTGTTGGTGTTAGTTGTTGTGTTCTTGTTCTAGGTGTTGGTAATAGTCGTATTGTTCTTGTTTAGGTATTGATAAAAGTCGTAATTCCTGTTCTATGTGTTTGTGATAGTTGTTCCGTTCTTGTTATAGGTATTGGTGAAAGTCGTTATGTTCTTGTTCTACGCGTTGGTGAAAGTCGTTGTAATCTAGTTCTAGGTGTTTGTGATAGTCGTTATGTTCTTGTTCTAGGCGTTGGTGAAAGTCGTTTTGTTCTTCTTTTAGGCATTGGTGAAAGCCGTTATGTTCTTGTTCTAGGTGTTGGTGAAAGTCGTTTTGTTCTTTTTCTAGGTGTTGGTGATAGTCGTTATTTTCTTGTTCTAGGCGTTGGTGAAAGTCGTTATGTTCTTGTTCTTGGCGTTGGTGAAAGTCGTTGTGTTCATGTTCTAGGTGTTGGTGATAGTTGTTATGTTCTTGTTCTAGGCGTTGGTGAAATTCGTTATGTTTTTGTTCTAGTTGTTGGTGATAGTCGTTATGTTCTTGTTCTAAGTGTTGGTGATAGTCGTTATGTTCTTGTTCTAAGTGTTGATGATAGTCGTTATGTTCTTTTTCTAGGCGTTGGTGAAAGTCGTTATGTTCTTTTTCTAGGTGTTGGTGATTGTCGTTATGTTCTTTTTCTAGGCGTTGGTGATAGTCGTAGTGTTTTTGTTCTAGGCGTTGGTGAAAGTCGTTATATTCTTTTTCTAGGTGTTGATGATAGTCGTTATGTTCTTTTTCAAGGCGTTTGTGATAGTCGTTGTTTTCATGTTCTAGGTGTTTGTAATAGTCGTAATGTTCTTGTTCCAGGTGTTGGTTATAGTCGAAATGTTATTGTTCTATGTGTTGGTGATAGTCGTTGTGTTCATGTTCTAGGTGTTTATGATAGCTGTTCTGTTCATGTTTTAGGTGTTTATGATAGTTGTTGTGTTCTTGTTTTAGGTGTTTGTGATAGTCGTTGTGTTCTTTGTTTAGGTATTGGTTTATGTACCAGTTATTGATGAAAGTGATTTTTTTACAAAATTTTTTGAAAGTCTACAAGATGATATACGAAATTGCTCTTGTAATGAGAATATTGATGAATGTTTATATAAATTTGAAACGATCGTGGATGGTGTAGCCGAACCTTTATTTAAGAAAAAATGTAGAACTTTTTTTCTAATAAATATAATACATCTACATGCAGTTATGAGCAACCTTAGTACTCTGATGAATGCCACGAAAAAAGATACGAGTTTTTACGATTTTTAAATAGATACCGTAGTAATTGTTGTGAAGAAAACAGAAAATCATTCGTGGAAGCTAGGTCAGAATTCAAAAAAAATAATTACATAAATGCAGATATGAATATCATAAACAGAAAACAGATACATTATTAAACAACAGAACCAAAAATGCACGTATGTATTGGAATTTATTAAAGGAGTCCGCTGGTGTAAAAAGATCAGATATACCACTATCGGATTTTGTTAACGATTTTAAAGCTGTGAATAATCCACTTGATAGATATTTTATACCAGATGATGACGTTTTAGATTTTAATGTAAGATACGGGGACGGATAATTTAAAATTATGTTTCATGAGTTGAATGTGTGTATTAGTGCCAATGAAATATTGTTAGCCATAAACAATTGAAAAATAACCGCTCTGTGGCCCAGATTTACTACTCAATGAATTTTCAATTCCTGGTAAAGATGTATTTATTGATGTTTTGTATAGTCTATTTAATAAAGCTTTTGAAACTGGATATTTTCCAGACAGATGGTCTGAAGGGTGTGTAATTCACTTGCACAAAAAAAGGAAGTATTAATAATGTAGAGAATTACAGAGGTATCAATTACTCAGTTGTCTTGGTAAATTATTTACACGTATCATTAATAATAGGTGAAAAAGATGGCCCGACATGTATCATGTATATGTTGAAGCGCAAGCCGGTTTTAGACCACATATAGAACCTGTAGACAATATGTTTGTTTTACACGGTCTCATATCACATGTGCTAAATCAAGGGAAGCAACTATTTTGCCTATTTGTTGCTTTCAGTAAAGCCTTTGATTATGTTGTTCGAGATAAGTTATGGTACAATCTTGTTAACTTAGGATTACGAGGTAAAATTTTAGATATAATACAATCTATATACACATCAGTCAAATCAAGAGTGAACTATTTAAATAAATTAAGTGAAGAATTCACGTGTGCCCTCGGAGTTTGACAAGGGGAATGCTTATCTCCCTTTTTATTTACAATGTACAAAAATAATTTTTAGAGACATTTATTCAAAGTGGAAATGAAGGGCTTAATATTAATATGTTTAAGATGTTTTTTGTTATATACTGACGATATGGTTATCTTTGCAAATTCAGCTGAAGAATTACAACATAGTTTACTGCTTCTGCATGATTATTGTGAGATATGGAAACTTAAAGTTAATTATTGTAAACACGAAGGTAATGGTATTTAGAAAAGATGGAAGACTACAGAAAAACTTAAATTTCTATTATGATGAGTGTGAAAAAGAAAGTGTTAATAAATTCACATGTCTGGGTAATGTATTTTCCAGTGGTGGTTCATTCAGTGCTGCAAAAACTACATTAGCTGGTCAGACCAGAAAGCTATATTTGCCTAAAACAAATGTCTGTATAAATTTACATATTTAACACTGTTACATAAATTGGATTTGTTTGATAAATTGATTTCGCCTATTTTGAATTATGGCAAAGAATTTATAGGTTTTGGAGATAATAATACGAAATTGCTCTTGTAATGAGAATATTGATGAATGTTTATATAAATTTGAAACGATCGTGGATGGTGTAGGCGAACCTTTATTTAAGAAAAAATGTAGAACTGTTTTTCCAAATGAATATAATACATCTACATGCAGTTATGAGCAACCTTAGTACTCTGATGAATGCCACGAAAGAAGATGAGTTTTTTAAATAGATACCGTAGTAATTGTTTTGAAGAAAACAGAAAATCATTTCTGAAAGCAAGGTCAGAATGCAAAAATTTATTACGTAAATGCAGACCTCTAACTGTTAATTGTAGTTCCTTGGTTAAGAACCTCTTGTGTTTATTAGGATTCTATGAAGTATGGTTACAACAAAATGTTGGTAACATATATTTCGTTTTAGTTGTTAAATATAATAAATATGTCTGTATAAATTTTATATATAATGAAAAACGAAATCGTTTTATAGCTCTCGAATACACACCTTTATGTTAATGTTCACATATTTAAACCTTTATACAAATAAGACTGTGATACTTGTAACATGTGTACAGTTTGAAAGCAGATTTTGCTAACATTGTGATATGTTCAGTGGTATCCAAGTCAGCGATATATGGCAGTCATGACACTCTTTACACTCAGATGACTTCTGAGTCCATGGGATTGGTTTGAAAATATTTTATGATATATATTAAATGTGATATTTTAACAATCTGCCATTTGACACATGTCTTAGGTGACATGACCGCCCCTACCCCACCAACCCAGTGTTTAATCCTCCCTTTTCAGGTGAACGATCCAGAAGCATTTGGTCCTCTTGCTACGTAAAGCAAAAACTGTATTATTGCATGATTGTATGTTATGCAAGGATGGCTTTGAAAATTGTTTGGTCCAATTATTCCCTTTCTGTAATCCATCGTGTTAATTGTGACAACTCTACTCGACTAAAACTTGTATTGCCTTATTGAAGAACATTACGGCTTGGGCAGCCGTGTAGTATGGACACATTTCTAGTATTAGAATATATAAGAAATCTTTTCAACTCTAATTTTGCGAATCCACAAGGGTTAGAGTTTTGAAATTTTCCATGAAGCATTGCCCAGTGGACCTTTACCAGCAAGTTTGCTCCTGGAGTCATTTTTGGCTTTGTCTTTAGTTCAGTTTTTACATGGACATTTAAAGATAAACTCTTTAAAAATCTTCTAAATTTGTTATGGAGTATTAAGTAGTGAACCTCGAAATTTTAATATTTTTTTCTTTATATATAAAAGCTCGATTTTGGCTAATCTGAGCACCATTTTTCTTAGGTTGAGCTTTTGTGATAACCCTCTGTTGACTTTTTTCTTGAAGCAGCATCCCTTAAACAACTTTGCCAGAAATTACAAAACTTGACAGAATGTTCCTTGCATGTAGTTCAAAATTGTTTAAAGAATTTAATTAAATATGGAACTTGGGTTATTCTTTACATAAAAAATACAAGAAAATCTTTAGATTTTTGTATGGACTCGCAAGGCCAAGACGTCTAAAATTTAGCATGAAGCATTGTCTGTTGGATTTCTACTAAGATTGTTCATCTTTGCCCCAGAGATAATTTTTGCGCCACCCGAGATTTTTTACAAGATTATCGTTTTTATTGTATGTAAACCCTTGAACATCTTGTTTAAAAAAACGCAAGGCTGAGACTTGACATCGTGTGTGTATCACTATCTCGCGGACCTTTGTCAAGTGTATTCATACATTTGTATTATGTGCCTAGGGTCACTATTGGCTTCGCCTGGAGGGTCTCGTGTATAACATAGATATATAGGAATATCTTTAGATTCTTCTTGTACGAAACCACAAGGCCAAGAGTTCAAAAATTTCGCGCAAAGCGTCGTCTAGAAAACCTCACCAACATTATTTTAACTTTACCAGCTCGGATCACTTTTCGCTCCGGAATCAGATGTTTAACAGTTTACTTATATAGGCAATCTCTTTATAAAATCTTCTTATCAGAAACTTCAAATCTGAGACTTTGAGAAGTTGTTGTGATGCATTATCTAGTGGTACATTACTTAGATTTCTCAAATATGTACGTGTGGTCATTGTGTCCACCACGGGGGTAACATATTATACACACAAATATCTAGAAATCTTTTAAAACTTCGCTTAAACGATATGAAATATTTCATGAAGCAATAGCCATTAAACCATTATCAAGATTGACCAAACTTTACCCTTGGGGTCATTTTTTACTCCATGCTTACATAGAAATATGCAGACAAACTCATTATATTTTCTCAGAAGCTATATGGCCGGTACTTTAAAGATTCGGTATGAAGTAATCCCTTGTTTATTTCTACAAACATTGTTCAACTTACTCTTCTTGTTAAGTTATTTCATTTTATTTCTTTGGTCCGTTAGATGGAAATCTTTAAATTTCTAAAAGCTATCAACATTTTTAACAAGATATAATCGTTTTATTTTTAACATATGGAACTTTTAACTACATCATATTTTACATACTATCGACAACTTTTGTACTTTACCTCATTGCAACTTTTTAACAAAATAGTTACTTATTGGTTCTTTTTTTATACAATATTTGCCCAAAATGAGCGTAGTTGTCGACGGGCCATAAAACTCTATTCATTCATTCCGTTAAATGGAACATGTCCTTGTATCAAAACATGTTGGTCCATGCATGCATGCTTGAGCCAAGGCCTGGTCATCAAACCATTGTATCTTGGTCCATGGATGCATAGACCAAGACCTGTCTATCAAATCTTTACATGTTGTTCCATGCGTGCACTAACAAAAACCTAATGAATAATAATGACTGGTAAGTTGTGGCAACAGGGTCCATGCTTGTACGAGCCATCATTTACTGAGACCTTATGAGGAAGACGGATCACTTGGTTTGACCAAGATGGGAATAACCAAACAGCAAGATACTAGAATTAATGTCAGATAATAATTTCAGATAATTGATTGTTTTATTCTGATGACTTATATTTCTTTTAAAGTAGACGTGTCTCTCTCAAAATAAAGATGCAATTTACATAGGAAATAGTATTCTGGTCGGAGACATGAAAATTTCTAACCGTAGCTGGAGAAAGAAATATAGGTAAAACTGAAAATTATACAACATACGAAAAGGCACATATGTACCTCTTTAATGAGTTTAAGTATTCTCCAATAATTTTAGCTATTTTACAATGAAACTGTCTACAATTAATGTTTCAGACTTGGAATGAACTTGGCATAAATATTCACCGCATGGAGCCAAAAAAGTTAGAAACCATCGTCTTATCTGTATGTCCACCGTACAAATAGCATACTTCCTACCTGTATGCTCGTGTCTAAAATTAACAGAAAGTTAAATCACATGTTACAGGAGTTACAGGAGTCAATGTGTCTGACCTGTCTTGTTATCAGATACTCAGTTCCTTAAAGTTGGGCTAGCGGGGCTATATTTATACCCTTTCAGTAGTAAGTCATTGGTACATGACGGATATGGAAAATTTACATACTAAAAGGAGCAAACGGGTAAGAAAGGAATTGTCCGTCCTCGTCCTGTGAAGTGATACATATTACTACTTGTATGTAGATAGTGTCTATATGGTAAATAAGTTGTAAATAATGTGATTTTAAAATGACTTAGCAGTACTGTTCAACAGACATAGCCAAAAGGTAAGAAATATTCCCTTTGTCACTACTTCCATAAATACCACCAAATACTCGTACATCTTCCATTCCTTTAATTGCATAATTATTTATGTAGTACCTACATCCTGAAAATATGAAAAGGTCACTGGAGACCGGATGTGACTATGGACAGTTTTTCTGATATTCTGGTTTGTTCCCTTGTATTACATGAATTATAAGTTCCCTACCCGTGAAACTAGTAGTGGTCTGGGTTTGTGCATGTCTGTCTGTCCATCCTTATTCCTTGTCTAGTTCGTAACTTCAACATTTCTTGAATATTTTTTATAAAACAGCATAAGGTTGAGCTGCGTGCAAAAACTAGGTCTGTACTGTCAAGGTCAAGGTCAAAGCATTCAAACATTGATAGGGGTTCTTATAATGAAAAGCCCTACTGTATAGTTTGTCTTGACCGTAACTTCCATATAATTGGACAGAATTTAATATCACTTCACACAGTTGTTTCCCCAAGCATAAAGGTGTGTCTCTGTGCCAGAGCATGGTATACTGTGCCTAAAAAGTCCGGTCACAATAGCTCACCATGAGCCAAAAGCTCAGGTGAGCTAAAAACACGTGCGTGTTAGCTATGTCGAGGGACCGACTTACTAACTCGTGGGAACGAGTTAGCTGTGTCGAAATTCAACATATTTTCTAGCAATATGTTCTAAACAACGTGTGCAAATTTGATAAAATTCCATTTACTAGAAGAGGAAATTTTGAGGAAAATCTCACGGTGGGTAATTATCTGCTGACTTTTGATCTTTTTTCTTTAATTTTGCAGAAAAGATTGCAGATAAAAAGTTAAAATTTCGCCTTTTATATGATTTGTTCTTTTTTATATATATTATTTTTGTCAATCTATCTCTATTAACAGCAAAACAACAATATCGGCGGATTGGCCGCGCTCTTACCCTCGGTTTCCGTTGATTTAAAAAATACAAAATATAAAAAAAAAATTCGATAAAATAGTTTGACCAATTTTTACGAAGAAGCTTATTGATATACATTGTATACTGGCTACGCTTTGGTGTTATTTTTAAAGAATAACCCTTTTAAAAATATTTTAAAAATTATGTATGGTTTGACAGGTTGATTCTATATTACATTAATTTATCCCCTTGGTTTTCCTTATTCATCATTCAAATGTTTTCAAATTCAACATATTTTTTGTAAGGTATGCTTAATGATGTGTGCATATTTGGTTAAAATCGGAAAATATTGAGGAAAATATGTCCATAGCGTGTGTCATATTCGGTAATTCTCTAAAGCTCCTTCGCTGTTGACTTTTTAATTTGTTATTTTTTTTTCTAAACTTTTCGCTGAAGAAAGCAGATAAAAGGCTAAAATTTCGCAAGCATATTTGTTTTTATTTGTTATTTATGTATATTTATTACTTTTGTCAATGTATTGTGTTTTTAACTGGAAAACAAACAAAAATGCCGGATTGAGCGCGTGCTTACCCTCGGTTTTCGTTGATCTTTCTTTAATAAAATCTTTATTTGATGAAATATTTCGGCCAAATTTTACCAGGTAGCTTGATGTAATGTTGGCTACACATCGAAAGTGTTATTTTTCAAAATACCTCTTTTTCTATTTTTTTTTTTTTTTTTTTTTTTTTTTATAGAAACAAGGTATGGCGGGGTGGGCTGGATTTTTGTTACATTATTTTGTCCCATTTATCCCCTTTCTTTCCTTCAGATGTTTCCAGAATCAACAAAACTATGTTTTTAAGTTATTTCTTCTTGGTGTGTGCGTATTTGAACAAAATCGAAATGGGAAATATTGAGGAAAATGTATGCATACCGTGTGTCACGTTTGGTACTACTCCGTTATCCTTGTTACTGTGATAGCTAAATGCCAATGTATTAATTCTACATAAAAATAATATTTTCTAAAAAATACTTAAATTTTACTTAACCATGTTTTTGCTTGTTATATTACCTTGGACGATAGAATCTTTTGCATTTGTGCTTTTTTATAGAATGTGTCCAGTATTTGAGCAATTCATGCACAATAAAGTAAACCTTGTCAAAACGGAATTTTAATGGGAAACGGAAGTCAGTGTGGTCAATTTACATTTTTTTTTCATTCAAACAGACCGTGAAGAAAAGCTAGTTTGTATTTAATTCTTGGAGCGTATCAGTGGTCCAGTGGTAATGTGCTGGACGGGTAACCAAGGGGTCCCAAGACCGATTCCCCGCTCCTCCACTAACATTACTAATTGTCTTTCGGATGAGACGTTAATCCGAGGTCCCATGTGTCAGTGCTGTACACTAAGCATGCAAACGAGCCAGGGGAATGGAATGGGATGCTTTCTGTATCTTGCACTATCCCCCACACACAACATACAATAGCTAATCTCTGCAGGGGGCGTCGGTCATATTTGCTGAATGGTGAGCTTTTGTGGTCGGCCCGTGTTCAATGTGCGCCATCAACTTCAAACATTTCCTTGAGTAACTGTATCATTTAATCAAAAGCTGCGTCATAAGAAAGTTAAGCACCTTCACCTAAATTACTGTTTCAGATGTTTTTATTTACTTTATTCATGAATGAGATGTATTAATTATCTGACATAATAAATGCATTTCTTTGTTTCAGTTAAATAGCCGACAAACAGTGCACGATACTCTTGTTCAGGTACCAGTAACTTATCGCATGGCACTGTACATATGTTATTTAAGGATACATGAAACGTTCCAGTCCAATATAGCCTTGTTAGAGTAAAACTTCAACTGCTGTGAAGACTTCTAAAACGTTGGAAAGAGCACAGTAAAAAAACGCGCATTACGAGTAACTTACTGAGCGCATCTGCAACAGTTGTTTCCCTGTGTAAGGAAAAGGACCTATCTACAGTGATCTTTTGAAATTGAAACACTGTCCTTCAAAAATAAAATTATATTTAAAACAAATGGAGCTGGTGCATGAATGTAGTGAAAAATATCTAAGTTGCCAAAAAAAAGGTTACCCGTACCTACATTCAAAGTGCCATAAAGCTAGGGGAATGAATTTACTGGGGGAAAAGTTATGTGACTTACCGGAATTGGTAGGTAAGTGTGTCTAGTATGAAGACAATTGTACAAGTAGAAATTTAAATACACCAAGTTGCCGAAATAGTGCATAAAAGGGAGACTACTGAGGATATATATAACTAGCCAGGATTTTGGCTTTTGTGTTGGTTAAAAAGTTTGTATAGTATGAAGACATTAGTGCTAGTAGAACTTTAGATATACTAACTTGCCGTTCCTATTTTCAAAGTGCATAAAGGGTGGATAACAGGGGAAAATGGATGTTGCAGATTTGCAACTTGCCAGGACCGTGGCCTTTGTATTGGTAGGTAAATGTGTATAATATGGAGACAGTGGTACAGGTAGATCTTAACAAATAGCCAACTTGAAATAGGTTAACCGTATGGACAGGAACGTACAGACGTGCGGACGGACATTTCGATTACTACATGCCGGGGCATAAAAATATGCCTTTTGTGTGTACTGATACAATATACAAAATAATGGTATGTGATTATTATCTAGTATGGTTTCCATCTGTCCTGATCTTCATCTGTAATCGTTTTAAAATGCCAATACGTACATCACTTCGGTTAAAATCAGAAAAATAAACATAAAAATATAAACCTTTAATATTGTAAAAATGGTGTAATTTATTATTTAGCATAGTTTCCATCAGTCCTGATCTTTATGTATAATCATAAATTTCCGGTACTTTACTGAGAAATTTAACCCAACTGGTTTAAGCTAAGGGCTAACTGAACAGCATGTTGATACATTATTTAGTTATTTAACCAACAGTACATATAATCAGTCACTTTTTTATATGATAAACACTTACCCACAAACAATCATTTGTTTTGATTAACTGAATTTCATGTTCTATCATTTAGATCAATAATGACGATTTGAAATGTGTTATACTCGCACTATATTTTAAATCTCAGTCTTTTCTTCAATAAATTCTGTTATTCCAATTTTAAAAAAAATCTGAATTTGCAAAAATTTAGCATTTTGAATTATGTTGTGATAACATATGATTTTGTATTTGATAACTTGAAATGAAACTGCAAGAAAAATTGGAAGAATTTAAGTTAAGCGAAATATATCTTCCCACCAATAAATCAAAAATGTATTTCATATATAGTTTATTTAATTTACGAAATATTCTCGTCGGCACATAATAGAAAAACTAAATATCAAATCAAATGTGGTGTAAAATTAATTTTTCAGCATGGTCCAACTCGTCTTTAAAATCTCTCTTTGTCAGTTTTGCAGATCAAGAAGGTACCAAAGTTGTCGCACAATTTTGATGATATAATAAATCAGAAATCACACGTGCCTGTCATGCAATTGGAAAACAAAAAGTGATATTAGTTTGAATTAACATATTGAAAGAGAAAAAGTGTTTATGTAAGCGAGTCACACCACAATAGATCCATGTTAACTTTACATTGCAGATTTTGATTCTTCTGTTCTGAAGGAAAAAAGCTCGAAATCTGAAACATTGAAATTCTTATTCGTTTTAGAACTTTCGTTTGATATTTAAAAAAAAGGGATTAATGATTTTCCTTCTTAGGTTTTTCGTTTCTTTCTTGTATTTCTATTTCCTGGTGGTAATTGTGGTTATCGGCCCTTTAATACTCAAGCGGTCTGGGAGTTGCATGTGAATTTTGCCAACTTTGATCAATTTTGCGCGTGTACAGAACTAGTTGCAGCTATGGATGGGATAGGAGAAATATTCGAGATGTTTAAGAACTGTTTTCCGTTATCATTTCTGTTTTTTGTGCCCATCTTTATCATAATATCTCCCTGTATCGCCGGTGAATGCAGCTCACGAATTTGCTATTTATAGGATGCAACAGTTTGATCATTACGATATGAAAATAGGTTTGTATAATAGCTAACACTCTGCTTCAGATTATTATGTTAGGAGAAATATTTCCTTTTCTTAGATAAAAATATGTGAAGTCTAAGACAAACCTGTTTGTCACGATCATAAGAAATCCTGTGGTAAATTTTTGGCACGTGTCTCCCAATTTGATGAACTTATTACTGCCAAAAGTCAATATTGACTGTACTAAGCTGAAATTTGGTAACATTTGTATCATTAACATTCTGTTTTAAGGATAAAGACCAATAGAACATAATGTTCTTGTAACTTTCCATCAGCAGTCGGCAATGCTTCCACTGCTTTGAAGTAGACGTGCAGAGACTAACAATATATATAGGATATTCAAGTTTTTTCTATAAATACAGGATATATTTTCATTGAGTGGTATGAAAATAAATAATTCACGAGTGGCGAAAGCTGAAGTTGTTTCTTTTTCTTTTACCCCGTCAGGTTTAACTTTAATTTGTTGACCTTCGATGTTTGGTTGTATGATTGAGGGTATTTGTAGAAAAGAAACACAGCTGATTATGAATAGATTTACACACCTACATGACATCTTGTTAATTAACTTTAATTGCTGCAATTTATATATTTTCAAGTCTTTAATTGGTGCCGCACTTGCGTTAATCCACTCGCAAATAAATTACAAATGATAATCAAACTGCGAAAAGTTAATAGATCTAATTTAAACAGTCAAAATTCCAACAAATCCACTCTAATTCTGATGCATTTGTGTACAAACGCTCCTATTTGTTTATGCAAAGAATGACCATTCAAAGCAGTTGCTTCCGGAAACAGCTGATCATATTTTCAGAAAATGAATTGTCTGGGGTTTTAGATCAACACATGTTTAACTGCTTTCGACATCTGTATCGTCTAGGCGCTTGGCAAAAATTATTGATTGATTTTGCTGTATAATAACAAGCGTTTTTCAAAAAATCCAAAAATGAAAGTACACAATAAACCTTCACCGCAAATGTATTTGAAATTTGGCTTTAATTTGACCAACTGAAGTTAGCCACAAAATACATATAAGGAAAATAAGAATGAGTAGAAAGAAAACCACGTACATGTACTGTACGCTGAGTATGTTTAAATGCAGTTATCTCTAAGTCAGAACATCGCGGGGACGTGCGGTGTTCTGTCACCGCGACATGTGGTGAACATACCCCTCGGCGGTAGTCGCAGTGGTCATTTTTTAGCAGACACCTGTTCAATCCACCGCAACTGGCCACCTGAAGATGATACCCCCCCCCCCCCCCCATCCAAGTCAGTTGTACTATATATCTTTCTAAAAGCCTCTTCATAAAATCAAAATTTAATCTTACTTTTATTTATGTGAATTGAAAGAAGTACACTTAATTTATTGACAAGTTTTCAGTAGCAGACTGTGTATGAAACCAAAAGCAGAAGTGAGAAATGTCCTAACGAAAACAAGCTTGCAGTATTCCTGAACTACTTACTTTGAAAGTGAAATGCACAAAAAATATCAATAAGAATCAGTTATGCCTATTATCCCTTTAAAGCTCTTATTTCAAAATTAGTAAGAATCATTGAGTGAGTAGAGAATTTCCCTTATGTTCCTTGTCATCTTTGGGACCAACTATTCATTCCTTGTTACAGTCACTTGTTTAAAGTTACAGCTAGTTAAAAAAAAATATCTTTTTCCAGATTTCTGAAATTCAAATTACTGGTCATCCTCTTACAAGCATTTAATTTTGGAAAATGAAGATCATATATATAGAACACTGTAGCTTGGCTGTGTCCTGCCCGGGTACTTCCAATAAAGCGTAAGGAGTGCTGCTGTCAAGATAGTCTTGATCTTGTAATCTTTGTGTCTGATGGGTTTAAAATTTGAGGTAGACTTGTAATATCACCATACATCTAACTTCCTGGCAAGCTGCCAATGAAATTCAACATCAAGAATGTCAATACACACTATTGTACTTACTAGTTAAAACAGTTATTACAATTTAGGTAAGTCATATTACAAAATCTCAGATACAGAAAAATGGACCATTTTCTTCGGTTTCTGTAGTCACAAAATGCAAATCATGTATGTTTTGGATATAGAGTTTACTGTTTTGAAAATTACTCTTGACACTGAGGAGCAGTAAAGCTTAGCAGGTTAGTTTGATAGAAGGGATTCCTGTTGGTCAGATTTGAAGAGATGGTCAGTGTTGATCTTGCATGATGTGAAAGGATTACTGAATTTAAAACTAAATTGCCATTATAAGGTTTTATGTGTTTCATTTTAGGAAGCAAAATGTCCCTGATAAATATGGAAGCCAGACCTCTTGATGCCAAAATGGTGACTAGAAGATGTATTCTTGCAAGATTAAAAGAGGTGACAGGGGCTAAGTACAGGGAGCTGATAGAACAGAAGGCAGGGGGTCTGATCATACTCCTGCCCCAAAACCTGTCCACCATGACTGCTGAGACCAAACAGGTATGATACCATTGATAAATATTCCTGTACAGACTTAGCACTTATTTGCTTCATATTAGATGATGTAATACATGGTTTAACTCATGTAGTTTTCAAGTTAATATATTTTGGATATGCTTTTTACTCACTAAATTACTAAATTATTTAACAGTTTGTGTGCAAATAGTATATGTATGTATCAGGTGGTTAACTTTATAATGTGCAAGACTGGATAATAGTTTGAGGCATTCACAGCTGGCCAAGCTGCTTGGATTAGATAAAACATCTTAAAACAGCATGACTGTAACATTTTTTTCTTCCTGCGTAATATTCGATCTTTAACATGTATCTTGCAATTAGCCCTTATCATGATTTGGGATCTGCCCATTTTCATATTCTACTTTTGTTTCAGCACTTGCAGTCATTAGAGCAGGAGTTACTTTCCACAGAAGACAGCAGTGTTCCCGTGTATTTTGCCTGGGAGACTGACAAGTTGACAGAAGTTTACGAGGGTGTCACTGGAGGCTCGGGGGATGATGCTGCCACGGCTGTTGAAGGTATAGTCCAAACAAATAACTTTGGCATGTTAAGAGTGGATTATAATGAGTAACATGAAACAGTTAATTTGGCTCTTTTGAAATGAGATTGATTGCACTTGTGTAAATATTCATGCAGTAGGTTTTACATATAACATAAGTATTTAAGAAAAGATCACATTTTACAACACTTGTAAAATTTTACTGCTTTAGTTCTTGTGTTGAGGTAGGATGAGGTAGATTGATAAAGCAAGAATTTGTCAAGAACTTCAGCTTACAAACAATAAAATCTATAAATGGTTCCTTAGTTTATTCATTCATCACTAATTGAATCATGTTAGCACTTTAATAGTTTGTTAACCCATGCTTTTCCAGCTCTGTTCAGTTCAGCATCAGCCAATGGTTTCCAGATGGTGATGTCTGGTGCTCAAGCTAAGGCATTGACAGACTTCCAAATAACAAATATACAGGTAGACGCCATTTTGAATATTTCGGTTATGTTTATATTACAGTAAGGATATAATTATTGTTTTCATATCATTCATTGTTGGTTTTGCCTTTAGTGTAACATGTATGGACAGAAAATATTTCTCTTTTTTCAGTGACCTTTGTTTGACTTGTGCTTAAAAAATATAGTTTTACAGAGGGCCATTGCAGTAAAACAAATATCCTACTCCAGCAAGGCACTTTCAAAATGGACCAACCACTTTCAAAAACTACACTTGTTTATTTGACAAAAAAGACTGTCCCAGCTAAAATTTATTTTGCCTTACTGGGGTGGGATAAAAGTTTTACATGAATGGCCTTGAATGCATTTTTAATGTCACTACAGTCATCATTTATATCCTGTGAAACGGACTGTACCACTCAATAAGTTTTTTATATGTATTTTTTAATAATAACTTTTACCATGAGTTTAATTTGAGACTGTCCATATTAAATCCATATTAAATGTGATGCAGGGAAGAGCATGATAGACCATAGTGCAAAGGACATAGATACCAGAATTGTCTGTAGAATTTAACCCCCATTTCAAAACCATGTGATATAATTCAGTTTAAACTAATAACTCAACTTTTAACTAGAAATTACAATGGATATATTTCAGGGTCACTTGTCAGGGTATGGAATAGAGGAGCAGCTGCCTACAATAGTTGTAGTGACTCACTATGATGCCTTTGGCATTGCTCCAGTAAGTTACCTTGTGCTGAACTTACTGTAAACATACCTTTTAACTTTTACTTTTGGGTTTAATACTCAGTCTTAAATCCTGTCTGCTTCTGTTCTACTATTACACATTTCTTTGGCAGTACCATAACATAACATGAGAGTCTGAAATTATTTGTTCACTTGTTCAGGCGCAGAGTTAAAATTGCCATCAACATGAAATAAATTCCTTAAAGACCCAGTTTTACTTGCTGAGATAAAATATTCAAAAGTAACAGGACTTACATTTTGTACATAATTATGTACTACAATCATTCCAAATTTATAATAGACATTGGTCATTTGTGATAAATGTAGATCTGCCTAGGGTCATGTGACTATCAACATGACCAGAGCTAACCTGCATTTAGTTTATGTATCATGAAGTTAATGAAAAGGTTGGAGATTCCTGCAGATCTGTAGATAAGGGACTGTATTTAGCTGCTTAGATGATGGGAATGTTCATTAGAAGCATAGATGTTACACATGTAATTCCTGTTATTTAGAGATATGTTGTATCTCATCTTTGTTAAGGAAACTGGGTCCTTGAAGATCTATTTTGTTTGGTTTAGTTTAATGCTTTCTCAACAGTAAGTGCTATATCAGCTTGGCTGCTTAACTACCAGTGGTTTCTAGGGACGGAAAGTAGTATACGCACATCTTTCCAAAGAAACTGTAAACTTTATTATATAGATGTTCATATAATTTTATTCATTATATTTGTGGTAAGTTAACAACTTTAATGTCTAGACTGTGGAAGCAGTCGTGTGTTTTCTTTGTGAATTATACATTTTTTGATTTCTTGTAATATGTGTAACAGTAAATGAGTTGCATGCAGGTATATGAATAAATATATATGAATACGTGAAATATTTAGCTGAAAATTAACATATTTCAGAGTTTGTCAACTGGAGCTGACTCAAATGGCAGTGGAGTTATAGCTCTTCTGGAACTGGCACGACTCTTCTCCAAACTCTACACCAACTCTAGAACTCATGCAAAGTATCCTTTTCTCATATATATAAACAAAAGCGTCTGCCATCATTAGATATCATTACTGGTCAGAACTTCAGAAAACATCCAGGGAGAGTATATAATGCAGGTTGGGGGAAACTTCTGCTTATATTGAAGATCTTATAAGTTTTTGTGTAGCTTGTGCTGAAAGATTCATTCAGGGGCATCAAAATCATTTGAATAACTGCTGAAAAAAGTTTTGATGACAGAAAGAATCTTTTTGAACAGGTTCTGTCAATATGAAAAATTAGAATAAATTAGTTTTTGACAAGGAGTGTACATTAACAACATATGATCTAATAGAACAAGCTTGTGGACAATAGACATATATAATATTAACACCTAATGGTCTAACAGAACAAGTACAAAGATAGTCATTGGTTTCAAGAAAATCTCATGACATGGAGAGCTTAAATTGTGTATTTTTATGCAAATATTTTCACTTTATATTTTTTCTTAACTATGCAACGATACAATTTAGTGTTTTTATTGTCTGGAGCTGGAAAGTTCAACTACTTGGGTTCAAAGAAATGGATTGAAGACAGCCTGGAGAATGTTGGTATGTATCAAACTTTTGCATGCTGTCTCTTTATTTTCTTTGCCAGTTAAGGTTAGACTGCACCATTACAAAGCATTATAATCCATGTGTTGGTCATTTTTATGCTCCCTAAAGGGAGAGCATATAGTCGCCGCTTTGTCTATCCATATGTCCGTCCATCCGCATTTTGTTGTCCGGGACATAACTCTAAAACTACAAGAAGTATCAAGAAACTTTGTAGGTAGATAGATCTTATTGAGTAAAGGTGCAGTGCATAAGAACCATAACTCTGCATTGCCTAATTTTTGAGTAATTGCCCTTTGTTCATTTTTACACTTTGAACTTTTTCCGGGACATAACTCTGAAACTACAAGATGTATCAACAAGAAACTTTGTAGGAAGAATGTCAGTCCGTATGTCTGTACGTCCTTCCTTCCACGTTTTCTTGTCTTTATGCTGAATTTGGCAAATATTTTATGGACACACTATTCTGTGTCCAAAACCTATTCGGGGAGCATCACCTGGTTTGACCGGCTCTTGTATTCAACATGCAGCAAGTCGATTCTTTTAGAAATTTTTATGCTCCCGCAAAGTGGGGTGCATATAGCGTTGCACTTGTCCTTCCGTCCGTCCGTCCGTACGTCTGTCCGTACGTCCCGAAATCTTGTGAACGCAACTCCTCTTAAACCGGATGGCAGATTTTGCTTAAACTTCCAGGGATGAACAACCTTAATGTGTAGATGGTAGTAAAGGAGGGAATTTTCGCTGCGACCAAATTTAACAGAATTATGGCCCTTTGTTAATTTTTTCACTAGAAATTTTGTGAACGCAACTCCTCTTAAACCGGATGGCAGATTTTGCTTAAACTTCCAGGGATGAACAACCTTAATGTGTAGATGGTAGTAAAGGAAGGAATTTTTGCTGCGACCAAATTTAACAGAATTATGGCCCTTTGTTGATTTTTTCACCATATACCATATAGAAATTTTGTGAACGCAACTCCTCTTAAACCGGATGGCAGATTTTGCTTAAACTTCCAGGGATGAATGACCTTAATGTGTAGATGGAAGTAAAGGAAGGAATTTTTGCTGCGACCAAATTTAACAGAATTATGGCCCTTTGTTGATTTTTTCACTATATACCATATTGAAATTTTGTGAACGTAACTCCTCTTAAACCGTATGGCAGATTCTGCTAAAACTTCCAGGGATGAACAGCTTTAATGTGTAGATGTTAGTTAAGGAAGGAATTTTTGCTGTGACCATATTTAACAGAATTATGGCCCTTTGTTGATTTTTTCACTATATACCATATAAATAATTGAACATATAAATTTTACATTTGTAATTTAATTTAACATGTACATAAGGTTACCTGTAGATTATTTTAGGTATATGTACAGAAAAAATCTTACATACAGAATATACATGCTCTTGTTTATGAGCACTTATGCATAGTGGGGGCATCTGTGTCCTATGGACACAGTTCTAGTTGACAATGTCTTGTACATGTAATTGGTGGTGAAAATAATTTGGCGTCTGATATGAAAACAAGGGTTTTCAACAGTAAAAGAGGCTTATCCAGACTACCCTAGCCCACCCAGGAAAAGTATATCATTCTGATTGGAATACTGTCTGTTACCTTGAATTGGTACAGATTGTGCAGGAAATATAAGCAACAGATTTCCCTTCGAACCAAATGCTTAATATGGAAAGATGTGGATACAATTTGCCAAAGGGCACAGCTATTTCAGCTTTAATGACCTGGTTTTATTGTCAAGCCCGCTTGCGGTGAGCTCGACTTAGTTTTTTAAACAAATGAAATAGACAACAGTGATATAATTGGAATTGAATGAGTTTTATACAGGTTGCAAGAACTTGTTTCACAGTGAGTGCAAGATAAAAAGGTTTAAACTATACTACAGTTAGGAGATGCATATATTGAAGGCATGGTCTGGTTCATTTGATTTTGTTCAGGTTCAGTTGCTTTTCTTAACAGTTATGGGCCCTTGTATTTTCTCACATAGTACACTAGTACATTTGGTGTCCAGACTATTTCACAGGGACGGCTAAATTTCTTTATGATAATTTATCTCAGATAATGCATCTAAAGGTCATTTGTCCTTGACCTCAGATTCAAGTGAGGAAGCAGTCAGTGGCTTGCGGAGAGATTGGTTAGTAAACTGGTTGAATACCTAGGAACACTTGTTAGTTGGACTGACTGCTGGGATATGACCAAAACAAATTTGAAACTGGTGTTAAACCGCAATAAAAATAAACGAGTTTTTACTGCCCATATTGTGATAGTTTAATATTTTCTGTTTCAGACAACATCCTGTTCTCAGATATTGCATATGTTTTGTGTTTGGACACCCTTGGCCTTGGAGACGATCTACGACTTCATGTGTCCAAACCGCCAAAAGATGACTCCCCTGGTGGACAGTTTCTTCAGGTAAACCTTTAGGGACACTGAACACTGTTTGAAACTTGTAAATGGCATTCTAATAATTAGACAAGGGATTTTACTCCTGACATGGTGCACAATATTCAGTAAATGTACAGAAATTTTAAAGAAGTTCAGAAAAAAATAGGCATAATATGTACATGAAATCTCTGTTTTTATTCATGAACAAAGGAATATAACTCTGTGTTAAATATTTTATTCAATGGACTCTTTTCTTTGGTTTTACAGAATTTAAAGCTACTGGTTTATTGAGTTTTATTGAAAGTTAATTTTCAGGACCGAAAAATCTCCAGTTTGGTGAGTATTACAGTTTTTAGAGAGCCTAGTTCTGTGAGAATCCATTGCATTAGAAAAGTGTATTTTCCATATATTGTCCATACTGAATAGTCCCTGTTGTGAAATCGTTTTTAGCTTAATTTTGGAGTTTATCTGAAATACTAGTAATTAAGTTCCTTATCTTTTCATGTTTCATCTTTTTTACAGCACCTAGAAAAAGTCACGAAAACATTCTTCCCAAACGTAAATTTTCAAATGATACACAAGAAAATCAATCTAGCAGAAGAATTGTTGGCATGGGAACATGAGAGATTCAGTATGAAACGGCTCCCTGCCTTCACTTTGTCTCATCTAGATTCACATAAAAGCCCAGAACGGGCTTCAGTGTTAGATACAAGGTGAGAGACTGAGCATTAATGTAATATTCAGTTTAAAAAAAAAGAGAGAGCTTTGGCAACTTGATTTTGTAGTTGTTGAAAAATGAGTCAGTTGAGAGGTTTCTGTTTTAGACGTAACTTTCAAGATAGAATCATTATCTTCACTGGTTGGAAAAATAGTAGCATCAGTCATTGGGGGAGGAAAAAAGTTGGTGTCCTGTTATAAATGTTGAACTTGTTTTAGAATACATGCTTATGAAAACCTTTTTTGTGTAGTTGCATGTAGTTAACTGTTGAAAAGAATCAAAATCATCATATCAGAGGTTTGCTACAGATAGTTTCTATACATATAATACAAGAAAGAAAAGATATCTTTAAACCAGAGTATTGCCTTGTGATGAGTATGAAATAGTATGTAGATTTTAGAAATGTTATTTACATGTTTGCCTTAACCTAGAAGTGATGAAATAATCAGTTCTTTTTCAATTGTCTTTTTCAGAGATTGTGTAGATATAGATAGTTTAACAAGAAACATACATATTGTAGCTGAAACACTCGCTAGGCATGTATACAATCTTACCTCACAGGGCAATGTGCAGCTTTTTACAGAAACTTTAGTAAGTATTACTGTAGTAATTTTATTCTATTTTTTTTTTTATACTTATTAATTACTTCATGAAAATAATCCCTTTTCTGTTAGAACATTAAATGCAGAAAGACTATTATAATTATACTGCCTTAAGGGCTGCAGAATAAAATTTATCCTTCTAAATTTGGCAAACTCCAAGACATTCTAGCCTCAGAAATCCATAACACAGTTTACTTGTGTTCCATTTCAGAGAGGTTTTTTGCCAAATTCTTTGCTCAGAAATTATCTGATATTTCTTTTAAATGATCAAGATCTATTAACAAGTTGTGTGCATGTTTCATGTTCACCTATTTACCAGACTTTCAGAGGAATGTAAGTGGCATCTACTCACCAACTTATAAGTACGTCAGTTCTCACCTGGTAACTTACTAAAAGTACCAGTAAGTAAATAACACATATTAAAACACCACATAAAGTATTCACACGTTTAAGTTCATCTTTTAAACTTTGTCTATCAGGATGTCCAGAAAGATCTTGTATCGGCCTGGATGGATCACCTTACTTCACATCCTAGGGCTGCACAGCTCCTGCCGAAAGATGCAAGCCTTCTTACAACGCTAGAAGAAACTATGGCACGATACCTCAAAGATGTCAAAAGATCTACAGTTAAAACTGATAAAAGGTATAAAAAATAGATATTACAGATTTCAAGAATGTAAATTCTGGTAGACATCGAAACATGGTGATAGGTAGATTTAGATCTATACAATGGAAGCAGGGTTGCCAATTAGATCTGTTCAACTTTAAGACAGGTACATGGTATACCCAACAATTTGCCTTCTACAGCAACGTATAAGTGATCATTTTAATCATTAAATAAAGAAAATAATGTATATATTTCCTTAGTAATCGGGTATTTACTGTTCTGTATTTCTTGCAGAGATCCAGAGTTTGTCTTCTATGATGGTGCTGAGTACAAGATGAATGCATTTAGTGTAAAGCCAGCTGTATTTGATCTCTTCCTGGCATTAGCCATAGGGGGCTACCTTGCAGCAATATATTTTATTATACAGGTAGGTTTTGAGTGATAATTCAACAACATTGAATCTGTAGCATAACAAATGTGTAAATGGTTTGGAAGTAATTACATCAGTTTTTCTGACTGTCCATTGATTGACAAGTTATTCATAAAACTTATCTTTCACTTCTCTAATTAGAGTTGTGTCCCCTATAACCATTTGTTGTTTAGTGTCTACAAAAGTAGACTTAAAATACGGCGCAGCCTCTGATCAGGGTCTGCACTGTTTGCATCAAGGACTTTCTTCCCTAAATAGAAGAATTATGCTTTCAAAGCAGTAAAGCTTTCAATTGAAAATGGTCTTGTCCAACTGATAAAGATGGCATAATCCATTAGGCATATATGGGTTAAGATAGCTGTCTTAAGTTTTGTAAGTATGCCTTAAGCCGTGGTTCTAATTTAATACATTAGCTTTCAAGTAACACACATTATGTACAAACTGTGTATCATTAATTCAAGAAAAGAAAATCTTAAGTATATTTATTCTGTTTCAGAATTTCCACCACCTTCTTGGATTGTTTCTGATAAGTATATTTATTCTGTTTCAGAATTTCCACCACCTTCTTGGATTGTTTCTGAAGCTCTCCAAGCCAGTGAAAGCCACCAAAGTGAACTAAGTGTTCTATTCATGTAATGCACAGAGACAATGATCAAAGAAATTCATTCTGTATCATACAAAAATGTCATATGTCACTGTTACCTTTCATAAAAACTAAACTTGTCAAGATAAAACTTATTCGTTATACATGTAACTCCGAATAATACTGTGGTTGCTATAGTAAATTTGTGTTGTACGTCATTTCATTATTTAAGATTTCTATGTTTCTTAACCTTTTAGAAAAATAAATCTCATTTTTGGTTTGCTCATATGTATATAGTTTTACTTGAGTCTTGATCATTTACTGTACAGTTTCCTTACTTGTAAGAATTCTCAGTACATTTTATGACTTCACTGAGTGTACAATATGTAAATGTTCACATGTCACCAACACCAGCATGCTACCTTTTTGCATGATCGCTCTTTTTGCATGTTTGAAAACTCACAGTTTGCATTATATGTTGGTAAGTTACGAAGCTTTTAAAAGATTTCTGAAGAGTTCTTTCACAGTGTAACAAAATGTGTAGTCATAGAAGACATGATTATGTGTAAACATAATAAGCAGTGTATGCATAAATAAGTTCTAAATGCTATGAGATAAATATGGTAGCACTATTTGCATCTGCTCCTCAATGAGTTCATGTATGTTTCCATTATTTGTCACATAAATACCATTTTAATTGATGTGTAAATATGGTGACTAAACAGCTGCCCTGACTTGACACTGAAGGGTTTATTGAAAAGATCTTGGTACATATTCACATACATATTCTAAGACTGGTGTATTATGCAATATTTAAGTTTATACCCTTGACTTTGATTTTTAGATTAAGATGTTCATATTTTTTCCCACTTAACCAGAATTTGATATGAATAAAGTATGCAGTAGTAACTGTTTTTCTTTGTTGCTGCTTTTCACCTGTAGAACAAACCTTACAAAACAGAATCAGTCACAAAATTTAGTAATATGAAACATGGGAAATCTCCCCTGTCCCCATGACATGATACTAGACATGCATTGTTATAGACAAACTGTCTGTGGATAATTCCTTAGTTTGATCATTGGAAGTTTATTTTCAATACCTGGTTTTGTCATTGTAGCCTGGATAACTTGGTGGTTAGAGTGTTCAACACTGACTGGTTGAACTTCTGGGATTGAATTGTAACTGGAGTAGGAATGTCTTTTGGCAAAGATATCTAATCCACAAGCTCCATTTCTTCTAGATGTGTATGGGTACAAGTAATTAATGTTACTTGCCCTTCTCTCATGTTTACATTCTCACAAGGGGTTAGACATTAACGGTAGAAAATCATTAAGGTGCACATTAATTATGTTGCCTTAGCTGTACAAACAAGGTATACAAGAACATTTCATGTAACATTGTAAAGGCTGATTTCTTAAATGCAAGGTTGACTAAACATCAGTAAACATTCTTGAATGAACTGCACACTCGTCTACCAATTCAGATTACTAAAAGAATAATGTAATTTGCGTGGATTTTAATGCTGAAAAATACTAGACAAAAAAGGTTATGTCAGTAAAACTGCGTCTCGCAATCCACCCGCAGCCAGAATAAATGTGCCTGGGCGGCGCCAAAGTTGTTGTGTCATAATTGTTGCATTGCTACTGGAAATTCTTGCTTAATTTTTTTTTCCTAACCGCTTTTCCATTTCATACACAGAATGACACTAGAACAACACTATTGACATGTAAAAGGCGGATTTTGAAAGAAACACATTGGGCGGCGCTTTAATTGATTTTTCACAGGTATACCGACAAGTCTCTTTACCTAACAGTGTAAACTCAAATCAGTTTTGCAAGCGGTACTATACAGATCCAAACTCCACACAGCGGTTACTTCCCTTCCATACTTTCAGTACAGTAGAATGAAGGGGGATCACTGCGAGGAGATTGAATCAGATCTAGGTATTAATTGTCCTTAAGTGATAAAAAGATGAGCAAACATATATCTGTGATATATGTTCAACAACACTTATATAGACCATTAACCTCCTACCACTTCTACATCTGAGACTCTGAACACTTCATATAACCTATTTTGTTGAAGGGTAGTCTTAAAAATTACAGGAAACAGAAATTTTATAAGTATAAACACATATGAGACAATTGATTTTGTAAGTGACCATTTCACACAAAAAGCATAAGATAAAGAAAATCAAAACCCAAAAATGTTGAAGATCTATTCATTGTACCAGGGCCTCAATTAAGGCCCTGACTGGACTAAGCTGAAATGGAACTCAGAATGATTAAAAATAATAGCTGGTAAAACTAGGTGAACTAATCATATGAAGTAATTAACCTGATTTATACTTACACTTTTATTAACAGGAAATGCTAGTATGCCATAAGATAAACCATACTTATGATGGTACTCATTACTTATGAACCTTAATTTGAGCAGGGCCATTAATTGATCTCGGTTCAAAAGCTGATTTGAACTACCAGTCACTTGCACTTTCAGGTTAAATATTTTCTTTCGGTTCTTTTAGACTCTTCAATTTTCAACAACATGGCCGCGGAAAAAGAAGATTCAGTTAACGATATGAATAAAGAAGAAAAGTTGTATTTACTGCACAGTGAATTGCAAAAGTTGACAGATAATTGTTTACAGAATAACATTTCTTATTTACAAATAAAGAAATCGGCTGATACTTTATTGAAATTTGAGAGAAAGGGACGCAATTTCTCTACAAACTGGTTGATTTCTGTGACTGCAGTTTCTGTTTTTGTTTGCGCTATTGCGATAGCTTGTTATATTGAACCTTCACAGAGGCTGCTTAGCTCATTTGGTAGACATTCTTTGATAAAGGTAAAGTGAAAATTATGAGAAGATTTAAAGTGAACTAAGGCACTGCTTCAATTCAAAACTCTTAAGTCTTGCTGTTTCAAATTGTAGTAACCTGGCCTATGAGCTCATTTGAGACACCCATCCAAGTACTGACCATGGATAACGTTGCTTAACTTAGCAAACATTCCAGACACTCCAACCATGTCGCCAAAGAGCTAGCCCAACAGCAAGCCAGTTGGAAATGACTTATATACCCAGTGTCCACTACACTCTCCCCTCTTTAACCTTTAGGAGCTGGGCATCTACTGTACAACTTCCTGCAGATACCCCATACTGCTTCAGCCTTGCAAGGAAGTCAACTCCACCCTGCAATCCCAGTGCACTCAGACACTCACCAAGGTAAAGAGCCGGCGAAGATTCTTGGAATTACCGCTGCCACCAGTGTAGTTACCTAGCCTATGAGCACAATTTGGGACACTCATCCAAGTTCTTACCATGGATAATGTTGCTAAACTGAGCAAACGTTCCAGACATTGCAACCATGTCGCTAAAGAGCTAGCCCAACAGAGAGGCTGTTGGAAATGTCTTATATACTAGGTGTTCACTACAAAATTGACATCATAGGCATTGCATCTGTTGCATAGATTGATATCTTGAATTGTCTGTCTATAATGCGTGGGAATGTGGATATAGACCAGTCATAAAGCTGAAAGCTTATTACAAAGTACAGTTATTTGGTGTAGGAAAGATTAATTGAGCATTTTTTGTCCACTTGGCATTTTTCCTTCTTCTGTCAGACACTTCCAAGACAAAAATAGTGGGGGCCAAGCAGTTATTTTTTGCTACTTTAAAACTTATAGGTTGTATATAGGTTTTATGTTAAATTCATTTATCTGAGAGAACATGTAAAGCACTGGTAAAATATCCATAATTACATGTTTTCTATTGGTTCAGACCTTGTTTTTTGTAGAAGTTTACACACATACTAGTCCAGCGTACCAACAGATAGCCATTTTCAGCATACATAATTCACTACCGTAGCAGCATATGAATATGGTGGCACGTGTAAACAATACAGACAAAGTTTAATGGTTTAAAATCTTGTAACTTGATAGAATTGCATTATTTGCACTAAAAATGTATTATAATTATTTTGTTTAATAAATTCTTTATTTAAATCACTTACAATAACACATTTTCATCACAGAAAAGTATCTATCTGGTTTTGCTGTTAAAGCGAGATTCTGACACAAAACAAAAGTATCTCAGAATATGCTCAAGACATCACTTAAATCATTTGACTTACACACATACATGATCTGTGTATTATAAAACAAGAACCATGTATTGTATATTTTCCTGGTCTTAACAGTTTTAGACAGTAATTGGTTTTGCTGAAATATAAAATGTTTGAATCTTTGACAGGTTATTTCAGCTGCATTTTTTACATAATAAATCACAGCAGTAAGTCGAAAACAAAGTCAACAACAAATGGACTGCAAACATGTCACTAGATATAGGCTAGCACTTACAACAAATGGACTGCAAACATGTCACTAGATATAGGCTAGCACTAACCACAAATGGACTGCAAACATGTCACTAGATATAGGCTAGCACTAACAACAAATGGACTGCAAACATGTCACTAGATATAGGCTAGCACTAAGGAATAAAATTAAAGTGATTTTACGATTGTTTTTCAGGTGTTACCATTGGTGGACTGGACCTCACTGCATGGCATCAACTGTTTCATTCCAAATTACTTCCAGGAAGGTGAAAACAGACCATTACTGCAAGAAGATTGTAAGGTACATGTATTTATCTAGACTGCTATTTTTCCTGCAGAGGTCAGTTTAGTGTACTTAAATATTACTTATGTAATTTTTACTAGTTTTATGTAGTTATTTGGGGTGAGAGTGAATACAGCTTTGAAACCCCAGCATCTCTGTATTAAGCAACAAATTGAAGACTTGAAACTGAGTTTATAGGTATTTGTTACTGCCCCGGGTCTCTGCTAGTCAAATTATTTGTATTATTATTTCAGTACTAAAGTACAAAAAAAAACGTGTTGAATGAGTACTTTCATAATTTTATAGTCAAAAGGCAATCTTTTGTCTATGAATGATGTAATATTTTATTTCAAAAATGCATCTGTTGTTAATTTTTATTTTCTATTCATTTCAGATCTGTTCTATTGTCACAAATATTGATATTGTTGAAATGCCTACAGTTGAGGTGATAGCAAATAATTACCTTTATAAAGATATACCTGTAATTGTGCAAGGACAAGCTATCAAGAGCACAGATATACAAGATGTAATTAAGGTAATAATTGCCATCAATGTTTCTAGTTTTGAATCATTAAAAGAGCCTATAATTTGGCAGTAATGTATGCTGAGAATAATTACAATTTACACTGATATCCACTTAGACCTGCAGAAGTAATGCCGTGAAAGAAGAAATGAAAAGAAAGGCACAATGCTGTAACATTTTATAGCTGGATTTTATCTTTATAAAATAGTGAAAAATCGTTCTGAATGCATTTTCAAGCCTTATGACACATTTCTTTCTCACTGGGAATATTTATGTCTTTTTTGCATAGGGTAGATCATCGAAAAAATATGTCCCTGTGTAATTCAGGTAACCATTTGCTACATATTATTGATGTTATAAGGCTGTTTTTTTTACCTGCATGTAATCTGTATATAGTGAAGTGTTTCTGTTGCAGCTATTTTTAGATGATGATGTAATGAGACTTTTCACTTGCTGTAGTTTTGAGAGTAACATGAAAATGAAGAGAAAAGACCACAGGAGATTCCTAGAACAAATACGACACAAACAAATACTGCAGTACTATGGCCACTGGTAAATATTGTCCTATATTGAACAGAATTAAAACGACTGTTCTCAATAGTCGAGTGGTTGAAGTCTGGACAGACTTCAAATCAACTAATCTTTTACTGATGGTCATTGGTTTGAGCCTTGTTACTGATCATTATAAGTTATGTGAGAAAGTTGGCAGTTTCTTAGGCCACCATGGTTAAGTAAACTGCCTGCCCAATATAACTTTGACTTTTAGAGAGTACTGTTAGAGGGTGATAAACTCAAACTAACAGTTAAGTCAAGTCACGTTGCAACTGGAAGGATTACTTAAATATATGACTTTGCCTGAATTTATTTAGTTTAAGTCAATTCTTATATGAGATATTATTTATTGGTTTATCTGTATAAGTCATGCTTGGATTTGAAAAAAAATGTTGTATTCATTGTAGAAAGGACTGGTATATTCTTTGTTCTTTTTCATTATATTGAACCTAATTCTTAACCCAAAGCTGGTGTGAATACTACAGATCAGTTATGAGACCGGATCCCAAAGATATTTTCTCGCAGTGTCAGCATTTTTTGTTCTGTAAAGGAATGAAAGAAACTGTAATTTTATTTTCAGGGAGAACTGTTTTAAAGAGGCTGCAAAGTTGTTCAGAAAGCTATACAGTAGACCAGATGTCCTGCCCACATCTGTAGAACTTACTGCCTCCAACTGGGTCTTCATTTGTAACAACTATACAGAAAATAAACAAATTTCAGTGAGTGCTCATTTATCTGTTATATAATACAGGAAGTGTTCTTTCAAATGTTATTTTAGTTTTGCAGTAGTATTGATAGATTTTGAAGAGGGTTATCGTAATCTACAACCCTGGCTTTGCTTATTTCTAAAATACTGACAGGACTTGGGGAGAATATGGTTTTGTTTATTACTGCTATAGCCCATTCTAGTGAAACATATATCCCACCTCAGGAAGGCAAAATAAAGAAATTATACTGGGGAGGGAGCAATCGTTTTCTTTGTAGGGAGGGGGTGTAGGGCGTAGGGGGGTGTTCTTTGAAACTTTTGTAAGGATTTGGTCAGTTTTGAAATTGTCTTCCAGGGCTAGGATATATGTTTCACTGGGATGATCTTGATAATGTAGAAACAGTTTTATAGGAACATGTAGCACTTCTTTTATGCTCCAACGAAAGTAAGGCAAGTTTACCAGAACATGGAAAAATTATGTTGCGTGATCTAATTTTTTGCAGTACCAAAGCATTTACTTTTAGCCATTCAAATTATTTAATGATATAAATACAATGTCTTATTGTTTGCAGTCTTCGAAAGAATTTTACTTAATTATGGAAAATCAAACCAGTTTGTGTCTGTCATTTACTGAAAATACTATCAACAAAATAAACATTATAAGTTATACTTTTAAACTCTGAAAATCCTGTACTTTTTTTCAAACCTATGACTGAAGCTTTTGTTCTCACATTTAAAGGTGGTAAAGTTGATGTCTGTCACATTAAGGTATCAGCAGAATCACACTGCATACAAGTATGTACATTGTTGTTATAACAGGCATATCTTTGTTTCCATAGTATTGTTGAGGGCAGTTTAACATGAAATCATCTAGACATTTAAATTGACACGTATCTTCTGTTGCTGATTTTCTTCAGTTGCCATATGAGGACCAAGTAGTTATATTGATACAACTGTCAGGAAGTTTAGATATAAGACTGCGACCTAGAGATCCCTGTTCCGAGAACTGCACAGACATACATGCCAGTATTCCTGAAGGGGGTGCCTGTAAGTTGCTGTATTTTGTATGTTCCAATATCTATACTGTACTAGTGGTTGATTTAATGAAACTGTTTTGTACAAAACACTATGCAAATAAGTTTTCTAAAAGGCTCATTAATGTCCTGTTGTATCTATTGAAAGCTGGATTCTCAACTTAATGTAATATATGTTGTTTGTATAACTTACTTCTGATTAAAGAAAAACTACACACTTAGAATCGCTTTTTGTAAACCTGTTCTATCTAGGCTAGAAGTAAGACATTTAGGCCAAGTTGCAGCTGGCAGTCTCCAGCAATATTGATCCTGTCCTTTTCAGACTAAGCCCAAATGTTTCTAGACATCATTATGTCAGTGTTAATTGATTAACCTGATGCCATTGTCTTTATTTTTACTCATCAACTTTCTAACTGTCCAGAGTAATTATTCTCCAGCACAGAACTTTTGTATTTTGATGAGTTATAACATTTTTGTACTTACATGTACTGTAACAAATGATTTGATTTTTGTTTTTCAGTTTTTGTAACAGACTTTTTCTATGACATTGAATATGTGACCTGTACCAATGGAAGTAGTATCACTGTGGGTCTGGGAGGAAGTCTTGACATTTGAAGTCCTGGTTCTTAAACCTAGTGTTTCAGCTGTGATATCATTTCTGCTAAAGCGAGAAGCAGTGTGAATTCTTATCTTGTGAAAGTATGCCTACTTCAATGCCTTGATTATTTCAGTATATTGGTACAGAGGGGGTTACAACTTCAGTTAAATATGTTTAAAATTGGTGAGGTAAAGAAATTGGAAATGACATTTGCTAGAGTTAATTTAACATTTCACTATGATATAAATGTCATCTATTGAGAATGTTTAGTGAAGAATCAGTTGTAGAAATGCATTGTTCAAAACCATAGTTTATACATTGTTTGATAGGATTGAGACCTTCATGTAACTGGTTCTTGTTATTTAAAGCCTTAGTATGAAGATTAAGTGTTGCTTCACCCTAATAACATAAATCCTGAAGAAAGCAAAATAAAAAGATTCTGTCTTGTTGTGTTCTTTTTTTAAAGGGAGGTCTTTTCTTGTCAGACACACTTCTATAGGGGGTTGGTCCATTGTGAAAGTGCCTTCCTGGAGTGGGATGGAATTATAAATAAGTTTTAATGGAATGACCCTTATTTGTCAAATATAGGCTTAAAGTTCTGATATCATTGAAATTTTTCTATCTATTTACCCCTCTTGCAAATGTTACAGGCAGTCTTTGGTTATTGTATCTAGAATGGACATTTTAACATGTTGTGAGATGAATCTTCTTTTTTTGTTAATAAAAGCCACTAAAAAAGATAATTAAGTGAATAAATAAATTGTTGTATTGCAGAAATGTATAAAAATTGTATATTCATAATGTTTGTATATGCTTAAAGATTTCAAAATCTTACATGTTGTTGTTGTTCTTACATACCACTACTGTAATTTGGAAAAAGGAATAATTTAAGCAGCCTTAATTTATAGGGAAACCATCGAATTCTTCAAACCCCAGCTTTTCGAAGAATGTTGGGATGTAATGTTTCTAGAAGAACAACTGCATTGTTGAGCTTGCTTATTGAGCTGGCTTGTTGAATTGGCTTGAGGAGTTTGCTTGTTGAGTTGGCTTGTAGAGTTTCTTGTATAGTTTGCTTGTTGAGTTTGCTGATTGAATATGCTTGTAGAGTTTGCTTGTTGAGTTGGCATATAGAGTTTGCTTGTTGAGTCGGCATGTAGAGTTTGCTTGTTGAGCTGGCTTGTAGAGTTTGCTTGTTGAATTGGCATGTAGAGTTTGCTTGTTGAGTTGGCTGCAGAGTTTGCTTGTTGAGCTGGCTTGAGTTTATTTGTTGAGTTGGTATGTAGAGTTTGCTTGTTGAATTGGCATGTAGAGTTTGCTTATTGAGCTGGATTGTAGAGTTTGCTTGTTGAGTTGGCATGTAGAGTTTGCTTGTTGAAGTGGCATGTAGAGTTTGCTTGTTGAGCTGGCTTGTATAGTTTGCTTGTTGAATTGGCATGTAGAGTTTGGTTATTGAGCTGGCTTGTAGAGTTTGATTGTTGAGTTGGCATGTAGAGTTTGCTGATTGAATATGCTTGTAGAGTTTGCTTGTTGAGTTGGCATGTAGAGTTTGCTTGTTGAGCTGGCTTGTAGAGTTTGCTTGTTGAGTTGGCATGTAGAGTTTGCTGGTTATGTATAGTTTGCTTGTTGAGTTGGCATGTAGAGTTTGCTTGTTGAGCTGGCTTGTAGAGTTTGCTTGTTGAGTTGGCATGTAGAGTTTGCTGGTTGAGCTGGCTTTGAGAGTTTACTTGTATGTTTGCTTATTGAATATGCTTGTAGAGTTTGCTTGTTGAGTTTGCTGATTGAATATGCTTGTAGAGTTTGTTAATGAATACGCTTGTAGAGTTGCTTATATGTTTGCTTGTAGAGTTGGCCTGTAGAGTTTGCTTGTGTATTTGCTGATTGAGTTTGCATGTAGTTTTTGTTTGTGATTGTTTGTGAGTTTGCTGATTAAATATGTTAAGTTGTTTGCTTGTAGAGGTTGCTTGTGTGTTTTCTCATTGAATATGTTTGTAGAGTTTGCTTACTGAGCTTGCTAACTGAATATGCTTGTAAAGTTAGCTTCCGAGTTTGCTGATAAAATATGTTTGTTAAGTTCGTTTGCTTGTAGAGGTTGCTTGTGTGTTTGCTGATTGAATATGCTTATAGAGTTTGCTTGTGTGTTTGCTAATTGAATATGCTTGTAGAGTTGCTGGTATGTTTGCTGATTGAATATGCTTGTAGAGTTTGCTCATATGTTTGCTAATTGAATATGCTTGTAGAGTTTGCTTGTATGTGTAGATTGAATATGCTTGAAGAGTTTGCTTGTATGTTTGCTGATTGAATATTCTTGTAGAGTATGTTTGAATGTTTACTGATTGAATATGCTTGTAGAGTTTGCTTGTGTGTTTGCTGATTGAATATGATTGTAGAGTTTGCTTATGTGTTTGCTGATTGAGTATGCTTGTTGAGTTTGCTTGTATGTTTGTTGATAGAATATGCTTGTATAGTTTGCTTGTGTGTTTGCTGATTGAATATGCTTGTATAGTTTGCTTGTGTGTTTGCTGATTGAATATGCATGTTGAGTTTGCCTGTTGAGCTATCTTACTGAGTATGTTTGTTGAGTTTGCATTTATGCTTGACTATACAAAGTAAGTTGAGCTATTCTACTCACCCTGGCTTTGTTGTTGGCAATGTCACACCTTTGTTAAGGTTTTGCATGCAACTTTCTGTTGTGCATATATCTTATTAACCAGCAATGCTTTCTGATTTAATACTTCACTTATTACTTCAAGGGCATTAAACAAGTAAGTTAGATAACTCTTGACCAGATTTCCGATAAATTATGGCCCTTATTTACTTAGAAAACTTGGTTTTGCATGGGAATAAACTTGTCTGTCTTTTCGCAGACACAGTCATTTCTGGACTATAATTTGTTGCTCCCATTATCTACCTTGCTACAACCTATCAAGGATGACCCCTTTTGATTTTAGGGTCAAAAAAGTCAAGGTCATAGTCCTAAGACATTGGGTTTTTTTTATCACAGTGCTACTTACATGTTCCACAGGCAGCTTTAAACTAATAAGCTGCGAAAAGTCGAGCTCGCTGTCTTACTGACATCATTTGTTGAGTATGCTAATAAAACCTGTTCCTTGAGCTTCTTTGCTGAGAATGTTTGCTGAGAGAGAGAGAGAGAGAATTTCTTCATTTTGCCAGTCCCAATTAGTGATTTAAATACATTACAATGTTTCTGACAGTGTAACCATACCAGTAGAAAAAATCTAGCTAAAAAGATTTGAAGTCAACACTGCAAGATGGGCTTTTAATTTTATCTAAAATAGTTACCCCATATGACTCAGTTTTGAAATTGATCTGAAACCACTCTCTAAAACCTGTATGAAGAGTTGGCAAAAATGTTACACCTGGAAGTTTTACAGGGTTTCACCTAATCGAAGCTGGTCACCTGTGTTTTGATGTAACGGTACTCAGTTTTAAACTTGATTAATGTGTTACCAAGACATACCTACTGACCAAGTTTCATGAAGATTCGATAAAAATGTGGCGTCTAGAGTATTTAAAAGGGTTGCCTTTGATCTAATCTAATGACCTGTATCACATATAACCCAGTTTCGAATTTCAACCAGATATCACTGATACTAAATTACTAACACTAAAATGTTGAATGAAAGACTAGTATTCGCAAGCAATACGTTGCCGACAGACAAACCTGTCACAGAAGACTGTTGTCAGTATAAAATGCACAGGTGAGCTGAAAAGAAGGTAATTGGCAATGCTAGATGATATTAAATTATTCCTAAAAGCAAAAAGGTCAAGGATACATGCAATATCGGCTTTATGTATAGGCACAAACAAGTGCTTACCCTTTAATTAGCATAAGCTTATGTGAGACCTCAAATAATTTGTTTCCTAAAACAGTAAGCCAGACCGACCTCTTGATTATAAACTGCAAGCAGCGCTTTATTCCCCTTTCCTGTACTTTAGGGAAGATATGCTTACAAGTAACTTCCGTAATTTAAATATGTTCATTTATTTTTTAATATATACATGTATTTGATTTCATTTTTTCAGTGCTGTTAAAATGTGATCGAAATTTTGAAGATATGCACACGATGACATTCAATTCTATACTAAATTTTAGGATATACCTTGATTACAATATGAACCTTGAGATGATTATAAAGTTTACCACTAACGTCCTATATTTTGATCGTCTGGCTTGCTTAACCATTTATACAACTTGCGATGTAAACTGAACTAATCTAATATGCAGCTTAGTTTAAACTGATAAACTAGACATGCAGAGTGAGGATTCTTTGCAAGATCTTTAGTAAACCTAAACAAAATGGAACTTTATGTAAATATGCAAATGCAGTTGACACACACAACGTGAAATTTGTGCATGGCTATGCTTCTCGGGAAGATTTCAGAAAAGTGAAAAAGGAGTTTATTCAAGACTATAACAATGCTAGCGTTGGTTGTTGGAGGACTAGGACTGACTGGTGCCCTGTACTTACTGCTAAACCTCTGGTGGCCCGGCTGGTACCTGGACTGGTACTACCGTCGCTGCAACAAGAGATCCACGGACGCCTTGATCAGTGTCCTATCAAAGAGAAAATTTCTTATTGACATATTTGAAGACTTTGCAAAGGCAACTCCGAATAAGCCTTTTATTATCTATAATGACAGGAAATACAGTTACGAGTATATCGATAAGAAAGCAAATCAGTCCGGAAGAGCTGCTGTGGAAATTGGAATCAAGCCGGGTACCACTGTAGCTATCCTGATGTATAACGAGCCGGGAATCGTCTGGTCATACCTAGGTGATGAAGATATAATGAATTTATTCTCTACTGCAATACTTCAAACAGTTGTTAAGTAATTTATTCACCTTTGCTTCAACTGAACTATCCATATCTTACTAAAAATCAGCTATTCAAGAGTTGTAAAAGTAGTGGGACGTTTTGGGGGCTTACGGAACTATTGCAGTGTCTTTTCAAAGAGTAAATGTAGGATTTTATTCGTATGAGTTTTTTGTAAATTATACATAAGGGCACACTTGTATTAAGACAAAAAGTAATGTACATATTTGTTTTGTCTTCTTCTTAATCGAACCAGAAGCACAAGAAAAATTGTCTTAATAGCAGTTCGAGGCTTCCGTTGTGCTCGGGTAATGTTATCTTAAATAAGTACTTCTTTTATATAAAATGTCAATTAAAGTGTACTTCACCCATTTTTTACACAAACTATATCACTATAATTTCGTTGTTATCTGTATTTAAGGATTTATGAAAGTCGGATATCAGATTGCGTTTATCAACTTTAACCTAAGGGCGCATTCCTTGTCGCATTCAATAAAAGCCAGCGGGGCCAAAGTTCTCATTATCGGACATGGTAAGGCTACCTTACTTTGAAATAATGTACTATCTAATATCCTTTAACAGTATTTCAGAAGTACAGACCAAAAAGGGTCGGTATAGTAAGGGGACTTTTTTATTCGTACTGAAAGAAAAGTTCGTACCAAAGCGTACAACTGGTTTTGTTCAGTGGTAATGTCCGGGAATATTACTAGAAATACATGCTTTAGCTACAGATGGTCCTCGTCCGGTAAAGTACATCTCGTACACCAAACTCTTGCTATAGATATAACTTATCCACTAGATAAAACATATCATTTCTTTCCCGTGGTAGTTAGTAGTAGATCAGTAGCCAAGCTGGACTGGTAATCCAGGGGTTCCGAGTTCTATCCCCCGCTCCTCCACTAACATTACTAATTGTCGGATGAGACATTAAACCGAGGTCCCATGTATCAGTGCTATACACTGAGCATGGAAAAGAACCATGGATGTCTCTGGAATGGGATGTTTCTTAATCCTGAAATATCACGCACAACCTTAAATAACTAACCTCATATGGGCAACCGGTACCGACTATAAATAAATAGACAGACCATTGTGGCCCTGTGTGATGTAGGTGGACAGTTCAGTGAAACATATTGGTAACAGTCACTAAAGCCAGGCTAGGCTGTTTGTAACCACCTTTCATTGCTGCCGATCTTTTAAAGACAAGTTCCAACCATCCGAGCAAAACGTCTCTGTTAGTTTGTTAAATCTGTAATTTTCACTGTTTTCTTTCTTCATAAGGTGATTTTTGTAAAAGGAAAAAAAGGTTAATGATATTTAGTGACAGAAAAACAAAACATTGATAATCAGACAGAGTGTCTCAATTTCACATACATAACTGTCACTTGCTTTCTTTACGGATATTTCATATCGGTGAGTGAGTGCACTTGGAGCATTAGACATGTACATAAACATATCTCCCAGTAAATATCTCAAAAATGCAACTCGCTATTTTGGTTCATGTAGTAATAGGAACTGAATTATGTCCGTAATTCGACTTTCTTATATCTGCACAGTCTATAATGAGGGTATGATATTTTTCCTTTCGAAATAACAATTATAGCCTGATTCCCGAAACTTTGCGGGCAGCACTTGTACTATAGCTTTAGCTGTATGGCATTACCTGTATCGTCTCTGTGTCAGGTTTACCGTTTTGAGTCTTGAAGTACCTTACAGATTGTCTTGTTGATTGTAGGAGATGCCCTCACTGAGGCTGTTATGGAGATTCTGCCTGAGATCCCTGACGTCACCGTATATGTCCAGGGCGGAGTGGCGGAGCAGAAACCTCCGTCATTTCTGTCATTTGACCTTGTCATGTCGAGAATGAGTACAGACCCGATAGACAAGTCGGTTAGAAAACATGTGCTACCATTTACGCCAAACGTTTATATTTACACATCAGGGACAACAGGTAAAATCAATCACACATATTACATTCCAGGAAGCTGAATAAGTTGAAATTATATATTTTACTTTGATTGTAGAGACAGCTTCGATGGAGACCATTGATAAATGCTAGCGTGATGTTACGCAACTTATCACTCTGATGTTATAGAACGTAAATATTTCAAAAGTTCCACAGACAGAACTCAAACCCATTCAGCAGTGCCGAGCACTCATACCTTTCCCTATGAGAAGCGTATAACAGTATTATCATAATGGCTGCAGATAGAATGAAAAAAACATTATTGGTGAATTGATTATAGTTGCACTATATATCATCAACTTACAAAATTTAATGTTATACTTTTTAGCATAAAGTTTGGTTGTGCTGAGTCAATATGCACTAACTAGAATTGTGTCTTACACAAAAAGGGATAAATTGTTTACAGTTTAAGAAATAAAAGTTATACAATTAGGAGTGAGTCAGATTAGATTTTTGTTTAAATTTAAAAAATAAGTCTTTCGTGATGAAGACCTAAAAGAAATGGTGTGTACTGGATAGAACAAGAACGAAGTGGTCTATACTAGATAGAACGAGAACGAAGTGGTCTGGGCAGGGCAAAATTTCTCCGTGCCAATTGTTCTCAGACACTGTGTCTTATATTCATTTGTCTCTCACCGCTGATACAGACTAGATCATGTGGGAACAGTAGTCAGTCACTTGCGGAGAAATTGGCAATTACTGGTTAGTTATCCAGGAAAACCGGTTAGGTGGACTTTGATTGTAGAGACAGCTTCGATGGAGACCATTGATAAATGCTAGCGTGATGTTACGCAACTTATCACTCTGATTTTAAGGAACGTAAATATTTCAAAAGTTCCACAGAGAGAACTCAAACCCATTTAGCAGTTCTTAGCACTCGTACCTTTCCTTATGAGAAGCGTATAACAGTATTGTCATAATGGCTGCAGATAGAATGAAAAAAACATTATTGGTGAATTGATTATAGTTGCACTATATATCATCAACTTACGAAATTTAACGTTATACTTTTTAGCATAAAGTTTGGTTGTGTTGAGTCAATATGCACTAACAAGAATTGTGTCTTACACAAAAAGGGATAAATTGTTTACAGTTTAAGAAATAAAAGTTATACAATTAGAATTGAGTCAGATTAGATTTTTGTTTAAATTTAAAAAATAAGACTTTCGTGATGAAGACCTGAACGAAATGGTATGTACTGGATAGATAAAAAACGAAGTTGGATAGAACAAGAACGAAGTGTCAGTACTGGATAGATAAAAAACGAAGTTGGATAGAACAAGAACGAAGTGGTCTATACTAGATAGAACAAGAACAAAGTGGTCTGTACTGGATAGAACAAGAACAAAGTGGTCTGTAGTGGATAGAACAAAAACGAAGTGGGATAGAACAAGAACGAAGTGGTATGTACTGGATAGAACAAGAACGAAGTGGTATGTACTGGATAGAACAAGAACGAAGTGTCAGTACTGGATAGAACAAAAACGAAGTGGGATAGAACAAGAACGAAGTGGTATGTACTGGATAGAACAAGAACGAAGTGTCTGTACAGGATAGAACAAAAACGAAGTGGGATAGAATAAGAACGCATTGGTCTATACTAGATAGAGCAAGAACGAAGTGGTATGTACTGGATAGAACAAGAACGAAGTGTCCGTACTGGATAAAACAAAAACGAAATGAGATAGAACAAGAACGAAGTGGTCTATACTAGATAGAACAAGAACGAAGTGGTATGTACTGGATAGAACAAGAACGAAGTGTCCGTACTGGATAGAACAAAAACGAAGTGGGATAGAACAAGAACGAAGTGGTCTATACTAGATAGAACAAGAACGAAGTGGTCTGTACTGGATAGAACAAGAACGAAGTGGTCTGTACTCGATAGAACAAGAACGAAGTGGTCTGTTCTCGACAGAACAAGAACGAATTGGTCTGTACTGGATAGAACAAGACTATGAAATTGTTAAGATATTGAACTACTTCACAACATTGCCGTTTGTCATTACATGGTCACCGTAGTCGAGTGGTAGAGGTCGCTGACTTCAAACTCTCTCTTTATTGATGGTCATGGGTTCGGGTCCTCCTACAGACCTTGATTATTATCAGCAGTTTCTTACGGAGAATGGGAGAACAGCACTTGTTCTCAGGAATAATGGATAGGTTAACTGCCCACCTGTTAGGGCTTTACCTATTACACGGCTTTAAATTCATTTAAACCAGTCATTACACTTTCTATTTTAATGATTATCAGGACTCCCCAAGCCTGCAATTAGGAATCATTACAGCAGCGTTGTGTCAGCCTTCCGTTACTTTGACGGACTGACGGCGGATGATATCCTGTACCAGACGCTGCCTCTGTACCACTCGGCAGCTTTACTGGTGGGCCTCGGAAAGGTTATGACATCTGGTATATCTAGATCTTATATGTCAGCGCAGTTTAGTTAGGAAAAAGTGCTTGATACAAAATATGTAAATTCTTATACCTTTCTTTGCACTTTGTATATGTATTTACACTTGTAACATTGTTAGGTTTTTGTATCAGGTACTTTTTACTGGTTGCGGAATAAGCTATTTTAACCAAGACCTACATACAGATCACATTAAATATATCTAAAATGATAGTCGGGAGAGAACTAAAGATCTGATGATCAAAAGGGTTTTAAACAATCGGAAACACACAGCAAAACTTGCAATATACAGACTAGTCAGATTGCTTAAAAAAGAACAACAACAACTAAAAAAGAAAAAACAAAACTACAATGTACACGAAAACACAACAACAAGAAGAACAGTTTTTACATGGCGCAAAATTTCATACCAGCATTTACTACACACTAGTAGTATCTTTGTGAAGCTGCAAACTTCACACCTATATAAATTGCATGTCAAAACTTTGCCTACAGAAACAATAGATGTATGTGAAAAGAAGTTTGTAATAATTACTTAACAGACTTAAATAATTCACCAGACACATGAATAACACCAACAGAAGATAAGATAAAAATGACGGTCGAGAAAAATACAGTTAATATTTCTCAGCAAGCAATCAGACAATTCATACGTTTTAAGCAGTCATCATGTAAGTTGCTAGAACTTGCCTGCCTAGTATAGTCAGTATTAACTGTTGGCAGAAATAAGTTGAAGTAAGTTGAAGTTAGCTGTGTGACGAAGCTTGCGTACAAGGTTTACGAACGTGTGAAGCATACACTTCTATACAGCTAACTTCTCTGAGGTACTACACATATTTGATACAAGTACATGTGTTTATATATCCAGGTCTTCCTAAGCCAGCTATAGTTCCGCATATCAGGTGCATGGCGGCAGCATATTCATTTAACGTGTTTGGAATGACAGCAGACGACATTATATATGAGCCTCTACCTATGTATCATTCCGCAGCGCTTTTAGTTGGTTTTGGAAATACTGTAACAAAAGGTTTGGCACTTTGCTTGGCTTATAGGAAAAGCCAGACTGCTTGGTTTTCAAAAATATTGTATTTCTTTTTAATAATTCAACGATAAATTAAGTTCTACGTGCACTTACAAACATACGAGTCGATAAATACATGTAGATCATTCTAGTACTTCAGTAACTTTAAGCTACCAATATCCACGCTGTAAGAAAAATGTAACTACGTAAAGAAAAAGAAATCAGAAAAAAAGAAAGAAATGTGTGACTGCATCTCTTTGTAGTATCAGTCGTCTAAGTTAAAAAAATATCATAGAATAAGCCCCCTTTTGGCAAAAAAGATTTTTGAGAGCCATGGCGCATTTGGTGATGGGCTGGCTTCTGTTGTTTTTATGAAATGCATATTTAGCTAGAACCAGAGCTTTACATTTATTTAATTTATTATAAAAAATCATTTATCGTTTACACTTATTTAAATGTATGTATTATTTTGTGCTTCATTCTCCGTTTGCTTTAAATAGTTTTCGGTCTCGCAAATTGTGTACTTTAAATAAAGGTTATACATATATATACGTGCAAGGAAAATATTTAAATGTATAAACAGGGGATAACATGTTCGTTGGCTGGGCCGTCATTTGCCAAAGTTAGTTCGTATTGCAGACGTTTCTCAGTTGGCAAAGACTAGATTTCATTTTCCAGAGCGTTTATAAACCAGTACACTCGTGGTTTTGCATCTTGAATTAAAACATTATTTGCTGATAATTTATCAGAAATAAGAGATATTGGTACTAGTTAAGTGTATAATATGTTTTATTTCTGTAAAATATTTGTAAGAGGTCACTGTTTCAGGAGCTACCATGGTTCTGCGGGATAAGTTTTCAGCGAGACATTTTTGGGAAGACTGTCGAAAACATGATGTTACAATTATACAATATATAGGCGAAGTGTGTAGATATCTGGTTGCTCAACCGAAGGTACTTTAAAATTTGCTGAAAAGTAAAGATCAGATTTACCACTGCTCCCAAGACTTTAAGTTTATTCCTGAACGTGAGTGCAAACGGGTATTTTATTTTAAATCAGGCCAAATCTGAAAGAGAAAGATAATAGTTACAACTTTACTTTTCATGCTGTCTTACGTTAATTAAGCATCCTTTATTTTTCCTTGAGAAAGTTTGCAAGTAATTGTCTTGAAAGGATACACACTGAAATTTAAAAAGTACTATATGAGAGGAACGAGTGAATAAATGAGGGACATTCCTGATAACAAATTATCTCCCTTACTCAGATAACATCAAACTTAAGGTAGATCAAATAGCACATTGGTCCTTTCAGTTGAAATTCTCTGACATTATCCTTGTCTCTAATTGTGATGGTCTTGACTTTTAGTTGTGAAAATTGTCACTTATATTTTAAATAAAAAGTTAGGATTATCAAAAAACAAAGACAATGGTGTTAACAAAACATGTTGCTAACTAAATGTGTAATCTGACTTCCACTGTTGCAAATAATCAGGCTTAATTATCACCATACCAAAAGAGAAAATAGCGACAAAAGCAGAGGAATCCAAATGGAAGGAACAATGTAATATCAGAGAGTATTCTGGGTAGGTAATCCATTAATGTCCCCGATTCTGTCATCATTTATTCACTAACTAATGAGGTGGTTTTGTTTTAGTCCAAACAAGATGGCGTACATAAGATTAAGTATGCATTCGGAAATGGTCTACGACAAGACATATGGGCGGAGTTTAAGGAGCGGTTTAAAATACCACGTGTTATTGAATTCTATGGAGCCACCGAAAGTCCTGTTGGGTTATCTAACCTTACAAACAAGCAGGGAGCTTGTGGCAGATCGTCTCCTTATTTGGTAAAGCCTGTGTTTATAAAGTATTTGTATGCACAAAGTTAAAAATATTAAAATATACTTAAATAACATGTTTCACATATGTGTCACAATTGTGTTTCTAACGAACAGATTAAATTATTTCAAACAATGGATTTTCGTTATGTTTGTAATCAATTGAGATCTTTGTCTGGTCACGTGACCATCGCATGTCCCTAACAATTCGCATCAAGCTGATGTATCATCAAAATAGTGAAACAGTGTTTCCTGCAGTTATGTACTAATGGGGGTTGTATCTAACTTATAACGTTCGTTAGAGGCATACCTATAACACATTTGTAAATCTTGTTAGTTTACGAAGATAAATAGCATGAAAATGCTTTATTTCATCATTACATGTTGAACCTAATTGAACTTTTAGTGATAAAATTGTGCATAACATAATTTAAATACAAAGCACACTTAGAGATTCCATCAATGAGACAGCTGCCAATTTCCATTTACATTATTGTCTGTCTTTATATTTTCTTTGTAATTAAAGTATAACTTATATGGCACGGGCTCATTCAATGGCCACATTTATATTATATAAACATATGTTTATTTTTCGTAAATGCTTATAAAACACGACTACCAGTGCGCACAGATATTAGCTCTAGCATTGATACACTATTACAAAGTCTTAACAGAAACCTTTGGTCATTCAAAACAACAGTTACATAGGTGGTCCCTCTTATTTTTCAGAGACAGTTTACTCCAACATCATTTGTAAAGTTTGACCTTGAGGCCCAGGCACCTTTGAGAAACAAGAATGGCTTTTGTGTACCAATAGGCCCAGGTGTGTACCTTTTTATGCTACCGCTTGGTGTAATTCTGTATATAAGCCACCGGGTTACTTTTCTCACCTCTTACATTATTCTTATGGTATTTTATGTTTTACTTTTTAAGGTGTAGTGTCATGTCTTATGGCTCCCCATACACTTTCTTTCAGTACATCCCGTTCAGATTTCTTAGAGCTATATTTCAGACTTCAAGAAAGCCGTCGAGCTTGAAAACGTCTATCCTAAGAGGATGTATCTTTTTAAAATTTGTATTAAGAAATTAAAATGAATTGGTTCTGCTACTGAAAAACACCCTAAAGTTTCAAGGAAGTCTGTTTTCTACTCCATGTTTGTGGTTGTGTTCTTGGAATAGAATATATAACTGAATATGTTACAGCCAACATAGTCTATATTTTACACATCCATTTTAGACGAAAACTGAATAGGTGTGTAATGAAAACTACTCCAAATGTGAAACGCGGATTTTAGGACAGTTTTATATAATTATTTGAAAGGGCAAAAAAGTGTATTAATCAAGGAAGATCATTCTTTTAATTAATTGCCACATTTACATGTACATTAGAAAAAAGTTAACATAGGAAATAAATTTCGTCTAAACTGATACCAGTTCTGAATAAATTGCAACATGTACACAGAAATATGGCCGCTTAAATGACCTAAATCTGATGATGAATATTAATCTGGTGCGGGGAGAGGTTTATCTGAATTAAGGTGAAGTAATCGCTTTTATTTACATTTATCCTTTAGTTATAATATTTTCGTATGACTAAAAAATGCAAATGTGGCAACTCTTATATTTCTTATACTGGTATTTTCGTTTTTGCTAACTGAAAGTGTATGGAGAGCCATAGGGAACACGTTACAACATAGAATATCATAAAAAGATAATGTAAGAGGTGAAAATAGTATCTTGATGGCCTATTTATAGAACTACTGTTTGGTGCGATCATCCTCTTTGTATTGAATGGACCTATATTAGAAATGATTGTTAAATGGTACAAATACGGCGATAGGTTAATAGCAGTTACACAGGGTTTGCAGTGCCTCAACAACATTTCTCAGTTGTGATGAATAGAAATGGTCTCTTTGTTTTCTGATTTTTTTATAATTTTCCTGTGTTCAGGAAAAGAATATTTTCTCCAAAAGAACACACTGGAAATTATCGTTGGAGAAAAATTGACTGCATTAAAAATGTCAAATTTTTCATACATTTTGAGAAAAATTGTTACTTTACAGATACTAAAGGATTAAAAACCTTGTATTGTAACCATAATGGATGCATAAAATCAATTTAAAGTATTACCATTTCAAGTATTGTTTCCATCAGTAAAATCTTAGAAACATAATTATGCTTATGGCTGTTGACCAGTACTCCATGGTTAACCTCCATTTACTTCACTCATTCAGATTTTGACTGCCGATTTATATGCCACGGTTTTCTTTCATTTACGTCTAATCGCTGGCATGCAGCTGAACAGATTCTTTGCTTAGGCTTGCACTTTTTCACTGATGAGAAAAATCAAAACATGTTTCGTCGAAGGAACCAAGGATTAGTTATTGACATCATCATAATGTTATTGCATTTTGATATGTTAAAGAAGACTTACATATTTTCAATATGTATTCATATATTTAAAATGTCGTAACACTTGTACTGATTGTGTCCAAGATCTGAAATTCTTTCAAACCGTTAACAGTATTCATCTTAGATTAAATTATGCAATTATGGTATTTCATTTCGTAGTTTCTTCTCTTTTTTCACTTTGTTTATTTAGTTCTTCTTTTAATCAATTAATTTCTTTCTGCATACATTAAACCTAGTTTCATAAGGTGATAATGCGGTAAAGGTTACCACAAACACTTTTTGTTCAGTATCTTTTTCTTTTGACGTCAGATGAAGTAGGACTGATGATTGTCCCTCTGATCGAAGGCAAGACGTCATTCCAGGGTTACCGTGGGAGGAAGGAAGACTCGGAGAAGAAATTATTGTATGACGTATTCAAGAAGGGAGATAAATATTTCAATACCGGTGACCTGATGAGAGTTGATAAAGAGTACTATGTCTATTTCAACGACAGGGTGGGAGACACATTTAGGTCAGTATTGGCTACATGGAAAAAAAACCAAAACAAAACAAAACACAAACATCTCCCGTCAAATGTAACACTTTTAGCACACACATTTCTACACCATATTCATGACATTAAAACTGATTTATTTTAAATACTTAATATCAATTTTGAAAAGATTGTCTCTTGAAGCAGATATTTAGATAAGTTTGAAAAGATTGTCTATTGAAGCAAATATTTAATGAAAAGTTTTGTTAATGAGACGAACACACTGCAAACAATAATATTGTCATTTCTTAATGTTTAGACATTCAAAATGTTGGCCTCCATTTTTGGTATAAAAAGGTTGTCTATTATTGTAAATCAGCAACAGCATCTGCTACCAAGTGTAGTTATTTTCAAAGAACTTGAGATCAGTTATTCAATCAATATTAGAAGGGATTTCATGATTTTTTTGTTTCCTTCCAAACTGTACGAAGCCAAAACATTTGTACTTAATATTGGTAAAGTTAGATTTAAGGTAAATTACACTATAAGTAATAATATTGCTAGAAGCCTTCGACACTGGAAAGAAATTATTTCCGGGTTCAACTCATAATAATGCTAATTAAAAGTAAATAGCAAGCAACTTTACTTGTTTTCTACTAAGTGAGTGAATGTCTGTATCTTTCTTTGGAAAGGCATGCATTGTTATTAAAGTTGCTACACCATATTTTTTCAGATTTGCTAAAGATGTTTTTTTCGGTATGACAAAATAAATATCATATGGCTTTGAGTGGGACTGTACATATTGTCAACCTCCTCACCCATATGATATTTATATATTATTTAACGGGCATTATTCTTGGCTAAAAGCAACCAGAAGTGATGACCTAACCTCTTGTTTGTAGAATAAGGTCTCGTAAGATTCAAATTTTATGTCTTTACATTTTATCAAGTCTCCTATAATATTTAAGTTATGGATTCTCAACGAAAATTTATAAACATCTTTCTCTGAGACTTCGTTGCAATTCATGTGCAACTTGAGGTGCACTTGAAGTTCACTTGCTATGCTCTCCATCTTTAAACATGGAGCACTCCAGGTGCACTTTGTGGCAAATTTAGTGTTCACAGCACTGTAAGCATGTTCACTGTTATTACAGATGGAAAGGTGAGAACGTTTCAACAACGGAAGTGAGCAATATTCTGACAGACTTGGACTTCGTACATGATGCCAATGTGTACGGTGTTCTTATACCAGGTACATCATTTATTGTTACCAACCAGTAAAGAAAAATGAATTCAGTAAATGTCTTGGTTACAGTTTCAGTTTTTACAGTCACTTAATCTCCTCCTCTGGCAAAATTGTTTCACGTTTTTAACGTAATGAAATGAACAAATGTATAACTTCTCTATTTAGGTACAGATGGACGGGCCGGGATGGCAGCGTTACATCTAAATGACCAAAGTCTCACCACTCTTACTTCCGCAATGTGCACGGCGCTGTCTAAACACGTCAAGGAAGTACTACCAGGCTACGCAAGGCCTAGATTTGTTCGCATTCAAAAACAGTTAGATTTGACTTCAACATTCAAGCAACAGAAGACATCCCTCGTGAGAGAAGGCTTTGATGTCACCCAGATTACTGATCCAATTTTCTATCTCAATCCGGGAACTCAGAGTTATTTGCCCTTGGACCATATAGTTTATACACAGATTATGGCGGGAAAAGTACCTTTGTGAATAGTGAATAAAACCAGTCATGGTATGTAAATGATTTAAATGTAGCAGATCTATATAATGGAATAAACCAGTCAGTAACTGTTTTTCTTTTGCTGTTTTGTTCTTTGTTACTTGGGAAGAAAAAAAAAAGGCACTAAGTTTTTTGATGTCCACTATAAGTCGTCTGAGAATATTTTTTCAGTAGCGCCGACTATATTTGATATTGTCAAAGTTATAGCAGGAGTTGTGGACTAGTCGTTGCTGACGATTAATCTTTTTTTGTATCGTTACGTCAATTATTGAAATTCAACCAAGGTACTAACCTGAGAAACTGATGGAATATTTCATCGGTATAAAGATGGAAAGATCATTTTAGATAATGATCAACATTTCCTTAACATTCGATCCCTTAATACAGGCAAGTTGACTGATGACATCACAAGCACCTGTTAACAGATCATAAGCTGACCTACGGGTTGGCAAAAAGAATCAATATTTATTATACAGCAGAAGAACTTTTAAATTTAGATAACGTTTTCTTTGTGAGCCAAATTTTAAGATTCTTATGTCATTTGAAAGCTCTTTAAATTCATATTTTGAAAATATAAGCAGATTTTCAACTTTTGTTTCTTAAACTTTGAAGAAAACTAAACCAGAGTCTCTGACTAAACAATTTATATCTGTCGTTTCAGCATTTTTCTTGCAGCTTAAATGCACTAAGTTTAACCATTTGCAAACAATAAAAAAAGGAAACGGTTTAATTTGACAGATATTATTTTATGTAAAATATGACTTTACAGACCTTTTTAACGACATGAAATAATAAATTGTTTGATGAAAAATGACTTTGTAACTGTAATCACAAAATTACTGTTTTGCATCTTTATCAACCGCCATTTTTTTGTCAACCTTCAGAAAGTTACCTGTATCTCTTATCAGTTACTTGTTACTATTAATAGAATCAAAACAATAACCTTCAACTTTCCTTTTAATAAAGTGAGTTCCACCTTGCCCTACGCAGTATTTCCCCCTTCATTCAGGGAAGTAACTGCTGCGTGGTGTGGCGCTACATTTGAAGAATTTAGGGCTCAGTAAATATCAGCTTATATGGTTTCGGCCAATCAGATTCTTCTTTTCTATTTTCTTTTGAAATTACTTATTGGATAATGACCAGAAGAGCGAGTACTAAGTATATTACAACTCAGTTTGTATAGATAGGAAACGGGACATAGTTCGCTATCTGTATATATTCGCTACATATGTCGTTCGCACCGCCTCAGGACTTGCAGAAGACGTTAAAATGATAAGTTGTGAGTATAAATAAAAGCTGCTATCCCCAGTGTTCTAGTATTTGATGCTGATTTCCTTGATAGCTTATTTTTTAATGATAAGGATATAAATTCTTAATAATTAGAAGATGTGTCTTCCATATCATAGATAATTTGTTTAAAATATTGTATCTACATGCATACGATTGATTAAAACTATTCAATTATAAAAAAAATATTGCATTTGCATTTAGTAACATCAATTGTATTTATATCATTGCAAAGTATCATTTATCTAAAGAGATTCGGGTAGCGAAACGCTTGGGTAGCGAGTCGACTATTTACTGGGTAGCGAAACGCTTGGGTAGCGAGTCGACTATTTACTGGGTAGCGAAACGCTTGGGTAGCGAGTCGACTATTTACTGGGTATCAAAACGAACATAATTATAGAGGTAGCGAAACGACCTGAAATCTATAGATACAAGCTCTGACAAATGCGTCAAGGAATTGATTCTTTGGGTAAGTGGTAAGAGCGTTATTTTAACTATTTAGGATCGGGGCGGCATGAGTACAAATTGCACAGATGATGTATTTAAATGCACTAACAATTCTACAGTTTATGTATATACATATTCGGTATGTGAAAAATTGCATGTATCCGACACGTTCACGGCTTCAGAATCCTCTGCCCCTATTTGATGGTGTGCATCGATATTTTTAATGTTTAGTCTTGTTTTATATGTTTCAGTGGTTTCGTCCATTTTTTCGAAGCATATTTAACGGTACATTCACATCGGCCTATAATTGTATAAATACAACCTCTGACAAGTGTGTCAGAGGATTAATTCTTTACCTCAGTGGAAAGATTTTAGTTTTTGATGCGGGAGGATCTGAGTTCAAATCCCGCTCTGAGTGGCCTTTTCCAAGAAGCACTGCATCTTTTTGTTACGAACATTCATGTTCGTAAGATGGGGCTCTTCCAGGGGAGCCCCTCCCTGACTTAATAATAATAATAATAAAATTAATAATCTTTCAAGATTTCAGATATTAAAAACAGACCAACCACACTATTCGTCATCATAAATGATGACTTTCTCAAGAGGATGCGTGTGCACACCGGCCTATAATTGTATAAATACGACGTCTAACAACTGCGTCAGGGATTCGATTCCGTTGGCTGAATGGTAAGAGTGTTGGATTTTGACTCGGGAGGAGTTTGGAGTTCGAATCCCACCCTGGCTGATCTTTCTCAAGATGCATTTCATCTTTCTGTTTCAAACTTTCATAAACGTCAGAGCTACACTGTCACACCTGGAAACTTTCACACACATTCAATACCTGTTGTCATTAAGATGAGTCCAAAACTTAATTCTTTATCTTTAAAAGAAAAAAACTTTAAACTATTGTAAAACTAAGTATAGAGTTGCTTTGTCATTCTCGTAGTAAATGTAAACGTCAAATTCACAACAATTATAAGGCACTAAATTCAGTAAGCCCCGAACACAATGCAAACCAATAATATAATTAAAACCAGATCTCAACTTGGACACAGAAAGCTATGTTACTTTTCAGCTTGCTAGAGACTGGCAGGCTCGATCTAGACTTTAAAAAAATACAATGACAGAGGTGTTGTTATTATTATTTTTTTTTAATTTGGGGGAGGTGGTGGGGGAAGGGGAGGGTAATTTATGCGGGCAACCGGTACTAACAATGGATAAACGAAAACCGATGGATTATTTTGTTGAAAATCCGTTTGGCATATTTTTTCCCAATGCTATATGGTTGAGTCGTTCTTATCATTTTGTCTCAAAACAGTCGGTATTAAAAGCAATAGGAATTCCTTATACAGCATCATCTTATCAACTGTCTGAACTTTGTTCAAAATTTCTTCGGCAGTTTCAGATTCTCAAACAAGATTTGCCCAAAAAGAATGATAAACACTTTGGTATTGATGGTTACATGTCGCTTGTTATACCGTAGCGCATTAAACATCAATCCATTGCTGTCGAGAAATTGTGTTTTGGTGTGTTAGGTAGATAAGAACCCAGTGATTTTCATGACTGTCACTGCTGGGATAACAGAGACACTGGATATCATCCCAGTGATGGATTGCATATAGTCGAATGACTTTCCAAAGGACACTTGCATTCAGACGCTTACAGAGATCCGGGTGTCTTCCAAATGGACACTTGCATACAGCCGCTGACAGAAATCCAGGCGTCTTTCAAATGGACACTTGCACACAGCCGCTGACAGAGATCCAGATGTCTTCCAAATGGACACTTGCATACAGCCGCTGACAGAGACCCAAGCGTTTTCAAATGAACACTTGCATACTGCCGCTGACAGATATCTAGGCGTCTTCTCTTGGACACTTGCACACAGCTGCTGAAAGAGACCCGGCTGTCATCCCAATGGACACTCGCACACAGCTGCTGAAAAGAGACCCGGCTGTCATCCCAATGGACACTTGCACACAGCTGCTGAAAGAGACCCGGCTGTCATCCCAATGGACACTCGCACACAGCTGCTGAAAGAGACCCGGCTGTCATCCCAATAGACACTCGCACACAGCTGCTGAAAGAGACCCGGCTGTCATCCCAATAGACACTTGCACACAGCTGCTGAAAGAGACCCGGCTGTCATCCCAATGGACACTCGCACACAGCTGCTGAAAGAGACCCGGCTGTCATTCCAATGGACACTCGCACACAGCTGCTGAAAAGAGACCCGGCTGCCATCCCAATGGACACTTGCACACAGCTGCTGAAAGAGACCCGGCTGTCATCCCAATAGACACTCGCACACAGCTGCTGAAAGAGACCAGGCTGTCATCCCAATGGACACTCGCACACAGCTGCTGAAAGAGACCCGGCTGTCATCCCAATAGACACTCGCACACAGCTGCTGAAAGAGACCCGGCTGTCATCCCAATGGACACTCGCACACAGCTGCTGAAAGAGACCCGGCTGTCATTCCAATGGACACTTGCACACAGCTGCTGAAAGAGACCCGGCTGTCATCCCAATAGACACTTGCACACAGCTGCTGAAAGAGACCCGGCTGTCATCCCAATGGACACTTGCACACAGCTGCTGAAAGAGACCCGGCTGTCATCCCAATGGACACTCGCACACAGCTGCTGAAAAGAGACCCGGCTGTCATCCCAATGGACACTTGCACACAGCTGCTGAAAGAGACCCGGCTGTCATTCCAATGGACACTCGCACACAGCTGCTGAAAGAGGCCCGGCTGTCATTCCAATGGACACTCGCACACAGCTGCTGAAAGAGACCCGGCTGTCATTCCAATGGACACTCGCACACAGCTGCTGAAAGAGACCCGGCTGTCATCCCAATAGACACTCGCATACAGCTGTAGCTAAGATTTAAAGAAACATGTAAGTTCAGACAACTACTTAATGTTAGTCGATCTGTTACACCACTGAATCTTTGAGACTTCTCTCGCCTGTGGATATTTGACATTCAGTGGAAATAGACAAACTAGCTGAACACTTATTTCTCTCGTGATTCTTTTAATGTTTTACACACCTGTAAATGACATTCATGTTTTAACTAAAAGCATATTTACATAGCAAAAACTGCTGAAAATAAATAAACCGAATTACAAATTTTTGTGAAAGAATTACGGATACACCCTGTATTGTCAGGTACTCCGATCTCCCAGAGACCATTATGAATAGAAGTACAGTGATGTCTCATTAATCCGGACACTTTTGTTCCCAGTAAAATTTCCGGATTAATGAATTTTCCGGAGTAATGAATCGGACAATCAAAATGCAGTTTTTAAGAAAACAAGAAACACAACTAGATCTAGACATGTTTTATATAGACTGTTAAATAATTGCTTTTTTTATTCTTTTGATTTAACTCTAATTCTTAAAAAGCAAATACATACAAGAAAATAAAACATACTGAAATGTCATAGTATTGTAAAGCACTTCTAATATAAAATGATTCTGTATTTCTGTAGTTCTGTAAGTACATCGTCCATTTTTTTCCACAAAAAGTCAAGATCTTCCGATGATCAGATTATCACGAGTAATAATTATGTCATTATTGTTATTATGTCAATTAAACATAAAAAGAGCAAATATCCTAACTGTCAAAACCAATTATCGACTGCAAAGCCGCTTAATCTGTCAACTGTATAAACAAACCAATAAACTTGTTCACACCTCCCGCGGCAATTAGCAGCCGCATCGGCCACTCAGATTTTGGTTGGTTCCCGTCCGGATTAACGGATCATTTTGCATAGACAAAGATACGTTTGGTTCCCAAAAACGATTTCCGGTTCCGGAACGCGGATTTCCGGAGTAACGAGCAAAAATAACGTTATGGAAATTCGTTCCCGCTTATTTTCGTCCGGACTGCGAATTTTCCGGATTAATGACTTCCGGATAAACGAGACATCACTGTATCCGAAATGATACCATGTTTTTCGGTACAGCAACTAGTGGGTCTACATATAACAAACATGGTTTTAAAAATAATAAATATGTAAATAAAATAATTAACATAGTTCATTCATTCTCCACGTTAGATGTCCACAAACAAAATGGAACTTTGTAAATTAGAAATTAAAAATAAAACATTACTTCATTACTATTTCTAAAAAACGATTGCACGCGAGAGAAATTATACTATATAAAAATAAATTAATAAACAATTACAAAACTAATATAAACAATTAGACAACAACATGAGCAATAAAAGTACAATCCAAAATCAGAACAACAAAATTCAGGCACAGTTACAACATATATATGATTTGAAGGCAAAGGGTGCTCAAATTCGCTGTAGAGCACACCTTTTAGAAAAAAAGAAGACAAAAAAAATCGAGAAATAATAAATTTAGAGAAAGCTCGACAAACTTCAAAAACCATTAACTCCGTTAATGTAAACAATACTGTAGTTACTTAATAAAATAAAATCTTAGAAACTGAAGAGAATTCTTATACTAAACTTTATACATCAAATAATATAAATGAAACTAAATGTGAGGGCATAATTACAAGAAGCTTACAATGCACTTTGCGACATGAAACTCAACAAAAGTCCAGTCACAGATGGCATCACAGTAGAATTTTATAAAACATTTTGAAGTAGTGTCAGTGTTTTAGTAATAAATTCTTTGAATTTTGGCTATAAGAAGTGTGAGCTGTCTTATACACAAAAACAAAGTATATTCTCCCTAATTTATAAAAATTGGCGACCCAGAAGATCTTGAAATCTAACGTCCAATATCATTACTTCACGAAGATTATAAATAACAGCAAGAATTCTTGCGCCTACAAAAGTCATGCCTTTTTAATAAACCAAGATCTACAAGGTTATATACAGAACAGAAATATTTCTTTCAACATGAGATAAATACATGTACAAGACTTAACTGACTAACATCGAGAACCAATGCCAGTAAATATGGTACTTATTGGTACATATCGAATGTTTTACATGTAAACATATTAACACACACATTCTAGACTCGTTTATATGATATTTATATAGTTAGTCAGTTAGTCTTGTAATTACAACAATACTTTGTATTATTATGTATAGTTTTGTTATTTGAACTGTAAGCTTTTTTATGATTTTGTCTTAACTGAATTTAAAAAAAAGAAAAGAAAAAAAAACTTGTTTTTGAAAATAACAACTACAATGCATTCAGAGACAAGAAATCAGGCAAATTTATTTGAAGTCGTGAATTCCAGTTGATACTGGCATAGCCGTTCTTGAAAATGTAATATCCAGTGTTCACTAGGTGATATAAAGTTCGTCTGTCACCGAAACCATAACTCCAGTCTATGTGAGATTTGTAAAAGAATAGTGATCTTTTAAAAATTGGCTGTCGTATATTTATTTATAACTTTCACAAGGACGTGCCAGTAAAACTCATGTATGGCACCTTATTATACAAAAGGTAAAATAAAAAAGAACTATCACTTGCTCTCAGATGGTATTCATAAACCACGACGGTTCTTCAATCTCATCACTGTAGTTTGCAATCCTTTCCACTTTCAAGCTCTTGGATAACAATGATTCAGTTTCACTATCTGAGTCGTAACTAACGCTTTCCTCTGCGACGTGTGGTAAGTCGCCTCGTTCATTTACTGCAAGCAAGTGGTCGTCACCGGCCCATGATTGCCGCTTTCCAGAAGCAAATATAAGGTAATACAGAACTCCTGCCAGATGTAGAGAACCAGCCACCACGAAAACTGTCTTCCAATCTTTTGCATCCTTTAAATATAGATCATTTATGGGTCCAGATTACTTTATTATAATTATTATTATGATTATTTTTATTATCATTTGTTAATTTTCTTTTCAATATTTCTTACCATTCCTATTATCAGACAGTACGAACTGAATACATGAATGAGAAATCAATTTACAATCATGACTGGTAAATGAAAAGTAAAGGAAAACACAGCATTTTGTTTTTTTGATAAATGTCTTTCGATGAAATTTGTCGTTATTTTTAAAGAGTTTCTGTTTTGGAGGCATCTGGTTTGAATATTTAGCACTAGATGTACCAGTTGGTCAAACATTTGTTAAAAAGTATGCTGAATGAAACTGTACGAACAAATCTTTGATAAAGATATAGATATCAGTGGCCTTATATCAGTGATTAGTCTTGACAGAGAAGACTGGGAACCTTGCAGTGCCATTTCTCTCTTTTTCATCATGTGTCATAAGAGATTTGCATTTAGGGTCCTTTTTTGAACATAATCTCATGCACGCCAAGTCCCTCGAAGTAAATGAACCGCACCAGTCATGTATTATCAGAGATAAGGTCATATTTTGTAACTATAATATAAAGTCATACATGTGTTCTTCCTGGAAGTCTGACAGCTATCACCGTACTGATAATCGAGCCTATTGTACCAAGTCTAGCTATTCCAGTCAACACGGAGGCGTACCGCGGAGCAAGATCCAGAGGGTTCACTTGGTAGCCTAAAAACAAAGTATAAGTTGGCAGGGAATAAAACGTGTAAGTTTGCAATACAGCCATGAAGAATCTATCAATTTTGATAACAAGTTGCTCCGTTAGCACAAACATCTGTGTTTAAAAGAAGAGCCGAGTAAGTCACGAAATGTATTTACAAAAACGCACGAAATTAAATAGTACATGGTGTAACAACTGAATAATATAATTACACCTAATTAGTAAATTTAGCTCTAAACAATATTAGGCTTCAAATTCAAGATAGATTTTTCAAATGTATTTAATAACGCAGATCGATTACATGGTTACTAAAAGATCCATTGTTTTCTCTCCCCCACCCCCTACCCCCATATTCATTACCTCTCTTCTGCTATAACTTGTAGCGATTTTGAACCCCATGCGGTCCTTTTGCTGCAATTCATGTTCTTTATTAACCAATGTTACCTGATATTGCTATTCCACTGACTCCGACTCCCACACATAATATGATAATGGCGACTTCCGGTTTGAGATGGTTTGCAAGTCCCAATGCTAGAAGACAGCCGGATTCAACACCAAAGCCTTTAAGTTTAAGAAGGAAATAAAGTTACGTTTACTGATAATAGCACGTGGAAATAACAAGACAAAATAAATCAGTATGTATTGGACACATATCTCAGTCTTTAAGGTTAACTCTCGTAAAGTCTCGAAAAGAGACATCCTCGCTTCAGCTTGATTCTTAATACGGTATTTAGCATAACATCCAAAAAGATACAATGTAAAGAATGTGAAACTGATATTTACCAATTGTTTCGGCCGCTTTCCTGGCAACTGTTGTCGATACGACACCACGTCTAATAAGGGCATCCACAGTTATCCCCCCTGATATGACAACCACAGTCATGACTACATGAGGAATAGCAGACCACACTCCAATCTATAAGTGCATGTATATGGCACTTATTATACAAGATATATGTGAAATTAATGAAAATGCTTTATAGAGACACTTGGCTGTCAAACAATGTTGAATGTAGCAAACGTTGGATATGACCGCTACATAACCACATTGTCCTTAACGAATTATGCGAATTTATTACGAACTCTTACAAATATTTGTAATATTTGAAATATTTGAAAAACAGATAAACTTGACATGAAATTCAACATAGCAACGGGTACGATTTTTTTTCTAAATGATAAGTTAAAATTTCAATATGTTCTTCCTTGTCAAGAAACAGCTCATAGTCCAGCCTATTATAACGTACAGTAAAGATGCGACGAACAGACGGACGGACAATGTAGTTCCCGACAATTACTATTGTATTTTATATGTAACTTTGACAAAGCGGTAATTAAAACCGAGGTTAGATTAAAGACCGTTTGAGCAGCCATTATAATGAACCTATTCTTATGTGAGAAGAGGAATCAGTGAATCTAGAAGCAAAGGAACTAGAAGTCAGTGAATCTAGAAGTCAATGAATTTTGGAAATAACTTATCTATGAGCTAAGAACTAAATTATGATATGTTAATTTTCATAAAAAGCTCTGAATCATGACAAAATGGTTCTTTTTAATCAACATATTCATTCAGTTCCTTCCGTTCAAACAATGTTCGTGAAAATATATGAAAAAAAACAACACAAAAAAACAAAAACAAAGGGCAAATAAAAAGAAAAAACAGCTTCAGTGACCACAAACAAAATGCTGCCCAAGTGCTTCAACATTGTGGTAACAACTGAACTACGCGGAAGTTACTTTTCGTGTATGAAATGAATCATGCAATATCTAGTCAATTATCGGACAACTCATCACGTATCAGCTATTGTTTGCTTTTCAAATCTCGGCTGCAATAGCAATATATAAATACGAATAAAACGATAAATGTAAACTTACCTCTCCTGACTCCATCTTATACACGTCCTTGAAGTACGAAGGTATCTGTGTCAACAGTAAAGCAAATATCCAGTTTCTGCAGAATGCTGCGACAAAAATGGCACTCAAAGGCAGCGAAGTAAAAATCTTCCGCCATGGTATATCTCTGAACTGTTGATTGTAACAATTACAGTGAAAATGTATCTTAAATTATAGTATGCCCCTACGCATTCTGTTTTATATCTGAGACAAACTGTAATGAAGTGTTCATAAAATAAATGACAAATATGTAACAGGTTGTTTAAATCATGATTATCATCATCGTCATCATCATATCATCACCCCGGCCATCATCATCGACGTCACCATCACCACCATCATTATCAACAACAACACAATCAACAACAACAACAAAGTCATCATCTTGTCATCATTATCAGCAACATTTAATTCACAGTCACTGAATTATTATTATTATATATTTTTTTAACTTTTTAACAGAACTCTGTAGTGATGCAGCATTACTTTTTACCGTATAGTCTACACTAACTAGTTTTATGAATGAAGAAATAAACCTCAAAATGAGTTAAGCTTTATTTGAAAAAAAATTCAACCGTAAGTCTTGGTGTTATATAAGCTCAAGGACAAGTTCTTTACTAAACGAAAATACATGCATTTAATCATCGTAAGGTGATGTATGCAGGAAACTTAATATTTTTGCTTAACGCGTGATATAATAAACGTGCTGAAGTATCTTGTTTATAGATGACTGACAATTCTATTTATATGAAACTTGCAGATGTAAAATCGTCCCTCGTCATTTCATTAAGTTTAAAGAATTAATTTGTTTGAAAATACTATCGTACAAGGAAGGTTAATTTCATAAAAAAAGGTCAAGGTCTGAATGATGGCTTTTAGTCAGCGTTTTTATAACAGTACGAAAATTCACATGCATTTCAGTTAAATCGTTTGGAATTCACCTGTTTCCACTATTATTACAAATGCTTTAATAGTACGTTATTACCGCTGAATTATACTCCACATTGTTCAGAAAATTCACCACAATGTATGTATGGTACTTTTATCTATATCCTGTTTTACAGTTACAAACGAACAGAAATAGGGAAGTACTAGGATTTAATAATGAACGAAGTACTTGTCCACTTTCCCAGTATTCGCCATTTACCAGTTCAATTGCTATATCTTTATACTGATTAAAAATGACTATTTAGTTCCTCCGTCTGTCCGCCCGTCCGCCTCAGTCTGTTCCTTTAATTGTAAAGGGTGATATAGAGGTTAGACAAAACACTCCCAGTGGCAGAGAAGAGCCTAAAGTTGTTCTTACCGCAGTTCTTGACCCTGGTCTTGAATGATGCCCTTCCTGTCTGAATAGCTCCTTTTCCGCATCGCTAATACCAGGGCAGCTGGCAGGACTGTCATGTATACAGAACAACCAAATCACCGACCACAAAACTCCTACAGCGCCTAAAAGTGAATTTAAAAGGTTAAAATTATGTACATACGGTATCTGAAAAAATAAAGGAGCGTGATAATATCTGTATCACAGGACAGCAGTTTTATTCTACAAGTAAAAGTTTCGAAAAATATCTCTAGTTTCTCTACAGTCAGACTATTGATAATAATTTGGCCAAATGAAAAATTACAAATATTAAACTTATAACTATAAGATGACTTATAAATTCAATAACAATTATGTGACATAAATTTTGGTATTGTGACTGGCCTATTACTGGCCACGTGTAGGTCAAACAGAAAGTAATATTCAACAAACATTACCATGTCACGATGTGCACATGTTTTCTATAAACACGGCGTTACCCCGGGAATTTCTTCTATAACTTTAATTTATTTAATAGAAAAAAAATGAAAGAATGGATATAAAATGCTTTTAAAGTTACTTTCCCTTTGCTGTATTGACCTTTTACTGAATAAAATGTCTTTGTTTTTTTTATATCTGTACAGTCATAATTATAACAAAACATTTACTACATGACGATATCGGAAAATAACCCAGTTTATGGATCTGGCAATATGGTATAGAGCTCAGCTTTCAACTGGGATATTCACCTCATTACCATTAAAAACCTGGATAATACATTCGCCAGGTCAATAAACTGGGATTTTCACCTCATCACCATTATAAACCTGGATAATACATTCGCCAGGTCAATAAACTGGGATTTTCACCTCATCACCATTAAAAACCTGGATAATGCATTCGCCAGGTCAATAAACTGGGATTTTCACCTCATCATCATTAAAAACCTGGATAATGCATTCGCCAGGTCAATAAACTGGGATATTCACCTCATCACCATTAAAAACCTGGACAATACATTCCGAATGCAAAAATTAAAGAACTTCTCTTGTAGTTCTAGGACTATGATAATGTTTCAATTAAGAAGTAGTAGTACGCAAGTGCCACAAACGAAACACATGACAAAAACAACAATACACTTAATACATGGCTGTTTGTTTTACCCTCGAAAATGATTTCCTATGTGAAACTTATTCTTTATTCACAATCAAGTGCCAGATCATATAAAGAAATCCATAACTTTCTCACGTAAGAACAAAATAAATAAATAAAAAAAAAACCACCCGAAATCTCAAATTTTTACTTTTAATCTACATAAGGAAACTTTTAATTGTATTGTTTAGACGAAAAAATAGAAAAAACAAAAACAAAGAGAATAAGGAAAGAACAAGAAAAAAGCAAAATTAATATGAAAAGAACAAGATTAAAAGAAAATATGGAAGGAATAGGAATAAACAGAATATGGAGGGAACACGAATAAAGAGAATATGAAAGTAACAAGAGTAAAGAGAATATGGAAGGAACAAGAACAAAGAGAATATTGAAGGTACACGAATAAAGAGAATATGAAAGGAACAAACGTAAAGAGAATATGGAAGGAACAAGAGTAAAGAGAATACGGAAGGAACAAGAGTAGAGAGAATAAGAAAGGAACAAGACTAAAGAGAATATGGAAGGAACAAGAATAAAGAGAACATGGAAGGAAAAAGAATAAAGGGAATATGGAAAGAACAAGAATAAAGAGAATATGGAAGGAAAAAGAATAAAGGGAATATGGAAAGAACAAGAATAAAGAGAATATGGAAGGAAAATGAGTAAAAAGAATATGGAAGGAACAAGAATAAAGAGAATAAGGAAAGAACAAGAATAAAGAGAATATGGGAGGAAAATGAGTAAAGAGAATATGGAAGGAAAATGAGTAAAGAGAATATGGAACAAGAATAAAGACAATATGGAAGGAACAAGAATAAAAACAATAGGTAAAGAACAAGAATAAAGAGAATATGAAAGAACAAGAGTAAAGAGAATATGGAAGGTGCAAGAGTAAAGAGAATATGGAAGGTACAAGAATAAAAGAATATGCAAGGAACAAGAGTAAAGAGAAAATGGAAGAAACAAGAAAAAAGAGAACATGGAAGGAAAAAGAATAAAGATAATATGGAAGGAACAAGAATAAAGAGAATATTGAAGGAAAATAAGTACAGAGAATATGGAAGGAACAAGAATAAAGAGAATATGGAAGGAACAAAAATAAAAAGAATATGAAAGGAAAATTAGTAAAGAGAATATGAAGGAACAAGAGTAAAGAGAAAAGGGAAGGAACAAGAATGCAGACAATATGGAAGGAACAAGAATAAAAAGAATAGGAAAGGAACAAGAATAAAGAGAACATGGAAGCAGCAAGAGTAAAGAGAATATGGAAGGAACAAGAATAAAGAGAATATGAAAGAACAAGAGTAAAGAGAATATGGAAGGAGCAAGAGTAAAGAGAATATGGAAGGTACAAGAATAAAAGAATATGGAAGGAACAAGAGTAAAGAGAATATGGAAGAAACAAGAAAAAAGAGAACATGGAAGGAAAAAGAATAAAGATAATATGGAAGGAACAAGAATAGTGAGAATATGGAAGGAAAATAAGTAAAGAGAATATGGAAGGAACAAGAATAAAGAGAATATGGAAGGAACAAAAATAAAAAGAATATGGAAGGAAAATTAGTAAAGAGAATATGGAAGGAACAAGAGTAAAGAGAAAAGGGAAGGAACAAGAATGCAGACAATATGGAAGGAACAAGAATAAAAAGAATAGGAAAGGAACAAGAATAAAGAGAACATGGAAGCAGCAAGAGTAAAGAGAATATGGAAGGAACAAGAATAAAGAGAATATGAAAGAACAAGAGTAAAGAGAATATGGAAGGAGCAAGAGTAAAGAGAATATGGAAGGTACAAGAATAAAAGAATATGGAAGGAACAAGAGTAAAGAGAATATGGAAGAAACAAGAAAAAAGAGAACATGGAAGGAAAAAGAATAAAGATAATATGGAAGGAACAAGAATAGTGAGAATATGGAAGGAAAATAAGTAAAGAGAATATGGAAGGAACAAGAATAAAGAGAATATGGAAGGAACAAAAATAAAAAGAATACGGAAGGAAAATTAGTAAAGAGAATATGGAAGGAACAAGAGTAAAGAGAAAAGGGAAGGAACAAGAATGCAGACAATATGGAAGGAACAAGAATAAAAAGAATAGGAAAGGAACAAGAATAAAGAGAACATGGAAGCAGCAAGAGTAAAGAGAATATGGAAGGAACAAGAATAAAGAGAATAGGAAAGAAGCAAGCAAAAAGAGAATAGGAAAGGAGCAAGAATAAAGAGAATAAGGAAGGAACAAGAATAAAGAAAATATGGAAGAAACAAGACAAAAGAGAACATGGAAGGAAAAAGAATAAAGATAATAGGAAAGAAACAAGAATTCAGATAATATGGAAGGAACAAGAATAAAGAGAATATGGAAGAAAATGAGTAAAGAGAATATGAAAGGAACAAGAATAAAGAGAATATGGAAGGAAAATGAGTTAAGAGAATATGGAAGGAACAAGAGTTAAAAGAATATGGAAGAAACAAGAATAAAGACAATATGGAAGGAACAAGAATAAAGGGAATAGGAAAGGAGCAAGAATAAAGAAAATAGGAAAGGAGCAAGAATAAAAAGAATAGGAAAGGAGCAAGAATAATGAGAATAGGAAAGGAGCAAGAATAAAGAGAATAAGGAAGGAACAAGATAAAAGAGAATAGGAAAGGAACAAGAATAAAGAAAATAGGAAAGGAGCAAGAATTAAGAGAATAGGAAAGGAACAAGAATAAAGAGAATAGGGAAGGAACAAGAATAAAGAGAATAGGGAAGGAACAAGAATAAACAGAACAGGAAAGGGACAAGAATAAAGAGAATAGGAAAGGAGCAAGCATAAAGAGAATAGGAAAGGATCAAAAATAAAGTGAATATGGAAGGAACAAGAATAAAGAGAATAGGGAAGGAAGAAGAATAAAGAGAATAGGAAAAGAACATGAATAAAGAGAATAGAGAAAGAACAAGAATAAAGAGAATAATGAAAGAACAAGATTAAAGAGAGAAGAAAGAACAAGAATAAAGAGAATAATGAAAGAACAAGTATAAAGAGAATAATGAAAGAACAAGAATAAATAGAATAATGAAAGAACAAGAAAAATGAGAATAAGGAAAGATCAAGAATAAAGAGAATAGAGAAAAAGCAAGTATTTAGAGAACAGGGAAAGTATAAGAATAAAGAGATTCAGAAAAGAACAAGAATAAAAACAACAAAGAAGGAACAAGAATAAAAATAATAGTGAAAAAAGCAAGACTATTGTTCTATAATCTTTACTCTGCATAATTCCGTGGATAAATACAGAAAAATCTTTTAAATTTCAAAACACGTTAACATCAAAAAAAAAGGAAGGGACCTTAACATAAATATCTGTGCCTCTTATGAAGTACATATTTCTGTCTGAAATACACTGACATTTAACATACCGTAAATAAAAAGGGCTGAGCCCCAACTGACTCTACATAGAAGCATCCCGGATGTTATGGCCGCAACTGCCGCACTTATATAGGCACCTGAAAAAAGCGAGAAAATTTCATATTACAAGCAGACACAATATCACACAGGTACACAGTGACATCGAGTACTAGTATGAAGACCACGTGTCCACAGCGGACAGACGACAAGAACTCTCTTTGTTTTTGTAGGGTTACACAATTTCTTTACCTTTAAATGCTTCTACCTGTAACTCCTCTGGAATAACGCCGCAAAAGCTTATACCCAAAAGCTAATAAAAACGAACGTTTTTGTTTTTCTGTTGTTGTTTTTATGTTGTTTTTTTAAGGTGGGGCGGGTGGCATGGGGATATACTCTCCTAAATGTTTTTCAGAACTACATTTAAAATGGTGCATTTTGATGTAATCTTTGGGATTTTAGTGCATTTTTGTGTGTGGATATTTTCATATTTTTTAAAAGAGTGTGCGTTCGGACGTACAGTACCTAACAGGGACTACTTTGAAAAATGACCAATACAACCGTAAAATATACATGAACGTAAATATGCAGCAAAACATGCATGGTAACGTGTTTTCTTACCAGAATATGAAATAGTCACAAGCACACTCTTCTCTGATTTCGGTGCCCAGGCAGCTATAACTCCATTGAAAGAAGGCACAATAGGGCCCTGCAATAAAAGGTCAGACTTGAATACCCAATTTCAGTGTTTTAAAATCCGCTATAAACACAGGGACTTGCTATGGCAGGCCCCGCGAAAGTAAAGACTTTGTTTGCTCATATATCCAATCTAAAGTTTCTCGAATTTTCTCGCTGTTGGTCGTTCAGTGAAAGGCTCCGTCTGAAGATAAGATCAGTTTACACTATAATATAGTACAGACCTGAAAATACTTAAAATCTCATGCACTTTTATTGACCTTCAGTTTTGATTTTGTGAATGTATATTAAATTGGCCAACACATGGATGTTGATTTGAACGTTGAACGCATACTACTGTGAAAAGAACGGGAACTCGGTTCAGTAATATCTTTTAGGACCGTAGGTCGTCCCAATACAACAATATAAATCAAATTAAACTTAACCAAATTTAGTGTAACAGAAAGAACAGCTGATAAACACATACCTCAATAAGGCCCTGGAGTATTCGAATAAGAAATACAAGCCATGGACGGTACTCGAGGGCGAATTTGATCGCAATAGTAAGAATGCTTGTCAAGAGTGTCGCAACACCAGAAACACTGTTGAAAAATAAACAGTAATAATAAAATAATTATATAGCTTTTTATCAAGAGAAAACATGTGACTCCCCTCTCCCGCCTCCGGTCTTTGCTACGGGAAGTTGTAATGAGGCTTGGCAGAGATCACGTACGTAATGTTTTACTTGGTATGTTAAAGTGGTGCATTCATTGTAAACTTAAAGAAATTAATGGTCATTACTCTACTGAAAATAAATAAACTGGAACAATGACAAGGATATGTTAATCAATATTTTAAAAATGATGACGACATGCAAAATTAATTAAGGTTGGCAGGATTTACTTCCGTATAGATTGGCCCAAAGTCATCTAAATGTACAGACCGATATTGAAAAAATGCAACTCTGCAAACAATCAATGTGGTGGAAAATAATGATGATATACAAAAAAAAACGCTTGACAATGATCATTTCCTTTAAATTTGGCAGAAATCCACCAGACAGTATAGAAATATTAGCGGAGAAATTGAAAAAAAACAAAACAAAAGAAAGAAAAGAAAGAAAAGAAAAAAATGCATACAGGGCAACAACTCCGCTTAGAATCAATGAACCGGAAACAAGTGGGAGACCTGATAACACGTAATAGATCGCTGTAACTATCAGTATCGCCTATGGAGCCGGCATGTTAAACAATCTCATTCTATACCCATTTAACTGCATTTTCTCCGTTCGCAACAGTGATAAGATAGCTATTTTCTATGTATGTTTCGTGATATTTCATTATGCTTAAAACGCCCTCAAACAATATGAACAACGAATACATACCTTCAAACAGAATTAAACTAGCGTTAAAAATCTGTATTAAAAAAAAAATAAGTGAATTAAAAAAAAAAACAACAACAGCAACAACAAAATACATATTTTACCGTCTTGGTGAAAATTTTGCTGCCAAAATGCCTCCTGGTAACTGTGTGAAAATTGTGCCGACGAAAAAATACGTTTGGAATAGAAACACATTCTCCGACGACCAGGGTTGACGAAAATCTGTGTGTGAGTTGTTGTAGCACTAAAAACACGAAGTATAGTGCATGCATTTTATCCTTTGTTATGCCACAATGGTACGAGAAACTACATACAAAAAGCAACCACACTGAATGATTAATAAATGCGTTGCTGAGTTCTCTCTTTTTGATGGACTTGACAAAAAAAACTGCTGAAGAACTAGCACGGAACAAGATGCAAACTAACATGAAATTTCCTCAAAATCTTAACGTTATAAAATGTTCATTTATTCATGCATCAAACCAGAGAAGTAAGAAAAGATGTTTCTCAACCATGCGAAAGTCTTGCTTTCCTGTATGTAGGAAGTATCTCGAATGTATTCTAAACTAATGATCCTGAGAACTAGTCTGATCTTCATTATGTAAATTTAAAAGATACGTGAAGTTTATATTCAAATTAGCTTAAACTTATTTATTTTACATTGATAGGAAAACAAGTTGTCAATCCCTCTCGATGACTACTTCCTGGGTTCAAACCAGTACTCGCGCCGAAAGTGGGGAATGCGGAAAGGCACTGGAGATTTTAAACTTTGGTTGGTACATCTCTGAAAACATAAACTTACGTGCATTTGTATTATGCCTCCTTCAGCTGTGTCAATTCCTAGCACGTGTGTTACGACCATAGTAAAAACTTCACGAGATCCAATTGATAAAAGCAGACCAAGGAATGTCATAAATACAACCAAGTGTCGTCTGCCACATACGCAACCCATGTCTGCTTCTGGTGAAAGATGTATTTCGTAGTGAGGATCTCAGTGCCTCACTCAATGTGTCTCTATTACCTTATCGAAAAATGAAAATATTCTTTATTAATATGTATCATAATGGATAAACTAGGTCGTCTGCTGAGAACGCGTCAATAAACTCAGTTTCTCTGACATCATTTTTATTTTCAGTAGTTAATATCAGGGAGTAGATACCGCATTTTGTGTATCCAAAGAAACCCTTTCAATATGAGCAACCTCATAGGCAGCAAACTGTCATTAATACTGGCAAGTAAAAATAGACAAACGATAATAATTAATTTTGCTCATGCTATTATTATAGGCGAAGACCAGAGCACGTGTAACTTCCTTATAAGGAGGGGAGTTTTAATATAACATACCCACAACGCCTCTAGCTTTATCTTTCAATATACATTAAACCATTTTTCACGCGAATCCGAGAAAGTCTTTCGCTGTTGCGAAAAATCGTTTGTTAGGACCTTGATGTTCTATTACTGATATTTTGGTGTTTGTTTTTATTTTTCATATGCCGCTTTGTTTTATTTTTATTTGCAGATCTTACAAATATATACTCGTGTGTGTGTGTTTGTGTGTGTGTGTTTCAAATAGAGACATATGTGTTTCACCTCCAGACTGATTATCTATCAAACTTCGACCCAAAGTTCCGCACATGGATCCGCACCTTTCAACGAGGGCAGCCCCATACTCATTCAGACTTTGGCAGGTATGAAAACCAACCTGCTAACTATTTATGCACTCCTTAATCTGATTGTGGTTAACAAAATCTTCTATATTTGTTTTGCTTACAGCATAGAAGCTTGTAAACAAAATGTAAATGAGATATGATAGTTGACTTCCTGGTGCCCTTACGTGTATTTCAAATGCTTAGAAAAAAACAACAACAACAATTATATAAAAATGAAAGAAGAATAAATAAATTCATCAAGAAGGACATAAAGAAAAAAGAAACACTTCAGAATGCGTCTCATCTCATTTAGGATACAGCAGGAAGTTGTTAGTTAAACTCAACTTTCTTCTGATCACTCAAGCTTAACACACAAGTGGTAAAACCTCTCAAAATTGTAGCGAGGCTATCTACACATTGAATAACTGAAAAAACGAAAGTTACTTTTGTTTTACCGTTTTCTTCCGAGAATACTTCTTTTCAGCTTGTAATGACGTGTTAATTCTTTTGTGACATTATTTAACTTATACATCATCTACTTCATCATCAACTTCACTTTAATCATCATCGTCATCAACATTACCGTAATCATCATCAACTTCTTCATCATCATCGTCACCATCATCATCTGTTAAATCATGCTCTATCGTCATGATTGCTATTGAAGCTGCTATTGCTTTTTATTCTGCCTCTACTACGACCACCATCATCATCATCACCGTCATCATCTTAAGGTGAAGCTTTACTGCAGACGTTTTTTTTATAATGCACTGCCCGTGCGTTGTTTCTGTTTAATTAACACCTCCCCTCCTCCAAATTTTATTTAAACTGTTTTTAAAAGGAAGTAACAGTATAAATATTTTGATTAAATGCAAGGATCAGTTTAATCTTAACCATGTTAAAATTAGAAAATAATAAATTTTGTTTATAAAAAAGTGTAAACTTACCTTTTAATCCTTTCTATGATGATTTAAGTCTCAGCATGACATTTGAAGTAATAGATTAAGATCAGACCTGCCTAGACATGACTGACCTTTTTTCAGAACAACACTTCCTTCCGTTTTGGTTTTCTGATTTGTCAGTCATTTTTCTTGCTATCGAAAATGAAAGTACTTATTACAGGGAACGTACTAAGTAATTCAACTTGATAGCGGACAAAACATTTATACCTAAAACAATATATCTACATAAACAATACACTTACGTATATTGATCTCGAAGTTCCTGCTCTCTCGAACGTGTCCAATTCTTTAAAATTGTCGACTGTTTAGTAAACTCACATGAATATCTAAAATTCCGATCTTGGTAAGTGGGCGTGTAGTGTCTGATAAATGTTGGGGAGGTGAATAAAGCTTTAACTTTGAATTTAATAAACATTAACGGAGAGCTTACTCATCAAAAATTTTAAAAAATCATGTTATGATTCTTCGAAAACAATTGATACCCCCCCCCCCACCACCCCCACTCCCCCGTCATCCCCCAGATTGTGAAATGTTTCTATTGACATTAAGGACATAGAAGTTTGGTGTGATTTAAGCTAAAAGAAAATAATTACAAAGATACAAAAGTACACACTATTCGTCTTAAGGTAAATTATAATATATTCACCATTTACAGTCTTATAAAGGTTCAAGGGAACAAGTGGGGATTTATGGTTTCTGTGATACATTTTTTCTTATTTTCAGTGCCAGTACAAATTCAAAGGTCCATAGCTATTGCGAATCCTTTGAGCAAACTATATTAAGTCGTGTTTTGTGTTTTCGTAGAAGATCAGGAACCATAATGGAAGTGGTTCTGCCTGATATGTATTTAGATCGCAAGAGACGAAATTTGCTCGGTCCGATGAACGCTTGCAGAATGATCACACGGTTGCTATTCCATGCACAGTAGTTGACAGTTTACCTCATATTGGCCTCGTTTGAAAATTACTTCTCTTGAACTCAAATTGTGCATCGAATTAGGCTATTGGTGGTTCTAGCTATGTCGACACAAAGCCTGCTAATTCATAAAAAAATACCTAATTGCTAGTATGCGCGTGGAGAAAGCTGGGTTGTTCAGTCAGTCAATGCCCACGATTTACTTGAATGGTATTACAGGATCAGACGTAAATTTTCAACCAGATGTTAAGTATTGTGGAGACTTCTGCTTGAGCAAAGCACTTCAGTCGGCTCCAGCGATGCATAATACCGGAAACTGTCGAGAAACGATTGCACCCCGATTCCCCAGAGTCGTTAATGTCGCAGGTTGCTTCTAAATGAAAAGGACATTAAGGCAGAAACTGTAATATGTCTCTTAACTTTTAAACGACGAATACTTGTGTCTTGTATTCTGGGTCAGTGGCGTGTCAAGATTTCCGAAGTTCGACAAACGCGTTATTTTGCGCACGTTACGAGTCTTAAACCAGAATGTGTAGAGTATAAAACTGTAAGGTAATGTCTATTAAGATGACTTAGATCTATTTATAGTAAGAAAATAATAATAACAAATCATTATTAAAGAAAATTATCACAACGTAAAACATACTTGGTTTTGAGAAGTGAAGATGTTGACTCTACGGTAAATAAAGGGAGAAAATCCAAAACAATATTTGTCCTCGTCTTGTAAGATTTAATTCCCCTAGATTCATCTTAGAATACACAACCCAGAGCGAAATTCGAATTCAGATCTTAGCGCATCGATGAGCAACACTCTTACCACTGAGCCAAAAAATCGATTGTCTAGTTATATTTATACAATTATAGGAAGGTATGCATTAGACCTTAATATATATATATATATATATATATATATATATATATATATATATATATATATATATATATATATATATATCTGAATGGTCGGAGAACGATCGATCGAGCTAAAAATAACTAAAGCATGCAGTCATACCCGATCCTCCTTGAAGTGTTTTGATCAAACTAGTGCCACCTGTGAAATTTACGAAATTTCTTTATATCTAATTCTATAAAACTCGGTATATAACATTCATCCATAAATGTCACATGGGCGTTTTGGACTTGCAATCCAGAAGTCACAAGTTCGGCCTACCCGTCTTTTGTTGTCCTTCAGATGACATGTTAAACGTGTAACTTGTGATTGATTGACGACATGGGAAAATGGCATTATTTTTGGAAATTTACCGTTTCACTTATTTTGAACGATTAATGTTTTTTTTTTTTTTAACATTGAAAAGAACTGTCTCCAAAAAAAAGTGCCATGAATAATGGTCATTATAAAAATTTGATAGATAGATGATAGATAGTTTATTTGAACAATAGATTTACATCCATGAGTTCATACAGATAGATAGGTGATAGATAGTTTATTTGAACAATAGATTTACATCCATGAGTTCATACAGATACAAGTAACATTCATGTAAAAGTAATTGACAATGATCATTTATCAAAATGAATTCACAATAATACATAAAGGGGGTAAAGTAATGGCAGTACATATGAGAAATATTAAGGTTTATAATGTAATTAAAACATATCTTAACAATTACATAGAATTACTATATAATGATATGATATAGGATGGAAATTTTTATCAAGGGCAATATTTAGGCTATCGATTTTTCACCTTGAGAGAAATTTGTAGTTTTTTATGCTGATTTTCAATTCAGTTAATTTCAAAAGTAAAACAAATGTCCGAGTGCATTTTCCCTGTATCGTTGGTCCTATATCGGTGCTGTAAATTGAGCTTGTAAAAGAACCAGGTGTGTCTCTAAGATGGAATGCTTTTTGTTCCATGTAATGTCCTCTTAACCAACTAGACTCTTCCGGGGACGTCGGTCAACCGGAACTGTAGTATTACTTGTTAAAACCGGTCTATGTCAGACAAAAAGCCACAAGTAGCTAATACCAGGCAGGCAGTGGTCAGTGGTTCAATTCCGCAACGATTCAAAGGACTTTGATATAATTTCTCATACTGTCTCTAAGCCATGTCAACTTACAAATGGCTCGCACTGCGTACTAATCCTGGCTACTGCAGACGTATGTGATGCTTTTTGACCTATGTTTGATTGCTGTATTTCAACCATTTCAACCATTGTGAAGGCGGGACTCCTGGTTAGCGAATTACGTATTTACGGACACTACTGTAAACCTTTTCAATATCGCGCCTATCAGTTTTCACGTTTTTTCATATTCTCAGATTAATTCGTGTATATGCATTACCTTATCAATATGGAGCAGCAGCCAACACATCCTTTGAAAACCCTCATCGTTTCTGCGACATTTATGTTTTTTCTTTCGTCAATATGTTCAATCGTGCGGGCAAATCATAATAAAATTAAAAATAAACTGTTTTGTAGCTCGAAACAGATATAGAAAAGCCAGTACTTATACACTGGGCCCATTATACCAAGACACCGGTCTCTGATAAAACTCTCCATACAGAAGTCATTTTACCTTATTCACCACAAAGCATTTTCAGCCATACAAACGGCAATACACCGTTAGAAAGCAGGGGAAACATACTAGCCGATGAGACCAGTATCGGGTTAAAGCTAATTTGCTTTGAAGGTTGCGTTCCCTCCTAAACACTCTCTGTACTCAAAAGTTTCATTATTAAGACGGATTCATTATTAAACCTACATTTGTTCTGATATTTTTAGCGGGACTTTACTTTTTGATATCATCAACAGACGGTAATGTGACAAGTAGAGACAAGTCTTTTTTTCTACACACTTCTTCACTACATGTATTTGTACTTTTAAAGCCAAAGTTAAAAGAGAAGCGTCATTATTCTTTAAATTTACATGAAAATATTTAGACGAAAAAATGAGCCGTTCATGTGTTTTAAGCTTTCACAGAATGGGCTTAAATAATGATTAATCACAAAAATACTTCGTCAAAATAAATGCTAGCCAAATAGACATAATAAATATGTTGTTTATGTGCAAATAAACGCTGTCTTAACTGACATTAATACTGATTTATGACATTTTTAAGACGGTCTAGATAGTGCTTGTAAATGTCACTGTCACATCTTATATAAAGCCTTTTAATACCCTGAAAAATCTCCATTCTATTCCGTGAATATAAATCAGTAAACACTGTAACTTAAGAGTTTTAAACATGAAAAAGTTGCCTTTTAGACGCCCAAAGTAAGAAAACGTAAATGACTTTGAAGAATTTCATATACGTATTTAAACAAAGCTGGAAGTAAAATGTTATGTTATAGGCTGTAATAAAAAAATCAATATTTTCTTTCTGTTTTATTATAATATTTTGGCAGTTTGCTACCTTTTGCATATTTTACATGTGTAAATCATTTGCTTCTGTAGGTGTATTACACTGCCATTACACCACTGTCGGTCAGTTGGCTAAGCTCTCGCACGCCTCACTATTTAAACAGTACATTTAACGGTCATTTTTTGTCATAAACAAGTGGTAGTGTTAATCTAAATATATATTAGTTCCAATGGTAAATTGTCATCGCTCTTTGAACCCAGCTCGAGAGTTCAGACCCTTTTTATGTGGTTCCTATACATTGACATTAAAGCGGACACCCCAAAGAGACGGCCCTCGGTCAAGTGGCTTTGACAAGGACTTTCATTTCAAGAGTTGCAAGCTCCATCTTCTATTCAACACCACCACTACGTTTTGTCTCTCGGATAAGATGCTAATCTAAGTTCCCGTACATCGGCTCTCTACATTGAAAATGTAAAGCAAACCAGGGGTGTTTCTGCAACTTTGCAACTTTCTTTGCAATTTGGAGCGTCTTGATGCTCCTGTTATATTCTAAACCAAAAGGTACAGCTTGTTGTCTAATTTCTGACCGGGTCTATTTCAATATTCTGTTTATGATGTTTAGTTTTGATTGCGGTACATAACTGGCATCGAAGATATGAAATATTTTCCGACACAAACTGCTCAGAATTTCCCTGATTGATTTGTCTCAAAATTGTTAATGTCTCAAGCTGTGACCAGTCTCGACGTTTTAACATATTCAACAGAAAATGATCAAAGCGGACTGTAACTGGAAGAAATATCATCCGAAAAACGAGCTTTATCGGAACGGAAGAATAGAAAAAAGATAGAACAGAACGGAACAAAAACCTTATTAGGTTTTCATAACATAACTTGCTATAGAATACAAGTTAAAATAACCTATGATCAAACAGTCTAACAGAACATTCATTATATGTAATGGCTAAGAGTGCACTACCTTATTACATGAGTTTTCAGTGCAGATTCATTTGTTTAAGACAATTAACATACAACTGTGGTTGTTTTTACATCTACATTGTCACAGACAGGGCAAATAGAGATTCAAACAAAATTATATTCTTATTTATTCAACAATATAGATAAACAATCTGAAAATTTGTCTGATAACATGAAATGTATATCAACTTAGTAGAAAATATGACAGTTTACATAACATTTCTGCAGTATAGGTTCTTGGAGTACCTCTAATTAACTGTAAGACTTAATTGCTTTTAAATAATTTATTTAGTTCAAATTGAAGATATATAGGCAGACTTAGTTCTTTCTCAATGTTTGAAATTAATAATTTGACAGTTTTAAAACATATAACATGGTTTTCGATATCACTTACGATTGCGATCATACAGCCAACATACATGTATATACATTCGAAAAGAAAATGATACTCATCTTCTTATTAGTTACACAAAGTACATGTAGATTATTCTGCTTTTGCTGGTACAATTCTATATTTGCTGATATAAACCTTATTTAAATAGGACTAAAAATTAAAATTTTCAATATCTCTATAAAATACCGCTTTTGCTGAAGTGTTCCTTGCCAGTTTTGATAAATGTATTTTGTACCATACGTTAGACCTGATTAAATAGTCAAAAGCTTTAGAATAATCCACAAAAAGACAAAGTAATTATTTTTTATGCATTTAAAAAAACTGTCTACTGCTACCCATTTTGCCCTTTAGCAGGCCAGTGCCTGAATATAGATATTTATTGTCGGTCAACACTATTAGTCTGTTTGACAAATAATTTATCTAATATATTTAATAGGGTAATCCACGTCTTTTTTGTATCGAAACTATATACATGTATTCTTCGCACGAAGGAACGTAATAGATCAAATGTTACTCAATGAAATGGTCAGTACATTACACAAAAATGTCCTTTCAAAAAATATTTAAAAATTATTGAAAGTCCTGTCTGGATCAGCGCTGCATCCGTAATTAAATTAAAAATACCATTAAATACAAGTTAATTCTACATGGTTCATCTAACTCTGTAGACATAATTTTATTTCAGTTTTTAAGTGTTTTCCGTTAGAATGAATGACGTATTCTGCTTGACATAATATGTTCTAAAATATTTAGAATAGCAATAGTTTCTTTAAGGTATAATGAAAGGCTAAGGTAATTTAAGAAAATAAGTTTTCTTTGCATCTTTTATACAACTGATCAAGCTCTGTAGCTTTAGGTTTCAACATATTTTGTATGAAGTATTTAGTACTTCATTAAGCATCCTACAATTTGCAAGTGAGACTAGAATCATAAAAACACGAACAATGTTCTTAATTGTCTTCATTCCGGGATGACATATTTAATTAACAGCATGCTTATCATTTCACGACAAATTTAAAGAAATCGTCTTCTTCTCTGAGAATAATGTATCGACTGTTGTCAACTCTTTATTGTTGAAAGTTATTTCATTGTATTCATTTTAGATTTTGCGGCATCATCAAGGACAGTTAGAAGTCAATTATCTGTAAATGGTCGTTTTAAAGTATTTTGAGGTATCAGAAGGTAAAAGTGTGATTGAGAACTGATTTAGAATATAGATATAGACATTGGCAGGATTGTTTTAGCATTAATAAGGGAAAGTCGTAAGAACGCGATACGCCTTTGATCGTGACAAAGTGTCAATTAATTGTTAAGCTGTCCAGACATCAAAACACATCGCTTGCAGCAGCCTAGAAATCAATATACATCATCTCCTATGTAGACAAAACAAATAGATAAAGAGGAAAGAGTCTATGAAAAGTGCAGTGAAACGTTTAACTGACTCAGACGGATAAATACTTGCACTAGCGATTTCAGATATCTAAAATACTTACAAAATATACTGATGATTTAATTTCGTCTCGACCACAGTTCACGTCAAATCAGACTGATAGTGCCTCTGGACTTTTTGCTTCGCACGAAGAAAGAGGTAGTCAGATAGTTTTGATTAAAAGGTGTTTTTTTATCTACTACTCTCTTATAACTCTACTGGTCGAATCTGGTTTTATGAAAATACAACGAATGACCAGATTGAAACAAGAATATGTACGGACAATGAACTTTCAGGAATATTCACAGAAATGCAGGAAGTACAAAGTAAGGTTATTTTATAAACAAATGTCAGAGCACCAGGAAATATTAGCTCTACTTCAGAGTCTTATGAATGGCCCTCGGTAACAATGCATTTCCCCAGGGATTCGATATAGTATCAATACATTTTATATGTTTCTCAGATAATGGCAACCTTTTACACGTTCTCAGTTAATCCCCTAATATCAAGGACAATAAATTATTTATGTCCACGGCAGAGTCCGCAACGGCAATTACCCAGGACAACAGAAAGCCGCGTGAGAAAGTCGGAAATCTTGGTAAGGTGATAACAAATTGCTGAACATATTGGTCATGCTTTTTATGGTGAAGAAAGTAAAGTGCTCGTCTTATTTTAGTTTCACCACTACTGAAAGGGCCAGCCTTACACATTTACTCACCAATTCCATATCCATAGGACCAGGCGCAAGTTGGACAAGCAATTGGTAACCATTCTATAATTAGACGGCGGGTCCCAAACCGATTTCGTCAGAACCAACCCCAGACAGGACTCTAATCTTCGACCTCCTGCTCCATAAGCGGACGCCTTAACCACTAGGCCATGGGGTATATGTTATACATGCTAGACGAAGCGTTTGTGCAGACATAAACAAGGGAATAACAGAAGCAGAATCTTTTTAATACAGCTTTTTCGACAGTATAAGTGTTAAAGATCACAGATAAGTTGTTAATGCTACTAGTATATTTAAGCTAATATTTATGATACTAGTATATTTATGCCAATTTTTAACTACGTTAAAGGAAAGAAATGCTGAGAATTCCCCTGGTAGGTTCTAGTTTTTATGTCTCCAGTGATGCTTTGTTTCTTTTTTTAACAAAAGACCCAAGATATCAAAGACCTGGTATTTTAGGTCCTTTATTTTAATATAAGACAGTCGAGGCATTCTTAATACTCATAAAATATTAAATATTTCCATTACAAAACTATTGATTTTACATCAAGGCAGTAGTGTTTACTCTGAAGAAACATTAATCAGTGGATATATTGGCAACAATGATCAAATAACAAAGAATATAAACTTTTTATGCCCCAGAAGGGAGGCATATAGTAATCGCACTGTCTGTCCGTCCGGCCGGCCGTCCGGCCGTCTGTCCTGTAAAATCTTGTCCTCACTTCATCTCCAAGTCAGTTTTTACTCTAAAATCTTATCCTCGATTCATCTGCAAAACCGCTTGAGGGATTACATTGAAACTTCACAGGAGTGTTTGTCACCAAGCCTATTTGTGCATATCGTCAGGAGATTCTGCTCGATTTATTTTTGGCAGCGTTATTGGCATTTAGTCATTATTTTACTCTGACTTCTATATTAAAGTCTTGTCCACATTTTATCTCCAAAACCGTTTGGAGAATTTCGTTGAAACTTCACAGGAATGTTTGTCACCAAGCCTTGTTGTGCATTTCATCAGGAGTTTCTGCTCAGATTATTTTTGGCAAAGTTAAAGGCACTTTGTAATTTTTTACTCTAACTTCTATATTAAAATCTTGTCCACGCTTCATCTCCAAAACCACTGGAGGATTTCATAGAAACTTATATACACAGGAATGTTTGTCACCAAACCTAGCTGTGCATATCGTCAGGAGTTTCTGATCGGATTATTTTTGGCAGTGTTATGGTCCCTTAGTCATTTTTACTATAACTTTTCTATATTAAAATCTTGTCCAAGCTACATCTCCAAAACCTCTTGGGGATTTTATTGAAACCAGAATGTTTGTCACCAAGCCTTGTTATATATAAAACATCAGTAGGGGATTGGAATAAAACAATATTGTTCGTATTCAAGGCCAAACTCACAACTTTCTATTTCATTGAATAATTACGTCTTCAACCTTCATATAAGAATCTGAAGCAGAAAAACCCTTACTTTGCCATTTACTTTCAGTTCATGCTCTATTTGTTGTCTGATCTCTTTTCCACAGGCATATTCAATTATATATTTACACCAGTTTAATTTCAAAGCTACATTTTGGGGCATATGTCAATTTCCAGTGACAGCTCTTGTTTAAATATAAATTTTCTTTAAAAGACATTCGTATTTTCATTCTGTTCTCTCTGTTTTCACCTAATAGGAAGCCATTATAATTATAATATATAGACCACGGGCCTCGTCAAATGATATAACGATAAGCTAAAAAGCTGAAAATTGGAAAACTGAAATTGGATGCAATATAGAGTCACTGTCTTCTTGTTGGCGTGTTTTCTGGTATCAGAAGGTGAACTTTTTGAATATTTCCAAAGACACTATGTTTTCTGCTATAATATCTTATTTATATTTTGATAACGGCTAGACTATGAACGCAAAGATACCTTGTAAAGCAAGAGGGTCGTAAGGTATGCCACTACAATGGTTTTGATCATGACAAATGGTCATTCACAATTAAACGTGCAGTTGTCTAGACCTAAACTCAAAGCACCGAACTAATTACAGATGTGAAACAGATATAAATACAGAGCATCCCAGTACATACCATTATCATTTATATGTATCTTCAATGTTTTCATTCTATGTATGTCTTTCTTGTCAGATTAAAACATATATAGTAACAGCTTTTCAAAATATTAAATTTACTTAATGGAATGTGTACTTTTGCATTATATATCGGACAGCGAATTCACGGTGCTAAAAGCATAAACATTTTATCCGATTTGATGTACTCTTCGAGAAAGTCAAGACGGTTATTTTAATCTCATGCATTATGAGTAATCAATGTTACTTGATTAAACTTGATACATACGTCCTTCGATACCAACGTGAAATTGTTTACATCTCATTACGTCTGTTCCTTTTCAGGGCGACTGCAATGAATGTTCCTAACTAGACACTCGCATATGGCAGTAAAGGTTAGGCAACTTAAGCCAACATATGTACAATGACAAAATGATTGAAACTTGCATAAACATATAAATATGTTCATTGTCACAAAACATATAAATAAAATGTATAATTAAAGGCATAGTGTGTGACAGCACATTTGTTTTACTATATTATATATATGTTTCATTCTCTTTAAAATATGGTTGTTTTCATGAAATCCAAAAAAAAGATACGGTATTTTATCTAGTACTTGAGTGTCACTCGGTGGCATGCCGTACCAAAACAAAATGCTGTGGCTCAGTGTTGTAGCTCGTATTACAAACTTAAGGTAACTACAAAAACTTGAACTTAATATCAAAAGGTGTATTTACGTATTATTTGACAAAATTAACAAAGTCATAATAAAAAATATTACTTGTAGCTTTATGTTTAATTAACAATATGACATCATGGAACATTTTACAAGAACTATTAATATATACTAAAACAGATTCAGAGGAATTAAGAACAAAGCTTAAATTTACCAGATCGTCTTATGGAGACAGACGTATGAAAATAACCTTGTATCAGATTTTTATTTGAAATCAGAAACCTTACATTTTAGAATCTATCAGAAGAAAAAAAAACTTGGAAAATTGTTGCTTTAAAGTATTTTAAAAAAAAATTCTTTCTTCATTCAATAGATTACTTTTTCATACAAACTTTACGAAATTTCGTTAAAATCATCCACCGAATGCATAATAATTTATGTACATTAAGGTCATGTAATTAAAAAAAATAGATGTTTTTAAATGAATTTCAGACAACTTGGTTTTATTATTTTCGAACTTCACCAAACACGAACCATTCCAGTGGCTTAAAAAAAAATGTTGTTTTATTCGTTCTTAATTTATATCAATTTCATACAACATAGTTTTATATAGTTTTGGAGCGTGACCAAAACGAATAATTCCAGCGGTTTTAATTTTGCAAAGTTAGATTTTTTGTAACAGGGTTAGACAAATTAAACTAAATGTACTTTCTTGTTTTATTCTGGGCCACCACGGCAATAGAATTTTGGTATTATATCTTCGGAAAAAGTCCAAATGAATGCTATGCGCTTAAATCTGGACAGTTTCCTTGATATTATGTCTAAGAAAACAAAAGTCTTTGTGTATCTTTTAATAAGGTATAAAATATGTGCACACACATTAAACATTTTCGTCCCTATTCAAGCTCCACGCAGAGTTACCCCGCTATCTTAGCAATAATCACGGCCATCAAAAGTGTATAAAAATGTATAAACGTTTGAGAAGTGATTTTATTTATCTTATTTTTATAGTGATTGAATCAAATCTTGTAATCTTGAGATGTCTGGAAGTTATAAAATGTGTCATAAAGAGGCTTTTCACAATAGCATATCGCTATTTGATGAGTGTCTTTTTTGTGTATATATGTAACTTATTTCATGACTAGGACACATACTATTCCATCATTACTTTTCCCAGTGCACTAAATCATAGTTTGTCTAATTTCTGTTTGTTCTTACTGTTTAGATTTTCTTGTTAATGATAAGTACTCAAAACACATAAAAATTAAAAAAGTAGATTTTCAAGTGCCTTCTCTTCCAAAATAAAGTACCAAACGGACCGGTGACTAGCACTTTTAGAAATCTAAACTTGTCACAGTATGTAGTAAAGTGCTAAAATTTTTACTAGCGCAAAAAATGCCCGACAGCACCCACTCCTCCACTTACAAATTTGTTAGTATGTATTATAGTTCATGATACTAGCCATAACTAACATTTGTAAATATATAATTACTAAATAAACTATTTTGATTTCATTGTTTTTGTCGCTATTTTGTTTTTTCAAATACCGTTTATCAGTAGATTCCATTTTGCTTTCTTTTTTTTCTCTCTCTCTCTCTCTCTCATTTTTTACACAACAACTTTTTAAAACGTTAAAATATCGACTATTAGATTTTAAACCATATTGCATCTCCTTACTGAGAAAATAAATTAACCACCTACCCCACAACAACAACAACGAGAAAATAAATGTAACATAAAGTTCCTGGGCATGATATTTGGGAAAAAGGTCGATTTCTATGAATTCTAAAATGTAAAAGCATGAAAAATAAAAATGATTAATTTAAAGTATGAAAGTTTGTGCTGAAAAGCTATTCTCTTAATGAAATGCCAATCGGAAATCCATTACCGAGAGAAAATGATTAAAATGTTGTTTTAACCTTTTCTGTTGCTAATTAAAACCGATGATTGAAGCAAGTTAATTAAGTCTGATTCCCTTTGTATTTGAAATTGATTTAAACATAGCTTTACTACCTGAAACATATTGATTTTAGTTTACCACTGTTGTACTGTTTTTGGTTAACATTACTATATGATTTGTATAAGACTAAACAATACAAGAAGCCGAAGGGAATTAATGTGTTGATATGCTAATAGAGACTTATTAGAAACTTTGAAACTTTAAAACTTGTATACATTGATTTTATTTTCCAATTATATTTGAAATGAAAAAAAAAAGTAAAAGAAAACAGTACTTATTCACAAAACATTGATTTTTCTCACAACTGAAGTACAAAGTTTGTACGAAAAAAAATATAGGATAAAATTTGCCATACCTAAATCTCAAAGTGAATAAATTGAAAACCCTAAATAGGCCTTATTTTCAATGCATTAGCTATACCACTCTTTACTAGGCAACATAACACAGTGCTGGCGCTGACAACACCTATTTCCTATTGCCTTCGCATTATTTAACAATTCTTGATAAAATTGCATAAATGTATATTTTAACTGTGACCTCAGTTTTCTAAGAAAGACCAGACAATAAATCCATCAGCAACAGGACATTTTTAATTAGAGCATAGATCTCCTTTCAGATTTAAACTTTTGATCCGACCAAGATCTGTCTTGGCATGTAAAGTTACAGAAATATCTCGTAAAAAACATTTTGCTAGTATTTCCAGCAGTTGCAAGTGTCGTTACCGTAAAGTAAGAGTGTTAAACGCAATTCAGTGTGGATAACATGGGGTTACGATGTGTTCATCGACATTAAATGGTCGATGTGTGTGTTTGACCACTTAGGGAATGGTTGGAAGTAAAAATGTAAAGAATGCCAGGATTTATTCTGGCAATAAAACAATGAATTATTGGATAACCGTGTCAGCGTTCTCAGTCATGCAAAAGGTCAATGACATTTTAACCCGTCTGGACTTGTGCACGAGCATAAAAAGCCTTTGGTGAGGCTTTTAAGACTCTTCAAAAAAGGCACGTAAAAGGCATTTTGTGTGTCTTTCAAGACACTTAAAAAAAGGCACGTAAAAGGCATTTTACGTGGCTTTCAAGACACTTCAAAAAAGGCCCGTAAAATACAGTTTCCCATGTCCCACTAAAATGTGTGACTATTATAGGCCTGGTTCCAGAAGTAAGACATTAGGGTGAGGGGTACAGCAGAAGGTGGATATTGGGTTTTACATGATCATGAAAAGATTAAAAGGGCATTTCTGGGCTAATTGAGTGTGTGTGTGGGGAGGGAGGAGGCGTTGTCCCACTAGAACTAGGCCTGGTGTAAAATGAAAATACAATCACAAAACTAATAACCATAAAATGAACACAATAAGATAAATAACATACATACTAAGTACAAAAATACTAAATAAACTATTTGCAAGGATGTTTACTATGTTTTCCTTGACAGCTGCGTTATAAAAAAAAACAATTTTATTAGCTTATCTAGATTTAACATTTAAAAATTGCTTTAGAAATGATGTTGTTTCTTTTATCAATTTGAAAGCATTTATCGCTCCGAATAACTCCTTTTTTATCATCTGTCACATTTCTTTGTCACGTCACACGTTAATAGGGTTCCTGAAAGCTTACAAGTTATTTTCAGTGCCCAATGTACGTGAACAAAGCTAAAATAATTCTTAAATGATGTAACTGAGATAGTGTCGAGAATTTCTAAAAATTGGAACTGATATAATTCTAGAAGTAACTCGTTTAATTACATATTCTTTATAATCTCATATTTTAAGACACAACTTTCCACGATTCTCTGATATTATAAAAAGTTACAGCTCCTATTATTCAAATAATACCGTGTGAAAATGTATCAATTTGTACTTGAAGAAAGTCTGTACCGAGACTGAATCCTGAGACGAATGACACTGATCTGTAAAGGGACTGAAAACCCATTAGATATATAGTGAAAACAATGATTTTAATTTAAAATATATAATGTACTTGTTGATGCAATTGGTTAAAATTGTTTTGTTTCTTATGTTTGTATATTTGTACATGTAAGTTGTTCATCTCGTACGACGGCGTTGACGAATTCGAAATGCTTTTTGTCAGTTTTCAAGGATTCAGTTCAGATTTTTTGTAGATCGTTGCGTGATATTGTTACATCTTTGTCTCTCACTTTTGACGTAATGTTAAGGTAATTGAAATAGAAAAGAATCATAAATAGTTATATTAAGTAACACGATATGAGAGGGTTAGCCGGTTGTTCCTTTCCGCAAGAAATAATTATAATTGTCAATGGAACTCATGTATTGTTTCAAAACATTTCTTTTCTGTTGTTTTGAAAAACATTTTTTTGCGCAGATACACAAATGGTCCTATTTCTCCAACACTTGATTTTTAACAGGTTTAAAGCATAAATCATACTTTAGCAGTGCAATTATAAATATTTTGATACTCTATACCCGATTAATAGCTGTTTGTTTTAGACAATATTTTGCACATTCACAATTGAAACGTCAGTTCAGTGTTTTTATACAACTATTCTGGACAAAAATGAGACAAAAAAGTCGTTGGCGTAAAAAGTTCTGACACTAAGGCCATTCGACAACAAAGGCAAGGCACCTACAGAGCATTGATTCCCAACTCATCAGGCGACAATAATAATTAATCTTGTTTCACAATTGATTTCGTGAATACGAAAATGAAAGTGCCTATCCATATCTGCTTTAATTGAACAAAAACATGATTGAAATGTGGAGTAAACAAGTCGATTTACTGTGATTTAATGTTATCTATTTCTGGAATTTGTTTACATAAAATAATTGATAACACGATAATTGAGAACTGCCATTATGTAATTATGTCAATAACTTATGCAGCTTAAATTAAGCTTCTTCCAGCTTGCAAAATATTGACTTAATTCTTATTAGGCTTATTTTAATACTAATGTTTTACTTTTCATCGATGTTATAACGTAATGTTTTTAAAAGTGTATCCTGGAAACTTCATCCTGTCGTTTTCTTTGGTTTTAGAAAATCTGAGGTGATAAATCATATATGAGCAGTCACCGATGTGAAATCTTTACAAAGGAAATCTGTTGTTCTGAGAACTTGTCTCAAACCACCTGCTTCATGTAAGCATGCACTATGCACTAATAATTAACATAAAATTCTAAAACATCTTAAGTAAATGAGTGCCACAACGTTAAATTTAATAATAATATTTACCATATCAACCATCATCTGATTTTCTGGCATTTTTATCTGACACTACCAGCATCGAGGGAATATTTTGTTACGGGCCACAATTAACTCCATGCCATGTGTGCAAATATAAAATATTTAGTTTAACAAATTGCTCAAAACTCCATCAAAACAGAACAGTAACCCCTTCAAGAGGAACACAAAATTGCCTTTGCAATTTTTGACAGTTAGTTTTCTGTGTAATTTGTTTACAGTTTTAACAAGCGTTTTTGACCTGGGTTTGAAAATATTTCAAATAACATCTAATAAGACTAAATTAATGTTCTCTTCACTAGGCACAAGTGACAAAAGAACAAGAATAAAGGTATTACTGTAAGATTAGATACTGAAGGCACACTTAAAGAAAAGTCAACTTAAAAAGAAATCGTCGACTTAGAATGATGTACCGACTTTTGTCATTTGTGTACTACTGAATTTTAATGTTTTAATTTTCCATAGGTGTTTTCCGACATCAACAGGAACAGTAAGAAGGTAATCAAAACGGATCAAATGTTGTCGTATTTGGGACACCAGAAGGTAAAAATGTAAATAAGACAATAGATGCAGATATTGGCAGCTTTATCTTTGGAGTAATAAGAGTAAGACTCGAGAATGTCTTTCTTCTTTGTTTTGTTGTTCGAACTTAAGATTGTTCCTCGCATAATGACATCCTTTTACACGTCCACAATTAATTCCCTAAAAACGTCGGACAATTTAGTGTTTTTGTCATCGGAAGTGTCCGTTTTAGCAATTAACCAGGACAGTAGAAGACCGCGAGAAAGTCATTAACCATGATGAGGTGACAATAAATTCCTGAACAGATTAGGCATGCTTGATATGTTTTTTCTTCCTGGTATATCTTTGAATCAATATTCAAAAACTGGAAGTCTTATCATGGTATATTATGAAGTGAACAATTAAAAAACAAAGAAGTGTTTCAAGAAGTAAAGTCTTTTAACACAATTCCTATAATACTTGTGCTTCTTTGTAAAAGTTATAGAATCACGATTAACTCTTTCATGTAATGTTTATGCTAACCTATAACAATTTTAAATGACAAAATGATCAAAATTTCCCACGTCAATGTTATCACAATATTTGTCATGACTCAAGCTGAAATCATCAGAAAAATCTTGATTTTATGAAATGTTTCATCGGGAAAAAACTGTAACATATTAAAAAGATATATTAACTTTTTATTTTATAAAAAAAAAAAAAAAAAACTTCACCTGCATGACCCGTGACCTGTTCAAAAGGTAGTAATGTAAATGTATATAAATTACTGAAAGAATATGCTTTGTTTTGCACAGGCAAAATGAATTTCCCTTCTATTTCATTTTACTTCAAGGAGACAATAATTTTTGACATAGCGGTGTTGCAACCTACAAATTTGCCGATGTATTTAACTTCGCGGAAGACATTTATGAAGTACGCAGAAGTCGTGATGCTCATTTAAAAATTCACGGTTTTTAAAAACTACTGGTAAATAATAATGGCCATCAATTATTAACAAGACACTGAACTTTTCTAAATTGTTTTCCTAGTGGTTTCTATTGACAGGTTATTTGGTTTCTACTGAGATATGTGCCCTCGTTTTTCCATTACGGAGTGATAAAATATAGTGTGCAATATTATATTTTTTTTCGTGTGAAGAAATCGTGCATATATTTCAGCAACAACTGCTGAAATATTTGTTTTTATAAAGTCATTACATCCACTCTATAATATCTTCCAGCTTGCCGATTGCAGGAGATTTTGTTTTCTATAAGATCGAGTCTTCGAAAAGAATAGTTTCCTCGAATTCCAATCAAGACTTAATAAATCAAGCAAGACAATTGTTGTCTTCGTGTGTGGTCACAATCGTTCATTTCTGTTGAACGCTCTTTAGTTGTTGTTGCTGTTTTTTTTTTTCTCTCTTTCTACTTTTTCTTAACACTCTGATCATGCCTGATTTGTTTAAGGTCATGCACCAGTTATTAAATCGTCCCTTTTTTACAAATATAACTTTTAATAATATCAAATTCATTTCTTGTAATAAACACTTTGCATCGGCAGCTTGAAATATCATTGAAGAAACCAGTATCTGTTATTCGATTAGATGTTCTTGTGGAGAAAGTACGGACAGTACTTTTCTGCAATTGCATTATGAACAGCCATACGTTATTCAAAAGGACATGGCTTAAAATTTACGGATGATGTACTGCCTATATATATATATTTTATTTGCGTATTCTCTTTAAAATGAAAAAAAAAAAGATATTTTTTATTAGACATGTGTTAAAAATGTTTCTTTAAGGCATATTGCATCCAAATGAATGTGCTTTTGTAATTAATGGTTATCCGTCAAAAATGGTACAACAACAGCTCTCTATATAGTATTAAGATACGTGCATTAAATTTGCTGCTGTACTTAGAAATTGCGACTGACACCTTTGCATTAGTCAATAGTTTATTCTATATCATTCAGAATTAAATGATTTAGGAGAAAATGGAACACTCAAAATCTTAAACTTGATACAGACGTCGTGTAATTGTTTATCTCTCCTATGACTGACTTAACGATGTTACGTCTGTGCTTATTGAGAGCAGCTGCAAATACAATTTCCTTCTAGACATGTGCATATGTCAGCACCCTTGACGAAGTCGGATCAAATTTACGTTTACAAAGACAGGGGAAGAGAGTTATAAGGAAACCTAATTATATATTGTTCCGGTAGCTGACATTAGGTCAGTGCTTGTAAAATGATCATCCTCTCAAGCCTGGGGTTGACTTTATGAAGTCCACGAATGATATACGAGTATTTTCAGCTTGTTTTACCTAGTACTCTATTATTCTTTGACATATCATACCACAAAACATAGAGCTTGTGGCACAGTCCTGTACATATATTACAAAGACAGTCGTAATACTTACAATTGATTTAAAGAATTACTTGACATCATGAAAATGATCATTAGTGTGTTTGTGTGTGTGTGTGTGTGTGTGTGTGTGTGTGTGATTTACTTGCTGTGTGTTCCAGAAAGAAAAGATATGTATTTTTAGAAAAGATATCTCGTGGCATTAAGAGCAAAGAAACATACGAATTGTTTAGTTTTATCGGTCCGAGTTTTGTAGACGGGCGCAAAAATATTGAAGAAAAGTATGTGATAACAACAGCCTTGCATTTTAGTGTTTATCTACAAACCATTTTGTAATATTGTACTTCAGCCTTGTTCTAAGACAATATATTTGTTCATTCAGTCACCTATTTTTTATATGCATGATACTAAATTCCTTTATCATCTTCTACTAATGCTAATTATTTAAATGCATTAAGAATATTAAATAAAAATGCACATTATTTACACTAAGATCATTAATTGCTTTTCTAAAGTATCGACTAATACAGAAATATTTAAAACGTTTTGCCTTTATTTTGATTGAAAATAGCATTGAACCACACAAATCTTTAATGTAACGTAAATGATTTATAATAATATTTGCGTTTTAGTAAGAAGTGAATGGTTGGTGATAAAACGATAAATAATTTACCAAGTTTATATTAGCAATAAAACAATGAGCCCTTGGAAAGCCGTATAAGCGTCCTGAATCATGACAAATGCAATGAGTTATTGCGGACACGTCTAGACCTATAATAAAAGCATCATTTGCAAACATAATTTAAAATCAATAGACGCTATCTCAATATCTAACAAGCTGTTTCTTTACAATCATAAAGTAAAGTTATATATAACACATGTTATTACGAAGGTAATTCATGTGGATGCTGTAATTCTTTAATCGGGCCAGTCAGTAGAATAGCAAACTTTATTTTAGAAAGCATTAACTATATATGTGTGTTCTCATCAGACACGTTACATCGTCTATATCAGTCTTTGAAACCGTTTACCCCCATACAGTTCTTATCTGCGCAAATTTGTATATGAAATGAGTAATTTGCTACAAAATTAATTTTGGTTTGCTGGCTAATGTGGCGACCTTTTCATCTGTGTGTATTCTCTTTATGTCAGTTCTATTTTAGTTAAAGTCCCTTTATCATTTTTGTGTGGATAAATTTGGTAGTCGGGCTGTGTCCTCTATTTTTTAGAAGACTTACACAACGTCATATAAATCTTTTATTTTTTTATATTTCAAACTTCTATAGGATGATTGCTTCAAAGAGTAACGACAGTTGCCGTAAAAATAACTGAAGAGTGTTGGCAATATCTGAAAAATCATGTTGTGCACCGAAGATTGACTGGTGTACTTTGTATTTACGTAAAGAATTTTTATAATGTAAAATTCTAGTTTAGGCCTGAAAACGGGTGAAAGTTTTTTTTCAGCATGCATTCTTTACGTAAATTCAAAGCACACCAGCCAATCATCGGTGCACAACATGATTTTTTGTAACTCTTCAGATTTCTTATTGAAAATGACCATTTTACCTTTCAAGCGACGGATTGTTGATCCGCGAGAGAGCATAAAACAGGTGCGCGATGACGTAGTATCCTACTATTGAAACTGATATGTCGTTTTTTATTTATTTCGAAAGACGGTTTTTACGCAATGGACTGTCATCGGTACAGCTTGTCTATTACAAATGAAGACACATGCAATATTTTGGCATCTATGCAATTATTCCGCGTTTTCTTAAGCAACAGTTAGTCGGGATCAGATTAAAGGCATTTGGATATCATTTATTATTATTCTCATTTTGCAGAACTGTGAGGCCTGGTTAGAATAAGACCATTTATAATTAAAAATGGTACTTATACCAGACATTCTATTATCTCTCCTGGTGCAGTATATGTCGCGATCGATAAAAATATGTTTTGAATAATGTGTTTTAATGTGTTTTAAACAAATCCTCTAGAAATTATGTCTGCTTACTTGTACAGAAAATCTGCTTCCCTGCAAATTATGCATACCGTCTGGCTTAACTAATACAGCGAATTACTTCATCAAATTGTTATTCCAACGACACTCCGTTGTCTGTAGCTGAAACGATAAAATAACTTATTTCGATGACTTTCATGAAAAATCGAATATACCAAAAAGTACCTACGATTATTAATTTCAAAATTAATTACTTTCTTGTTTACTTTAGAAGCATAATTTGAAGTAGATTTCCATATTCAATTTAAGAAACTGTTTGGGCATTTGAACCGTTAATTAATAAAGTTTATACCATACTGTACAATGTTTGTCTCTCAAACAACTTAAAGAACCTCTTTCTGTATTACCTGAGATCATTTACAAATTAATAGACAAATGCAAAACCATGATTGTTGTAAACCAAATACTATAATGTTGAAGTATCAGACCTATATTAATTTTATTTTTCTTCAACACTCATTGAATTGACCTTTTTTAAGAAACATAATATCGCCTGACAAAATATGGAAAATAGTAGACAGTTTTTCACAAAAATCACAAGATCTACGGCATATTCCGCCTGGAACATCATTTAGAGGTACTCTAGAGATTATTCAAATTACACCCCTTGGGTCAAAATTGACCCGGCCCCGGGGGTCCTTTTCTGTGTCAAATAATTAACTGACCTACCGTCGTTCCGATTCAAACTCAACGCAGAGTTACCCAGCTATCGTTACAATAATCACTGCCATCACAAGTGGTTATTAGGCTGAATTTGAGCCGAAAAAAAGTATAAACTTTTTAGATGTGTTTTTCTTTATCTTATTCTGATACTGCATTGATCAAATGTTGTTATCTTAAGACGTCTGGAAGTAATAAAATGCGTCGTAAAAGGTAACCTCTATTTGATGAGTGTCTTTTTTGTGTATGTGTAACTTATTTCAAGACTAGAAAACAAACTATTCCATCATTACTTGACCCAGTGCGCTTTATTATAATCTGTCCAATTTCTGTCTATTCTGACTATTCCGAGTTTCTTGTTAATGGTACGTTCTCATATACATAAAAGAAATAAAGAAAAAGTATCATAGAATTTCAAATGCCTTCTCCTCCAAAATAAATAAATAAACTAGTGTGATTTCCGTGTTTTTGTCGCAATTTTTTCAAATACTATGATTATCAGTAGATTCTATTTTGCTTTTTTTCTTTTGCTATTTTTTTTCTTCTTTTTTTGACAATATATATCTTAAACTTTAACATATCGACTATTAAATCTTTAAACCAAATTGCATCTGCTTACTAAGAAACTACATGAACCACTCATCCCACAACAACAACAACACGCTAAATATAACGTAAAGTTCCTGTGCTGGAAAAGTCGATTTCTGTGGAGTCTAAAATGTAAAAGAATGAAAAATAAAAATGATAAAGTATGAAAGAGTGTGCTGGAAATCGATCCTCTTTATGAAATGCCAGTCGGAAATCCAGAAAATGATTAAAATGTTGTTTTAACCTTTTCTACGGATAATTTAAACCGCTGATTGATAGCAAATTGATTAAGTCTGAGTCTCTACGTATTTTCAATTGAATGAAACATAACTGGACTACCTGAATCATATTGGTTTTAGTTTACCACTTACTTAGTATTGCTTTTTGTAGAAATTACTATATAATTTTCTATATAACGCATTTGCAATATCTTTAAACAATACAAAGAGCCGAGGGGATTAAATGTTACTGGTATTGAAACTTGTTTATGTTCGGTTAAGTTTCCAACTATGTATATATTTGAAACAACAAAAAATACTAATTAACAAAATATTAGCTTTTCTCACATATGAAGTACAATGTTTGTACAAAAAAATAGTGTAAGGTAAATCTTGCCACAACTAAATATTCAAGTAAATCAATTGAAAATCATAAAATAGGGATTATTGTCAGGAGGGCTAAACATAACGGTCGAGAGTTTTAATTAGAGCATTGATCTGCTATCTGATTTAAACTTTGAATCCGACCGACACGTGCCTTGACATGTAAAGGTACGAAACTATTTTGTAAGAAATCATTTTCCTAGTATTTTCAGCAATTGCAATTTATCTTAAAGTAGGTATGTTAAAACACAATTTAATGTGGATAACACATGGGTATGATAATATGTTATATGACATAAAATGGTCGTTGTGTGTCCTTCATCATTACGTTAGCTGAGGTTTATGTACAGTCTTTGTAACTGAATCGGAATATTGAATCCTTTGACTGACAATTTCGCCTACATTTTTGAGGTAGAAGATCATTGCCGTTAGCGAACAGTCTACAGTGAAAGGGTGAAGAATGGCAGGTTTATTCTGGCTAGAAAACAAAGAATTATTGGGAAACTGTGTCAGCGTCCTCAGTCATAACAAAGGGTCAATAAAACTTAAAACCCTTCTGTACTTGTGCTCGAGAAAACAGCAATTTGTGTGGACTTTTAAGAATACCAAAAGGCAAGTAAAACAGAGTCTCTTATTTACAGTTTTCCATATTCCGATTATCCTCTACACTACCTCTTGAACCAGGCCTGATGTAAAATAGAAAAAAAATTAATTACAAAAATTCTAACAATGGAAATAAACAAAATAATCAAAAAAAGAGAAATAGCATACATACTTAGTACAAACAATACTAAACAAAAATATAAAAAATGATAAATATGTAACCATTGACAGTTTACGGTATAACTGGTTATAAAACAATTTCATTTTCAGCTTATCAAGATTTGTCGTTAAAAAATTGTCTTTGAAAATTAGTTTGTATTTTCTATCGTTCTGAAAGCTTTTATCAATAAGATTTTGGGTTATGCCCCTTATGGCATCACCCAGTATAGTGGCGAGTTTTCTAAAGGTATGAAACCACTAATTCAGTCAATCAGAGCTCAAAAAATGGTACCCGCATAATGGCGGCTACAAATAGGTCTCAGTTTTCTTGGCTGTTTTGAACATTTTTGCCTTAATCTTTGCATTTTTTGCATGAATCACTTGGCCTGACTGTTCCTGATAGTGTGGTAGCAATTTAATGTTCAGAGTCATCCAGAATAGAATTCATGATAGGAAGTTGATGAACACACCCAAATCTGAAAATTGGGTCAGAATTTTTGGTCATTTTAGGGGTATGTTTACTTGAGCAGAAATATCTTTCTTGTTTGAAACACAACCCCCCTTTTTCATTTTCTTTTTCAAGAGTATAAATGCAAATCTACAACAAAATGTAAGTTTAAGTAATTTAAAAAGGGTTTTGCTATGTTTTACAGTCTCATGAAGTAGGTTAATTTTATATAGAATAAAGAAGGAATTGATTTGGTGGTTTCACACCTATAAGAAAATTCAACTTCCTGTCGTCTGCTGCAGAAAAATGTCAAGCGATCAAATTTTTGATTCTCTTATAGCTAGAATACAGTCTAGAACTGTTATGGAGGGGGATAAGGGTTGTTTGAGGTGGTGTGGCTGTGTCACAGCAAAATATCCTCAATATGGGAAAATAACGGCCAGGCTGCCAGGGGAAAAACATGGGAAACAGTATTATGTGCACAGACTCATGTTTTTAGCTAAAAACAAAATGTTGAACCTTCCAGAGGACTTACATATATCTCACCTATGTCATTTTTCACTGTGTGTTAATCCTGAGCACTTCAGTTTAGAGCCCGCCTGTGTAAATAATGAGCGCCAAAATTGTGGCGACTACTGTTCACACCACAAAATTGGGGATATTGTTTTTAAGGACTGTATTTTATAGTGTATGACTTTGATTTATATGTTATAATTCTATTACGTGTGTGCAAACAGTACGGGAAAAAAAACAGCACTGTCTACAGTTTTAGAACAAAACCGCAGAACTGGCTTAGACGACCACTTGCTTCACAATATCACACCATTTCTGAACCAAGCATAGGTTTGTTTTATGTCATTTTATTTTATTTTAAATATAACCATGGTCTTTTAATTGTGGAATTCTTGAAAAGTCGGGTTTAGGATCAGTAAGACTTTTAGAATAATGTTTATCGGCATGCAGTTTGTATCTGTGCATGCGTGATGTGAACCGTGTAGTTTTAGCACGCAAAATATACCTTGAACTTTTTCGCATATGCATTGTCGCATCTTTTCGAAGAAGGTAATTTATCACTGATGAACCAACTTGATATTTGTTTGAGCTAGCCTTTAGCACAGCTGACTTAGCTAGCCCATGATGGAGTTTTAGAATCTGTCCATGGATGCGGCCATGACAGTTTCTGAGAAATGTAACATTTTTAGGCATGCATGCCTGGTATGACCTATTTACAGCTTCACACTTTTGTGTAGAGGTCAGAAACTTAGTGTTTTCTATGCTTTCAGAACCAAGAAGGAGCTCAATGCATTGTTTCAGTATTTTTTCATCGGTTAGTGTCATTTTTAGCTTAACATTTTCCGGCAAGAAGTTCTTCATTTGACGGTTATTACCAGAACAAACCAGACTGTATTTGGTACAGAATGCACCGCAGTAACCCTTGAAACATAGCACTACAGCTGAAGTTATTTTAGGCATTTTACTTTTAATCAGTGCTATATTGCTTTTTTAAACTTTATGTGCTCTCATGAGCTCTGCAGTACACCTTGATTTCACTGACAGAGCAAATCTGTTTTTTAAATTTAATTTTTGTTTACCCGTAAACATTTGACTGCTAAATGGGGCCTTGGATATTTGTCGTCTCATAGAATTTGCTAAATGCCTGACATCTTTTAAGCGTACAACATTGCTTTCCTGTGCCTTATCTACACCGGAATGACCTTTCGAATCACCATCACCGGTATGATGTGTAATATGAAGGTCTTTGTTTACTTCCCTTGTTACTATTTCATTCCATCTGGCTTCATCCCCGATGGACTGGGTTTCATTTAAGTTAGCAGTGCAATGACCTCGGTAATCAGGACATTTTATATTTTTGTGCCCTTGATTTCTTAACCGTGTTGCTGCTGTGCACACTTTTACGCCTACAAAAGCACCAATTACAGATTTGTTACGGGTATTGTTTTCGCACATAGTAGTCGTTACAATAGTGCCGGCTTGAAAAGGTGTACTTTCAGCATTAAATAGAGGGTTATTGTAACATGAGTCAGACTCTGTTCGCACCTCATTACTATTCATATTGCCACATTTAGAATTGTCCTCTTTAAGTTTTTGTCTAATCACTTGCATATTTTGTTTGTTTAGTTGTTCTACATTTTGGCCTATTTTATTTGCTTGTTTTTGCATACCAGAAACAGATGGGGGTATAACATTAGCATGTGCAAGAATTCTGGCTGCACCGTTAGGACCCACTGGTGTGGTCATGAGACCCATCTGAAAGCCAACATTTACTTTAGCAGCTTTCCTACCCTTACTCTGTGTATCAACTTCTTCATACAGTTTATAATATTCACTCACATATGTACATTTTGAACATTTTAGGCGTTCCATCCAAACAAGACTCCATTTGCGAGAAAAAGCGACATCAAAGTTTAGGTCACCAGTACATTCATTGATTCCAGTACAATGTTTTTTAATTTCAGTGTTAAACATTTCTTGGAGAAGTTTTGGACAGTACAGTTTGTGAATCAGTAAATCTTGGTGGTCACCAGAAGTGATTTCTTTTTGATACTGGTCGGTTACCTTTGGACCAGTCGTCAGTGGCCGCAGAGGTGTGATACAATTTGTGGAACCATACACATCATTCAGAGTAAGTGAACTACCATTTTCATTAACTCTAGCATTAAAAGTCTGCTCATCAAGTCTAACATAATGTCTAGCAGGAGAACCAGTACTATATCTGCAAGAAAACTTATCGTGTTTAATACCTTTCTGAAATCCTACTAGCTTGTTGTGTTTCTTGCGTGAAAACTTGGATGGCATTTTTACCTTATAGAAATAGTGACAAAGAAAAAATATTACCTTAGTATACACCCTTTTTCAGTTTAAAGTCTTTATAAGGTAAACAGTGTTAGTAAGAACCATGCAAACCTGAAACTAAGAAGTTACTGAACTGTCAGTGCAAGTCTGCACAGGGTCTGAGGAATTTCACACCTTTTTTCAGCAAATACCAGGTGTTCAGGGTCTCAGGCTTGTATATTGTATTTAACAGGAAAAGGTTCAAGTAGCCCCCCAAAATGGTCATAAATGATGTCTCCTCAAGTAGAACATTAAAAAATACAAAGTATTAATCTATTTAATGACAAAAATATCATATTTGACTGAAAATTTATGAAAAAAATCCAATTTTTACTACAAAAAGTGCTAAACACCTGTTAATATTTTGCAGAAATTTCAAAGAAAAGTCTTTTAAAGGATTTAATTTTGTAAAACAAGTTTTTTCGCATTAGTATAAACTGATTTTGATAAATTATCTAACGCGTTTTGTAAATTATGAGGTTTTTCCTAAGCAAGTGACTTTCACTCATTTCTAGTAATTGTTGTGCTGTCAGCACTGTGATTTAGGGGGTTATTAAATCCAGGTTTCTGTGAAAAGTACTGGCTTGATTGACCTGAAATTTTGGAACTATGCTTAGAAATATATACTTTTCAAAAACAGACCCAAAAAATCACAATGTTTTATGGAAAAAGTTTTCTTATAGGTATGAAACCACTAATTCAGTCAATCAGAGCTCAAGAAATGGTACCCGCATAATGGCGTCTATAAATAGGTCTCAGTTTTCTTGGCTGTTTTGAAAATTTTTGCCTTAATCTTTGCATTTTTTTGCATGAATCACTTGGCCTGACTGTTCCTGATAGTGTGGTAGCAATTTAATGTTCAGAGTCATCCAGAATAGAATTCATGATAGGAAGTTGATGAACACACCCAAATCTGAAAATTGGGTCAGAATTTTTGGTCATTTTAGGGGTATGTTTACTTGAGCAGAAATATCTTTCTTGTTTGAAACACAACCCCCCTTTTTCATTTTCTTTTTCAAGAGTATAAATGCAAATCTACAACAAAATGTAAGTTTAAGTAATTTAAAAAGGGTTTTGCTATGTTTTACAGTCTCATGAAGTAGGTTAATTTTATATAGAATAAAGAAGGAATTGATTTGGTGGTTTCACACCTTAAATGCTACAAAGCGTCTAATGACAAAGAATATACAGCAGAGCGTCTGGAGCCGGGGATTTTTGGACATCCTTATTCTGCGGCTCTCAGATCCTATCTGCGGCCCCATTTGCGACCCTAGTTTTAACAATGTGCAATCATTAGATTTCTCTTTATGTTTACTAGCGAGAGTGCCAAATATTTCTTTGCGTTTTTAGGTAAATAATGTGTCTAAATTTAACAGTAAAAAGATCCTTTGCATATTTTACTTACGACAGCAATAAAATTGAAAATTAATTACTGCACGTACAACAACAGACTTACAATCTCCTAGAATTCTGAAAGTGCCTATAATGCCAGCAAGGGATGCGAGCGTTGCTAAAATAACTGTGTATTGCTCTATCTATTAGAGCATATTTATCCACGGTACCGGCTGCCCATATGACTGACGCCCTATGAAGAGACTGTTTGGGGATAGTGCACGATACAGAAAGCTTCCTATTCAAATGATACCTCTGGTTCTTTTCCATGCTCAGTGTATAGCACTGATAAGTGAATATAATGTACACTGGAAATTTAAGTTTTGTTCTCAAAGATTATATCTAATAGTGTTTTCGTTATATCCTGCGCTTGTAAAGACTTATAACATTATATATTGTAACTTTGCTAACTTTGCTAACTTTGTTTACTCTCTGACAGTATTTACTTGCATGGACCGAAACATTAAAGCAAGACCATAGCTACCAATATCGCAAGAAATATTGCATCAAGATGACATCACATGTGCAATCAATTATTGGGCATAAACCATTGGATGCTTTTTTAGCAGCCAACTTATTTTTAAATTATCATCTGTCACATTTTCTTGCCACATCAGACATTTGTAGGTTTCCAGTGTCATTCCTCTCAGAGTTTACTGAAATATGGATACGGATCTCACAACAACCTAGCAACTATATCGTATGTTGCATGTTAGGTGGTATGACGTCGAAATCCATAACGGAAAATTATTCATGGAAAATTATATATGCATAGTTTATTCCACTATTAGTGTACCTTCTGGAAGTGTGACTGCGATTTAAGGTATACAAAATTATTTCAAATTGTCTTTTAACTAAAAGTGTAAAACCTGAAAATGTAAATTTTGATTACTGTTGATAATCTAACGACACGTCCATATAATTTATAGTAATTATATTAAGTGCAAATTTATTAGTTTGTACATGAATAAAGTTTGTACCGACACTACACTCAGAGACGAATGACAGTAATCTATAAAGGAACTGAAAATCCATTGAAAAATATGTGTTTATTAATTTTGTACGTGGCTGGCTGTTAACCTTGTGTGTCGGCGTCGACGAATTTGAAATGCCCTAGCTCGTGCGATAACACGACTCGCACGAGCGGGTGTAATTCAAGTTCACCAACACCGACGTAGGAGGAAGTAACCTACCTATATGCGCAAATATACGAAAGCAAGAGACGGAATATTTACGAGTAAATATCATGAGTCACAATTAACAATCTGCTGAAATAAGAATCATGTATAAACAGCACATGCATGGACACAGTTATGTAAAAATATTTACTGTGGTGCAGACGACTGAGACAAAGAATACATGATCAATGAGCCTGAATATTCACAACTAATGGACACGTCAGTTTCTCAAGGGTTCAGTTCTGTTTTATTTACAGATCGTTGCGTGATATTGCTACATTACTATCTCCATATTATTTCTGACGTCATGTTAGGGTTATTGAAATTTAAAAAAAAAAATTAGAAAAAAAAAGTTAAATCAAGTAACAAGATATGCGAGGGTTAGCCTTTTCCTTTCAGCAAGAATTGTCAACGTAACTTAAGTATTGATTCGAAACATTTCCTTTCTGTTGTTTTAAAAGAAATCAACATGATTGTTTGCGCAGATACAACAGTGGTCCTATTTTCCCAGCTGAAGTTATTAAACATCTCGAAAACAGATATTTCCTCTCTCTGTCATACTTTAGCAGTGCATTAATAAATATTCTGAGATTTCATTTCAATAGCTGTTTTTGAAAATGATTACAATAGACTGCTAAACAAAAGACAATATTTAACACATTTGCATTTGAAACGTCACTGTTCTTATACAACAATTTTGGACAAAAGAGAGAAAGAAAACATCGTTGATCATAATGAGTTGACGTTAAAAGCTCAGACTACAACAAAAGCATGACACTGACAGAGCAGTGATTCCACATTCATCATGGAGCAATAATAATTGATCTTGATCCATCGCTGATTTCGTGAAGAAAAATAGAACTGCTTATCCATCTCTGTTTAAATTGAAGACATAGATGTTTGAAATGTGTAAACAAGTCAATTTACTTTTTCTATTTCTGGCATTTGTTCACGTAAGATAACTGACAAAGCGATAATTGAGAACTGTCATTATGTAAATCATTTATGCAAACTTAACTAAAGCTTCTTGCAGCCTGCGAAAATGTCGACTTAATTCCTACTAGATCTATTATAGTAATGTTTTACTTTTCATGTGTATACTGGTAGTTGCATCCGTTTGGGACCATAAGAGACTACTTAAAGCATATATGAGCAGTCGCCGATGTGTTGTTTTAGATAACTGTTTTCTGAGAACTGGTCTCAAACCATCTGCCTGATGTAAGCATACGCTATACATTTATAATTTTAAAAACCTTTAAAATATCTTTCGTAAATGTTTAGCACAATGTTAAAGTTGGTAATGATACTGTCTCAACTTGGTTCGTTTAATTGAGGATTTTGTTTAGTTTCATTGAAACAAATTCTAGCTGGGTTCCTGGGTTTAACCTGGATAATTGAAAACTATGCACTATTTACAGTAACGAATATGTATCCCTGCAAAGATATCATACGTATGTAAAGTACACTAGCTGTAAATATTTACATTTTCTACAGACAACAACTTTTACACTCACGTCTGTTCAGTTATGATTTATTGGCATTATCATCTGACATCTCCAGTGTCGAGGGAATATTTTAATACGGGGCACAAGTAATTCCATTTGTGATGTGTGCAAATGTAAAGCATTTAGTTTGATAAATTGCTCAAAACTTCATCAGAACGGAAGAGTAAACCTTTCAATAACAACAAGAAGAAAAACCTTGCTATTAAAAAAGTATGTTTTCTGTGTAATTTGTTTACAATTTGAATAGGTGTTATATTTATCGGTTTGAAAATATTACAAAAACATCTTATAGGATGCACTAAGCACTAGGGTCAAAAGAACACGAATATATGTCTTAATGGAGAATTAGATATTGACTTCATTCCTTGAAGACGTACTATGCAGAAAACACGTTTACCAATTTAGCTAATTATAAAAAAATTGTCGGCTAAGAATGGTTTTTTTATTCGTTATTTTTTCATGCAAAGAAAAAAAAGCACATTCATATGTATGATTTTTTCAACAGGAATGTCCGTTTTAGCGATTGACCAAACTACAGAAGACCACGAGAAAGTCGTTAATCAGGATGAGGTGACAGATTAGGCATTGTCTTAAAGTTTTACATGCTGACATATAATTTGATTCAATATTTAAAGCGGGCCATAAATAGAGGTGTTATCACTGTATATTATGAAATGTACAAAAGATCAACAACAATGAACATTTTCAAGAAGTAAAGTCTTTCAATACGATTCTTGTAAAGCTGGTGCTTCTTTGTAAAAGTCATAAGTGTCACGGTTAACTCTTATATTACATTTGTGCTAATTTATATATTACAACAACGCTTAATGAAACATAAATGACCAGAATTTACAATGTCAATATTATCACTAAAGTTTGCATGATTCAAGCTGGTAATAGTCTTGATTTTATGACATCTGCAACGGGAATAAACGAGAACATATTAAATAGATATATTTACATTATATTTTAGAAAAAAATGAGAACTTCACCTGCATGAGCCGTGCAAACAACCTGTGCAAAATGTAATCATGTAAATTCAGATTACTGAATGAATATGCTTTGATCGCACACACAAAATGAATTTCCCATTTTAATTGTTTTTATTTCAAGGAGTCAATCATGTTCGATATACCGGAGTTGCAACCTATAAAATTTGCCAGTGTATATATCACACGGGTACATTTATGTAGCACGCTGAAATCGTGATGTTCATTTAAAACTTCACGTTTTTTTAGTAATTGATAGTATATAATTACGGGCATCAATTATAACTAAAACCCGAAATTTCTAAATTGTTTTCCCTGTGCTTTTTATTTTATTTCAAGCAAATTCCATATGCATTGAAAAGGGTTACTTTGTACTGAGATATGTATTATATTTCTTCGTGGGAAGAAATCGTGCATATATTTCAGCAAGAACTTCTAAATTATTTGTATTAACAAAAATCAATACATCCACTCTACAATGTCATCATTTAGCTGACGGTTGCAGGAGATTTTGTTTTCTATTAGATCGAGTCTTCCAAGAAAATAGTTCCCTCAAATTCCAATCAAGGATGATTAAATCAAGAAAGACGATTGTTGTCTTCGTGTGTGGTCACAGTAGTTCATTTCTGTTGAAAGACGCTCTTTAGTTGTTGCTGTGTTTTTTTTTTCCTTTTTCCACTTTTTTCCCTTTTTTTCAATTTTATGACATGTTACTGACAACAAGATAACATATCTAGACGCTGCAACAAATGTGATTCTTGAAGCGTCGGGCGTTTAAAATATTCAGGAGAAAACTATTGTTATAACACGAAGGCTAAAATGTTATCTCTGTCGAAATTTTAATGTCTATGGGATATTGCAAAATATAGTATGTAATAACTTTCAGATATGAAAAAAAAAAACAAAATCTGTTTGCTTTTACCACATCGCATTTCATTTTCGTATCATTTTTCATTGAATAAGTAAGCATAATATAAATGTAATATATAATTTTACGAGCCCCATATCTACAAATAGAACTTTTAATACTATCAAATTCACATCTAATTTGTAATTTGCATCATTTGAATATCGGGCAGCGCTTGAGTTATCAATGAAGAAACCCTAATCTGTCATCCGATTTGATGAACTCGTGAGGAAAGTCCGGACAGTTCTTTTCTCCGATTGCTTTATGAATAAACATACTTCATTCAAAAAGGACATGACATAAAATTCACAGATGACATACTGCATCATATTTTTTTTATTTGCCCATTCTCTGTAAATTGAAAGATAATTGATAATTGTTATAAGAATGTTTATTTACAATGTTTCCTTAAGACGTATAGCAATCAGATAAGTGTGCATTTTGTAATAAATGGTTATTCAGCAGTAATGGTACAGCACCAACTCTCTATATAAAGACTAAGATAAGTGCATTCAATTTGCTCTTGTACTTAGAAAATTCGACTGACACCTTTGCATTGGGTAATAGTCTATTTCAAATGATTTGGGAGAAAACAGCCATGGCTCTTAATCTGGCCGTGCCTCTTAAACTTTATACAGACGTCCTTTGTTACCATCCTGTAATTGTTTAGTCTCTCATATGACAACGGTGTTACGTCTGTTGTTATTGAGAGCAGCTGCAAATACAATTCCCTACTAGACATGTGCATCTGTCAACACCTTTGCAAGTTTACATAAAAGAAGATGAAGGCAGAGAATTAAAAGGAAACCTAGTTATATATTGTACTGGTAGCTGACATTAGGTCAGTGCTTGTAAGATGACCATTCGCTCAAGCCTTGGGTTGACTTTATGCAATCCACGAATGATATACAAGTAATATCAAATTGATTTTTATCTAGTACTTGAATATTTTTTGACATGTTATACCAAAACATATAGCTTGTGGCACAGTCCTGTACATATATTACGAAGACTGCCGTAAGACTTACATTTGATTTCAAGAATTATTTGACATCATGAAAATGATTTAAAGTATTATTAGATTTTTTTGTGAAATTCACTTGCTATGTGTTTCAACAAGACAAGAAAAGTACTCTCGCGGCATTAAGAGCAAAGAAAAATACGAATTGTTTTGACTTATCAGTCCGATTTAGGCAGGCGCATGGAAATCATCAAATCGATCATGATTGGAGATAATTATTTGAGACCAACAGCCTTGCATTTTAGTGCTTATGCATAAATCATTTTATAAGATTGGTACTTCAGCCTATTTCTAAGACAAATGTATTTCTTCATTAAGTCAACTACTTTTTCATAGGAATGTTACTTAATTTCTTTAACAGCTTCTACTGAATGCTGATTATTTATATACATTAAGAATATTCAATAACAACTGCACATGATTTAGATACATAAAGATCATTAAATGAATAATTGTTTTTCTAAAAGTTCGACATATACAGAAATAATTAAAGCGTTTTGCATCTTCTTATTTTGACTAAAAATGGCATTGAAATACACAAATGTTTAATGTAACGTATATTCTCAGGAATGAAGTTCATTTTTAGAAAAGACCAATCATATTTCAAATAAGAATATAACAATAGATTAGTAAGTATTAACATTTTTGCTGCATAGGAAGCGTTTTTCTGAAATGGCGATAGGAAATCCATTACTGACGGAAAATAATTAAGAAATTGTTTTAAGCTTTTCTGCAGATAGTAAAAACCATTGATTGATAGCAAGTTGATACTATTTGAGTAGTTTAATGAAACGGAATGAAGCATACAGTTACTGCTTGAAACAAATGAGTTTCAGTGTGTTGCTTTATGTAGATGCTATTAGTTTTGTTTGACATCCTCGCAATATTCTTAACAATGTAATTGGCCAATGGGAACTTATTTATTGATACGCAAATAAATTTGAAACTTTCATGTTGACTTGATTTTAAAGATATGGTAATATGATAAACTTACAAGTATATACAAATAAAAATTATTGACAAAATTTCAATTTGTCTCGTCTAAATCATAATGTACACGAACAAATATTTGCCTTAATTTATGTTTCTTTAATTTTTGAAAGTGTGGTAGCAATTTGATGTTCATATTCATTCAGAATAGAGTTCATCATAGGAAATTGTTTTGTATTTCACAATCTGAACATCTGCTAATTTTATTTGTTAGTTCACATGAGCAGAAATATATTTCTTGTTTGAAACACGATCCCACCTTTTCTTGCTATTTTTCATGAGTACAAAAACAGGCCTACACGAATGTGTAAGTAAAGGCCATTTAAAAGGGCCTTGCTATGTTTTACAGCCCTGTAAACATTTTGAATTTTATATAGAAAAAGGAAGGAATTTACTTGGTGGTTTCACTACTGAAGATCTGGCCTACTACGAATCTTTAGAGTCTTATTGCCTTGTTCAGTAATCTATAGGACTCTTAGTATTTTCAATTTAAATTGCTATTAAACAAGTTACAAGAAAAAATAAAAAATAGATATATCTTAAAGTTAAAGAGAAAAAACTGAAAAGGAAACACAAATATGCAACAACATTTTAAGACAGTTATATGCAAGTCTCAGAACTAAAGCATTGCCATCAAATATAGGTAAAAATGTGTTTATTTTGAGAAAAACATTATATGAGCAAAAGCGTTTCACGTTGCGTTAGGGGAAGAATATAAAAATAACTGAGAAAGATAGCTTCAGTTGCAGAAAAACTAAAACTCTAACATTCTTAGACATTGTAATGTGGTAGAATTCTGATCACATTAATCATTTACCTTCCGACATTACCTACGCAGCTGTTTACTAAGAAATAAAATGTCGCCGAAAATACTCATTTCCCATGGCTTTCGTCAACAATCCTTGAAAAAAAAAACCCCAGAGATTTTCGAACTTTGAGATGCAATTAGATTTTCTAGGAAGGCCAACCGGAAATCCATTAGCGGTTGAAAATTTGAGAAATAAGAGCATTGATCTGCTTTCTGATTTAAACTTTAAATTCAACCGAGATGTTTCTGCTTGATGTCGAATTAAATTTAACCTTATTTACTTCTGAAAGCTTGAAGATATTTGCTTGACATGTAAAGGTACGAGAATATTTCTTGAGAAATCATTTTTTTTCGTATTTTTAGCGGATGCATATATGCCGTAGCCTTAAAGTGGAGGTTTCAATTTGGCTTTACTTTTTACTTTCTTGTTTACTTACCATGTACAACTTGAAGAAGATTTCCACATACAATTTACGAAATAGTTTTGTGCATTCGAACCGTTGATTATAATACCACTGTCTACTATGTTTTTCTCTCAAACAACCAAAAGATACTCTTTCTGATTTACCTGAGAGCGGTTGCAAACAATAGATAAAAGTATAACCATAATCGCCATGAACCCAAAACATATGTTAAAGTATTAGACCTTTATCTAATTTTCTTCAACTCTCATGGAACACAGTTTTTTTTAAGAAACATTCAATCTCCTGACAAAATATGGAACATAGCCTAAGGCTAAGATATTTCGCATGGAGAGCATCATCTAGAGGTTCTCTACCAAAAGTGTTCAAATTAAACCACTGGGGTCAAACTTTTGTATAAAAATAAGAATTTTTGAAAGTCGTCTTGTCAGAAACCATATACCACTGAACCCGCCCCGTGGTCCTATTTATGTAAAATATAAGATATTTGAAAATCGTCTTGTCAAAATCCTTACAACTTAGATATGTTGAGCTAACCTCTGCAAAGAGTGTACAACTTTTGTCCTTAGGGGTATAAACTGCCCTGCCGGGGCAGGTGGGGGAAGGGGAGGGTAAATTAATTTGTAGATTGCTTTGTGTTATGTTTGAACTTTGAGTTTAGATTAAATTTCAATTATTATGCACCCCCCCTTCAAAGAAGTGGGGGTATATTGCTTTGCATTTGTCTGTCTGTCGGTCGGTCGGTCGGTTCGTAGACCAAATGGTTTCCGACCAATAACTAAAGAATGCTTGGGCCTAGGAACTTCAAACTTGGTAGGATGATTGTCCATCACCAGTAGATGATCCCTATTGATTTTGGGGTCAAGAGGTCAAAGGTCAAGGTCACATTGACCTTGTAGATAGAAACGATTTCCGACCAATAACTAAAGAACGCTTACGCCTAGGAACTTCAAACTTAATAAGATGATTGTCCATCACCAGTAGATGACCCATATTGATTTTGGGGTCAAGGGATCAAAGGTCAATGTCACATTGACCTTGTAGGTAGAAACGGTTTCCGACCAATAACTAGAGAACGCTTTGATCTAGGTTCACCAAACTTGGTATGCTGGTTGGTCATCACCAGTAGATGACCCATATTGATTTTGAGGTCATAAGGTCAAAGGTCAAGCTCACAGGGACCTTCATCCTAAAAATGGTTTCCGATCAATAACTAGAGAACGCTTTGACCTAGGTTTACCAAACTGGGTACGCTGGTTGGTCATCACCAGTAGATGACCTCCTATTGATTTTGAGGTCATTAGGTCAAAGGTCAAGCTCACAGAGACTTTGACTCTAAAAACGGTTTCCGATCAATAACTAGAGGATGCTTTGACCTAGGTTCACCAAACTTGGTATGCTGATTGGTCATGACCAGTAAATGACCCCTATTGATTTTGAGGTCATTAGGTCCAAGGTCAAGGCCACAGGGACCTTGATCCTAAAAACGGTTTCTGATCAATAACTAGAGAACGCTTTGGCCCAACCACAAGCAATTAGGTGTTGCCGGGGGGCATTTATGTTTTACAAACATTTCTTGTTGGAAAGTGATATGGAAATCCATTTACAGCATAAAGTTTTAGAAAATAAGAACCCTTTTTATTCTTTCAGGTTCAACTTAAAATCCGACCTTGGTGTGACTGTTCAGAGCCAATACTGATTACGTCCATATCCTTTTTTTATTCTTTAAATAATACCTGAAGAGTTTGACTCATAGAAAACAGTTAGGAATTTGACTCTGGTGTTAAAGTTGCTTAGGATCTTATCTTGTCATTTTGTAGAAGCAACACACTCGCATTTTTGGACAATTTGCAATCATATATGTGCTTATAACATCGCCAAAAGATAGAAAACTTCAAAGAAACCTTGAAATGAAGCCAGAATGTTTCAGTTAAAATCATCAGGAAACCACTTTTGAAGTAGCATCACTTCCACTTTCCGCAAGTGGAATTTAAATAGACTAAGTAATTGCGGGTTCTCATTTTAATTGCTTCGTTTTAGAAAATGAGTCTGAATGTCTGCAGAAGAGTCGACGCCTTCTGAAGTATGGTCTGACTTGTTCTTGAGTGCCTGTTTCATTTTTTTAACAGCTTGTTCAACTCATAAAGCGAATATGTTCATTTTATTTAAGCAGGCAGTATCAGTGAAGTGATAGCTTTCTATTGACATTAAGTATTGCAGAAGAAGCACACACACACACTTAAGACATTTTACAAGATTTTGGAAATTACAGCTTCATTATTCAGGTGAGATGGATATTTTTCTGATAACATAAATAGAAACTTTGGAACGTGTTACGTTTCACTGACGAAAACAGCACAATATATATATATATATATATATATATATATATATATATATATATATATATATATATATATATATATATATATATATATATATATACTGAGCTGTAAATACGCGAACTGTTTGATTGTCCAAACTTACAATAGAAAGATCAATACGTTGTATCATCTTTTTTATTTTCAGGTTATGAGCTACCTCATAAAAGCAATCCAATTCGACAAAGCCTTTCTTTGAAGCTGCCTTACGTCATGAAAAATTGTACCTGCTTACTAAATATATATAAGTTTCAGTATATTTTTGTGACAAAAAACGAAACCTGACAGAGGATAAAATTAGTGAGTTTTTTTTATTTTAGTCACATTTTCCTTCCACAAATTACTGGACTCATTGTATGGTGTTTAAACAAATACTACTGATTGAATTGTTGCTAATTGCCCATTTAACTTTATCATTTTTCACAAACATCTCTGTTTAAATGTTATTTATTCCTTGTTCTATCCTATGTTTAGATCAGCCTAGCCGTGTGCAATATGCCAAAACAAGATGGTAAAACATTCTAAAAATTATATTGGTTTTTATACTCCCACCACAAAATGTGGGGGAGGGGGTGGGGCTATAATGGATTCAATTTGTCGCGTCCGTCGGTCGGTCGGTCGGTCCGTCCGTCTGTCCGTCCGTCTCCATTATCGTGTCCGCTCCATAAATCCTATACCAATTGAAGGATTTTCTTCAAACTTGGCTGAAATGTTCACCTTAACAAGGGGATGTGCAGAACCCATGTTGCCCATGTGTCAGCTCAAGGTCAAGGTCACAATTGAAGGTCAAATATCAAACAATCAAATATTAGACATTATGTCGTGTCCGCTCTGTAACTCCTACACTAATTGAAAGATTTTCTTTAATCTTGGCTCAAATGTTCACCTCAAAAAGGGAATGTGCAGAACCCATGTTACCCTTTTGCATGCTTAAGGTCAAGGTCACACTTGAAGGTCAAAAATTGACTTAGAAAATATTCTTAAATTTAAACATGTATTTGAATATTTCTGAAACTAGAAAACGTATTTGCTTGAAACTTAAAATATATATGAAGTGTCACAATTAAGATATGCAGGTCAAGTTTCATAACTCTGTAATGCATCTTGACAAAGTTATGCCCCTTTTAAGTCTTCAAATTTACATACAATCAAATATTAGACAATTTGTCGTGTCCGCTCTATAAATCCTATACTAATGGAAGAAATTTCTTCAAACTTTACTCAAATGTTCAACTCAACAAAGTTATGTGCAGAACCCATGTTACCTTTGTCCCGGCTTAAGGTCAAGGTCACACTTGAAGGTCAAAATTGACCTAGAAAATGTTCTTAAATTTTAACATGTACTTGAATATTTCTGAAACTAGCACAGGTATTTGCTTAAAACTTAAAAGATATATGAGGTATCACAAGTAAGATATGCAGGTCAAGTTTCATAACTCTGTATTGCATTTTGACAAAGTTATGCCCCTTTTTAAGTCTTTTAATTTACTTACAATCAATACTAGGCAATATGTCGTGTCCGCTCTATAAATTCTATACTAATGGAAGGATTTTCTTCAAACTTGACTCAAATGTTCACCCCAACTGGGCAATGTGCAGAACCCATCTTACCCTTGTGCCAGCTTAAGGTCAAGGCCACACTTGAAGGTCAAAAATTGACTTAGAAAATGTTCTGAAATTTTAACATGTACTTGAATATTTCTAGAACTAGAACAAGTAAGCTCAGTATGCAAAGTTTTTCCACTCTTAATTACATTTTGACATAATTATGCTATTTTCTTAACTTCACTGCTTTTGTTTGTTTTAGTACATTGGGAAAATGAAAGGTTATTTGTAACTGTTTCGAACATGATTTGACAATATATATTTATACTATTACCTGTACAATTTGTTTGTTTTTTCACCAGAGATAATTTCTTTTTATGTATATGTATTTGTGCCACTAGCTATTCCCTTAACCACCTTTCCATGTCGTCTTCTGTCAAGGTCATTGGTGGGGGTATGAATCGCATTCAGCGATAGTTCTAGTTCGCTCAGCCCGTAGTTTTGCTTTCTGTTTCCTCTTTTGTCTGAAAAGCATAATACCATAGGAGAGCAGACGTTTCCTGTGAAAAATAATGAAGAGAGAGCTTTAATCCAGGAATGCTTTTTTTGTTGAGACTGCCTCAAACTAAGAACGGATCTTCAGTTTAATGAAGTGACAATTCCATTTTCTTTGAGAGCTTCTTTGAAGTAGAAACAACATAATCACATGTCAAGTTTTCTTCTGCATTTTACCATTCAAAGGAAACTAGATTGTATGTTTCATATGAGAGAAATGTGTATTGTATAATATGTGTTGCCAGCCGTAACACTGCCCTGAAAATGTTTTGGAAAAAATATAAGTAACTCATCATATTTGGTTTTGAATTCGATATTCTAAGGCAATACTACATTTTGACAATCAACATTATTAAGATTCAGTCAAGGCAACTAAAATCATTTATAAAGTAAAAATAAGTTCATTAACCTTCTTATATTGTGTAACAGTTTGGTAAAAACGGAAACGGGGACAACCCTTTGGAGGCTAATCACAACAACGTCATTCAGAATTGTTAATTTTTATGCCTATATTTCTTTGTTAACTGACAGATCTGAAGTATTGATTTTGTTCATTTATTATTTGTTAAACCAACGAATAACTGATAAAAAGGACATTTCATTTTGTCCATATACCGAACAGATTTCATCAAAAATGTCTTTACACCCTATGCCAAGGAGACGACGATTCTTAATATAAGACCATATTTCATTGGCATAGTCTGATCTTCTACCAACCATTTTTGTATTAGAGTATAGGAGTGGACAATGTATAGCAAGCTATAAACTCAGCGAAATTGAACGGATTGAATGAATTTAGTATCAATGTAAAGCTAATATGTATATCTACCCGATAACCTTCATTTCCTCCTGTTCTTCACAATATTGAACAATATAAAGTTCCAGATGCATTCATATTTGAACACTCCTCGTAATAAACAAGCCACTTTACTTTACTTTTTACTTTATTTATTGTGCTTTTTGTCAAGTCTAACAAGTACTGAAGAAAATCAAAGATGTGTGAACTTTGACTTTAAATTAAATTCCAATAGTAGGAACGCGTTATGGAAATCCATTAGCAGCAGAAATTTTAGAAAATAAGGGCATTTTACTTCTTTCTGATTCAATTTTAATCCGACTTTAGTGTGACTGCTCATAGCGAAAACAGATTACATTCATATACATTTATTTTTCGACTTAGTCGATTTCTTTTTGTTTCAACTTACGTTGATATGAACGCTTTGTAATAGAATTTTCTCGCTATGTTCAAGCGAGAAATCGGAGGCCTTTTTAATTTTTTACCGGCTTGTCAGTACAAACCGGAGAAATATATGCCTTTAAAAAGTCTCTGGACACTCGATTTATTCTGTAGGGTTACAGTTTTTCGGAATCGTGCTTACTCTTCGAAGTAGAACGTTATCCATTACACCTTGTTCAATCAACCTTACAATGAAACCTACGTCGACCAGCTTGTTAATAAAGATATTTCTTATTTGTTTTATTCTTTTAATGATTCGTGAACATTTTGACTCGTATGGAAAAAACAGTCTTATAATAATTTTACTACTGAGTTCAACTTGTATAAGATCTAAATTGTCATTTGTAGAAGGAGGACAATTTGCAATCTTAATGTGCTTATAACAACGCCAAGAGATAGAGTACTTCAAAGAAACCTTAAAATCAAGCAAGAAATTTTCAACTAACATCATTGGGAAGCCTTTTTTATAATAGCTTTGCTTCCTCTTCTTGTCAGGGGAATTTTAAACGACTAAATTATTGGGAAGTTCTAGATTAAATTGCTTTTTGTTAGAATGACGAGTCTGAAAATCAGCAGCTTATATTTATGTTCTTAATAATAGGACCGGTTATATATTTTGTCGTACTCATTAAAAGCAGTTTATTAAATTAGGTATTAGCAATAAAACAGGTAGCTTTCTATTGACGTAAAGTTATACAGAAGAAGCGCACAAACTTGAGATATTATTCAAACTTGTCGCAGAACTGTGGAAATAACAGTTCTAATTATTCAGGTGAGATGGGTATTCTTCTGATACTATTAATAAAAAGGAAGTTGTCGCAAAAAATTTTGCCACGTTTTCACAAAGTCGGCTTTATACTGACTGGATATTCACTGACAAGATTAGCACATATATATGTTTTGTTGTATTTAAACAAAGTGTAAAAAGGTTAAGTATACACTTGTTGATAAAATGCAAGATACAGTTGCATCACAACTTGCTCAGACGTACTTTTTTCAGCATTTTATAGCTTTTCAATTGAAGCCTTTTGAAAAATAAGCTTATTAATTACGTTTAGTTAGTATGACGTTTATTTTGTCACGACAAAGTTAAAATAACTCATTCAATTTAATACGACTTCTTCTGAACTATTTAAAAATCTTTTTAAAGTTTAATTCTGGTATGACAAAAATTAAACCTATCTGAAAATACCATCCCCCTAGCCTTGTCTTTATATCACGTTAAACAAGAACAAAAAATGAAATGTGTGTTTCGCTCCAGTATAATATGCACTTTTGCTAATGTTGTATTCTAAGATCGATATATATAAAGATAATTGATATTGAAATTTCAGAGTGAAGTTCATTAGCGGTGAAAAAATTATATAATTTGATGTCTTCTTTTTCTTAATACCAAAAGGGTCATTTCATAATTTTTCATAACAACTCTGTTTAACTGTTTATTAGTTAATGATATTTTGTTCTATCGTATATTTAAACATGTGTAGATCAGTCTAGCCTTGTACAATATGCTTTAACAAAATTAATGGTTTCTGATGTAGCTTTCCCTTCCAGTGTCTCTTTATGTCTGAAAACCTAATGCCATAGGAGAGCAGACATTTCCTGTGAAAAATAACGGAGAGAGCTATAATGCAGTAATCCAGGAACTGCCTCCAATTTATATAGAATCTTCGGTTTAATGAAGTGACAATACCAAACTTCTTTGAAGCACAACAAATATAATCACAGGTCAAGCTGACGTGTTTTGTTTCTTTCACATATTTAAAAGAAATCTAGATTATACGATTAATGTGAAAAAAATGTCATTCATGTAATCCTCCACACATTTCCATGAACATGAGTATTGAAAATATAAGTAACTCATAATACTGTTTCCAAATACAATATTCTAGGGCGATACTACATTACTGACAATAAAACGCGTTTAGCTTTAGCCAAGACAATTTACTTAAATCTAACAGTCATAAAATTAAGTTAGTGATCCTCCTTACACTGTGTAACTGTTTGTTAAACCGCTAACACAGAAAAAAATTAGAGCTACGATTTTCAGATTTGTTTGAATTTTATTTATTTATTTTTATTTTGTTTTATCTTAAGCCTAAATTACTTTGATATTTCACAAACTTGAAAGTACAACCCTCCAGTTAATGATTTAGTTCATTATTTGTCACGGCAAATGGAAACTGATTCAAATTCAAATGTAACTTGCAGGAATTCTAGGTCTCTGAATTTCTCTGAATTTCTCAGAATTTCAGGAGTTATTGTACTCTTGTCATAAGAATATTATTTATTCGTACTCCTGTTATATTTTAAGAGTATCCGTTTGTTCCTGTGTCATATTCAAAAGTATTCACTTGTCCTAATGTCATAATTCAGAATGGTTAACTTGGGCTACTGTTATCAAGATGACACAGTAAAAATCGTGTCATTTAAAAAAAATGTTTTAACTTATCTTTCAAGAAAAAAGCAGATTGGCTGTAAGCACTGTATTTTGAGAGGCAGAATGTATTTATGTATATAATTGAGACATATATTGAACCTGACTAACCTTGATTGATAAATCCAAATAAAACTTACCGTGAATGTATTGGCCGTGAAGTACGAGTGATTGGACGTGAAGTACGAGTGAAGAATCATGTATATTTCAGCTTATCTAATATTATCTAATCAAGTTATCTAATTACGTATTGGTATGTTACAAGTTGTTATTTTCTCATTTCTCAACCATGTCTCCGGAGAAATCGAAAGACGCCTTCAGCAATAAAAATATAGCCAAGAGACGAGCTTTGTCGCAAACAAAATAAAAATGAGATCTTACAAATCGGAAGAGACACTAGACTTTTGTCTGTTATTTCACGTCTTATTTATTTCTTCAATCATCTAAGGTTTCCATATACACTGACTTTTAGAGCATATTAGTGGTATTACACAATATGAGTAAGTGACGTTGAAATCATCGAAAATAAAGGATTTTTTTAAATGTAAAGAATACTTTCCATTATATAGAGGATATTTGTTTGTTTTAGTGGAAGATGAGAATTTATTTCATCGAGTGAACACCATATGTGATATTTTCACGAGTGGCGCAGCCACGAGTGAAAATATAAACATATGGTGTTCACGAGATGAAATAAATTCCCATCTTCCACTAAAAAACAAACAAATTTTCTTTTTATTTTATGCCAACACGTCAAAAATGGGTATTTTATGACATTTTTACTCAGGGCCTTCAATAAATTTCCCATGGTGAGCCCCAAATCAGTTAATGCGTACTTTGGTCAAACCGTTACTTCGCACAAAAAAAGTGCAGACAATCTCCAATACATATGATAACTTTACTTCTGCTGAAATAAACTGAATACACTTTTATCAAATAACATTTATTTTTCTCTACACAGTTTATCAATATTTATTGAATTTTAGCCATACATACTTTAATTATAAAAGCGGATTAATACCGAGTAATATTCAATCAATTGAATTGAAAGTCGGTCATATTGGATATTGTCCATGTGAGTTATGTAATCAAATCAGACATTTTAAATAATTTATGGCGAATTTCATCATTGTTCACAACTAGTTAGGCTCAGGAATTCAATATTATAACTGGATTTAACAAGGTAAATAAATTTCACTCGCTGTCACTGTCTCAAATACAGCGGATTCTCTTGTATTTACGTGGTGGGGAAACAAGTTCCGGCACAAACAGTGGATTATCAAAATGGTAATTTCACTGATTCAAAACAGTGGATTATCACTTTTGTCTCACTGATATTTCCCTATATTTCATTGGTAGGCATAAAATAAAAAACTTTATACCATCAGTCAATGAAAACACTTAGAAAACAGAAAAAAATCTTTAAACTAAGTTTGCAAAGACGGTACATGATAGAAAGCAACTGCACCACAATCAATAGATTTATATTTAAGCGATATTAAGTTGAGAGGTATTTAAGACTGGTCTATCATAACATTAACATTATTAAAATGACAACAAATATTTCATTTATAAAAGAAGCTAACAAAATTCAACAAAGAAATATTTTGAAACTGTTGTTCGGTGTTGGACGCAATCACATAAACTGGCTGTCGGATAATGGTTTACATGAGAACAAACACGACTTTCACGACCTAATGTATTAACATGGTCAGAACAAACACGCCTTTCACGATCTAAAGTATCAACATGGTCAGAACAAACACGCCTTTCACGACCTAATGTATTAACATGGTCAGAACAAACACGCCTTTCACGATCTAAAGTATCAACATGGTCAGAACAAACACGCCTTTCACGACCTAATGTATTAACATGGTCAGAACAAACACGCATTTCACGATCTAAAGTATCAACATGGTCAGAACAAACACGCCTTTCACGACCTAATGTATTAACATGGTCATAATGTTTTCTCGTAATGTTCAAGACTGTTGAAACTGACAGTGTCGAAATTTTAGATGTAACATTGACGTTTTCCCTTTCTTCTTTCCGAATTACAGTATTAAATGCTTTATGTTATACTTAAAAATTAGGACATTCTTTATTACCGTCCAGTAACTGTTTTCTCGTTCAAGTCGTATTTGAGATGTTCTATTTGTATATAATTATATCATCTTAAATAAACCCTTACCTGTAAGGAGCAAAAATATATAAAGGGATGTAGAGTAATTAGTGTAGGAGGTATTTGTTGATTTTTGAACTGATGGGTAGATGTGCAAAATAAAGCTGAAAGGAGGCCACATTAGCAACCTCTAGAGTGAAGTGCTCAATGAAGACAAGAAACAACAAACATGTGTGTACATGTACCAGGTTTGTTAATGGAAATATTTACTTTTTTTGGCTGTGGGAACCTGCCTTATACCATACGCATTTACTTGTTTATTGTTGTTAGGGCGGATCCAACAGTTTGACAAATGACAGACGCCACCAAAAAAGAGCACTCGGACATATTGACTGGAAATTGGTCTTTTTACTTATTTTGAACAAATGACATGTTCAAAGTTTCAGCTTTCTGCATAGAACAAATACAATATAATAATTATTATAATCATTTTAAGAGGAACATGACGTGCAAAATGGCTTTATAAACCTTAATCCAGTCTACATTCCTTTAAAATGGCAGATTGTATCGATTTGAAAAAAAAACTATTCATTTGCAATGTATTCCATATTTTTACAAACATTCAACATTGCGTTTCCTTCAGGTAACATTTTTTTTCATAAAAATAAACTGTTTCACAAGGAATGATGTTGAGATGTTGCCATGGTAATGGTCGTCAAAAAATATGATACAAAACAGTTATTTTAACGAAAGACAGTATTTAGACTGTCAATATCTAACTTTAATTCTGTTTTTAAAGAGGAGATTTTGCTGACGCTCAGTTCAGTTAAATTCAGTAGTGTAACAAATACCCGACTGCTCTATTTTCCAGTGTCGTTGGTAAAATTAAAACGTACAGTAAAATGCGACTATGCCATCTTATATCCTTGTCTTTGTTTTTTTCTATACAAATCACGCGCTCCAATTCATTACACATTTGCAACATCTTTAAAATATTATTTGTAGATACTCACTTTTCTTCAGGCATACCATTTTGTTTTCAACAAGCAATTATTTTGTGGCTAGTTCATTAAACATTTTTTTCTAATTTCCGCAATAAATACTGAAACGTTTCAATGAACACAAGTCTATGTGGAAATGGAAACTTCAGAAAAAAATGGAAAGAAATAGTAGTGTTTAATAAACCTTTTCCTTAGAAGATTGAAACCATTTGATTGATAGCAAGGAAATATAATCTGATAGCCGTCGTTTCTAATTCAAACCTTTAAGAAAATAGAGGTAAAGTCAGAAAACAAGTAAGTCCACCAGTCTCTTCTAACGAAGGTTTTGTGACAGGCAACAACACTATTTTTAACATGGAACTAACGTATATACCGTACCTAAACGCTATGCATCCTGGAAATGCATTAGAAATACACATTGCATTTAAAATTTTAAAGTGAACATAAATAAGTTTTTTGTTTGTTTCTATGGTATTCTTGTGTTCAGGGATTAATTTCAGCTCGCAAAATGTGTTAGATGTTACTTGAAAGATTTATCATAGTAAATTTATCGTCCACCAACACTCTTGTGTTTCTCTTTCTTTACAATTTGTAATCACAGAATATATTTGCCTATGTTGTTTTATTCAATCATACGACAAAATAAAAAGTGGTTCTTACGTCACATGTTTGCTTACAATAACACCATAGCATCAAGCAACATTGGTCATATCTATCAATTATTCTTTTCCGACACCTGCAGTTGAAAATTCATAACTCATGTTTTAAAAATATTTATCAGAAGCAAAGAAAATGCCTGTAGAAATAAATTAAGATGTCTGGCGAACGTTAAGAGTACAACAGAGTATAAGAATAAATAATGTGGTTTTTTTGACGTTTTTATGAATTTTTCAATAGCAACCAAATTTCAATCAAATACATGTGTATCGAATGCTTTCTGCATAATTTACATAAATTCTGTCAACAGGTTATCAGTTTCATTAGAAAACAACTCACGTTGCAAACCTCCTGACTGAAAGCAAAGCTTGTAATTGACTATAACTGATATGATTGACAAATATACGGACAGGAAGAATATTCACAAAGAATATTCTTGTGACGCTCTTCATAATCTTCCAGGTCCACAAGTTAGTTATTAATATTATGTCATTAGATTTGGCTCATAAACTCGCTTACTTAGTATCCCTATTTTGGTTATAAAGACCTCATTTATAATAATCTTTTGTATGTTTAATATACTAAAATGCAATCTGTTATTTGTATTTGCTCAGCAATTTTAATGGTATGAATGTTTAACAAAAAATGTCAGATCGTGGGCTTAGCGCAAAACGGTCGTAACTGACATTTTTAAAAAAAAAATGTTTTTTTTTCATTTTTCCTATTATTTTAAAGGTGTCTTTTACCTGTGAAAAAATTAACATTTATATCTACACAGAAACCAGTTAAAATAGTCAGATGGCATAAGGTTGTATCAGACTGCTTTAGTGCAAAATGGTTGTAACTGCAGTTGCGACCGTTTTGCATAAAAAAATAGATGTAAATGAACTGAGAGGGAAGCAACTAATTTTTATACATATGACCTCAACACTGACATAAGTGATGATGTCATTGTATTTTGTTTATGTGACCTTGTCCTTACTGTTTGGTAACACATGGTGCTGGAAATGTAAGAAAAGGAAAGAAATTGGCAAATGACTAAAAGCTACACTTTGAAGTAGTAATTATCCATGCATGTATCAAAGAAGTAGATAAAATGTATAAAATGTATCTTAAAATTAAAAGATTTGCAATTAATTTGTGGATATATGTATGAATTTAGACAATTCTATTTGATATTCATTATTACCTGCATATTTATCATATGGATCCATCAGTTAAACTTCAGGTTAAAGCAGATACATTTTGAATAAAAATATGCTTTGTATCAAACTGTATGTTTATAGGTCTGTCAGTTCAGACTTTTTATAATGGTGAACAACATGCTTATTTTGCACCCTAGTAAATGATATACCTTATTCGAAACTTTCTTCAAATACACAATTTCTAATGTTTAGAAAAAATGAACATAGTTAAAGGGACTCTTCATCAAGGGCAGGGTTCATTTAGAGGGAATGGCCGACATATATCACATATGTTTTGACAGCTGCTTTTTGAAAGCTATAATTACCATCCAAGATTATGACATATCAACAGATAGTGGCATTAGCTTTAGAATTCTTGAACCAGTGTCTGATCTTATGATGAATACAGTTTGCTATGGTCTAGTGCACACCTTTGATAATTGTATAAATACAACCTCTGACAACTGCATCAGGGAATCGATTCTTTGGCTCAGTGGTTAGACCATTGGAGTGTCATGCGGGAAATCGAGGTTCAAATCCCGTTCTGGGTTGTGTATTCTAAGATGCATTGCATCTTTCTGTTATGAACTTTCATGTTTGTAAGATGGGGGGCTCGTCTTGGATGACCTATCCTATACTTCGTTATAAAAATTGATTCTAAAATAGAATCTTTCAAGATTTCTGTCTGATCCATTGATTTAAAAAAATACACAACATCATTCATCATCATGATGACTTTCTCAAGCGCGGATGTGTTACGGTTCCATGCACACCTTCGATAATTGTATAAATACAACCTCTGGCAACTGCGTCAGGGAATCGATTCTTTGGCTCAGTGGTTAGAGCGTTGGCATGTCACGCAGGTGATCAAGGTTTGAATCCCACTCTGGGTTGTGTATTCTAAGATGCATTGCATCTTTCTGTAATGAACTTTCATGTTCGTAAGAAGTTGCAAACTTTACATGGCAGATGAAGCAATAACAAAGGTAAATTGTGTTCTTGGTGTAGGTTCTGATTCAGATGACAGTAGCTACAGATTTGAAGAAGCAGTTAGTCTCCAGATAATATAAAGTAAATTAGAATTAAAGAGTTCTTTGTGACCTCGACAGCAGCAATAAGATCCTTAGATGTACTGGGAGTAATTTGTTAGATGACAGTATTTTCATTTTCAACACCTACATTAGTCTTTTCACTCCCAACACCTGCATCAGTTTTCAAAACCTACATCGGTTTTTCCTATATCAACACCTACATCTATCTTTTCACTCTCAACACCTGCATCAGTATTTTCACTCTTAACACCTACATTATACAGTTATTTCATGTGTGTTTGGGGAACAGTAAAAACTATTGTCCCGAGATTTCAGCGAAGACTTTCGAACTGTTGCCGAGGCCATTAAGCCTTCGGCAACAGTTCGGAATGCCTTCGGGACAATTGTTTTGACTGTTCCCCTAAAACACACATGAAATAATTGTTTTATTACCTAATGCTCTATATAACTGTTTAAATACCTAATATTCTATACAATCTGACCAATTCAAAAAAAATTTCACCAGTTGTCGGCTGAGGACTGATCATCGTATGTAAATGCTTGGTTTGTTTGGGCTTAAAGCCGGTACAAATCCGACACCAAACTTGGGTACAATAAAAATATGAAATGGAATTAAATGAACGTGAATTGCGATCGGGATGTTTGAACTGTTGCCTGGACGTGAATAAATTGTTGCTGGCATACTTGAAAGATGGAAAAATACCAGGAAACAGGCAAAAATAATGAATTACAAGTTATATAAAGCGTTAAGTAATAATAGTATTTTCACTCTCAAAATCTGGATCAGTATTTGCACCTATGTCAGTCTTTTCACTTTCAACACCTACATCGGTCTTTTTACTCTGAACACCTAACTCAGTATTAGCACTCTCATTACCTACATGAGTATTTGCACTCTCAACACCTACAATGGTCTTTTCACTTTCAACACTTAAATCTGTATTTTCACTTTCAGCACCTACATTGGTGTTTTCACTCTCAACACCTACATAGTCTATTCACTCTCAACACCTACATTAGTATTACACTATCAAGACTGCTATTACCAATAACAAAAACATTGCTACTTTCATCATACTGACTGTCATCTAATAAATAACTGTCACTACATCATAGGATCTTATCACTTTTGTCTAAATCAGATAGAACTGCCTCAACTTGACTAATATTATCCATGTCTTCAGCTCTTGAGCTATTAATTGCTTCTTCAAATCTGTAGCTACTGTCATCTGAATTGGAATGTACACCAAGAGCAAATTTTGCCTTTGCTATTGCTTCCTTTGCCATGTAAAGCTTTCAACTGTATTAACCATCAAACACTGGTTAAGAAAGGCTACAGCTAATGTCACTATCTGTTGTATTTTCATTGCTTTTGATTATGTTTTGTGTAATAGGCTTAGAAATGACAGCAATGTCAAAAGGAGGGGGCTGTTTCAAATTTAGAAAGGAAGCAAGATGCCAAATAAAGTTACACAAATTAAAGATATATTTGTGTTCCTTCAGATATGCTCAGCCATCTGAGGCTAACATACCTAAATTATTTCTGCTGTGCGAGTCAAACAGATAATAACAATCTTCATTTTTAAGGATGTTGGTAGAATACATGTAACAAGGATCAGAATTTCCTGTAGTCAATAAACAACCTGTCATCACATGAGCTTTCATAAGAGAATCAACAGCATCATTTAAAGAATAGAATGGGGCACTAGTTGAATAAATCTGTAGGTGCAATGAGGGTGACTAGATGTTGTTGCAACTGTTGCAGGAATGTTATCAATGTCAAGGACACATAAAGATTATCTCCATTAATTTTGTTAAGATATAGTCAGTGTTTTCTGGTGCCCATAATCTAAGAGGATATTTTTAGCTTTCAAAAACAGCTGTCAAAGCATTTGTGACACAAGGTCGGCCATTCCCTCTATAGGAACCCTGCTGAAAAGTCCCCCCAATCTTGTTCATTTTTCTTAAATATTAGTTATTACACCTTTTCTATCATTCTAGAAACAGTGTCATAATTTCTTCAGCTATTATTCTGGGACGATTGAGGACTGAGTGTGTACCAGTTCCAAGAGCAAAATGTGTTTGTCTTTGTCAAACTGACATCATCCAGAATCAGAGAGCTCTTCATGCATTTTATCTCCTCAGTCTGCATGAGTAGCTTTGTGTAGTTGTGAATGCAACTCATCACAGGATTGTCTGCTCAGTTCTGTTCTCTTTTGCTCTCCTCTAAGAATGTGCATTTAGTGATCTAGTTATGTTGATTGAAGGATATTATGTTGTTCATACTGTATGTTTTAGTAATAATATTTTAGCTTCACGCTGAATTTGAACAGCCATGGAAGAATATTACATTAAATAAACAAACAAGCAAACAAAAATAGATAGGTGACAGACCTTTTATTGTTAGTTTGTTGTGTATACTGAAGAAGTACTTTGTGACTTGCATTATACAGAATGAAGTAAACATTGCAGATAATTAAATTAAATTAAGAAACTTAAAAAGAAAATTAGCAGTTAAATATAAACTTTCAAGGATAAAATTTCATTTCAGTTTCAGACACGAATGTTTTGCACAAAATTTGTTTTCAAACAATTTGTCATTTTCAGCGCAAAACAGTCGTAACTCAGTTTTTCACAAACTTCTTGTTTAATACATAAATTAAATAAATATCAAAACTGTTAATATGAAATTAATTAAAAAATCTTCTTATTTGCAAAAGTACATGTTTTTCATCAAAATGTAAAGATAATGGTAAAGCTTTTTCACTCTCCCGAAAAGTTTTCAAAATTTCAATAACGACCGTTTCGCTAAGCCCACAAGATGTTCTTTTGTCATGAGCTCAGTCTACTTAACTTCTTAAATTGCTATTTCTTTTTTAATGTTGTCATACTGATCTGGTATGCAGACAGTAAACCAGTTGATCGCTGTCAAAATCGATTATCAATCAATCAATCAATTAATCAATCAATCACATGCTGTCCAAAATTAAATTACTTTCTGTTTTATGTTTCTGTATCATTCCGTTCTGCTACGGAGGCGATATGTTCAGTATACTCGACGTTTTATTGGGTTCATTCGCTGTATGTTAATTTGGATAACACATATTGAAGTAGAAGCAACTAAGGAATCTGAGTGAGCATGTTGCACTATGGATATATCAATGAAGTACATTTTAACATAAGACAGTTGCGTCGTTACATATATTTGGAATGGCGCTTAAGTAGCATGGCCCTAACAGGACAAATGAACAGACACGATTTGAAATTTCTCTTCTAAAATAGGTATTTGTTATTAATTTGTAACCGTTGATAGATATTTGCCACGTACATTGCGTATGCGTAATAGTGGTTCCTAAATATAGCATTTGACATTTAAATAAATGTCAAAACCATGCAGTGAACCTAAAATTCTACATTTGTTTAACTGCAATTTTCGTAAATAATGATTTTCCTCTACTTGGAACATAAATGATAAAAGATCAACATTCCTGTTAACAGTCGTAAATATTTTTCAGGGAACTGTGTGATTAAGATTTATGAATTTTGAAGAGTTGATGTTGACATGATCAGTATTGACTTTTAAAGAGGTATTGACATAATTTTTTTCTCAAGGGCATTGCAGACTTATTTCTTGCATGGCCAGTTTTTTGTCTGCAATAAAACACGCTCGTAGGAAGGCAAAATATTCGATCCCAGGAGATCACGTTGTCAGTTAGTCAAATAAAGGCACACTAGTTCAAATAAAAGTAACCTAATTATTTTCAGCTTCCAACATTTTAGAATTTCACCACAACAAATCTGTTCTTACATCTTGAAAATTTTCTTCATTTCTTCTAATGGAGTACTAGTAAGTAAGTAAGTTACTTGGATCAACGTTAATGGCTACAACACTCCTTAAATTGAAATAATTTGCATTTTAGGTCTTGTCTAAGCAGTCTTTCCAGTTATTTGATCAAAGCCTATGGCTATTCTTATAATAGACCTGATAAGTATTTCCTCTGTTACGTGAAAAATCTTTAATGGACAAATAATTAACTTCTAATAAAGATTCTACAAAGACTTGCCCAGAAGAACAACACATCCAAGAGGTGTGTCACGTCTGTAATCATGGTTTACACTTTGTAATTAGTAGCAAAACTACTCGATGACTTACTTGTAGAAGGTCAAATGGATTTCAGCTTCTCACGATGCTATTGTTTGTTCTTTAATTTTTATTTCAAATAAAATCGTTCATATATAAAAACAGTTTGCTGCATAAACCTTGACATATTTGAAGGTATTGTTTTTCTCATTCCTTTTCTGATGATAATATATTGTTTTGAAAAAACATCCTGCCATATAGATTATAAACAAGGTTGAAAAACATTCTATGAAACAGGAAAAATAAAGGTAAAAAATGCTGATTACCATCATTTGTTCCTTGTTTTGTCACTAAGATTGAAAGGAAGTTATCAAGTTTTAAAAATGGCCACAATATTGATCAAAATGTGTTGGCAGAAACCAAACAGTTCTGAGTCAAATCACTTTCTACTGGAGAGCATTGTCACTATCAAGATGTATAACAAGTTCCTGGTATCTTTTCTCTGGCGCATAATGAAAGTATTTGGAAGGTTTTGGATTTTTTAGAAAGGCAAACTACTTCCTTTAGCAATTCAACAGTAAAAATAAAACAGACATATGTGTCAATAATATAAGCTGAGAAAATAGTTGTTTTTTCCGTCAGTGAGATGTCAAACTATTTTAGTCCTATTATTTCTTAATCGGAACAATTTAGCATCCAAAGTTTGTAAATGGCATTTCAACAATGACGATCCCAAGTTTCTGTTTTCTTCATACACATTTTGATATGTCTGACATTATATTTATTGACTTGTTAACTTCTTGTTATTTTAATGTGCAAAATGACATATATCCGTGACACTGAAGAGTAATAATCAGAAAGGATATAAATTAAAAATAACAAAAACTTTATTTCACTTTTAAGAGATACATGTAAATAAATAGAAATTTACCGACAATTCAAATTTGATTTATAAATATGTCAAACAAAATATATTTATAGTATTGAACTTTTCTTTCTTTCCGTATACCTCTCCGTATATCTCTCTTATATCTTTCTTATAGCTCACATATCTCTCTCTGAGTGAAGATTTCGGCAGTGTTTGTTTTCTATGGATACCCATCAATGCATTTTTAGAACTATTCAGGTTCAGTTTTATAGCTTTGACAGTTTTAAGTTCTGTTAGATTTTCTGAGCACACTGTCATACTTTCCATAGCCCTCTTCCTAACAATACCGTGTGAATTACGAAGGTCATTGCCTTTCGCAATGACAAATTCCAAGTCTGTGGACTTGTTTTGTCTTTAGAACAAGAGCTCTTTCCGTTCATTTTCACTGTAAACAAGTCTGCTGGTATCAGACAACGCCGTGAAGACGTTTTTTGTCCGTGTTTGGGTCCAAAGAATGAGAATGATTAATTAGTAGAGTTCTGCACGCAATATAGAAATTTATTACACATTAATATTTGTTGACAAGACATAACTATACTTTTTTTCTAGTTTATGCAATCAGCTATGAAACATTGAAGTACTAGATTTATCTTACCTCTTTGGCGCTTTCAAAAGAATTAGTTATAGAAATTTGAGGCGAAAAAGATGTATCTTGAAAAAAAGCTTTAAGAACAGTACCTTCTAGAAGTGAAAATAAACAAAATGTCTTAGTCTCCATAAGTACATTTTACTTAGTTTAATACGGTTGTCTTAAAGGGAATGACTTCAAATTTAGAATAATGAAGCCAATGATGACTGAAAAAACAAAATGAGGTCCCTCCAATACGGCGATAATAGTCCTCGACATATCGAGTGAACAGTCAAATTAGTTGACGTCAGTGACTGCGTAGGTAACGGTTTTCGTCATCTTGTTTAATTCTGGTAAAAGGTTATTGAAGTACCCGTGCTTATTTATATGAATAATCTGACTGTTTATATGACGTAGCTTTACATAAATCGATTTTGACCTACATTTGTAACGAATCTTCAGCTAAGGAAGGAATTTCACTATTGGTTAAACGTATTGATGTTATGCAATTTTAGGACAGAATTCGTTATTGTTAGTTAAATTGCCTCTGAAAATAATGCAGTAGTGATAACATTAATACAGTCGTTAATTAAATATCAAAATGCTTTAGCCATGAAAAATTATACTAGATGGAATGAATATATAATAAATATGACTAAAATTTAATTTATTTTCTGAAAGTGACATTGACACTTTCAGCATGAACCTCAGCATTTTTTGTTTATGACGTAAACTGTTATGGACATAGGACATTCGATTACAACACGCGTAAAATGTTTTCTAGCTGGCTGCAGGCTATATGATCCTTTTCTTTTTATGTTATTGCATTGATATATTGTTTTACCTCTCTAACAGCAACATTTTTTCCTCTGCTGTCAACCCCGCAATTCAAGCCAAGATATGGACTGAAATGTCATTATTCCTAACATTAGTAAGGAATAATAATAGCATAATTGCTGGGTCTGAAACCAGTCTAAATGTTTGCCAATGTCCGAAAACTATACTTTTATGTTGCATTAATTTTGTACTGTGTCTACGCCGATAATTGTTTTAAAGATATTTCTTTTTGTTTACATTTCTTCCCTCTCATCGTTCCCTAACATTTATTTTAACAGTTTTGTTTACCCTTTAGACTGAATCTTATAGTAAAAAGTATCCGAATTTGAGTTTAAGGTCATTTTTTGTGATCTTTTTTATTACCGCGTCAAGCGAAAATATGTACACGTTCATTTGTCATTCCTTGCAGTCTTACAATGACAACAAGTATTATAATATGATATACAAATTCAGTCTAATTGGTCTAAAGAGGGCTTCAGCCATTCCAAAGTAAATAGGATTTTATCTATTAATTATATTTATTTATTTTTGTGTTGGAGGGGAAAGAAGGGTGGGGTACTCACTTAATATCACGTCAAAATTAAGAAACATTCTTTTAGTTTTTCTTCTCAAAAAAGGTAGCATTGAAACATGATATTACATAAAGGCGGTAGAAAGAGTAAAACAGGTTTACGGTTTAACAAAAGTAGCAAGAAAATAAAGAGCTGCAAATAGAGAAAAAGGAATTTAACAAAGTTATAAAGTGTATTATAAAACATATATGGACTTTTTCTTCATTAAATATGATATTCACCAAATAGAACTTATATAAATTGACATCGGCTTTTACCTCCGTCATTACACCGTTAATATGGCGAATATCACGCCATATTCAAAGAAATACAAAATTTTAATTCCATAATAATTTTACATACCTGAACGAAAAACTGTAATTTGATTTATTCAGAGCTTTGTGAGCGGAGGTGCGAAAATACTGATGATCATTCTGAAAAACTGACAGTGATTCTCGCAATATCTACAACATTTTAGTTTTACGCTGGAAAAATGGCGTCTTTTCCACTTTCGACACAAAATAACATACGCAGAAATTTTATCAGAGACGAATTAAATAAATTTCAGTATTAATTTTGTCGAATACCTTTAGTGTTTAAGTAAATTCTTTCTTTCTTATGCTTGCTATAACAAGTGGAAGGATTAATCCTTAATACATTGATGGGGATGCAATTCATTAATAAAAAGGGAAAGGAAAAAATGGGATAATGATATAACAACAAAAGATTAAGCTCAATAAATTATATAGTGTTACGGATCTGGAAAAAAAGGGGATATTTCTTCCGTAAAACGCGCCATATTGTCTTGCGAACGATGCATGGAAAGCATAGCTTCAAAACCCGTTAATTGAAAATGAAAGATAGACAAGCTAGACATATCTACTTGTGATATCCGACAACGCCATTAAGATATTAAGATGTTTTTCCGGTTCAGACGGTTGAAACGAAATATTGATTTTATGACACATTGCATGCACGCAATATAGTATTTATTTAAACATAACAATTTTACCCTTTACAGAAATACGAGAAATACCTTTGCGTTTTATTTAACTGTGTTTACACAAAACACACACACACAGAGGCACACACACACACACCATTAAGGTATAGAACAATTTAACATTTTTCTCCTCGGTAGCGACTACAAGCAAAATTGATGTAAGAAAGAGTTAAATCCATGTAGTAATTTAATTGAACACAGCGAAGAACGCATGTCAGAATTCATTTTTTTGTTGATCTTGACAAACGTTATCTATCATGTCTTTCTTTTTGTTTGACTATTGAAAAGCACTGTAATATATGTCATCATATTCATTTCCTATAAGTTCAAAACATCAAAGCAGTTTCATTGTTAATGTCGTCCATAGGCTCAACCCACGTTTTCAAGCACTACTGCAACTCTGTTCCTGACTTTATATCAGCAAAAACTTAAAGCTATAACCTTGTTATGAATCTTTAATTTTCCGTAACGCTCCACAATACGTTATGTCGAGTTTTTAACTCATCTGAGATAGGTGCTTAAGGTAAGCTATTGTGATCGCCTTCCGTGCGGCGTCCAGCATGCATCGTGAATCACTTGCTGTAAACAATACCTTCTCTGAAAGCAACACGCTTAAGTGAATGAAACTTTGCGGAGATGCTCCGTACATTAAGCTCTACTAAAAAACTGAATTCCGCCAAGAACTCTGGTTTTTAGGCATAATACCAGTTTAGCACCCTCCGGGGGTTATACTTTTTTTCAGAATGTAATAAAATTATCGTACGCAAGATTTTGTTGTTTCTTGTGATCAGTGTCAATCAGACGCTTGCAAAAAAGTAGTTCCAAAAAATAGTTCCAATACCCATAATTCATGACTGACCCAGATTGTTGCATTATTATTTACCATCGCCTTTACAGGGAGGCAAATGTACGAAATTAACTAAGAAGAAGGAAAACTGCTTACCCATAAATAAGTGCATGCTTTGCAATAAACTTCGTCTGTACTGTTGGAAAAGTTCTTTCTTCAAGAACATAGAACGAATTCTACTTTGAACTATACAATTTAAGTCCTTCTTGGAATTTCTGAAATTTGTTCATTGAAGACGCTGTTTAACCGTCAATAACATACCATGTTCAGTGTACGTATTTACAATTTTTACATTTACGCTGAGGTTCTATATAAAGTTTAAAGAATTACTTCCTTGCCTTTGGCTTACGCCTAGGCTTTTCCTTGCACTTTGAAGGCTGAAAGTCCTCGTCTTCGGGCTTACGCCTAGGCTTTTCCTTGGACTTTGAAGGCTGAAAATCCTCGTCAGAACACAGCTCCTCCCCCCACAAGAAATTGGACTTTGAATACGGATTTTTGGTAGTGTGGGTCGCCTTTTTCAACTGTTTGCCTTCCTTTTTAGTCGGCTCGAAGCCAGGAGGGCAACATACGTGGTCGCTACCTTTAGTGGCCTTCCTTGCGCTTTTTGGTGGGCCTTTTGGTGTGGATGTAGCGGCGTGAACAGTACCGTCGCCGTCATCACTGGAAGACGTGTCCAGTAAGTCGGACATAATATTAATTTTGGAGACATTTACACGTCTAGCAGGTCGCGGTGCGACAGATTTTGCAGCAGATTTCTCAACCACTGTTCCTGAAACCGTGGGTGCAGCGGCTGAAATGGAAATAATGTAATGAGACTTCTAATATGGCACATAATTTGTCTCATTAACATAGTTTGAATTAAAGTGCTGTTGAAGGAGTTCGTGAAGAGTATGGACATTTAAGGTTGTGTTCAGCAAGTAATATTTGGAATATGTCACTATGAAATATTAAAAAAAAAATTATCGTGCAAGATAGCTCGGATGGATATTGTTATGATATGTACTTTATTCAATGAATAGATCAGCTGTATGTTATTGCATTACTTTAATGTTTTACGGTGCCACATACCTACAATCACTTCTTCTTCCGGAGCCTCAAGCGCTGCCTCAGCGGCCTCAAGCTCTAACAGTTCGGAATCGGTGCTTTCCGCAGCACTTAGTGCAGGATGCAGCATATCGTCGCCCGAACAGGCAGCAAAGCCTTCCCAAGAATGGAATAATGGAGTTGGGTACGTGAATTTAGGAGAGCCATTGAGTGTGTAGACAGATCGTAGCAAGGTGAAGAAAGGTTCATATACCTGCGCCTTGAACTCACTTCTCCACATAATCTGCAAGTGAAAATATACCTTTCATCCAATACATTTCCGTGTAGACATTGATGAAGTTATATATGGAGTACAGGACCTGTGGTATTTTGAAATGGTGTTTATATTTGAAAATGTTTAAAGGTAATATTACAATTAATGTAAATGTAAAGATAATGCAATTATTCTTGCAACGCAGAATACTTCGCCGCTGTGACCAGTGTAGATGCACATCAGCCGCCACGCAAACGCAGCTACTGATCCGGTTCCAGACTGTTCCCTGGGCACCCTGCAAGCATGGACCAGTGTCCACTCTGATCGGGCGTCGCGATTGCACGCAGTCTGATCTGGGTGCACACTGGTCGTTGGAAAGACGTTATTTCATGGAAATATCTGTAATTTACGTAATGGCGTAAGTGAACTATGTTTCATGTTCAATTTGTTGGTGTACAAAATTGCGCTTCCACTATACGTTACCTCCGCCATATGGCCTTCCCAATGATCAGCTTTGGTCCCAGACATTTTACGGAAGTAGTCTTTCGCGTGTTTCCACGCCCCTTCTATGCGATTGGTATGCACAATTTCAAGTGCACCAGTTTCAGCATTCTTGTAAGTCTTTTTGAAACTATACTTATGTAACACCGTAAAGTGTTGAAATCCTAAATCATTGAGCTTTATATAGGAAGAGAAGCCATCGCTGTATATCGTTGACCCTTTCTCAACATGACGTTCTATTAAGGGAACCAAGGTTTTAGCAGTGCGATCTGCAACAGGATACAATATTAATGTATTCGAAGAACGCTCTACCATGCCAAACACCCACACCTTCAAACCCCTCGTTGGATCACCTCTGTGATATTTCACACGTCGCCCAAACAAACTTTCGTCTAACTCCACTATTCCAGATAATTTCCTCCATCTGGTATTCGTATAGAAGTGTTCTTTGAACAGTTCCCTTATGAAGGTTCCCCAGTCCACCGCTGAACCTCCGTAGCTTATTCCAGTGGAACGAGCTATGGTACTTAGGGCGTGTCCTTCCAGATAGGACCTGGTGAACTGAAGGACGTCACGGACATCCAGTTTTGACTTTTCAAAGAATGAGTTTTTCAAAATTGACATCTCATGGTCCCGACTTTTGTTGCAACGAAGACTGGTTCCTAAGGGACGTCCAGCCCTCTTGCATAATTTCATCTGACCACCACACCCTGGACGTGCACATGCCATAGAACCTGTCAATAAACCATGCCTAACACACCAGTTTGTAACCACCTCATCACTCTGACTAAATAACCCGTAAAAGGTCCATGGATTAGTAAAGTCCTGAAAGAATATTTCTCCTGCTTCAACTTTCCTTTTTCTGTAGTTTCCAGCTACAGCTATAAGTCTGTCCTCTGCCATGTTCACAGGTAATGGTTATGAGGCATTGTACAAAATTGTATTAGCACGGGATTCTTCATTTCTCGTGCATTAATAGTAAGAGCCGTAGTAAATCAGTACAAAAACCGGTTAATTTATTATATATTAAATAGTTGGGGCTAAGTAAAGGTAGTATGTTTTACAATGCTGTTCATTCCGTAGATCCAATAATTTACAATATAGTAATAAAGGTAATAAACGTTTAACAAAACATTACTGGTCTTTGTTGCTGTAATGCTGCTGTGGAATATTACTATAATAATGTATTATGTATATAAATAGAGAAATATACATAAGCAGAATAACCATCGGGACGCGTTATAGCGCCTATTTACAGAGACGTGTTTCCCATAACACATACATATCCCACAGGTGCTGGGAATGGTATGTAATGTATTATTAATAGCACCCGGGTGCTATAAATTTAAAACCCGGGTGCTTTAAGTTTAGCACCCTCTACAAAGAAATGCCGTATAAATAAACATGTACTGTTTAAGACACTTGCCCCAAAAAGTTTTCCAAGCCCCAGTTTCGTAGCAAGTTATTGCCCCCCAGGAAAACCCTCTCCCGGGGACTGTATCCCCTTTGCGAGGCAATTATTACACTTAAACATATAACTGTCGCTATATATATACTTCCGGAATAGCACCCGGGTGCTATTCCGGTATACGTAGTATATATATATATAGACCGAAATATTTTCATGTTTAATTATTGCCTCGCAAAGGGGATACATTCCCCGGGAGAGGGTTTTCCTGGGGGGCAATAACTTGCTACGAAACTGGGGCTTGGAAAACTTTTTGGGGCAAGTGTCTTAAACAGTACATGTTCATTTATACGGCATTTATTTGTAGAGGGTGGTAAACTTAAAGCACCCGGGTGTTAAACTTATAGCACCCGCTACGTATTGGAAAGACATTATATACCATGCCCAGAACAGCTTAGCTATATCTGTTTTATCATAATCATATGTAACACATGTACTGTCTCAGACACTTGCCCCAAAAAGATTGCCAAGCCCCACTTTCGTAGCAAGTCATTGGCCCCCAGGAAAACCCTCTCCCCGGGAATGTATTCCCTTTGCAAGGCAAATAATACACACACATCAAATGATTGCTGTATATATATACTACCGGAATAGCACCCGGGTGCTAAGCTTAAAGCACCCGGGTGCTATTCCGGTAGTATATATATACGGACAGAAAATCTTACATGTGTAATAATTCCCTTGTAAAGGGAATACTTTCCCTGGGAGAGGGTTATCCTGGGGGGAAATGACTTGCTTGTAATTATTGTTATTGTATGAAATTCAGTTCATTCCGTAATAACACCTGATATTTGTATAGATATATATTTGAACGTCAATTCTATTTACTGCCAAAAGCCATTCCTTATGTGATTTATGTATATATACATATGTGTGTGTGTGTGTGTGTCTGTCTGTCTGTGGGTGTAAGTGGGTCTTACATTAAAGTGTAACAGATACGGAATGAACTGTAATTCCGTTTACTACTTCACTATAACATATCTGTTTCATAATTTCCTGCCATATTTTCGGAAATTACGTTCATTCCGTAATAGCGCAGACAGCTTTAAACTAGAGATATTTTCCAGTACTCTGTCTTTCATTTATTTGTAATATTTACGGAATGAACGTCATGTCCATTTACTGCGTAAAGCCACTGGTTCTCTATCATAAAGCAAGGGACCCCACTGGCTACCTCATTAACATTTCCATTTCACATGTAAAGAAATAACAGGTTTATTTCTGTTCATAAATGCAACACGTCAAATATGTGTACTTTCTAATACAGAGCACGGAGTCTATAACATAGCACGAGCCGACGCCCGAACCGTAATTACTATATGCTTCACTGCAAATGCATGACGTGGCTGCAAGCATGGCAACATGTGAAGAAATTCGAATAAAAAACCGTAAAACGCATGAATTATGGACCACTATTCAGGATATAGTAGGTGATGCTAAGCTTTGGCCTAAGCGTATTCGTAAGAATTTCTGGACACCTGGACTTAAACATTTTGAGCGAATTATAACGTGTGCATTTGTATATGTGAATGGATTGAATCCCGAAGTGTTTTATGAGTGGGTTGACTTGCTGAACTTGGCTTCCAATAACGAAGCAAATAGACATTTCCGAGAATTGTTCAAGAGTTTCGAGGCTGGAAAATATTCCAGAAGTCTATATGCATACAACATAACTTCTAAGAAATACGAGTATTTGGACGGATCAGTACGTACTTATGTACACAAAAGCAGACGCTAAATGAATGGTATGTGCTCATTAATTTTTGATAGAAAGTAGTCCCCAGTGTATGAATAACGTGTAAATCGGCTTTATGCGGATTAATACAAAGCGTCTAATGACCCTGATCACTGTGCATATATGAAGACCAATTACTAAAATTTCTGAAAAAAAGTATAACCCCCGGGGGGTGCTAAACTGGTATTATGCCGGTTTTTATGGCAACAGAAAGGAAGAACTTGGAAAATATTATTGTCTGAATCAACAAGGCCTGGAACTAAGATATTTTGCATACAAGTTCAACAAGAGGTTATCACAAATGACCCTGCTCCGGGGTAACTTGATTTGACATAAGGATAAATAGGGAGGGCTTCAAAATTTTTTTTGTCTTAAACCTAAAAGCTTACGGATAATATTTTACGCATGGAACATTATCTAGAGTTTCTATACATATATTGTTTTAATTATGCCCCTGGTTTCATTGCACCGGGGTTACTTCATTTAACAAAAGGTTATGCAGGGAAAACTTTTAAAATCTTCTTTGAATTAACAAGGACTAGGGCTTAGATATTTTGCATCATCAAGAAGTCCTCTAACAGGATTATTCAACGTTTTCCCCAATGGCTAAAATTTACCTCGCACTAGGAGTCTTATTTTTGTAAAATATAAAATCTTTGAATATCTTCTTGTTAGAAACAATAGACCCTTGACCTAATATAATTTTGTATGTAGCATTATTCGGCTTACCTCTGCATAGATTGTTCAAAATATGGCCCTGGGATCACTAATGGTCCGCCCAGGAGTCACTTGCTTCTATTATTCGTTTATATAATTAGCAAAAACTTTGTTTTCCTCTGAAACTGCAAAGCATTTGACTTCGATAATTAGCATGAAACATCATCTAGACGTCATGTACCAAGATTATTCAACTTGTATTCCTGGGATGAAAGTTGACCCCGCGTCTATGGTCCTATTTGTATAAAATATATACTGTTCAAAAAAAGTAGGGGATATTATGTTATTTTGTTATGATATGGGAAATCTACTCTTAACAGGCAATAATAATGTATATTTCTACAATGATCGTTCATGTTTAGATAGCGTGGTCACTAAAGTATAGAAATCTCGTTCAAATTTGTGCTGCACGTGCAACTTTAAGACATGAGGGGTAGCACGCCGATTTTACCATTGACCGAAATCATGTAATTGTGACTTTAGCTGGGCAAAACTTTCAGAATATTGTGCTATGTGAATACAAATTCACAATAAAATTTGCAATTGGAATTATGAGACGTCTAACGGAACGTCAAAGTTGGCAGGCCATTTGTATGCTCCTGACAGGATGTACACAGGCTAAGGCTTCAGTCTACTTGAATGTTTCACAGTCCGCTGTCTGTCGGTTATAGTAATGCTATTAAACAACTGGTAATGTGATAGATTTCCAAAGAAGTGGACGTCCAAGATGTACTGGCGTCCGAGACGACCGCTATGTTGTTAATCAAGCTGTCTGTAAAAGAGCATTGACGGCCACAGACCAGCAACGCCTTCGACATATCACAGGGGTCAATTTCCCGAGACAGACAATCAAATAATCGCCTTCTCTCAGACGGTCTTTACACTAGGCACCCTCAAGTGGTCTTGCCGTTTTCAACAAGGCATGGTCATGAACACTTGGCGTGGTATAGACAGCAGCGTTGGCGGAATATTAACCAGTGGCCACATGTGATGTTCAGTGAAGAATCCAGATTCAACCTAGACTTTCGTGATGATCAAAGAAGAGTTTAGTGTCGCCCAGGTAGACGTTTTACAAACGCTGCTAGGGTTGCCCACGACAGATATGGGTGTGGGTCCGTTATGGTTTGGAATGCCATCACTATGACTGCCAGAACACAGCTAAATGTATGCCATGGCAGTGTGACTGGCCAGTACTACAGTGACAACATTTTGGTTCCGCATGTTGTCCCGTTTGCTCAATGTCGTGGCCCAAACTTCATCTTCCAGGATGATAACGCTAAGGTCCATGGAGCAAGACTTGTCACTGAGTTCCTGGAAGAGCACATATCCGTACTTTACCACGGGAAGCGATGAGCCCGGACTTACCACCTATTGAACATGTGTGGGTCATTCTTGTAAAATGTGTCCGAAGACGTGATCCTCCACCCAGAACGTTATGCGAGCTCGGTACGGCGCTGCAGGAAAATCCCTCAGCACACCATCAGTCGTCTTATTGGGAGTTTGAGACGTCGTTGCATAGCTTTTGCGAAAACAGAGATGGTCCAACACGTCATTGACGACGTGTGAAAATAGTGACGTTAACGTAATGGATTTGGAAGCTGTTTAAAGTACCATAAGATGTCATGAAGAAGTTTAATTTTCGATCAAAATGTGAGAATGAATTTGTTTAATTGATTAAATAAACATCAAAAGGTAAGGGTTTTCTTAAGTACTCGCACTAACAATTTTACCTACAATACTCCCTACTTTTTTGAATGTTTTGTTTGTAACATTGCATTCTTACCTCTGCAAGGATTTTAAAAAAATTTCCCTAAGGTCAAACTCGACCGTGCTGCTGGGTCACTTGTTTTACATAATGTTGTATACAGAAAATTTTAAAATCATCCCGTCTGAAACTGTATGCCCTAGAGCTTAGATTTTAAATTTACATCTCCTGTGTGTCACTTACTTTATATAGAACTTTAAAACAGAAAAAACAAATAATTCCCTTGGTAATGTTTAAAAAAAATTAACTTAGTCAATAACTTTTATGTGACCTCGACTTTTATCTTGACGAACTGACATACTTTCTTCTTTTTGCAAACAGACATCTTAATGACGAAAAGTATTATGAAAAAGTGGAAAATGATCCTTTCGAATACATACAAAACATGTGTCTAAATATTCAGATTACCACCGATGCAGAACCTACCTTCATATACACATACATGTAATTAAAGTCGGATTTCATATCAAAGCTAAAAGACTTAACGCATACAGCACATATTATTTAAACACTTTAGATGTAGCATCTCTTTAAAAACGTTCCCATGAGGATGATATTAAAGCATTTTAGCTCTGCGGGTTATGCTCATTCCACTGAAGATATTTGTAAATTTGTCAAATCAGTTGGGTTTTTTGAATTCAGTGGTTAACATTACATACAGAAGATGGGCACAGCCATGTGAAGTTCGATAGCACTTACGCCTCTCTTTTCATGGGGCAGTTTGAGGACACGTTTTTTAATTGACAACGGTTAAAAGCGTTTTTTGACGACATTTTCTCCATCTGTTATCAACAACAGTAAATTTAATGCTTTTATTGATAGTCTTAATAATAGTCCACCCAACAATAAAATTTACATCGAATATTTCGACGACACACTTGCGTTTTTGGATGTTAGCATACAACTGGAAGTAAATAATAACTAAAACTGACAAGTTTGTTTAGAAAACCAAACTCCATCACTATAAGGAATATCCATTATGTCACCCAAATTCCTGTAAAGAGGGCATCCCGTACATCCAGGCTTAAAGGTAGCGCCGTTTAATTTAAGACGATGATATTTTTCAGTCATTGTTTAACTCTCTCAAGACATTCTCCGTGGATAGAAACTATCCTAAGGAATAAGAGAACTAGAATGCCCATGGTCAGCATGACGAGCCCGCCAATGGAAAGCCGCCTATGGGGATGGGACAGTGAAATGGAAACTGCTGGAAGTTACTGCAACTAGTGGACTGTCCGGGGAGGAATGGGACTATATAATGCACAGAGAAGTTATGGTCCGGACAAGGTAATCGTTACCTGTTTTAGTTATGGAGTTCTTTTCCACACTAGACAGAATGACGTAATGATGGAAGGACAAGGCAGGCCTATATGATGTCTCTTTCAGGAAGCATAACAAACGTATCACGGTATTTAAATTCTTCCATGCATGGAGAAGTAATGGCCCAGACAAGGTCTATCATCAACATTTTAGGTCTTTGAGCTGTCACTGTGACCGTGACCTCTGTGCTAGGAATCTGGATCTTGCACAAGACACACCACCTCATCAAGGTGAACAAAATTAATGTGTCAAGGTATTTTAAACTCCTTCCATGCAGGGAGACGTTATGGCCCGGACAAGGCCTATCATCACAATATGGACGTTTGTCCTGGCACTGTGACCTTGACTTTTGAGTTGGGCCTTGCACGCGACACATTGTCTCATCAAGGAGAACAAATGTGCCAAGATATTTTCAAATCCTTCCATGTACAGAGAAGTTATGGCCCGGAAAAGGCAATCTGGACGACTATGCCGAGCTCTCCGCAAGCGGGCTTGACAAAAATAGTTTGATGCTACCAAACACAGCACACAGAAGGAGGCACTGGAAGTTTGGAAAGTGGACACTAATAAAAACATCATCCCATTTTTCGTTGAATACAACCAAACTTTACCCAATGTTGGCGATGTGATGCAGAAGTACTGGGATTTGCTTAACGTTTCTCCTAACAACTCCGTCAGAACGGTTCACAAATACGAGCCCCTAAGTGGCGTTTAAAGCGCCTAAAAATTTACAAGATATCCTTTTACATTTGAACATTCACGCCAGTAGTCGTTCCTTCTCAACCACACAGTGTAAAACACTAGATGTTCCCACTGCAACACCATTGTACAAGGCGATACGTTTATCGGTTCATCTGATCCTACATATATATAACGTGAAAGAGATGTCGAACAAACTAAACAACAGGTTTTTAAACTTTTGAATAGCAATGGGTTTGATAAAAATAATTTCAAATCACCTGAATATGCTACTCACGTTGCTATTCATTTCAACAGTGACACTCATGGCAAAGACGTTGTTGTAGACGACATGGAGCGGCTGTTAAAAGAGACATATTGGATACACAAACGTTAACACTCAACTGGCTTAATGTCAGTGTGTTATACACCTTATAATTTAGTCATCTAACATTGTCTTTTAATAAATATTACGTTGGTTTCGTAATCAAGATTTTTATAATTGAATATATAAGAAACTTTGCATCATTTTTGATCCGTTATAGATTAATAAATTCAATTTATTAGTTCAATTTTTTCATGTACGTAATGATATTATTCATGTACTTTATACAACGCATGTTACTGCTATTTTACGTTAACGGTGTCGCGGAAAAGACGTCATATTTGTTCACTTCCGTTTATGTTATTGCAGTTCGAAAGCTTGATACTCTGCTTTTGCTTATTTGGACAAGTTTTATAGTCAGCATTCTGACGTCATTCAAGATGGCGTTAACAGAAGAACGGTACAGTTTATGTACTTTTCGTTTATTTTGCGTCTATTAAAGAAGGAAAGTGTGTTAGGTAGCAAGGTATGTTATCCAGGTTTGAGCTTCGGATCTTTAAGAGAAATAAAGATGTTTACTGGTGGTCTGTGTTTCTTGAAAACACCGCTTGGACAAATACTGCTCACTAGTTTAGTGCTATCTTATTTATAGTTAAAAGGAGCAGTTGAGAGAATTATCCTGTATCTAAGTAATGACAAGTGTAAGAATGAATTGGTGTCATAATGTAGAAGGAAGATGGAATTCGCCGCCATAAAGACTGGTTAGTTCTTATTTGTCGTCTATTAATTTATAGATTTATTTCGTGTTGTTTGTAGAATTAATGCGTCAGAGTCCTCTTATCATATATGTGTTCAAAGGCAGTTAGAAATATGTTATCGTTGTTGAAGTGTGAAAATTTCAAACCGAACAGAATGCATTGACCAAGTAGCCCGTCATGTGGGCGTGGCTAAAAAGTGTTATCAGGTTAGTGATTAAATTTAAAATATCAGGTGGGTTTTATCCGACCAATTTTAAGGTAGCTGCATGAAAAACCCCTGTTGATCGTTTATTTGTCATACTTTGTAAATCTTTTCCTTGTGCAGAAGAATGAAAACAAATCCAATAATGACACTCCTCATGGATGTCTTGTTTTTCTTGGCAAATCTTTTGTGGAATCCAAATTAAAGACTATCGTCTGTCCATTACAGTGTTTCGTGTCATGTGGGAAATAATTACTTAGCCTACTTTTCCAAGAAATGTGGTTCACTTTTAGGCTCTTGCAAGTGACAAAAGTAGACTACTAAAATATTATTAGAACTGAAAACTATTTTTCTAAGGCGTACTGTAGCTAACCAGTTTTAGTAGGGGACCACAACACAAGTCACGCGTTATATATCTGATCTCTAGGAATTTTGGTTTCTGACTTTTGAAGTCTATGTAAAAAAGAGGATCAAAGCCAATTGTAATCGTAGGGTAACGATTTAAAAATCGTGGTAGAGGTTTTAAAACAATTTTAAAATCAAAATATCTAGAATGTTCAATGCACTTCAGTTACAAAGGAGAAGATTTTAAAAATATTTCTTCGAAATGCTTAGGTGAAAATGACCTTTGGGCGGTGTCAAAAGTGACACGAAGGACATAGTTTGAACACCAATGTGCTAACCGCTGAATATCTAGACTCAGTATCATGCGGTTTTAGAGAAGTGTTCTAAAATTTTCCTCTAAACGTCTTTGTGAATCAAACATCTAGGAAGTCTGTAGCAAAAACAAAACAAAAATAAGCATAAGGACATAGTCTAATCAACTATTTTAGAAGTCGACCAGACAATGCTTTATGCAACATAATTTAAATATACTTGGTAGAGGTCCGCTGGACAATTATCCACACGAAATTTCAGAGCTATGGCCGTGGTGGTTTAACACCAGATTTTTTATCTTTTTTTTTATTTTTTTTTCAGTTAGAAAATCTAGTTTTTTCTCGTTTGACCTTTATATCCAAAGAACCGGAACGATTGAAATATCTTTGAAAAAGGACTACCCATCAAGCCATTAAAAAAGGAGTTGTCGTTCGAAGAAAATGATGAAGACGGACACGGGGCGATTACAAAAGAGGAAACAAATCAATATTTCAATTTGTATTGAAATAGGTAATAGGTCAGTCATAATATGTCAGAGTAAGACTGTTTGAAACTTATTTAAAAACAGATCTTAAACCAATAGGTAGCAATATAAATAACATAAAAAATGACTAGCTGTACACCTGTCCGAAATTATCCGGATTATCAGCAAAAGAACAGGTGTATTTCTGAATGACTTGTAGCTCGATATAAAAATTTACATAAAAACATCTTCAACTTTTATCTGCTTTATTGCAGTTGTACAGTTTGTATTATCTCGTAAATATCTTTATTTGTGTGGTTCTTTTACTAAATAATTGATCCAAATGTTTCAGGAATTCTAATTGAATGCATCAGTATGGAATTCCTTCCGTCTTTTAATTAAAAGGCTATAAATTGTCATTGCCAGATAAAGTCTTTAAATAACTCCACAGTGGACAGTCATACAGAGAGTAATCAAGTAAAAGGTATTGCAATTAGGAAACCCAGCACTGAGCAAGAAATTGGAAAAGTGAATGGTATTTATTCATAGTCGTCTGCTCTTAATATGCTAATGAGAAAATTTAATTTCCGTTATTGACCAAGCTAAATCTATGAGAGTTTCTTTAACAAAAGCAGGCAGACAGTTCCAAATTTTCATGGTTAAGAGAATACCAAGTTTAAAGTCTCAAGTGGTAATTAAATTTATTTCTTGGCCTATCTTTTTACTACAGTTCATGTAGATAATTGTTTTATTTTTACATTTTGTCTGGCAAACAGACACACCGTGGCAGTAATGCCACTTGCATGTAATTTAATATATATATAAAATCGGAAATGTGGTAGCTCATTTAAGTGAGGTCGTTACGAATGGTATTTAACCACTGATTATCCTTTTTAAAGGTTGCAGTGTTTAGAGTAATTCATATTATGTATCGAAATTCACCATGTAAGTAAGTTTGGCAAATTTTCACTCCAGATGAAATAAATTGCAGGTCATTTTACGGTCATGGTGCTAAAAAATAAATGTTTTAAAATACTGTTGTGAAAGAGTTTTTGTTGTCAGGTCTAACAATATGGTTGCCAGATATATAGCGTGTACTATACATAACTATCTTTGTTAATCTTGCTCTTTTAATAGTTCCTTCGACTGATCTAGAAATTTTTTTATATCACAAAGAATTCCATTTACATACATAAAATTAAATTGTTATTTTCATGTTCATAGCGTTTGCATACATATATAATATGTAAAAGACTGCATATTGTCTTTCAAAGAAGTCAAAATTTCGATTTACATACCGCCTATTTGCGGATACCCTTGCGTGTTGCCGTATATGAGGGTAGATTTATCTGGTTCATCGTCGGAAACTTACGTTCTATGTATACCGTTTCACTACTTAATATAGTTGTGCGGAATGAGTGCCATGGGTAACCGACGATGCATCTGGTTATAGTTGTTCTTGTGACAATAATCAAATGCTAGGCGATTCATTACAATTAAAACGCTAAGAACACTTAAACTTACTCGCTTGTTTTCAAATGTTCCACATTTTATTTTAAGCATTGAGATATATGAGCTCGTTCCTCCCAAGGAGTAATAAAATAACCGCGCAGTAATATATTACTGAAGTAAAGATCTCATATAAAAGACCACTGTACTACATGGCATACTGTGCGACTGAGAACACATTACATATAAACATGTCTTGATTATTTAATTTCTAAGAATTTGCATCAGCATTAATTATCGCCTTTATAGCATAAATATAATGCACAATTTAAAAAGAAGACAGACTGTTCAACAGAGTGTTACTGATAGAAACATGATCGTGAAAGTGTCGTCTGTAAAGCCAGGCATAAGTTAAAATGGTTCTCTCATTCCTATTTTAGGTCGATTTTTTTTTCTGAAAAGCCTTATATTAACTTTCCAAACAATTGTGTTGCTAAAATGAGGCAATGCTTTATAATGTGTCAATACACTCAGTATAATTAAAGCAAAGACGATTAAGTTACATCTGGAACAAATGGAACATAACATCTAAAAAAATCAAATTAATTTTCAATATGCTTTAATATGATGACATCAACTTGTATCCTACAAATCGGTATTGCTCAATAATAAGAGAGAAATTCCATTTATGACTTCTGGATGCAAAATGTACAAGACGATTTGCCCGATGTACTTCAGAGCTAAGAATTAATTAAGTAGTCATACCTATAAAACTAAGCAGTATGACATAAAGATATCGCTACTGAGTATAATTTAGCCACGAACAGTTCCATTCAATGTACTTGTTTAAGGTTGTGAAACAACGAAAGGCTTAGGTACCGAGGAATGGTAACCTCTGTCCTGGTAAGATTTAGAACCAGCTTCCATAGGACAGCTTTCTTGCTTGAATCAGGCATGCTCCCACCAGAACATTTTCATCACATGAACAACTGCTGTGCAAAAACAAATGATACAGTTCAAAGTTTGAACGATCAATTTATTGTGCGTACTATAACATTTTTGCTGCTCCCTTTCGCTCGACTAGCGACGAACATCAGCACTTAATATTTACTACCACAACATAAGTTCAACATCCTTTTCATTTTCTTTTTCAGAATCAAATATCGAGCCGGATGTTGACTTGTTTATCCCAGTACCAGCTTCACAGACTTTGAATTCAAAATTATTCGTGTTGGACTGTTTCAAAAGAAAAAGGGTTATTTTGCTGAATTTACGGTTTCACATTAATTTTGCAAACACACAAACATTCTTACTGCACCAGTGTACCAGCTGAGCACATGATATAGTAACATCATATATATATAAAACAAAATTCTAACTGAATGTATCAATAAAGAAACCTCCAGAAAGGCTTTGAAGAGAGTGAGTGTCATTTCCAGCTGAAACAGCTGTAGTTTTAATTTAATATACAGCGGACAGTAGAGCATGGAGTTACCGAGTAAACTGGAAATTCACAACAAACGGGAGACACCTCATTAAGACAACAATGGTAATATGAATACCATTCTTTCTTCAAGATACTTTGCTACTAATACAAAGCAAAACATAAACAATCACGTGTTACTTGTAGGAAACCAATATCTACAACAGCCTATTTAGCTTCCGCAGAGAAGTTACCTACTTGTCAACCTGACTAAAATCAGCTCTTTAATAACGCTCTGCAATTAGGGTCTGAACGTCACATTCTCATTACCTTTCAATCAGCCAATCAGTGCCTAGCTTTCAAGTTTTTGAAGATGAATCAGTTTCTATTTTTAACCATTTGAACACATGTGAAAATCTATATTTAACTGGGATCCCAAATTACTCAGACGTTTGCTGCCATAAACATATAGTCACTCTAGTCAAAGTTAATTGAGAAAATATTGTAAAATATTGTAAAATGTTGCGACAAAAAGGAGCAATCTGATTTAAATTAGCTTCTAAAGAACGCTCTGCTATTAGGATCTGAACGTCACCAAAGGCAGATAACTTGTATGGTAGCTTTTGACAGTTGATAGATACTGTAACATGTATACCAAAATAAACAGGCCCGTTTACTTTAATATTTCTGTCGCCATGCGAGTACTCTAATTAATATACATTTAGAAAATACAAACGAAACCTTTATAAACTTTTTATTAATCGAAGGAGAATTCATTTATCCTACAAAACACAAAATATTTTCAAAACATCCAAGATGATTTAAGCATGGTATAGAACTTTACACACTCAACATTAACACGCCGTGTGTACAGGTAAACCATAAAGACGCGTAGTAAGATGCAGTCTCATTGGCTGGGATATAAATAACATACTTGGTCAAGAAATCCGGATTATTGATGGGTCGTCGCCTACAGATCTAATTGTAGTTAGATCGTACTTCAGTCAGATTGTATAATTGTTCGCGTAATTCTTTACTTAAAACAGTTATAACAGGTCTATCGCGCATGCAACACGTCCTTTTTGGAGTATCTTAATACATAAAATACTGCTGATTATCTGACAGAGAAAGGTGTCCACTATTCATTCATCGACTGACAGCTGATAGATTTCCAATATTGTCTTATTTCAATTTAGCTTCCTGTGTTTTCATACTGTTTGACTGTAAATGGATCGTTAACACGTAAAATCGTTCTACCTTAGTTAATTACTGGGAAGAATGTGAAAGACAGATACTATAAACCAAGTCTAGCCTTCTGTTTTTATAACCTACAAGTTAATAAGATTTGTAAATCTGAAATAGTGCTGATGTTGCTACATAAATCATTGTATCTTTGCTCATTTACATTCTCAAAAGTAGTAACGTTCAAGAATGTATGTACATGTACTGTATTATATCGGCATTAAAAAGATCGTTTTTACTTTTTCCAAAATCTTATAAATTTTTTTCATTGATTTGATAACAAATTTTGAACTATACTTCACAAAAACTGCACAATAATTTCACTGTTACCGAGAAAAAGTATAGCGAATTGCCCCTTTTAATGATTGGTTTACATAATGTCATTAGAACATCAGAACACATCAATAGAACTCAGTAAGACTTTTTACATACAGAGGAGTTCACGTGTTTATTATTTGGTTAAGATCATAAAACATCCGACTAATGAAAAGATTCAGAAAAAAACACAAGCGTCTCAAAACTTATAATTTAATATCCTATATAACACTATATAATCATTTTTATAATCAAAACCTTTAACTCTTTTACTGAAGAGCGCAACCGCAGTGTCGTATATTTTTACGGAAAGGCTTTTTACAAACCTTTTTATGTCTTGTAAACATTAAAATGCTAAATTGCTCAGTGTTTGAACTGTAGAATAATGCTACATTTAAATAAATAAAACTAAATCTTTGTACAGAGGATGAAGAATAATAAATTAATGTTCAGCTTCAATGCAGTTTTTGATACCAAAACTTGTTCGCATGCGTTTTGCCAAATAAAACTAGTAGTTTTGATCGCGAGATTCTTAGAATGTCCCTCATTATAACTGAATCTCTATCAGAACAATAGATACTAACAATTACAAGGCTAACAAGCTTATTATATTTACTATATCAAACGTGTTAGATGAGTTGATTCTGAAATTTATATGCGCAGATGTAGAGTTTCCAATAAAAGTTACAGGCTGTCGATACTTAAATGATTACTAAGCCTTTAATGTTAGTCTTTAAAGTGCCTGTTTAATGTGTATATCAAGCCTAAGTCAACTTAGTAGCTGGTTTTAGTAATTCACTTGTTCTGAATGCTGATGAGTGTAACGGAGTCAAAATTTAGTTATCTGTAGCCTGAAGCTAATTTGTTTAATCGAACGGTGTTGTAATATTAGTAGAGTACAGCCAGTTAATCGAGTAGACATTTCCGGTTAGATATTTGTATAAATAGATAGATTTTAGTTGAATTAGATTACAAAATCCTTAGCCATCGTCGAGGTAGTTCAACTTTAAATAGTAATAGGTAGTGGAAAATGTAGCAGGAACTTCAGTATTTATTAATCGGCATAGTTGCAAAAGAGTTACGGAGAACAGTGTGTGGAGAGTGGCAGTTTGGTTTGTCTAGGAAAGCTCATTTCCTGACGTTGTTTCAAGACCTGATTGCTAAGTTTATGTGAGAAGAAAAAACAGGATGTGCTGGTTGTAACCTGTCAATAATAAACAAACTCAGCCGGAAGAGGGTCTTTGTTTCTTACCCCCTAAGGCCCCCTGTAACATTTGGAGCCCCCAGTGAGGATCGAACTCACGACCCCTGGTTTACAAAAAAGTGAAAAGGATGGCGTTCAGTGTACACAACTAATGAAGAAAGAAATATTTTCTTCTCTGCTCAAGAGAATAGTCAAATACACAATGTACAACAAATGTTTATTGGTACCATTTCGACAACTTTAATATTTACACAAAATTGCTAGTCAGTTTTACTATTTCCATACAAAGTCTGATCACACGACCACTAATTTAAACAGCTGAATATCCCTTTTTCTTCTGAATATGAAACCAGAAGAAAATGAGGAATATAATACTAAGGGCGTTCACTGTACTCCTTACTACGTCTGTGTTGAGTTTGGTTACTGTTTACCAAATCAATAATAAAAATATTTTCTATAAAGATTTAGAATCATACATTCAGCTATCAGAACAGCTCTTTGGGAATAATAATAGGTTAAAAAAAGAAATCAGTCTCGTTCGATATTTACAACACTCATTTTCTGATTAAATATGCATTTCAATTAAAGGATTAATTAATCAAATTATGTGGTAAATTTTATATCTTTAATAAAAGTTGTTTAAAATTATAGTCTGTTTATTATATATTTTAACTAATTATAAACATACGTTAAATATAATACAATAAACTTTAAAATAATTCAATTATATAAATCTTGGCAATGAATACTGAATTTACACTACTAAAGGAATAAGTTCGTTTGTTTTGCTTTACACGTTTTTTCATCATTTTCCCGAAAACTTCATTTTATTGAACATGGCAAACATATTTGAAAAAATCAGCTTGAAAGCATTGTTTCTTGCTTCTCTTTCCTTCTGCAATCTGTCTGCTTGGGCTTTCAGTTCTCTAAAGACAGCCAGTAAACCATTTGCTTTCGGATTTTGTGCAAGCGCAGACGTTCTTGGCTTAGACACTTTGTCTGTGGTTTTTGAAATGTCCGAATTTATGGAATCATCCGAATTTCCAGTAGCTGGAACAACTGCGATGACGTCACTGTTTTTATCTATCATGTTTTGGTCACTGTATTTGATAACTACAGACGGCTTTTCCTTTTTAATATCTCGGCAGGTGAGGCAGCAAGCTTTTTCGTCTGTTGTGCAAATTGCATCTCTGTTGTTGTATATGTTGGAGACGGGGTTTAGAAGGTCCATGCATCCATAAGAATTTTTTCCAATCATAACGTATGTGTCTGTGCAAACTGGGGTGTCTGTTTTCCCGGCATATTGGACACCTCCTGCGACATTCTCAGTATCCTGTAAAATTTTCTGACAGGTACCCTTACATCCAGGCGCAGTGGAACATAATTGTCGTCTGATTTTGTAAGCTGTATTTGACGGGTCCAGCAACCAACTACACTTTCCTGTTTTCCCGTCAGCAATCCAGAGACAGTTGTTGACGCAAGTGTCTTCATATTTTTCTGCTGTTTGAGGCCTTGTTGGGGTTGGATCCGATCCTAATACAGATATTGTTGTAGCCTGAGTTGGACTAGGAGTTGATGCAGAGACACTCTCGGCAAGCACTTTCTGGCAAGATTCACAGCAGTCTGTCGTAGCCTGTTCGCAGACAAATCGTCGGTTCTTATAAATACCAACCATCCTATCTTCGGGGTGGTACTCTAACAGGTAGGAACAGCTGAAGTAACTCTCAGCCAAGTATATTCCATTGTAAGGCGCGTCTGTACAACTTAATATCTTAGAACACGTTGCGCAACAGTCGGTGTGTGGCATTTCACAATAACTTCGTCTGTTGTCGTAAATTCCTATGTACCTGTCCTCCTCATAGTAAGATTGTAGGTACTTACAATCATATCTCGTTCCGAGAATCTCAATACCAGTTCCGTCAGGTTGACCTTGACTAAAAACATCTGCAAATACTCCAAAATATCCAAGATAGATTAATGTAATTAAACCAAACATTTTCATTAATTATGACTTGCTTATGTTTCATCGAAATGGATAGAAATTCAAGTTTAAATGTTGAGTAGTTTTTTTCGGCCTTGTTGAGACTCCTGCTGGCATATGCTATGACTCTGATGTGACCATCTTGTATTTGACACAACACTGCTCCCAATGATTTTGAACATGCGTCTATATGTAGTTCAAATGGCTGATCGAACCTGGGATAAGCTAGAACTGGAGGACTAGTTAATAACTGCTTCAACTTACAGAATGTTTCCTCTTGTTCCTTGTCCCATTTCCATTCAACTTTTTCAGGCTGTTTCTTTTTGACTTTCTTCTGACTTGTAGGAGGAAGTAGATCTGAAAGTGGTTTGGTGATTTTACTGAAATCTTTGATAAATTTCCTGTAATAACCTGCCAGAGCTAGAAAAGATCTCAATTCATCAGGATTGTTAGGTCTCGGATAGTTTTGGATTTTTTCACACTTCTCTGGGTCTGTTTGGAGTCCATCTTCACTGACCACATGACCTAGAAACTTTACCTTTTTCTGTAGGAAAAAGCATTTCTCAGGAGATAGTTTTAACCCGCATTCTTTAAGCCTCTTCATTATCAAATGTAGTCTCTCAAGGTGTTCTTCATATGTTGAACTGAAATCTATCAAATCATCCAAATAAATGAAACAAATTTTAAGATGATAATCACCCAAACAGCGTTGCATGATTCTCTGGTATTCCGACGGAGAATTTGAAAGACCAAAAGGGAGCTTATTGTGCTCAAAAAAACCTAAGGGACCTAAAGTAAAGGCTGTAAATTGTTTATGTTGTTCCTCAAGTTCTACCTGGTGATAACCAGACTTCATATCAATGGTAGAAAACCATTTTGCTCCTCCTAAACAGTCGAAAATTTTCTCAGGCCTTGGTAGTGCATGTGAATCTTTAATAGTTCGCTGGTTCAAGCGTCTGTAATCAATGCATAGCCTTAATTGTCCTGATTTCTTACGACAAAGGACACAATCTGACGCCCATGGTGATTTAGATTCTCTAATAACACCACTGTTTAACAAATCTTGTACATGAGACCTAACCTCCTCAATCATACCAGGAGGTATTCTCCGATACTTTTCCTTGAATGGCCTATAGTTATCTAATTCAATCCTATGTTTAGCAACATTACATTTACCTATATCTGTAGGACCTGTGGAGAATATGTCATAATGCTGGTACAGCAGGCTTCTCAGTCCCTGTTGTTGATCATCTGTTGCATCTGTACCAATATGAACTTTATCCAATACATCAAAAGAAGGTTGTTCATGTACAGGTTCCTGATGTTCAACTGACACTGGTTGTATCTCTGCAATTATGGCTCTAGGGGATATAGTGTACGTAGATGTTGTTAAGTTTGACACTGTAACATCAAAGACATGTTTATCTGCGGAAGAGTATTTAACTAGAAAAGGACTAACACTAAATCCTTCTGGTAAAGAAGACTCAGTAGTTTCTTGAATCAGAGCACAAGTTAGAACATGGCCTAATTCCCTATCTGTATGACATTGTAATGTTACCGTTTGATTAGGTTTAACAGTGACTTTATTAGTTTCTGCACACCTAAGAATAGCAAGTCTGTTTTTGTTTTTCTTTAATTCCTTTTCTCTTAAAACCATACACCTAAAAGCTAAAAACCATGGAATATGTAGCTTGCAATTCTGAAGAAATTTAGCATCCACAGACTTGCAAATTGTCAGAAATTCAGACAGAATATTTGTGCCAAGTAAAATTGGAATCTTAGAATTAAACTCTGTGTCAGGCACAATCAAAAGTAAACAACTGATTTCTTTGACACTTGGAATTCCTTCTGGTGTAATGCCAACTTCGATAAAACCTTTGTATGGTAATGAGTTTCCATCTGCACATTCTATTTTAAGAAGCTTACAAAGAGGATTAATTTCAACTTTGTTAAGGTTCTGATGGTAGAATTTTTCCGAACATGTTGACACACATGAACCAGTGTCGCAAAGTGCAGAAACGTTTACACCATTTATGTTAATCATGACCTCAGCTGATTCACCAACAAGCTTCGGGTCTTGTACTGGAGACGAACCCTTATCACGACCCCCTGCAAAGGTACTTATTGGTTTAACGGACAATTACGAGCAAAATGACCTTGCTTATTACAAGTGAAACATCTAACCTGCGAGTAAGATGGTCTAAATGAATTGCTTACTGTAGGCCTTCTTGGTGTATATGATGCCTGCCCACGCCCTTGCCCTCTGTGAGGTCTGATATTCTGTGCACTTTGCCTAAAAAATTTCCTCTGAAATGCCGCTGGCCTCTGGCACCCCTACCTGTATAAACAAAACCAGGCTGATTAGCATTATCTACATTGGCCTGTTGTTGACTAAAACCAGTTACAACTTGCTCATGTTCTTTTTCAAGTTTATCAATTCTACTATTCAATTGCTGTAACAAGGATTTGACCTCTGAAAGGTCAGAATTTTGTTCATTATTTCCCTCAGATTTTGCTGCAGAACCACACTTGGTTTTACTCTCAGGCTTCACTAGCTTTGACTTTTGTAACTCTGTCTCAAGTTTTCTAATCTCGGCCTTCAGATGATTATAATCTGTAATAGCTTCATAAGCCGAAGCAACCTTTAATTCTGTACGAAGGCCCTCATAAAAAATACTTTTAAGTAGAACCTGTTGGGACCTCCTAACTGCATCCAGATCAACTGCCTGGGAAAACAACTCTTCTACCCGAGACGCATACTTTACTACAGACTCATCTGGCTCCTGGACACAGCCATATAGCTTCCGCAAAACTGTCTCTGCTGTCTCTGTGTTACCAAATGTTGCCTGAAAATTTTCTAAAATATCTTCAATAGAAGCTTTCTCACCTAATCTCATTACCATGTCCGCAGCTTCACCCCTGAGAGATCTCCTAATACCTAATAAGATGCCTTCCTTGGTATAGGCTTTTTCCTGTAAAAGGCAATTTACCTCATAACGCCAAGTGCGATAACTGACCTCGCCTTTACCTGATTCACCAAAGAACAAAGAAATACGTGGATACTTACTAATAGTTTCTTTGATTACTGGATCAGAAGGCATTCCACCACTAACTAATTTCTCTAACTCCTCCGGCGTCTCTATCTTTAACTTCTTCACAGCTGTCAACAATGCCTTGTCTTTTTCCTCACTCATGTTGACCTAACCTAAATCTGAAATAAAACTTGCACAAAAATGGCAGAAAACCCAAATTAAATCACAGGATAAGTAGCTGAAAGTAAAAAGTAAAATAAAATACACAATATCAAAAGTACTGGTTACTTTGGAATGCTAAAGTCACTAAATACAAGCAATAAACACAAAACTACACTACTGTACATCTAACTATGGGCCCAATCCTTAGCCAAAACCTTATCAAATGATCACTACTTCTAACGATGACAACCATACAATGTAATCTTAACTTTCGTGCACTACACTATCACTTCTAACTCAAACACACAGCCCTATGGAACTTCATAAACTGAGAAACACTAAACACAACCATTCAGTGCCGATAATGTACAAACTGAACAAACCTAAAAACCAAGAACTAATCCTTTGCTAACTCCAGCTGTCTAACCCAAAGAGAACAACACTGTATACAAAACTACAACCAAATAGAAAAGAAAAGCAGAATAAAAAATGATGGGCTGCATGAATGTGAAATGATGAATAAAAATTAAAGGATAAACCAATCACCTAAGCATGCAGTTTTAATAAAAAAGTGATCCTTCTCCAGTGAACTTAGTGAAATTATTTCTCAATCTTACCAAAAAATATACTTTCTTAATACAGAAAAAAAACTCTCTCAGACTCAAGGAAAAAAAAATCTCTATATATATAGAAACAATTTTTTAAACTAATTTAAATCTAAATTTCAACACAACTACCTGAACACTAGATTGTCAATGACACTGGCACACAAATGTCACTGATCCTCCTGTTGGTGATACGATGTTGATGAAACTTATCTTGAAGAATGGTACCATAGTATAACGTTTAGAAGCACATGTGCATATTTCACAGGGGTTAACAAGCTTGTTATCTGAATCCATAAATGTGATGATATTCCCAAAGAATTCTCACTGTAAAAATCTTCACTGTAATCTTAGTTCCTCACTGGGAACCATCAATTACAAGATTTACGTCATTTACAGTTGCAGCATTTATTAATATAGACTGTAGTGTTGTCGCTGACAGCAGTGGTGTTGTTGTGTCGAGACTTTCACGTAATACCAAAATAGACACTTGAAGATGGTTAGGAATAAAACAATTACAGGAAAAGGATGAAAATGTCTGTAACAAGACCATCAAGAGGTATTCATTACTCTTAATGCCAGGGTAAGAGCAAGTTGTCTAGACATCGCCTATAAATGGCTGTATTTTGTAAGATTTTGTAAACAGTTAATAGAAACTGCCTGATGAAGAGGACTTTATGTCACCAAGTTTTTACAGAGTACGGTAAGATAAACATTCTTGAATATATGGATTTTCTGAGACCCCGAATCGGTAACCATGTTTATCGTGTTCCACCCTGTATATGTTTTTACATATGAAACATATGAAATCTGTCATTTTATTTAAGGCATAGTACACAAAATAAACGCCATTTTGTACTGATGTTCATTTAATATAAAGCACGAAGTATGCCAGCAATTTTTATAACCCCGGTCTTTTTTATCAAAAGGCTCACGTGTTACAGTTGCTTTTATTGCGAAAAGTGTAGGATCTGACACGGGTTTTCATTTCATATAAATTTCTTTATTTAATGAATTCACGAAAATTTAATTAAGCAAGCCTCTGGTATGCTTAATAATATTGTTTCTAATGAAAACTCGTGTCAGATTCTTTTATCAGATGACAAAAACCGTTTACGTCTGTTTATATCTAAATGTAACAATTCAAAGCCACCAGTACAAATAAAAAGAAAATTAATAGGAAAGAATTCTTCTGAGTTTTTGACAAATGCACTAACCTCTTTTTATCAAGGACCGAATTTCCATACATTTCGTGCTAATATTTTTTTTCATCAAGGATTTGCTATTTAATATGCGAGATGTTAAGTTTTTCGGGGTTTGTTGTTGTTGTTGTTGTTGTTTTTTACCTACTCGGTATTTTTAGTCTCAAACATCGAAGAAAAAGTAAAATCGATTTTAAACACTATATGAAAAGACGAAAACGTTCCATGGTGTTTCATTTATCGCAAAACAACTTTATAAGGTCTATCTAACATTTGACCCCTAAGGTAATCCTTTTTGGGGGTATTTAACGCTGTCAGAAGCTGTTGCTTAGGTTTCGATGGGTCAAACAACATCAGCAATGCTTCCAGGGTGTCGTGATGGATTCTGTATTAACAACCGCTTTTTATCTGAAATATCTTAATTCAAGCTTTTGTCTAACGTATTTAGAGAAGTTTGTTTCCGTGACATTTAAGGTAATATTAAGAGTTAATGTAGGAAATAAAAGCAACACACAGTAAACATGTTTAACTGTCGCAAAAGGGAAAGATTTGGTAGGTCCAGATCAGTTCAAATTTCACAAGCAATCTGCAGCTTGGAAGACATTTTCTCTTTTATTGCTTGAGATCTTGTAACAAATAAGAAGTACACTAAGAGTAAAGCCGTACTAACAGGATTTTACAACGTTGCTGTCACTTCGAGTGTCAGCACTGAAATGTACCCCTCAGGAATTGTCAACGGCACAGAATATTGTTCTGGTAGGACAAAGAGTCTATAGAATGTATATGGACGTCTGTTTTGTGATGAAAAGAAAATATTCATAAAGGTAAGTGTCACGAAGCAGGCCGAACAATAAAAAAATATTATGTCCATGTTATGAGAAATTGAGAAAACAATACATTCTTGCAACTGAATATCGATTTAAACGATAATGTGATAAGAAACATGTTTATAAGTAAACTAAAAGTTGACTCTACCATGCAATCATAAATGCATTCATTGCATTTAAACTTCATTTTGAAGACAATTATGTGAGATATGTCCAAGTTAGTCAACAGCGAAATTTTATACACTATACAAAAAACGTACTCGAATTGTAAGCTCTGTATGAATGAACGAACGAGCGAACGAACTAATGAATGAATGAATAAGCGAATAAATAAATGAACGAATAATTGAATGAATAAACCAACGAGTAACTGAATGAATGAATGAATTGATTGGAATCAAATCGAAACTGAAAATTAAAAATTAAGTATTACAGTCTCGTTCACTTCTTGTTTTTTTTTTGTTTTTTTTGGTCATAAGTACATATACATTGTCTCAGTAAAAAGAATAATTATTATTTATTATGCTTGTTTTAGATAATTATCGAAAAAGGGATTCTTTGTGTACGGAGAAGAAACAACTAATGTGCGTTAATTTGAAAAATCAGCCAATCGCACGCTGAGATTATAGAATGCGAGCATTTCTCTATTGACAACGATTTCTTCTCTCTTATAACAGATGATACAGGTTTGTTAGGAAAAACGACTCTTAAATGATCTGTCGTGTAGTTATTTGTAAGTGGACTGAAGTGGTAGACAAACACGGAGAGAGAATATTTGTAAGAAGATCTATTTGATATTGGAATTTTGATTAATATAGTGGATAACGTAGTCACTTTTTCTAAAGTGGATTGGAAACAGGTAGATAGATATAAAGATACGTGACGCGGTTTATATAACTCCTGTAATGAAATGGAAACGAATGCAATATTGGACAGAATGATAAATTTCAAAGAATTTATAAGCATTTTGATGGATATTAATTCCTTATAGATTTATCGGTTTAATCCGCGACTTACATTATCTCTACGTAAAATAATGTGATTAGCTTTTTGAAGGTCCATGCAGTTTATATAGCATCTTGTAGAATCTATGTCAGCGATATAGAAAATATACCAAAGGAAGAAGTCGTGAAATTCGTGAGGTAAATTTCATAATCTTAGCTGATGAAAAGCGGAATTGGCATCTTAATAGAGAAACTGTGAACATGGACGTGGCAAGCTGTGACAGATTTAACGATAACATTAACTGCAGACTTACTGGATATTGGTGCTTTATAATGTCACATATGAATATATGGATTTTGTCTGCTATGATCATGTAGAGATGTGATTTCTTTTGAAATTATAACTTAATTAGTCGATTTCTTTTTTATGTTCACACAGTTTGAATAATTAGGAATATATTTCATGTAAAAGTTAAGTTCTAAAAATTCCAAAGAAAGTCATTGTAAAATGGACTCGCTCATTGCAATTATTTGACCAGGATAACGTTTCTTAACAAATTTCCTTTGTCGCTCTGTCAGGAAAAAATGGATGCCTTAAAGGAAGTAAAGGAATGGCTGTTAAATAAGTTTCAAACGTTTTCCGCAAATAGTGCAGCAGATAGTGTTAATTTCCGAGGAATAACTGCTTTGACGCCTCAAAATATTCCAGAATTTGTCATCCCTGGTTCAGAACATTCTTCGAGACGGACTAGCAGTGAGTGTTGCTCAGAACTAGATTTTGGTGTGAAGAGAAATTCTTACGGTGGAAGAAGTTATGCTAGCTCACCGCCTCCCAGTCCACGCTGTCTTTCACCCTCAGAGTCAGCTCCCTGTATCCATTCGATGAAAAATGGCAGCTGCCGTTCCGCGCCGGTGACGCCTAGACATGAGATAAGACAAATTGTAAGTTGCCGAGAAATTCGTTCAACTACTGGACTAGATCACGTTCCAGACGGAACTAATGATGATCCGCTCTCATTTGCAGCTATAAGTCTTCCTCACTTTCGCGTGAAAACATCGTATGGCTTCACAACACTCTCTGAAAATCCTCATACGCGAAGAAAAGAATCCTTATTTCACGCAGGCAATGATAACCTGCTTCCTAAACGATATTCTCCGAGGGCTTTCCGACAGAATTCTTTGAATAAAATAAACTTAGAGAAATCTTCTCCGGAGCTGAATCAGCTTTCTCGTTCGGCTTCTTGCATAACAACCAATGGCACCAGAAGCATGCCTTCTGTTATAGTAACTGCAGCAAGACAAAACAGCAGAACAAGAACACCGTCTCCTGACATTGAAAATGTCGCGGATCTTACAAACAGGCGACTTTCCCCAACATATCATATAAATGATGGTAGTGCCCGAAATCCACTTCATGTCAAACAAAACCGATATTACAACAGAAGACGCTCATCTCTAATAATAATGAACGAAAGTGGTGGTGACAGTTCAAGCCCGTCGGTATCGGGTGGATCAACACCGTCAAGGGGTTCCCAAGAACACATTACTGACCACCAGAGGCATAGCCTCGGTGACCTCCATGTGCCTCCGACTGCAAGCCCTACTGTCAAAAGACATTCGGCTCCAAATATTCCCACGGGGGATAAGCAAAAGATAAACGAAAGTTCAAAAGCACGTTCAAGTTCATGTGACGTCATAATGAAACCGAGACCACCTAATCAAAATTACTTGTTTGCTCCATTTGGGGAACTGAAATTCAGTTTTCAATATCTTGCAGCTTCTAAACAATTTAAAGTGTCTTTGATAAAGGCGGAAAATCTCGGAGGACATCAAAAACAAGACAAAAATATCAACGCATACGCTAAGGTATGTCTTATGCCTGGAAAAATACAAAAACAGACAAGTGCCGTTATAAAGAAGACAAGAGACCCAGTATTTGAACAGGATATGTATTTTCACAATATACTGTTAGAAGAGTTACACAGTATGGCTCTTACAATAAAGATGTTCTCTAAATCAGTCAACTTCAAGTCTCACGAATTTCTTGGTGAGGTTTACATTCCGCTCGACAATTATGACGTCATGGTTGAGAACCGGATATGGAAAGACCTGGAATCGCACAAGGACAGAGAGGTTTGTACTTCGGATTTCTAAACGACCAAGACAAAAAGTTTTTCTCCCTTATTTAAGTTTAAGATAAAGAAAGACATTAGTTAGATAGTATTCTAGTATTCAGTCGGAGCTTTAAAAAGGGAATTGATAATTTTAAATATCAAGTATTACTTGGTATCACTCAAACCTATTCTTGTTCGCCTTAACTTTTTAAACTTCATTTAAATTTTTTGTTCTATCAAAAACAGTGAGAGTAAGTGCTATCTATATCTTCTTTTACTATAGATAGTATATGCTTCCAAGTTGTTATCAGTTATTAAGTTTACCGGCATTTTATTACATGTGGGACGTTTCTTGAGGTTAAAAAAGTGAAAGTCATCTCCACAAGTGATATTCATAGGGACATGAAAATTCGTAACTGAATTATGCAATGCATTTTGACAAAGACTATCCAAAGAGGGATTCAAACTCGGGTCCTCCTGCATCGAAAACCAACTCTCTATACCGCTGAACCAAATAATCGATTCCCTTACGCAGTTGTCCAAGGTTGTATTTATACAATTATAGGCCGATGTGCACTGAATCATAACGATTACAATGAAATATATGTATTAGTTTTAGTTTAAAATCAAGTATGTCTCCTGTCTAAGATAACTAAGCCCAGGATTTAGTGAAGTAAAATCTTAAATTCATTGCACTGTAAGTAGCGTTTTCATTTGACAGTTGCTTTAGATTCAAAATAAGCAATTCATTCACAAAATATTCTTAAAATTGCAGAAACACGTACAAAATAGACATGATAATTCATATCTAACTTCAATGTAACAAGACATTTGAGAGATTTCTAAATATAAGAAATTTCTTTATTGATTCATTGACAGATATATGATACATGCTGTTACTAGAGGATGAGAAAAAGCCATGATAAGTATAAGTTGGGCTAATCCCAAAGGTGAAGAGGTAGAACAATTGAAATGACCTCAGTCTACACAAAACACTCCCTCTCTGGTCAGCAATCGTCTGGAGAAGTTGATACACTTTGTTTCTTTGCAAGAATATATTTGAATTTCTTTGCAAGAAATTTTTTAAAATAAACGTACAAAACTGACGCCCTAGATACTTTTATAGGGCGGCAATATCAGCTTTGTTCCTTTAGTTAGTGATAAACGTTTCTCACTTCAGTCTATAACCAGCTGGCAGTGCCACCTTGAAATGCCAGTGTTAATTGTAGAAGTTATAACAACAGATAGTGTTGACACATAATGTAAATGAAAAGACTAGGCATTTGATATACGTATCTAAATATGTTGGTTTTATTTACTTATGGTTGACGTTTCTGGCACAATAAAAACTGGCATGGCTTTTTTGTATTCTTTATGCCATCAGGTTCTATCTCTCTACGTCTCCACTTAGTGATACCACGTACTGTAATAAAGCTATGAATTATTTGTTAGAAAAATATTATGCTAGTCACCTAGACTTTGCCCTAACTGTCAAATATATCAATTACTGGTGTCTTGGTTTTAGTGTCTTTCTGAGACGCTATATCCACAGCCTATAAAATAGCTGTTTGCCGCAATCAACTGGAAGAGGCAGTTAATGGCACAAAATCACGTAGAAGAAAAAAAAAAGACATTGTTTACAGCTTTCACAATCTGACATCCACCAGAAAGCATGTCGTGCTTAAAATATTGCCTGATTCTTTTCGTTTTAATATTTGAACCCAACACTAATTCAGTTATTGCTATATCATTTTTATTAAGTTACGACATTTTCCCTATTCCTTGCTCTCCGATTACACTCATTAATAGGTTTAGGTTGCATTTTATCATTACTTTTTAAACGAGCTAGCAAATAAACTCCATGAAAAAACGGCCCTGACCTTTGTTTAATCAACTAACGAACAGTCCATATTTAGTGATGCACGCCTTTTGATTTTGCATACTTAATATTATGAATAAATAAACCCTGTTGAAAAGTATATAATTATCAAACATATGTGTATTTTGCAGAGAAATGTTGAGATTTACAAACGTAAAATATTTATTTTTGTTGGCTTGTATAATTTAAGTTTAGACAAATATATGAATTTGTAACAACATACTAATATTGAAATATTAAAACTAAAATTGTTTAACCTATATGCGAGAAAAATGGATGAGATCAGAAATAAAATAATTGAACAGATGCGGACCTTAAAATAAAATTGCTTAAAGATAATCACTTCAGTAAGTTCCTTTCAACCTGGATTGTGAATTATATGAAACGAATGTATTTACCCAGAGTTTCGCACATCAGATTTGAAAGTTAAAGACAAAAAATCTATTGAATAATGTTTCAAATTTCTGAATCACTTATCCTGGTGTTGATTACCAATTAAATGTATTTTACTTGATTAGAACAGAAAATGAGATGGTTACAAATTTGAATTTATTTGATTTATCCGTTACGAGTTATTTTCCGAAAGTTTCCAGATCTGTCTTGTGGAGGCTGATCTGGAATCTATCTTTAATCTCCTATTTCTCATTCGAGAAGTCACTTTTTTCGGCTGGAAAGTCTCTTCGGAGGAGTTCTGTTACGCTGCTTAATTGTCTGTCCATATATAAATAATTGAAGTACGTCTGTCGATACATACGTACAAGTTCATTCTTATTTTACGTCGGCATTATCAATAAAGCCCCTTGTCAATCATATTTACGTCTTCAAATTATGAACATTTCAAGTAAAAAAAAAAATACTTGGCTTGAGTAACATTCCTCGATTTTAGCAGCTTAAAATATTTCAACCGTGTTCTCATTCACCTGTATTATTGCAGCTATGCGTGCCATGATTACATTCATTCAATACGTTTCGATGTTTTTCAAGGTTGTCTCCCTTTAGTAGACTGTAAACGGGGAAGCCTTAATTTGATGTTTTTTTAAGATTAAGGAAAGAAAGAATTCTGATCTTAACTTGTGAACTGCCAAGTATGTAACGGCGCAACAGAATGAGTTGTTTTTCTTCAGAGCAATTAACTCCTGCTCAATTTAGATTTACAAAGACACTGAGAACAGGAACATATTAATATGGTGCTAGAATTTAAACCAATGAAAGAAATACTTTTTTCAAGAAGCATCAATCTGTCACAACCTCGTAGGCTTTGTATGCACGTATATTTGTGTATTGGTCTAGGTGGCTATGAAAGGAGATCTTGATGAGAGCAATTTATGCATTTTTCTTTCGAAAGTGTTCCTATGAGCATGGGTACTAAATAAATCCCTCACAAAGTCGGGTAATTGTACTTTAAACCATGCTTTTGGTAATTTGATATTATTTATGTTATCCTGCTTGTTTTGAACCAAAAAGTTTTTTTTTCTTTTCTTTTCTTTCCCTACAAATGTGGCATAACGCGCTCTTTTGATATTTTCATCACCGCTGTTTCTTGTTCAGTGATAATTTGTAGTTCGACTGACTGCTGTGCTGTCATTGGAGACTTAATCTGCAAATGGCAGTTACTCTCTTGACGGCCTTGCTTTAACGAAGGATTAGTACATGTTCTGACTTGACGCATTAATTTTGTTTTCTAATTTCTTTTTATACAATTCATTTGGCGGCTGCCGTGTTTCATCCAGTCTGTAATATGCTCTGACCAAGAAAAACTCTTACAGACATTATAAAGTGTTTATATTAAATTCTGAATAATATACCATGTTTTACATTAAAGTCTGACGACTGTCACATTTACCCTGTGATATCATTTAACGTGGAAGAAAGAATCAAAATAAACAATAGGTGTTTAACCCCCCCCCCCTCCCTCTCCGATAAATTTTATTAAAGACACGCTTTTGTTCAGCTCGCCTGAGCAGAGGCTCAAGTCAAAATATTGTGATACAATTCCGACCGACGTCCGTTGTGAGGAAAATTTAAAAAAACAAAACAATCTCCTTCTCTAAATCTTAGCTGAACTTTACTTTGAACTATTGGCCTACTTCCTTGTTTTCTAAGGTACAACATTGAAGTTTGAACTCTTTGTATAATTGTTAGAACATTTTTTTAAGCTTTTATTTGAACGGATCATGACCTTGACCTACGTTATGCTTTTGGATCTACAACCATGAAACCATGTCTATAGTTTTTAAGGTAGATTTCAACTTTGACTGTACCTTCTTTCTTACCTTCTTGCAAAAGTAACAGAAAATTTGCCTATCCCCAAGTGTCACTAGTTACTAATAAAGATAATATTTAAAATGTATAAATCCTGGTCTGGTTATAGAGATCAGGTCAAGGTAAACGTGTCATTAAGTTGACATTAATTTTGATTTCGGAATATACTGAACTTAAATTGAATGTCCTTAGTTTATACCAAATTTATTTTAGTTCGATTGTGTAGGAAGCTTTTAGCTTATAGACACACTCTCGAATCCGTTCCTGGAACTAACCAGTACTAAGCAATGAGTGTAAAGTTTCTTGCTTAAGGAACAACGGCTTGCCCCTGACTGGGTTTGAACCCGGGCGGCTAGCAATCCTTTGACTACTAGTCCGACGCGTTAACCACGCCGCCACTTCATGAATGTCCTCCTCCATTCTTGAATGTCCTTCACTGGCCTTGTTTGGGACCTTCATGGCTCTCTCTTTTTATCAATTTTGTTGCCAGAATCAAATATAAGAATGAAAATTCCTCTTTTGTTTAGCCATTCTTAAGTAAAACTACTATAAAATAAAATAATATGCGAACTAAATCAAGAAAGAAAACATACTAATGAAGATACTGCCTATTCTGTTACAGCTTTGGGCTCTTAAAAGTATGTCAAAACTTTTTATGCAAGAAAATGTATATCATATTGTGATTAATATGACCATTTACGTCACTCGGTCAATAAAACCAATCTGCACAAATACGTCAGTCCCACAATGTATGTCACAAAGGTTTATTGCGATTGCATCAAACAATAAAACTAATTAAGCCTAGGTTCATTGTCGCATCTTTGCCTTTATTTTACGGAACGCCTACACCTGCTTGATTTTAGATAACGGCTGCTGAATTCCTCTGTTGAAATAAAAAATTTGAAACGGGCAAAAGGCGTAGGCCTCAATTCATTAAAGAAATTTTAAGTTTAAAATGCCAGTATGAGCACAAAAATGTCACCCATTATATAGAATGTCAGGCTACATTATCAAACACATTATGTTTGCATACTTATTCTATTTTCATTAAATGCATGTAACTTGGTTTAAAATAATATATGATAAATTAGATCTTAATAAAATAAATTAAATCTGCATTTGAGGCATTGAATTACTCTAATATTATTATAATGCAAAAAAGACTTGTCAGAAACGTGTAAGGAACAAAATGAAACGTTTGTCAAGTATCATTACTCCGTTGAAAATTTAAATTTTAATTTCAATGCAAATAATGATTATTTTAAATGCATAATGCTTGATCACCAGTATTTCTTTTAAGCATTTGTCTTTGTAAGCTTCCTTGTAGTTCCTCAAAAGGTATACACTTGGTAATGGGAGGGTGGGCGGGGGCGTATCTTACAACATACACATACTGATTACTCCAGCTAACATTCCGTCTTCGTCGCAATATTTGAACTGTTAACGGGACGCCAGTCACTACTCCATGCTTATCAAAACTGACAGTTCTACCTCTATATCTCTTTATTACATGTCATTCTAAACAACACACTATGTCTGCTCGATTTTGATATTCATTAAGTTCGTCAGCAGTAGATGTAAACAACATATGTCAAGCAGAAGATTCTTCATAACTATCATAGAGAGGTAAAACACGTCTGAGAAATCTAATTAAAGGACATTTATTTTTCATTATCTGAGACATCATTGCTTTTTGTTGCGTCCATACAGGAACTTTGTTAGTAGTTATTCAATAAGTTAATTATTTTACAAAAGTACATTGGTCTACACGCAGAAGGTCTTTTTAGAGTCTACTTTCGTTGGCCTTTCACCTTGATAAAAATAGTCCTTTCCTTGGCCTTTTACCTTGATAAAAATAGTCATTTCCTTGATCTTTCACCTTGATAAAAATAGTCCTTTCCTTGACCTTTCACCTTGATAAAAATAGTCCTTTCCTTTGCTTTTCACCTTGATTAAAATAGTCCTTTCTTTGATCTTTCACCTTGATAAAAATAGTCCTTTCCTTAGCCTTTCACCTTGATAAAAATAGTTCTTTCCTTGGCCTTTCACCTTGATAAAAATATTCCTTTCCTTGGCCTTTCACCTTGATAAAAATAGTCCTTTCCTTGGCATTTTACCTTGATAAAAATAGTCCTTTCCTTGGCCCTTCACCTTGATAAAAAATAGTCCTTTCCTTGACTTTTTACCTTGATAGAAATAGTCCTTTCCTTGACCTTTCACCTTAAAAATAGTCAAGGTGAAAGAAGATTTCCGCAGTTATAGTTAGATTAAAGATCTCTTCCCCTTTTTCGTGTTCTTATGTTTACAAGTTTTAACTAACTGCAGGATATTTCTGTTTATCATTATTACTAAACTAAACTGACAGAAGAGTATCACTTACATTTTTTAAAGTCTGATCATGGCCTGCACTATTCGACATTCAGTCAGTTAATTTTCAACGAGCTACCCCAAAAATATTTAATGGATCCGTCCAAATAGAAAAATGAACATGTCCATTTTAGATAATAAGGGTATTCATTACTGTCGCACGGCGTGATATTTAGGCATCTCCTGATTCTTATGAAATAAATCATTAGAAATTATCCTGTAAGCAAACCATTATAAATTTGGAAAAAAAACATTGCAATTATAAGCAAAAATTGAAGTTTAGATTTCTCTCGGGAACATTATAATTGATTTTTTATATTTCTATAAAAAAGTTAATTCATTTGAAGTGAAATCGACGGTTTCATATTAATCTAGCACACACCGTTATAATGGTTGTATACAATAAAGTCTCAATAAAATATTCATTTGAAGTTTCTAGAAAAAAGAATAACAGTAATATATATTAAATGGAAACCAACTTGGATATCATATTATCTAAGAAATAAGAAAACAACGGCAGTAAGAGACAATGACTTCATTTCCTAGTCTTTGTTCAGGTTCAAACGCTTGAAAATCATTCAGACAATATGTGATTTCTTTTACTACTCCCTTGATAGCAATGTTGAAATCTTAGAAAATGCTGACTCATTGACTATATTTGCGAAGAAGCTGTGTTTGAACACCAATATCTTTATATATAAATCTGATAAAATGTGGTGTATGTAAGCACTTGTTTGACAGAGATTTTACTGCCGTTGTGCAAATACAACGAAATGATCCTAAAATTTGTAAAAAAAGAAGTCATGTCGAAAATCACTCTATTTGTCATTCTGTCATAACGAGAAGTAATGCTTGCATATTGATCTTTCTCTAAACGTTTATTGCGTGCATGAATACAATTATTTGCTGTACGTTGTTTCTTCCACGGTCTTAATGATAAAACGTTCTAATTGCCTTGTGGGATGTCGGTGAAGGAAAACAGAATCTGTCTTTGTTATTCAACGAAGAGAACGCGCAGTTTCCCACGTAATGAAAACACTTTGATAGAGGGGTATGATGTAACACGTGTTTTTATAAGGGAATGACTACAAATAATTATAGGCGAAACAGCAAGTCACGGTTTAAAGTTTGATTAAAAAGAACGCGTTTTCTAAAATCAATGAAGCATTCGGATTACATATAGACAATGATTTCGCTTCCTTGTTCATTACATCATTTTCATCGTCTGCAGCAAATGAGTTAAAAGAATATATTTACTGCTATCGTGTTACTTTATAAAGAAACTACAAATTCTAAATGATCTACAAGTAAAACAAATATCCAGTAAATATTTGGAGGTGTGGTATTGAGGTATTTTTCCCTTGGGAAAATCGTAAAAAGATTGTCTCCGTAAATCAACATGCAAAGACGCAACTGTTGTAATTTTGACTACAACATTGATTTTGTTGACATATTTGTTTGCTGTTGTTGTTTTTTTTATCGAAAGAATTAATTTTCTATGTTTTCTGTTTCCAACCAATTAAGTCACCGAAAAGTATTATACTAAGATTTGTTCTCGAATGTTCTTGTTTCAAGTAAAGGTCTACACGCTCTAGTTTTTATTTGCGTTTTATACCACCACTGTAATACCTCTAAAATGGTCTCATACAATCGAGTATATAAAGATAAAATAACGAACAGACAAGTGTCAGTGGTCCAAACCTGTTTTGTATTAAATTTGAGTTAAATTACGCTTTATTTTATCCGCCAATATTGTCTATGTCACGTATTCAAATTTGATCATGTGACATTTACGACTCGTTTTACGGATAGTGACCAAGTGATTTCGGTATTTCCGAAGCAATTTAAGACCCGGCGGATCATAAAATATTTTGATAATTTTATCCTTTTATATTTTAAGCACACTATTAACGAAAAATAATCATGCAGATAGGTTGTTGATAACGATTTTTAATATACGTGTACTACAATTCTTATTTTGTTATTTTTAAGACGATTTGGCCAGTATTTTACCTTTAAAACAATAAATATTTTCAGACAAGTGCGGTGTTAAACTCATATACCAGACTAATGAAGCTCCGTCTCGTCATTTTTGTGAACTTTTCACTAACATATACAATTTACCAATCAACTTACCAAGCATGCTGACTTTTCTGGTAGATGACGTTTAACTTTGACGTCTCTTAATTTCGTGTCATCAAAATAAAGATGCTATTTCTGTTTTCTCGGAAGATATTTGACATCCAACATTTAGTCAGTTGAGATATGAAGATTAATGTCGTGAAGAGAAAAATTGTCTTAATTTTTAGAGAAGGCGACAAAACCAGTGAAAAGGACATTTTTTAAAGTTGAAGTGGTAATCATTTAGTTCTTCTGACAGCAAAAACAATATCAACAACTTTTAACCAAAGCTTGTTGTAACATTTTTCAAGAAACTTAAAACTGAAATGGTCACGTGATCATGGCGGACACGTCGAATTTTCTAGTGTAAAGTATAAAAAACGTAAAACAGGAACCTACAGATCTAGATAAACAAAATAAAATGCACTTAACAGAGTAAAAGGTAACAGAGTAACAGGTAATATCAAGAATGACTAAAAAGAAGCAGAACAGGGGCGTTATAGAGAACCTAATAAGTAAACAGAAAGAAAATACGAGTAGTCCCCCACCCACCTGTAATACACAAAAACAGAGTGAGAATGGTGAGGAAAGTGATTTGACAAACTTGAGCAAAGGCAAAAGTGGAGACCATGGGAGATCCAATGAATGTCTAGTTACCAACGTAGCAAGCCAGTTATCACAAGCAAGAGAGACTTTGTATCCAACTTATGAATTTCCTCAGCATCAATTCGGGAATCAGTTTAACACACAGAACTATTTAAACACACCCTGTGCACAAAAAACACAAAGTGGAATGAACCAAAATAACCACAATCAGTATCTAAATCAAATGCAGCCATCCTATCTGACAACTGCTCAGCCTCACACACAGCCTCAAATGTATAGTCAGCCTCTAGTCAATCAAGGAGCGACAGGGTGCTTCAGTGAAATTCCTCAGTGGCTTTCAGGCATGTTACATGATATTAATAACAAGCTAGATGTAAAACTAAACAGAATTGATGAGAAATTAGTAAGACAGAGTGAAGAATGGAAGAAATTTGACAAAACACTGCAGACACAAAATGACAGGCTTACTAAAGTAGAAAAGCAACTTATAGACCTAAATGGTTTATACAAAATGAAACAATCAATTTCCAACAACACTGCCCAAGTATCTAATCTCCAAGCAGATGTTATGGAAATAAACAGTAAAGTAAAAGAATTAGAAATAAGCTGTCAAGCCAACAGTGACATGTTTGACAACCAAATGATCTCAAACACAGATTCAAATGAAGCACTTTCAGAGCACAAGAAACAAATTCTTAAGCTACAAGAAGAAAATGACCAACTCAGAATGAATATAGAAACACATACAGAAACTCTACTTGAAATTCAGTGCAAATTAATGGAAAACAATCTCATTATCTTTGGTCTTGATGAAACAGAAGTTGGGACAGATGCCATAGAATACACTGAGGGTATTGTGAAGAAATTTTTCAGGGAGACACTAGATATCAGCAGAAAAATAGTAGTTGACAAAGGTTACAGATTAGGAAAAAAGACTAAAGATCAATTGAACCCAAGGCCAATAGTTATCAAGTTACTATCCATAAAAGACAAAGAATATATACAGCATATGGCCTCACTCAAGCTAAAGGACACACAATATGCCATTAGAGAACAATATCCAAGAGAAATCCAAGAAAGAAGAAAGCCTTTGTACTGGGAATTAAGAAAGGCAAAAGATGATGGGAAGCAAGCCAAGCTAGTGAGAGATAAACTGTATATAGACCATGAGAGGTTTATACCAGGAAATGATACCCAAAGAAGACATAACAGTAGAACTTCTATAAACAAATACAAAGAGACAAAACTAGAGAAAACAAACCATAGGATGTTCTATAACAGAAACAGGAAAAATGTAAATTGGGAAAGTTTACCTGATCAGATCCCACTTATTAATAGATTTGAACATTTCAATACCCCAATCAACACAGAACTTAGAAAACAATCAGACAAGAGATGTGCTAGTGAAAGATCACCATTAGACATAGAACCAGATGCAAAGAAATACAGAGATAATGTAACAGATGATAGCAGTGATGAAGATTCTGGAGAGATAAGTTATTATGAATTCACACCAGGAAATAGTGCTGAATTTATGCAGGAAAGATACAGTAAAAATGTACAATAGGTCAGATCAGAAGACATCAATGTTAACAATAGAAACACTGGAAAGATAGACACTGATAACAGAAATTTAATAAAAATATGTTCACTTAATGTATGTGGTCTAAAATCAAAGTTATTGTTACCAGAATTTAACAAATTAGTAAATGAATATGATATACTAGCTGTGCAGGAAACAAAACTAGATAATCTAGATGATATTAAAATTGATGGTTACAAAGTATTCATGTCAAACAGAGAGGAAGTTTCTAAAATTAGATCAGGAGGAACTGCCTTTATAATTTCTGATAAATTGAGCCCTTCTGTTGAAATACTCAAAATAACCAGTAAACTTGTATTCTGGTTAAAACTTAAATGTAAAATTGATAACACAATCAAGGAATTATATATAGGGAATGTTTACATTCCACCAGCTGGTTCTAGGTATGAATATATTGATCCTTTTTTGGAATTGCAATCAGAGATTGATAAAATAAATAATGATAGAATACTATTGTTAGGAGATTTTAACTCCAGAACTGCTGATAAAGATGACTTTATATCAAGTGATGAAAATATTTTTAATTTGTTCTGTAATGATGAATTATTTGCAGACAGTAACAGCCCAATTCAAGAACTAAGAAGTCTAAATATCCCTCTAAATAGAAAGTCATTGGATAAATCAATAAATAATTATGGAAACCAACTTCTAGATTTCTGTGCAGCTAATAATATTTTTATATTAAATGGTAGAATTGAAAGGGATGCAAGCTCACCTGGTCTGACCTGTAAAGGATCAAGTACAGTGGATTATTTTATTAGTAGTGTATCCATACTTAAATACATCAAAATACTTAATGTAAAAGAATTTTCTAGTTTGTATTCTGATGTTCATAATCCAGTTGAATTGCACATGAACCTAATTGAATCTGCTTTTACAAACAGTATCAAACAAGAAAAGTACCAAAGTGAAAAAGGCCAAATATTATGGGATAAAAACAAAGAACATATGTTCCTACCTAATTTTGATACCCAGAAAATATCTGAAATTACAATGTATCTAGATCAATTGAACAGGGAGGAAAATGTTTCACAAGAACAGATTGACAAGTGTTTAGAAAATATACAGTCATTATTCCAAACAGCATGTAAAGATACTTTTGGAGAACCCAGATCATATAATACTAAACCTAAAATTAAAAAACAGTGGAAACCATGGTTTGACAAAAGATGTATATTAATGAGAAATAAATATCATATTGCCAAAAGAATATACAATAGAAATAAAACAGAAAGAAACAAAATTATTCTAAAGAATATAAGTAAGGAGTATAAGCAAAACATAAATAAAGCACATAGAAACCACAATAACAAAAGAATAGACAAACTAAGAAGTCTGAAAGGTTCTGATCCAAGAGAATATTGGAAATTATTAAACTCAATTGACAAAACACAATCATCCACTAAAGCAAGTCTGCAAGAATTATTCAACTTCTTCAAAACAGTAAATGAAGGAGATCCTAGCCAAGAAGATGATGTTAGTCATGATGTCCCAACTGAGATTAATGAAATTATAAACATCAAAATTACAGAAGATGAGATAGTAAAAGCAGTTAAAACTCTCAAAAATAATAAAAGCCCAGGTATTGATAATATAATAAATGAGCATATTAAAGTATCCATTGATACAATGCTACCAATCTATACACAACTTTTTAACATAATTTTTGACTCAGGTAACATCCCATCAAGTTGGACTAAAGGTATTATATTACCAGTTTTCAAAAATAAAGGAAATGAACAACTTCCTGAAAACTACCGTCCAATCACTTTATTAAGCTGCCTAGGTAAATTATTCACAGCAGTCCTTAATAACAGAATCACAAAATATACTGAAGAGAATGACATCATTTCAAAGAGTCAAGCAGGATTTAGAAAAAATCATTCCACAATAGACAACTTATTTGTACTACAGAGCTTAATAGATATTTTAAGGTCACAAAAAAAGAAAATATATTGTGCTTTTATTGATTTTAAACAAGCCTTTGACACAGTCTGGCGAGAAGGACTGTGGACTAAACTCGTAAAATATAATATCAATGGTAAATTTTTAAAAATTATAAAAAGTATGTATGAAAATATTAAATCCTGTATTAGAACCTCCCAAGGGACATCTCAATTCTTTCCAAGTATGATCGGAGTGAGACAAGGTGAAAACTTGTCCCCGATACTCTTTTCCCTTTACCTAAATGACCTTGAATCCTTTCTAACAGAAAATAATGCACAAGGAGTAAGAATTAATATTCAACATCAAGATTTATCTATGTTCTTGAAATTATTTATCATACTGTATGCTGATGATACTGTTCTGATAAGTGATACCCAAGAAAATTTACAGTATGAATTAAATTTGTTTGAACAGTACTGTATACAGTGGAAATTAACAGTAAATTCCTCCAAAACCAAAATATTAGTTTTTGGATCAAAATTTAAGAACAAAATACCAAAATTTACATATGAAAATGTTGAACTGGAAATAGTAGATGAATATAAATATCTAGGATTGTATTTAGCAAAAACAGGAAGTTACAAAAAAGCCATTGATAATATAGCCAAACAAGCAACTAAAGCTATGTATATATTATTAAAGAAAATAAGACTTCTAAACCTTCCTTTTGATTTACAAATAGAATTATTTAATAAAACAATTAAGCCTATCCTACTCTATGGTAGTGAATTATTTGGTTTCAGCAACTTGAATACTTTAGAAAAAGTCCAACTGAAATTTTTCAAATATACTCTTAATCTAAAAAGATCAACACCCTCTTTTATTATATACAGTGAACTAGGTTTGATACCAATTAAAGAAGAAGCTAAAATAAGAATGATATCTTATTGGTGCAGATTGATACAAAATGATGTCAATGGCAATATAAACAACAATAATTATAAATTAGCAAATAAAGTTTATACATTTCTCTTAACCCTTAAAAGACAAGGAAAAGTAAAATCTAAATGGTTAGACACTATTCAGAACTTAATAGAAACTAATGGATTCCGACACGTTTGGATAAACCAAGAAAATATCAATCATAAATGGTTTCCAGTAGCTTTCAAAACAAAAATCAAAGATCAATTTCTCCAAACTTGGAGTTCTAATATTAACAACTCCTCCAATTTTTTATATAAAACAATAAAACATGATGTTCAAATGAATAAATATTTTTCAAAGATTCCAAATTATTTTTGCAAAATACTCACAGCATTTAGAAGTAGAAATCATAGATTACCAGTGGAGGTCGGGCGTTATTATAATATACCTCTCAATGAGAGAACCTGTTTTCTCTGCAATAATGGAATAGGCGATGAGTATCACTACATTTTAGAATGCTCTAAATTTAATGAGGTTAGAAAAAAACATATTAAGCCATATTATTACAAACACCCCAATACAATGAAGCTAGATCAATTATTTAATACAGAAAAAAAAATAGAACTTATTCAGCTTTCTAAATTCATTCAAATTATCCTTAAAAGTGTAATTACACCACAATACTAAAAGCCTACCTGTACAAGAAATGTTGTTATGCTATAATAATTCTATTATAAAGTTTAAATGACATAGAAAGATGTTGTTAAATTTTTAAATTACTCTTTTTTTCTCTACTAACTAATTATGATAGCCTTCCAATATCACTGATTTAATAACTCAAGTTGTAGAAAAAAGAACTATATCTATGATTAATTTTTTTTGTTGTTGTTGTTTTTCCTGATGTTGTTTGTGTATTTAATCATCTGTTGTAAAACAAATTAGTATTTCATTTCTTTTTATCACAGACAGATCTCAATGATATTCCTGCCCTAATTATGGTTACAAGGTAAACAGTATATAAATGTAACATGTAAAACTAAACACAGCTGTTTTAACTTTTTTGGTATACTCTGTATGTTTATGTATGTCTATATCTATATGTAAGTACATGTATGTATGTAAGTGTGAAAATCAGGTTTAAAATTGTTTTATAACTTCTATATGTTAATGCTCCACATTTATTTTATTTTTTTTTTTTCAGTGCTTGTATGCTCAAGACTTGGAATGTCTATATATGTACTGTGGTGAAAAAAATAAATGAAAAAATCTACAAATTAAATTCTTACTCAAACAGGCAAACTTGTCATTTTGTTTCGGACAAGTTGCCATTTGCTTGAGTATGATATGTAGATCTAGTAGCCAAAAGATGTTACTACTAAAAATTCTAAAATTAGAGATTTCCCCCCCCCCCCCACAAATTATTGTAATCTTTTCAAAATGATATGTTATCTCTTTAGTACATTGTATTTCTGCCGTTGCTGTTATTATTTTTGATATAAGGCAAAAACAAACAAATGCATTTAATTATATGTTCTTGGCACAACCTAGAATATATCGAACAATTCACAAGCTGACTTTAGTAGTGAAAACTGAACACACTATCACGACATATTCATATTGTTCTACATGTATGCTTCAAAATGCTGTAAATTTTTGACAGTAGTTTATTTCATTTATTTATTTTTTTTTTTTTTTGAAAGACGATAATTTAATTTTAACATAGTCATTAGATTCTTTTTAACAAAACTAATGAGTGAAGTAAAAACAATTTATTTTAACACAAGACCAAAAAAAAAAAAAATAACTTACCACCATTACAAGCTATTCTGTCGGTAAATATAAAATGCAAGAGAAACGCTCTGCATTTTGTCATACAGAACATTACATCTAGTAATAATCCATTCTCTTTTTTTATTTTTTAGTTTAATTCAGCTTTAATCATCTTTAGTATTTCACAAACACACTCAATATCCGAATTTTGCACAAAACGGTATATATGTATTATCAAGCACAATTTCCGGCCTACCCACGTGCGGCCGATTAAAAAAATGTAAAAGAAAAGCTCAAAATAAACACTCTTCCGGTTATTTTGTATCAGACAATCCGAATATTATTGAGGATTAACGGGACAATATTGACAAAATTGTTACACAAGTTGACCAAGTCAGACGGAACGTGTTAAAAACACAATTGTGAATTTTTATCTTTAGAACAATAGGTCTTAAACCACTAATTTATATTTTGATATTGAAAAGTTTAGGATTGGTTAATTATTTTTCACTAAAAGATGTAGCTAATACTTTATATGTTTGGAATGAATGTTGTCTTCTGTGATCACGTGTAAATGTTTATATATGAATTTATATCTCATGTTTATGTATTATATACATATTGAGAAAAGGCTAAATAAACTTGAAACTTGAAACTTGAAACGAGTTCTTTTCTCTTACGAAATAGACTGAATGGTTTTGTTTGTTTGTTTGTTTGTTTGTTTTTTGGCAATCTCAGGATCGTGTTCAGTACTTCATAAACTAAACTCACATCAAAGTATAAGACTACCTGTTTCTGTCATAATTTAATCGTTCACAAGCTAGATTATCTTAATTTGAAATTGTGTCTTGTACCTTTTTTATAATTTGCAAATTGTAACGAAAATGACAATGAGAGTCATGCTGTATTACATAAATTAAAAAAAAAATGATATAGGTAATAAGCTTTGCAAGGCCTTGGCAGATACATGGCTAGAGTAAAATAAAAATCAGAAATATGATCAGCTCGAAGCTTCACGACTGTGTTTACCGTTTTGTCTTCCAAATAACAACCAAATGACGAGGCAGCCGTATATGAATGATAAGATGTTTTTATTACCTTATTTCTATTTTCAGGACCTTGGGTTTCTCTCTGTAGGGCTCAAATTCAATCCTGGACTTGGAATTCTAGCTGTCAGCATTGAACAAGCCAGACAACTTCCCCTTCACCCGATAACTGGAGCCCCAAGTAATTAATCAAAAGCATTTTGCTTCTTCTCTTTTTTTCACAACTGTCTGTTACATCTCCTATTGAGAAGCCCACATGAGATTTTTTAAGTCTGCTATATCACACATATTTACGAAATTATAGGTCCTTCAAGATTCAAACCAGTAATACATCATATTGCCTATATTTTTCCTGAATACGGATAAAGACAAGTCTAGATAACACGATTCAAGACATTTCAACATTTAAAAATATGTAAAGATTTAGTGTTGTATTATAGATCTGTAGAAATGCACTACTGTAAACTTTTGTGATCCTTGTTTCACTAAGACTAGAAAAAATCAAACCGTTAATTTATCTCCTGAAATTCGAAAGAAAAAATGCAATAAGTCATTGAAACTGTTTGATGGACGAACGGATGGCTGGACAGATGCTTGAAAAATTAATCTATTTTATTGAATCGTTTGACTAAATATTATCATGTAGATAAAGCAAAAATCAATTTTTAATTTTCAATTTAGACTTCATCCGATTCGGATCTTCAAATGAAATTTCTTTTACATTCCAGATCCATACGTGCGGATTGAAGTCACGCAGCCTAACAGGTCTGTGATAAAATATCAAACAAGTGTTCACAAGAACGAACCCAATCCCTGTTTTGAACAATGCTTCACATTTGACGTAAGTCCACATGCAGATGACATGTATGCAACATCGTTGAACATCTTAGTGTATGATCATGACAGATTCCGCAGTGATGTTCTAATTGGACAAGTTGTTTTAGGTTGCCTAGCAACAGAAGTTGGACAATATGGCCACTGGCAAGAGATGCTTGAGAATCCCAATCTAATGATATCAAAATGGCACTATCTTATAGATCTTGATGATTAAAAACTGCTCTCCATGGAATTACTTATTATCTGCTCAATTAGTCCAATATTTTCTATTAGAAACTTTCCGTGAATGAAATAGCTCACTACGTGAGAGACATTAAAACCAAGATAAAGAAAATACCTGCTGGCAGTTTTCATGCTAAGTCTCCGTTGCTCTTATAAGAAGTTTTTGAATGTAATTACAAATGCCAGCCCTTCATTTCTCCCACTGCACTGCACGTTTTAAAAGTCTTACCTAACGACAACCATTAACAATTATTAGTTTTAGAGAAATTGTGAAATAACAGTTGCTTAAGTGAACATGATTTGTTCTCATTTTAAAAATCCATAGAAGTCTGGCTGCTTTGAAATAAAACTCTTAAGATCTTTCAATTGTTTTTCATTCTGTTCTTTGCCACAATGTTTGTATTTTATTCATTAGGCAGTCATGCATTATATACAGTCATACATAAAATAAATAACATCTAATTGTATAGGAATTTATTACGTAAGAAAAGAACCAAAGCAGAAACTAGTTTTTTTTTCTTTTGTTTACTTCAGTAGATATAATATCCGCTTTTTACGAAATCTATAATACTTTTAATTTACATATTTTTTGTGTATTGCATCAAATATATCAAAGCGAAATAAGACACTAATAGTAAATTGAAATAATTCCAATTATTTAACTGCACTTAGTCTAGAGTTAATACAGTCATCCCTTGTAATATCATGTTTCATTGGTTAGTGTTGATAAAAGCAAAATTTAATATTTTACGCTTAATTCATAGCATTTTTAGGGGATTTATTTGTCACATTTCAAATTCTTTTTTTGTTTTTATTTTTTTCTCTCATTTTTTTCACACTGCATAACAAGAAATTATTTCTTCTTTGCTTTATTACAGTATATTATTATTAAATGTTAACATAAACAATTATTTGTATTTTTTTTTACTGCGTATTTGTTTTATATTGTCTTATTACCGAATATTCTTTTCTAAATCATTAAACATACAAAAAAGACTCAGTCCTTTCATAGACCATAACCATTTACTCACATTATTTCTCAAAATGTGGTTTCTGAACAAAAACATTTATTATAATAGATATTATCTGGTAACTGTATCCATTTGTGGTCACTCAAAAACTGAAAAAATGACATTTCGGGCTTTAGATTTAATTAATTCATAGAATGATCAATAAGGCGCACAACGAACGTGAAATACAGATTTTTGCAATTACATGTACAGGGCTGGTAAAATTAAGACACCAGAAAAGGGAATAAAAGTGATTATTTGTTAAACATATCGAGAATCCGAAAGCGATTGTTGGAAAGGCAAGATAGGACTGGTGTGTCAACGGCCGGTAAATGTTTTGAAAACCAGGAGTCGTAGTGAATATTGTATTCTTTATATTTCTTCAGTAAAGCAGCTATGCACTCCTGCTGGGCTGCTCAAGCTACGCAGGGAAATGAAGCAATGTTTCAATGTATTCACGAAAGCTTGTTGTAAAGACGGATTAATGTAATCACAGTAAATACGATTGTTAGATAGTTGCAGCTGTCCACGTACTTTAAAACACATAATTCAAGTTATGTAAAATATTTTCAAAAGCTCCTTTTTACTTTCTAGAAGTAATGACCTTATCATAAAAGAAAAATGTAATGTGTAATATCTGTTTGTCTAAGGTAATTTACATATTCTCGTATTTTTTCTATCCTGTACTTTTTTTTCTAGAAAACTCCTTGAAGTTCAAAATGTGATTTTAAAACCGAATTATCCAAATTTTAGATAAACAGAATTGACGAACACATCTAAAATAAAGGTATTTCTCCTGTTTAAGAGTGAAAGTTACTTAGTTGGTTTTTAAAATTAACAACAGCGTAAGCACTTATGTCTTTAGACAGAGTACCAAGCTGCCTACCACGAGAAATACGTGCATTTTGTGTCATGATAGTATCTGTTAAACTGTTTTAATAACAAAAGATTATGTCTGAAGATATTATTTTTCCTTCTCTCCACAATGCACATCGTTTTGAAAGCTTTCTTGAAAATGAAAGCTATAATTCAGATTAAACACTCTCTCGAGACAATTGGCTAGAGGTAGTAATCAGTAAAGTTTAAGATTAAAGGCGAGTGTTTTGTAACATTAGTTCAGTAAAAAGTGATCTTATTTTTTTTAATATCAAGATAATGGAATGAAAGTCTACGTCAATAAACTGTGTTAAAAACTGGTCACTGATATAATAAATGATATCTTTGGTTTTAACATCAGTATGTGAAAAAAAAAAAAAATTGTTATTAGGAACATCACAAGCTGGCGACAACAATAAAACAAGCTCGAGAAAGAAAGTTTGATGTAAAGAGACCATATAGGACAAACCATAAAAGATTATTAAGTGTTTTCAAGTTTTTAAAGCTGAAACTTCTTTTTTCTTGTCATAAACTCCCATTTACCTAATTGATCGTCTTTGAGCAAGCTGGAACAACTGATAGTGTGCGCATCTGGATAAAAGCCACGCCTAGTCTTTTTAACATATTCACCAGGAACCAGGATTTTTTTAAGAAAGCAAGAAGCAAACCTGTCTGGTCCAGAGATGCCCGAAATATGTATAAATGCGTTTTCAGTTTACCATTAAAAGTTTGCCTATCTTCTTTTCATAAATGTCATTTTGTCCTCTTACCTTAGGTTCTAATTTCGTAACTTGCAAGGTATCTTTATAAGAACATTATTTTAAATCTTATGTAGTCGTCTGCGTCCTGTTAGACTCGATGTCCCGGTTTAGTTTACAGATATATCCAAACCAATATTTAGCTTTATTTCAAAATCTTTTCAATTTTTTATTTTTTTTTTTTGAATACAATATTTCGTCATGTTTATCCTCATTTCAGATTCGAAATCATCTGAAATCTGGGGAATAAAAACAATAATGATTGTAAATAAACTCTAGATAAAATTACAAGGAAGTAAAAATAATATAAAATACATGACAATCAAAACGCAAACTTAGGCATATTTCACAGAGATATTGACACTTACAAGAAATCACAGTATCAGTAAAGTTTATATTTCTGTTCTTTAGTATAATTATTACACTAATACTTCGATGTCTGTACTTTTTGTCTGTTATTGCGAGGCCAAGGAATAAATTCTTTAATACTTTTAACCTTCTGTTTGTCAGACTGAGAGCTTCTGACATTAGCAAGATTGAAGCAATTAATGTTACAGCCGCTCTTCCTGAAATTAAACTCTGCCAGGCAAATATCGTCTTAATAATTGTTAATTTTCTTGCTTATTTATTGCAAAGTCGAGAAAAGTCTAATTTTATAATAAACAGGGATTGTACGATTTCAACCTATTGATGTTAATTAAAGAAAAAATAAATCTAGACACTTTCAGATTTTGACTATATTTAAAGCAGCTCATTCATACGTTTGGTAAAAAAAAATGATTCCTTCTGAAAGACATTTTTTCAATCACTAATGTATAGTCAAACATATTACCAACAAAACAACTGGAAATTTACTAAGAATCCTGAGAAAATCTGACCAAAATATGTTTGAACTTTGATGTTATAGCGCGGCAACGATCTAAGCCTATATTGATAACGTGGTACGACGCAAATTGTAATAAAAACGCAAATTGTAATAATTATTACAATTTGCGTTTTTATTACAATTTGCGTCGTAACATCTATACGGTTCGTACCGCTATAAACTAGGCAGAGTATCATTTTAAAAAATCAGCGACACATTGTAAGCATCATTCATTTCTAATTATATGTATTTAAACTATTTCGAAGGAATTCAATTTTCTGTGAATAAGCTGCTTTAAGTAAAACAGTTCTATAAAACACAGCTGTTTTAACAAATCGAATGCCTTTTCTGGAACTCAATATCTTCAAACAATATAGAACAGAATAAAACAGATATAGTGTTTATTTTTTTGTTAAAAAAAACGCGTATATACAAGTTCGACATAATACAGTGCAAACCATTATTATTCGTGAAGTAGTTTAGAACAGTGAATTGCAATATAAAAACTATGCCTTGTAGGAACGGATTCACTCATGCATCAGGATAGGTGAAAATGTATGGTCATTAACTTTCATTTTGAACAGAAATGTTTACAAATTGAGTGTACAGTAACGTGCATTTTGCGTGCATGAATCTATCAAACCTCGTTTCTTTTACGACCACAACGATCGTATTTGTCCAAGTAGCACAGGAAGATAACAGCACAACACGTACTCGTGCTGGTAAATTTCTCATTTTCTTCTCATGAAATAACATTACTTTTGCATCGGTACCAAAATAAATTCAAAGTTTCAGACAGGTTCATAAAGTTTAGAGATTGAAAGGTAATACTAAGTGATAATCACGGTCACGAACGGTATAAAAGAAGAGAGAGTTGTTCTTAAGTCTTAAAGTGAGAGAGGTTGTTTAGAAAAAAAAGAAACAAATATAAGATAAAGCAAACTGTAAATTAAGCCTTGCTTTTAAAAGTCCCTTTAAGCTCAGAGACGAATGGAAAGAATTTATTTCAGACACAGAGCTCATAAATTTAAATAATTTTCTTTTTCTATTGTTGCATTTCAACAAACAGTAATTATTTTCCTAATGCTAGCTGACAGTTTTTCTAAGTGAATCTTTGACATTTTGAGATGATTAATTGATGAATCAATTAATTAATCAATAAGAATGATAAAAAAGCGATTTATTCAGACACGCTAATGTTGAAAGTCATGTAAATAATTTGAGTAGATTATATTGTTGAGGTAAAATACTTCTTAGACACACTGTTTAGGCGGTAACTTCTCGGGTTCTCATTTTCATTGTTTCTGGTGTTTTTTTTAATTGATCTATAAATACATTTATGTCATCTTTTCCTCTACTTTTTGTCTGTGTACGGAGACTGCGTTTTTCGACTGGTTTTTCCTGATATGCCTTTTACACCTTTTTTATCTATCTTAAATTAAACCATACTAAGTTCTTGATTACTGGTATCATATTGTGCCACCTGGCAAAGAAAATGTGCCGGTCAAACATATACATTTATTATGTTTCTATGCATAGTGTCATGTTAAATGGTTGACCGCAACGACGGATGAAATTTATAACATCCCAAAAGTCAAAGAAACATTTTGCAGTTACAGACGTAGCCATTCTGACTGTTATGTGGAAATACTCCTGGGGTGATCAACAAATATTTCGCTAAAGTCAAGAAGACGCACGCTCCGAGTTACAGTTGTAAGAATCTGCCGCTCGAACTTACTAAACATTACTGAGATCAAAGCATTTTGGGACAAGACACGAAAGCCTTGCGACCAGAAAAAAAAATATGCGACCAGAAAAATCTACGTTCAGAAAAAATGTGCGTTCAGATAAATGTACGAACTGACTTGGTCGAGTAAAATTGAGGAGAAAATTATTCTAGTCCTTGTTATAATCAACGAACAGAGAAACTTTGTCGTAAAACTAAACTTCTTGTTGACAAAATGTCTCAAAGAAGGAGGGGGTGGTCGCTTCTTGATGTCAACATCAATTTTCAAACATGTCTTTATTAAAGGATCGCTTATAACGTGTTCATGTCTTGACTGTGATAAGCGTTTATACTTACTGGTTGACATTAAAAGTCGAAGTGCACTTTCTGTCACAATAAAATTGGAAAGTCATTTTATGTTGACCCCTGAATATCCAACTGTCAAAAAACTAATATTTGGCCATAACTTCCAAATTAGAAAGTGGATATACTTCATACTTAAACACAACATCACTTTGGACAAGACCTTGCCACTGTCCTGTATTTATTTGACCTTAATCCCTGAATGACCTTCATCTTGAAGATCCAATTGTCCAAAAACTTTAACATTGGCAATAACTTTCTGATTAGTAAGTGGAATAACTTCATACTTGGACACTGCACCCCTTTAGACAAGACCTTCCCACTGACCTAAATTCATTTGACCTTGACCCCTGAATGACCTTCACCTTGAAGATCCAATTGTCCGGAAACTTTCACACTGCCCATAACTTTCTTATTAGTAAGTGGATTTACTACATACTTGGACACAACCCCCTTTGGATAAAACCTTCCCACTGACCTATATTTATTTGCACTTGACCCCTTAATGACTGGTTCTCAGATCAAAGGTCAAAGCACCACTTTCGGGGGCATTGTCATCATACAGTGACAGTTCTTGTTCGAACTTAATTTTTTTTTTTATATATATACGTATATTGATTTAACAATGAAATACAACGTACGAATTTCGATCCGTGAACGATAAACGCTTATAAATATTTTCGACTCTTTGAAAAATGTCGCTTTTTCTTTCGGTTTGGGCTTCGGCAAAAACAAAGTCCAGATCCAGTGATAAGCGAATTGTCTATATCTGAATCTATGTAAAATACTATGTGTTCAATTATAGCAAATGAAGTTGTTGAGCCAGTCTGAAATCATTTGCACTGCCACGGGTGACAAAATTGTAGCTTGCTAAAAAATTGTTACCGTTTTTTCTTTTAAACTAGTATGGACATTTTGGCTTAAGCAACGTTCGATTTTTGAAAGTCGCTTTTAAAAACCGCTCGGTTCTCGATATAATTATGTGAAATCTCTGCGACATAACATCACAAAACCATACAAGAAAATGGCAGGAAAATAGGAGCAGTAAAACACTGCATTTATTTACAAATTCCAAATAAAGGAGTAACACAAAATAATGGAGAGTGGAGTTGTTGATATTCCATTGCTGACTGATTATTCTCTGTTGTTAGGTCAGTGCCAGCCGTAGCACAGTCGAGAAACAGCGGTGGCACAAAAGGATATGCAGCATTTACACTTTTGTAACAATTTATAGAGCACACATCGGCCCTAATGCCCTCGCCAGTCAGGTTAGTACACCCGAGAAAAATTATGCTATAAATATATATCAAAAAGAAATGAGTCTATTATAATGGTGAAGCAGACGATATATCAGTTGCGTGCAAAACATCAATGATGTATTAGTCTCCTATTTGTACAACGATCATTACGCTAAAACACAATATTAGTTAACATGGCATGCTTATTTATCACTAGAATTTCTCTCTGAAATCCCAACATATGAAAGCTTGTTTAAGTTACGGCATGGACAAGGAGAGTTGACACATTTTCTCGAAGAATATTTTAAAAACTGAGATGATGTTACAGTCATAACAAAAAAACACTTGAAAAGGATGGAAAATTGTTTAGAAAATGTTCAGTGATTAAATAATCAACCAATACATCCAGAAGACCCATTTTAATATGCTTTACATTGAGATGCGAATTGAAATTTTACGCATGAGTCAAACGACGGAGGCATACGAACTACAAGCGTTTGTGTAAACACAGATGTAGTTTGCAATCTAGCAACTACGAAAATGGATGCCATAAATGTACAACAGGCATATTTTTTAAGTCACGTGACATTTCTGTTTCTATTTTTTTTAAATTAAAAATGATTTTGCTTTCGAGTACTTGAGAATACAGTTTATTTATCAGGAAATATTTATTCTCATAACTGCCTGTTCAGAGAACACGGAAGTTGGGCAATCGCCGTTTCAAATATTTTACTGTGAAATCTTTTTTTTAAACACAGGAATAAAGCTGTAACATAATCTATCCTTGGGTCACAGAAATAGTATCAGGCTATTTTTTTGAAAACTCAAGGATAAAGTTTTGTTGCAATGTTCTTAATTATCCGAGCAAACTCTGTTACAAATAAAAACCAAATAAGTATTATTTAACAGTTTTATACTCAATCAACGCCGGATATCTGTAAAGATATTACTTGCTCAAAATATTTCTGCAGAATTTTAAATCAATACTTCCTATCCATTAAGCTACACAATTGCAGAAACCTGTAAATAAAGATTTCAGTTTTCCTCAAGAAAATCTCTAAAAGAAAGAATCTCTAATACAGGCAAGTGAATTTACGAGGAAGTAAAATCCCTGCACGTAATTACACACATACAAAAACATCTTAAGATGGTTTTCTGAAAAGAACGAAAATGTGGCTAGAAAGACATTCACCATTTTAAAGGAAATAAGTCCTTGGTGATTAACCTAACAAAGATAGTATATAACGGTGGGTTTAGATAAAGCAAGAATTATTACATTTGTTACACTGTTACATTTAGTGATCTAATATATATAACTATATTTTATGTAGATAATTAAAATTGTTATAACTGTAATAACATTGATTTGTCACTAAGATATTACTGTTTATTTCTTTTTCTTGTGAATAAATGAAAAAAGTTTTACACCTATCACACATTACTGATCGCTTTACCTTACATCAGGAAATGAGTTATAGCACAATAATGCCTTTTACTTTGATAAGTATATCATTACTGCAATAACTGGTTAATTTTCAGACATATAAATCTTATTTCCAATCAAACTGGTTTCATCAGCTAGTACAGATGAAAAGTTTATATGAAACGTATATCAAGATATAAGGTGATTTATTTTTACAGAGAAAATATCTTTTAATGAAATACTCAGTGTAGGTAATTACATTCTGTGTAACAAACATTACAACAGACAATGTAAATATATCAAATTGTTTCAAAAATCAATTGAATTTCTTTCTTTTTTTCTGGAAAAAAAAGTGAACGAAAGCTACATCACGCCACTTTTCTTCTATTATATCAAAATTAAGCATTTTTTGCTTTAAACCATTTCTTAAAGTCACTTTAAATTTCGAAAGTGATTAATTTTCAAAAGATAACATTGCCCCATGTGAATATTGCTGATTCAATAAAAAGCTTCATGCCATAGAGGACAAGTGATCACCACTTCTTTTCCATGACTAATGAGCCTAATGTGTCAAAATGAGATTTACATGTTGACAGAACTACTATATTCACACATCAATTTTTTTCAATTATCAAGAGAGTGATTTAGAAACCATTTTCGAAACTCTTTCATGTATAAAAATAAAACACACTATGCATGCATAATAAAAATATGTTGAAACTTCCGTCATTTAAACATTATTCAGCCTAAATAATATCACTCATGTCAAAATAATGTATTTTCAATAAATCATTTGGAGAACTGAATCCTGTTGCTGAATATCCCTTACTGTTTACATGTTTGACAAACATAAGGTTGTAGTCTTCAGTTGGCCACATACTACACTTCATGACCACAGACAGACGGGCGGGCGAATACTTAAACGAACTCATAATGTCATTTACCCATACAAAGATTGATAAACCTGACACCTGTTCTTTTCCTTTTACAAAATGTGCAAAGAATGTCATCGAAGACAATCAACAAACACACTGACATTAAATGGACTTAGCGGAATTCAATTTAACACAACACTGACATTAAAAAGATGTCACCAAAAACAATAAGCAAACGCACTCATATTAAATGGATATCACCGAAGACATTAAAACACACTGACATTAAATGGATGCAACGGGAGACAATTAACAAACACACTGACATTAAAATGATGTCACGGAATTCAATTTAACACAACACTGACATTAAATGGATGTCCAAGAAGACATTTAACACTGACATTAAACGGATGTTCTGGAAGACAAAAAAAACAAAAACAAACTGACATCTTCTACAATTAATCAATGGAATATTGCATATCTATCGTACATGCTCAGTGTCTTAGAACTAAAGATAATTTATAACTAAAAAATATTTGTTCTAAAATTTGTTCTACAGACATTAAGACTCACAGAAGGTATACATATAGAATAGCTATCCACCCAAAACTGTACTACAACAACTACATATTATTGCATTTAGTTTATCACACTGCTGGAAGTCGAGGTAAAATTGGAGTAAACCTTCCATTTAATAAAGCTTATCTCTTGAGTTAATCATGACAGCTAAAAACAGTTTGATTATTATAAATGAGAAAGTGTTTATATTAAAAATATATATTAAAGTTATTTATTGAAGGATATTACTCCATGGAATTTTGTAAACAACTACATCTTTCCATTAACAGACTAGTTCGACTTTCGAAACTTTCAAGTGTTTGTTAAGTACAACGTTCCGAACTGAAAATATAAATGGTGTCAAAACACGAATAAGCCATTATTTGAATCATTTATTTTGTTGCTTAAAGTAAAGTTAATAGTTCCTACAGTCATTATAACACTTGACCTATAAACCGTGGATTATCGGAATAAATGAATTAAGTAATAATGGAGTGTTTCTTGAATCATGCTAAGTGTTTGGCTTATTTCGGAAAAACCAAGTAAGAGAATCAATGACATTTGAATTGTTTTAATGTAAATAACTGGCATTCTCTTTTTTATATAAATTTTAAATTTTTGATTTATTTGTACTATTTATTTTGTTATTACTTAATGTTTTTATTTGTATTAACTGATATTCACTAATAAAATCTGTATTCGTTTAAATTGTTTTCACTTCTATTTATATGGCGTGTGGAACGTTGCAAAATTCGAAAAATATTTTTATGTGATATAATTTTATATTTATATTTTAAATTTTTCATTTATGTTGTAAAAAATATTTTTATGTGATATAATTTTATAGATTTATATTCTAAATTTTTATTTATGTTGTAAAAAATAAATATTTATATGGTAAAGTTCAGTATTTATATTGCATAAAATTATTTATGTTCTATATTTTTTTTTATTTTTGAAACGCAAATATTTATATGGTAAAAAATATTTATGTGGTATAAAATGAAAGTCAGCGTAATGCATTAAAACGGGATGCTCCGCTGTCTAATTTTTACATCTCCATGGGCGCCGCCATTTTATTCCATACATCCAATGAGAGATATCGGTACAAAATTTTACCTTTGTATCCCACAATGCAATTATAGCATATGCATCGGCTTTTTATTGAATATAAATGAAATATTATAGCATATAAATAACAAAATATTGAATATAAATGGGGAAAAAATATTGTATGTAAATGAAAAGTTATTCCATATAAATAAGAAATTATTGAATATGAATGAAAAAATGAAAAAATATTACATATGAATACGAAAATATCAAATATAAATGAAACATTTCTTGAATATAAATGAGAAAATATTGAATGTTAATAAGAAAAATTATTGCATACAAATAAGAAGAAATAGAATATAAATGAAAAAATATCGCATATAAATGAGTAACTATGGAATATAAATGAAAAATATCGCATTTAAAAAAGAAAATATAGAATATAAATGGATAGTTATTGCATATGAATAAGAAAATTTGGAATATAAATAAATGTATAGAATACAAATGAAATTTAGCGAATATTGCAACGCTTGACACGCCATATATTTAGCCCGGCAATTTGTATTGTAGTACGCGTTTGTACCTCGTATTCTTGATCAAACTCTATCCATAGTCACAATACTAACAACCTTCACCAGGTTTGCCATTTTATCTGGCTAAAGTTCATTCGATATTACGTTAATGGATAATGATAATGACACACCGAGTTGTTTGTTAAGAAGTTGCAAAAAACATTCAAACAAAACTTGTAGGTATGTATGATGCACGTAGTGCTTAGTTAGAAATAAAGTGTTGCCTCTTCAAAACAGAAGTTGTATGCAAAATTGAAACACAAAATTAAAAAAATTAAAAATTCACTATATATGATCGTAGATTAGAAATATTGACTCGTCTGTCAATAAGGCCCATGTAAATCGTAATATTTGTAATTATTGTTGAACGGTAACACAGAGACGTTTAATTGCATGCAAGTTATTTTCACCTAATATGTTAATTTAAGTCTGGATTCATGGGTTAATTATTATTACTGATCATTAATTATTTTATTACTGATCATTTAACAACAAAGAAAATATATTATACACTGGCTAGCCAGACACGATTCGCGAAAAGCACAACAACTCGTTCACGGCATATGCAACGCTCTTAACCGGCATAAACGGTGTAAAATTAGAAAATTTTTGAGGGTCAGGTAAGAAAATTTCAGATTTTAAACTAGATTTTCAAGTAATAACCTTACCATTAGGCCTTATACGGCTGCCAAGTCCTGAAATTGATATTTCTGTTTTCTTTTTCTAGTAGTTAGTTTAATGGGCCGCAAACTTTTGTGCATTACCGTTTCAAACGCATTTTTCTTGAGCTAAGTTTAAGTATGGTGAAGAACTATGATTGCACAGAACTTTGTCACTACAAAGCAACGCAGTATGGTATTTGAAAGCATTTTACTCGTTGCTTGAATGCTTTTCTTTAGATATATTTAAGCTGCAATTTACTGTCATGTACATGATAAAACATGGTTTGATAAACTTAGAAGTATTGACATCAACAAGCCTATTTGAGCTATCGTTTTCCATATATATCATTTAGCGCTGTCTAGAGCTGATGGTCGAATTACAGTATTTAATATGTTCTGAACATATCCGAAATTTTAAAATGCAGTAAAATGCACAAAAAGAATACTGAATAGAGACTTCATCTTAGTAATGCGCTTCAGTGCGTTTCGGTACCAAAAAAAGATGATCTGATAATCGAACAGTTTTGATTTTTAGATGCGTTATAGCAAAACTGCACAGCACACGAGTTTAGAATCATCTTTGAAACTTAACTTTTCTGAATACTTAAACAGGATAAAATATTACGTAGCATTCACGTCTCACAGTTTAGAAAAAAAAGCTTATAGTCATTACCAAAAGGTATTTGTTAATCATAAAATGGTTTTGACCTTACAATGTTTGTACCGTAAAATAAATCAATAACGCCCTAACTAACTAAAGAGTACACTTTTAAATAAGCAGAGATGAAAACATCGAAGTCACCGAAGTACTAGATTTGTAAATATTTTAATAATCATTTTAATTTAAAAAAAAAATCCTCAACTCGAAATGCGAACTTCAACGCGTTGAATTATTAAACATAGGATAAAGTCTTTATTGATCATTATTTCATAACCGTTAATTATCCGCCAAAAAACATACCAGACGCCCGTAATCTTTCTGAATATCAGAGCCAATATAAATAACATTATTCCGCCAGAGCCGGAAAAGTGATACTGATATTGGCCCTCCTGTAGCTCAGTTTCAATACGACCTCAAACAAATAACAGGGCCTATATCAAATCAGTTATTTGATAACACATAATATTTATACTTGTATACTAAGAATTTCTTACTCCCACGCTTTTTTTGGTTAAATTATTACAAAAAGACCATAAAAAAGGTTGGTGACGGAATTATGTCTGAAGAAACTGTTCAAAATATTCTGACCACCAATGTTTTCGTGTGGAGATTGCAGTTAACAATAATTTTATACCAGCATCGCATAAAATGCTGTGACACTCAGCGTAGCTAATTGGAAGTGCCGATGTACAGCGCGTGGCCTCACTTTTTTTGTAGATTGAGGGATAACTTCAGCTTAAACATACTGAAATTCCACAATGCGTTTCTATCTCGTGCCGATAATTTCTATGCAATCACAGTTCTTCATTATAACTTACCATAGCTCAAGTAAAGTATGTTTGAACCAGTAATGCCCAACAGTTCGCGGCCTATACTGGTCAATGTTCACGAATGATTGAACAAACTACCAAGCCCTGGACACTATGGAGTCTAGAAACATAAAGTTTCAGGACTTGGCAGCCGTAAGGGGCTGATTGTTAGGTAATTATTTTAAAATTTAGTTAACACGATGAGATTTTCTTACCAGACCATCTAAAACTTTCCTATGTTTATAATACCGTTTATGCCAGCTACAAGCGTTACACATGCCGTGATCTCGAGCTCGGCGTAGTGTCGTTCGCGAAGCGTATCTGGTTAGCCAGGGTGTTATAGATGCATGTCAACTTAACTTTTTCTCTTTTTTTTTTGAAAAACTGCTGTGCAGAGAGACCTCCCGAGCACTATCAAAACCAAAAGTAGAGTGTGTACAAGAATTTCATATAAATATCGGACATTTAATCAGCATTTTCTTGAAGAATATTAAAAATGAATATGTTTGATGTGATTGATGTACGCAATTACACGTTTCAGACTGTAGAAAGTGCAGAAGTTGTGTTTCATTTCAGCACACCACTAAACTTTTTGTCCGAGTTTCGGAACGCAGTGACTGTTAAATGAAAAGAAGACACGCGTTTATTAAACAAAGATATTTTTATGTTCCGTGCACTCCTAGATTTCAGCAACTCATCGGTTTGAATTGTCGTCTGTCTGATTTTTCTGACTGTCTATATTCGCAAATTATGTTTACAGAAGAGAATAACCGGTGCGTCACCGATTCAGCAGATTTCGCAGAATGACCGCCGATATGGATCTGACCGAGAAATATAAATTAGTGATTTACACAGCAAGCAGGTATTACAATGAGATTGCTTTGAAGAATCATGACGAACCCTCGTGCAAAAAAAAGAAAGAAAAAAACATTTGAAAACATATAATTTTAATAGTGAAGCAAATAAAAATGGAAAAGTAAAGTTGTTTTAAAGAAGGTAATAAAACTATTGTGAAGGTAAGTAAATAGAAAGTGATGTTTGCCAGTAGACGGTAGAATCTTCACATTTATATCTTATGCTTAGTTTCATGTTTACCACTGAGAAATATATACTTCATACATGATGAATATAGAAAACGAGGCAAAAACTAACAATATTCTGGAAAGTAAAAAATCCATTACTCCTTAGTGACAAATCAAAACGAAATGAATTCAGACACAAATCACGCTATTACTCTTTTTATGGCATTTATGATCTGCAGCGGGCAGTCATCTTCACTAATTGAAGATCATTCGCTTTTATGTAGACATAAAATAGTTACTGGGGATTCTCCTTATACATGTCACGCAATTAAAAAGACATACCTCATGTTCAATGAATGCAGCCGATATTTTACAATTGTCAGACAACATCTGAGGCAGCACTTTGTAAAGCACTGATTTTGTGTTGAGAAGGGTCAAATTGCATCTTTGTAGGACACCTTACAAAACTTGATTATTTAAGGACGATGGAACAGTGTTGAAAATATTAAGCAATACAAATCATACTGATACAATGGATATAGTGTGTAATTAATAAAAACTGAATGTTTACACACTCTTCAGTTTTTTTCATCAATGTAGTTTATGTAAAGTCATAGTATTAATATCATTAAAAGTCATGGGACACATTTTTTTGACCTTGAAATTTTTATATGAGCGAAAAATATATGTCTAACTAAAACAGTTTTACAAAATTCCGCAGGTAATTTTTATCCTAAAAACGTTTTTACACACTTGGTCGCGCGCACCTGTCACGCGCGAAACCGGAAGTGACGCACATTTATCCCTTGCCACTTGACACAGTTGTCTGGACTGTTAACAAAAACTTAGAAATTATGATTATACTTCCTGAAGGGAATGAGTAGGTATTAGTTGAAATAAAAACAAAATTATTTTCTGATATCGAACGCCTTATGTGCAAACATTGCTAGATGTTTGTTTATATTGACATATATACTACATGTCAGAAGTTCAATTAACTTTGAAACCTTTGGTCGACATACATATTTCTTAATTAACATTCTTCCCAAATGAGTGTAGAGTTGAATATCTAAAACAAAATGAAATGAAAAATTATACAGTGATACAAAATTATTGAAGTATAGAAGCCAGCTTGTTTATAAAAACAAGTAAAAACTGAATTTTACATTATAAAAACATATAAAACTAATATAAACAAGAATAAAATCCGTTGCATGTTTTACAATATTTATGTAAAATATGTAATTGATTTGTAAATAGAAATTAAATTTATTGCATTATTTATCAAATATAAAATACTTAAAATAAGAACAACAAAAAAACATTGCACTATAAGGTTTTGCAGAAGAGAGTTAAGTGCACGGGGCTTTATTTTTTATACATTTTATGTAAATCTGGAATTTTAAAAAAATCAAATAAAGGAAATAAATAGAATAAAAAAAACACAGGTTAGAGATCATTCTACTTGTAATAAAAGCTTTATTTTTCTAAATCTGACCAGAATTTCTTGATAAACTTGAAAGCACATATAAAAACGGTTCACATATATGTTTATATGTTATTATCTAAATCAAAATGTAACATACCCCCCACCCCAACCACTTTCTCGAGTATCAGGTAACCTTAATCACACTTGCATTTAATTCATTTCACACTTACTGAAGTATGAATATTAAATTATGGAGAATAAGAGTATTAAGGTGTAATACTGACGTTCATATTCACGACATATTTTATGTTATTACCCTTCCAGATTTTTTCTCCTTTTTTGATTGGCTATTGATCCGCCGAAAGAAATTGATATTACCGAGCCAGACAGGTAATATACACATTAAATTCCCCCTTTTGGTACCCCATGTTGTAAACGTTGTAAACAACATGCGTTGTGACGATGCGCGTACGGTTCGATTTTGTAAAGTGTAAATTCCGATATACAAACACTTTTTAATTGTTTAAAAAAATATATATTTACCAAAATAGAGTAGTGATAAATATTCTCATCAGTATTTGAAACAAATATGACCTCGCCAAACCTTGATATTTATAACAAAAAAGTGTCTTCAACAGACTACTCCTAAACAGGAATGTTTTTCGCCGCTTAATATTTTCCGCTTTGCTATTTTTATGACAGGTTTCTCTTAACTTAAAAGCTGGAACGTCTTTAAACTTTCATTTCTGTTAACACTATGAAGAAAACCACACTATCTGTTTTTATTTGTCTAATAAATCAGTTCTGTCGCTGAAACAAGTCAAGTATTCGACAGGGAGAAGTGATGAACCTACTGTAGAACGTTCAGTAATGCAATATTTGTAGTATGAAAAAATCTCTATTTAATAGTCCACACACCACCACCACCACAACAACAACAACAAAAACATGTTAAAACCTAGCAAACAAATTGCTGTTATTTAAGAGAAATGCCATTGTTTAACATACTCTGTCTCTCATAAATTCCAAAACACCAGCTTTTTGACTTGGAAAAAAACTGAGATTACGTCAAATTTTTAACATTTTGATGTAGTACCTGTCTCCATGTAATGCATCGATTAGCCAATTTTGATTATTTTTCAGTGTTTCTCTCATTGTGTCAACTTTACATTTTCAAATTGTCTGTTTGCACACAGTTTGCTGTTATGTAAGTATACATTTACAAATTTTTGATACTCATCTGTCTAGAAAGAATAACAGACAAAGACAGTAATGCTAATATATCTTGCAAGTGTAGTATTAGTTTGTGTTGTGCAGACACCCAAGGGAATAATACCTGTTGACATATTGCTTTGTACAAAGTACATATGAGGCAACTTTAATTGCTTACCAAAGCTCGTTGAAAGGCAGAATGACAAAGTACCAGTTTGTCTGATAATATGGCTTTTAGAATTTAACACAATGCTTAGAAAACTGTTCTTCTTCAGTGAAGAGTATTTCGGTTTAGCTTTTCACTTGCACATACCCTCTTAACTATAACCTGGCTAAATATCTGGAATGGACTTATCCATCTTCCAATTTGGACAGAACTATTTATTGTTTATTGGGGTGATTATAGAAAATGTGCTGATTGAATCATGATCAGACTGGACGGATGTGCAGGCTGATCTTGGTCTGCACCGGTCGCAAAGGCACATTCAATTGCCTCCAGCAGGAAAAGGGTTAAATACATTGCAGATTTCCAACTAATTCGAGACTTCTTATCATAGCGAAAAACTGATTCAGAAAACCGAATTACTGATCACTCAATGAGCGCAAACAAGAGCAAACATGTATAATAGAAATGTCAATGTATTTAGCATAGTAAAAATGACTCCTTTGTTTATTAAACCTTAACAAAGCTAGTTACTACGGTTTCTAATTCCCATAATGTTTGAAGTCAGACTTTACATTACATTAACATAGTACCGGCACTTATTATATGGAAACAAATATTTTCTATAGATATAGATAACATGTTTAGTCCCTTTGTTAAAAAAAGTAAATAATAATTAAAAGCTTTGCAAATCCCCACAATAAAACATTTTATTTAGTTTCTGCATTAGCTGTTACCCTTTTCGACTTAACAAAATTTGTCACAGACACAAGCTTTATTGTGTTTTAAAGGTAACGTCTACTTTTCACGACAGTATACCATCGGGAATATATATAGATATAGGTATAGATATATGTATATATCAAGATATGAGATCCTTGCTTAATATATAATGTTTTGAGATACGCACAAACAACGACGGGCAAGGTAATTCTATATGCTAAATGTAAAAATATACAATATTAAGTTATGGTACAAAAATAAATTGGTTTTATTATTCAGTAAATCTGTTTATTATATGACCTATAAATAGACGCGATCCCATTGGTACAAAGCGCAGTCGGCGACCATCAAATAAAACTGGACTGATAAAAGTAAACTGAAGTTAGGGTCCCCTGTTTTGCACCGATATTTGTTTCAAATAAATTTGACAAAAGTTATAGTTATTGTTCGAGGAAGAGGTCTGCATGGTGTTTATAGACCTGTGAAAGGATTTGTGAACCGAGCGAGCGTAGCGAGCGAGGTTTCCAAACCCCTTCACATGTCTATAAACACCATGAGAATAATAACTGACTTACCTACATTTTCCTTTGTTTTAAAAAGTTTACTTTGGGTTTTGACACTTTTGACGTAATGGTAGATGTATAAATGAAAAAGAAGGTTCATAGAAAGAAGAAAAAATGCGATGCTGTTAGTGTTGATATGTGAAATTGTATGTATCTTTCTACGCGCCTGTAAATATGTTTGCAATCAATAAATACATAAGTTTTCATTGCATGGAAAATTCGTGCGTAACTGGTACAAGCTGTGGTGGTTAATACACATCTTTCAAAAGATGTTCTTGTCAGGATATGAAATAGATGACATATTGTCGCAGGTCTTACACATAAACAGACCAGATCCTGTCGCAGACTGTGGATATTTTTGAAGGAAATGGTGAGTTTTGTTTTTTAAGTCTGTTCTAAAGCATCTCATTGTCATATCTTCATATCTGGGGATTAACCGGTCTAAGAAAGCGTTATATTTATTAAAAGCCCGTGAATCAACAAATATTAAATAAATTTACAGATTTTCCAGACAATTTGATCCTGGAATTTGGGGGAAAATGTAATTTCACAACATTTCATAGATATTCAAATTTATAAATTTAAAGATTGAAATATTTGTTAACTGTAATCTGTAAATTTATACAATATGTATAAATTTTACAGATTATTCATAAATATAACATTTCCTTACACCTGATAAACTTATTGACTATTATTCTTTCAAACAATCGATATAATTTGTTTTCATTGAATGCTTTTAGCTGGAGGTCGCTATTTCATCGGTGCTTTTTTCAGGTCGGAGACTTTTTCTTATATTGGATCTAAACACTGTCTCTCGTTGGAAAACAATCCTTCAATCGGATGACTCAGATTTGCTTACGAAATGAAAATCAATGAAAGCATAATAAAAACACTAGTTTTAAATTGCGCCAATTAATTTCATGGATTAAAAGCTATTTTCACTTTATCAAGTTTACAGAATTCGAACTTTCGGGAGTTTTTCTTCTTACGCTGACATTTTTTTATTATTATTTAATTTATTTATCAATTTGTTGGGGTTTAAGTCACGTCGGCACAATGAAGGTCATATGGCGACTTTCCAGCTTTTAATGGATGAAGACCCAAGGTGCCCCTTTGGACATTATTTTAGTCCATAGCGGACACCTTGGTAGAACCACCGAGCGAGATTTGATTCAAATTGAAAATTTGGTATGTTATAGCGCCAGATTTAATGTAGGGAAGAAGAATACCATGTTCTAAGGGTAGAATTAAATTTGTTGGGTCTGTGTGATTGTTAGTATTTTGTTTCTTTAAGTATTTCATGTTTTTTTTTTGTTGTTTTTTTCCCACTTCGACCAAAAATATTATAATATTTTCAATGCATAACCTTCTAAAGAATTTTGTCAATAGATTAAAGAAGGAAATGTTGCTATTTTTGAAACATATTGTAATAAAGCATTTAGCAACCCTGATATCATGATTACAATATTTAGAATTTAAAAGTTTCTTTAAGTCAGTTGAATAAATCATTATTCAAATTTGTAAAAAAAAAAATCAGGAGGAAATGCGTCACCATGGAGTCACAAAGCCCCACAACATATACTTTTAAAACTTGTGCCAAAACTCTCTTCTGTATATTAATACAAATATTAGCTACCAATTTATCTATCAGATACCTGCCAGTATGTACTCTTATCAAACCTACATTGCTAAAACATTGTCTGCTGCAAACAAACTGCAACGTTGGGCTTAAAAAGTCGTATATGATAATGGTGCCACACCTCTTGCAACAATTAATATTTGCTATTCTGTTACAAATATTTATTTGATACTAACGGAAAGTAGTTTAGTGATAAAAAGTCTGAATTTGATTTTCTTTTTCAAAAATCTCAATGTTAATTTTGAATATATTTATGGAGCAAAAAAGAGGTATACGTCCTCGGAAAACCTGAAATAAAAAGCATCATGTTTAACATGCAAATCAATATTCCTTTTATAACAGTTCGAAAACCTGAGGTGTAATTAAAAAGTATTTCCTTTTTACGATGTTGAAGGATTTATTTAGATAAGGCAAAAGAATGGCTTATTGTATTCTTTATTCGTCAAATTTAACTCGATTTAATAGACTTACAACATGCAATGTTAAACGAAAAAACAAAGTGTCTTTGCAATAAACGTGTCAGTTTGAATTTAATAAACAAATCTTCTATATGAGCTGAAGGCAACGTAGGGAGACCATTTGATCAAACCTATTTAAATTACCTTCTAAAGGTAGACCTCTGCGCTACTGAGCAGTTCCCTTTTGGACAATACAGATTTTTCCCTGGTGGACTAACACAGACTAATCAAATTCTTTTAATAGCAGCCTCGAAAGATTGATGATCTTAATATATATTTAAACAACTTGGACACACATAGAACCAACAATCTGAAATAATCTAAGTTTGCGGAAGTAAGCTAATTGTATCAGTAAAGCAAACAAGAGTACAGAACCAGTCTCAATAAACGTTGAATCCGTCGAAAAGGACGTTGTTTCTGATTTTGTTTTGAGTAAGTTTAAGACAGTTTGCGATCTTCAGACAAGCTGATAAGAGAAATCAAATATCATGTAGCTAGTCCTATGTTGCAGTACACAGCATTAGACACTTGATTTATATTACGTTATTTCCGTCTGTTGATTTAAGTGGCACTCTCTGTAGAGAATTGTTGAGTTACTTCAGAGTCGTAAACTGATGTGACCAAATGAATCTGAACAGGAGCTACCAGGATGCAACCAGTTTTTTTATATTGTTCTGGATGTAATAAGTTTTATCATATTCTTATATTCCAGAACAAGATTAGAAATCAGTAACTTAAGGACTTTTATTTGTACGGAAATTTGATTTAAGACTGAAACTTGTGACGTAATATTTCACGGGTGCATGAAAGAACGTCTTCAAAATAATGACTTTATGTTGTTTGAAAAAAGGAGAGATTTAAGAAAACCGTATATTAGAAAAAAAATCATTCACTCCATTGCCACAATGTGCTTGGTAATTTCGAAGAATATGATATGTAAGTAAGTAATATTTGTAACAATATATAACTTATCGAAGTCAGTGATTAACAAATACCCTGTAGGTTTTCCTTCAGTATTATAGTTGTTTAACCACAGCCTTAATACAATAAAAGAAATATAAGTTATTTTGACTATTAAAGAACTACTTTCTAATCTGTCCGTAGTCTCCAAAGGTCGGGTTTAAATATTTCGCTAAATCCATAGCTGTTTTACGATAAAAACTGATTCAAGTCTGTAAAAGCTATTTCTTTGTTAGAAATTAAAACAAAAAAAGAGATACCAAAATCTTCGCAGACATGTTTTCACCGCTAATGATTTTCCGCTTGGTGTTAATTTTTGGCGATTTTCTTTGAACTTAAGAGCCGGAACGTCGTAGAACTTTCTGCTAGGTTAAGTCAGCGAAGAATACCACACCTCGAATAAGTATTTATCAGTTCCGTCTCTAAAGTAAGTATTCAAGCAAGGAGAAATTCCAAAGTAATTTTAGAACTATTTTAGGAAACATTCAGAAATTCTAGTATGAAGGAAGACAGGACTGTTTTAGATACATTTGCATAAAACATGAGAAATTCTCCCTCAGTTTACCTCTCTTTCTCTTTTCGATATATATATGCACATGTTTTTCTTTTCTTCTTCTTCTTAAAATGATGTTGAAGAATTAAACAGTTTGATACAGCTCTTGATACCATATAATACATCGATCAGTCATGTTAACTGGATGCTTCAGTGTTGCACACACTGTGTCGAATACCACACGTTTAAGATTGTGCTTGTTTGCATTGGGTTATCTGTTATAGAAATTCAAATTTAGAAATTTATTTAGTAAAACTGGTGTATCTGAGAACAACAGACAGTCAATACACCTTACAAGTGTAGTATTAGTTTATGCAATGTGTACCAAGGCTCGTGTGGCGTTGTAAAGAAGAATAAAATAGTGTCTGATTGTCTGTTAATATGACCTTTAATTTTAACATTTAATGACTAAGGAAGCTGTCCTCCTCCGATGACCAGTCTTGAAGTGAAACTTATCAGGTGTACATACTTCTAAAGTTCAATTACACTACCATTTACCAGTAAATAAACCTATCACATTATGGGAATAATAACTCAAAGAACTGATATCTCTGATCCACTCAGTTACTAACAAACGCAAACATGCAAAAGAAATTATACTTTATTTAGAATAACCAGAATAAAACGAATAAGAAGTAATAGTTTAATAAATCTGAAGCTAGACATTGGCTTCTTCCTTAGCCCCCAAAAAAGGTTGGAACTTTGATTTTAATAATGATTTCAGACTTTTAATCAGTTCATTGATTGATTGTGGATTAAAGCTGGTGAAACGTGATGGACACAGTGGAAAATACTTTAAAAAGCAATGAAATCGGTCCATTTCTATGGAAAATATAAATATTCCTCTTTTCAATTCGTTGTTTTCTATACGATTTAGAATAGTCATTTCGTAACATGTACTGGACACAACAAGAAGACAACACAATTTAAATATCAAATACATTCCCCTTCATATGAAATATATATTCTCCCATTGTTTTCGTTCGTTGGGCTGAAATTTAATTATTTTTAAAGAGACCTACTACATCATTCCTGGAAGCATTATAACTGCTCATTTTTCTCTTTTGTTATGAAATTAATAGCCTAAGGAAGCTTTGAAGGATGTGTTTTACAGATTTATGAGAAAGTTTTTTTTCTCAGATTGTTAGTATGAAAAAGACTTAACATTCTGTCAACCTGACTAAGTCTCAGTGGATTCTGCAAAACGTCAGCTATCTTGTAAATAGAATTATGTCGGTACGTTGCATGGTAGGCCATTAAAGATTTTTGTTCTTATATAAATCATTTTCAGCTGCAACTTGCCCTAAAAGTTTCCCAGGAGAAATGATCTGGTGCCTTAAAATTGAAGTCCTTAATCTAAAAGAATATATGAGTTGAAATTAAACTAGTCCTACAAGGCAGTGATATTCAGTTGTGTAACTCTTTGAAATGAAACACATTTGAATATGTCATTTAATGATTTTTGATTAAGCACTCCACGTATTATCCATTCAATAGTTTTAAACTTGTTTCTTCTTTTGAAAAAGTGTAAAAATGAAAGAATAAAGGGGAAGGCAAGGTTGATTTATCGTGTTAAACGTTGAAAAAATTGTATTGTTTTGTGAAATCAGAACAGCCCAATTTACAAGCAATATTGAATTAATGAAATAATAAAATGCCATTTTATAATCTTATACAAAGCATAACGTCTTTGTAAGATCTGTTTGTACTGAGGACTACAAAGAATGAAAATTTGTCATGTGTGTTAAAACATGTTGATGTGATTAAAGAACACAATGTTTAAGATTCTTGGGAACAGTCAATGTATTATGCATGATAACAATGTTGATAAATATTTGGTGAGCACTTACTAGACAGATAGACTACAACTGTTGCAAGAGCACACATATTCCCCCTGTTAGTACCAGACTATTGTGCTTAAATTCTGCATCGACATACCCAGGTACAAAATATTCATTACGTTCATTGTATTTATAATTTTGTTGTTTTATAAATGCAAAAGAAAAAATAATTTTTGAGATGTGACAAAGAATTGTGTGCACCACAGAACTTGACTTTTTATTTGGTCAAGAGAGGGCCATAACACTAACTCTACCATAGATGCAGAGTTATTGCCCTTGACTTACACATTTTATGCCGCGCTTATCCCACAACATACGAACAAGTCATAAAACTCTACTGAAATGTTAAATAGCATAATTGTGTACCCTGGCTGGAGAAGAGAACCAGAACGTGCTTAGTAATAACGCTTGAAATATAGATTTCTACTCAAGATTTTCAAACGGTTTAAAGATAAAATTAACTCAAAACCACATTAATGTTTAGCACGTGTTGATTCCGTGTGGCTACTGCCTATAAATGCAGAGTTACCGTCCTTTAAAGACAAGGTTTGCTTTGCTCGTATCTCACAAAATATACACGTCCCGAAATGTTCTGCAACCATAAGAGTTGTACAACTAGGTTCAATAGGTTGGAATCGTAGGTTTTTTGTGTAGATAAGCATGTGGACTCGATATATAACCCCTGACTAACAAATTGTGTGTGGCATATAATCTTATAGAGTATAACAGTCAGTCAGCAAATTCACTAGACATATTTGTAGCGTGTTAAATAGTGCATCTCGAATCTCCAGGGACATACACATGGGCAGTCGATAGTGCAAAGTTTTACACGCTGCTTAATATTTTCTGTGAAGATAGAAGACTTTTGGTCAATCATAGATGTGTCCATAGAACACGGATGCCCCCACATTCCGCTGTATTGTCACAAAAAATTCCTGTACAATTACAGGTGCGTATAAAGTCTAAAACTGCTATTTTTAGCTTTATCATGAAACATTACTACACCTATCTCCAATAGATTTGCGTCAAAATACCAGGTGTGTAAGTTCGCATGCTGACAACATTTTTAGAAAGTTTCGTGGCTCTAGCAGTTAAACGTTTGTAGTTAGATGCGACACAAGTCTAAAAAATATATTTTCTGGTTAATCAGGGGGCATAAATCTGCAAGAAAGTTGCGTCAAAATAACCAGGTGTGTAAGTTCACATGTTGACAACTGTCCTTAGACAGTTTCATGACTAGCAGTTACACGTTTGGAGTTACACGCGACACAAACCCGTCTACGTGCGGACAGCGTGACGGACGGACAATGGCAAATCTATATGCACCCCTACCTCCCCCCTTAAAAGTGGTGGTGGCATAAAATCTTTACATGATGAGGTAGGAAACACAATTTAATATGACAGATGGACGGAGGAATAAGGGCAAAACTAGACGCTCAAGTCCAACAAAAAAGTAAGGGATAAGAGTTAGATAAAATAATTTGATTTAATTATGCAACATTCGCGTAATATGTACATAGCTGGTAAAAATGCATCATTTTTTTTCTAGGATATAAGTGTATTTAGTATTTTTGTCATGAGATGAAAAAATGCAAACTTTAAAAGTAAGGGTAATACTTATTTTGTAAAGAAATGTTCCTTTTAGACCTTATCGCATGTTTTTGTTTGTCCCCTGTATTTACATTTCTTTAGATTGTTTTATATATAAGCATTATACTAACTTACAAACAGGATGACACATACAGAATTGTATTAAACAAATGGCAATGCCATTTTTCTGGACATTTGATAAAATATTTACAGTATATAAATGAGATAAACAGAAATTAGATATTCCTGGTCTTTTACAAAGATTACAAAAGTCTCATTTATCTGAATAAGTGTACACCTAATGATTCATTCATGAGATATTCACGAGGTCGAAGCTGAAACAGTTATTACTTGAAATATATTAGAAGCAAACAGCGAATTGTCAACAGAAATGACAGAAAAAGAAAAATGCAATTACGAATATAGGTTTCTTGGAAACATTGTTTCCTGCTTTACGTGTCTTCTTTTTATATGCTCAAAGGGGCATATTATTTCTGCTGTAAAACTTTATTATCATTTGTCATACAGACTTCAAACTTTATATGATGATTGATTACATTGAGGGTATGCCCCCCCTTACATCTTAGGATCAGTAGGTCAGATGCCAAGGTCACGATGACCTAAACACTCTAAAGCATTTCTGCTACATAACTTAGCAACTACTTCCGGTACATACTTCAAACTTCTTAGGATGATTGCCATCACTGATTACATGACCCCTGTATTGCTCGGGGTAAGTACATAAAAGGTCAAGATGACAATCAATTTAACAATCAATATTTCTGCACTATAACTTCATAAGCATGCATCACAGCATGAGCATCATAACATCTGAAATACTGATATTTATACAAATTATAAAACCTAATTTTACAATATGATAAAGATCTATAAAACTCTAAAATTAAAATAATAAAATGTTAAAAATTAAAATATTATAATCAAAAACAAAGAATTCAAAACTTAAAGCAAATCATTTAATTCCAAAGCCTAAGGTTTCTTCCCGTATATAAAAAATGCGCCATACTTAGAAGAAACACCCTTCGGTGCTGTTGTTGTCTATTTCATCCAATGAAGACATTTTCTTATTGTTTAATACAAGAATTGTTGAACAATGAACATAGATTAATAACAATCAAACACACAACAACAGAAAAACAACAGTATACTATTCAAAAGTTGGTAAATTGTGACATAGCTTTAATTATTTATTCTTTTTTTCAATTTTGCTTACGAGCAGCAAATCGTTTGGCTTTAATTCTTAAAATTTTATTGTAGAACTTTAAAACTTAAACCAAACAAAGCATAAGGTTCTGCTTGCAATATATCGTGCTTAAATTACTACTGGCACAAGCTTGATTATAACTCTAGTTTACGTATCAAACAGTTAAATAGATAAAGCGAAAATACTTTAAATATATATATATCTATATACTCTTTCATACATTACAACTATTTACATATTTAAGTTCATACGACTCTTTAAATTCAGATGATAAAGACGAGCTAACTAGATGTTGAGGAAGATACTGTTGCCATCAAAGACATACAGGAAAACAGGGGGGGGGGGAATCTTGTTTCACATTTGCAACTAAAGCAACTTGCAAACTGCAGCTTATTGGAAATAAATTAGGTAAAACAAATATTCTAAGAGAGCTTGAATTAGGTTAGAAACTGTTGATCAGTTGGGTTCAAACACTGATGACATTCTGAATGGAAGTTAAACGGATTTCTTTAGTCCTGGAAATCTTTTATTGGGGAATCAGACATTTCGTTTTCTTGTCAATGAGGCCAGATGTGATTATCATGATTTGCATGCTTGTAATTCAGTGATCAAGATGTGGTTTAGTTTTCGTCAATGACTTAAAAACTGCCGATGTGTTTCACACTTTTTTCAGTTCATTTATACTCATATCAACAATAGAAAGTGTGAAACCACTTTTATTTATTTCTTATAGTTACTCTTTAGTGATATTTGTGGAGACATTTTCCTATCGTTTAAATGCATTAAGTGACTGGACTTTTTTAATCATCCTTTATTTTGTGCACGAAATATTGCAAATAGCAGAATGAGAATATGTATTTAAATACCGTACTTCGCTTTCCTTCAAATTCAATACAATCAAATCAAAAACCAAAACCGATCTACATAGAAGTGACAAGACCTCACATCACCCTCAAGTCACGATCTACACTGTTTTAGCTTTTTCAACTGGAATAAAATATACCTGTATATAATGTACGTTCATCTTATTATTTCTAGTTATGTTAAGAAAGAATAAAAAATGATTTCAAAGAAAATGTGATAGCCATAAAAGAAAAGATCGTGTACTCTTTTCAGTTTGTGATGTCATTTCTGCTTTTCAGTCTGTGATGTCATTTCAGTTTTTCAGTTTGTGACGTCATTTCAGCATTTCAGTTTGTGATGTTATTTCATTATTTCAAATTGTGATGTCATTTCGTCATTTCAGTTTATGATGTCATTTCAGCATTTCACTTCGTGCTGTTATTCCAACATTTCAGTTTGTGATGTTATTTCAGTATTTCAATTTGTGATGTTATTTCTGTATTTCAATTTGTGATGTCATTTCAGTATTTCAGTTTGCGATGTCATTTCAGCATTTCAGTCTGTTTTTATTTCAGCATTTCAGTTTGTGATGTTATTTCAGTATTTCAATTGTGATGTCATTTCTTCATTTTAGTTTGTGACGTCATTTCAGCATAACAGTTGTGCTATTATTCCAGCATTTCAGTTTGTGGTGTCATTTCAGTATATCATTTTGTGACGTCATTTCAGTATTTTAGTTTGTGCTGTTTTTCCAGCATTTCAATTTATGATGTTACTTCAGTATATATGTTTATGAGGTCAATTCAGCATTTCAATTTGTGATGTCATTCCAGCATTTCAATTTGTGATTTTATTTTAGTATTTTAATTTGTGATGTTCAGTCTTTAGTTCCTTTCAGTTTGTGATGTCATTTCAGCATTTCAGTTTGTGTTGTTATTTCAGTATTTCAGTTTGTGATGTTAATTCAGTATTTCAATTTGTGATGTCGTTTCATCATTTTAGTTTGTGACGTCATTTCAGCATTTTAGTTTGTGCTGATATTTTAGCATTTCAGTTTGTGATGCCATTTCAGCATTTCAGCTTGTGATGTCATTTCAGTATTTTATTTTGTGACGTCAGTTCAGTATTTTAGATTGTGTTGTTTTTCAAGCATTTCAGTATGTTATATATTTCAGTATTTCAGTTTGTGATGTCATTCCAGCATTACAATTTGTGGAATATTTTAGTACTTGTGATGTTCAGTCCGTAGTTCCTTCTATTTAGATAAGAGTCCGTCATGTGTACTTTCATTATCTTAGATACGAACACCAATTTTTTTATGTAGATACAATAGTTTATACTGTCATTTCGTTTGTGTTGTGTAGATTTTAGTTCGTTCGGTCTAGTTATTCATTTGTCATGTGCATGTTTCATTAAATTTGATGCAAACACCAATATTTCTTTCGTAGATATAACAGTTTGCTTTGTCAATCCACTACTTTGTGTTTTCTACTTAACTTCTTGTTTTGTCCAAATATCTAATAATTTGACATTTGCGTTTTCCAATTCAATTCAAAATTAGTTTGCTATTTGAATTATACAAATGGTTATGTCTGGTGCTAACTGGATTGTGTTATGACGGAAAATGTTGGTTTTGTCCAGGGAAGCACTTTTTTATTATTATTACTATCATTATCTTTTCACGTGTTAGGACCATGATAACATTAAGACTTATTTGAATATTTAAAAAAAAGATTGAAGCTTGAAAAGTTTACATTGACTGGATCCTTGTTTTGTTCTGTTTTCTGAATATGGTAATAGATTTAATAATCTAATCGTCTGAGTATTTGAAGTACGCCTGTATTGATAATTTTAATAGTCAAGTCGTGAATTTAGATTATTAAGTTATCATTTGCAAAATTATTCGTGTCTTGTCTGACTCTTTCTTCTTGTGGAACAGTTTCACATTGAATTGTTAAGACAATGGAAGGAAATTAGACAGAAACATTCCAGGGGAATATGCTTAACTGCACAAGGTAGAGCAGACGTCTAGTTGAAATAAGCAATTTAATATTGTATCAAACACAGTAAAAAGTTTTTTATATTATTACAAATAATTCACTAGGCAGTGCGAAGCGTGAGAAAATTGTGACTCGGTCCCTGGAGACATTACTCAAATAAAGAAGTAATTTATTTCTTCACATTACGATCGTCGTTTGTAATGCCAGATAATTGTTACTTGCATTTTGTTACATTACACTCATGTAATATAACGTCATACGAAAAATTACGCCTATTTTTCATTCAGCTATGTTTGTATTTAATGTTATTTTCTAAATTTTGCTATCTCAAAGATGTTCTGTTTCAAATGACGTCTTTTCTACGTCAGCATAGTCGACAATTCTTGACACTTTATAAGAAAAAAAAACGTCTTGGCGGCGGATGTTTAGTAACAACTTTTTTTAATGTATATGTATATATATTCACCATGCTACAAACGACTTAATGTTGTCAGACATTGCTTATAACCTTTACTTACTAACATCGATGGGATTTCGGGACTCAGTTTTAAACTTACTAGTTCAAAGACAAGCAAATTTAGCAGGGTAGTCCAAAACTTTTACTCTTGCTATCCTTTGAATTTTACCTAGAATGATGAAAATCCAAAATAAAATAAAAAATATTTGCGAAAAACATTATACAAAACATATTTTCTGACCAACGTACTAGCTGTTCTGACCAAAACAGTTCTCCACTATAACTTTATTACAATTCCATTTTTAATGTAAACTTACATTCCATATAATGTTTTCTATATTTTTTATTCAAATAAGACGAATAAAAATTGCAATGATATTTTTGATACTATAAACTGAACATGAAGAAAACCACAAATCAATGAACATTTTTGAAAATGTTCAGGGTGAAGCGCAGTATTGCTTCATAATCAGATTTGCTTCTAGAGACCTGCGAATGCATTTTATAAATGTTTAATGCAAGTGAAAATTCATACCAGCCATTTAATTTGAAAGCATCACTGGGAATGAATGTAATCCTATCTGTCTAATCAAAATGAATTAGTGGTGAATTTGCAAATGTGTTTTAGTACAAATTGAATCAGTGCTTTAGGAATTTGAAACACAAAATTAGAATGCAGTAACTGTTGTTCGTAGATGCTGTGGATATATATGGTATATAGTGCAGCTGATAATGTTTCCCTACCTTTTTTAAACAAGAAGTGCACAGGTTACTGTAAATGACTGTCCGAGCAAGTTCAATGAAATAAATGGATTATTTCAATATAATTGCTAAATGTCTAAGGCATCGTTAATGCAACTAAGCGCTCATTGCTATGGAAGAATCAATTTAAGCTATGCTAGCTCAATACGAGTTCTACAGTGATTGTACAATGGCTTGTAGGACAATTACTCTGCAGCTTTAAAACTGTTGAATGTAATTTGTATACTGCACAGACCGCGGGGTCACAGAGGGCATCTATTCAGGTTGTGTAATCTTTCTCTTACGATTCTGTCAACATTTCAAAATAAGAAGAAAGAACTTTGACATTTTCACATTTCCAAGCATATCTAATCGTTTCAAAACGTTTTTCATACATTTTTCATATCTGTTCAATACAAAGCTAATTGTCTGCCATCTTTCCGTAACGTTTCAAACAGAAGCCTAGGTGCAACTTATGATGAAAAGAAAGAACATAGTTATAATTAAAAACATTTCAGGGAGTTAATACAACAAAATATCGCAATGAATAGCAACATTGCAGTATTCGAGTCAATAATGAAACAGTTTTTGGAACTACATGGTATCACGTTTTTCTCAAAACATGTGGCATTTTGTTCAGAAAAATGTGACTATGACTGGGCGACTTCCTACCAGCGCACAATTTGTGAATCTTAAATAATCTTCCGTATCACACAATTACAGAAAGCAAACTACAAAAATATTTCTAAAATGGCGTGGTTTTCTATTTAATAATACCATAAATTCATATTCAATTATCCTGTCATACGCCAAAAAATATATCGTTGCAATAAGTGCATCCCATACCGTATTCAATAAACTATCATCGAAATAATGTTTTATTCAAAATATGGAGTTTTGTATTGATGTCAATAACGGTCAGCATATTATATTATTTGTTATATTACTCTGTTTAATATATTTGTAACTTAACATTATCAATAGCTCATATTGCACCGTAAATATCCAAATTTGCAACTGAGAATCAAAAGTTAAAACAAAGACATGGACGTACAACCCTCAGAAAAAACAGAAATAATCAAATAAATACGAATGAAATCAATAGATATATCGATAAACCTGTATAAAATAAGATGTAAACAGGTTGAAAATTTTCCTTTTTTCTTTTTGTTTCAACACAGAAAACTGGCGAGAAACTCAATATGATTACAACAGTCAAGTATATGTACATTTAAATCACAATCAAATCTTAAAATGAATTACTGAATGAAACCTCCAAATAATGCTTCTGCAATTTCAATTGCTGACCTGCTTTAAAATAAGTTATCCCTTCGTGAATTGTAAGTCTTGAAATTAGCGGCAACGAAACGACGAAATGAAATTAGAGTAATCAGAAATACATATCAGGATTTATAGACGTGTTCCGACTAAATATTAAATAAAATTAACCAGTGCAGGCAAACATGTAAGCTTCATATGTAAATATCCCGCTATGTGAATGATACATTTGGGTCAGATCACTGGCTCAATAACAGGAATGCACAGGACTAGATATCCAAGGGTCTTGAGTTCGAACTTCCGTTTCTGTACAAACACTTTCAATTGTCTATCGGATGTGACGTTTAACCAAGGTCCTTTGTATAATATACAAAAGCACCAAAAGTGTCTCTGGAACGAGATGTTTTCACTATTTTGCCATATCCTCCACAGCTTAAAATAATCAAATCATTCCGAGGCCACCGGCCATATGGACAAATGGTGTCGACGAAAAATACCTCAAAAAGATATCTGTTGATTTCACGTACAACAAGTTCATATATATAGACACAGGCAAAGAAAAGTAAAATAAATAAGAATGACAAGAAGTGTGTCTGGTGATTTACAAGTTAAGACTTTTTATTTCGTTAGCAAGAAAGGTCTGAACTTGGTAACACCATGCTCGCAGTCAATATTTGTATATTTCCCTAGAGACCTGGTTTAATGTGAAAGAAAAAATGTCATCACATCAATATCTAAAATTTCTGTAAATTGCTAAAACGACATATCTACCAGTATGTACCCTTATCATACCTACACTGCTTAAACATTGGCTGCTGCAAACAAGCTGCAACGTTGGGCTTAAAAAGTCTCTTTGATAATATTGCTACACCTCTTGAATCAACCAATACTTGTTATTCTGTTACAAACATTAATGCAATACTAGCAAAAAAGTAGCTCATCTTTATGATTTATCATAAAGTCTGAATTAGATTTTTGTCACAAATTTCTATGTTACACATTAAATATTTTATTGACTAGAATGAGTTATACGCCCTCGGAAACCCTGAACGAAAAATCATTATTTAAAATGCAAATCAATATTCCTTTAATAACAGTTCAATCCCCATCATGGCCGGTAAATTTTCTCAATGATATTTTATCTCAGACAATGCGTCTGTATGTCATTTGTCCCTCACCTCTGAAGCAAGTGAGGAAGTAGTCAGTCACTTGCGGAGAATTTGGTTAGTAAACTGGTTGGATACCCTGGAACACTGGTTAGGTGAACTGACCGCCGGGATATGACCACAGCTGTTAAAACTGGCGTTAAACCCCAGTAAACTAAACTAAAGAACATATGTCGTTATGAAAGTATTTCCTCTTCAAGATATTTAAGGATTTATTTAGACCATGAGGAAAAATGGCTTCTTTATAAGAGTTCTTTGTTCGCCAAAGTTTACTTGCGTAAACTCGGCTGACATCATGCAAGGTAAAACGTAAAACGTAAAACCAAAGAGTCACTTTAATATATCTAGGAGTATTAGTTTGAACTTACTAAACTAAATTTTCTGTATGAGGTGAAAGCAACGGAGGAACATTATTTGATTAGATATTTAGATAACCTTCTAAACGTTAACCTCTGCGCTACTGAGCAGTTTTCTTTTCGACAAATACAGATGATTTTCCTCTGTGACTACCTCAGACTAATCAAATTGTCTTAATAGCAGCCTCGAAAGATTGATGATCTTAATATATATTTAAACAACTTGGACACACATAGAACCAAGAATCTGAAATAATCTAATTTTGTGAAAGTAAACAATTTGTATCAGTGTAGCAAACAACAGTACGTAACCATTTTCAATACACATTGAATCCGTTACTAAAGATTATACTTTTCTCTTGTGCCATATTTGTCATTTGAAAAAAGTGTGTAATGGCAATGAACATGAAATGTGGTCACTGATTTTGTTTTTTAGCAAGTTTTAGACAGTTTGCGATCTTAAACCAAGCTGATACGATAAATCAAATATTATGTGGCTAGCTATGTTGCGATACACAGCATCAGACACTTGATTTATTTGAAATTCTCAATAGAAAATTGTTGAGATACTTCAAAGTCGTAAACTGATTTGACTAAATGAACCTGAACATGAGTAACCAGGGTGAAACATTTTTTATGCTCCCCGAAGGTCGAGCATATAGTTGCCTCTTTGTCCGTCCCGTCCGTCCGTTCGTTCGTCCGTCCGTCATAATTTTGTCCGGAGCATAACACAAAAACTATGAGAGATATCAAGACCAACCTTCATAGGTAGTTAGATCTCATTAGGAGCAGTGCAGTGCACAAGAACCATAACTCTTGCTTTATTAATTTTTGAGTTATTGCCGTCTGAAATTTCTCATACTTATTTTTTGTCTGGGGCATATCCCACAAAGTATAAGAGATATTAACATGAAACTTTATTGGTAAATAGATCTCTTTGAGGAGAAGTGCAGCGTGCAAGAACCGTAACTGTATTTTGCATAATTTAGGGGTTATTGCCCTTTGTTATTTTTCATATTTTAAAACAAATACATATTAAACAATAGCCCTTTTGGAATTGGCATTTATTTGTGGAGCATCCATCGGTTCTACCGATTTCGTGTTTGTTAAGGATGTAATCAGTTTTGTTATATTTTTTTTAAATTTCAGAACAAGATAAGAATCAGTAAGAGCTTTTATTTGTACGGAAATTTGATTTTAGACTTAAACTTGTGACGTAATCCAACAGTGGTGTATGAAAAAAATGTCTTTCAAATAATTGACAATATATCATTTGACAAAAAAGGACAGATTAAGGAAAACCGTATTCTAAAAGAAAACCCTTCACTCAATTGTCTCGATGTGTTTGATAATTTCGAAGTAAATGATTTGTAAGTAAATAATAGGTGTAACAAAATATAACTTTTGAAGTCAGCGATAAAGGCATACTTTTTAGGTTTTCCTTCAATATAATAGTTGCTTAAACTTTATCCTTAATAACATAAAAAAAAAACAATAAGGAATTTTGACCATTAAAGAACTAATTTGTAATCTGTCCGTAGTCTCAAAGGTCGTATATTACATTCTAATTTTTATAAAGACACACAAAGTATTTCACCAAATCCATCGCTGTTTACGATTAAAACCGAATCAAGGCTGTAAATTTTAAACCTATTTCTTTGATAGAAACTAAAAAAAAATGAGACACCAAAATCTTCCTAGAAATGTTTTCGACACTAATGATTTTCCGCTTGGTCTTAATTTATGGCAATTTTCTTTTAACTTAAAAGCCGGAACGTCTAAGAACTTTCTTCTAGGTTAAGTCAGCGCAGAATACCACACCTCGTGTTAGTATTTTATCTAATATATCATTTCCGTCTCTAAAGTAAGTATTCAAGCAAGGAGGAATTCCGAAGTAATTTTGAAATGATTTAATGGAACATTCAGTAACTCAATACTTGTAGGGTGAGGAAAGACAGGATTGTATTAGTACATTTGCATAAACCTATTAAACCTTGAACTAAGTAAACGACGCAATTTTAAGAGAAATGTCCTTGTTGAAATACTCCCTCTATCTCTCTTTTGTATATAGACGTAATTGCTTCGTTTGTTGTTTAAAAGATGTTGTCGAATTAATCAGCTTGATACAGCGTTTGACACCATAAAATACATCAAATACATTCATAAGCCATGAAAACTAGAATTGCTGACCTGCTTCAAAATAAATTATTCCTTCGTGAATTGTTTGTCTTGAAATGCACGGCAACGAAATGACGAAATGAAATTAGAGTAATCAGAAATACATATCAGGATTTATAGACGTGTTCCGACTAAATATTAAATAAAATTAACCAGTGCAGACAAACGTGTAAGCTTCATAATTATGTAAATATCCCGCTATGTGAATGATACATTTGGGTCAGATCACTGGCTCAATAACAGGAATGCACAGGACTAATTATCCAGGGGTCTTGAGTTCGAACTTCCGTTTCTTTACTAACAATTTCAAATGTCCCTAATGTGACGTTTAACCAAGGTCCTTTATATAATATACAAAAGCACCAAAAGTGTCTCTGGAACGAGATGTTTTCACTATTTTGCCATATCCTCCACAGCTTAAAATAATCAAGCCATTCCGGGGCCGCCGGTCATATGGTCAACTGGTGTCGACGAAAAATACCTCAAAAAGATATCTGTTGATGTCAGGTACAACAAGTTCACGATACACATATATAGACACAGGCAAAGAAAAGTAAATAAAATATGAATGACAAGAAGTGTGTCTGGTGATTTACAAGTTAAGACTTTTTATTTCGTAAGCAAGAAACGTTTTCACATGGTGACACCATGCTCACAGTCAATATTGGTATATTTCCTTAGAGATCTGGTTAAATGTGAAAGAAAAATGTCATCACATCAATATCTAAGTTTTCTATAAATTGCTAAAATGACATATCTACCAGTATGTACCCTTATCATACCTACACTGCTAAAACATTGGCTGCTGCAAACAAGCTGCAACGTAGGGCTTAAAAAGTCGTATTTGATAATTATACTGCTACACCTCTTGTAACAACCAATAATTGTTATTCTGTTACAAACATTAATGCAATACTAGCAAAAATGTAGCTTATCTTTATGATTTATCATAAAATCTGAATTTGATTTTTGTCACAAATTTCTATGTTACACTCTAAATATTTAATGGACTAAAATGAGTTATACGTCCTCGGAAACCCTGAACGAAAAATCATTATTTGAAATGCAAATAAATATTCCTTTAATAACAGTTCAATCCCCATCAAGGCCTGTAAATCTTCTCCGTGATAATTTATCTCAGACAATGCGTCATTAGGTCATTTGTCCCACACCTCTGAAGCAAGTGAGGAAGTAGTCAGTCACTTGCGGAGAATTTGGTTAGTAAATTGGTTGGACACCCTGGAACACTGGTTAGGTGAACTGAGCGCCGGAATTTGACCACAGCTGTTAAAACTGGCGTTAAACCCCAGTAAACTAAACTAAAGAACATATGTTCTTATGAAAGTATTTCCTCTTAAAGATATTTAAGGAATTATTTAGACCATGAGGAAAAAATTGGCTTCTTTATAAGAATTCTTTGTTCGCCAAAGTTTACTTGCGTAAACTCGGCTTACATCATGCAAGGTAAAACGTAAAACCAAATAGTCACTTTAATATATCTAGGAGTAATAGTTTGACTTTACTAAACTAACTTTTCTGTATGAGGTAAAAGCAACGGAGGAACATTATTTGATTAGATATTTAAATAACCTTCTAAAGGTTAACCTCTGGGCTACTGAGCAGTTTCCTTTTATACAAATACAGATTTTTCCCTGTGGACTAACTCAGACTAATAAAATTGTCTTAATAGCAGCCTCGAAAGATTAATGATCTTAATATATATTTAAATAAGTTGGACACACATAGAACCAAGAATCTGAAATAATCTAATTTTGTGAAAGTAAACTATTTGTATCAATGTAGCAAACAAGAGTACGTAACTATTTTCAATAAACATTGAATCCGTTACTTTAAATTTTACTTTTCTCCTGTGCCATTTTTGTCATTTGAAAAAGTGTGTAATGGCAATGAACATGAAATGTTTATGCTAATAAATTCATTGACTTGACATGTTGAACAGGACGTTGTCCCTGATTTTGTTTCTTGCAAGTGTTAGACAGTTTGCGGTCTTAAATCAAGCTGATACAAGAAATCAAATATTATGTGGCTAGCTATGTTGCAATACACAGCATCAGACACTTAATTTATTTGAAATTCTCTGTAGAGAATTGTTGAGATACTTCAAAGTCGTAAACTGATTTGGCTAAATGAACCTGAACATGAGTAACCAGGGTGAAAAATTTTTTTGTTATGGATGAAATCAGTTTCGTTATTTTTTTTAATTTCAGAACAAGATAAGAATCAGTAAGAGCTTTTATTTGTACGGAAATTTGATTTTAGACTTAAACTTGTGACGTAATCCAACAGTGGTGTATGAAAAGAATGTCTTTCAAATTATTGACAATATGTCGTTTGACAAAAAAGGACAGATTTAGGAAAACCGTATACAAGAAGAAAACCATTCACTCAATTGTCACAATGTGCTTGATAATTTCGAAGTATAGGATATGTTAGTAAATAATAGATGTAACAAAATATAACTTTTTGAAGTCAGCGGTAAAGGCATACTCTTTAGGTTTTTCTTCAATATAGTAGTTGCCTTAACATCATCCTTAATAAAATAAAAAGTAAGGAATTTTGACTATTAAAGAACTAATTTGTAATCTGTCCGTAGTCTCAAAGGTTGTATATAACATTCAATTTTTATAGAGACAAAATATTTCACCAAATCTATCGCTGTTTACGATTAAAACCGAATCAAGGCTGTAAAACCTATTTCTTTGATAGAAACTAAAAAAATGAGACACCAAAATCTTCCCAGAAATGTTTTCGCCACTAATGATTTTCCGCTTGGTCTTAATTTATGGCAATTTTCTTTTAACTTAAGAGCCTGAACGTCTAAGAACTTTCTTCTAGGTTAAGTCAGCGCAGAATTCCACACCTTGTGTTAGTATTTTATCTAATAAGTCATTTCCGTCTCTAAAGTAAGTATTCCAGCAAAAAGAAATTCCGAAAAAATTTTGAAATGATTTTATGGAACATTCAGTAACTCAATACTTGTAGTATGAGGAAAGACAGGATTGTATTAGTACAGTTGCATAAACCTATTAAACCTTGAACTAAGTAAACGACGCTATTTTAAGAGAAATGTCCTTGTTTACTCCCTCAATTTCTCTTTTGTATTTAGACATAACTGTTTCGTTTGTTGTTTAAAAGATGTTGTCGAATTGATCAGCACGATACAGCGTCATAAAATACATCGAATACATTCATAAGCCATGAAAACTGGATTCTTCTGTGTTGCACACACTGCCGACTACCATATGTTTAAGACTGTGCTTGTTTGCACTGGGTTACCTGTAATAAAAATTCACATATAGAAATTTTTTAATGGGACAAGTGTATCTTCTAAGAACCACAGGAAAAGACAATTATATCAATATTCTTTGCAAGTGTAATATTAGTTTATGCAGTGTAGACCAAGGCTCACGTGGCGTTGTAAAAAAGAATAACTCAGTCATAAACAAAGGCGAACATGCTATAGAAATGATACTATATTTAGAATAACCAGAATAAAATGAATAAGAAGTAATAGTTTAATAAATCTGAAGCTTGACTCTGGCTCCTCCCTAAGTCCAAAAAAGGTCAACAATTTGAAATTTTTGATGATTTTAGACTTATAATCAGACTTTTAATCAGTCACTTGATTGATTGTGGATGTCTTGAAGTTTAATAAAGCTGGTGAAACGTGAGGAACACAGGAGAAAATACTTTAAAAAAAAGAAATCAAGTCGGTATATTGCTAAGAAAAGTATATAATGATAATAAAAAATATGTTCATCTTTTCAATTCGTTATACTGTTTAGAATAGTCATTTCGTAACATGTACTGGGCATACCAATAAGATATCACAATCTCAAAATCGAAAACATTCTCCTTCATATATATTCTTCCATTGTTTTCGTTCCCTTGGGCTGAAACTTTATGTCATTGACGTAATTATTTTTAAAGAGACATACAACATTATCCCTGGAAGCATTATTACTTTGATCTTTTTCTCTTTTATTATGAAATTAATAGCCAAAGGAATCTTTGAAAGATGTGTTATACAGATTTATGAGAAAGCTTTCGTTCTGAGATTGTTAGTCTGAAAAAGACTTAAAATTCTGTCAACCTGATTAAGTCTCAGTGGATTCTGCAAAAACGTCAGCTATCTTGTAAATAGAATTATGTCGGTACGTTGCATGGTAGGCCATTACAGAATTTTGTTCGTATATAATTCATTTTCAGCTGCAGCTTGCCTTGATAGTGTCCCAAGAGAAATGATCTGGTGCCTTAAAACTGAAGTCCTTAATCTAATAGCATATATGAGTTGAGATTAAACGAGTCCTACAAGACAGAGACATTCAATTGTGTAACTCTTTGAAATGCAACACTTGTGAATATGTCATTTAATGGTTTTTGTTCAAGCACTTCACGTATTATTCATTTAAATGTCTAAGACATGTTTCTTTTTCTTCCTCTTATGCATGATAATATGTTGATAAATATCTGGTGAGCTCTATCAACCGGGAGCCCTTACTAGAGAGACAGACTACAACTGTTGCGAGAAGACGCATATTTCTCCTGTTAGTATCAGTCTTTTGTGCTCAAATTCTGCATCAACATACCCAGATGCGAACTTTTCATTACGTACATTGTATCTATAATTTTGTAAAGTTTTTATCAATTTAAAAAAAACAATTTTGGAGATGTGACAAAGAATTGTGTACTCCACAGACATTATTTTTTAGTTAGTCAAGGGAGGGCCATTACACTGACTCTACCGTAGATGCAGAGTTATTGCCCTTGACTTAATATTTTTATGCCGATCGTATCTCACAACATACGAACCAGTCATAAAAATCAACTGAAATGTTAAACAGCATAAGTTATGTACCCTGGCTGGAAAAGAAAACCTGAACGTGTATAGTAATGACGCTTTACATATAGACTTCTACTCTCCCGATTTTCAAACTGTTCTGAAATAAAATAAACCCAAAACAACATAAATGTTTAGCACTTGTTGATTCCCGTGTTGCTACAGCCTATAAATGCAGAGTACCGTCCTTGAAAGACAAAGTTTGCTTTGCACGTATCTGACAATATAAACACGCCCCGAAATGTTTTTCAACATTTACAGTTGTACAACTAAGTTCAATAGGTGTGAATCTTAGGTTTAGTGTGTAATTAAGCATGTGGACCTCAATATATTACCTCTGACTGACATATTTTGTGTTGCACTTAACCTTATAGCGTATACCAGTCAGTCACCAAACTCAACAGACATATTTGTAGCGTGTTAAATTGTGCATCTCGGATTTCCGTACGTGACCAGGGTCATACACATGGGCAGTCGAAGGTGCAAAGTTTTACACGCTGCTTAATAGAAGAAAAAAAAGATTAAAAATAAAAGGAAAACTTAAAAATATACATAATTTTATATTACAAGTGTTTATATAAGTTTCAACAACTCTTAAAGATGATAAAGTCGTGCTATCCAGATGTTGTGGTAGAAAGTTGTTGCCGTGATAGACATACAGTAAATAAAATCTATAATAACCAACAAATAAAAACCAATATCTTACGTAGATATAACAGTTTGCTTTGTCCGTTTTCTACTTACCTTCTTGTTCTGTGCAAATAATATTTGACATTTTCGTTATCCAGTTAAATTTAAAAATTAGTTTGCTATTGGAATTATACAACTGGTTATGTCCGGTGCTAACTGGATTGTGTTATGACAGAAAATGTTGGTTACATGCAAGTATCATTTAGTTTTGTCCAGGGAAGCACTTTTATTATTATTATTATTATTATCTTTTCACGTGTTAGGACCATGATAACATTAAGTCTTATTTGAATTTTTCTTTTAAAACAGATTGTAGCTTGAAAAGTTTACATTGACTGGATCCTTGTTTTGTTCTGGTTACTGAATATGGGAATAGATTTAATCATCTAATCGTCTGAGTATTTGAAGTACGCCTGTATTGATAATTTTAATAGTAAAGTCGTGAATTCAGGTGATTAAGTTATCATTTGCACAATTCTTCGTGTCTTGCCTGTTTCTTCTTGTGGAACAGTTCACTTTGAATGGTTAAGAAAATGGAAGGAAATTAGACAGAAACATTCCAGTGGAACAGGCTTAACTGCACAAGGTAGGGCAGAAGGAGTCTGTTTGAAATTGCACACACAATAGACCATGATGAGTAGTTATGCAAGAATTTTTTCTCTGATCAGTTTTCACTGGATTATTGTCTTTTGTTGGTTTTTCATAAATGCCATATATAGTAAATCTTGTGAGTGCAACTTCTCTTACACCCATGGATGGATTGAAACCCAACTCGCGCACATAATAGACCACGATGCGTAGTTCTGCAAGAAGTAAAGATTTTTTTTCTGATCAGTTTTCACTTGATAATTGCCATATGTTTGTTTTTCCTACGTGCCATATAAAGTAAATCTTGTGTGCGCAACATCCATGTTTAAATGATTGCATACTTATTACATACATATAGTAACCTAAGTAATACTGAAATCCAGTGTTTTCATAGCTATTTAAAATAATTACCATACTGCTAAATAGTTGAATGAGTTAAGGAAGAAAGGCATTTTTAATGAGTTATAGAAGTAAGACATTGTGAAAGAGTTATAGCAACTGACACAGTTTGAAAGAGGTTTATTTGTAAAGCGAAGTACTCTTAGCCTATCAAGCAATTAACTTTATATCCATTGTTTTCCCTGAATAATGAATTCCCTTTCTATGACAAATTCCCAATTGTGGGAGCATCAGTGTCCGACGGACAAGTCTAGATTCATATTACAAACGATGTTTGTTATGCAAGATAACTGTTATAATTATTTTGTTACATTGTATCCATGTAATATAACAGCATACATACATAACCATTACGCCTCTGATTTTTCGTTCAGCTATATTTAATAGCTTCAATTATATTTCGTTCAGGTGTATTTCATGTCATTTTGTAAATTTAGTTATCTCTCTCAAAAATGGCATCTTTTCTATGTTCAGTATTGTCGGCAATTTTAATTTGACATTTTATTAAGAACTTACGTCTTGGCGACAACTTTTTAAATAGTTTATTACAGAGTGTTTCATAATATATGATAGTCTTTCAAATGATTGCCTTTCTCTATTAAGACAGATATCAAAATTATTCGTATAGCTAAATGACAAGGAGGCTTCACCATTTTCTACGTACCGTCAAATGTGGAAAACGTTGACGTTGTGACGTCATCATTGACGTCATCAACTGATGTTTGTTTTTCCAAAGATGGCACTGCCCATGGAAAAGTGCGAGAACATCATAAAATTGTATTATGAACGCCATTCCGTAATTTTTGTAACAAGAAGAATGAGAAAACTGTACCGTGGTGAAAAGACAATAACAATTTCACATGAAATCCAAAAGATTACCTATGACACATGCAGGTCTGTCATCACAAACTTCATGAAACGTGTGGAAATGCTGCGACGTCAAAATCATTTTGAGTACATGTTGTAAAGGTGGCGTATTTTCAAAAGTAATTACTGTTTCGTAGATAATTATAATCTGCCAAAACAATTTTATTCAATTTTATATAGCAATTTGTTAATTCTTTCTTTCATCGGAATACAAGGGTGTCAGTGACTTGAAAGAGTATCTGATATTATGAAACACCCTGTATATATATTCATTATGACACAAACGACCCTATGTTGTCAGACATTGCTAATATTAATTACTGATAAATATCGCTGGGATTTCAGGACTCGGTTTTAAACTAACTAGTTCAAAGAAAAGCATATTTAGGGGGTTGGAGGCAGTCTATCTTTTGAATTTTACCTGGAACAATGAAAATAGAAAGTAATAACACAAAATATACTTGCGAAAAAAATAGTTACAAAAAATTTTCTGGTCAGGTTACTAGCTGTTCTGAACAACAAGATAGTTCTCCACTTATAACTTTATTATAATCTCATCTTTTTATGTAACCTTACGTTCCATAAATTATTTTTTGATTTCTATTTAACTAAGACGAATCAAAATTGCAGTGTTCATCTGGACACTATAAACTGAACACAAGCCAAACCACAAATCAATGAACATTTAAAAAAGTTTCGGATGAAAAGCAGTATTGATTCATTATCAGATTTGTTTCTGTACCTGCAAATGCATTTTGTAAATGTTTAATGCAAGTGACAACACAAAACAGCCCTTTAATTTGAAAGCATCAGTGGGAATGAATGTAATCCCAGTACTCTAATTCAAACGAGTCAGTGATAAATTGCAAGTGTGACATAGCACAAATTGAATCAGTGCTTTGGGATTTTGAAACACAAAAACAGAATGCAATAACTGTTGTTCGTACATGTTCTGAATAAATGGTTTGCGTATTATATTGCAGTTGATAATGTTTCCCTACCTTTCATAAACAATAAGTACACAGGACACTGTACATGACAGTCTCACTGTACATGACAGTCCGAGCAAGTTCATTAAACGGATTATTTCAATATTGCTTACTGTCTTAGGCATCGTTAATGAAACCAATCACTTATTGCTATAAAATCAATTTAAGCTAAGGTAGCTCAATACGAGTTCTACAATGATTGTACCATGGCTTGTAGGGCAATAACTCTGCAGTTTTAAATCTATTGAACGTATTTTGTATATACTGCAAAGACCGCTGGGGCACAAAGGGCATTTATTCAGGATGTATAATCTTTCTCTTACGATTCTGTCAACATTCGAAAATAAGGGAAAAATAAAAACTTTGACATTTCCACAATAGCTTACAAGCATATCCAATCGTTTCACAACGTTTTTAATACATTTTTCATAGCTGTTCAATACAAAGCTAACTGTCTGCCATCTTTCCGTAACGGTTCAAATAGAAGCCTAGCTCCATCTTAGGATAAAAATTGAAGAACATAGTTATAACTAAAAACATATCAGGGAGTTAATACAACAAAATATCGCAGTGAATAGCAACATGGCAGTGTTCGAGTCAATACATTAAACATTTTTTAGTACCGCATGATTTCACGTTTTTCTCAAAACATGTGGCATTTTATTCAGGAAAATGTGATCATGACTGGGCGACTTCCTACCAGTGCACAATTTATGAATCTTGACAAATCTTCACTATCACACAATTACATGCCGTGTTTCGTGTTGTTGTCAATAACAGCATATTGTATTGTTTGCTATATTTAATATATTTGTATTAATTTTATAACTGATTATTATCAATAGCTTATATTACACGGTAAATATTCAAATTTAAAAAAAATGGACTTTAAAACAAAGAAATGGACGTTACAATATACAGAGAAACAGAAAGAATAAACTAAACACGATGAAATCAATAGATATATCGATAAACCTGTATAAAACAAGATGTAAACCGGTTGAAAGTGTTCCTTTTTTCTTTTTCATTTCAACACAGAGAAATGGCGAGACATTAATTCCATTGCAACAATAAAATACATCTGCATTTAAATCACAATCAAACCTTTAAATGAATTACTGAATTAAGCCTCCAAAATAACGCTTCTGCAATTTCAACTGCTGACATGCTTCAAAATAAATTATCCCTTCGTGAATTGTAAGTCTTGAAATGAGCGGCAACGAAATAAAATTAAAGTTATTAGAAATGCATATCATGATTTATAGACGTGTTCCGACTAAATATTGGATGAAATTATCCAGTACAGGCAAACATGTGTAAATTTCCCACTATGTGAATGATACATTTGGGTCACTGGCTCAATAACAGGAATGCACAGGACTAGATATCCAGGGGTCTTGAGTTCGAACTTCAGTTTCTCTACTAACACTGCCAACTGTCTATCGGATGTGACGTTTAACGATGGTCCTCAAAATATAAACACTGAAGGTGTCTCTGGAACGATATGTTTTCATTATTTTTCCATATCATCCACAGCTTCAAATAATCAAACCCTTCCGGGGCACTGGTTATATGGACAAATGTTGTCGACGAAAAATTATCTCAAAAGATATCTGTTGATTGCACGTACAACAAGTTCACGAGACATATATATAGACAAAGGAAAAGAAAAGTATAACAAGGAACTGTGAGAACTCTTCGTTCCTCACTATAAACAAATTTGACAAAAAGTGTCATTCTCGGGGAGAAAACGGAGTTCGCCGCAGAAGGTTTCTCCACCTTTAACAGACAGTTCATGCCTTCCCTAGAGGGGCAGGATAGGAAGAAAGTTTGCACCCTTTGACTTAATCAGAACTTATTTTGACTCATATTAAAACCATTTGAGAAAAAGTAGTTCAAGTAAAACCTCGACGGAGCCTTGACTCTGTCGGTCACCAACTGACTCCGTCAGTCAAAACAGAACAGAATTATTAATGAATTACAAATATTCACGCTGTTCGCAACAGATGGCAGATGAGGTTTATTCATTCTTAAATTCATTATTAAGAGTTACCTTTAAACGCTCCCTGGTGATCGCGTATTATTTTAGTTAAAAGCACAAGCCCAGGTATGACTTTGTCCAAGTTGCAAGGTTTTCTCAGATCAGGACATCTCTTAACAATGATACGGCCTTCTGGTTTAAATAGCACCGCGAACAACACAACAAAGCGAAATAATTCTAGCTTACACTGTTTGCCTTTTCAAACAACAGTTCTTCACCTTACGTCCGTCCTTGAGGTGAAATACTTATAGTTTGTCCAGTATATCTAAATATGAAATAATGATCATACTATGGGTTTTCTTTACACATTTTACATATTTGGCTGTCTTTATTGTAGTCTGCCTGTTAAAAAGTTCTTGCATCAGACGAAAACATATGTAAACGATTAGTTGGTTTCCTGAATTCAAACAGTTGGGGAATAGCAAAAGTCCAATGTAAAGTTTTTGATGTTTATTAAATCGTAAATAATATTTGAATATAGAATTTTAGATGTTGCTCTTCCTAAAGATTGTTTCTAACTGCGAAAGAAATACAGAAGTACAAGTACATATACAATTCAAAGTTCTAAACACAGGATGTTCTAAGACATATAAAAGAATCAAACACATTGTATCACAGGAAGTTACCATAAGGTGCTAATGAGTATATGTCAATCAATTGGAAACTGAAAGTGTTTGAAGATATAATATAATACTGAATGGAAGGAAATGGTAGGAAGGTCCTAATGATGACTGCCAATCATTCTGACCTTCCCTGAAATTGTCTGAAGTTTTATACAACCCAAAAATCTAAAGACATAAAATTTATATATGAATAGCATATATATAACATCCCCGCCGAAAAAGAAAATAATTTTTAATTATCAATTTTTATATTATTTATATTTTCTTTCTCTCTTTTTTTTTTTTTCAACAAATTAAAGTGACATATATATATAATAACAGTTAAATTTAAGTATGCTCAAAAGATACTTAAATTACTCAACTAGAAATAAGATAAATGTTTACACAACTCAAGAGAAATAAGCTATATACAATCCTACAACTTAATTAATACACAATCCATATCAGTTGAAGAAATGTAAATTATTGAATAATGTAGCATATAACTACACTCAATTTACAACCTGCGGGAGTCAAGTACCCTTATGTAATGGAATGAATACAGCTGAATTATATCTAATTAGGACTTTCCAGGCTAGAAATCAGTGTGATCTACCATCATACTTCTAATGTCCGGTAAATTAACTGCTTAATCAACACATGTGGCAGCAATAACCATGATTCCACAAGGGATCAACCTATTAGAAGGTGTCTATATACAAATTTGTATGTAGAGGATTCAGACATTTTCTTATAATTAAAACAAATTGAATATTCAGATGCAAAATTATAAACCAAAATTGCAATATCCTAGCACAAAATATGTATACAATATGTACAAAAATTATCTATGATTTTCCGGTCATTATCTTTTGTTAATTAACAATTAATTATTCGCTATTCTGCATATCAACAATGACTGGAGGAGGGAATTGCCTAACTCTTTGTAATGCGATTGGACTCAATGATGATACAGGAACCCATATGGAATTTTCAGAGGGTTCGCCTTTTATCTGAACAAGATATTCCTGTTTTTGATTATTGAATCGCTGACCAAGGACACGTTTTATTTTATGGTACCCTTTGTCTACTTGTCCATCACTGCTCATTACATCATCGATGTTTACAGTAAGACCGAGCCTTTCCGGTGGTTGTCTCTGCCGAGATGATCGTCTGGGGGGCGGAGTTACTGTTGAAGGCATGTTCGGCACAGTAATAGTTGGTTCTGTCATGGTATGTTGCTTTTCAGACAAATGGTCATGCACACTCCCTTCTTGCCTTCCTTCATGCTCATTGGTAGTCACCTTTGGCAGGAAATATGATGAAGGGTTTGGCTTTCTGACATAAGCCATTTTCAGTCTGTTCATGTGGACTGGGTTTTTCAATATCTGGTTTTGTTGATCACGTAATACAACTAAATGCTCACTTTGTACTTTATCCACAACATATGGACCAGTATATCTGTTTTGAAGTTTCTGACCCGGTCCTTTTGTTTCTGTCATTAAATATACGTAATCTCCAGATTTCAAATTTAGAGTGTTGATGTTCTTGTTTTCTCTGTCTATCATTTTTTGTTGGTAAGCTGTAACATTTCTTTTCATTTCTGTTCTTATAATATTCAATTTTTCACTCTGCTTTTTTATATAAGATGTCATATCTTGAGGAATTGTATTGTTATCGGATAGGGTTTGTGTAGAAAGTGGAAACTTTGGGCGTTGTCCGTATACAATTTCATGTGGTGAGTAACCCATTCCAGAGTGGACAGATTGATTTATTGAAAATGTTACTGAACTGAGTATTTCATGCCATTCATGTCCTCTGTTTTCCAAATACGGTGTCAGTCTTTCAGCAATTGTCCTGTGAGTCCTTTCACAAGCACCCAGACAATGGTGACTAAAACTTGGAGTAAATTCCTGTGCAATCTGAAGACGTCTACATATATCAGCCAAACATTTTGAGGTGAATTCAGTCCCTAAGTCGCTAATGATTGTGTCACATATTCCATATTTGGTAAAAATTTGCATCAGTGCAGATGACACTGACAGTGTATCCTTATTTGCAATGGGAATTGTCACTAAATATTTGCTGAACATGTCCACTGCTGTAAGAACGTATGAAAACCCTTGTTTTGTAACTGGAAGAGGACCATATAAATCTACTTGCCAGACTTGGAAGCATTCCGTTGGTGTTGGATATCCAGTAACGCGAGCCTTTGTTTTATGTTTTGTGACTTTACGTTTCTGGCAGCTGTCACATGATTTGACAAAATCAGTTACTAGTGAGCCCATTTGTTTAAAGAAATATCTTTCACGTATTCTGTCCAAGGTGTCATGGATGCCAGAATGCCCGCTCATTGGTGAATCATGGTAAAGCTGAATAATTTGTTTGATCATAATACTTGGAACCACTAATTGATAATTGTCAAATAACTTTGATCTTTTGGATTTCGCTTGTCTGGAATGCAGGAGAATACCATCTATCATGACATAGTCATTTGATTCAAGAAATATTCGACGTGATTTCTTCTGTCCTTTTGGTAATTGATCCTTTTCTAAATAATTAATAAGGGAAGATAACTCTGAATCATTTCGTTGTAACTCTTTTATCTTTCCAACACTAAAATCAAACTTTTTAAACAATTCATGTTGTTGTACTCTATTATTCAGATCACTGTGCTCTGTACATGACGTTGAAGTGGGACTATCGGAATGTTCATCACTTATTTCTGTACTGGTATCTGATAGTGTTGACATTGATGATGATGATGACGATGATGATGATTCTTCAGTTTCCAAGTTTGCTGTTACTTTTGTAATGTTTCTGTTTCCAGTGGGTAGTGAAGTGTTTTTACTGTAGTTGTTTAACCTTAGATAACCTGTCTGTTGTATGCAGTCCTCGCTGTCTGCATCATATTCATTATCAGTTCTATTAGTTCCACTTAACTTTGAATGGCTGGTCAGTTTGGCATGATTTATGACTGGTGATTCATTATCACTGCATGCCTTGCCTAACAGTTCTTGTAAAGTTTTCCCGTTAGGTAATGTCACAGGTGTGGTTCTTTCAACAGTATAGGGAAAAGAGGGGTCATTTTCATCTGGGCTAAAGTCCATTTTGTCACCATTTTCATTTGGGAATGCCCTTGATAATGCATCTGGAACTGTCATTTCACTTCCTTTCTTGTATAATATGTCAAATTCGAATTCCTGTAAAATTGCTAACCATCTTTCATAAATTGCGCCTTTCATTTGTTTCTGGAAGAGAGGTTTTAAACTTTGATGGTCACATTCAACGAAAAATTTCCTTCCTCTTAAATACGATGCACAGTCTAAAATACTGGAAACCATTCCTAGCAGTTCAAGTTTGGTAGGTCCATATGATCTTTGATATTTGTTTAATGATTTTGAACCAAATCTGACAACCCTAATAGTTTCATGATTTTCTGTCATCTTGTGCTTTTGATATAACATATATCCAACTCCCAATGCAGATGAGTCAACCGCGAGATAGAATGGTAAATTATAATCTGGAAATGATAATGCCTCAGAATTTACAAGTAATTGTTTTAATTTTTCAAAAGCTGTTTGGTGTTCATTTTGCCATTGAAATTTCACGTCACGTTTAAGTAATAGATACAAAACACCTGAAATCATGCTGTATCCTGGAATAAATTTTTTAAACCAGTTCATTAAGCCAAGAAACCGTTGTAGTTGTTTTACAGTCTTCGGTACTGGGTATTGTTCAATTGCTTTTATACGATCAGTTGGGGGTCTGATGCCTTCACTAGAAATTTCATGTCCTAAAAATACACATTTGTTTTGCGCGAATTTACATTTTGTGGGAGACAATTTTAATCCAGCAGTTTGTAAACGGTCAAATACTTCTTGAAGGTCTTTCATATGTTGTTCAAAAGTAGATGATAATATGACAATATCGTCCATGTAACAAAGAGTGGTTTTAAATGATAACCCTTTTAGTACTTTATCCATAAGAAGTTGGAAACTGTGTGGACTTGTTTTCATTCCTTGAGGGGTTCTTAGAAATTTAAATGTTCCGTAACACGTGTTGAATGCAGTGTATTTCGCTGACTCATCGGCTAGCTTCATTTGAAAAAATCCAGAACTTAGGTCAATAGAGGACATATATTTTGCCGACATATTTGTAAATGATTCCGTCAGTTCCTGTACATTAGGAATAGAATAGCGAAAATCTTGAGTTTGTGTGTTCAAAAATCTAAAATCTACACAGAATCTATACATTGATAAACTATCCTGTTTTGTTGTGGGAGTTGAGCCTGAATGTTTTTTATTCCGTTTTGAAACTAACACTATTGGACTGGTTATTGGAACTTCCTCCTTTTCCGACACTGGCGTAATCACTCCCTGTTTTAGTAATTCATCTAGTTGATGACGTAACACTTCCCTTTTGTCAGGTGTTAATTTATAGGGTCTTTGATGTTTGGATATAGCACCAGGTTTCAAATGGATATGGTGCTCTACAAGAGAGGTTAATCCTAAGTTTGGATTTTCATCAGTCACAAATATATCTTTGTTTTTAAATAAAACATTTCCAATTTCAGATTTTTCACTCTGAGAAAGATTACTTTTATCAAAGTTAAAATACGACATAAACTTGGACCTTTCAGACTCTTTGGTCTGGCTTGAACTGACTTTAGCATGATTACATTCATTGATACTAGAAAGAAAAGAATGTTTTGACTTACCACATTGTATTGTAAAGCTATCATCTAAGACCTGGAAAGTCCCTAAAGGCTTATTTCTATGGATAGTAATGGTCTTATCTGTTGGATTCAAAATTTTGACAGGTATCATTCTGTTTTTAGGAACAGTTACAACCGACCTAGCAACTAATAATTTTTTGTTATTTACATATTTAACATGTGAACAGATACCATTTAAACCCTCAGTATAACGTTTAGGTATTTTACCAAAAACAATACATTCAGAATTGGCTGGAATGAACATGCGTTTCTGTGTATAAATTTTAGATTCTGAAAAATTTGTCTTACTGCTGAAATCTAAAATAAGTTTGTTGGCACGAATAAAACCTGTGCCAAGAATCAATGGATGTGAAGTGTCTTTTAAAACATAAACATCAAATTCTGAAAGATGTCCTTTTACATAGCAAGAAATAGTAGAAATGCCATCAATTGTCACAGTCTGATTATTTGCAAGTGTTATACTAGAATTATTTACAGTGAGTAAGTTACTTTTATTGTGGTCAGGTAATGAAACAAATAACTTTCTGGACATCAAGTTAATAGAACTTCCGGTGTCAAGTAAAGCTGAAACTTCCCTTTGATTAAAATTTACAGGCAAATATAAAAAGTTACCACCACTTGTATCAGAGGTAAAATCCATGTCATTATATTCAACTCTTAAAGAACACTTGTCACAGCTTTCATTTTTGTTATTTAAGATTGCGTCACAATTGTTGCAATAATTTTTTAATTGCCTAGACATTTTCCGGTTCACTGGGGAATCATCCTTCCTCTGCCGCGATTGTTGTTTGGACCTCGTGAGGGACCGCGGTTGTCGCCCCTCGGCCATCCGAAGTTTCCCTGGTCCTGTGCAGGAAAGCGGGTACGGCATTGTCTTGCCTCATGTCCATTTTGTTCGCATAGCTGGCAGTTTGCATCTTGATTTGGTGGACCACGTGCTAAATTACATTGACGTTTGAAGTGTCCTTCACCATTGCACGTGTGGCATATTTGTGTATCAGGTCTTGATTTGTTAATGTTGGACCTATTTAGAAGTCTATCAAGTTTTTGCGATAAATCATCCACTTTTCGCTCGAGTTCAGCGTTGGTAGCAGGTCGGGCAGCTGCTATGGTATGTGAGTCGGAATCCCTGTAACCGTATGCCTCCCCTAATTTGGCAGCTTCGAGGGCTCTGTCAAGTGTCTGTGGCGACCCGGCTCGTGTAAAGAATGCCAGTCGCTGTGGTAAGCCATTTATGAATGTGAGCATCATGTCTGTGTCAGTTTTTCCCAACTTTACACCGCATTGGTGTATGTTGGCGACATATTCGTCCAAAGATGAATTTGGCATGAGCCTGAAGTTTTGAAATCTCTCTGTTTGAAAGATAATGTCACTTTGTGATATTTCCACATACCTGGCTGTAAACAAATCCCGTAACGTGTTCCAGTCGTGAACTATTAAATTGTCATACCAGATTTTCGCCGGTCCGCACAAATGTAACTGGAAAGCTGCAAGTTTTAATTTGTCATTTGATAACTTTGTTAGTGAGCAATATGCTTCAAAGTCCGAAATAAAACTTTTCCCGTCGTCTTGTGAAAGTCCACTGAATTTTTTGACTGCAAATTTTTGGTTGTCCATTTTTATTTATTTGATTGAAACAGTGTTCATGATGAATCTGGACAGTTCAAATTAAATATCCAATACTTTATAATTAATATCCAATAAATATCACAATAAGTCCCAGTTTAGATTCTCCACCATGTAAACGATTAGTTGGTTTCCTGAATTCAAACAGTTGGAGAATAGCAAAAGTCCAATGTAAAGTTTTTGATGTTTATTAAATCGTAAATAATATTTGAATATAGAATTTTAGATGTTGCTCTTCCTAAAGATTGTTTCTAACTGCGAAAGAAATACAGAAGTACAAGTACATATACAATTCAAAGTTCTAAACACAGGATGTTCTAAGACATATAAAAGAATCAAACACATTGTATCACAGGAAGTTACCATAAGGTGCTAATGAGTATATGTCAATCAATTGGAAACTGAAAGTGTTTGAAGATATAATATAATACTGAATGGAAGGAAATGGTAGGAAGGTCCTAATGATGACTGCCAATCATTCTGACCTTCCCTGAAATTGTCTGAAGTTTTATACAACCCAAAAATCTAAAGACATAAAATTTATATATGAATAGCATATATATAACACATAGATTTGGCATAATGTATAATACGCATGAATAACGTGTAATGAGTTTCACCTAACTATTTAATTGTCACTATGAATGTGATGAAAGACAGAAGTTTGTAATAGTGATTCTGTTTCGCTATCCAAGTATTGGAACTTTCAAATTCTCATTGACTTTCTGATAAAAATGGATTTATTAGTTTAAACAATAATGATGAAAATTAAAACATTTTCTATAACCCTATAAATATACTATATTTTGATACATTTAAATATCAATTCTGTTTGTTGTGATTGTTACATGTTCGTTACCTCCTACAACCATGACAGACTATAAGTTCAAATAAAACTGATAAACTTACCATTCGAGGTGATCTCCAGTATTGTTATAAATTATATCCCAGCCAGTGAGACTGCATTCAGGGCATGTCTTTATGGTTTACCTGTACACATGGCGTGTTTATGATGAGTGTATAAACTTCTGTTGCATGTTTAAATTATCTTGAATACTTTGAAAATAAGATAAATGAATCCTCCTTCGATTAATACAAGTTTATTAAAGTTTTGATGTGTATTTTAATCAGCGAATGAGGACGGTGACGAAAATATTCAAGTAAACGGGTCTGTTCATTTTGGTTTACATGCAGTATCTAATGGCAAAAGCTACAGGAAATTTTCTCATTCGAAATTAACTATGTGTTTATAGCAGAAAACGACTGAGTAATGTGGGTTTCCATTAAGTATAAATTTTCATGTGTTCAAATGGTCAAAATAGGAACTAATTCACTTTCACTTTCAAAAACTTGAAAGCTAGGCACTGATCGGCTAATTGAAAGGTCATGAGAAGAGGACCTTCTTTTGGTGACGTTCAGATCCTAATAGAAGAGCGTTATTTAGGAGCTGATTTTAATCAGATTGAGTCAGTTTGTATCACTATGTGGGTCTAGGTTGTGACAGTTTGGTTCAGAGCACTTTTTTCCGAACATTGATTTAAAAGTTCTATTTTCTTAAAATTAGCTGAGATCGTATGTGCAGTGCTAATAGTGGCATTCCTTTATTTCATTTGAAACAGTTGCAGCAGATTTTTTGTGAACTTGATTAGGAAATACAGCAATGTTATTTTAATTTCGTCAAATGTAAGACTGTCTGTGTTATACTGAGTACATCTAAGAAACTTGTAATGGCAGACGTTAAGCCTGAAGGGTTTTGGACCTAAGAGGATTTTGCCCTATAGAGGGGTTTTTCGTTCCGAGGTGAATTTTGTCCCTTAGAGTATTATCCTTCGTGAATTATCTACCCTTTTAAAGGCGTTTCAGTTTTCTATTCTTTTGTTTATGAAGTAGGTTTGCCTTAAAAAAAGAAAAGTTCTCCTTCCTTGAAGAGAGATAATCGAATCAATTTTTTGTTTCTTATTTCAGTAGAATATTTTCCCATTTTTCATGAGATTCGCTGACTAGAAGCAAATACGATATTAGACGTGCACTTTTTTCTGTCAAAGCCTTGACTTTTTCATTTACTGATTATTAATTTTCGTACACGAGTTATGTGTCAGTGTCCTTTTCGAAGCTTTATGTAAACTGCATTCTATATCCCGAAACTGCAGATAATTATAAAGAATCTTTGTAATCCCAATTATTTTTTTTCCAAAGATTACAATAAGTCATGAATAAAAAAGGAAGTAATTATGACTATAATTATTTTTCTAACGGCTTATATGCATACATGCGTGTGGTTGTTCTTAAGTACTAAATCAGCTGTATGCGTGGCAAATTTACCCAATGGCCCATTTCTTTCATTTTCCTAGTGTCCATAAACCATTGCAAACATAGTTACAGTCTCTTTACTCGATAGAGGTAAATTTCTGTCTTTCGATGCTACTCAGCACTTTAATCTCTGTCCCAGAAGCATACTAGTTAAACATAGCTTTCTGACACTAGCTCTGAAAACCTTGACTCCTGCCTTTAGATCACTTTCCACAACGCAAACCCCCACAGACAGCACGGCTAAGAAAAAGTTCAACCGTTCAAGGAAGCATTTATGAAATTTCAAACAATATCAAGACATGTACCATTTTTTAAAGATTTTTTCGGTTAAATTTAGAACGACAGTCCAGAAACAATATAGAAAATAAACAGTTCAATCTATATTCAATTGATGCCTAGTTTGTTCGAGAAACTACGTCATGAAGTATTATCTGTTGACGTCGGCAAGTCAGTCACCAAAAATGGAATATACAAGCACATAACGATTCCGCAAGTGGCGGAACCAAGACCCTCACACAAAACAAATGGTAGGTTTTCAGCCTAATATTTTAAACGAGTTGCTTTTGCCAAAGGGCCATACTGGGTCCTACAGTTGAAAACGCTTGTTTCGTAGGGAGCTAAACATACAAAAAGGGGTTGATTGCAAAGGTTATGTGTAAAAAAGACCTAAAAGGAAAGAACAGGTAACAATTCTATTAAAACAAAGAAAAATAAAGATGTAGGATTGAACAGGAAGAAGCATTTAAAACACTTCAAAACCTCCAGCTTACGCAGATTTCAATTGTTGTTTCGACGTCTTAGAATTCTTATTTACAGTAGCACAATCAGAACTTAATGAACAGATTACCCAAGGGCATCATTCTTGGGGTATGTTTTATGAACTCTTTTATCGCTAATAAATTGAATAAGCCGTTTGTTTCTCAGCCACATTTTCAAATTCGAATGCTTCATTTGCGATATTTCACAACATTAATTTGTTTACAAATGCTGTAAAGGATGTATTGCGGATTTTGGGACGAAGTCATAAAACCAAATGAAAAATATCAAATCAAGATTTATTGAGGTAATTTTACGATTAGGACTAACCGTTATATGCAACCCGAATGGCCCTGACCCTTGACTTCAAACCCCATTCAAGAGTAAAGGTTCATGAACAGACCCTGCTTACCAAATTTCTTAAGATATTGGACAATAAATGAAGGCTCTATGACGTAAAGTAGAAGTATCTTTTTAAGTGTTGGTGACCTCAACCTTAGTTAATGGTAGAGGTACATGCAATGTGTTTATATGCCAAATATCTAAAATATCAATAAATAAATAAAGGCTCTATGACAAAAAGGTAAAAAATATATTTCTAGCTTTGCTGACCTTGACCTTGACCGCAGTGACCTAAAACCATACCAAAGGGTAGAGGTCTTTACATGTTACGTACACATCAAATATCTAAAATATCAATCAATAAAAATAGAAAAATCCTTTTTTGGCCGAGGTGATCTTGACCCCAGTAAATGGCAAAGTTTCATGTAAGGTGCCTATATACCAAATATCTAAGATATCGGTTGATAGAACAGTTGGATTATATTGTTTGTTAGCCTTTGTGATTACAGGGGCAGGGTGAATTTTGACCCTTGGGTCAAGGTTTCAACAAAGTTGGAAGAGGTCTACTAGGCCATGTTACACGTCTTATCTGTTGACACTGGACTTTGTGATTTTTTAAAGTTTTTTGTGCATGTCTTAAAAAATTTAATGACCCCTAGGGTAATTTTGATCCCCAGAACATAATTTGAATAATCTTGATAGAGAACCCCTAGATGCTGCTCCAGGTAAAATATCTAAGCCCTTGGCCTTGTGGTTTTATAGAAGAATAATTTCAAAGTTATCCCTGTATATGCCTATATTAAATCACGTGACCATGGAAGGGACATTTATAACCCCAGAGGCATAATTTGAACAATCTTTGTAGAGGAACTCTAGGTGAACCTGACTGTTCAATATCAAACTTCAAGGTAAAGTAGTTCAGACAAGAAGATTGTTTAAGTTTTCTCTATATAAGCCTATGTAAAATCATGTGGCAGCCTAGGTGTACCAATTTGGACCCTGGGGTCATGATTTGAAAAAAAAACTTGGTTTCATTAGACGATGCTACATACCAAATATCTTAGCTGCAGATCTGGTAATTTCGTAGAAGAAGGTCTTTTAAATTCTATTTTTAGCTTCTGTGTACCAGATCTGCAATGGTCTGGAACCATTTGAACAGCTTTGATAGAGTTTCATGCAAGAAAAACTCTAGGCAAGTTTTTATCAAACTTTGCTTTGTGGTTTTAGAGGAAATGTCCTTTGAAGTAATTATGGATGAGGACGCCGACGGACGACGGATAGCAACCGATCCTCGGGTGAGCCAAAAGGAGCCAAGAAATAATAAAGGGAAACATTCTGACAAGTTTTCAAGATATTTAGTTTGAAAATGTGGCTTCTAGAGTATTCATAGGGTTTGTTTATGATTTGCCCTGGTGACCGAAATTTTCACTTTACATGATCCATATATGAAAAGGTTCTAGAAATCCCTAAGATAAGGATTCGGACAAAGTTTCACTGTGATTGGATGGAATTTGTAACCTTTGTCCACAAGGAATGTAGCTAAATTCAGTTATTTTTGTCATTCCAAGGCCCGTAACTCAAAGACCCATAGTACGATATGGCTGGTTTTTGAAAGGTACTGAGATTTCTTAGACATACAAGTTCGCAAGTTTGGTCAAAATCAAATAAACAAAACGTGGTCTCTATCGTTTTCACAAGAAATTGTGGGGGGACGGAGTGAGATCTCAATAGCTCACCTTGTCACTTCTATAAGATTTAAACAGCAACGCAAGTGCAGTAAAAAAAACCGCCAAGACAAAAAGATTAGAAGAGTAATGGTTATCGAGCAGAAAGAATATTACTTACTTACGTAACTTTATCAACGTTAGTTATCAACTGTTCATTTTTCTTGTAAATTATTAAGGCATAATACTATTCCGACCAATTGATACTGATTTCTGATTTATTTGCTTTTTTGAGTGATTTCTTCGTACTATTTTCCCATAATGCCCTGTTCTTCGAGTTCATTACTCTCTGTGTTTACATTCACGACTCTCTCATGTGGTGTTGAAATGCTTTTTAAATAAAAGTTCTCTTCATAAAATAAATATGTATTATCTTAATAGTCTTTCCTACATAAGTAAGGATTGTGTGTGATCTTATCGCATTTGATAAATATTTACTTTCAACAAGCTAATTCGTTAAACTGATGTCCCCCGCCGATTGATACAAATCACTGGAATAAGTCTTTTACATAGATCTTTGACCTTGGAACTGGAGTGACAAATCCGTTTGGTATCTTTATCTAACCCATAAAAATTTAGCTGTGCGAAGCAGAAATAGCTCTTAAAAGCCTTGTGGTTTCATTGAAGAAGATTTTACAAAGTTTTCCCTGTATATGTTTTTATTATGTATCAAGTGACCCCATGTCCGGGGCCATCAATGACGCCAAGGGCATAATTTGAAATAGGTAAACCTGTATGCCGAATATCAAACCAAAGCACAATAGTTTCAGACAAGAAGATTTTTGAAATTATCCCTATATGAAAACAGGTAAATCATGTTGCAGCTTGGGAGGGGCTAAATTTGACCTTGGGGCGATGATTTGAATCAACTTAGTAGAGAACCATGGGCTGAAGCTACGTACCAAATATCTCAATAAAAGACCATGGAGTTTCGGAGAAGATTTTTGAAGTTTTCAATTTTTAAATCTATTTTTTGCTCCTGTGACTTAGAGTTGCAATAAACCGGAACTGTTTAACTTTACTAGAGCTTCATGTAAGGAACATCCCAGGCAAGTTTCATCAAATTTGACATTGTGGTTTCAGATGAGATGTACTTGGAAACAATTGTGGACGACGGGCGGACAGACCACGGACGTCGTAGGACTACAGACAATCTTTGCTAGAGATTCATGCAAGGAACATCAAAGGCAAGTTTCATCAAATTTAGACTTGACCATTCAGATGAGACGTTATTTGAAACAATTGTAGACGACGAATGGATCACATACGATAAGATACGGTTCCGGGACGGAAATTTTCTTTTAAAAATTGGCTATTTTAAGAAAAAAAATGGCCAGACCGCAATAACGCAAAGATGCTCCTTGATGGCGTTTCATTTGCATCAAGCCCTTATTAATATATACATTCTTGTCAAGTTTTATTAAAATCTATTTAACCAGATCAAAGATATGAATCCGGACGGAAATTTTCCTTTAAAAAAGAAATGCCTTTTTACCATGTCTTTTTAAGTAACAAAGGACCATATAATTCAATAGCATATAAGTGAATTTGAAGGACGGACGGACAGATGGATGGAAGGACAGAAGGACGGACAACGCCATTTCTATATCCCTCTTCCGATTTCATCAGCGTGGGGATAAACAATTCAAGCGTTTAAGCGTATAAACGCAAACAAAAATGTTTTCTGAATTGGTTTCACAGAAAATTAGTATAAATTGGCAACTCGATAATTTATGATACTTCAAAAAAGTTCCAATAATAAGTGCATTAAACATTATCGTAACTGTAAATCAGTCTTTCTGACTTTTTTCAGATACAGAACCATAAACTAGAAGTCTGCTCTCTGTATTTAAAATGAAAAGATGTGGAATTGTTTGTTATGGTTTTCAAAACGTCTATTGCACTCTTATGTTTTGAATGTAACAGCTGTCAAGAAAGAGCTCATTAGATTTTAGACCTTACAGTTATCGAAAAATTAACTACCATCAAAATTCAAATACACGCAGCCAAGTTCCTTTCAGTAAAGATGAAGACCTCTTAAAATAGAACTTAAGACCAACTTCAAAGAGTTTGACTGAATATTAAAATGTGAAAATTGAAAGTATTCAAGAATTGGTTTTAATAGACGATCTAAATATAAAAGATACTTTCAAGAAATGGATGCAATAGACGATCTGAATATAAAAGATACTTTACTAATCTAGCGGTATATTGTCTCTGTCATCTTTCCTTAAGTAAATATTACGTCTACAGTAAGACATATGAGAAACAGTAAAAGGAATCATAAAGTAAACTGAAATTTTTTTGACTCGTCTTTCATATAAAAAAGTTGTTAACTATACACAAAAATAGCAGAAATAGTTAAATATGGATGAAGCCCATTGCCACTCTACGAAAAAAAGTTTATCCTGTCACTTATAAAAATTTCGAACCGATAACAAGGTGCCGTATATTTTATTTCATCTACGGCAGTTGGTCACGTGACGTTGATATCCGGCACATGATATGTCATGGACTACTTTTGTGTTTATAATCAGAAGGAAGTGATAAAATTGATGTTATTACAAACAGAGACTACTTGAATAAACAATTAAATATGTAAATCTTACAATATAGTGATCATTTAAGGAAATAAAGTTACTGAAACTTTGGAACTATTTTTTTTTTGTGTGCAAATGTACCTCTGCCGGATAACCTTGACATTAGCCTAAATTGAAACACTTTAAAGATAGATTTTCAATATCTTAGGTAAATTATTTCCAAATGGCAGATGTGACAGGATAAATAGAATAATAGTTAAGTGTCTTAATTGAGAAAGTTTATCTGGCTCGGCTGCGGAATTTATCGGGTTCGCCTATAAATTCCTACGCCTTCCCAGATAAACTTTCTCATATTATGACACTAACCTATTATTCTCTATAAACATGCCAATAACTGAGCTGTTCTGCAGGAAAAAGTTACTAACAAGCCACCTCAGGTACCTTGGTGTTGATGCAGGGAGTTTGTAACCCAAAGAGTATGGTTTTTAGTATCACACTTAAATATTCAAGATCCCAGTGGGATTCGAATAAAGACATGTAATGTTATATTATTTACATTCAAGATCTGTATATTTTGTTGCCGCCACTTTGTTGTTGTTGGTGGTGGTGGTGGTGCTGCTGCTGCCGTTGTTAGAAAGATATTACTTTAAGACGACTATTATGAACATTATGATAATGTTGAAAATTATGAAAAATTAGACGATGAAGAAGAGAATGTAATGATATTGGTGGAGCTGCTTATATCAACATGATATATGTTTCAATTTACTGTTTCTGATTGAAACTTACTTTTTTCGAGAGCGAATGATTAAAATTATTCAAATCGGAACAAATTTTATTTAGTACGTTGGAACGGTTTGTTATAATGAAAGCAGCCTACACTAATTTAACAAAATATTGAGCTTAATTGATTTACGAATTTCTGCACAGCTCCATCACTTATCACGCCATTGTTTCTTTAATCGAGTATATATCAATTGGATTTTGTGAAAACTGTCTTAAAGTTTGCTCTTACTTCACACAGATTCTGCAAAAATATCTTTCCCAAGCAACTCTTGGAAGTACGGTTACGAAGAATGACTGGAAGATTAAAGTGAAATAGGCTATAACTTTCTGTGATAATTGGATAATGTTTTATTCTGTTTGCAAAAATCGTATCATGTTTTTTTTTTATAATGTCAATGATGTTTTATTTATTCAAATGAACAAGTTAATTGCCATACAAATATCATTAATTCAAGCATCTGTCAATAGTTTGATCGGAAAATATGTCATAAGTCTGCATCCTAATCTACAGGCTCAGTTGAAATCTGAGGTACACATTCTTTATTTCAGTTTTTGTGCGTACGAATTAACATGATTAAGGAACATATCTCTCAGTGAGTCATTACACTGTTACACTTCAATTGTCAGAAAAAAATATGTTCCTTTGGTCCTTTTTATGTAAATACTTTATTATATACTTTTTGCTCCGGTTTTGACACAGACATTGAAAGAAAGAACTTTTCTATTGACAATATTTTACTCATTCACGTGACAAATTGTTATTTACATCATTGTTTCTATATATAGTGATAAAGCCGAACAGGTTTGCTAGACATTTTAAGCGTCCCTGACTTCTAAAAGAATCTATTGACTGTTGTTTAAATAATTGAATTTAACCAACGTAAACAAGCACTCGTGGAATATTAATCATTTGTGAGCACCAATTAACAACAACTTCCGGGTAGATTGCCGATAGATAAAAACACATAGCTATAAAATGAGACTCCACACTTCCGTATCGCGATTTGGAATAATTATTCCCAAGTGCATAGTACTACTGGAAAAGTCATAATATGTAAACACTAACAACAACTGCAGGGTAGGTGGCCTACTGATAAGAACACAGAGCTATAAATCATTAATAATAATATGCGTCTAAGCGTCATCAATCGCTTTAGCGTCCTTTCAAAATAAGGCTCTTAGTCTTCTGGTGATTATCGAAAATAGTGAAGAACAACGATTCATTAACCTCTCTGGAAGGACATAACAATTTGGACCAGCGTTTGCTAGCGTACGGAGAAACGCATACGCTGAAATCTGTTTTGCACATCGTGATAAGTTCGTTTTTAAATACATGTATGTACGTTGATATGCTTTGAAACATTTTTACAAGAATTCAACGTATGCCAACAAGCGGGACAGTTCGATAAACGTAATACAAACGGTTTGTTCGCCAAGTCAGCCACCAAATTAGTCTCATTCCACTAGCTATAGTGTGGTTACTTCTTAATGAACTTCTCATAAACTAGTAACGAATTAATAAAGTATTGACGATTTGTCAACGTCAAGTTGCGTTCCTAGTACTAATCGATTCCATATTATATTGATGGTATATTGATAACGATATGTAGACCTATCAATACCGATACTACTGCGACTCCTTGACGTACGTATGAGCTCTACCCCCCAGACTCGCTTAGAGGTCACGGGGTCAAAGGTCAACCCTGGGGAGAGCATGACGTTCATTCGAACGTAGCTTTTTTGTCTCTTGTTGATCTGTAACGGTATGATAACATGCTTCAGTACTGCTCCGCTTCGACATATCTTGTGAGTTACCCATATGGAGAGTGCGGGATAAACATATCATATGCAGAGCGCTCGCAGAGAGCAAGCACAGCTCGTAAGACGTTTGTTCAAAGATGGTCGACACTCGTCGAATTCCTTTGCGCATTAGGTTTGGTTCGTTTATATGTAGATACTGATGGGTTATGAACAGGTTCTAATGTCGTTCAAATTCGTGTCATTCTCATTTACTTACGTTTAACCCCTGGGGACACATATGCCGGACGCACACTATATAAGCCCTTGGCCTTGCGGTTTTATAGAAGAAGAATTTCAAAATGTTCGTTTTATATGCCTATATCAAATCAACTGACCATGGGGCGGGGCCATTTATTGCCCCAGAGGCATAATTTGAACAATCTTTGTAGAAGAACTCTAAGTTAACCTGTATGTTCAATATCAAACCTCAAGGTAAAGCGGTTTCAGACAAGAATTTTTTTTAATTTTCCCTATATAAGCCTATGTAATATCATGTGACAGCTTAGGCAAGTTTTAACAATCTTAGTACATAAGATGATGCTACATAACCAAATATCCTAGCTTTAGCGTTTAAGCGTATGAACGTAAAAAAATGTTTTCTGGATTGGTTTCACAGAAGGATGAATTGGCAACTCGATAGTTTATGATACTCAAAAGTTCAAATAATAAGTGCATTGAACATAATTGTAACTGTAAATGAGACTTCCTAACTGACTTTTTTCAGATATAGAACCATAAACTTGGAGTCTGCTCTTTGTTCTAGTACTTAAGTTGAAAAGTTTGTTATGATTTTTAATAACGTCTATTCCACATCGTCTTTCGGTTATGTTTTGAATGTAACAGGTATCAACAGAGAGCTCATTAGATTTTAGACCTTACAGTGATCGAAAAATTAACTACTATCAAAACGCAAATACACGCAACAAAGTTTCTTCCAGTAAAGTTCAAGGCCTCTTAAAATAGAACTTAATACTAACTTCAAAGAGTTTGACTGAATATAAAAACGGGAAAATTGAAAGCATTCAAGAAATAGTTTTAATAGACGATCTAAACATGAAAAATATTTTACTAATCTATCGGTATATTGTCTCTGTTATTTTTCCTTAGGTAAATATAACGTCTACACTAAGACACATGAGAAACAGAAAAAGGAATCATAAATAAACTGACATTCTTTAGACTCGTCTTTCATATAAAAAGGTGGTTAACTATACATAAAAATGGCGGAAATAGTAAAATATGGATGAAGCCCATTGCCACTCTACGAAAAAAAGTAAACATGCCAATAACTGAGCTGTTCAGCAGGAAAAAAATACTAACAAGCCACCTCAGGCACCTTGGTGTTGATGCAGGGAGTTTGTAATCCAAAGAGTTTGGCATTTAGTATTACACTTAAATATTCAATGTCCCAGTGGGATTCGAATAAAGACATGTAATGTCAATTTCTTAAGATTGAAGATCTGTATATTTCGTTGCCGCTGCTGTTGTTGTTGGTGGTGGTGGTGGTGGTGGTGCTACTGCTGCTGCTAGAGAGATATTACTTTAAGACGACTATTATGAACATTTTGATTATGTTGGAAATTATGAAAAATTAGACGATGAAGAAGAAGAGAATGTAATGATATTGGTGGAGCTGCTTATATTAACATGATATATGTTTCATTTACTGTTTATGATCATGGACTTATTTTCTTCGAGAGCGAATGATTAAAATTATTCTAATCGGAACAAATTCTATTTGATATGTTGGAATGGTTTGTTATAATGAACGCAGCCTCCACTAATTTAACAAAATATTGAGTTTAATTTATAATTATACGAATTTCTAAACAGCTCCATCACTTATCACGCCAATTTTTCTAATCGAGTATATATTAATTGCATTTTGTGAAAATTGCCTTAAAGTCTGCACTTACTTCACACAGATTCTGCAAAAATTCTGGGCTTTACGGTTACGAAAAATGACTTGAAAATAAAAGTGAAATAGGCTAGTGAAAATAGTGAAGAACAACGATTCTTTAACCTCTATGAAAAGATATAACTATTTGGACAAGCGCTTGTCAGCGAACGGAGAAACGTAAACTGAAGTCCGTTTTGCACATCGTGATAAGTTCGTTTATTAAATACATGTATGTACGTTGAAATGCGTCGAAACATTGTGTACATGAATTCAACGAATGCCAACAAGCGTGGAAGTTCGATAAACGCAATACAAACGGTTTGTTCTCCAAATCAGCCACCAAAATAGTCTTATTCAACTAGCTAAAGTGTGGTCACTTCTTAATGAACTTCTCATGAAGTAGTAACGAATTAATAAAGATTTGACGATTATTTAACATTAAGTTGCGTTCCTACTACGAATTGATCCCGTATTATATTGATGGTATATTGATAACGATTTGTCAATCTATCAATACCGATACTACTTCGACTCATTGACGTACGTACGAAAATAGACCTCAACAGTCCTCCGCCTAACGTGCGCAACGGCTTCGTTCCGTGCATGTCGTGCTCTGGCCTTCTTAGCACAATGCCGCTAGCGTTCATCTGTTGTTTTTGTTGTTGTTTTTAATGCCCCCCCGTAGGGAAGGCATATTGTTTTTGGTCTGTCTGTGTGTTTATTAAAACTTTAAGCTTCACATTTCCATCGACAGCTTGCTGAGTTCTACCCGCTAGACTCGCTAAGATGTCACAGGGTCAAAGGTCAACCCCTGGGGGCATAAGGTTCATTCGAACGTAGCTTTTTTGTCTCTTGCTGACCTTTTCATAACGGTAAGATAACATGCTTCAGTACTGCTTCGCTTCGACATATCTGGTGAGTTACCCATATGGAGAGTACAGGATAAACAAACCATATGCAGAGCACTCGTAAGACGTTTGTTCGGAGACGGTTAACATTCGTCGAATTTCTTTGCGTATTAGGTTTGGTTCATTTATATGTAGATACTGATAGGTTATGATTATGTTCTGACGTCGTTTCAAATTCGTGTCATTCTCATTTTCTTACGTTTAATCCCTAGGGACACATTTGTCGGACGCACATTGTGAGTATTCGAACGTTGACAAATATTCTGCATTTCGTTCCACGTCTGCCTCTTCAATTTATTAAAGTGTAAATCGGCCATTTAAAAGAAATCGATTTTTTTTCATAATTATATTTCTATCAAGAGCTAAAATTTAGCTTTTTGGTGTGAACATTTTAATGATATTGCGTTTGTGTTTTTAACACTAGGCAGTTATTTTCACTAAGATCTGTAAGCTGTCCACTTGTATTAATTTTGTTTTGTAAAATGTTGTAAAACCTTTTCTCTGATAAAATTTAAAATCTGAAATCTCTCATCTTTAATTCGTGGAAAATAATTTCAAACCGGACGTACCACTAACAAAGCTTGAGGTCAATGTTAACAAGCCTCGGTATTTCTAAATCGCGTTGAATAAGTACGGCTTCTTCATTTGGTGAAAACCTAGCTAATTCATCAACGTTAGAGACATTCATACTGCCTAGATCGCCTTTATTTCTGCAGTTGTTGTATGAAATGTTTAATAATGATTGTAATGATTGGTGTTATGTGTCTAGCATAAACTAGTGTTATGTGTCTAGCATAAACCAGGAAACCATAATTGTTGTTAAGTGTCTAGCATAAATAAGGAAACTATAATGAACTTCCGTTAATTCATCCAGCCTCTGATGATAGCACAATAAAAGCTGATCTTTCTGCCAGTTATGATAGAAAATAAAACACCAATGAATAAACCTTTTCCAACCATTTCGTCTTTATTCCAACAGATATTATGACAAATGCTTTGCCAATGTTGTTAAAAGGACAAGAATTGCGTTAGTAGTCAATGCAGTATTTGCATATTCTTTTTCTATCGGGAAGAAAAACGATTGCACGATTTTTTTGATTTTTTTGTGTGGAAAATACAATGTTGCAGTTTAGAAAAAATAATGTGCTATTTTCTATTGTTATTTGTCGGAAATGTACTTAGATAAGTGCTGTGTCAAGTTTTTGCAAAATAATTCTTTTATTTTTTTGCAATTTAACTGTCGTCGAAAGTAATTGCTACACTGTTACAGGAAGGACATGTCCGCCTACAATATTGATAACAAAAGCATTTGTATGTTTATGAAGCCTTACATTTCTATGCCATAAATCATTAGTATTGCTGTGAAACGTTTCAAAATTTATAATGCTTCTGACAGATTTAAACATCAGGCTAAAATAGTGTTGAAACTCCTAGAGCTTCTTTTAGATTATGAAATATGCACTTTAGCACACGTGCTCTTACTGGAAGAAAAATGTCATTGGGAGTGTTTTGCTGATGTTTTCCTGTAAACCACGTAATAAACGCGATAATTCAGTGTAACTTCGAATATAAGCTGAAAAGCATTTACAGTCATACACTACAGTAATATTTTTATTTTATATTGCTTGATAATCTGAAATAGCTAAGAAATGAATTGTTTCAAAAGTAATACATTCTCATCATAGAACCAGGAAGAAAGACTGTTCAATAAATCAAAGAGGACAGAGAAAAAAAGAACATTTTAAAACAAAATTTTGTGTACAAATAAATCAGCATGCTTCCTTATTCTGCATTCTCCCCATTTCCAAAATTGATTAATGAAAGAAAAATACTATTAAATATCACAACTATCTCCAGTAAAAAAAAACATGAGGCTGACTGCTTGACAATATTCTTTATATACTTTCTCGTCATCTATTAATTAAGCCTTCAGTTACCTTTACAAGAATACTGGTTTTTCAACCTGTAGACAAAGGAGGTTGTTTGTGCAGAACCTTTCATTGTTGAGTAATGGTAACTGAATTTGAAAAAAGCAGGGGTTTTTATGTCACAGAGAACACAAAAAATGTATGGGTGCATTTGTATTGATATAGGAATAAGGCGGGTCAACATTTGACCTGATTGACCTGATGTTATCAAAACCTTCTTTGCCCGTCCATATTTTCCTGTCTTTCAACTTACTATTTTGCTTATTACATTATTAGCTAATGACCATGTTTTACTAATATTAATCTGATTGACATTACTAGTAGTAAATACATCAGACATTTATAAGCATGATCTTCTCAGGAGAGGGATCATACACAACTCTATGAAAGAGCTCTTAAACACGTCCAAGGTATGTTCAGAACATTAAGCTATATTTTATGTTCAAATCCTGGTTATCAGTATGAAGCAAGACATGTACATGTATATCAATTCATTTCATTTTGGAAAACAGAAGAAATAAAAATATAGGGACTACTTCAACATTTTTTAACATTTATGTACGTCATCTATTGAGTTTTTCCTTGAAAAGTGCCTAAATTGAATATAATTTCACCAACAAGTTGACCCTTTAAAACTGATGTCTCAGCCCTAACCCTAGAATAATTCTAATAAAAGCAACCTCATTTTTTCCTTTTATGGACACTGTTTGTATATTCCTTTTTTTCAGACGATTATTGCTAAAACAAGTGAAACGCCTTTCCTTTTAGAGAGTAGTTGTCTAATCCCGTAAAAAAATGGTATTTGCATTTCCAAATTCTAAATACTACAAACTTTTAACATTCAATGTAACAGTTATGCTAGCATAATAAAATTTGAAATCTAAAAGTAGATCAGTATAGGATAGAGTCTATTAAGACGTTTCTATTGAAAATAGAAGCCGAAACGAGCGTAGCGAGTGCAGGCTTCTATTTTCAATAGAAACGTCTTAATAGATTCTATCCGACTTAGAAGTCTTCGCCCACTTCTACATGCGTCAATCAAACCACTGCCTGTCACGTTGTTATGAAGGCGCGAAAACTCGGCCCGAAGTATCGAAATGGACGATTACAGTTTGACGAGGGATGTTGCATGTCAATCAATACCTGATTGTTTAACTGAAGTCGCTTACTGCAGAGGAATTCACCCTATTTTACAAAAAAATATAGACTTGCATGTGATTTTACCACAGTGGTATCATTCACTGCTTAGACATATAAGACTGTCAACATTAACTATCATGGATGTCTCAGATTCAATTTTTGATTTACTTCGCGACGGCGAGTTAATGAAATTGTTTGAATTTGAGGATTTTAATGAGGATTTTAATGCATTATTTTAAATGACATTTTTCTTGATGTCTGCAGTTTTCGTTTTTGTGTGAAAAAATCATTATGAAAGAGTGACGGAGTGAATCGTTTTGACGTTTAATAGATAGACTAGATGTTATATCATGTTTTTAAATAATTTGTCCTCGCATTGCATTATTTTAAGTGACATTTTTCTATATGTCTGCAGTTTTCATTTTTGTGATTGATTTTATTGTAAAAACGTTTTGTGTTTCTATGGTAACTAAATGATTAACATAATTCTAACCATTTTTGTAAATGACGAATAATCAATAACCTCTTTAAACTTGTGACGTCAGAAGGGGAGGAGTCGAGACAGAAGGTTATTTTGCACATGCGCAATTAAATACAAGTCATCTATTTCAATAGAACGTTCTATTTTGTACAGTTCAAAATAGAACGTTCTATTGAAATAAATGGTTCAAAAATTTGAATTTTCTGAGCAACTGATTGGCCAGAAATAGAGGTTGACTTCTAAAAATTATTAAGATGTTATACCGGCATAACAAATTCTGATATCTAAAAATAACAAAACTCTTCAAACTTCTTGCATAACAAATTTAAAAACTAGGGCCGAACTATATCATCCATGAATATATTCCATATATGTATGTATGCCATGGCTTTTGTAGAACAAAGATTAGCTTAATTTTACTGTTTAAATATCAGACATGTACTATGCATAATTTATAGGAAGCTTAAAATTCTTGATAGATTTAGGTTTTGTTTGACAAAACATGAAAACTAGAAGAAATTTTCAACATGCCGCTATCTATATAAATTTATAGTGCCGTGTGAAAGTAAGCGTATCTCGTTTTCTAGTTCTTAGTTGTTTTATTTCTCATCGTAATAATATAAGTAATACAAATGACACATAAATCTTGTATTATTTAAGTCTGTGAGTAGAATAATTGATTGTTATGCAAGATTCGGATGAAAGTCATAATACGATTACTTATAGTACTTACAAAGTGCAGTTCTGAGCAGAAGACAAGCAACAGAAAGACGAGACAATGTTTACTGAGTGTTGCTTACTTTGTAGTAAGATTCGTCTCTGATGTATTTATAATAGAATATTTTATGTACTAGTGGTTATTTAAAAGGCACCAATTTACACAAATAATTTATTATGGTTTCGTTTCAGTTTAACTTGACCAATGGCTCGGTAAACTGCCTGATTGTTATGGCACTGACTGTGAAAGAAAGTGTTAGTTTGGTTTGGTTTCGTTAAACCCCAATAAACCAAACCAAACCAATACTTTCTTTCACAGTCAGTGCCATAACAATCAGGCAGTTTACCGAGCCATTGGTCAAGTTATGCTACCACTATCCTCAGCAAGAAACTGACAATCTTCTAAACTTGATAAATATGATTTTTTTTTGTGGGGGGGGGGGGTTCAAACATTTTCCTCAGTTGGGTTTACTAAGTCTTACATTAACCGCTGAAAAATGGGAGAAATTCTTCAATAGAAAATAGCGTTACTCTACTGATGTAGGTAACAAATGTGTGACGTGCATTTTAGCAGTTTCAGATGAAAATATAAGGCGTGGTGATACTGCGTTGATAAAAAGTAAGAAATGTAATCAGAATTGAAATCAGATTTTGTAGGTTTCTTTGTGACTTCTTACAGTGTGCGTGTTATGTAATCATACGGATACCATAATGAAAAATACGCAATGTATTACATGCATGACACTCTTGACTTACTTTGAAATTTCATCCCCCATTTTTACCAAAGCCATTATGCGACCATCTAAATTGTCCTGTCTGTCCACCTACCTCTTTGATAATTGCATTATCCGCTTGCAGTGTTTGCTACTTGTTGAAAAGGCGCAGTGGTCGAGGGGTTAGAGGGCTGAACTTCTGATGCGGAGGTCGCTGGTACGAATCCCACCAGGGATGAGAGTCTACAGTGAGTCTACACTGACCTCCCGCATTCCTCAAGTTCGGCGCGAGTACTGGCTTGAATCCAGGAATCAGTCATCGGGAGGGATTTATACAAGTTTCAAGAACTTTCTCCCCAATTGATGTAAAATGAATAAGTTTAAATTAAAATATTTTACACTGACTGTCAGCCCTGAATGACACTTCCGTGATATCTGAAGTGATTGCATGCATGTAAAACTCTGAAATACAAAGCTTCGAGTACTTCAAACGTATAATCAGTGCATCTTCCCTAATGCATCAACAAGGACACATTTTATGACTTAATTGCATCTTATGTCTAGGTATAAGAAATAAAAATAGTATTATTTTCAATTCTTAAACATTATATTACTCATAATGCTAGAGTAAGGTAAATTTGTTAGTTCTTTTGGAGTATATAGAAGATAAGTATAGAGCTGTTCTCACAAGTTGTCTGCAAAATTAATCAGTAAATTTAACGTTTCTTACTATGCTATCTGTTACGACAAAATCCACTAGAATATTTTTAATAATCGAGCTGCAACCAGTATACAGAACAAGTCTAAATCATCCGATGTTCATACTATATAGCAAAGGTTTAATATTGAGTTTTTCGAGACAGAAATCAGTTTTCGGATAACGAGAGGCATTTAATCACAAGCTTTCAAATCCCTTTGTAGTCTTCTTCAATGTAGAAGAATCATGGCTGTTTTTTACTGAGAAAAATATATCGAAAAAAAATATGTTTGAATTTGGTTATAATTTTTAAGCTTCAAATATAAGCAATTCTTATATACCCAAGATTTTCTTGTTTGCATTGTTTTCTAAACGAGCAATCGACATGTCAAGAAAATCTATACTTTTATAAAACGAATTTGCCGATTTGTGGATAAAACTACAGAGTTTTGAACAATTGTGTTGTATATCACTGACGCACCTATATATGGGCATATCAAGTTGATATTTCTTTTAGGACAAAGCCTCTTGGTATTTTCGAAAATTGGCAAAATCGCAGTATGTTCTTCTAAAAATAGAAAATTAAAATAGACACGGAAAACTCCGAAAACTTGTGTTTGATTCTTAACGTAAGATTATTCTTAGATTTTAATCGAAAGCAACTCTTCACTGATATCGGTGTCTCTCACCTTCTTGTTTTAAAAAAAAATTAAACAAACTAAAGCTTTATTCCCATTTCATGTCATCCTAGGTTCAACAGCTTTAACAAATACTTAACTTATAACTTGCTAAAACTTCGCAATCATTTACAATTTGACGCATGGAGACCTTGAGTACATTTCTTATTATTATAGTTATCTCTTCAAAAGGATGCAGATCAGCTTTATATAATAATTACTGTTGTTTTTACAGCCTGTTCCTTTGTGCGCTTGAAAAGGGGCACACCATGTGGGATCAGTAGGACCGAGTATTCAAGTTTATATCTCTACTTAAACTGCAGTGCTTATACTTTATTTTTTATTAAACCTATTTCATCTGTTTCATTTATAGGTCTTTTAAAACACACAATTAAGGCATACAATGTTGTAATTTACGGAGGCATAATCGTTTCTTGTGAATCACAAAATATGTAAAAGATTATACTCGTGCCTTATTTTACAGATTTATTATGTGATTTTGACACAACATGCACGCCTTTAAAGGCAAAAGTTGGGATCAAAAGTTGTAAATTTAATAACATTTTAATAATTTAATTTAATTTCATAACGTAACTGACCATACACACTGTGTCAAACAAATGCCAATTAAAAGCATGCCAAACAATATTGAGAACTTTTATTACTTCAAGCCCGTGCTTGCAATGGCGCCCATCTAGTTACCTTTTAATTCTAAAAATAATTGACGTAAACACGGCCTTTAATATACAAATTATTCTTTCTCACTTACTTTTGGCAGACAATTTTCTATTCTTATTCAAGTGACTAGATGTTGAATAGCTGATGTTGATTTTAATAACTGCTTATTTTCTCTCTTCAAAACATAGACAGCCGTTGTTCGGTATGGCAACTATCAGTAGTTGATCCGTTCAGTGATCTGAAATTGAATCTAGCCTCAAAATTCAAAGAAGCATTCCAACGTGTTCTAGTAAGATGTAGAACTTTTTCAGTATAAAACTTCAAACCATCTTCAATAGGTTCTGAATTGCAGCTCTCGTTCAAGTTTTTTACAATGGCATATTTTTTTGGAATAAGTTTTCAGACCGATTCTTTGGGAAATTGACTACTGAATGAAATATTGCTTTGATGATGATGAAGATAATGATGATATTTAAATGATGAATATGGCGATGAAAACAAAGGAAGCGTTGAAGGAAGGGTAAACTAAACAATTAGATCATACGATTGCCAGATTGTTATTTTGTTTTCGATACAATTTTACCTTTTCAAATGTCCGATTTCTATTTATTTGTCATTTTTTCAGAACCTCCTCGCTGACAAAATTAAGATCTCAGATCTCCCATCTTCATTTTGTAAGAAATAAAAGCTCATCGGAAGTAAGAATGGGTCTAAAGTGTTGCATCATAGTGGCACCAGTGATAACTTGTCTGGATATTCCTAGCAAGAGCTAAGTAAGTATGACATTTTTTCAATTACGATCAAATAAAACATTGCAAATTCTTTAGGCAAGATCTGTATTATTACACGTGAACTTCCCTGATAATTGGATCACGTTTTATTTCTGAAGTTATTGTTATGAGAGGTTTGTGACTGGCGACTGTGATGTTATATGCCTAGGCATAAAACCATTAACCATTATAAAGTGCCATTATATCCAGCCTCTGTTGTAAACTTAATAGGAACTTTGATAGGTCTGCCAACTATTATTAAAAAATATTGACTACATTAAGTAGGCTTTTTTCCATTTTTTAGTACTTTATCAACAATGATTATGGCAAGTTCTCTGTCAATAATGTTACAGATACCATTTTGAAATCTTCAAGCGCAGACTCGCCTTGAATGTCTAGTTTCAGTTAAGTTTTAGTTTAATTTCTCAGTCTTTTAAGGTTTGGTTTATTGGGGTTTAACGCCAGTTTTAACAGTTGTGGTCATATCCCGGCGGTCAGTCCACCTAACAAGTGTTCCTGGGTATCCAACCAGCAGTCATTTAAAGCGACTGACTCACAGAATTCTGCTGATTTTTTTTTTCTTTAAAAATTAAGAGAATTTAATATACTTTGGAAAAAACATAATATTATGCTTCTATACACCATGAAAACTGAAAAAAAAGTTTTGACTTAACCAGGATTCGAACCCACGACCTCTTAGTCAGTAAAATATAGAGCGACAATCGAGACCACTGAGCTACAACGCCTTCTTGCAAGGTTGCGTCAAAATTAATGTTATAACTAAAGTATCTACCCCGTGACTAACGAGGTAAAATTTTTACCGATAAAAGTGTGTAAAACTTTATACTTTGTGTTTTTCTGTATCAAAAAATGAATCAGTAACTTAGTTTAAATATGTTCTTCACAACTGCAGCAAAAATTTCAAGATGTAAGAACATTTTCTTTTTTTTCTTCGTCGGCCCATCTGTGAGTCAGTCGCTTTAAAGTAGATGCGACATTTCTTTATTTTTTGTATAAAAGAAACATGGATATTTTTGTGTACATTCGAATTGGACTGTGATAAATGTTTAAACTTGTGTTAATTTTATACACAACTACTTGAAAACTTTTGAATGAAACAAGGGAAAAGAAAAAAAACATTTTTTTAAATTTAATTTTAATTGTCTGGTATTCTTTATGCTTAACTGTCAAATATAAATGTGTTAACAAAATGTAATTCTGCATTTTTTGTTTTGTTTTGTTCGGACGTGATCTACAAATTACGTCCCTATTATTTTTCCTAAGTAAATTGTTTGTCTAGTAGATATGCTGGTCTGTCACCGGGTGGTCCGCCTACTCTCAAAAAAATCATTTGTCGAGTTTTTTTGTTGCTATATACACCACTGGTGTAATATATACAAATGTAAGACGTCTGTGAATGTATAATGCATCTTCTTGTACACAATTTCTGTAGCTACTAGTTTTTTATTTTCTTTTCTTACTTAGAAAAAATATTTTGGCACAAGTTTTGTGTTCGAAAAACATTCCCTAGGAGCGCTTTTACGAACTTGCCTGTTATGTAAAATAATCATTATATGTATTTCTTAAAGAAGTATTATACTGCTTGAAAAAGTTTATAATTAAAATATATCGGGATTGAAAATATAATACACCAAATGCTTTCTATTCGTTTGAAAGGTCTAGTTTGACCTATGCCAGTTTGGCACATCCAGTTTATGAATCACAGCTTAATATTTTTATGGCACGACATGGTCGATAAGTCTACGTGTTCCCAAGAACAAAATCCCCTCATCATGGTATTACAATCGTGACATATGAAGGCCTCGGTAGAGGGCAATCTCTGTTAGCTTGAAATCCAACCAAAGTGAATTGGAAATGCAAGGCACTGGCGTTCAATGTATCGATCTGTTCCTATAGCCGTCCCATGCTATACATACCAAAGCAGATATCTTGGAGTCGTCGAGAAATATCGGCTTCTTTAAAGATGGATTAAGACATGTGCATGTTTTATTCTCTGACTTTAAATCAGCTAGACAAAAGGCGGATTACCAATTTAAATCGTAGTCGTAGACAGAAACATATGTTGCTTTCACAGACGAAAGGTTGAAAATATCATGACACTTTAGAAACAAGTAAGGTGCGTTTGGGATTGTGGATAAGGATTCATGTGCATTTTGAAACGTGTGACCGTAGTGTCTTATTTTTTTATCGCATTTGTCATTAGAACAAACAAATTATCGTTACAGTCAATTGGGGCTAACCTGCAACATCACTCCAAATGAAAATTCCCGGATTCAAGTTTATTAGATCTTGGATAAAATAACAGACCAAATCTGCGAGTTCATTACGATGCCAGAAGCCAAAAGCACGATTGCTTACTTGAGAAAATATCTTTTATTTCAATAATCAATAACTGACGAATTTGCGAGAAAATTCTTGAGGGAAAATGTCAACTACTTGTTCAGAATATTTGTGTGCAGACATAACGGAGCGAGTTATATCTTCAATGACAAAGGTATGTGCAAATGCTTCTTTCTAAAATGAGATTTGCAACATTTACAAATTGTCAAAGCGTTTTTTTCTACATCTCGAGGCATATTATAACGTGTAACTGATAACGGTTTTATTGTCAGATATTTGTTTTCATATTCAACAAATGTGAAGCAGTTAAACTGCGTAGACAGCTTTTAATCAGAAGATTCTGTTGTAATTCTACATTGATAAAAAGCCGGCGCTATACTGACATCTTGAAAATATCTGATACATCGCCTATCGTATTAAACTGACATTATCAATATAGCTGCTCTTGCCTCTTTCACTGTATAAAATGAGTATTATGTTGATAAGAATCGCCCTTGCGCTCCCTCGGGAGATATTTTTATATGATAGACTGGCGGATATATGGCTTTATCACCCGCGGGGTGTTGTATGAGTATTCAAACGAGTTTGATTGTGACTTGGCATGTATATTAGTTGACCTCAGCTGTAAATAGACTGAACATTGATCTATAAGAAAATGAAAGAGGCACTTCTTGTTAACAAGAAGTCACGTGCTCAATCACAATCAATCTGTTTACATGTACAGAAATCTTCTAGACGATTGAACTAGTTCGTGCTCATTCAAATAATGCGGCTTGTACCTTACACGATTTCACGAAAAGTTTTGTTGGAAATACTAGATTTTTTTTTCAGTTACATTAGCGAAATCAACAAATGTGTTCTTTATTTACGCATTCGATTTCCTTATAACATGATATGGATCATAATTGTTTGTTTTGTTCTTATCAACTTTAAAGGCGTAAGTGGTATTACTGTATGTAGCATACAGAGAAGATGTAATTAGTCAACAATACAATTATATATTTCAAATGATTTGTAAAACAGAGGTTAAAAGAAAAAACTCGTGCATAAATGTACATGTTTTAACGCATATTTTTGCCTTTTTTATGACAAAAATGAGTGCTGCTGAGTCGAAAAATATTCTGTAAATTCTAAAACTCGGTAAGTGATGTAGCTGCAGTATTTGAGCAGTAAAACATTAGTGTTTATATAAAAGTTTTAAGGACAATGTGCAAACAATGAACAAATGGTGTAGTAGTCAGAAAACATCAAGGAAAAAATAACCTTAAGCCTAGCGGTACATTTTGCGTTTTTAAAATCAGACTTACTTATCGGTTAAATAGACATTTGTATATAGTTTTAGAAATGCTTCTATGCGGATGCTGTATTGGTATTTCTTCGGTAAGTTTAATGATGTTGTTTCTGCAAATATTTGAGTGAAAGAATTGGACAGCCATCAAAGAAAATACAGGAAACTTGCTTTAGACAACAGATTCTAATTAAAAAAACGCGCCAAATAGTACGAACTTGATACACATGCGGTATTTGTTTTATTTTATAATCCTTAGGCAACAGGTTTACTTCTCAGAATTTGTGAAAAAAATGGGTTTCCATTTTCCACCCTAAAATTAGACGCTGCACCTTTTCTCTGCGACGATGCCGATGCAAGGTAATGGACCAGAAATAATGATTCATGAAGCAGACATGATTCACATCCAAAGTAAAGATTTTATTGAGATATGTTTCCGTGTAACGTTCTTTTCAAATATCCTTCTCTTACAGTAGGCCAAAGAAATTCAAAGAGCACAAAACACAAAGTCAGAGAAAATGGCTTTTATAATTAAATTAGATTCCTGTCAAGTTATCTTTCCTGATTATGAATCAGACTTGCTATTATTATCCTACAACGAATTTATTATTATTATACAATGGGCAGTGATACACATTTTATCCTCGGGTCTTCCCAGGTCTGTCAGCTCTCAGTTCGTTTCCCTGACGAACATTTTGTATATAAATATACCTGAATTTATGATGCAATGTATCTTATAATAACTGTCGGCATTGAGTCTTATGAGAGTTTAACACACAATCAATTTTAATAAGGCATTGCACAAGCATGAAATTGCCTTAATCGAACCAACAGAAACTTAGAAAACTTCATTAAATTTGAATGGCACGTAATTTGATCTGGTTATAGAGTTAAAATTTCCAAGACTGGGGTCTAAAAATAGCAAATATGACAAATATGAATACTTTCAATCCGAATTCATCTTGAATAAAAAACAAAAATATTTTGTATCTTTTGTCCCATAATTCCTCAGCGCGCTGACCATAAGGTATTACGACGGTCGCAACAGAAAACGATATTTTCAAAATAAAAAATGAAATATAAATAGAAAAAGAAAATAGTAAAAAAGGACTAACTTTAATAAATACACAGTACAGAACAACAGAACTATAATTTTTTTGTTGAGCATGTAGACTCTCATCTACAACAAACAATTTACACATATCAAGGTTGATAACTTTACATATAACTAAGAAAGTGTATTAAGCATAAAGAACAATTCCAATCAGATGCATATGCATATGTTGAAGGCATATATGTATGGTTAACATGTATGAATGGATTCTTTTAAGATATCTAACTCAGCAATTTGTTTACGTGTATTCATCGAACGATCTATAGAACGAGCTTACATATTTAAAATGTTACAATCCGTGTATGTCAGCAGCTAAGATTTAACATACAAAGTAACCAAACTGAGGACAGACAACGTTAAAGATAAATCATTTATCCCTTATTCTGTTTAAGTTATCGATCAAAGATGAAATGGCTAAGAGTTAAGCCTATAATGGACTAATCGATACGGCTTTTCCGACTGCCAAAATGCTGTGTGCATTAGACGAACTTTTCAGTCACTACTGATATGGAAAATCCGGACTTGAAAACATTTCCTGTATCAGATGACGTGAAGTTATGTTTTTATGTTTAACGTCTGGCCACAAGCTTTAATATGCGGCATCTGCAAGCATACCTGTATACAATGCACGCAACAATAAATCAATGGTATCGTAGTTCTTGAACTTAAATATGTATTATGCTACTTATTTGGGCATGATGAAAATGGAATGAGTAAAACTCTTTCGTTTATTTTAATGTTGTTCTTTTGTTGTTGTTGTTGTTTTCGGTGGAGGGACTTGTAGGTGATTTTACTGTAGTAAGACATATATTTATATATTTTATAAAGTATCTTATTATTCTATTTCGACTGTATTGTTTTTGGATATATTATTGATTATTATAAGTAATTAAATTCGATTATTGGAGAGCTAGATTTGTAGAATTCGTCGCACCATGCAACCTTCATGGCAGCTATACTTATTATGATTTCAGTGAAAAAAAGCAGCAAATGACCTCAAACAGACACTATTGTGACTGTGAACTTAACTTCGGAAGTATCCTCTTTTTTTTATATCAATTCATTACATTTTCATAACTTCTTGCCTTCCGAATCTTGTTATTGCTAGGCATTGTGTTTGGAATTTCATAGCTAATAGCTGTCGTCTGCTGCAAATGCAGGGATCAATACGGACGCCACTTGAAGTCGTCTGCTGAAACAAATTGGAGATTTTACCTTGAAATAGTGCAATGAGTTTCCACGTAATAGGAAACAAGTTTATGGAAGTTAGAAAAAAAACTCGTTTACACAACAGTGAGTCACCAAAATGTCTTTATAGTCAATAAATAAAATAGTTAATTTTCTTTTTGGATATCCTTAAAAAAACCTAAATGTTTCGTCTTATTTTCTTGAGGTTGTTCAGTTGCAGTTTGCTGTCTGACTGCCTTAAACGATATTTTTCAAAACATTCTACAAAGGCTTCGAATATCACTAGCGGCTATAGAGGGGGGCGCACCCGGCGCGTCCCCTCCCCCCCCGCACCCACCCACCTAAACTCCCCGGACCATAGGTGTTATTATAGGTCTATTTTGAATATGTCTTTAAATAATGTATATTTTATTGTTAAAATTGAATTGAATAATCAGAGGCCCCTGCGATATTGCCAAATCAGTATACTCTTGCATAACCACAACCGTTGAAATGAGGTAGAAAACGAACACAAAGTGGGCCGAACATTTTGCGCCTCCCCCTAACGTGAAATCCTGGATAAGCCCCTGAATTTAATCTAAGAAACAAAAAAGCCATTGTTATATGCCTCACTTGTACCATTTCTTTAGGTTCTGTTACTGTTTTTTTTTTCTGTATAAATACATTTCATTTCCTATTTTACTGTTGGACAGAAACATATTCTGAAGACAAGAATGTGCGATTTATTTAAATGAATAATAAGGAAAATCGTTCTATAGCGCAAAAAAAGAATATACATACGCATCGAATCTAGTTCTTAAATCAAAAGCCTGTTTACCACCATTGATGATGGATAAGAAATTCCCTACAGATCTGAAACATATTTTGTAGTTCGGGCCAAGTCCGAAGAGCTTCTGTGTTTACAAAATCTGCAAGGAATCTAACAAAATTTAAGATGTTAAACTGTTATTCACTTCTTTTCCTATAGAAGAATTATTTGTTTTGAAATAAAGTTAACCGAACATCATGGTCACATATATAAAAAAGCAAATATTTAGTCTTTCACAAACAGACTTTGTACAAATCATTATTCCCTTGAGCATTGGTTTTGCTTCATTTTTTTTTCTTTTTTAAGTTTTCTTCCAGGAATAATGGATTATGCTATCGCTTAAAACAATTTTCTCATAGTGTAAACAAGTACATCCAGAAATACAAGTGGCTATATTGTTTAAAGTTGTCCGGATGTGAGATAATGGTACCAGTTATAACTTGTATTTTACTAACGCCACAGATGATGATGTTTCTTAACCCTTACTTTAAATAAAAACTTCGTCTAGCAGTTGATTTCAGTATTTCAACTTATTTTGTCATTGCTTAGGCTAGTTCAAATATGACTTAATGTTATGCAAGGGGGGTTCAATGGTTTAAAATGTTTAGGTTTTAATCACCCCTTGTGAACAATTTATAATCGTTATCTTTGAAGTGTTATTTGTCTGATCGTTTCTGTTAATTTTTATGCCCCCGAAGGGAGGCATATAGTTTTTGAACTGTCCGTCCGTCAGTCCGTCCGTCCGTCAATCCGTCCGTCAGTCCATCCGAAAACTTTAACATTGGCAATAACTATCTTATTAGTAAGTGGATTTACTTCATACTTGGACATAACACCCCTTTGGACAAGACCTTTCCACTGACCTATATTTATTTGACCTTGACCCCTGAATGACCTTTACCTTGAAGATCCAATTGTCCAAAAATTTTAACATTGGCAATAACTTCTTTATTAGTAAGTGGATTTACTTCATACTATGACACAACACCACTTTGGACAAGGCCTTCCCACTGACCTATACTTTTTTGACCTTGACTCCTGAATGACCTTTACCTTGAAGATCAAATTGTCCAAAAACTTCAACATTGCCCATAACTTCCTTATTAGTAAGTGGATTTACTTCATACTTGGACACAACACCCCTTTGGACAAGGCCTTCCCACTGACATATGTTTTTGACCTTGACTCCTGAATATCCAGTTTTCCAAAAACTAATATTTGGCCATAACTTCCAAATTAGTAAGTGGATACACTTCATACTTAAACACAACACCCCTTTGGACAAGGCCTTCCCACTGACCTATATTTGTTTGACCTTGACCTCTGAATGACCTTCACCTTGAAGATCCAATTGTCCAAAAACTTTAACATTGCCTATAACTTCCTTATAAGTAATAGAATACGTAATGGAATAACTTCATTCTTGGACACAACCCCCTTTGGATAAGACCTTCCCACTGACCTATATTTATTTGACCTTGACCCCTGAATGACTGGTTCTCAGCTCAAAGCACCACGTTCGGGGGCATTGTCATCTTACAGTGACAGTTCTTGTCTTTTGTTGTTTTGTTTTTCTGCTGTTGTTTTTGTTGTTGTTTTGTTTTTCTGTTGTTGTTTTTGTTGTTTTTTTTTGTTTTTTTTATGTTGCCTTTTTTTCTAAAACTATCGACGGAGCTAATTTGCTTGTGAGACCTGTTGTCTTCTTTCCAGATACAGTTGTCGCTGCTTCTAAATGCAATCTTTACTTTTCGAACAATATATTCCAGTTTCAAACAGGTTTATCAGTTGTTACAGGCAAATGTTAAATGGTTGCATGACACCAAGAAATCTTCTAGTCTATCTTATTTAACATTCTGTTTCTTGGTATTATTTTTACCTTGGAACTAAAACACGTCACTTGTATGTAAACAGACACACCATAGAGATACATTATTGTGCTTATATTCATGGTTTTCTATTATTTTGAAACTGGAATGCATTATTACTGATTATTATTTATAATCCTTCAAGTTAAAAATAATTCTGCCAAACGAGTACCGAATTATGGTTCGGAACAGACTAATTGCATGATTATTTTTGTAAAATAACAAATGGTTGAGACTCTGCTTTTAGACTTTTAGAAAGCCGATAGCAAAGGCATACGGCGTGAACCAAATCCGGAAAACAGACCAAGGTCACCGTTTTGGATAGAAAACGTAGACGGAGAAAACAATAGACAAAAGACCGAACGCTATCAAATGTCTTCGACGGACAAACAAAAAATTTAGTCTAACACATTCTGAGTCCTCAAGGGATATCACAAGTTTCTGTATAATGTTTCTGTATAATCTTCGTCGTAAAACAGATCATATTTGCAACATGAAGCCGTTTTGTTGTTTATAACTTGTTCTTAATACCATCAAATAGCGGTTTGTATATGTATAAAATATTTATGGTTCTGACAACTCTGTCACAGAAGACAAACCTTTTGCTCTTTAATGGTGTCCCATTTACGAGACTATACAGACCTAGTCACGTCAAAAACGGTTGTATTCAACAATTTCTAATAATATGTTGTTGTTGTTTTTTTGGGTTTTTTTGGTGTTTGTTGTTGTTGTTGTTTTTGTTGCTGCTGTTGTTGTTTTGTTCAGTATTATGGCAATGAACACATCAAATACGAAATTTACAAATTATTTTCATATGATGGGAAAGCAAATTTTCCGGATCTAATTATACATTTGTCATGACAAGTGTTTATATAATTTTACTTATGGAACAATAAGTACCATCATACAGCCATGAGAAATTAGACATTCAATTTGGCTTAATTATGAATGATACGTGAGAAATATTAATGGAATTGATTAAAAACCTTATTGTAGGGTTACAAATAAACAGAGTACTTGGGTCTACCAAGGTTGAACTGTAATTCTGGATGCTTGCGACTCAGAACACGTTTAACCGTTGAGAGGAAGTGAAGATACTAGATTCGACGTAATAGTTTGTTCTGTACAAAAGAATTTTTTTTTTAAATTACCATTTCTATGCTATTGAAAAACGACTTTGCCGAATATGTGAAAAAAACTGCAGTTTTGAACAATTCTGTTGTATGTCACTGAAGCACCTATATATGGGCGTATCAAGTTGACATTTCTTTTATGATCAAGCCTCTTGATATTTGCGTAAACCGGCAAATATCATTAAAATGATAGGAGTGTTTTCTTCTAAAAATAGAAAATTAAAAAAAAAACAACAACAGAAAACTCCGAAAACTTTGTGTTTGATTCTGATCGTAAAATTAGTCTTACATTTTAATCGAATGCAACTCTTTACTGATCTGGTAGAAGATGGGTGTCCCCCAGAAAACTGCCTACTTGCCTTTTTATTAAAACAAAGTGTAATTGAAAGAAACTTAAACGTTATCCAAGGTTCAGCAGCTTGAACAAATAGTTAGCAGTCATTTACCGTTTAAAACATTGAGATCTTGAGCACATTTCCTATTATTATAATTATCTCTTCAAAAAGATGCAAATCAGTTTTATGCAATAATTACTGTCGTTTTGACAGAATGTTTCTTTTTGCATTTGTTTTTTTTTTTTTTTTTTTTGGAGTCCAAGCTTATGGCTCTCCTAAGTAAAACTGCAGTACTTAGATTTAATTTTTTAATAAACTTGTTTCCAATTCTTAAGATTTTCGAGACCTGTAGCAATACAATAAAAGTCTTTAAAGACAGCAATTTTTTTTTATAATTTACCTGAGTAACTGTTTCTGGAGAATCACAAAATATGTAATAGATTATATACGTACATTAGTTTACAGATATGTTATGTAATTTTGACACAACATACATGCCTTTAAACGCAAAACTTAGGATAAAAAATTATTATTGTATTAACATAACTGATCACACACCATGTACCAATAAAAAGAATCAAAAGAATTCATGTTTGAAGTAACAAAATCGACATCTTTAATTACTTTAAGCCAGTGCTTGCAAGGGCTCCGATTTAGTTACTTTTAATTCTAGAAATTATTGAAGTAAACACATGTTTTAATATACAAATTATTCTTTTTCATTGACTTTGGGCAGATACTTTTTTATTCTTATTCAAGAATTCCCATGTAGTATCAACGGAAATAAATAAAAAATAATCGTGTCGACTAAATTATGTTATTTTTATTGAAATGTTCTTCGGCGTCTTTTCTTCTATGCGTCAGTAGACAGTTGAATTGGGCATATGTCATATATAACCATGTTACATTGTCCTTTGCATAATCCTGAATAAGAATTGCTGATCAGATAAAAATTAAATTATATTTACAGGAATCAAGACAGATGTCATGACAAAACAAAACAGGCTGCATTAATCGAACATATCCGTATAACAGACAAAACAAAGCAGACCGCATTAATCGCGACATATCCGTATAATAAGAACTCTTGATTATTTCTGATCACCTGCCAATGATTTGTAGATGTGACCCCCCGCCCCAAACCCCGCTGTGAAATTAAGCGCGTCCTCTTTTCATGGTTGATGATTCTTAAGAAGATATGGCACTGCTTACAGTGATTGTATTTCTATCAAGTTTGACCTTGAAACTTGATTAAAAATTTTGTCAAAAGCAAGTTGTGTCATGTCAGGTTATAGATGAGAAATGTTGAAAAAGTCTGATTTAATAAACAGGAAACCGTACTGAAATGTCAGGCAGATTTTTTAAAGGGCATTCAATTTTAGAAAGCTTCCATAATTCAGTGTTCAGCCAGTACTTTCGTCAGGAAAAAATCTGGCAGTATGTTTGATCATTTAGATGATTTTGTAAAAATGTCAATAATATTTAATATTTGCAACGTTGTCTTTTTTTAAAAAAAGCATAACGCACTACTCGTAAGGCATGAAAACCAATTTAAATATAAAATCAGTAGTTTTATGCGTTTTTAATTGCTACACTTATTATGACTGCTCAGTTATTCAGAATATTATGTCCTTTATGTGATTTAAACACAATTATGTTCCATGTGTTTTATTGTCATTGTATAACACTTTAAAATAATTTGGAAAACACGCAAACATTAAAACGGCTACGTGCGATAAATGTTTAATTTACCAGTAATTTCATTTTGTCGAATGGCAACATATTTCTGTAGCACTGTCTAGGGTGTATTTCAGCTAGCAATTGCTGTAATCCCCTGAAAATGTGTCGGTAGCCTCAGTACCAGGATAAGCTGCTTATAATACTAACTCGATATAAGATCAAGGTTCTCTTTCTACTTGAGTTTATTCATCGTCGGTACCGGTTGCCCATATGACCGACGCCCCCTGCAGAGATTAGTGATTTTATGAGGTGGGAGATAGTGCAATATACGAAAAGCAGCCCATTCCAGAAACACCCCTGTTTTTGTATGCTCAGTGTACAGCACTGATATTTCGGACCTCGGTATAACTTGTCATCCTTAAGAAAATTAGTAATGTTAGTGGAGGAGCGGGGGATCGATCTGGCGACCCTTTGGTTACCAGTCCAGCGCCTTACCACTTGACCACTGATCCGCACCGAGATCAATAACAGGCTTCAAACGGATTTTTATGAAACCTGGAATGCGCCGATTCGATGACAACTTAAAAAAATCTTCAAAAGACATACATAGACCTTTCTAATTGAAACATATCATAGACCAGCATGTGCTTCGGGGAGCATCCAGCGGTTCCAACGATTTCTTCTTTTCTGTGTTTGGGATATTTGAATAACGATTATTGTGGAATTGTTATGCTGTTGGCATTAATTCTAAATCGTGCTACATGTATTTGAAGTCGCACATGGCATGGAATAGACTGGTATAATACTTAAGCTCTGTCAAACACACGTGCAAAATTGCAGTGAATAAAACAGAAGACAGACAAGTTAAATTTGAAATTTAAAAAAAAAACGGGAAATCTACAATAGTTACGTAGGATAATTCAAATGGAATATTATCTGTATCAATTGCGGAAGATATACGTCAAGTATTGAAGTCCAGCCCAATTGTGCATCACCATTATTGACTCTTAAGTGAAAAGTACTACACATTAAATCAATTATTTTTCAGGAAACAGCAGTAATTAAGAGAATATTGACATTATAAGTACAAATCACTTCACTCTGATTCAGTATTTTATTGGTTTTATAATTTTACAAAATCGGAGTTACTATTTAATATGGTCCTTTACCAATGTACACTAATAATCTTTTAAATGACGTGTAGGATAAAGATATGAATCAAAATCAATTAATTGTCAAAATTGGTGATGATTAACCGCTATAAATTCACTGCTTACTTTTAATAATAATTACATGACCATGTATACAGTTTTTATAAAAGACGTGGTTTGTACTATTATTTTGACCACCAAAAATTAAAAAAAGTCACATACGACCAAAACATGAGTTTAATGTTCACGAAAAGTCTTTTTCGTCAGAAGAATACACTATGGGGATGAATCAGTTGGCACTGGACTCGTGATCCAAGGGTCGCGCGTTCTCCACTCCTCCACTAACAATTACTAATTGTCTTTCGGATTAGACGTTAATCTGAGGTTCCATGCAAAAGTCCTGTACACTGAGCATAGAAACGAACCAAGGTGTCTCTTGAATAATACGCTTTCTGTATCGTGCACTTTTCCCTATAACCCACAATAGTTAAACTCTGCAGGGAGAGCGTCGGTTATATGGGCAATCGGTACCGACAGAAAATAAACTCATATAGGTAGAAATAGAAGAAAACATTCGTCACAATCTTGAAATATCCTGTTGTGATAAATCGCTGTTTAACTGGCTTGTTATTAGCTTTAAGTTGTTCGTTGGTTGTTGCAATATATTCACGATAGTCTTTTAGTGTCTGAAATGAGATATTTATGATAGCACCGTTTCTTATCTAAGATCTGCTCACTAAAATTTCCAACCGTTCTACTAGAAAAAAAAGTTTTTTATCTAAGCATGACACATTCGTGATTTCTTGACTTGACAATTGATCGAGCGAGCGCTTAAGTAGTGTTCATAGATTATAAAGATAGCTTAGTTCGTTTAAATAACGCCCTGGTGTCATTAAGCCATTCTTGCTCATAAACTTTAATATGTAATGAAAAATTGATGTATTGGCTCAATAACTGGTCTGACATTGGACTATTAAATGCAGAGATAGTTAAGATCCGTGCGCTGCAGTAAGTAGTGGGGTTAAGTATAATATTAGATTCACAACTGTTACAGACGGGGGATTTAAACCTGTTTCAAAACAAGAAGAACCTATCCCACCAATAGTAAGTATAGAAAATGTTCACTTTCGGCCCCATACAGCAATAGCAATAATGCAACTTTGTTTTACACTGTTTGAATTTACCTTTACGTTTTCTTTTGCCGAGTTTCAACATCCTTTAGTACTGTTCCCATCCCCACCAACAGCAATTAAACAGTTTGAACAGCGATGTTTCTTTTTCTGAATGGTCCGTACAACAGTTACAATTATTTTTACATTGGCTTACAAAGTTTGAATTTACCTTTGTACGTTTTTCTTACGGCAAACTTAATATCCTGAAAAGAAACTTGATCAATACATGATACAGAGAAAGTGATAACTTTTGTTGGATACAAAACAAAATATTATTGTTTATATGCAACCCGTTTTACATGTTCAGTAACTGTTATTGTTGCTTTATAGTATATAGACATTGTGTGTGTTTGTGTTGTGTGTGTGTGTGTTTTGGGTGGGGGATTAACTTACACAACATCAAAACATTCTCAACATGTATAAGATGGTCTCTCTCTCTCTCTCTCTCTCTTGTCAACAGATACAAAGACGCGACCTATGTAACATTGGTTCTGTCTATTTTGTTATGTCGATATACCGTCTCATGTAATTAATCTCAATCTTTTTTATTGGGAAAGGCTTTATGAAGGATTTTGTATCTCTTCAGGATTGCTTTTAAAGGCGAAGCAGTAAATCAAGGAGTATGTATGTTGTTATAATTGAAACGTATGTGCAAAAGGTGATGCCAAGTCTGTATTGCAAAATCTCCAACTGATCAACTGACCACTTTTGACATAGTAAAACGTTCCATGGTGGTTACCCCGCGGGCCCTCTTTTTACGAAATTGTTTGTTGTGTGTTTTTAATTGGTCAGTATTAAGTTTATGCTCTCTTTTCCCTATGACGTTTACATGACTAAGCTTTTTCCTGATATGTTTTTTCACTAAATGAAACAAAAACGTCATATTGTTAATAGCCAAAGAATTTTCTGTGTATTATGGCGGCCACATTTTACTTCATATCAGTATGTTTTGTAAAGCTTTTAGGGAATGATTTTCTATTCTTTAAATCAAATCATCGTATGTAAACCCTTGATGACTTTTCGTGTGTTTTTTAATATTTCCCTTGTTATACAAGAATCGTTTTATGAAATATTTATAAAAATGAACTAGCCCCTTTCTTTTGTGACTGCATGTTTTATGAAAAAAGAGGGGGTAAACAGATTATCTATCAAGAGCTCCAGTGTTTTGTTGGACCTGACAGTACAATACCAGTCTTGTAAATAATAGTGCATATATTTAGGTGAGTTCTACTCTTGTTTTGTCCGACTATATATTTGCTTACGATACAATATTTCACTCCAGTTTAAATGTAAGACAACAGTCTAACTCAGAACTCAAATGTGTTTATAAGTGCACGGAATATTCAGTCTTCTATAAGACACAAGGATGAAAGGCATAGAAAGTCTTTCTCTTTGTCATTGATAAAAATAATATAAAACAGTGTTTAGGGAACATATTACATGATAGAGAGTCGTATATACTGGGCTGATGTTATTTAAGCATTATATAGTATGGACAAGTCGTATATTTGTCATTTAAACGAATGCTTAATCATCCATTTTCACGACTCTTAATATCGGAATTCATGACACCACTATTAAAGAACTCGCTAAACATGCACACAAAAATGTAGTAGTTGCTAATTTTTTGCTTGATGTACTCTAGTAAGCAATGATTCTGAAAAAAATGAATTATTTTGCTTAGAGCAGGCCTTAAGACCGTTCTTGATAATAGAAAATATCTATGTATTAAACTTTTCTTCAATATGGGTCAGTTATATCTGCCAATGTGGCTTCTTCTCTTAGCATTATAGTGTCTTCAACTTTTCTGTGCGTTGATGACGATGACTGAAGATCGATCGGGGAAAAATGAGTCATTAAGCAGGCATGATTAGATTTCTATCTAGTTCTCTTGTAATTCTCATTTAAATAGAGCAAAATGTATTAACAGCACGGAAGTACACATCATGGTTATTTTTACCTTTATTATATGTGCTCTTCCATATTATTATCATTTTGTTATTGATCGAAGTCTATTAAAGCTTAAAATTGGTTTGTCTATAGACAAGCTGTGAACGGTATATCATCTTGATAGCCTCTTTTTGTCATTATATTACGCAAGGAAAATATACAAATTAAATTTCATGACATGTGGAACGCTGTAAACTTGGATATCATATTATGTTAGCTAGATTCTAGGAATAGCTATTACAAGTATTAAGATTTTTTTTTGGAATCTGACGAATGACATGTATGTATAAGTTTGAAAGAACTATATGAAAAAAAACTGTTTCTGAACTTAACCTTCCTTAGTGTTTTGTTCCCTACCACTGCATACCACTGATTCTGTAGATAAAAAAAAAATAAACCAACTCAAATAGATTTTTTCAATTTCTTTTTAGAAACAGAGAAATAAATAAAAAGGACACACATGTACAAATGCAAACAAAACAACACTTCTTGGTAAAAGGGATTTTGTATCAAAAAACGACTTTTGTCCTCGCTATTTTGTTTTTTTTTCTATTTGTGTTATTGATCTTCGTTGAGATGGCTAAGTCTATAATGGAGGAATCGATACAGCTTTCCAAACTGTCAAACTTATGAGTGAAATACACGAACGCATCAAAATCCTCTGATATATGAAAACCTGACTTGAGAACATTTGATATATGACTTTATGTTTCATGTTTGGCGTCTGACCAGAAGCTTGTAAAATTCTGCTTTCAAACGTATACACGGAACATGCAACTGTAAATCAATGTTGCTAAAATATAATAAATTATGTCTGAAGGACAAATAACATTCGCTGCTTCTGTATCTATAGATCTAGTTGTTTTCATGTCTTGAAGTTGGTTGTAGCGTAAAAAAAAACTTGCTTTTGTAGCAGCTAAATAAAGCAACAATACCCCTTTTTTCTCCAAACTAGCATACCATTTCTCTACAGCGTTCACTTTGATATGTTTTTATAACATGAAATGCATTTTCTTATACGGTCATTGTACAATCGTTTTGTTTTAAACTTAACTGTTGTCCGTCCGCTTAGCTCAACAGGTAGAACACTGGATTAGTTATCCTGGGCTGACTGGTTCGATCTCTGGGAAGGGCAAAATTTCTCCGTGAAAGTTGATCTCGGACATTGCGTATAATGTTCATTTGTCTCTCACCGCTGATTCAGAGTAGATCATGTGGGAAAGTAGTCAGTCATTCTCGGAGAAATTGGTCATTACTGGTGAATTATCCAGGAAACTCGGATTGGTGGACTGACCGCCGAGGTATGACAGATGTTTAAATCGGCTTTAAACCCATGCAAACAAACACACATTGTGTCTATTCCCAACCTCTTACTTGTCATTTAAGGGGCCTTAGCAGAAACAGTATTTTCTATGTTATTTTAAGGCAAAATATACGACAAAAACCCTTATCTATCGCATTTCGGTGTTAACGTGGTACTGTAAATTATCATTAAACGGAGTCTAAACATGTTGAACTTATTCTAACACCACATTCGTCTGTTGCAAGTTAAATGATCAATACAGGCACAACTTGAATTCGTCTGCTAGTGCGAGTTTCATGTTTAATATTTTAAGAGTGCTGAGTGTTAACATCTCAATGAAAATATTTTTGATGGAATCTTTATCAACAGAGAGACTTCTAAACGGCCTCATTTTTGACAAATTGAATGTTTTACATCTTTTATCGAATCTTTCAAAACAAATCCTTTCTGTTTCATATAGCCAAGATTGTTTACGGACATAATATTATACCTTTCAGCTTGGAATGGACAAGACAGTTGTCAGAATAATAGCAACAGTTGTGGACAAGTTGTTTTTGACGATTATTATTATTATTATTATTACGTCGTTTCACTGTTTAAAACTTGTTGAAATTCAACAAAAGTATTTACCTGAAGCAATGATGAAATATTTCATCAATATGAAAGTAGAAATATCTTGTTTGATAATGATCAAAATTTTCTTAACGTTCGATCCCTGAATATTGCACTACTTCTCCCTTTCTTTCAGGGAATAAACTGCTGCTTAGTAACGAAATTAAGACTCAGTTAATATTGGCTAATATGATTCCGACTCCAATGTTTCTGTATTTGTTGCCGTTTCTTTTGAAGTTACTTGTTGAATAATGACCTTTAGAGCAAGTATATTACAATTTAGTACATACCTGTGTTACATATACAGCCTCCCACAAACTCGTCAAGGAATCGATTCTTTGGCTCAGTGGTTTGATTGTTGGTTGAGCAAAACTACTTATTATCAAGGCAGAATGAATACGTATTGCACTCACATATGGTCTGTTTAAATGTACTAACAGTTCTACAGTTATGTAACTACTCTGTATGGGTAAAATAACATGTATCCAAAACTTTTACGTCTTCAGAATCTTCTGCTCCGACTTGATGATTTTCTTGTAGCAATCTGATTAAAATAATATCCTAAACATCGCTATGCTATTAGGATCTAATGACGAACAATAGAAGGTCATCTTTTCGTAACCTATCCATCAGCCAATCAGAGCAACGCTTCCACCCTCATGGAAGTAAATGTTCAACTTGTGAAAATCTATTTATATAGCTGGGATCCCAAACAATTATCTGCCATGTATAAACTGTCACCGAACTCAGTTAAATTTATTTGTCAAAATCTTTCAAAATAATGAGATTTATGTTTGTGATTAATATCATTTTTCAAAATATCTAAGCACTTTCAATCTCCGCTAATAAACATTGTTATGCTACAGAAGTTTACACGCTGTTTGAACACGCATTGTTTACAGGTAAGCTATCGAGACGCGTCGTAAGCTGCAGTATCATTGGCTGAGATATAAATAAAATAGTGGGAATTCCAGGTTATCGAAAAGACAGGAAAAAATGCGTCGTCTTCATATCTAACCGTAGGGAGATCGTGAACTTCAGTCAGATTGTTCTTGAAGAAACTTAGCAGCGACCGTGTTAAACAATGCAACAGTTAAAACAGTGCTTCATTTGTTGTATGCGGTTGCCTATTTTCATTGCTCAACAGAACGAATACTTCCACCAATTTAATCATAGTAACATATCTGTCTCTGATGTAGACATATCACGTTAAGGTCCAATTTCAGTTACAAACTTAAGATAAAAAAATACTAAAATATCAGGATTTACATGTGTCTTAAAACTACGCTTTTTTAGCATTCCCATTATTGTAACAGCTATCTACAAAATTACAAGAAACACCAACCGTTCCACTATTCTGATGATACATCAGCTAAATGCAAATCAGCTACGGTCACGTGGGTAGTTACGAGATCATCGAATCTCCAGTGTCTATTATAAATTTAGATGCATGTAAGAAAAACAGTTGTAAAATATATATGAATCTTGTGATTTCTGTGTATCTTATCTTTGCAAGTGAAGCTGTATCTGAATCTAGACACATATTAAGTAAAGACAATCTCTGCTTATCCGTTAGACTGAACAGATATTGAAAAATAAAAGATATTATCCTATGGAAGTATTTTCGACATTGTATGGCAAAAGGAATTTTTACATCATTTTGCAAAATATTTTGACATTATGTTACAAAAAGAACTTTAATTATTATGTTGCGAAGGAAGATTTTTGGACTTTATACTGCAAAAGAATTGTTGTCATCATATTGCTAAATATATTTATTACATTATAATGAAAAAAAGATAAGAAAAAAATGTCACTTGCTTAATGCAGCAGAATTAGAAAACAACTTTCAAATACTCTTAACACAAAAATAGGTTAATATCTGTATTATTTCGTATTATTAGTTTCCCAGTTAGAATTGATATGGAATAAGAGCCTACCTTGTCTAAATCAGGCTTAAAATCAAAGCTATTTTTTACCAATGAGCTCATCTCGTTTAATCATTGCTAACGCGACAAAATGATAGCGTTGTTGCCTATATTCCTCAGATTTGTATAGTGGTTTGCTTACTGTGTCGATCTTATATGTTTTCAAAACATGAAAAGCTTAAGAAGTGGGCAATAGCTTTTCAGAAATGGTGTTCTGGGTTGTTAGAGATTGTTACAAAACTTTGGAGCTTTTTCCTCGTTATTAATTTTGATATGTTTCCTTAATTAAATATATGGGTGTGTTCTGACGGAAATGTAGTGTATGTCACAATTCCCCTTCACTATGTTTTGGTTTTGGCGTGTATTTGGACGTTTATTAAAAGTTAAGTAACGTCTTCCTTATAATGGCATTTTATGTCTATATATAAAATCTATTTAAGCCTCCTACTCATGAAAACAGAAATTCATAGAAAAGGCTGGGTCGATTATTTTTCTGTTGTTTTGATAGCCTTTATGAGACAGATTTCTCAAAACTAGTCATTTTCCAAAGTATTGGTGGGACATAAATCCATTATGTACGTTTCTCGTGCGTCAATAGATATTGAAATATGACGTGGATTGTACAGTAAAACATCTATACTTAATATTATGATGAGCAATATCTTTGATGAACATTGCTTACCAGATCTGGATAAAACAAAACTAAAGTCTAGAAACAAAATATCAGAAATAAAGCAGGGAAGGGTGGCATCTTAAGGCAGAAAGAATAATAGATAAAACATTTTTTTATTTCTATCTTCTTGGTATTTCACTAAAAATGGTGACAATATCTCGTTTAGTTACCGTTAAAAAAGCTAAAAATAAACGTAGGTTGCTCAAGTTTTTCGTGTTTTAAATAGACAGTATGCTCAGATTTTCTTCTCGTTTTGTCTTTGTAAATTAAACAACGCTGATGTTTTCCTAAACTACAGGAACTGTTAAAAGATTATTTACCATACCCTGTTGTGGGCAATTTCTTTTTTGACGTTGTGATCAGTGCCTGTACATCCTTGAAGTCTGGTCATGATCTGCACTGTTCTTTTCAACCTGTAAATTTTCGGTCAATATAAATTGATCTCGCTGTCAAAACTGAATGACTAACAAGTTCATTCCATTTTTTTTCAGAATAAAAAAGTAGAAAGGTTTATAACTCTGGTAAAGCAGTGATTGTATATCAACAAAGCACACACTGAAGCCTGGTACTGAGTTTGACTTTTGAAACGTCAAAATTCAGTTATCATTTGTTAATGTAACTTAAATATAATCTAAAATTTAAATTAACAGGGGTAACCGTAGAGATATTGTAATGCAAACTATATTATTATGCAAAACTGGCGCTGAATATATTAGGAATACTCGAAAAAGAGCTTTTTATAGACACAAAACAAAACAACTAAAGTTTTAAAGTTACATGATAAAGTAACTAGTTGATTTTATACAATATTCTACTCTATTGTTCACTATAGTATGAATTAATTAATCAATGATTAATTAATGATCCTGTCTGCAGAATGAAATAATTTGTTAATTTTATTCAATTAGTTGACGTAAGTCATTCACCATTTTTGCTGGTAATTTCAATTTTAATCATTGTTAGATGTTACAGCTCAAATAATTCCTAAGCTTAGGTCTACTAAAGCAGTACTATACTGTCTTAGCAGTAAGAACTACATTAGAATTATCATTAGTACGTTATATATACAAATGATATCTTACTCTAAATCTAATAAACTTGATAAAAGGTGCAGGAATGTTTTATAAAATGCAAAACAAACTATGTTCCTTTTAATACAGAAATGTGTACATAGAAAGAGTTTGTTGTGTACAAAGCCATGTCATACAGCAACCAGTTACACAAAAAGCCAAAAAAACCATACCATTTTAAAAATGTTAGGAAGTACTCCTATTTCAATATCTAATTGATATCTAACACTACAGACAAGACAACATCGTAGTAGGTGTCCTTTTTATTGAATTACATTCATTTTGTAATCTACTTCTAGCTGTCAATCAATCCCGCTTTATAGGGTCTCTAAGAAGAGTCTCTGCATATCTGTTAGGCTGGTATAAAAAGACCATTGTACACCGTTTCATAATTTGTGAAGTGCAGCTCATTTATTGGACATTCGTGACCCATTCAGTTAAATTAAATGTCTATACGACAGAAAAACATATTGAAAAAACGAAATCATTAAATGTCCTGTATATTTTTTTAAATAATGCAAGTGCGGAAGACGGTTTCATTCAGAACATGCTCTTTATTAATATAAACGTTATCTATTATATAATATCCCGTTATATTTAACGATCTTTTCCCATTAAACAAGAGTTATGCCATTGGTCGCTCTCAAATGTTCCGAAGATTCGTATTTTATTTATGTTAAAATTAACTATAAATATTCACTGTTAAAATGTATGTTAAAATTGCTATTGTTATAGTTTAATCAATACTGAACGAGACAAAATGTTCAACTGCAAGTCATAACTGCAGATACAATGAAAGATTTTGAAAATTTATCGGTTCTGTGTAAGTCCTGTTTTCATAAATGATAAAAATGCAATATCATTTTTCAGTTAGGTTCCAAACTGAGGAAAATCGATTCAGTAAAAGATTTAAGATAGTCCCTGTATTAGGATACGAAGATTTATTAGAAATAGCATGAAACTGATTTCAAAAATATAACTGACGAATGTTTACGATACCATTTTAACAAAATAATTGGATAATAAAATAAAGGCTTTTTCATCTATCAATTGTTTCGCTTTTCTTGCAAGAACATTGGAAACAAAGACATTATCTATAACGTCCTTCTGTCATTAGAAGTGTTTTCTAAACGTTTTGATAAATGCACATGTAATACAATAATTTATTATAATAATATTTCTATGCCCGCGAAGGGAGGCATATAGTTTTTTAACTGTCCGTCCGTTGGTCCGTCCGTCAGTCCGTCCGAAAACTTTGGCTATAACTTCCTTATTAGTAAGTGGTTTTACTTCATACTTTGACACAACATCCCTTTGGACAAGACCTTCCCACTGACCTATATTATTTAACCTTGACCCCTGAATAACCTTCACCTTGAAAATCCAATTGTCAAAAAACTTTAACATTGACCATAACTTTATTATTAGTAACTTCATACTTGGACACAACATCCCTTCCCACTGACTTATATTTACTTAACCTTGACCCCTGAATGGCCTTCACCTTGAAGGTTCAATTGTCCAAAAAAATTAACATTGACAATAACTTTTTTATTAGTAAGTGGATTTACTTCATACTTGGACACAACACTCTTTTGGACGAGACTTTCCCACTGACCTATATTTATTTGACCCTGACCCCTGAATGACCTTTACCTTGAAGATCCAATTGTCCAAAAACTTTAACATTAACCATAACCTCCTTATTATAAAGGCGATTAACTTCATACTTGGACACAATACCCCTGCTGACAAGACCCCACCACTCACCTATATTTATTTGACCTTGACCCTTGAATGACTGGTCCTCAGCTTAAAGTCAAAGTAACACTTCGGGGGCATTGTCATCTTACAGTAACAGTTCTCGTTTTAATTATTTCTTGTCCTGAAATTATGTTTACTTTTCAGATCGGCCGTGTTATAACATAGCTAAGTTCTTTATATTTGATGTCACCTCAGTATTTAAAGATAGTTTCTAAACAAATATTCTACTATTGATCGCTCTCATTTGTTTAGAATATTTTTTGTTTCCTAGATTCCTTATTCCTGATCAAGGGTTTTTATTCTCAAATTACAGTTCGTATGCGCTGATCAATACTGAACAGGACAAATTGTTCAGTTCATAACAGAAGATCTGAGAGTAGATATGGCAGGTTTAGGGGATCTCTTTAAATCCATTGATGTTTATGACAATAAACGGATTGCTTGTCATAAATTCAGAATGTCTGATAATTAACTCCGCTGTTTGCATGTTTTGTTTTCTGAAATACAATGTATATGTCTGTCTTCACTACTGCATGTTATTGTTCTTTCTGTGTGGCATGTCTTAAAACAGAAATAAAAGCTTTCTTTTGAGCACTCAATATGATCGACGTAAAGTAACAAAAGTAAGGCATCAAATGTTATTGAGCCGGACGGCTAGCTCAATCGGTAGAACATTGGATTGTCAATCCTAGAGTTCCCGGTTCGATCCCCATCAGGGCCCGTGATAATTGATATCGGGCAATGCGTCTATAGGTCATTTGTCCCTCACCTCTGAAGCACGTGAGGAAATAGTCAGTCACTGGCGGTGAAATTGGTTGGTAAACTAGTTGGATACCCAAGAACATTTGTTAGGTGGACTGACCGCCGGGATATGACCTCAGCTGTTCAAACTGGCGTTAAAGCCCAATAAAACTTAACTAAACCAATCAAGTATTATTGACTCAATAGAGATGCTAAGCTAACATTTGATACTGAAACCATGTGCAATGAAACCCTCAACAAACTTCTGCTAATATTAAAACTCCTTTCGATGTAAGTTTAGGTTTAAGTCCGTCTTTAGGTGTATATTAAAAGCCTTCAAACTTCATTTTCCTGAACGTAAAGCAGATGACCTTGACAATTGCAATAGCAAGGAAATTATTTATTACAACTGAATAAATATAAATAACTTGAATTACATGAAAAAGATTATTTGTCTCCTGAATCTGCGCGGCATTCTCATAAAATAATTAAAAACTTCAATCAGATGATATATTATTTAAGATCGATATCGATTTAAAGTTGTCAAGTATGAAGACTTCAAAATTTTGCCTAGATAGGACATAATCTATTTTATGTTATTTCCTGACAAACGACACATAATGTATTGGTGGTAAAAGAGGACCTTATTGCATAGTTTGCACGTGCGTTCATAGAAAGCAAACGAATCTTCGGAGAACCTTTTTGCACATGCGTTCATAGACAGCAAACGAATCTTCGGAGAACCTTATTGCACATGCGTTCATAGAGAGCAAACGAATCTTCGGAAATGTAGGCAATAAGACGTTTTCTATTAGGAACTTAAGCAAGTTTATGAGCAACAAGGCCAATACAGAATTTTTCAGCGGCTCAAGTTCGCCAGTGAATATACTAACATTATGCCCTTGCAACCTCTCACAATACCATAATCATACTAATGTCTTCGGATCAATAGATTGACAACCACACAGAACCGGCGCATGCAAGGAAACCAATTTCCTGTGTTGGTTTAATTTACTTTTAACCAAAATCAATAAAAAAATAAGTGCGTAGGTAAATACAACAACTGCAGTCTGACATACGACAATTTATCAAGTCATTCTTGAACTATTTTTACCACTTTTGAGTATAAAAATAAACAATAACGACGAAGCCATTATTTATTGTCAGTACCGTGTTTACCATATTACCCACGACCCTGAAGTTTTTTTTTTCTTTTTTGTGGGGGGTAGGGGTGAGGCGAGTGTGGGGGATAGTGGAATATGTAAACAGCATGCCATTCCACTGACACTCTAGAGTTGCTTCTGGTGCTTTTCACCAGCTCGTTATATAGATCCGGTTACATACAGCAATAAGTAGTGAAGCAGTGTGAGTAAATGAGTTGGGGATCCAACTCGCGATTCTAGAATCACAAGTCGAGCGTGTTACCAGACACGTCATAAAGCATGCTGTTATTTTTCTTATTACCCGTTGATAACGGTTTTTTATCAGATATAGAAATATTTGCCAGATGATCATGCTTTGGTTTATAAACTGTATGCGTTTTAGGCTATTGTAATTATGCCTCACTAACCATTACTTTTGACTGAGTTTTTGTTAAACACGTAATTGTGGACAAAGGCTCTGAAAAGTTATGTTCTTTCATATTTCCTAAATTAACTGACGTTTATCTCAACAGGCAGACATGCATCTTTGATTTTTCTTTTACTGTTGAATTACGTTCACAATGTTACCAATCTAACTCTCCCTGAATCTCCCTTAGAAATGTCTTTTGTATAGCACCTTATCTACACTGTATGCAATGTTTGTCTAAAAGGGAAGAACAAAATGTTCACTTAACAACAAAATTGATACGTTCGTTTAATGGATACACAGGCAAATGAATGCCCAAAAAATCTAAACTGATATTATTTGCTCAAATCACGTTCAATATGAAGAACTTTAAATTGCCAGTATATTTGTCCATAAAGATAATTTGAAATGCTGGATTAAACGTAAATATTTGAACTGAAAATAACTGAAAGTAAAACGCGGACGGAATCACCGTGTTATTTTAAATAGGTCACGTGACAGAAAAAGCCAATCGTCGTTTCTCTTGGGTTGCTTTTTGCCGTAGATCACGTGACAGGTACTTCAACCGTCGAATCATTCACTGCGAAATTTAGCGCGATATCTAAATTTTCTATCTAGACCCATGTGGGTCAAGTTAGGAAACCACCCGGTTTTCCATTTAAAAAGAGGAAATCTTTGTTACTGGAACTGATCATTGTACTTATTTCGATCACATTTATAGACTATTGATTGAAGAAACGAGAAAGAAAGTATAAAACTTTTCCCTATATATCCCTTTAAAACAAAACGTAAAATGGACCATGCACAGTTTATTTCATGGTTTAAATCATATGGAATCATTGATAAAATCCACTGCATAATGTTTCTAGTTTTGTCTTGTTATGTCATGAAAATATATGGAAGAGTTAACGGTAAACCGTTATTTGCAGTTATTTAAGTATTATTTTACCTGATGCTAAGAAAGAAATCCATCGCAATGACTCACTATTGTAAAGTTTAGAGATATTTATTGTTTGAGTTATGAAATTACAAACTGGGAAGGTTACTATAACGTTTTCATTGTTCATTGTTTCATCTACAAGTACAGATTAAAAACAATCCATCAACTCATGTAACATGTATTACAAACAGAACTTTAAGATAAAAAAGGACCAGCAAGTTTAAGAAGGCTTCTTAGAACGCAAGCTTTTGTGTTTGTGATACATTCTAAATTGGTTTTCACAGCACTTATTTTTATTGTGTTTCTGTTTACAAATGAAACATTTCCATTTACTCTTGTTTAAACCCGTCGTTAGCTATTTTTTCTTCCTTTCTCAAGGGATCAAAAATTTTCACCAACCAAAGCCTCTGTCGTGACGCTCGATAGATTTAAGGCTGATACTCTGTATAAACTTTTGCTGGAAAGTCGATACAAGCCAGATAGAGTCCGTGCTTCTACGTGCATTTAAGTGAATAAGCGGGGTAAAGATGAAAGAAGTTTTTAGAGTATTATGCAACCGAACAAAAAAGTAAATAAAGTTATCATTGTTTAAAAATAGAAGCATCCAAAACCATGTCATAGTTGTCGACCATTGTACTATTGTTACCAAGAGATCGCATTGCAAACCTCATACGAGATGCATCTTGATAAGAAAATAAATATATAAGGAAAGGAAAGGCTTACATTTTTATCGAAGATTTGCCCATTTGTCACAATTTGGATGTAATTTGAAAGTATGGAAACTGAGTGCTGCAATTGTTTGGATTCAATTGTTAAACAGTGATTGCTTGGGATGAATGTTGAAATTTTAAATGTTTTATAAACTGAAGCGTGTGTGATTCTAATAAAACGGAATTAATAAAACTGTCGGACATTTCAGTTAAAGTGTGACAAACACTAATAACTCAATGAAAAAGCGAATATACTGGCAAGGCGACGTTTTAAAATGATACTATGATTACATCTTTAAAGACAATATCACCGATATTTAAGTTTGTTCCCATTACAGCTGAGCATCTAGGATTTGAAGAAAATTTCTCTTTCGTTTAATCAGACTCTTATAATAACAGAAATGCTTTGAAAAAGCAAAATCTCAAATATTGATCGTTAGAAGTTGGTTTGGAATAAGAGTTTTTGTTAAATATAACAGATTCATTGGCCATCGTCACGACTTTGTTCTCAAATTACAATTTGCATGACCTGATCAATACAGAACAAGACATTTGTTTTCCTTGCATGTCATTACTTATATACATATACATACATATATATATATATATATGTATATGTATAGATGTGAATATATATAGTGGCACTTAAAGTCTTTTACTGTATAAGACAGCATGCAGAATTCAAAGCCAGATTAAAAAGCTTCAAACTCATTCTACTTTATACTACGTTTTCGGATTTCTATATGTTTTGTCGTTATATCACGATGACTGTGGTTTAAGAGATTCATTTGTTCGTGATATCGAGGAATTATTGCAAGACTATTGTAACTACACACGTAAAATAAGAAAGGAGACACCGATAAAACGGGCTTGTTAAAAGTTATTATATCGTGACTTAAGTTTTTAAAACATGGAAATGAAAAGTTGACAGTCCTGTTGAACTTGGACGGTATATTGATGAAACTCTCAAACATATCAATTACTTTCTCGATTATAATTTGCTTTGAAAGTACATATCTGTTTGACATGAAAACAGAAAATTCTCTTTATTATTTATCATGCTAAAAATAGTTGTGTCAGACTGGTTTAATACTTTGATTTTTTTTAATATACAATAGATTGAAAAGAGCTTCCATTTGCTTCAGAGATACCAGCTCAATTAATTATATCATTCAATTACAGGAATGCAGATCACACAACAGTTAACAGTAATTTAAAACGGAAATAATATATCTATTATTAATATTTATTATTGCATTGCGGTTGTTTTCGTGTTTCCATTCCCCAACCCCAACAAATAATAATCTAGCGTGAATGTTCCATAATTCAGGTAAGCCGTATGAATATTTTATAGAAGAAGCATTATTTACGAGATTAAAATGTCAGGCGGTAAATGTTCATCAAGACAAGCCTTGGAAACCTGACATAAACTTATCTTGAAGCTCGATTTAAAGCATTAACGTTAGGACTAATAACAAAGGTAACAAAGTATTTATACACCGTGTTATGTTAAAAAATTAACAGTTAAACTGTATAATTTATTGCAGGAATTTAGTGTTTGAAAATATATGCAAAAGGATATATAAATTGTCAAAAATTAAGATAGCATGATTGTCTTAAAACCATTAGGTTTATCGAAATTAAATTTATTAATTAAAATACATACCAACTTGACTACTTTTTAACAGGATGAAACCGTAGGGTTTTTTTGTACGGTTCTCAGACTAGAGTTTGGTAATTGTATCTACATGAAATGTTTTAGTTATATTAAATGAGCTTCAGGCAGACAACTGGTATGACTTGCTAGCTTGTTTAGTCATCCGTAAACTATGGACACCCACCAACTATTGACCTTGCTCATATTAAGATGTTCGTCTAAATTTGTGTTTGTTGATTTCATTAGTAAAAGCTTTCGACAACAACCTACCATTGTCATTTCTTATCCCAAGGTATTCTTTTTTATGTCTATCTATTGGTCACCTCTGCATGAATATAATAACACGCCGTGCGTTGAAATCAAACATTTGCAACAAGTGATGTGGTTACTGCCTTAGACCGCCTCCAGTCTCAAATAGCGCACCTTCGAGGAGAACATGAAATCCACAATTTTTTTCAGCAGTTTTAGACATGGCATTTCCATCATCTGAAAGCATATATATACATAATGACAGATCGCTGTTAATCTGACTTGGAGTCCATGATTTCTATAAATATATAAAATGTAAAAAGATATATAATATTCCTAGTTGCCATTTAAACATAAAGCGCTCGATGTTTTTTTTTTTTTTTTTTTTTTTCTTGGAGTGGGGGCTGCAAAATAATTAAGGTTTTTGCACAATCATGTATAGTTTGTGTAATTTTCAAAATACTGTAAAAAAACATGTCTATGGCAAGTGTATTTTTTCCGAGCGTCCAAACTACAGAGAATATTATGCTTCTGTCAAAAAGTATATGAACGGTTCAGCTCACTCATGCATCTTGTCTTCAGAGTACAATGCCAGTTTTGTTATCAGTTCTTATAAGTGGGCAACTCTGTGCTAATAACTTATTTTCCCATGTGCAGGAAAAAAAACATTCATTCACATACCCGAAAATATATGTAAAATTTATGTCTTCTGTCCGATAGATGGTTCAAACTAATATGACGCTAAATAATAAATTTCATAGTTATTTGTAGAAATATTGTATACATCTCCTAAATATTTAAAGCCGGCTTCGCCTGAACTAGTAACGTTAGGTCAGTTTAACTCGTGTTAACAAAAAAGAAACTGAACAAATCTTGCTAACAAGGATTTCAATGATTTAAAGAAAACTGTAGAAGTAATTTCATTTATAGCCCGCGCACTGTTTCAGATAACTCAGATTTGCTTTGTTGTATTACTTTTGTAAAAACAAAACCTCCCGAAAAGATGACAGGAAACTTTATCAGAAATTATTCTATGGAATGTTAAACGATTTCTACCAGACAAATTTGCATCAATAACTGTGCAATTTATATCCAGACGGAGATGCATAACAAGTATGCAAACATGTTAAAAAGTATTTTTCCTTTCGGTTAGGAGATAAATAAAACATTGTACAATACTCAAAAGCTTTTAGCGTTAAGCAATTTTTTCTCATATTTCTTGACCTTTTTGACGTCTACCTCTTGTCAGACAACAGTGAGATATAACATAGGTCTCAGTTACAATCATGCGTTATCATCTTCAATACACCTCCCTACGGAGTAGCTCAACAGAAGATTCTGTTTCGCAAGTCTAGTAGAAAATGATTTAAGACTATACGGTATTACCATACATATAATCAAAATACCACAGAACAAACAAAACAAAATAAAATATATTCGGTATTCACTGTCGTACACGCACGCCGTCTCGGACTTTCCTTGATCCGGCAAAGACACACCAATATGGCGGATGGAAACAATAGGAGGAGGTAAGGGTTTGTATTTGCATCGCCTTTTACTGCGTGAAGATCTTTTAATTCTCAGATAAAGTTTAACCTTCAACATAAAACCTTTCTTCGTATGGTTCAATGTGCAATTCTGTCAGTTTTCCTTTATTTTGGTGAAAATGTTTGTGTCATCATAACGTTTGAGAATAAATTAAAAAACGAAGCGAGACCGGCATCTTCCCCGAGACTTAGTCACACCAGTTGTAGCGATTAGACAAATATATTGTTATCTATGGGTTAGAAAATTATAGTCTTCATCCCTGATACTCACGTTTGCTCATGCTAGCCCAGTCTTTAAAAAAACGGGTTACTTGATTTGAAAATTAAAAGAACTTCACGAAGTGAAACACGGTGCAAATGCAAAGCCTTACCTCCCCTCACTGTTTTCCGAAGTCTTGATGTGTCTTTGCTGGATCACGGAAAGTCCGTTTGAGTGCACGTATACGACAGTGACATCGGTGTGAAGAACACACCTGAATTTTTGGGTAAGTAGTACTGGGGATTAGTTACTCAGTCATACTGCTTTTTACACGTATTAAATTGCATGACATTGTATTTGTAAGTCTGTCCTAACTCATGATTGCAGTCAGACTACTGATCTCTCTCTCTCTCTCTCAAATTCAACGTCGCCAACATCCTTACCAAATTTACGTACCGACATTTTCTTGCGGAATCAACGATTTCCACCAATGAAATATTTATTAAAGATGTTCGCCTCTTTTTCATCCACGCATTTAATTGGGGCGGAGAGGGATGGGGGTGGGGAGGTACGATTACACAATTCGCCGAAAATTAAATGTTGTAATCTTTTGTTACGTAATGACCTTTCGACATACATGTAATACTTCTACTCATTTAGCCACAATTATTGTACTTTTTGGCGGTCTTTTGTTAGTTTGATTTTTGATTTTATGTTGTTATGATGTTCGGTAATTATTCCTCTGTATCGATTTCACTGTGACCAAAAAATATCGTATGCATAACCGCAGTGACGTCATAATGATGTACAATTATGTCTTCCAAGCATCGTGAATATCAGTTTTCATAGTATTTGTTAACCAAAAGCCAGTATCATGATGTTTTGATCTTAGCAAATATTGTAACAATAAACGTAACGCACAATCAACATTCTTTTTTATCTAGGTGTAGCATATTTTGTGTTGTTGACTACTAAAAACGAAATACAATATATTACAATTATAGTAAACTCATTTCAATTTGCTGAAATTAAGCTTTTAAAAATGCTTGGTCTATTTGTTTTCATGCATATATAATCCAACTGAAAAATGAAAGATTTGCAATAAAGGCTATACTAAACCAACCTTGAGACGTGCAAATGCAATTAGTAAGCAGCTATTTTTGTAGAATGACGTAAGCAGCTATTTTTGTAGAATGAAGTAAGCAGCTATTTTTGTAGAATGACGTAAAGTATACGAAAGACAAATCTTATCATTATTTGTCATTGTCATAAGCAATCACTTGATGAATGTGTTTCCAGGAGTTATCGTAAATCAAACAAGGGGGCCATTGGCCCCAAAGCGCTCACCTGACGACAGACTGTCATTTGTGTGAAAACGGACAAGGCTAGTGTTTTTACAAGAATTTGAACAATTTCTACTATATATATGGTCCAAATTTCTAAACCCGTATATAAAAACAAAAAGGAGGTCACTAGGTCAAAATGTTATCTAATGTCAGAGTTCAATTTCGACACCTGAAACTGTGCACAGGGTTCGAATTTCATAGCTGTAGATAAAAAAGCAAGAAAGTAGGTCACTAGGTCAGAATCTAGGCCATCTAACATCAAAGTTCAATGCTACATCTGAAACTGTGCAAATGGTCCAAATTTCATAGCTGTACATCAAAAAACAAGAAAATAGGTCACTAGGTCAAAATTTAGGTCATTTAACATCAAAGTTCAAGTCTTCATCTGAAACTGTGCACATGGTCTAAATTTCATAACTGTACATCAAATTACAAAAAAGTAGGTCACTAAGTCCCCTAGGGCAGAGCCAAATGTGACCCAAAGCTTTAATTTAAAACAATCTTGATATAGTTCCACCAGACAATGTATCATGTTAAATATCTAAGCTCTAGCTTCCTCGGTTTCAGAGATCACTTTTTTATAAGTATATAAAGAAAACTCATGACCCCAAGGGCAGAGCCAATTTTGACCCTATAGGGCAATAATTTGAACAATGTTTGTAGAGGTCCACAATGTTTCATGCCAAATATCTAAGCTCTAGCCTTTGAAGCATTAGAGGATAATTTTCTCATGTTTTTACTATATGCACAAATAGAATATCTATGACCCCCGGGCAGGCCCAATTTCAACCCCAGGGATATAATTTGAACAAACTTGGAACAGGTTCACTAGACAATATTTCATGCCAAATATCTAAGGTTTAGGCTTTGTCATTTCAAAGGAGAAGTTTTTAAAGTTTTTACTTTATACATATAAGGAAAACTTATGACCCCTGGGGCGGGGTCAATTTTATGGCTAGGGGCATAATTTAAACAACTTTGGTAGAGGACCTGTAGATGATTTCACATCTCTAGCCTTAGTCATTTCAGAGGAGAAGATTTTTTTAATTTTTTACTATATACATATAACGAAAACCTATGACCCCCTGGGGCGGGGCCAATTTTGGCACTAAGGGGATAATTTGAACAACTCTGGTTGAGGACTTATAGATGATGTCATATACCAAATATCAAATCTCTAGCCTTTGTCATTTCAGAGGAAAAGATGTTTTAAGTTTTTACTATATACATATAAGGAAAACCTATGACCCCCTGGGGCGGGACCAATTTTGGCACTAGGGGCATAATTTGAACAACTTTGGTAGAGGACCTGTAGATGATATCATATACCAAATATTAAATTTCTAGCCTTTTTCATTTCAGAGGAGAAGATTTCTTAATTTTTTACTATATACATATAACGAAAACCTATGACCCCCTAGGGCGGGGTCAATTTTGGCACTAGGAACATTATTTGAACAACTCTGGTTGAGGACCTATAGATGATGTCATATACCAAATATCAAATCTCTAGCTTTTGTCATTTCAGAGGAAAAGATTTTTTAATTTTTTTACTATATACATATAAGGAAAAACTATGACCCCCTGGGGCGGGGCCAATTTTGGCACTAGGGGCATAATTTGAACCACTCTGATAGCGAACCTATAGATGATATCATATACCAAATATCAAATCTCTAGCCTTTGTCATTTCAGAGGAGAAGATTTTTAATTTTTTACTATATACATATAAGGAAAACCTGCCCCCTAGGGTGGGGCAAATTTTGGCACTAGGGGCATAATTTGAACAACTTTGGTAGAGGACCTGTAGATGATATCATATACCAAATATCAAATCTCTAGCCTTTGTCATTTCACAGAAGAAGATTTTTTTTTAATTTTTACTAGATACATATAAGGAAAACCTATGACCCCCTGGGCGGGTCCAATTTTGGCACTAGGGGCATAATTTGAACAACATTGGTAGAGGACCTACAGATGATGACATATATCATATACCAATGCTCTAGCCTTTGTCATTTCAGAGGAGAAGATTTTTTATTTTTTTACTATATACATATAAGGAAAACCTATGACTCCCTTGGGCGGAGCCAATTTTTGCACAAGGGACATAATTTGAACAACTGTGGTAGAGGACCTATAGATGATGTCATATACTAAATATCAAAGCTCTGGGCCTTGTACTTTCTAACAAGAAAATTTTTTAATTTGCATTTTTGAAACTTCTTTTTTTGGCCCTGTGACCTACTTATGGAACAGACCGGAACCATTTGAACAACGTTGAAAGGGGACCACCCAAGAATCATTCCTGTGTAGTTTGGTTAATGTGCAGTCAGTAGTTTCAGAGGAGATGTTATTTTTATGTTATTGTTGACGATGGACGACGCTCGGACGCACGACGACGGACGCCGGACACAGGGGGATCACTAAAAAGAAAGGAAAGTATGCATATGTGTTAGTTTTCATTTATTATTCATACAAGGATCGTTTCCTTGTCATTTTAACTGACATTTATTCTTCTGTTTCCTTGAAAGAAACTGGCTCCTTCACCTACTTGTATCGACGACTGTCCTGAAAAAAGTTATATTATATTGATTCGTATCATACATAGCGGAAAATATATGTATTGTTTATTTTAATAAGTTCATAATTTCACTGATATTTTATCCCAAAAGCTACATTAGAAAAAATAATTCAGTCAAACTGTACATATGAAAAAAGTAAAAAAAAATGAAAATGATATTATATATTTATAGACTGTTACTTTATTGACTATGTACGCCATAGCTCAGTTCGGTATCATTTCCACTATATGCATATCAGATCTTAATCAGTGAAGTAAAAAGTCCGTAAGTATTCTTTGATAATCTTAATACCAAAGCTGAAAACATCAGAACAAAGCACTCGAACTGCCTAATTGGATTTCGTTTTTACTTTTGAGTAGGCTGCAAATTCTTTTACTGTTTCCACTACTTTAATTAATTTATCTGCAGCAACTGGTTTTATGGGAAGGTTTCTGATCCATTTAAGTATTTCCAAATACAGAACACTGGGGGCAAAATAATGTTCCGTTACATGTGTCTAAATTTAGGGAATTTCCAATATCATGACATGCTATATTTTTGAATGACGAAGGTCCTGTAGACCAATGAAAATGCATTTATTTAAAGGTCATATAGACATTATAATCATTATTGCCAGCACGTGTTTTACCATGTATTTAATGTCCAACGAATGTCTGAAGACATAGTATTACTGTTATCTATTTGTAACATTATTTTTTTCGGCGTACTGTATTAAAATCGATTTTGACCCAGTAGTACATTTGTAACGAATGAAATTGTTGAATACAAAATCTACAGCTGAAGAAGGAACTTTGTCATTGGTTAAAAATGTTTGTGCTGTGAAATTTAATTGTTAGTTTTATTGCTTCTGAAAATAATGTAAAATAATAACATTAATACAGCCTTATATTAAATATCAAATAATTTTAACCATTCAAAATTATAAATATGTAATAAATATGAATCAATGTTTAACTTATTCTACTGAAAATGATATTGAAACTTTTAGTATTAAACTCTATATTTTTTGTTTATAGCCTGAACTGAAATGTCATTAGAACATTCGATTACTACCCACGTTCGACATGTCCGAAAACTATAAACTTACGGAGCATTTTGTACTAATTTAAAAGATATTTCTTAGTTTAACTTTTCAATAATAAGCAGTTTGAAATATTTTAATAAGCACAACTTCTGTATGTTAACAGACAAATTGCTCCATCTAAAGTTATGACCAACAGTAGATTTGATAGGTTTATTGGAATATCGAAGATTCCAATGACGTTTTTGACAGTTATGTAGAATTCAGTATGTGAAAATTATTAATGCTTTGAAGCCAACAATCCATTACTTTTTTATTTTCTTAACGATGATGTTTTATTTATAAACTTATAAGTTTGATATAAAGATAATTACTTTTAACTAATATACTGTGATGGATAAAATATGGGCCATTCTACAGTTTTTTGCTTACCTTAAATGTCTAGTGTCACATAGTATATTAACATACAATAAAAGAATTTACATAATTTATGTGCTATAATTATGATTCTAATAGACATTATAATTATTCAAACAGCTAAAAACATACCCGAAGAAAATACAAAAAGTTTGACTTTATGATACATCAACTAAATGTGAATAAGCTACGTTCAAAATGGTCGTTACAAGACCATAGAACAATCTAAATATTTCAGTATATATTTGTTAAATAAAAATGGTCTTTTAACCTGTTCCTTACTGAACGTGCATATTTGATGAACGGTTTTTAAAAGAAGAGGACTGAAGCATCATTAGATAGGTGTCGGACGCAAGTAACAATAAATAAAAAACTGAATATTTCTATTACCTCCGGTCTTAGCTTACGGCTTGCGTTTTAGATAATTATATTATAAATAAGGTGCATATCATTCCTACTAAATATCCATTTTTCTACAAACACAATATTCTCACTCGGCGACAGGCTGCAACATCAATTCCAAGATGATATCATATCGTCATCTTGTTCCTGCCAAACATTAACCTTAGAATATTGACAAATTAATTGTCTTCATCGTGTTCCAACAGACACTTAGGAATACTCCCTACTAATTGATTTCCTAAAGATTCCAGTTTAAATGCTAGCATTGAAAAGGTTACAGGAAGGCAATTACAGGATAAATGGTTGTTAATTTGCTGCTACACTTGAACAAAAGCTGGGATGATCTTCCTTCTCCAACAGAAAACATTGACATAAGACAGATAACACAAGCTTAAAACTTGTGCAAGTGACAGAAAATATAGGGCAGATACTAAATGATTAAATTGAAGATAAATGTTTTCAAGTGTCCTTTAGACAAATATTGATAGTAAACAAATTCGTCAGAGAGATAAAAGGGGAAATATTGGAGTTGTATATGATATATCCTGAGCCTTCATTTTCAGTTAGAGTGACAGATATAAATATTGTCAACTACTTCAATGCCTGTTATTCATAGATTTAGTCAAAAATGTATTACGCTGATAGGATCGATCAAAGACGTTTAAATGGTAACCTTGTTAAAGACATGCGAGAAACAAACATTGTAGTTGACACTGACTGAACAACAAATCAGAGGGATTATACTAGGGTACCAGTTTATGTACGTGTGCTAGTAAACGCTTGATTTTTTTTCAAACATCCTATAATTTTTTGTCGAGCTCGCTTGCAGGGAGCTCGACATAGTCGTCAGATTTGGTACCACAGGTCGGTGTATGTACGTTCGTGCGTGTGTCCTTCCAGATTGCCTTGTCCATAACTTCTCTGTGCATGGAGGGATTTTGAAAAACCTTGGCACATCTGTTCACCTTGATGAGACGGTGTGTCGAGTGCAGGACCAAGGTTCCCAGATCAAAGGTCAAGGTCACAGTGACAGCTCAAAGGTCCAAAATGTTGATTCTAGACCTTGTCCGGGCCATAACTGCTCCCTGCATGTAAGGATTTTGAAATACTTTGGCACATTTGTTTACCTTGATGAGACGGTGTGTCACGTGCAAGATCCAGGTTCCCGACTCAAAGGTCAAGGTCACAGTGACAGCTCAAAGGTCCAAAATGTTAACTTTAGACATTTTCCGGGCAATAACTTCTCCCTGCATGGAAGGATTTTGAAATACCTTGGCACATTTGTTCACCTTGATGAGATGGTGTGTCGCGTGCAAGATCCAGATTCCTAGCTCAGAGGTCAAGGTAACAATGATAGCCCAAAGCTCCAAAATGTTGATTCTAGACTTTGTCCGGGCTACAAATTCTCCATGCATGGAGGGATTTTGAAATACCTCGGCACATTTGTTCACCTTGATGAGACGTTTGTCACGTGCAAGAATCAGGTTCCCAACTCAAAGGTCAAGGTCACAGGGACGGCTAAAAGGTCCAAAAAATTGATTGATTCTAGACCTTGTCCGGGCCATTACTTCTCCCTGCATGTAAGGATTTGAAATACTTTGGCACATTTGTTAACCTTGATGAAATGGTGTGTTGCATGCAGGACCCAGGTTTCCAGCTCAAAGGTCAAGCTCACAGAGACAGCTCAAAGATCCAAAATGTTGATTCAAGACATTGTCCAGGCCATAACTTTTCCCTGCATGGTAGGATTTTGAAATACCTTGGCACATTTGTTCACCTTGATAAGACGGTGTGTCGCGTGCAAGAGCCATCTTCTTATCTTAGATGTTTAGGTCACAGTGACAGCTCAAAGGTCCAAAATGTTGATGATAGACCTTGTCCGGGCCACTACTTCTCCATGCAGGAAAGAATTTGAAAATACCGTGATTCGTTTGTTATGCTTCCTGAGAGAGACATCATATAGGCCTGCCTTGTCCTTCTGTCATCATTTTCCGACAGTTTCCATTTCACTGTCGCATCTCCAGGCGGCTTTCCATTGGCGGGCTCGACATGCTGCCCATGGGCATTCTAGTCTGTTAAATCTAACAGGTCATAACGACGTGTTAGAAAAAGTTAACTAGTAGATGAGAGTTCATTTATGATAACATACGTGAATAGAAGAAAAACGACCGGATTTATTACGTTCAAGTTAGCCTATTAACGTTTGGATTCCGTACATTTGAGCTACGATAAGACAGCTATCTCATATAGCTTACATACATGATAAATGGTTGTTAATTCTCTGCTACACTTGAACAAAAGCTGGGATGATCTGCCGTCTACAACAGAAAACTTGACATCTGTTATAAGACAGATAACACAAGCTTAAACCTTGTGCAAGAGACAGAAAATATATGGCAAATCCTGAATGATTAAAGTGAAAATAAATTTCGCAAACAAAAATGTCAGAGAGAAAAAAGGGAAATACTGAATTGTGTATGATACAGTCTCTTCGTTTTCAGTTAGAGTGACAGTTATGAATGTTTTCAACTACTTCAGTGCCTGTTATTTATAGATTTAGTTAAAATGTATTACGCTGCTTTTTAGTGATGACAAAATCCGATCAAAGATGTATAAATGGTAACCTTGTTAAAGACATGCGAGAATCGAACAATGAAGTCGACACTGACTGAACAACAAGTGGGAGGTGTTATACAATCATTTTAAACTACATACGTCAATGAAGAAAACGACAGGATTTATAACGTTCAAATTAGCCAGTATTTTTGAGAGAGAGAGAGAGAGAGAGAGAGAGAGAAATAAAGAAAAAAAACTTACCATTAAGCTGAATAGACAGATCAAGTGTCTTGAAGATCTGATAAAAAATATGGTTTCTACAGGGAAAAAAATCTTTTATGCTCCCACAAAGTGGGAGCATATAGCGTTGCACTTGTCCGTCAGTCCGTACGACCGTACGTCTGTACGTACGTACGTCCCGAAATTTTGTGAACGCAACTCCTCTTAAACCGGATGGCAGATTTTGCTTAAACTTTCAGGGATGAACAACCTTAATGTGTAGATGATAGTATGGGAAGAAATTTTTGCTTCGACCAAATTTAACGGAATTATGGCCCTTTGTTCATTTTTTCACTATATACCATAAAGTGAAATAAATTTGTGAACGCAACTCCTCATAAGCCGGATGGCAGATTTTGCTTAAACTTTCAGGGATGAACAACCTTAATGTGTAGATAATAATAAAGGAAGGGTAATGTTTTTTACGGGATCTGACATCCCTGGGGTTTCTATACTTTAATCTGTAGTTAACTTTCATGTTTAACATTTTTTAAATTTTACCTGCTTACTTTAATATCAGCAACATGTAATTACTTGTGTGTCTCTTTCATCGTCTTCGCTAATGTGAGTCCTCATAGTACATAAATATTTACAACATTTTTATGTCGACTATTCAAAGAATAAGGAGATCTGTTGTACTTGCGGCGTGGCTATCGGGTTAAAGTTTTAGGGCAAGCTTCTCATTTTCACTATTTCTTCCCTTTCTACTGCAGATATTTGGTTCAAACTTGGCCGTAGACTGTGTTATTCCATCAAGGCTCATAACTCTGTTAAGCATTTTTTATTAGTTATTCCCCTTTTAAGACTTTGAAAAATCTTTTATTTTAGGCTTTTATTATACCTTCAAGCACTAAGAATGTCCATCCGACAGCCCTTGTTTCAGTAAATATCTAATTTTGAAATAAAAGGACAGCATTAATAATATACAAAACACCTCAATTCATTTGCAACTACAAAAAAATAGTTCCCCACCTAAATCTTACATACAGAATATACATGCTCTTGTTTATGAGCACTTATGCATAGTGGGGGCATCCGTGTCCTATGGACACAGTTCTAGTTTTTATTCAGTGTCCTAGTTTTTCAACCCATGTCACCCACTTTAGAACTCTTCATAGGTTTTATTCAGGCTAACATTCTGATCAAGTTTCATTACGATCCGACTGAAATTGTAGCGTCTATAGTGTTTACAAGCAAAATGTGAACGGACTGACGGACACCGGACAAAATATCATACTAAAAGCTCACCCTAGCACTTCTTGTGAAGTGTGCTAATAAAAATGGAAAGAGTGATTCCCCTTGACAAACTCCTCGTAGACTTAGGAAATCTTCACTAAACAGATCGTTATATTTTACCATGGATCTAACAGTTTCGTACATAGATTTGATAATATCTAACGTTTTAACCTTAATATCTAGTTTTATGAATTGAACCAAATTATAACTATCAGATTTCGTAAAGTCTACAAACACAGTAAACATGTTTATTTATTGGTTAACAACTATGAAATACAAATATATAATCGACTGTATTCATCTCAGCTTGCATAATCAGTAAGGCTAAAGGATTATAGCCCTAAGTTAGTTTATTTAAAGCAAATAATTCGAAATGAATTGTTTGTAAAATCGTTGAAGAAAGATAGCAATGCGCAGAAATAACCACTTAATTAATAATTAATAAATCAGTAGGCAACAAGTGCACTGGTTAATGGACAAAACATTCAGTTTTACCTTTCGGTGAAGCTACCCATTCATTATTATGTTGTTTTACTTCGATATTTTTTCAAATTTGTATGCTGTAATCATTAATTATTATTAAGCTTTTATTCTACTGCCTTAGAGCCTTTCCCGTATGCACGTTTTTGCACCAAATCTAAGTGCAGCATAGGTGCAATCCTCATATAAAGGCAACATAAAGTGTTGAAAGGGTTCATATTGGGAGGAGAAGCATGTGTAATAAATAAGAATTAATTGGCAGAGGAAAGCAAAAAAATATACCTTAGCTCAGAGATTTTGTATACACCGTCTACTGGTAGGCGTAACGTTAATGTTTTTATTAAATCATTTTTGCTTTTTACTTTGAGTCTTTGAATACTATGTTTCATAGCTCTGATTTTTACTTTAACATCTTTAATACTTTAACACATTTGTGCACTCTGTTTACTTAGAAAATTACCATAATTTATGTTGGTTTATCGACAATACTTGCTGTCTAAGATTTGAGGTACGAACACTGATTTTGCTTTACAATGCCTTTTAATGTTTCACATTAATTCCATAACTCTGTTTTGTCGTCCGGTATACGAAATACCTAAAAAAATGTTGGAAATGTGTCCCTTTTAAACATACTTTCTTTTGTTCCCATACATATTCAACCCATAGAAACGTAAAATGTATTGGTAGGACCATTTTGCAAATGTTTATACCAAGATCCATATTGTCTTACGATATATTACAAGTCTTACCACTGAAGGACTTAGGAATTATAAGAAATATGTCTAACCCCAAGTGGTTTTTCTTGATTATTTCTGAAACACTTCAAGTTCTATAACGTATCCTTTTAGGGAAAAGGTAAGATAAACAAGTGTGGAACGTCGATATATTCAGTGGTGATCGTGCATTGAGCGTGTGCATACGTCACTTGTCCTGAATGAATGAAACAAGGCTTAAAAAACAAGGAAGATATCTTGAAGGTTTTTCTTCTGCTAGAATTTATTTTGAAACATGAGGTAGGGGTTTACCTTTATTCTAATACATTACTCATAAATAAGGTGATAAATTTTATAGAACTGGTGCTTACCTTGAATTTAAAACCAATAAAAAATTTCGCTGAATCCTTACATACCGTGATAAAGAAGAATGACCCTTTTGTCGAATCATGAAATATAGAAAAATGGCAACAGAAAGAGGAGGTTTAGGCGTGACACTTCATAGGTTCAAGTATAACGTATTTACTTTATTAGAGTATTTTCATACCAATATTCAACCGTATAGAAACCTGGCAGATATCTGAATTGTGTTTTATGAGATATTAATTGATACAGAAACGGTTGACATTTTGCAATGGGATTGAAATTAAAAGCTCTGTTGGCAACCTGTGACATTTAGCTGTCTAATATTTACTTCAGAGACCATCCTGTTCTATAGCTGATATTTAAGTTGGCTCTCAGATCAGACAATAATTATATACAGAAACTATATAAGACGTCACTGAAATATATTACTAGGTATTTACTGCTATAATCTCTTCATTAAAAGAGTTGATTGCATCTCTACTGAGAATTGTGATACATTCTGAAAGTTGAGTGCATAAGCTGATTGCCATCGGTTAAATTAGAAGAAATGAGTGCACATTTTGATGAAAAGAAAAATGAAAGGGAATAAAACTGCGAACCTCATTAAGGCCTTAAATAAATGAAAGATTTTATTACTATTATTATTATTATTATTATTATTATTATCTTTTTTATTTCATTCTAAAAAGGTGTTATGTCTGTCTCTAAATGCAAGCTTTGTTTTTTATTATTATCTTTTTTTTATTTTATTCTAAACAGGTGTTATGTCTGTCTCGATGTCTGTCTGTGTGTCTTTGTTTTGGCGACGTACTTAAACAGGAACATGAATATGTTCACTTGTTACATGAGCATTTAGTGTTAGAACGAATTCTTAACCTAAAGAATAATCACATTTATGTACATTACGATATCAGTTTAAAAAACATCCTTTTCTTTTAAAGCAGCTCATTCACTGACAGTTAAATCACTTTAAAAAAGTTTAAACACTTATAATTAGGAATGAATGATCAGTAAAATATGTTTCCAGTATGAACTCTTATATGTCGCCGACTAATGCTCAGCCTTGTCTATAGTGTGGAACAGTATAGACGTTAACAATATAGGCTTAGAGCGTTGCGATGCCTTTAAACCAAAGTTCAAACATAGTTTGGTACGTTTTCCTTACAACTCTTAAAACTTCATTTTTTTGTGGATTATAATCTTTGTTATACATCAGAGATTGAAAAATATCTTTGAGAAGGAATTCATTTTTTTCACCAGAAGTGTTTACTAAGTGAGCTACTTTAAATCAAATGTCTTCTCTTGTATCTGTTTTGATTTAGGGGTCCTTTTTATAAGGAATCAAAAACAAACCCTTTTTTTGCTTACACTGCATATATGTGATGGTAGAACACAACAGATGCATCATTTATACAAATTTAAAAGTTTAATATATGTCTTATAATTGTTTAAACATTTTGTTTTTTATTACGCCACAGCAAGCTCACAGTTTAAACAAAGAAAAAGAAACATAAAAATGAGTGTTAGAGACTAGCTTTGTAACGGCGCAGTTATCTCCACATTAAGCTCTAACATAAGTGTATGTTTTATGGAGGGATTTTAAGTAGGTTTTGCAATAGTTAACGCGTGATCATTAGCAGAAATGAGAAGTGAATAGTTTACCTACAAAAGAATTGATGAGATTTTTTATCTGATTTGAGCCTGTCATTTTGAGATCGTCTCAATCCTGTTACGGGTAGAAGTTGATATGCTGTATGTGCGCACCATGCCGCGCGATCTGAAATGTCTTCATAAAGGTCTGCACGATTAGCTAAATGTCGTGTGCAAGTTATGTTTCTTATAAATTTCTAGACCATTTAAAATTTAATATGTTGTGAATAAAGAGTCAATGTACTCAAAGTAGGCAAGCAAGCCGACTTTATAATCTTGTTGAATTAAAATATCATTTCAGAGGAACTCGTTATGGTTAAACGCTTATATCAGGTACTGTTCTCAAAGGATTAATTAAACACTAACACGAAATGTCTGATTCCAGTTAGGTTAAAGACGTACAGTTATATACTCAACGGTTTCCAAAACTTTTTCAAACATGTTATACACGTTATTTCATTTTTTTCCAGGTTACCTGTTTGAAATATTTGTAGACAGTACCTGGTGTTGAAACAAGTAAAACAGGTGTAGTCTTTGATTCACACCGATAAAGTTATCTCTGTTTGAAACACACTTCTGAAAGTTATCAAGACGCCAGTTAACCCTGATGAATTTTAATTGGACTTTGTCTGGGGTGATAAGAAGATATTGTTTGTCATGTCAATCATAATGAAAACCTTCTTTCAAATTAAAAACTTTTGAAGAAAAATCTCGAATACATTGAGTCCTCTCAACCTCTTTAAAAGCACAGAAAATGCGAATGAATTATGTTACTTTAAAAGAAGTCCACTTGTTGCAAAATATAAATATATCATACAAGTTTTGCTCCTATTTAAATGTAAGCAGTATATTCTGAAAGTCAACAGTAAGTTCGAGTGATCAAGGTAATTTGAAAGGCAGTTCCAAGAAGAAACTATTGGCAGAATGTACGTATATTGAACCGATCAAAGACTCTAGTCTAGTTCTGTGCAAACATTCTGGATAAATATCAATACTGAAAAAAAGTTCAGAGAGGATTTATTTAACTTAGAGAGCCAGTAATTGAATATATTAAGCTCTTAACAGAAAAAAAGGAATTTGAAGTGATAACCTCATTCAAGTAAGTAATAATATTTAACACACTTTTGAAAATACGTATAGAATGTTTATTGCTTTGTAATTACTTACTAAGAACCAGACCTGTTATTTAACAATTTCATAACACTCAAGGGTTGACAGTCTGAACCTAAAAGAAATATTTCTTAAAGCTCTTAAAGGAAAGTTAGATCTCAGTTCTTTTTTTTTTTAAATTTGCCGAGGCTGCAATATAAGAAAAACATTTTAGGTCTGACATTTCGTTTAAACAAAAGAACGAAATCGGGAAATGAATCATCTCTATACTTTTTGCTATTATTTTATTTAGTGCTAACAAATAGTTTTGATTTAGCTTTAATAACGCATTATGAATGCTATCTTGAAGAAACCTTTTGGCCACTTGTCACTTTCTTGTCATTAAAGTTGCTTGTGAAATCAGATATTTACTTATCAGTACTTTATGTACATATGTATATTATCAGACAAACAAGATTTAAAAAATACCTGGACCGCTTTTCGAACAAAAATGATGTAGTGTATATTCTGTTCATTCTGTCAATGATTCATTCAATCAAATATACTTACTGAATTATAACTCGGTGCTACACTGTATCAAGTCCCGATGATTATTTATTTATTTATTTATTTATGTCAGTGGTTTTTTTATATTATTGAACTTTGCTTCAGTAAAAGACGCCTGAACAACTGAAAAAATATGAAAAATGTGAAAGAAATTTATGACTTGTTCTAGCTGCCAAAGTTGACTTTGATAAATAGGATGAATTGTCAACCTCTTGCGTTCTCGTTTGTATAGGGGAGTAACAGACCGACATCGGGTTAAGTCCAGGGGGTAATGAAGATAATATTGCGTTAAGATTGATCAGCTAAGACGGGTATTGATTTATTTAATACATTTTGTGTGCAAGACGGTTTCTTAGCTCGGGGAAAATGACTTTTTCAATTGTTTACAGTGTGTGTATGGGGGGGTGTTCTAGCAGTTCAGCCGTCATCCATGGCCCTTTAATTCTGTATGGTTAATTGTTTGTCTTGCTATGTCGTCAGCAGACATATACGAAGACGAGGAAACAAATTGATGCCAAACAAATTACTTCATATGGTGTCATTTTAATAAAATGATATAACCAAAGGTTTCTAAAGGTTAAAACGTGACGCAGTTGGTCAAATGGTATCACCAAAGCTTTTCAGTTGTCCACTACATTACTCATTATGGTGAACAGATATCACAAGAGCTTATTTAACGGTCAAAACATAGCTTATTTTGGTCAAATTATTTTTTTCTAAAGTTGAGCAACATTTTGATTACAACACACAAATTGTTGAAATTAGTTGAAAAAGAAGAAACTCCATTGCATTATTGTTATCTCATAGAGCAATTATAAGCAGATGATATGCGAAAAACGTACGGACCAAAGAACGACTCTCTGCTGTTAAACTTATTTGCGTCTTTGTTGTGCCCGTTTTAAGTACAGTATTGAGTTAGGTTTGTTGGAACGATCCATACAGGTATCTTTTTCTGGGCGATGAAAAAATCTTGAACAGGGTACTTTGTTGTTATGTACATTCTATAAAATCAGGAAGATGGTAATTAAACCTTGCTCATTTCTACAGAAGATGTATCATTTACGTGCTCGGCCAAAAGAAAATTTACAAAGTTTACAAAATAAAGCAAACAAAATTAATTCATTTTACCACAAATTTATAAATACGTTTAAAAAAAGGACTTGTGTTCCAGTTTACAATAAGGCTCATTTATTGCCTTTTCTTCAGTTATTCAGAACATAAAGGCTTATAATTAAGTTATTGATTACAACATTTGTTTTACTGGCTGAGTGATTCATTTTTAACTCAGTTCTAAAAGTGTTTTGTGGTTTGACAGATCCTTTGAAAGCCAACGAATTTCTATCTATGATCTTTTGCATATAATATTGATTTTCGCACAAAAGACGCCTGAATGACTGGAATATCATGAAAAATGGAAATAAAATTAATGACACGTCTCACATGCTGCCTACATAGACTTTCTTGAATAAGTCATGTTTAGACTTATGTTTATGGTTGAAAATGTCTGACAATATAGTATTCAGTTATTCAACTAGAGAAGTTAATACTACAAAAAAAGTTGTTTTTTTCTCTTTTTTGTTGTTGTTTTTTCACATTTTCTATTCTCGCTTCAAATATATCCATTTAACTGTGTTTTTGTTCAGCACAAAAGTCAAGATTAAAGTAACAAACTACAAAAATGAACCATGAAATTAAAAAGAAAACTATTTCAAAAACTTTATTAATTTAAAAAAATTGCTGGACTGGCAAATATTTTTCGTAGCGGACTTAGATCTGTTTTTGTTGCATGCTAATCAAGGACATAAGTATGTGTTTACTATGAGACACAAACTCAGAATTTATCCTCCTCTGATCCCTACGTTTTGTTAGTGTTTATCAGACTGTTCTGTTCTTTCAAGTTTTGCATTAGTTTTTCTTAGCCTTCGTTCCTGCGATTGCAATTTCTACTTTGATGAATAGTGTAACGGTCCAGTGCACACCGGCCTATAAATACAACCTCTGCCAACTGCCTCAAGAAATGGAGTCTTTGGCCCACTGGTGTAGAGCGTTGGTTTTCGATGCGGGAGGACCCGAGTTCGAATCCTATTGGTGGTTTATTCCAAGATAAATTGCGTCTTTCTGTTACGAACTTTCATATAACTAAGAATATAAAAAATATATATATATAAATTGAAGACGTTTTATCTATCTGAAGTGTTTTTGCATAAAACGGTCTGTATCTTGCAAATCTTGGCGTTTCTTAATTTGCTACACATGGGCTAGGATATTCTTTGCATTTTGCATCACTGTTTAGTGCGAAGAGCAGTGCCAGTTAGATGTAATTAGTAAAAAAAAGCAAATGCAAAAAGCACGTCCTTTACCAAATTGAATATCTCTGTGTGCAAGCAAGTGTTTATGCAGGTGGACATGAATATTTAAGTTTTAGACTTCAATCGGCAAATGAGATTAAAATCGCTGCAGTTATAACGTTACCAGGTGCAACATGATTTATTTGTCTGCTTTTGAAATTCTTCGCAGTACATTGCGCCGAAATTGTTCTGATGGTGGCGTGGGAGAAACATATGACGACTATATACGACTGTATTTTTATGTATTTTCCTCATTCTCGGAAACAATGTTTTTGCAATATTTGTATTTGTATTTTAAGATATAAAAGGGGCCTGTAGTGTTTAACTCTATAGTAAAAGATATGTGGCTACAATGAACAAATATTGTTGAATTAAACATTAAGAAAAACGTGACTATTTTTTAATACACAATATCTGGAGTTATTTATAGAACTCGCTGATTTATTTATAGAAACTTCTTTAGACGTAAAATCTGGATAAAGTTTTAAATTAAATGAAAATAGTAAGACCGATGCAGATGAAATTCTTCCATTAAATATGAAAATAGATTTAGAGCAGCCTGACTTTCATTTCATTTTATGTTACTGAAATAAGCTCTTATGTTAATAGTCGCTTTAAGATTGAAGTAAATTATAATACTGCCACATTAAACAATATACAGGTAATATAACTGGTAAGAATATATTCGATTGAGACTGGATAAAACAACACAAACAGAAGAGAAACGACCCTATTCTTCTTTCCCTAGGGAATAAATTGTGTGAATGGTTCCTTTATCTTGCAAATGATTAAACCATTGATCAAAAACAAAATTTATTCATGGACTGGAAGAGACCCGCTTTCAATACCTTTAATTACACGACAGTCGCTCTTTGTAACAATGACAGAGTGTAGTTTTGTTTTATTTACGCGTGTTCTTTACTTTAACAAAAGAATTTTGAACGACAGGAATGTTCTCAAAATGAGAAATAAACTTATGACTTGGCTGTTCTGACATAGAACCAAACAACATAAACGTTTTCGGAACCAGCCGGCATTAAATACAAGCGATAGTGGCTAGCATAAGAAAAACTAAAAGTTCTTACACTGCGATAATCTATGACGGGACAATGGACTATTTAGGATATTGTGAAACGGTAGTAACCATATCACAAAGTAGAAAAAATCACTAGATTTGCCCCAGAGCTCCTCTTACATTTCTAGAATACTTTTTCCTATGTTATAAGACCCATGAGATACATTACGAAATGAACATTAAGGATGAATGTTTGAACGTGGAAAGGGGTCCTGTATAAACATCATTTACCTCAATCAAGCATAGTTGCCAGAAGCTGTAAGCAAATGTAAAATAATTAGGTAAGTAAATGTAACCTTACTTAACAGTCAGTAGCTTGAAAGAAATGTAATATTATTTATAAAGTAAAATTAACCTTACGTAACAATAAGTCGTTATGAAGTCTGCTAGGTCAGGACGTAATATAACTATACGGTCACTGTATTTTTGCTATTCTGCTTTCTCCGTAAACAGTTGGTAAAAGAAATCAACAGTGAAGAACAAAACATATTGCTCATTTCCAGTAGGTGCAGGTTTAAAATAAGAGACTTGGATGATGTTAAAAATCTGTATAAAAATAAAAGAAGAAAGAGAAAACAGCGTTAAAAATAAAAACAGAAGTCAAAAATATCTCACATATTGTTTTGTCATTGTAAATTCAGACATAATGTCGCTTTTTTAAAACCAAGTTCTGCAAAACAAAATTATTTCCAATATAGAATCAAAGTTTAAATGAAAGAATTATTTCAGATTCTAGTTTATTTATACAGTTTAATTCCTCCGTTAGAGACTTGTTATTACGTCGCCTTCTCTACTTCTTTCTTAAGACATTTGTTGGAAAACGCACAGTATGACTCATTATAAGACAGCAAATGCCAGCTAAATGCAGCATGACGCAATGCATTGCAAAAGATTTCAAGATTTCCTCAATGCAAATCAATCAAACCAGGAAAACAATATGGCAATAGCTTAACCAGACGGTGCAAAGACTTTTAATATTTTATAAGGCTGTCTTTAGACTGGTTTAAGATCAAGCAGTTAATGCTGTTTCTTAAATAATGTTAAGCTTACTGACTATTAAGTCCCTTTGTAACTACAGAGTTATCTTTTCTTGGCTGAAATTGCTGCTATTGCCAGCAGAAGAAAAATGTTGCTTTAAGAGATGTAAAAAGATTTAATATATTAATGCTACAACATAAACAAAAAGGATCATATATCCTGCAGCCATATTATCGCCAGCAGGGGGAAAATGTTTCTGTCAGAGAAGTAAAAACATTTAATATATCAATGCAATAGCATAGATAAATAAGATCATATAGCCTGCAGCCAGACAAGCCTGTCTTAAACGAAGTCTGACAAAAAACACGAGCACAAACTGAACAACATCTTAGAATGTATCTTCGTAATGTTCTAAACGCCAATCTTACGTACATTCTCAAGTTACATCTTTCACAATGTGTGACGATTTCGTTTCATGATTGGTTGCAGTATGACGTCATAACCATCAGGGACGTTGGCACTTTTGAATGAGAGTTGTTATCGACTCATGATAAGCAAAATACCGACGTAGGGAAATGAGCAAAACAAACGATTGCAAACATAATGATTGATTTTGCTCTACTTCAGATAGAGAAAAGTAACAGCACAGATGCACTCATTTGACCAACAATATATTTTAAATGTTGGACAAGAATGATGAAAAAAAAACAGATACAATTCTGTTCTTTCTAATCTGTGATATTGTCAGTATATGTAAGGATAACATATGAGTTTCCAAAAACTAATATAAACAGTTTGGAGATTGATATCATTTATAGTGAATGGAACTGTATATCTTTCTTTGAAAATAGAATCGAGGGACCAGTAGTGGAGTGCTCTTTTAAGAGATGCTTTTGAACTTTATTACCATCGTAAAGTTAAAAGCCAAATTGAATTTCAAATAATATGCATAAAGATAAGTATCAAAAGAAACAACTGACGCGCTTGAGATTTTTTTGACATTGAGCCTAGTAGATATTGTGGTGTCACCAGGACTGACATACATTCGAAGCTGTATCACTTAAACTGTATAGAATCTGAATATCGTAAGTTCATGTACTGTCGGAGATACCATGTCTTAGGCAGTATGTCGTTGTTAACTAAATAAATTTATTTCGTTCCTTAATATGCCCTCCACTTGTTAAACAGGTCTTATTTCCTACTCAATAAATTTTACCACCGTTTTCTTGGACACCAAATTATTCTTTTTCCACATCTGCAAATTATGGTGGTTTTATTTTTCAAAACAAAACACATTCTGCCATATCGCGAATATTTCGCTCACAGACATTTTGTGTTGAAACGATTACAAACCTGAATTTACAAGCCCAGTTTGAAGCAGATATCCTGCTTTTGTTTACACTAGTTCAAAACACCATTTACTCTTTTGATCTACACACGCTATTGACTCTGAACACAGGTAAACGGTGTTAATGTAAACAGCAGCGAGTTAATTTGGGAAGTGCGCCGTCTGAATTATTATCTCGAATATGCCAAAAACTGAATATTGAACACTCGAAACTGTATGATGGAATAATTTTGTATTGTTCGTCACAATACGTTCTGAGAGCTTCTATAATCTTTTTAGCACCACTAATCAATGCTAATGGCATATCAGGTTTGTAAAAGATAGCCTTTCTCTGTGTGTGTGTCTTTTTGTATACAGACAGGGATAGATGAATTATTAGTGATCGATCTTCCTGTTAATAGTGGTTTATGCAATCACTTTTGAAATATCTGTCATCTAGTCTTTATTTGAAAAACAAAGATATTCAATGATATAAGCAACTTCAATTAATCAAAATATAATTGAATTGCAGCATACATATAGAAATAAATGAAAGCTTTAAGCATTGAATTTATGAAAGGCATGCTGAAACAAAAACAAAATGTTGTATAAAACTCCCAGCGATTGTCTACACCTAGTAGCAAAATGGTTGTTGTATGATTCTAATTCATTTCATTGCTATTCCGAAAATGACTTAAATATCTGAATGTCTCTTGAATTTTACTGTGAACAAGAAAAAAGGGACAAGCTTAACCGGAATTATCTTTAGCACGTACGAAGTTGTCCAGTGAACCTAGAATTCAATTTTGTAACTGGCATCTTGGCTTTCAATAAAATCTGTAGTTATAAGATTTTGCAGAACATGAGGATTTCTTTTATAATTCATTTTCAAGTTTCATATTGAAATTTCATTATATTTTATTTTGTCACTAAAACAATTTCAACCGATAGCATCGTGCCGTAGATTTTATTTTATCTACGGAAGTTGGTCACGTGATCTTGATATACGGTTACCTGATCGTGTGATCAGCCGGATTACTCTATCACTGTTGTGCTTGCATTATGTTTATTTTTTATCGGTGAAAAAAAAAAAGAAACTGTGTGTCAGGATAAACAGAATAATACTTCGGTGTCGTGGAAGGAAAAAAATTACCTGGCTCACCAGATAAATTCCTACGCCGGATAAACTTTCTCCATCCACGAAACCGACTTATTGTTCTCTATTTGTCCGGTCATGATTCAGTCTTTGAAACTAATTGTTTGTAGATGACAAGAATAATGAAAAATTGAGATAGTTTTGAATACTGTATATGCAAAGACCAGGTAAATAAGAGTCTACAAAAGCACGAGAAAGCTATCAGTTTACTCCTCGAAGACTACTTACCAAGACAGAACAAAACACGTAATTATACCCCCACCACAAAATGTGGGGGGGGGGGCTATAATGGATTCGCTTTGTCGCGTCCGTCGGTCGGTCGGTCGGTCCGTCCGTCTCCATTATCGTGTCCGCTCTATAAATCCTATACCAACTGAAGGATTTTCTTCAAACTTGGCTGAAATGTTCACCTCAACAAGAGGATGTGTAGAACCCATGTTGCCCATGTGTCAGCTCAAGGTCAAAGTCACAATTGAAGGTCAAATATCAAACAATCAAATATTAGACATTATGTCGTGTCCGCTCTGTAAGTCCTACACTAATTGAAAGATTTTCTTTAATCTTGGCTCAAATGTTCACCTCAACAAGGGGATGTGCAGAACCCATGTTGCCCATGTGTCAGCTCAAGGTCAAGGTCACAATTGAAGGTCAAATATCAAACAATCAAATATTAGACATTATGTCGTGTCCGCTCTGTAAGTCCTACACTAATTGAAAGATTTTCTTTAGTCTTTGCTCAAATGTTAACCCAGCAAGGGGATGTGCAGAATCTATGTTACCCTTTTGCCGGCTTAAGGTCAAGGTCACACTTGAAGGTCAAAAATTGACTTAGAAAATATTCTTAAATTTTAACATGTATTTGAATATATCTGAAACTAGAAAACGTATTTGCTTGAAACTTAAAATATATATGAAGTGTCACAATTAGGATATGCAGGTCAAGTTTCATAACTCTGTATTACATTTTCACAAAGTTATGCCCCTTTTTAAGTCTTCAAATTTACATACAATCAAATATTAGACAATATGTCCTGTCCGCTCTATAAATCCTACACTAATAGAAGAATTTTCTTTAAACTTTACTCAAATGTTCACCTGAACAAGGTTATGTGCAGAACCCATGTTACCTTTGTGCCGGTATAAGGTCAAGGTCACACTTGAAGGTCAAAAATTGACTTAGAAAATATTCTTAAATTCTTACATGTACTTGAATATTTCTGAAACTAGCACAGGTATTTGCTTGAAACTTAAAAGATATATGAGGTATCACAAGTAAGATATGCAGGTCAAGTTTCATAACTCTGTATTGCATTTTGACAAAGTTATGCCCCTTTTTAAGTCTTAATTTACTTACAATCAATACTAGACAGTATGTCATGTCCGCTCTATAAATTCTATACTAATGGAAGGATTTTCTTCAAACTTGACTCAAATGTTCACCCCAACTGGGCAATGTGCAGAACCCATCTTACCCTTGTGCCAGCTTATGGTCAAGGCCACACTTAAAGGTCAAAAATTGACTTAGAAAATGTTCTGAAATTTTAACATGTACTTGAATATTTCTAAAACTAGAACAGATAATCATTTGAAACTTCAAATATATACGAGGTGTCGCAAGTAAGATATGCAGGTCAAGTTTCATAACTAAAATAAGTGGGGGGATAACTTTGTATTGTATTTTGACAAAGTTATGTCCATTTTTATGTCTTTAAATTTATTTACTATAATATTTCTTAAACCAGAACAGATATTTACTTGAAACTTAAAATTTATATGAATGGTTACAAGCAAGCTCGGATGAAGAAAATTCTACAATTCCGTTGAATTATGACACAAGTTATGCCCCTTTTAGGCTTAGAAAATGTTCTGATATAACCATTAATACTTAAATGTTTCTTAAACTAGAACAGATATTCATGAAAATGAAAGGTTATTTGTAACTGTTTCGAACATGATTTGACAATATATATTTATACTATTACCTGTACAATTTGTTTTTTTCACCAGAGATAATTTCTTTTTATGTATATGTATTTGTGCCACTAAAGTTATTCCCTTAACCACCTTTCCATGTCGTCTTCTGTCAAGGACATTGGTGGGGGTATGAATCGCATTCAGTGATTGTTCTAGTTCCTTAAGAAGTTATTGAATCAGTTCAGTAATACTATACTGAGAAGTCAGATCTGAGACACGATTGGTATATTAAGTTAATATGGGATACAACAAACAATCTTTATTTTCAGCCTTGTTTTGCGTAATTTATTTACTGTTTTTTGATTATCTTGCCTACCATAACTCGGCAATTTTCGGTAATTTCTCCCTAATTTATCACTTCGGTATTTTGGGCCGTCTAAATTATTGTGCTTCAATTTATGAATTATATTTCCTCTTCTTTTTTTCAAACTTATACGTTAATTCCCATGATCAAACCATTCGATAAAACTATATCAAAATATATTTTTGATAGATAAATATTTACACGATCAAAAGTTCTACACTTGATTCCCCGCAGCTATTTTGGATAAATATCTTTTTCATATCCATTTAGCACAAAATAGATGTTTCGAACTAAGAAAAAACAGGAAATGGTTACAAACACTACCCCAAAAAAAATTTACACATCAAAGTTTTTTTCATTAGTTAAAATAAGTAAAACAATGTTGCATCAATGTTCCGAATACGTTGAGCTTCCTTATATGCTATGTGAGTGAAGAAATTGTGTTTGAAAAAATAAAAACAAAATTTTATATAAAGTTTGAAAGAAATGTTACTTCAAGTGTTGCTCGAAAGAAGAATTAATTTTAATATATGTTTGATAACTAGCTAAAACGTTTAAGTTTTACGACATTTTACTGTTATTTGGATTTCCCCAATAAATAAAAACTTTACTAATCTTGTAAATAACATATTAACCTAGTTCTTCTAACTTTTTATCACAAAATTAATATTTTTTCCTCAGGGAATATGATCTCTATGCGAACGTTTCGGAAAGCGTTTACATACAAATCATTTGATAAAAAATAACCATCGCAGGTAAACGTCCGTACTCACGAACATAGTGGTAATTAATTAAAACAAATTATTGTTTCTTTTATCTTATCAATAATTAAATAACTGATAGCTAAAAGCAATATCATACTCTCAATACTCCCACATTATTTTTTTCTCTCTCTCTATCTCTTGGCATGGCAGGTTCTTTGTACCCGAAGGACTGCGTTTGTTTACAATTATTTTTTACAAAATATATTTCCTCTTATTAAATACTTCAATTCGACTTGAAGACAATGGAAAATAAAAGACTGTAATGACTAACATATTGCTGCCAATAAATTCTGAATGAATAAAATCAGTCAGAGTTGATATTTGCAAGGAGTAAATTATGTCTTTTATAAAGGAGTATTTGTATGTGAAAACTTTGTATCTTACTTAAGAATGGTATGCTTCCGCTCTCTGTCTACTTTTCAAAAAGTAACGCGTTTGCATTCTTATAAGCTGTCTTTTCATATTTTGAATAAATGGTCCAAGGATGTGCTCAACAGGAGATACCTTATTGAATTTCATAATTTTATCTATAGTATTTTATGTGATATATTTCGCATGAACGCCAGTCAGTATTAGTCTTTTAAACCATGTATAATTGATAAAACCTTTTGATTCTTTGGTATAACATTGTAATGTTAAGTAAACATTTCTTTTTACGATAAAGTGATTTTAATGGTGATGCTACTGTTGCTCTTGCAACAGAAATGTAATTTAGATACATACAGCAATTAGTAAAACAGACTTTGTTGTAGCAAGAGCGAAGGCATCGGAAATAATAATTTAACAAAAATAATAAGTCTCAAAGAAGGTCCCTACATTATAAAAACCATAAACTGACTGTAATATGATTTTGAATTACCTAGCAGATAAAGTTGAAGATAAAAACACTCTTAAACATCAAGTTTCTGAAACATATACAACTGGTAAAAGACGTCTAAAATATTACTTAAAAAGCATGCTCAATAAGTCTCTCCACGTCTGTTTACCAAACAAAACAAAAAGGAGCGGAATTTTGACATTATGATCTTCGTAATCCATTTTGATTGCGATAGAACGAAACAGGTGGAAGCCAAATGTTTTATATTACTAGTATCTATCATGTGGTGTATGTTACTCTAATGAAACTGTTATTTATTTTGTGGTCTTAGCGAAAACAGTGCAAATGCCTAATACAAAAGGTCACTAAAATAGTAAAATCAATAACATTTATTAATAACATACTAATTAAAGTGAAATTTCCAGTGATTTTGAATTTTTGTTCGAGTATCTTACTAAGTGTTAATAATACAAATGATCACTAAAAGGCAAAATTAACAAAATTAAATTTAGTATAAATAATTAAGTAGAATTTCCATTGATAAAATAGGTTTGTACAAGCAACATACTTTAAATGAGACGTACCTACTAGCCTTTCTGTAACCAGTTACAATATAATTAAATCAACGAATGCCTTTATTCCTCCTATAATTAATTTATATCCAATTTATTGTAGCAAATTCACTTTGAATGTTAATTTGCGTACGCCATGCTGCTTGAATATCAAAGACAGCGTAATTTATACTTCAATAAATAATGATCTTTAGTTCCTCAAAAGACGCCATACCGATTGATAGAATAACTTTTTATCTATTTTATTACGTCAATATTAAACTTGTTTCATATTTACGGCTCGTCCATGGTGTGATGTGGTCAACATGCATTTTTATATAATTATGGATCAAATCAACAAAAATCATAATTATGAAGAAAAAATATTGATATGTCGTAATTCATTCATTCATCGAGAAAGCTGCGTTGTCGCATATATATGTGTTCTATCTACATATCGATAAAAACATGCTTCTGATAATTAATGTTTCAGTACCACACAATACATATTTGACAAAATATATGCCATCAAAATATATGCCATAAGACTAAAGTGAAAGCTTTTACGTTTAGTTAAAATACGAATGATTTTAGACATTCGTTCGACATCCTACTGTCTCTAAAGCCGCCACAATAGCTGACTCATCTAAGATGTCGTTAAAGTTTATAACAAAATATCTGTAGCGACCAGTTTAAGCAAAAGTGTTTTAAGTGGTTAATTTTACATAAATATTCTTGACTTGAATTGTTATCTTACAAGAAGACTTTGTTCCAAAACAATATATATGTTTTCATATACATAATATATGATTTGGGCATTTTAAGTCTTTTCGTCAATGTTCTAACAAATTGCTGCTATATTTCCATCTTATATTTTGATGAAAAGATGTTTTATAGGTGACGGAATTGAAACTTTGAGTTTTAACTGTTTTCAGTTTTCAGGTTTAGTATATAACAGTTTGAATACTAAAAGCAGGAAGTAACGAAGTATATAGGTCTGCTATTAACACATGTACATGATGTTTATAAACGATACAACTGTAAATCCAACAGCCATTCATATTTATTGCAGGCATCTTGCTTTGTTTACAAATACTCTAAACACACCTAATTAAGGAGGCACCGTGGTCCAGGGGTCGCGGGTTCGAATCCCGTCAGAGGCGAGATTCTCTCACGATCTTCACATTCCTCCACGCTGCGCGAATACTGGTATGAAACCCAGAAAGCAGTCATCGAGCGTGATGAATCTAAGTTGTAAGAACTTGTATCGCAATCGATGTAAAATAATTGAGTCTAAAAAAAAACAAAAAAACACCTGATTGTTGTTAATGTACTGAGGTATTTGACAAGAACATGGGTATATATGCTGATAATTTTAACCCCAGCAAACTCCTTTCAAAATAAAATGGGCATGATGCTGAAATGAATGAAGGACAAAACGACTGCGTTTGCTCTTAAGTTTAAGTGATTCAAACTTTGCCCGAAACATAAGTGAGATGCTAACTAGACTTCGTCTAAACATATTGTAAATGTTTTAACAAAAGTGTCTGTTTTCCTCTCAAAAATATGTGAATGCTGGAAAACACTGCCACTTCAATCTGAAAGATGTCCAAGGCTGAATATTGAATAGTCGTGCTCGTTGTCTGAAATAACTTGGTATCATGTTTGGTAATATGTCGGCAGATAGCCACACGAAAGTTTATATAGCAATTACTTTGACGTAAATAATAGTGTACTCGAAAGCGAGGGTAAATAGAAACAGAAATCAAACAGTTCTATCCTGCATTAGAGGTCTCTTGGTGTATCGATCAATAAGTTTATATGTATAGGATTTGATTGGTAAATACATTTTGAATGCTTCCCAATTCGACGGAAATTGGCACAATTTGGCATTTAAATGCAAATTAATGTATTCGTTATGTCTGTTATGAATTCAAAATTGTTCTCTATCGATAACATGGTATTTAATCTGTTGGGTTGTGCATTCACATCAAGCTGTTTAAAACCTGAACTGTATCGTATTTAATAAGTATCTTGGCCCCATAATAACTTGGCTGTCAATCTATTTTACTTCTCTTCATGTGTTCTTCATAGAAACATTAGTTGGGACCCTAAACATGCCTGCGAATGAAAAATCAAATGTTTAATAATAGCTGTCCTACCTTACGACATTTAGTATATAATGAGATAAACAACCTAGTACTTTGTTTCCAGGCCTGTATATTGTTTATGATGCCAGTTTTTCTTATAAAAGAACAATGCACACTTTACAAAACTGTCTACAAATTCAGACTAGACATAAACGTTTTAAGCCTTGCGGAACTAGCTTTACCATTGATTGTATCTAGTAGCTAATGCTAAAGTCCCCGGATAATAATTAAAAGTAGTTCTTATTATACCAAGAAAGATGTCTTACTGGCGGAAATGATCTTTATTTGTACCAAAATCTTTCTTAACTTTGTTTTTTTTAATCAATGAACATGTAAGAAATATATAAAAAATATTGCATAGAAGGTAGGCTTTTTCATACGACTTATACGAAAGAAGGACATATGTCAGAATTGTTTTAAGGTAAAAAGAGCGTGTTTCCATCATTCTCCTATCAGTACATTTATTTTTTCTGTCATTAAAATCTATGTGAGCCTGGGACTTTAAAGCGACTGACTCACAGATTTTTTTTAAATAAAGAGAACTTAATATTCTATCGAAACAAACATATTTTTATGTTTCTATACACCATGAAAACTGAAGAAAAAAATTGCAACCGGATTTAAACCTATGCCTTTCCGGTCAGTAATATCATTTTCGGAGAACTGTGCAACTGAGCAACAGAGACTTATAATTACCAAGACCGAAAATTAACAATATAAACAAAGTAGCTACCCCTTGAAAACGGGGTAAATTTTCTCCGATAGAAGTGTTTAAAACATTATATAATGATGTGTTTCTGTAACAAAATAGAAAACGGTAAATTAGTTTATATTATGTTCTTTACAATTATAACTAGAATTTCTATTTGTATAAACATTTTCTTTTTTATGCATCGTCGACCTATTTGTGAGTCAGTCGCTTTAAACTATGGAATGTTATTTAGGTAAAAATTACACAATGCCTGCTAAGTGTTACAATTTATTCACTGACACTGCTACAGTGCTTATGGGTACAGTCATCATGCATGCTGGTTGACAATGATATCATGCTTGCCGGAAGTTACAACTTGTATACTGTTTGGGCCATGAGACCTATTTCATATTTCTATTTGACTAAATGACATTTTATTGTAGCGTAATGGTATATTTCATCATGCCGAGGCTGTTGTGGTTCATTTGTAAGACATCCAAGAACAAAATACACGAAGTGATCAACCAGTATAGAAAATTTTATCAGGGACTAGGCAAAACAGAAGTAAGCATAATGTAAATTCAAAATTGTAAGTCACATTTTGCCAACAGGGGGCGCTATGTTCAAGTAGTCGTGTTTTTCCGTAATTTGAATAATTAATTGTCGGAAAGATATCGAGGACATCCAAATATGTACAGAGATCTAACTGATGGGAAATGGTTTAGGCAACAGCTAATTCATTTCCGTCAAAGGCCGGATATTTCCGTTATCTTTCGTGAAAAATACGAACGTGCGGCCCACTGGTATTAAAATGTGACATGCAATTTTGCAATTGACATTACGCTTACTTTCAACTTGCTTAGTGGCTGATTACATCTGTTATATTGTGTGGTCATTTAGTCATTTACCATTGTAACAGAACAATGTTAAAAATCAGTGCTGATTTTCAGTCCCGGTATGTTGAAATATATCATTTAGCTACATTTCATTGTCATTCAGCCAATGAAATAATGATACTGACATGAGGGTCAAAATAGGATACAAGTTGTCACTTCCAGCAGACTTGCTTTTTATGGTTTGTCAGTGCTTTGATTTTCTTCTCCGTCTAAAATGTTGTATTTCTAAGGTGGTTTACATTACACTAGAATTACTGTGCTGTTAAATGAAATACTCTTACGAATTGGAAAAATAGGAAACTACATTATATCGTGATCAATTAACTACTTGCTAACTACAAGAAGTGTATTTTTAATAAAAACCTTTATCAGATTGATTCGAATATTGCACCTGTTTTTCTTGTTCCCTCAGCACGCAGTGGCTATAAATATATAACCACAGGTAAGCCTGAAGACAAAACTCAAAAGAAATACAAATCATTAAAAAAAACATAGATATAAAGACAACCAGCGTGAAAAAAATGCTTAGTTACACCAAATAACCCTTTTGTTATAAGGTATTTCAGAAGTTGATAAGAAAGGAATGTTTAAAAATCGTTTGATAACAACGAAATAGATTTTTATTATGATCTATAATCTGCGAAGTATTGGTTTCCATTTTTTCGAATTTGAAATCTTTCAGAGATGTTAACCTCTATGTTAGCAATTATGTAGTTGTTTTTTTTTTACTTTCTCTATAATTTAAAATAATAATAATAATAAAAGAAAAAAAGATAGAGAGAAAAAAAACACTATTGTAATCTCTAAATTTTCAGCGAAAGAATTTCTTATCATCAGCAGGTAATAGTATCAATAAGAGCTCATTTCTTAGAGAAGGCGGACTGTTTTAAAAAATAAAAAAACTTTGAAAAAATTGGTAAGTGTTGCAATAAAATGTGTTATTTGTATATTTATTTACGAATGATTTTAAAATATTCCAAAAAAGCATAATCAGTTACAAATAATGCATATGGGATTTTGAAACAGTAACGTCTGTTGACATGTTTTCAGAAATACTCAGAGATGACATTGTTTTGAAAGATAAATGTGACGCAACGTTTGGAGTATTATTTAGGAAATAAATACACAAAGCCTTCTTACTGTTACAATTTACTCTTTGACACTGCCATTGTGCTTACTGGTATAGTCACTGTATGCAGGCATCTTCTCCACGCTTGTTGACAATGATATCAAGTCTTGGAGTTATATTTTTAAGAAAATATACGCTGTCAGTTTTCTTCAAGAATCCTTTGTCAAAGCAAGTAAAAGCACACCACTCATCGCTATGTTAACCATCGTTCAGATATTTATACGCGATGCTTTATACATTGTTTTGGGACCCCCTTTCTTTTTATTTCTTAAAAAATTCTACCACATACATATGGCAACATATTTAGCGTGGTTCCTATTTAAATATGAACAGTGTACTTCCAGTGTTTAGAGAAGATTCTAATGATCAAAGTCATTTGAAGAGCAAACTTCAAGAGCACTATTTTTACACGATCAAAGGTTCTACACTAGGTTTATTCCTTTACAACTGTATTGGAAACTTATTTGTTCAGATATAAAAGAAGTGTGAGACGCAGAAAGCCAATAATTAATTAACTTAAGATCGAAATTTAAAGGAATTAATATATAAAGTAAGCTTTCTATACTGGAAGAAGTAGGTTTTTATATAAAACTAAGGAATGAAACATTAATTAAGTGTTTATATATATAACCCAGGGACTAAAGCATACATTAAGTTTTTTTAATAAACAAGGGATTACAACATAAAGTAAGTGTTTATATATAACCAAGAATTTTATAAAATGTAGAAGACGGATGTAATGGAGTCCTTGCAGAGATGTAAACGGTTTTTGATCTTTTGTTTTTTGTCTATGATTTTACCTCACATTGAACTAAGGATGATTTTTTGTATCTCCTAAAATAACCTAAGCGTAACGCAGATAAACGAAGTTCCCGCGATGTTATCTAAAACCACATTATATACACATCATATGAATTCGGTCAAATGGGTAAGGCTCTGCCCAATCAAAACACAGTAGACCAGTATACTCTGTATCTCCACGCGCTGTTCTTTAAGTAATAAATACATTAAACGTTTTTGTATTGCAGAAAATTATTATAATAATTTGATTACACTGACTGAGAAATTCTCACTTTTAATTTTACTTTAATGCGAACCGTTAATAGGTGCTAAACACATCAAAGATTGCGTATTGCGTTGACAAAACGCAATATTTTATTCACTATTAGTTGTGCCTCCATAGAAAGTCTCCTAAACAACCAGAATAACTTTAACAATAACTAATAAAACAGCGACTGACAAGTTTCCGTTGCTATCAATATAGAACTGAATAAACAAGGGGTGCGCATCCTCTTGACGCCCTTTTTTTACAGAGTTTAAAGTGTCCAATCGACCAAAACAGAATTCTTGTTCAGTTAAGCAGGCGTGGAATAACTTTATAAAACAGTTTTCAGTTCGCATTCATCAGACAAGGAAAACAATTGGAAACTAAATCAAACAAGTTATATCTCTTAAAAAACACTTTGCAAAGACTTAAGTTTGAAGAGCCCAGATCACCTTGCTGAATGGTTATTGTGTGATTTATACTTTGGAAGTGTAACGCTCGATTTACACTGCGAGGGAAGCTGGCACAGGAAACAAAGAATCAAGGTGAAGATCAAAATATCGATACAAAGGAAAAGTCGGGTGAAAAAGAGATCGTTACAACGTTATAGTTGTTTTCAAATGTATTTATACAGTACATGATTATATATTTCTCTCTTTTTTGTAGTATGATGAATTTCTTTACTCTCACTGAATTTTCTTAATTACTTTGTAACAATTAATGTACACTGGTATTAAAGACATATATGAGCCGTGAACTTGAAATTGCAAATCTACTTTATCATAACTTGATTAGATGACCCTTTCTATGTTATATGTGATATCCTTTTTTTCAAGTTAAGACAAACAAACGTAATTTTAAATATGATCGTATTCCAGTTAAAGTGCCAGTACTTCTGCAATGAACACGATACAGATATCCTTTTAACAGTTTTGAGAATACATCATAAATAAAATCGTTACCTTTTTCGAAGACGACTTAAAGACATATTAAAGAATGTAAGCAGCATTTTGCCAACAAATGTCCGAAATTATGTAAACTATAGTGTAACATACGAGTATGACATAAATTCTCTTTGAAAGCACATAGCTATGATTTGTGAACATGATGATTTTATTTCTAGGAAACACAGACATTGGCTTTGTGATCGGTATGAATCAAACAGTTTTCTGAGCAACCCAACAATTTTGGAATATTTTATTGTAAATTATAATGCTAAAAATATTACAATTTGTAACAATGGATAAAAAGAATTGTGATGACAAGCTGTTTTTTATCAATAATACAAAAGTGTGTGTACTTTCAGACTTGTCTAGACAAGTTGTTAATTAAACAACTCTGCATATGTGATCTGTTGATATATCGGACTATGTAAATAATTAACAGATCAGTTATTTCGGAAGCAATATTAATTTTCTTCTGAAACAAACACATTTTATGTTGTTAGCAGCAATAATTATTTCGAAATCTTAGCCATGATTCAAGTGTTCTCCAGCTGCAGAAATTTCTTCATTACAGATTTATGTCTTCTTCTTAATTTGATTTTTATATATGATGTCTTTAACATCAGAGGCTCCTACGTCGACCTTTGGCTCTATTTTAACCTCGTTTTTAATCTTTACCGTTTGGCATTCCAGTAAATTACCAGTTGTTCAATGATAATACTCGACTGTGTATGTAAATCAATGGTAGGATACTACGTCATCGCGCACCTGTTTTATGCTCTCTCGGGGACCATTTTTTGTCAAAAATCCGTCGCTTGAAAGGTAGAATGGTCTTTTTCAATAAGAAATCTGTAGAGTTGCAAAACATCATGTCTTGCACAATAAGCATTCAGAAAAAAATCTTTTACCCATTTTCAGGCCTAAACTAAAATTTTATCTTATAAAAAATTCTTTACGTAAATACTAAGTACACTAGCCAATCTTCGGTGCACAACATGAATTTTTGTAACTCTAAAGATTTGTTATTGAAAAAGACCATTTTACCTTTCAAGTGACGAATTGTTGATCCGCGAGAGAGCATGAAACAGGTGCGCGATGACGTAGGATCGTACTATTGTAAAAGGTCGAAACGTTTCGCTTATGTGGAGCAACTATGCCATTTTCATGAATATTTTATTTCAGATCGTTTTGTAACAGTACATTCACTTTTTGTAGTTTAATTGTAAGATACAAAATGCTTTCATCTCTCGCTCTGTGATCTTTTTTGGAGGCAGACTTTAAACCTTTCAGAACTAAAAGTTTGATAAACACAAAGTGTATCTTGTGTTGAAAATAAAAAATATATCATGGAGTTACGTGATAAAGGCATTAAAAATATATCTATTGATCAAGTCTATCTACTGTTTAGTAAACAGTCTTTCAAAGCTCGGTTAAAACTTTTATACTTTAGAAAAAAGGAATTACCAAGCTTGGTGTTTTCTTTAAAGAAAGTAAACAGTAACACCTGTTTACCGGGAATATTTACCCTGGGGTTATTAAGAAAACGTCAATGTTTTGAAAGAACCATAACATTTTGTTAATACTTTCGTCTTTGACGTAGAGGAAACTAAGTTGATAGTAAAGAAAGATAGGATAATATTTATTGTCAGAGCTGAAATGTTAAAGGTTCCTTATTATAAATGAAGTAATATTTTTTTCTTTTATTTTGTTCATAATCATGAAACCTAGCGTAATACCAAGGAAATGATAAAATAAGCAGCTTAAGGGTTTACAGTGGAAGAAAAAATAGGGGCACTTTTTTGCAAGCCACCATTGTTGTTTATTTCGTAAATTGTATTTTTGTGTCATAATATTATGGAATGTCTATCTATTCTGAAATAAAAATGTCTGTAAATTGTCTTCCATGTATGAAGATAATTGTTTAGAAAAACTCCTTATTTCTGCTTGTTTTATTCTGGCAGACAATAGTAATGTATTTGTCTTATTTCCGGAATGATAATAATGTTATTACCTACCGTCTTTCAGTGGGACATGTTGTTTTTTTGCGTGATCTTAACGTTAATCTTAGAATAAATAAAGTTTATATTTTTGACAGTAGTTACAAAGATGCTTTTGTTTTTCAGGTGCAATAGCTATGTGTTTGACTAAACATCCCAACTAAGTTATGGAGGAAAGATATGCACGTGCAAGACACGATACGGGTTTTAGTACCGTCTTTAGAAACAATCTGTACCACATTGTGGGCAATCAACGGTTTACTTCTGCTAGCTGAAGGTGAGTGTTCTAACTGGTATCAAGCTGCATGCGTTTGCTGATGCTTCATTTGTTACGATACCTCAGTGCTGAAAATAAAACAGCTTTATAAATTAGGCGGAAAGCAAATGAAGAAAAATGACAAAGGAATGTTCTTTTAAACGCTTCCAAATGGAAGAATTGAGCACTGACACGAGAAGTCCGAAAATTTATACATGTTTTAAATTAAATGCCAACTTATTCTTACAATCTAGGCGTTTAAGTCGTGGCATCAACAGTCGCAAAAACCTGCTCTGTAGTCATGGTGAAAAGCCACAAAAAGAAAACATACACGACTGTTGACGCACTTTTAGATGTTTCTTCAGATGTGATTTACCCTTCTGAAATGTTGTATTTAATTTCCCGTTTATTACTTAGGATGTGGGTGGTTCAGAAAAATAAATAGAAGTATCGGTTTTCTATTTGTATGTGTCAGACAAGCATTATGGACTTGGTGTGACGTAAACCAACAGATTTATGCTTGAAATAGACCATCGGGCTCAAAATAAACGCTCTTGTGCACAGAACATATTTATAACATTGGTTGCTGTGTCTGATTTTACAACAGGTTTCAAATTATAATATCTACTAATAACGCTATAACTTTTATGTCATTCTATGAAAAAAAATTGGAAAAAGATACTACGAAATATGGACTGAAAGAAGTTTGACAGGTTATGGTGACCGTTGCAATTTCATTTTCTCTTATAGAAATAACCCAGGATATTATGTGCACTTAGCTTAAAATCTTATTAAGTTTATTTCATTGTGCATATTTTAAATAGATGAAGTAATCCGACTGAGAAATCAAATTCCTAACTTGTCTTTATCTACGTTTATAGAATTCGATTCAGGAATGTAAGTATACGTTTGGGAGTTGCTTTTGCTGGAAACATCTTTCCCTGGAATACGTTCAGCGTTGCAATCCTACTTTATATATTTTACAGCGATTTTCCTTTTCGTCATTTCAGTTTGTTTAACTTTTGAAGCAGTAGTTTAGGTTTACTTTGATCAGAAATGTTCTTCACTAGTTTTGCGCATGAAATGTTGATGTGCAAGTTGATATTCGCGGAAAAAAATATTACTGCTAGCATTATCTTCTTTTTAGGGCACGCTTTCTTATTTATATTAATGTAATGACGTTGATTTCGATGCAGCAAAACTGAAATGGTCCAAAGCCTTTGTTGCACCACGCTAGTAGCTTTGTAAACATGGAATCTGAAGTATCAGAGACAGGATATAAAATGTATATAATGTTAATTACTTGATAAGTAATGCTGAAATGTTTTACAAGACCTTGCTGTTAACCATGTCTTTTGTTTATTTGTTTAATGCTCCTTTCTTGAATTTTATAAGTAATTATACTTTTGTTTGTAATTTGTATGCGGGTATTATCTTTGCGTTAGAATTAGAAAAAAAATAATTTATGGGCAGGTAGAAACCTTAAAAGAGATTCTACAACAAAATATCAAAATAAACCAGCACTGCAAGCTGTGTAATACGGCAGGTGTAAACACTGTGTATGCTTTCGAATTCTTCGGTTACATTTAATTAATATTTGTTATTTTGATACCATTTATAAATAGATTTTTCTGAATTTATGCTAATCTAATGTGGAGAAAATTAATTTTTTGTCCAAGCGTTACGTTAATATCCTTATTTTTTTATATTTTACATGACGAATGTCTTGGCAAAGAAATCCACTGACAGAAATAAATTCTGAATATTAAGTAGGTCATAACGTTCTGACGTTACATACACCAAGTATTTCTTCGTTAATACTGATCTAGGTTTTCATAAACAGAGTAAGACAGTGTTCGTGTTCGTGTCCATAAGCAGGAAATAGAGAAAAAGGGCATAGTATAGAAAACGCAAAAAACAAACAGAATGCTTTATTCCTGTCATTACGACTGATTTGTCTTGTCGTTGGACTTTCATCAGGATTTTTATTTTCGAACCTTTTTTGAAAAAGGTCTAAATAATGTAAATTTAAAACAATTGTTTTTTTTGTTGCACGAAAACTAGTCTTTGAAATTTCAGAAGTCTTACTGCAAAAACGCCTTTTAGTGAGACGGTAAGTCACGAGTAAGTGGTGAAAATAAACAGTGAAAAAAATATCGTCGACAGTTAAAAAACAGATCAACTTTTTGCTATATGTTAATGCTAATTATAGTGATACAGTAGTAATATGACAATTTATTCTTAAAACACATATAATTTGTTTCACAGGGACGTGTAAATGTGCATATTATTTCTTTCAGGTATAACACATATATTTAACGTTAGGGAGGACACTACAGGAAAAACATGGAGTAAGATCTTAAACAACACCGCACATAAAATTTCTGCACACACACTTTTGCATGACTTGGTCGATGCAATCTGCACAATAAAACACATAGTAGAGATAGAGAACACTTAATACTACGTCAGTAATGTTTGTTGAACTCTTAATCTCATATATGAAAAAAAAAAAAAACCACTCCAGAACACTCAATAGAAATTAGACACTGTTGGATGCTAATACACAATTTTCTCAAGTACTGCTCCATTCTAGCAGATGAGCATAAATGATAAAGCAATTTACTGATTAAATCTGCTCGTGTAAAGAATTATTGATTTCGACTCACATTCGCAAAACCTTCTTTTTTCTTTATAAATAGAGTTAAAAACTGTTTAAAACTGTTGAAAATGCACATGCATGTTTGCTCTTTTTGTATCATTTGGTATTAATATTGCTACCTGATGCCACTTTCTATAGAGGGGATTTGATCATGGGATGTCTTGTATGTGTTAAGGCAACCACGAGCGAAACAGTTCAATTTATGTAAAGACATACAATGTCATTTATTGTTATGGTGATTTTTTATTTTTTGCGATGGCTGATCTTTTGACTAGAGATTAGGCCAATGACATATAGTCGGATTTATATACCTTTCGTCTCTAGAAATCATACGTTTTCGGACGATTCGTGTATGCCCTAAACATCTTTTTTTCTAATAAGGCATAACTTAAAGTTCTAAAGTAACAAATAAATGACCGTTGGTTAAAAACCAACCGTATGTCTAAAGAAAGAAGTGTTGTGCTTAGAATCAGTTGCAAAACAAGTTTTGATTACATTTTACATTACAAGGTAAACCTATCAGTCAAATCTGGAAAAAAATAAAATCTACATTATAAAGTAAAACTGGATGTCAGATTTGAAAGAAAATACTTGTTTGTTTTTTTAATCTACATTACAATGTTAAACTTGACGCCAGATTTGAAAGAAAGTACTACTTTTTTTTATAAAATCTACATTACAATGTAAAACTGGACGCCAGATTTGAAAGAAAGTACTACGTATTTTATAAAATCTACATTACAATGTAAAACTGGACGCCAGATTTGAAAGAAAGTACTACGTATTTTATAAAATCTACATTACAGTGTAAAACTGGACGCCAGATTTGAAAGAAAGTACTACGTATTTTATAAAATCTTCATCACAGTGTAAAACTGGACGCCAGATTTGAAAGAAAGTACTACGTATTTTATAAAATCTACATTACAGTGTAAAACTGGACGCCAGATTTGAATTTAAAATCCATATAACAATGTAAAACTGGACGCCAGATTTGAATTTAAAATCCATATAACAATGTAAAACTGGACGCCAGATTTGAATTTAAAATCTATATAACAATGTAAAACTGGACGCCAGATTTGAATTTAAAATCTATATAACAATGTAAAACTGGACGCCAGATTTGAATTTAAAATCTATATAACAATGTAAAATTAGACGCTGGATATGATAAATAGAAATGAAACAAGTAAGTCTTTAGTATCTAAATATGCATAATTTTATTGTAAGTACTAGTTATTGATTGGAATATCAATGTGAATGAGGCAAATTTCATTGATGTCTCAAGAGAGCCATCAAATATTCAAGTTTCAATGAAACGAAGAAATTTTCGAGGGTTGATTTTATTATAAGACTACTTTCATAATCGATGACTTTTTACAAGCAGCCTATACCCAAAAGAAATGGAACGAAAGTGTTGTGATAAAATGGAATTCAGAAAACAAACGTATTACTTTTAAAAATCTCAAATTTATTCCAGATCGACACTGAATATATTCGTAATAGAGCAATTCCGTTAGAGCTTTAAATTGAAATAGGTTTTGCTATAAAAATTCGAGCACGTATAACAATGAAGATATAGATCTAGAAGAAATATAATGTCTACATAGTTTACATTGAATATTATGCACTCACGTTTGCTTAGATTTATGATGAAAAATCAATAATCTGTTCCACAATACTTTGATTTCGATCTTCCAACGGGCGACATAAAACCCCTTATCTGATTTTCAGACTAAACGGTCGTGCAATTCTCGTAAATATTTTGCTATTAATAGTTATATAATGGGTGTTAAAAAACGTTATTATTACGTTTATCAAGATATCCTAGGAACGTCTTTTAGTAGAAAAAAACATTCTTAAGTTTATACAGGTAAGAAAATATTTTAGTGTATGTCTGTATAATTGAGATTTTAAAATTCGATCATACTAATATTTTCAGAAACCTTTCGGATCGGTAAAATACCTTTCTAAAAATATGCAACAGCTTGTTCAACTTGACATGTATTTTTTTTTTGAAGAATACTCATTCTCTGTTTAAATAAAACGTATATGACACACAGTTTCACCTGTACAGTCTTCTGTGCACTTACACTGCTCGAGTGCTCGTACAATGCAATTATAAACGGTAGTGTTTTCTTATGTAAAAGCAAAGTCTACAGAAACACAGTGAAGAGAAGCTATAAACAACAATTAACAAAACATTGCAAGTTGTGTAACTCTTTAACCTCCTGTGATAAAATATATTGTAGATGATTTTAAAAATTAAGATATTATTTCAAGTATTGCCAGAATGTGAAATTCCATTCCGGCAGATGAACATAACTGATAAGTCAATTAGGCTTACTCCTACCTAAGATACTGATTTTGAATCAGCCTGCCAGGTAAGCTTCTATTCAGAGTTCTACTGGCACATTCACATATTTATTTTGGCAGTTAATTGAAATGAATATCGGTCATTATCTCTATGCCTGAGACATGAGAATGTATAATTTGCTGTGTTTCAAAAGTAGCAGTTTTAGAATTATTTTCAATTTTTTGTTAAAATTGTACAGTACTTATGACGAATGGTGTTTTTTTCCAAATAAAGTGTTAAAAGATCAACATTATTAACAAAGTTATGTCAATTAAAGAAATTTTGAAGGAGTTCTATTTTATCAATATACCCATTTTGTTTTTTGTTTTTCTCAAGTGGTGAAATGATAGATATTTATACGAATAATGTTGTTCTTAGTAAATTGGTTGTTACAAAAGTAATACGAAATACAGGTCACAAATCAACTGTTGAATCGATATATTTCATCACTTATATACGCATGGAGTAGATAATTACTGTTGCTAAAGTTGCTTTGACGTCATGCATGTTATTACGTGCAGATGCAATAGCAGCTTTTATTATTGTTCTGCCGATGGCTTGAAAGGCTTATATTGTTCTAACTTGAAAATTGCTGTATTCACACGTACATCATGTTTCTTAGGTTTCATTTCTGTCATCAACAAAAGAATCACACAAAAGTGGTTAAAAAATAAACTTAAAATCAAACTTTGGCAAACTTTCGCCTCTCAGAGGATAGTGACTTGTTTCTCTCTGTACTTGTCATGCCCTGGTAAGATACTTGTAATGAAAAAAACAAAGATTGACCATCTTTGGTACCTAATAATATTTGCAGTTTAGTAAAAGATTTATTGTAAGCAACACATTGATTATACGTTATGAACGCCACAAGATAAGACTGCTATTGTATAAAGACATTTTATTTCTAAGGTTTGCTATCCAAGCTGATCAGCATGTGTTATGTATTACACGATTGAAGACCATGTAGACAGACCATTAATAAATAAAAACGTATTACTTTGATGTGAAATCAAGTAATCATTTATACGTTAACAGTTCTTGCAACAGAAATTTACTGACATGTCAGTTTCCGTACATAGATGTGTGTTTTATTACTGACTGAAGTAACTTAGCAAAGTTACATGGTGACAAATACTGTCTCGAAGCCACATTCATCCAGTAACTAAACTACTTCTCTTCGGGATGAGACGGTAAACTGAGGTCCTTCTAAGGTCAATTAGAAATTAGATGTTTTCTTTATTTTGCAAAATTTTAAGAAGCAGTTGCTAAAAGAACTCACAATTATAGCTTGTCAATAACAAGATGCCCACTCATGAAACATCGGGCAACTGTTCAAAGCATACGGCTGAAATAATTATTTAGATAATTACTTTGCCATTGTCTGCCAAATATTTGAGCTATGGGATGAACTGTCTTACCATTAATATATCATTTATAAATTCAAAATTGAATTACGACTAGATAATGAGATATTTTATCAAGCCTGTTCATCATTTATAGGGATATGTTAAAGTTCTTGTTTATTAAAATACTGTTATTTATATTATCATATTATAAGTCCTACTGAAAGGGCTTATGAGACAAATATCCTGATGTACATATTTACGATTGCTGAATATGTAACTTCACAAAATGGAAGATTGTGATATCGTAAATGTGGCATTTTACTTTGATAAACATACTCTCTTACTGGCTGATGTGACGAGAAAGAAAACCATATGATCATTCAGAGAAAATGTATTGTTATCTTATTCCTAGCATCTTGTATATATAATTAGTCCGTTACTGACCCTGATTGTATTTATAATAGTCTTCATATCAGCTTATTCAAGATTTTATTTCATTCACATATAAACAAAAGGTTCTGCTTTTCTATGTACACTTTGCTATACCCAATATTTTAATCCAATGAATAAATATAAAATTAATTTGTTAAATGTTAAATCCAAAAATTCTTAAACAAAGCTTTCATACTAGCAAGAATTGAACTTGATATATACTTCTGACTATTCTAGAATTACTATGATGTAAATATAACATTCAGTACATCCAAGACATCCCTTAATCAAAATACCTAAATCAAAACATGTATACACAATCAAATACCGAAATCAAAATAAAATTAAAATGTGTAATATAGTACTGACTTCAAATTCATCTGAAAATTAAAAGGGGACTTTCCCATATCTTAACAAATGCCACCATATTTCCTTACTTGTATAATTTACTTAAATCTTTGACAGACTAAACATACATTTGGTATCAAACCTTGAACTGAAACTTCCTCTTTTAAGGCTCAAGTTTCACATATAAAGATCAAAAATTCTAAAATAAAGGGATTTACATAAATGTGTTACAGCCATGCAACATTTCTATTATTTTATGCAGCTAAATACAACACCATATCCACAAATCAACGTTTTTTTTCTAACTTGTTGATACATCCATTAAATGCAAAGTAGCTAACGTCACGCAGGAGTCTTAGCAGATCTAAAATTATTACAAACCTAGTGAATGACTAATGGCTGTTACAGATTTAGATGCTCGTTGGAATGAAAATTTAAATAAATAATTATGTAAACTTTGTATAATCAAATATTCTTTCTTTGTGCACGTGAAACTGAATCTTGAAAAGCAGGTTATTTTTGTAGAGTATATAAAAGAAATAATTGATCTTAATGAAAGCAAAGAGAGCCAACAGACTAGGAATATATAGTTGACTAATATGAAGGTAACTGAAAAAGCAATTTTCATCCTTATTGTTTACGTTTATGCTTAATTTGCAATGGTATGTACCAAGGCTTTGCAAAGTATGCGGAAAGCAGTTGAAAAAAAAATAACAAGGTTGAAATGAATTCATTATACAGGTGTTTTTTGCCTTTTGGAACCAAAAAATCAATTATTTATTAGAAGTGCTTTTAAAAATTATTTTTATTTCGCAAAAAAAAGTTCTCTGAAATTTCACACAATAAAACTTATTAGCTAGTGCACTGTGATTCGAATGATGATTTTTTTAAATATTTTTTTTTTGCTCTGTTTGAAGTTTGAATTTTTTCTTGCCAAGAGATGCAAACCCCCCCCCCCCCCCCCCATGCTCTTAAATATCGTTGTTTCTTTACATTAAATAGACATGGAAATATAAAAAATATGTTGAAAAAATAAGGCTTATAAGAAGGTTTATAATTTGACTGTATAAATCGATTTTTTTTCTTTGAAATCAAGAACTTTCATCTGGAATTAATTGCTTTTGAAAGTTTCTGATCATAGACCAGTAATTAAGTTTTGAATAACGACGCTTTCAAATAGTTATTTCACCATCAAATTCTATTTATCTCAACCAGCCACATTTATTGCAGCAAAACAAAAAAAAGTTATTATTATCTTAATGATACGGCAATAAATTCTTTCAGAAAAAAAGTTGTTTTATTGCTGATAAAGAAATCATTTTTGTTCTTCTGTTAATTTTCTTTCCTTGTCATCTTAATCTTCAGATGTGTATATATTTATTAGAATTAAATTTCATCCGTTATTTTAAAAATAAAATCTTCAAATAAAAAAATCATTAGAATTAAAGCCCAATTTTCTCTCAGAAACAATCAATTTGAGTACACTAAATCGGTTCCATATTTTAGAATTTTATTGTTTTTAGAAGCCATTATAACTTGCACATCGTTTAGATATATCCTTTTTCAGTTTTTGTTTACTTCCAAGATTTCCGACGATTAACGATCGTAGCCGTAAACCAGACTTTAATTAATGCACAGAAAAGTATGTGGGCAATATTTGATCGCGCCTTACATACTCCAGTAAATGAATTGACGTTTTTAATTTACCGGTATTTCGGATATCATTCGTTTATTCGCGATATCAGCTGTTACGGTATAATGCATACCTTCCTATAATTGTATAAATACACTTCTCACAACTGCCTCAGGGAATCGATTCTTTGGCTCATTGCTTAGAGTGTAGGTCTTCGATACTCTAAGATCGGAATTCGAATCCCGCTGTGAGTTGTGTGTATTCTAAGACGCATTGCATCTTTCTGTTACGGACTTACTTGTTCGTAAGACAGTCTTACAAACAATCATCACAATTTCTCCTCCATGCAAAATATGAAAGCTGCTTTTAAATTGGGTACGGAATTTAAAACAATAAGAAGTAATTATTAGGGTATCTGAGGATTATTTGTTTTATTCTACACTCAAAATGTCTTGACCTGTTTAGAATTTCAGAATATAACATTTATCTTAGGAATGATGAGATTTTAAGCGATAAAAACTCTACCTTGATCCATATATAATAAGTAAAATGTTAAGAATATTTCTGCTAAAAGTTACATCGGATATCTCTGAACAGTGGCTGTTAATATCTTATATAAATCACAATAATATCTTCAAAGCTGAATAAAAAGCCTGAACGTCTGTATGGCTCAGAGGCAGTCAGTTGATGAAAAAAATAGGTGATACATCATATTAAAGTCTTATATCCATTTTTTAAGACCTAAATTTACATCACAAATTATTTGCAAAAAGAAAAAAAGCTTTTTCAACTTGCCAGAAGCAATTTAATCTGTCCAACACACAGGTTAGCTCAAACCAGTAGATGAAAAAAGGACGTGATGGTTTCTACAATTTCTGGGTAAGTTAGTAATAAAAAATATGACGCGAGATATTCATAACATAGTGTAGCAGATGGTAGCGTTGAACGTAATGTTATGTAATTTAAAGTGACATTTAATGAAATAACATGTTTATTGCATTTAAATATCCTACATGGCATATAAAGCAAAAACATAATATACATAGCAAGGATACAAAATTTTGTACAAAATAATTATAGAACAGGGAAGGACACTACAAACTGGAATACGTTTTGGACATAGCTTTGCAAACAATATTGTTTGCACGTACACATTTGCATGACTTTATTGACGAAAACTTTGCAATGAAATGCACTACAGAAAAAAAACTGAACAACCTTATGATTAGATTAAGTAGAAGTAGTTGAACTCTTCATCAAACAAATACTCCGGAAAATGTAACAAAATCAGACGCTGTTGGAAGCCAATAAATATATATCTCGAATATTGCCAGAGTGTGTTATTTGCATTCCAGCAGATGAGCAGAATTGATAAAGTAATTTGACTGATTAAAAGTGGCTCCTGTTCTCAGTTATTGATTTTGATTCACGTTTGCAGAAATGATTAGCTTCTCAGGTGAAAAAACTTCTCGGTTTATAGCATTCTAGATATTAGTATGGGTATGTCTTTGTGTAGTAGAAACATGAACATGAATTCACACACGTCTTTCTAAGACACGTCTCATGCTTACATAACATGATACTCTGAAGTTTAGATTTGCCAGAACTAAAAGAAAAATAATACTAATAGCACCTCTTAAGTATGGTTGTTTATTGTGGAGTCATTGACTATGCGTTTTGTTGAAGATTAAGGGCTGTAAAACAAATACCCTTCTATGTGGAGTTATTTACCTAAGAGTTACGATTTTCAAAATGGCGGAAACTGTAAGCTTCCTACTCAGGTACTTGTATCATTTGTTTGATCATATATAGGGTACTGTATCCTTCTTTTCCTATAAAGCTCCCATTCCTGGGAAGCTATTAACACCGAGTACACTCTCCGGGGAGCTGTTTTCGAAATTAGCTCTATACGGTTGATCATACTATACATCAAGACAAAATCAAATGATCTGTCAAAATTGTTATATGCCATCTAAACGTTCTTGTTATATTAATAATGTTATTTATTTACATATTTCATGTTTTGATATCTCAATTTTGTGAACAAGAATTATCACAAATTCAAAAGGTCTAAATATGTCTTCATAACTTTAGAGCCTATTCTGTAGACCTGACTGAAAACGGAGAAATAATTCCGATTTAATAATTTAAAACTTTAAATTTTAAAATTTGATAAATTTTAAAATTTAACAATTTAATATTTAAATTTCTAATTTAAAATTGTGAACAATGGAATGGGAAAAAAATGACAATATTTAGGCGCCTATGATTGACAACTTAGAATCACGTGATTATTATTATTATTATTTTATTGACTATTTCGAATATTGCGGACGTGATGGGCTAAGCAAGCGAACATGAAAACATTTATCTAAACGGTGATGATACGACAATTTTCCGTAAAATGTGCAAAAATGCAGTATGTCTGAATATTCAGCAGGAATAATTCATGAACAAAGGTAAGAGTTAAAGGGTATGACATACTAAATAAGTCAAGTGTAAATAGTTCATGTTTGCAATTCCCACAAAGACCGACAATTTTGAAGATATTGTAATTTACCGAGATCTATTTCACGCGAAATAAACAGATACTGTGTGTTTTAATTTCAGGACACAAAATAATTCATTGATTTATGATGCGATAGCAGAAATCTGTACAAACATTTTATGATTCCAGTTTTTATAAATAAAACACCGTCTAATCTCATCTTCATTTTCAACGGTCGTGCAGTTCTCGTAAATAGTGTTCTATAAATAGACATGTTTATTGTCGTACTAAGGCGTGATATATATCTGCAATTTAACCAGTCACGTCTTAAAGTAGACCTACTTCAGTTTATGTTGAATACAAATCATTTTAGCTTTATAAAGCACAGAGGAAGAATTGGATGTTTAACCAGCAAAACTGATTTAAACTCTAAGACTATAAGACTAAATCATTAAAAAAAGCTGTTGAGATAGCAGATACATAATTCCTCAAACATTGAGAGATTTCCGAAAGAGAGTGGATGGAATTATAAAGACATTTTATGACGGGTTGAAAATGGAACTTCCCTGAAATATTGTGTTTGCAGTATTTATGTAAATTTTCATAGTCAGGGCCATTTTTCTGTGCCAAAGAAGACATTATATCAGTGTTAAGGATGTTAAAACAAACCTTTTACAAGACTTTGCTCATTATGTCCCCACTCTGTTGGGGACATATAGTTTTGTTGTTGTTTGTCCATTCGTACGTGCGTATGTTCCTATTTCCCTAAGTCTTGCATGTCGAACTACGATGAATAGCCTATGTGCACGGATGATCGTAAAAGGAAGAGATTTTTGTTGGGCTTATTTTGCCGAAATTATGGGCCTTTGTATATTTCACTTAATGGGGTACACAGAAATTCTTGACTGTTGACTCTTCATTCATCTTTTGAAGAATTTGCTTCAAACTTTCATAAATACATATTAATAAGCCCAATTAATTTAGATACTGACTGATGGTATATTCAAATGATTTAACACTAAAATCAGTTTATCTAGGCGATTAAAAAAAACAAATAGGTCAAGAGGCTGCGACTCAATTGATGTCAGAGCCTTTGCTATTTGCTTCAGAAATATTTTGTTTTTAAAGTGTGTTAAATTCAGTTGTCAAATGACATTGTTTAGAATGGTTGTATTGTTTAAATGTTTATGTTGTAAGAGAAAAGACTGTGTAAGTCTTAATGCACTGACAAATGCAACACACTTTCAAAACCGATAACAAAAGAATAGCATTTCTATATTTATGCCCGTCACGCGGAGACATTCGATTTATGAGTAGCTCAACGTCCATTGTTTTATTATTTTAAAGATGTTCTTTCATTTTTTAGAACTATACACAATGTCGGAAAGTGTATTGTATAGGTCCTACGAAATCGCAGTACTGGGGGAAACAAGAGTCCAGTGCAAAGCAACAGCTGTATTGTTAGTTGCAGGATGATTAAAGTTGTTTATTTTCTATGAAGTAAAACCCTTTTTGTAATGTTTGGTCTTCTTGAAAATGGCACGGGGCTCCTTCATTCTTTTCAAGAATTAGACTCTTCTTTTACGTGTTCTGAGTGCAAAGAGACTAGGGTGCTATTGAGCTTTCGCAAATTTTACATTAAACAACACAAACTTTGGGTTGATCTTAACATATTTAATCATTTTAAATAACTCTTCTATCAACAAATAGACAGATCTTTAAGAAAAGAAAATATTTTATTAACTATTCAACTGAATCAAAAGCCTCTTATTTTACTAGACCTTTTGAAACTGAGTTGTATGATGACGTAACCACAGACGTAAAACACGAGACGAGAAACAGGGATATACTGACAGATAAGGTCTTTGACGTCATAAATATACTTTTGAACATAGACAGATTAGCAATGCAAGTATTTAGTAAGACGTGTTATGTTACATAATCATTAATTGATAAATGCACAAATGTTTCCCCATTATGTTTAGGAGTATAATAGTTCACTACAGAGTAAACGAGCCGGAAGTTGGGCTTGTCAAGCCTCGTTTCCATTTAAGCAGACTTTGATCTTTTACTTACATTTGTCTGAGATTACCTCTTCAGATTAAGACTCTACCTTTGAATACCTAATTAACGACTTCAATGTTCCTTTTGAAAAACGTCTGTACTCTCTTTAGCTATTTCTATTGGGAAAGGATTCAAATTAACAATTTCTCGGTAATTACGTGCAAAAAGTTCGGATTTTTCGACTGTGGCTTGATGTCTCCAATGAACTGAAAAATAGCTACAACAATAGAAACATACGTATAGCCTTTTGATTTACTTACGTCATTTTATTTTCAAATTTCGCGGATGATTACACCCAAATCCTGTTTTGTTTTTATTTAAAAATCTTAAAACATGTACAACTGCACATAAAAGAATACGATGCACCACTTTTGCCACAAATACTGCGTCGTTTGTGAGTTGTTTACAATCGGCCCTACATTATACGTAAAATTTCTGCGAACTATGTGGTTTGCTTTTACCGTGCAGCACAACGAAATCGATACTGAACTTTAAGTTTTTGTTTTAAATGGAACAGTTGCAAGTGTTGACTGAAGTGTAAATATATTTACAGAAGAGCCTTTGGTGAGGAGCGGACCAGTGAATAGCGGTTACTTTTATACGGACGCTTAATTATTTGACCTCCAAGCATAAAACAAAACGAAACAAACAAACAAACAAAGCCTGCAGAATCTTAAAACAATTTGTGCAGTTGAGTATATTGTGACATAACGCGTGATATAACACGTACATTAATTGCTGGAAAAATAATAATCACAAGAAAAAATAGCTTTTTTTAGTTTTTGAGTTGACACAGTAGTTCAAGTACCAGTGATGGAAATAGTGTGGTAGTTTTCAGCTGAATGGTTTGTATTGACATGATTTTAGTTCAAACCTCAAAGCTTTTTAAGATTAAGTGATTGTTTTCATAAAATGCTTTAACAAAATCCAGAGTTCAGTGTTCTTGGAAAATTATTGATTATTATTACATACTGAGATAATGACACTTGAACTTTTGGTAGTATCAGTACAAATGTATGTGTTATTTATAGTTTCTAAGAATATGCTGTAACCTTTTATCTTATCTTGATCATTAACTGACATCTTATCTTAATGGATAAAGAAAACTATCTTTAGTCTTAATGTATTTTCACTGTCTATTTTTTACATTTAATCTGTTTGCTGAGTGCTTTTCGACATATTAATTACTTATGGGTGCGATTCTTCACAACGCTTGATTTATACTGTGTACGAGTTATCTGTGTACATAAGATCAATCATACGTTATGACCAGATATACACCTCCTTTTTTATATTGAACAGAAATGTAAAGATTTAATCAGCTGCAACCTTCAAATTCACTATAACATGTTATGTCTAGAAATGAAAAGATGTTCGTTTTTTTTTATCTAAAAGGAAACCAATACTCTCTGATAGGTCTTAAAAAGGACTCGCCTCGTCAATTTTATTAAAACAATTAAAGTTGAAAAATATCAAAAATATTGGTCACTTGTAGATCTTTTATGTACTTCATAAAAATTTATTATAACATGTTTTAAACTTATAGATATATGATACTTTGGTTGCATTATGCAATCTCTTTAATTTAGTTTATAGATGGATTTGCCAAGAATATATATTAAACGGAAATTACGTTCTTTAACTTTATACTGTTTATACTGTAAAATAGAGTTAACTCATTAGGCAAGTATCCATATACTGAGGTTATAGGCAACAGGGCCCATGTATAGGTCCCTGAGGCAACAGGTTGTTTTTTGTTCGTTCTTTCCCCGTTTTATATATTGTATCAATATTAGTTTATGCTATTGACAGATTGATTATATCAGAAAAAAACCTTCAAATTCATGTTACTAAAACACAGACACAAAGTGCTTCTCAACCACACACAGAATTGTGACAGTGCTATTTACACGATGATATGTTTATATACTTTTTTAGTTGGAACAACTAACATATTATTTTTCATTCTTTTTCAAAGATTAAATTATTAAAGACACATTATTGCAATATTTACCAAATGAATATTATATCATTTGTACAGATGTATTGAATTACGCACAATACGCTTGTTCAAATGGTATAGTTCAGGAATATTCTTACACTCCACAGGCATGTTGGGTGAAAACAAAATATATATATAAACATATTCATGTTAGCCAGGAAGAACTATGTAATTCTTTGAAATGAAATACATAACACCTAAGTTTATTCAGTAAATTATTGGCACGGTTCGTTAAAGAGAAGTTTCCAGTTTAGCTCACATAAGGCAGACGCACCGTGTGATTTCCTGTAATCACATTCCTACCGCCGAACGGTGTCATCCGCAACTTACATTAAACAGCATTTTTTTCTGAAACCCCTTGTCCAAAGTTGATGAAACTGGGCTTTTGGATGTATGAGTGTGCTGTACTTAAGTTTAATGTCTTTCATTAGCCTTACTGTCAAGATAAATTATATTCAGGCGAGCGTTATAAAACCACTATGGTCCACTTGTTTCGATTAGTCTGGCGTGTCAAATATATGGACAACATTTGATTAAACACTTTTACATGCATTTATATATTTAATTGATTCCTTGAAAAGGGGTATGAACTTGATTGGTTATATGATTTGGCCAGTTAGTTTGTAATACATTGTGCAATGTAAAATATAAGTAAACATCTAACATGATCAAATTGCTATCTAACAACACTGCATTTTTATCATTTTTTCCAAGGCATTCTATTTTTATCGTAAATCCTTTTGAATGTGTTTGAATTGTTTATGCAATACTTTTGCGTCTGTAACCTTTACAGTACCTGTATACACATTTTACTGCGAACGATTATTAAGTTTTGAAAAATGTTTAAGTCACATAATTAATTAGAATTTTTATTATTCGTGTTACCAAAAACCTTGACAGTAAAAACAAACCACGTGTTTATGGTAAGAATTATCGTTTTTCTGACTCTCAAACGAAGGAGACTCTAGCATTATTACTGACATCATTCGAAGTTTGGAGTAAGAGAAACTGTACATTGTATAACAATGAAACATTAAAACAGTGCAAATTGACAAGAAACAGCAAATACAAATATCTGCAGCTTTTACTGTTTTTCATTTCAAAACAGGCAAGGCAAAGATAATTGTCAATGAATTTGTGAGAAGCGTTTAATTCTATATCTGGTAAATAAAGATTCTTTGTTCTTCGTAAATGTTACAATTTTTGTACAGCGTTTGATGTTAATAGCACACTATCCAAACTTTTAGATATATGTAATAAGATTAAGATTTCTTTTTTAAGAAGTCAAGTCTCGAGACCATTATGATAGATCGCGGATATTGTGTAAGGCTGTACACTACCAAATAATAATAAAAACATATTCATTAAACCTAGCGGACAGTTTTCGTTAATTTTAAGATGTTTGTCATGCAATAAATAATAAGTACTTCTGTCTATTTTCACCTCAAATGCTTTCACTGGAGGATAAACACACGCATGATGCGTTAAAATAACTCATTTCAGATTGTTTTTTTGCAGGTTGTTCACAGCATACTTGAATAACAATAATGCAGTTTAGATGCATCTGATAGACATTTTATTGTTAAGCCGAGGAGAAAGTGTCTGATTCACATGATTTTTTAGTTTTCATACCAAATTAACAAAACAGTTGAAGTTGAGTATTGTAGATAGATTATATGTCGTAAAAATAGGAGATACAGAAACAGAATCGTTTGATTTATTATGCGTTTGCTAAGGAGAAATGTAACAAGCTTTATATGATGCTCTTATGATTGAAAAGATAAATAATGAGTTTGTAAATTATGGATGATATCATAAAGTACTTTATTAAATGATATAAATAGAATATTTCTTATATTTCTAGTAATTTCATACAATTAAATGATAACAGTTTTCTGGATTATTTATCAGAACTTTGAAAGTATCACTCACGCAATCTCGTCTAGTCAATATCATAAATAAAACATAGTTTTCTGTTATTTTAACTTGAATCTGAGGAATTTTAATTTATTTTCGAATATCAAAACAGTTGTTCATAAGGCATAGGACATTATAAACAGGTTTAAGAACAGCCAGAAATCTTAATTACATATAAAGCACTTCAGCATTGTATGAAAAAAATTAGAATGTAGGAGTTTGGTATGTTTTCATAGAATTGTTTTGCTTAGATCAAATTTAGGGAAGTTAAGTGACTGCAAATCCAATTTGTAACACGCCCTGTCACAAATCCTCGTCAGAATGTAAAATATTATAGAGACAATGTTTGTTAACCTATGAAACATTCGATACGAGAAGAATATAATGCTTTGTGAAAAAATGTTATCCTGTCAATATATTTTGATACTGCATTATTTTATTCCCCCCGGAGTGAGGGCATATTATTCATGAACAGTCGGTTTGTTTGTTTGTCTGTTTGTTTGTCACAAAACTTTAACCTTGACCATAACACGGAAGTCCTATCACCTACAGCTTCCAAACTTAACAGGTTCATGCACCTTGATGAGCTCTACCCGCCAGACCTACTTAGAGGTCACGGGGTCAAAGGTCAACGCCACCCCCGTGGGGCATGGCGTCCATTCGAACGTAGCGCTTGTTTTGTTTCAGCTTTTAACTCAGTTCAGTTTTGTATTGCATCTGTCATTTTTCGGGTTATGTAACCAATACAGTTTGATGGCATATTTGTTTCTTCGAGCATATAATAAAGAAAATGAGAAATAGTTTCTAAGTCAAAAATGTTGTTAACGAAAAAAAATATGTATATATGATTTAAATAATCCGTTCTTTCCCCTGTAATGGATAGAGTCATTTTGGCTAATAGATTAAATGTATTGGGATGATCTTCAAACCTTTATCAGGCATGCTTCAATGGTATTTCTCTTAAACATAATGCAATATAAGCAATACAGAACACTAACAATGTTATTTTTCGAAATCGGTAAGATTTCTAGATATGTGATTAATTTCATACATTTGTGGTTTTCTCAGCTATATTTAACTGCTTTATTTGAATATGAACAAGTTATATTTGTAGAAAATGGCTTCCTGAGCTTCTAAATGTGTCGTAACTTTATCCTCAAAGTATTGATGTACGTCTGTTCTGTTAAGCTATTTTGATCTAGTACCATATAATATTTCACTAACGATATGTTTCAATAAACTAGCGAAACCTTGTGGAAGTATACGGCAACTGAATGATCATGTCTGAAAACAAGAGGGCCAGAATGCCCTAAATCGCTCACCTTAGTAAAACTGCTAAAACGACAAATGTAAACAGCCTTACGGTTTCTAACTGTTTTTAAAGAGTTCGCCGTTATATGTCTGTGTAAGACATCTGAACACGGGAGTGGACCAAAAAAAATGAACTCAGGGCAAAAGTGACAATGCATACGCACAGTTTTAGAACTATGGGCATTGTGGTTCTGTATATTAAAAAAATATTTTCCTTAATACTTCTATTCGGACAGGGTACGTTGAGTTTATTTGAGCTTAAAAAAGAACATAAGAAAATGTAACCTGAACAATCTTCTACAGTGACAATCTCTAAACTTTGCTCCATTGCAGCTAACTATGTCTGAAACGAAAACATACCTACCTATTTACCTACCACATCTTTTTGTGTAGTTTTCTGGACCTTTATACTTTTAATCATAACAAGAGCATTAGCATATTTTCGGCAATATTAGTATTATTGGTCAAGTTGTTTTTTGCTTTCCTCTAACTTTGCGGTATTCAACACCTCTCGTAACTCGTAAAGTCACAAAAGAGACTTGCTAGGCTATTTGCAATCTGTAAAAACATGAACGATATTGTCCTGCACACAGACGGATGTAAAATGAAAATTCTGGACGTGATGGTTTGCTTTTGATCTTCACCTGATATTTTAGATCAAAGAGGTATTGAATCTGCAAGAAGTAAGCCAGTTTTTTTTAATAAAATATACAACATTATGAATGAATGACAAGTGACGAGTTAGATTGAAATATGTATTGGATCCTACTTTTTACATTTTTATCTCCACCTAAATGTGAAAATGTAGAAACTTAATGATAATTGATAGATGTTACTTTTTGCCATTCCCCATGCACCTTATCTGATGCATTGCTTTACTTACATTTAGTTTTATTAAATAGGTGACACAATGACAAGGTTCTCTTTTCACTCCTGTTAGATATCCCTCTTCAGGTCCAAAGAAAGGATAAATTGAAATAAGGAAATTCGAATGACTAAAAACAAAAACAAATATCTTCATAACACCTACGTTTTACTGTACTTCAAGATGTATATCCACTTAATGCAAATTAGCTACGTTCACTCTAATAGTCATAGAAACTTAGGCACATAGAAAAAAAAATGTCAAAGTACCTATTTAAAGACAAACATGGGGGCGAATAGACAGGATGGACAGTCTGTCAGCATGACGTTCGATCCTCTTACAGCACTTGAACAGATGTGTGGACAATCAAACGACGTGCTGAGAGACATTCCTCCCAAAAAATGGAGGAGAAAACTTCGCTTATAAAGAATATATTCATGCTTTATATAAAGTCTTTTGTAAACTACTGAGGTATTTTTGAGTGAGAGCAGTTTGTTGGGTGTCTTTAATGATTCGTAGATATAACGGTGGCCGTTTCAGCTGCTTAGAAAAAACCCGTTCTTCTAAGACAAATTGATGCAACTGATAATGGTTTCGGAGAGACCAACATTTAAAAACGTAAGACGGCTAATCTAATACATGATAACTTGATTGTGACTGTTCTGGGAAATGTAGATATTTGCTTGGCATGATAAAGTGATGATAACTGTGATGTTTTTTATCAATTATGCAACTGATGCCGATAGCTGAGAAAACTTGACAGTAACACTTCTACAAATATTTCCACAGACTTAAATTTTAGTAAATAGGGTAACTAGGTGTTGAAATACTTTGTTCTGAACTGTTTTACTTTTATTGAAAAATAGAGATTTTTTCATGATAATTTCAGTGCTGTACATAATTCAGATCTAGACTTCACATCAATAGCTTGTACTCTAAACCAAAACTGAACTTACAATGCCATTCAAATAAATTGTTTGGGTGTTAATGCTAGATATTTTTATTTCTTCAAATTTCGTTTATGGTAAAATTCATGCAAAAATGTCTTACAAGATAAAATGGGAATTTAGAAATCGATCTTTACCTAATCGGCTTAGTGTCAATAGGGTTGATATATTCCTGTTGTGTGAGGGAAATTATGATTAAATGTTAAACCAATCTGATCATAGTTTCATTATTTGAGACTTACACGATATAGAAACATTTCACTATATATAATGCTCAGAGGAAATGAGATGACAGAATCCGTGAAGAATTAACAATGTTTGCCAGAAGTGATAAGTTGCCATGGGTTCGTTCTAATAGTTAATAGAAACAGTTAATCTGTTTTCCTAACGGTGGTTTGATATCTAGGCTTCGTTGAATCGTGTTGCAACAGCGTATGAAGAAAACAGTGAATATGAATTACATATTAAATAATAAAACTTCAGTTCAAAGCCCTACTAAGCACTGTCCTAATCTAGAAGTACTATCAATTTTTAACCGCTAAAGAATGTTTGCTTTAGATCCCAAATGGAATTGTAATAAAAGAACAGAAAACAGTCGTAGATAGAGTCGTATGGTTCGAGTATTTGTTTCTTTTTATTTTCACATGTTGTCTGTAAAGCAAGTCAGATTTTCAAATGATGTAAACGCAAAACAGGTTATGTTTTTTTTTATCCTGAAACCTTATTTTTATTAAGAATAGACAACAAGCACATATCTTACTTTTGACATTCGTTGCATTCTTGAAAATGGTTGACATGTTAATTACCACAAATACACATTAAAGAGGCTGAACTCCAGATTTGATATAAAAAATTTTTTTACTTAAATTAAATATCTAGATGCCGTGAGATTATAACAACATGATATTTTACTTCAAAACTTATTATAAAAGTCAAAATAGAACACAAAAAAATATATTCGCTTCAGCCTGATTTGAACTCTGGACACTCATGTTAACAAAATATTAACAACACTTTTTAACTGTCACCACTATCACTGCAAGTGAAATAACTATCGTTTACTTTAAATCTTATATAATATAGTTATACCGTCGCGTTACGGTATAGCACTCTGAAAGGAAAAAAATCAATTTATAATGTGATTACCTGACTTATTTTTTTGTCAGTCAGTCAGTTTTTAAGCATTAATCATAAATATCACAAGAAATTTATAATACAAAAAAACTTTCTTTTTTGTTTCATCTGGAGCACAGCCCCTTTAAAATGCTTAAACAGAAGTTAAGCTAAATTTGTTAAGAGGTGAAATGTGAAATAATCGATCGATCCACAGTCGCCTTAAAATAAAAGTCTAACATTTTAAATTTGTCTTTATTAGTTTTTTTTAAATACTTCCTCTTATAGATCTACAAAAGTTTTCAATTTAAGTCTGCACTAAAATGAGAAAAATTACAGCCTTGTAAAACTTTTTCATAGAGACATACCTGTACAATATTTTTCCTCCCCTCGAAGAATGTTAGTATGGTTTTTTTTAAATTGTCGCGTTTTCCAAATTAACCATACATATAATATATTCAGAGGAAATTGCTATATCGGATACTCAATCGATCGTTAATTAATCCTCTTTGCATTGATTCATTGACGTAGGTCTGTTGTTTTCATGCAGTTAAATGGACGATACCAGTTTAAACCAGTCTGATTTAGCACACACAGGTACTTTTTAAGATTAAAACAATTTTGAAACAATATCTCATTTTCAACCGAATATTCAGCTTAATTCATGGGAAATATAACGTATTTTTCCTCGACTAAAATTTACGAACAAAAAGCACATTTTATTTATTATTCAATCTGTGGTGGAGCACTGGCCGTGGGGTCAGAGAGCCGGACACCCAATCCAGAGGTAACTGGTTCGAGTCCTAACAGCGGTGAGAGTCCCCTGAGACTTTCAACATTCCAAATTTTCGGCGCCAGTACTTGTTTGAACCCAGAAACTGTCGTCGCGAAGAATTAATAGAAGTTGCAAGAATTGCTTAACAATCGATGTAAAATAACGCACAATCTTTAGAAATATTATTTGCATTCTAAGAGACAGTAATGATACCTATTTGTTTCAACTGCATATCTAAAACCTGCTTTGAAGAACTATTTATAGACCTTTGTTAAAAATACTTTTTAAACATTTGTTTGATTTGGGAATTTAAGGGGAAAATAGTCAACAAAATATGTAATATCACTGAAGGACTACTGTCGACGAAATCAATCCAGCCAACATGGTACAAGTCAATATTAGTGATACAAGTTCAGATTTATGCTGTGATGTCATATTTGAAAGTCACTTGTATCTTAAGTTATAAGTTGAAGATGTGTTGTCTTGAAGACAGATGTGTGTAAACTCAAGACGTTTGTTTAACGCAAATGACTGTCAAAACTATACTGCTTCACCATTTGTCAAAGTTTAAACCCAGCTACGCGAATAACACGAATGTTTAGACGTCCAAAAAGCTGTTATCTTCAAATAATTGATATAAATATAAGACCAATTTACAGACTGTGCCATATACACATTTAGCATGATTACTGTTTACTTTCGTTTATACGTAAAATAGTAACTGCCTGTTGCCTAGACAGATTAAAAGCTTATTCTCACTCAACTGACTAAATATATTTTACAGATTTCAGTCTCCCTTTTTTTGTACATTTTGTGCATTTTTACTTGTTTATATGTAGAACGCTATTGATGTATCTAAGCTGCCAGTGCTACTTTTAATCTAGTCAATAAAGTACTCATTTGAGATGAATTACGCATAGAAAGAGTTGCCGAGGCAATTGATACGGGGAAAAAAACTTGCTCTTCCTAGACTAATGTAGCATTAGGCCGATGATCAATTACATGATTATTCGATAGTCTGATATTTTTCCTGAAGAGAACTTTGTTCTTATATGATAATTAAGACAAAGTATTTGGCTCTTAACGTCTTGCCGTTAGTTTAGAAAACAACTGAGAACTGTTTCCAGTCCATAGGGCACAATTTCGGTTAAACTCTATTTTCTTTCTTCCGATTTTTTTAATCTAAAGATCATTTTGTCGTAAATATAGTAGTAAACAACTGTTGAGAATTGTGTCACTGGTGGAAAAACATCACTTCATTTTCATTCTTCTACTAAAGTTACTTTTCACAAACTGTTAATCAAGAAAATGCTTTTATGCATCTTGGCAAACCACATGCACTGAAATGCAAGAAAAAGGGCAAAGGTTAGCTAATTCTTACATCAACTTTTACTTGTTTGAGATTAAAAGGTGCAACGCAATAGATAGACACAATAACATTGACTTTTGATATTCTGACACATTCCATTTAATGGATATCCTAACCTTTATACAATATTTATCATACTGATCAATCAATCTCGTTATATTCAAAAACACATTGAAGCGCTTTCCAAGGTTATTGACAATCTGTCAAAATAAAAACGGTATTATCGTGAAAACAATCAAGTCTGAAAACACTGATCCTAGTAGAGTAAACATTTCTAGTAAAATAAGGAAAAATAATTTGTTTATGTAGGGGCTTTTTATGTGAAATATATAGCTTGATAGTGATCTATGAACGACGAACGATAGCTTTATTCCCATCTGTGAGATGCAATTTAAAAACTTAACACTTTGTTTTAAAATCAGACCATATGCAAGCAGATGTAAGCAGATTTGAATGAAAATGTTTGAGCTGAAAAGGAAAAATACAGCAGGAGTAAATGGCTTTACTTGTACTAGTATACTAGACATGGGACAGACACTAAACCATATGTGTATATTCAGAGATATGTTGATGATCGGTTTTTTAATGGGTCTGTTGTTGTTGTTTTATTATTATACCCCCTAAACAAAGTTTGGGCGGTATATAGGAGTCACCCGGTGGTTAGTCGGTCGGTCGGTCGCTTGGTTGGTCGGTCGGGCGGCTTGTCCGGAGCATAACTTGAAAACTAATGGTTGGAATTGAATGCAACCTCAAACAGTGGTCAAGCACAATGAGAGAAAGTGCAGTGTTTAAGAATCATAACTCCATCTTCACTATTTGCAAAGTTATTGCCCTTTGTTAGATTTCCTTGTCCAGAGCATAACTTGAAAACTACTAGTTAGAATTCAATGCAACTTCAAACAATGGTCAAGCACAATGAGATGAAGTGAAAGGTTCAAAAGTCATAACTCCATCTTCACTATTTGCAGAGGTATTGCCCTTTGTTGGTTTTCCTTGTCCAGAGCATACCTTGAAAACTACTGGCTGGAATTCAGAGCAACTACATACAATGGTCAAGCTTAGTGACAGAAAGTGCAGTGTGTAAGAGCTATAACTCCATCTTCATTATCTCACAGTTATTGCCCTTTGTTTGTTTTCCTTGTCGGGAGCATAACGTGAAAACTACTGGTTGTAATTCAATGCAACTTCAAACAATGGTCAAGCATAATGAGAGGGAGTGTACTGTTTAAAAACCATAACTACATCTACACTATTTGCAAAGTTATTGCCCTTTGTTGGATTTCCTTGTCCAGAGCATAACTTGAAAACTACTGAATGGAATTCAATGCAACTTCATACAATGGTCAAGCACAATGACAGGAAAAGAAATGTACAAGAACCACAATTATCCTTTTTTACCCACATCCCTAACTCTATTTCAATTCTTTTACAAAGTATTCTGTTACTAATTTCTTCCTCAGTTCCGAAGCACTCTTGCGGGAGTATTATTTAGTGATAGCTCTAGTTATTATTGTTTCTTTTTTTTCTTTTATACCTTTGTGTATTCAGGAAATAAATGAATAAAAAATAGAATTGTGAAAAAAACAAGTTTATACAAATCTTTCCATATATGTCTGTTCAAATACAATCTCATCTATATCATTCTGTCTAGCTATCTTCGTATCACTTTTCTCGTTAGAATGAGACATAAAACACCCATTGTCTTTAAAACTGTTTAGATCAGAAGTTTTTAATCAATCAAAGCTTAGGTAAATTGAAAAAGAATCCTAGTCGTAAAGCTAAAATAATACGGAAACAGTACTACATTAACTTTATTGTACTGGCTGGTTGTTAAGGGAGAAAAGTAATAGGTTTAAAGTTATTTTATATCAAGGCTTAAGGAAAAGAAATAGATTTTCTTTGTTTCTTAACATTACAGCAAATGACTTATAAATTTCAGAACTGTTTATTTTCTCAAAAAAATATTAAAAATTTGTATAAACCTGTTTGTCTTTACTTTTGTGTGGTATCGAGCATATGGAAATATTTTTGGTACATGCTCAAATTTTACAATTTGAACAAATGCATGTGCCTTATCTAAGTGAAAATACGTAATAAAGACCAGACAAAAGTTTGTGACTGTCTTAAAGTTTCTTTGACTTCATATTGGACTGTTAAAAACAAGATTTAAGTGTGTACAAATGGAAAACACTATTCGTTGAAGTAACAGTCATGACTCGTTAATTTAGTATATCTAGTTATCTATTTTTAGGACATTTTTCCGAAAGGTTTTTGAAGTTTAATTCCATGATACATGGTAATTGTTTAAAATAGAGCGATTAAATTTGTTTATCACTGCACAGTGCCGTTTAACAACAGCGTCTGAAGATTTTGTTTTCAGAAAAATTACCTTATATTGTCAGATAATAAGTGTAACACTGACAATTAAATTCCAGGTGACTTGTCATTCGAAATATGTACTTTTTAATGTGTTGAAACATTTGTCATTATATATTCATTACATAATAGGGTAGTGTTTTTTATCTGTAACATAAATTCTAAATTCTTACGTAATATTTCATATTTTCAATAAAATGAAAATTCTCACCTTTAAACATTACATCATAATTTAACGCTACATGAGGTTTATTCTGTTCCGAAGTCTGAACTCTCCGTTTCGTCTTCATTTGTTTAACTGAACAAAATCAGAAAGTGAATATGGCTTTTTTGACATCGTTAAATGAATTGGTTTCTTAATTTTACTGAAATATCTGCACCGTTAAAATAATTTTATTATGTTAATGTCTAAATCTCGTACATCGTTCTAACTAAATGAAAACAAACCTATGAAAAAGTACGTGTGAAGAGAGTAAAGCTTCCTCGAATACTCTGTCGAAAGGTCATTATTTTATCCTTACAGTGTTGATATATCGCTGTGCGCCTGCTGTTTTCAAAAATCAATGAGATGAATTTAACTCTTCGTCTGCAACGGATAAACTGTTCATTCATATTTTGGAGAATCAAGAATGATTTTATAGTGCCTGCAAAGGAACACTTAAGTCAATATTTTAGAAAAAAAGGTTATTGGACATAAGAGAAAACATGATCTTGAACTATTTCAGTTAAAAACTATTTCTGATTGAAGTATTCTAAATGTATTGCAGATATGTTTATGGGGTCTAAATAATCAAAGAATACAAATATTGATCGATTAACTGGAGACACTTTGATACTTTTGTGACTCGTGAAATGTCTATCTGAAAAAATAAAGTATCGAAGGATTACTGATAAATCAGCAAGGCATTTTGTTTTGATTTTGGTTGTTTTGAAATTCAGCGTCCAAGAACTGATGAAAAAGCAAGTTGACTCCGAAAATAAATGTTACAAGATCAGGAAATTCAGGTTGCATTTCATCAAAAGATATTGGAATAACAAATTGATCTTAAATATCATTTCGCAATTTTGACAGATATTGAAGATGGAATAACAATAGATCTTAAATATCATTTCGCAATTTTGACAAATAATGGGGATAAGAATAAGTTATTTTAAAGTGATTCATGTTACATTTAGTTCCACCAAGTCATTAAGCAAAACATGACATTCAGGGCTTTTAACAGAACATAACATGATATAAGTCGTGTATTACAGATGAAAGGGAGTTTTTTTTCAGGATAAAAACTAGTGTTTGTGTGCCAATTATTGGAGGATGCTTGTCCTGCCGAGTCAAAATGATGAATGACACCATAAAACGCGTCTAGCCGTATTACTAACTAGTGATCGATTGCGCAATGATTCAAATGAATGGAACTATTCTCTGTAGAGACGGGTTTGTTTTTTGTTGTTGTTTTTTTTCTTTTTTTTTCATAAAAGAATCGGAGAGCTTCACTTATTCCCTGTCAACTGGAGAAATGTAAGGAATAATTAACATTTGTGTTCCAATAGTTTAAACTGAAATTCAGGAAAAATATTTTTTTGGAAATAAAGCATCACGTGGATACACCGATTACGTTATCCTACCCGGTATTCTTTAAATAAAAATGTTGAGTTCTAGATAAATGGTTATCACCTAGCTTAACTGTAAGGTAACCTTGAAGAGCATGTCTTAATGATTCTATCACTTTGATTTTTGATGAACAGATTTGTTGATCTCTCAGTCTTACACCACGGTAATAATATATTGTTATTTTCTTAGATTTGTAAATGTCAGACATATATTGTTTCTTTGTTTCTGAAAAAATTGTCACGACAGGCATTCCTACAGAAATTAAATAAATGTGCTGTTTTATGAAATCAAAATGAAAAGACATCTTTAGTTGAAGGCGGTAAGTAATGGCTTCTACCAGTAGACATTACTTATTTGCCTCTTCTGGGAAAACGTAAGAAGTAATCATGTGACCAAGTAATTCAATAAAGAAAGTAAATATGCAAAAGTATGTACAATTACTGATACAAAACAATTCTATATGTTCTTATTACACAAATAGAGAATAAGGCATGTTTCACGTTTTTTTGACTTGTATAAAATGGAATAAAATGTTGTTGTTGTTGTTTTCAAGGTCACACTCAAGGTTAACATGTCCAGAAAGGTCTATGGGAAATAACTCAGTAAACGTCTGATAATATAAAGCAGACGAGAGTTTGTTCTTTGTGGTATATTAGAGTAATATTGCATGACTTGATAGAATGAATGATATCGATCAACTGAAGGCTGTAAAGGGCAACTGATGCAATAACTGTAGATTTAGAGTTTTTTTTCTTGATGCACCGAGCATATTAAGTTACAGATCACAAATAGGTTTCTTAGAAACATGAAAACATTGCGTTAATATCACTTGACTTGAGATGTTTCTGTTTTCAGCTTAATTCGCTTTGAGATTTACAAGCCAGCATTCGATGTATTGCACATAGAAATATCATTTCAGCAAAAAAAAATAATTTATTAGAATTGCATGGGTGTGTTTTGTCAAACTTAAAGAAATGCGGAGGCTTAAAGTGATATGTTTATTTCATTTAAATTTGGAAATATTTTGAGTAAACTGTCGATCCTGTTTACAGGTTTACTGCATTCTTTACCAAATTCTGTTCTTTAGAATATAACGAAAAATCAAATGTCCATGTTAATCAAGGGTTCGAAACTATAACAATACCTTATCTCATTAAAGAATCGTTAGAATACTGAGACTGTCTTATTAAAGAATCGTTAGAATACTGAGACTGTCTCATTAAAAAATCGTTAGAATACTGAGACTGTCTCATTAAAAAATCGTTAGAATACTAAGACTGTCTCATTAAAGAATCTTTAGAATACTGAGACTGTCTTATTAAAGAATCGTTAGAATACTGAGACTGTCTCATTAAAGAATCTTTAGAATACTGAGACTGTCTCATTAAAGAATCTTTAGAATACTAAGACTGTCTTATTAAAGAATCGTTAGAATACTGAGACTGTCTTATTAAAGAATCGTTAGAATACTGAGACTATCCTGTTTGATTATTATTAATCAATTTTAAGTGTTATTGGTATAATCTTGTTTTCCTGTAAGCTAATGGTGTGATATAAGTATCGTAAGATTGTATCTTTTGGATGTAGAATCAATTAAGAATTATTTACATTAGGCATCATCACATATTTTTGTCTGTTGACTTATTATTTACCTAGATGATTTTCAAGTTACTACAGAAACTATTCTTTATTAGTTTGTACAATTATATAATATATAGTTTGAAGTGTAGTATATTGAGGCACTTTTAATGCCTAGCTTTGAGATTCGTGAAACTGTTAAGTCTGTGACATATTCGACATTTGTAGAATCTGCCTCATTGTTAGCGTATTGATATTCCTATGAAGACTGTATGTGATAAAATTGACTTATCATGACAATTTACTTTCAGGTTTATCATATCTGGAGCTACAGCTGCACGTGACCATGTCTCTAGGGGCCGGGTCACCTCCCAAGCCCTGCAGTGAAGAGATCAAAGGAGATATGGATTCAGGCAAGGACGACAAACATAGGCTCATTGTGAGTAAAGCAACCTTATAGTATTGTCTCCCTTCACTACGTATAAGCCATGTTTCTTTTCAAAAAGATTTATAATTCATGATCAAGTCGTTTTTGAAAACATTTTTTTTGGCATTGTAAAATGTTTACAGTCCTAATATTTAAATTTTTGCTGAGAATCCTACCTAGCAATGGATGTTAACACCTTTACAAGGCACCCATGTAGGTGAAAATTTAACACGCTGTGTGAAACACTCTATACAGGTTTAAGTTAAACGATGCGCATTAAGGATTTGGAATTTTAAATAATACAAATAATACTAAATCACTTTGACGATATTTAGTTGTTATAAACATGCCGAGAAAAAAGTTACCAAAACAGTTCTTGATTGTAAAATTGGTGATTTGTCCCTTGCAATTAAACAGCGAGAAATTAACCAGACTGCGATATTGTGGTGCTGTAAAATGCCAAATATATGTATATTTCAAATTAATTTTCCAAACCAATTTGTTTTGGTTTTTAGTGTCGAATAATCACAAACATTTTATCTTCTACTTCGAGCTTTGCGATTAACATGATTAACATAAAACTAATCCCGTAAACTTTCGGATTATTACAGTTGTACTTGTTTTGGGTCCAAGACCAATTCAGCAACAGCATACTTAGATTCCGGTTTATTTTAGACCAAGAAATGATTTTGATAATGACATTTGACTGGTTCTGTTTTATTTACCATGCACCAGTGTGGGAAGTCACATGGGCATATTCGTTTATCTGACCAGAAATAATTGATTTTGGTGTTAAGTTTTCGGGGCTGCTGCAGTCATTTCACTTTAAAGCAGACGAAAACTGAATAGAAATATTAATACTGTATAGTTATGCCAAGGATAAAGGCATTTTTGATTTTGAATAGAAGTATACAGATGGATTTGGCAATATCAACTTTTACAGTGTCTGCTCATAATTACATTTAGGGTTTTAGTTTCCTTTGATGTGTTCAAAATTTTAATAATATTTGCAAAACAAAGAAGCGCTTCAAGTCTTAAAGTAACATGTAAACCTGCAATTTATTTCTTACCTAACTTAACAAAAGATAAAGAGCAAAACTGATCAAAAGTGATAAAAAGATAATTCAAAATTAATGGATTTTTTTGGACACACGGCAAATATAAAATTCTTTAAGCTCTTCTTGAGGAAGAAAAGAATATGAAAGTGAAATTCATGCAAACTCTCTATTTCAAAATTATTTTCACGTAATAAAACCAATTTGAGTAGTTTTACTGATGCTGGAATCACAATAATCTCTCTCTCTCTCTAATCTCTCTCTCTCTCTCTCTCTCTCTCTCTCTCTTTCAACAAACATAACTGAAATACGGTCTTGAATGACGTGAAACTAAAACAAAATAATTAAGTCAAAGTTTATATGTAATTTCCTGGACTGTTAATTCCTAGCGTCCACAAACTTAGACATAGGCAAACAGTGCAAACATACGGCGTCTGTTCAGGGTCGGCACTGTTTGCATAAAGGACTTTCTTCCCTCAACAGAGTGAAATTTCAGATATTTATATCAAAAAAACCCTTTTTATTCAAAATGGACTCGTCCAACTAAAACGTTGACGTAATCCAGCGGGCATAAATGGGTTAATATGTTGCTGGGCTTCAGCAATAGCATTAGTTTACGTTTTTTTTTAACTGTTGGAAGTTCTAAAACTTTAAAGATTATATTGGTCTTTTAACAGACAAATAATTAAATTTTATCTTCAGGTACACAGAGATTAGTTTCTGAGCAGTATAAAGTTTCTCATATTAAACTATTGGAAAACTGCGGGAACAAACATATTTTTGTTTGACACTGTGTAAACAGCTTAGAGGCCGTTTCCAAAACCGTCTGTTTTTCTTTAATGAATAATTTAACTTTAAGCATTTCCATTCTATTGAGCGCTTGAAAATAAATATTTACTCTAGCATACGCACTTCTAAAAGTCAGCAACGATAATTGAACACTTGAGTTTTTTTGTATCGGTAAACTGCTGAAATAAAAATGAAAGGAATATCTTTGCTAAAACTCTGTCGGTTCGGTATCTATGCCACAAGGTATTTATCTATAACATTGTAAATTTCAGTCAGGTTATAGGTCAAACTGTCAAAAAAAAGTGCAAGACAGCATCATCTACGGTGCTAAGTAAAAATGGATTGCTCGATTTTTCGTCTCTGATTCAAATTGTTACAGGTCACAAAGCGTGGTTTCGGTTACAACCAAAGCTACCCGCTCAGCAAGAAACGGATGCTTTAATGAACGCAAAACATCCATGCAAATTAAGCTGCAACACACAGATGTATGTCTATCGAACGATCGATCTGTCTATCTATCGAAAGATAGAAATTGACTTTATAACATTTTGACTTTGTAAACTGTTTCCCCCTACCCTGTATCTTACTTATTGAGAAACAACGAAACGTCTTTTACTATGAAGTCACATGTTTTTTTATAGTACATATATTAGCGCCCAAAAACTTACTGAATGTACTGTTTACTTCTTTTTTTTAAACCCTCTATTTGATATTTACTTACCATCATACATTGAAATTACCACGTCGGCAATTCAGAAATGTCAAAACAAATTAAAACACATCATGTGTATGTGTATTTCGGAACGTAACAGAAAAAAAATCATCGGAGATGCAGAATGAACATGAAAGCAAATTTATTCCTATGTAGAGTTACCTAGGGTATTTTGGAGAAGCCACAGTCTGCTAATAAAACTTTGTGATATCAAATCAGCAAGGTACAAACAAAACCAATATAAAGAATTCAAAGAATCCATTAGCGCCAGTTTATCTTTTATCAGGATTTTTTTCTTTTGCTGTTCCTGGTGTACTAGTAAATGGATGTTATCATATATTCGGAGATATTAATAGAATCAATCACCTTTTCATTATAAACTCGTTTGCTTAGAGGCAAGCAGATGCATGGAATGCATGTTTATCTCAGCCAGACAAACTGACAGTTTCTTTGTTTTCTGAACACCCAGTTTCTTTCCTGTGATTTCAGCAAGTAACGTGTTTTTGTGTTAATGTTGGTTGAGCTATGTTCCTCGTCTATCCAGTTCACATTAGGAGAAAACGATTAAGTGGAAATTTAAAAAAAAAGCATCAGGCCGAAAGAAAAATCGCTCTTTCTTTCCCCTATTAAAGATCATGTTTGAACAATCCGACTCATTATTTTAAGGGTGATTAACTGAAAACTTACTGAGATATTACGGAACAGAAACAAAAATTCAGCTGCAATGATGTATAGGTTGAGTATGGTCTGTCCTTGTCGCAAGATTAAACCAGTAGCATCCAGAAGCTGTAAGGGTTAAGTGAAGCCACTAGAGAATGATATTTTAATTAACCTTGAAAATGACTTCCTTACGATTTTGATGGTCATGTGACATAAGTTTAATCTTTTTAAAGGAGCAACTATTGACCGATTAGGATATTTGCTGAGATATTTTACCCAACAAATCCGCTAATCTGAATAAAGGCTCGGTGAAAGTAGCAAAATGGAACAAAACCTGTTTTTTGGACAAACATAAGAATTTATGAATATAAAAGCTATTCCTGTAGCACAGCTCGCGGCATACAGATGTGAAAATTAGTATCTTTGTATTAATACAAGAGATCTTTCATTCACAATCAGCGTTATTCATTTTCTGTGGCTATCATTTATTACTAATTACTTCAGAAAAAAGCAGATAAAAGTTCCTAAGGCAGTCACTTTAAGAGACACAGGAAAGGAATAATCAACCGGCGTATTCACTAATTTCCTGTAATTGCTTCCTCTGCCGTTCTATGCCCGTAACATACAAAGTGCTGTGTTACAGGTTTCTTGAATAGCAATAAAACATTTCTCCTTTGTAAACCCTGCGGTCATTATTTACACCAATAGGATATAATAAATTTGTGTTTGCCATCGGGTAGCAAAACCAAAATACAATGCACGATATCAGATTAATATGATGGAAAGATACAGGAGAATGTTTATAAATAGTTTATTTGAATATAAGTTGTTTGGGATACTAAAAGTAAATTGTTTTGCGTCCCACCATGTGGGCAGGAGACAAATTAAGTGTCTATTACAAAATTTGTCCGGTCAACTTCGCTGACACAACTAGGCTTATTTTAACCAAACTTCACATTATGTTCAGTGCCAGGCCTAAGTGTGCATATTGTCGGCATTATCCGGTAATTTGCCGGCATTATTCGGTTACTTGTCGGCATATCCAGTTAAATTGTCGGCATTAACCGGTTTTTGTCGATATTATCTGGTTATTTAATTTGAAGCGGAGTTGTTGCCCTTTTTGCATTCAGTTTTCAGTATCTGCGCTCTATCTCTTTATATCGTCCGGCGGATTTCATCGAAACTTCACAGATGTCAGGAATGCCAAACATGGATTTGAATATCATCAACATAGCCACATATTTTTCTCTTGAAAGATTTACCTAGTTTCTTATTTTGTCGTCAAAACTTTGAAATTTTACTGGATATAAAGTCACACTTTTGTTATCAATTACCTTTTATTCCGTCGAAATCAGCCCCTCGAAATTAAATGTTTTAATACAGTCCAGCATCCCTCCGTTCGTACACAATCACTTGTGTGTGTGTTGAGCAAGTCAGTTGAGTAAATCTCCACAAATCTGCCATGAGTTTTACAGTATGATTAATGTTTTCTAAATTTCTACCTTTGGATCGTCATGAAGCTCAGTTTTGAACGATAGATCTTGTTATACACTGCTATCAGTATTTGATCAAACACAATTTGATTCTGTACATAACATTTGTGCACAAATTGTTTGGTCATTCGAATGCCGTAGTTGTTATGACCAGTTAAGCTTTTTGTTTTCTGTTTAGAAATGTAGTGTGCATGAAAATGTTCCATTCACATCAATGTTGATAAAAAGTTTTGCTTTTTAAGCATTAATATTTTGAAAAGGTTCGTGGAATGTAGTGTTATATGTATTTACATGTACGCTTTTTAAGTCTTTCATCATTTATTCTGATTGAAAAACCGTTTCAATAAAGATTAATTGATCTTAGATATTGTTAATACTACCGATTGTGCCAGATTCTGACTGTCAGTGATAAATGATGCCTATTTTCTCATAATTGTCCAAAAATGACAAATCTTGGAATAAAATCCATGTCGGACTGATCGCCTGACAAAAAATGAAGTGGTTTGTAACATTTTTTCAGATATGTCCGTCTTAAGTTGATTAATCACATAGAACCATAATGATTTATCTTATGACAAGTGGGAATTAAAATGTCTTAATCAAATAGTTAAATATGTGTTGCAGTGTGTCTGCATCGCTTCAGAAGATATTGTTTCTCGTTTTTAATTGATTGCCAGTTTTAATAGTTGTCATTATCTCCCTTTAACCATTCTTTGTATAGTCGTGTGATTAATTAAAACTCAAATTTATTGAACAGAAAGCAAATGCTTTCAGCCTTGGTAGGCTGTTATATCACACATGACATATAGATAACCCAATATCAAAATCTTGAGAAATGTTACAGTGCGAATTTTATAGTGTTGCTGATGTCTGCGTTTAATATTGCTTAACAATAGAGTATATCTGCTGTATATAATAGTAACATTTGTATTTACATTCATATTTTTTAATAAATGACATTTTAACTTAAAATATATTTTCGAGGGTTACAATTGGGACTGACCAATAATGTATGAAGTGTTAAATCAGCTCATTCATATGTTTGGGGAAATAGATTTGAATTGCTTCCCAAAGACATTTTTGCAGTCAAAATTATTACCAACGAAACAAATGAAACTGTACTAAGAATATGGGAAAAAAATCTGACCAAATATATTTGAACTTTGGTTGAATTACACTGCAGCGCTTTAAGCCTATATACTGTTAACGTCTTTACCGTTCGTCACGCTGCAGACTAACTAAGCAGAGTATTTTTTTAATTTTCAGCGACACATTATAAGAATCTGCACATGAAACAGATTGTAATGATTCGTTCGTAATTAAAAATATTTAAGCTTTTTTAAATTTCTGTGAATGAGCTGCTTTAAGCATTTCTGATTGGCTGCAGCATGTTATAGAACAGAATCTTGCAGAGAATTACATACTATCGCACTGATGCTATATCAAAGCAACTTTCAGTCACATGTTCTGTATTCATTTTAAAACAAACTTCGATAATTTCAACTGGCTTTGCGTTGTCCATCGATGCCAGTACATGACCTATTTAACAATACCGAGAAACAATCCTGGGAAAATGCTGTTGTTCTCGGGTCAGATCAGCCGATTCGTACCTCAGATACTATCAAAATAAATAATAAGTAATACTTAGATGTGTTAACAAGCAAAAAAAATAAAAGAAAACACTTACAATCCACCTGATTACAGTTCGAATCCCAACTTGCTGTCCTTTTATTATTTAATCTTCTTATTCATTAGAGAGAAAAAGAAACAGTCATCGAGCAATGTAAATCAAGTTTGAAGAACGTGTGGCAAAATCGGTGTAACTTGAATGAGTTTATTTTAATAAATGTTTTTGGGTAAAATAATAAAATGGAAAGGAAAGAAGAAAACAAAACTTTGAAATGCAGCAAAAATATCCGTTTAAATTATCTTAACTTTTTTTCTGTTTTAAGAGTGTATTCATCGACATCAATATGAATGCGTATCAAAAGTAACACTATTACTGTCTGCTTTTTTTCTTTTAGTACCATTTAAAATGTACATGTTGCCGTCAGAAAGAATCACTAAATAGGTGAATTGATTTTGTCACATCGTCTGGTCCGAATATCATAATTATACCTCCATGTATTGCTTTGAAATCACAAACGAATTATGCCATTCGGGGGTAAGTCGGATAGACACCTCGTGGGGTTGTAACTAAGATATAAATAACCCCACACTTTGTATACCTACACATAGATACATGTATATCTATTAAACCGTACATTTTGACATATCTTTTTTGTAGATTCTGGTTCGAATGTCATATGTTAAAGTCCTATTTTGTCCTCTCGTGAACAGTTTTTTTTTATTTTTAGAGATTTATACAGAAGTTTTTTATGTGTTCTGGGGATTGTTTGAAGAAAACCTTATTTGTCATTCAGGCACCATTAAAAAACTTAGAGTTGATTTTTTTTCAGCTGATATCATTCCAATAATAGACATTTAAAAAAAATAGAATGACTAACAAGGTTCGAACCATGGTTATTCAATCTTTAATTGGGTGACTACACCCTTTCAGACAGTTTAAAAACAATAGGTATAATCATTACATAATTCAAACAATTAATTTATAGAACTTCCGAAACGTAAAAGAAGAGAAAACTGTACCGCACTAAATGTATATGTAAATGCTCCCGGAAGTAAAAACAGTCAAAGCATATATATTAGAGTTCATGAAGTTTTTTTTTTATGATCTGGGAGTGTGAGCTAGTTGTGACGTAGCGTGGTTCAGATTTAACTTCGTCGTGGATGGAATATTTTTTATCGTAAATATAAGCTCACATGGTAACCGTTTTAATACTTCAGCTGAACTAGGATGCAATGCTCAAGTCCAAGCCATGGCTACTACTGTATGTCCTCATACGAAATACTAGATTCTCACGTGTCTTTCTTTTAGAGTTTTTTTATCATCGGTACCGTTTGCCAGTTTGACCGACGCCCTCTGTAGAGTTTAGTTACTTAAGGTTGTGGGGGTTGTGCAATATACAGAAAGCATCCTATTCCACATACACCCCTTGTTCTTTTACACGCTCAGTGTATCGCACTGATACATGGGATCGCGATTTATCGTCTTAGCCGAAGGACTGTAATGTTTGTTGAGGAGCGTGGGTCGAACACACGATCCCTGAATTACCAGTCCAGCACGTTACAACTGGACCATTGATCAGCCTGTACGTATCTGTCTTCAGTCAGCTGAAATACGTACCAGCAACGAAAACTGATAATTTGTTGTTTGTATCTGATGACGAAATACCTCAATTTGAATATAAATTTATTTTAAGTAACACAATTAAAGAATAACGTATATGCAAAGTCAACCTTTAAATTTGTTACAAATGACTTGAAGTTCAAAGAAACACTTATCACAAAAGTTAATGTTTTACGTTGCACCGTATTCACGCTAAACTGGAATTGTATATAAAGGTTATTTATGATTTTTTTTCTTTGTGTAAAATATTTGGTGAACGCATTAACATTTTAGTTTTTAAAGAGATCGATAGCGCTACGTCATACTGAGTTGTAGGTAAATAAACTATAAGTGTGCCTTTCGAAATTTAATTGAAATTTCTCGTTTGAAACAGTTGTTAAACAATTAATATCGTCACGTATTTCATTGAATTTATTATATAGGTAACAGAAAATATGACGTTTTGCCAAGGTATTCAGAGGCTGATATACAGGTTCTTATGTCTGCTACATTCGAATAGCTAAACAATTATCAAGTGATACCTGTTATTTCTTCTGTTTTAACAAGAAAATAATGACCAGCCATTAAGTCTACAAAATACTTTAATTGAAGTCAATTCAGATTCTACAGTGAAAAGTACATAAATAAATAAAACTGACCAAATTGGTTGGAAGAAAACTCCAAGAAAATTTTTAAGTAAATCTGATTGAGGCCTTTCAAGATGACGCAATTGTCGAACTGTTTAACGGTTTTAAGACAAACTGATTGAGGCTTTTTCGAAATTAAGTTAAGGTCAAAGTGATTGAGGATATTCAAATTGATGTTAAGATCAAAGTAATTGAGGATATTCAAAATTATATTAAGGTCAAAGTAATTGAGGATATTCGAAATTAAGTTAAGGTCAAAGTGATTGAGGATATTCGAAATTAAGTTAAGGTCAAAGTGATTAAGGATATTCAAATTTATGTTAAGATCAAAGTACTTGAGGATATTCAAAATGATGTTAAGATCAAAGTGATTGAGGATATTCGAAATTAAGTTAAGGTCAAAGTGATTGAGGATATTCGAAATTAAGTTAAGGTCAAAGTAATTTAGGATATTCAAAATTATGTTAAGGTCAAAGTAATTGAGGATATTCAAAATTATGTTAAGGTCAAAGTAATTGAGGATATTCGAAATTAGGTTAAGGTCAACGTGATTGAGGATATTCAAATTTATGTTAAGATTAAAGTAATTGAGAATATTCAAAATGATGTTAAGATCAAAGTGATTGAGGATATTCGAAATTAAGTTAAGGTCAAAGTGATTGAGGATATTCGAAATTAAGTTAAGGTCAAAGTAATTGAGGATATTCAAAATTATGTTAAGGTCAAAGTAATTGAGGATATTCAAAATGATGTTAAGGTCAAAGTGATTGAGGATATTCGAAATTAAGTTAAGGTCAAAGTAATTGAGGATATTCAAAATTATATTAAGATCAAAGTGATTGAGGATTTTCAAAATTATGTTAAGATCAAAGTGATTAAGGATATTCAAAATGATGTTAAGATCAAAATGATTGAGGATATTCAAAATGATGTTAAGATCAAAATGATTGAGGATATTCAAAATGATGTTAAGATCAAAATGATTGAGGATATTCAAAATGATGTTAAGATCAAAATGATTGAGGATATTCAAAATAATGTTAAGATCAAAATGATTGAGGATATTCAAAATGATGTTAAGATCAAAGTAATTGATGATATTCAAAATGATGTTAAGATCAAAATGATTTAGGATATTCAAAATTACGTTAAGATCAAAATGATTGAGGATATTCAAAATGATGTTAAGATCAAAATGATTGAGGATATTCAAAATGATGTTAAGATCAAAATGATTGAGGATATTCAAAATTACGTTAAGGTCAAAGTGATTGAGGATATTGAAAATGATGTTAAGATCAAAATGGTCGAGGATATTCAAAATGGTGTTAAGATCAAAATGATTGAGAATATTCATATTGATGTTAAGATCAAAATGATTGAGGATATTCAAAATGGTGTTAAGATCAAAATGATTGAGGATATTCAAAATGATGATAAGGTCAAAGTGATTAAGGCATTCAATATGATGCTAAGGTCAAAGTGATTGAGGATGTTCACAAATGACATTAAGGTCAAAGTGATTGAGGATATTCAAAATTATGTTTAGGTTAAACTGATTGAATATTATTAAAATGATGTTAACTGATTGAGTGTATACATGTACAAAACAATGTTATGGTATGTAATGTTAAGGGATTGTCCTAGGTGGTTTGAATGTCACAATGATGTTATCCTAGATGATGTTAACTGATAGAGAATATCCAAGATAATATTAAGATTATCCTGATAGAAAGTTTCAAAGATTATGTTAACTGATTTAGTATATCCATGGTGATGTAAGGGGTATACTGATTGAGAATGGTGAAATAATTCGAAAAAAAAATCAAGATATAGAGGATATATGTTTGTTTTTGTAGAAGATGAGAATTTATTTCATTTATTTCATCGAGATGAAATAAATTCCCATCTTCCACTAAAAAACAAACAAATTTTCTTTTTATTTTATGCCAACACGTCAAAAATGGGTATTTTATGACATTTTTAATCAGGGCCTTCAATAAATTCCCCATGGTGAGCCCCAAATCAGTTAATGCGTACTTTGGTTACTCCGCACAAAAAAAGTGCGGACAATCTCCAATACATATGATAACTTTACTTCTGCTGAAATAAACTGAATACACTTTCATCAAATAACATTTATTTTTCTCTACACAGTTTATCAATATTTATTGAATTTTAGTCTTACATACTTTAATTATAAAAGCGGATTAATACCGAGTAATATTCAATCAATTGAATTGAAAGTCGGCCATATTGGATAATGTCCATGTGAGTTATGTAAACAAATCAGACATTTTAAATAATTTATGGCGAATTTCATCATTGTTCACAACTAGTTAGGCTCAGGAATTCAATATTATAATTGGATTTAACAAGGTAAATAAATTTCACTCGCTGTCACAGTCTGAAATACAGCGGATTCTCTTGTATTTACGTGGTGGGGGAAATTCCTGAAGTTTCATTAAGCAGTAGTTCCGGCGCAAACAGTGTATTATCAAAATGGTAATTTCACTGATTCAAAACAGTGGATTATCACTTTTATCTCACTGATATTTCCCTATATTTCATTGGTAGGCATAAAATAAAATGCTGTTCTAAAACAAATATTCCTTGAAAAAAAGAATTATATTTGGAAGATTAAAATATAAATTACATAACTATATCGAAGATGACTTTATTTGGGAAAACTGTTTGAGAAAATTCAATATGATCCTGTGCTCTAAGAATAGTTCTGCTTAAAAAAAATAAATAAAATGCTCTGGTGTTATTAAACTATATTTCGTATCGCTAGGGTTTTTTCTGTACCATTTTTCTGTAACCTTTATTTTGAATACGTTTCAATATTCGTTATACCATATTGTTCAAGTTTTTAATAGTATCCAAAGTGATTGGTTTGTGCACGTCCTATTCATAAAGACTTAAGATTTTTTTAGCAGTGAACAAATTTATAGTTTAAAAAAAAACTACGAATTTCTGTAGAGTGATAGTTTTCAACATTTGTTGCAAATGTATTAAATCACGAAAAGAATGGAAATTTATTTGTTAGCGTTAAGTTAGCGTTTAGTTAGATTTAGTTAAGTCTGGGATGGCATAATTTAATTTCAGAGAATTCGTCGCCCACTCTCTAACATTTCAAATGCTCCCGCGATGCTTTGGGGTTTCTGGTGTTGCTAAATTAGATACACATATTAGATTTATACTAGCGAGAAAACTAAGTGAAAAAGTATCGTTTTTTGAAAGGATTCATTTAATTTGTGCAATTATTTAGAACAGTTTAGGCTTGTGTTCCCTATGAAAAAAACAAAATAGAATCAAGAAAATAACATTATTTAGTAAACTCTGAAAGGATCAAACATTGAGATCTGTTCACATTTAATGCATTTTTTATTTACAATCATGGGGCCTATGTAGCTTATTATTGTGACCGGCTAACCTATAAACTGACAACAGGTAAAGGGAAAAAATGAATAACATAGATCTCTTCATATAATGACTGACTATAACGTTTTGATAAGAATTATATCAAAGGTAAGCACGTATTATACGAGCCTGCTAAAATGAATAACGGTAAAGTACCGCTTATACTTGATAATGGTACGTAACGTTCTTTTGTAGGTAAGATACTTTACCGCTAGGTTCATAGGATGATATATTTCAAGTTAACCCACTCTTAATGTTATACCACTGTTGACGCTGTCCTTTCCACCTGTACGAGTATTTTATCATTTAGTAACTGGGTGTATATATAAAGTCAACACAGACCTTTTCTCAATTACTTTATCATTAAACATCAAATGCTTTTGTAAACGAGTGAATGCTTGCAATGAATTCTGAAAGGTCACTATCACACAGAAGCTACAAATATATGGAAATGTGCCTTTTACAGACACTACTGCGTTACATACAAAACAAACAGTAATGTTTTTTTGTATTCTTCAAGAATAATCTGTAACTTAGTCACTTCTGAATCGGTTTTTAGGACTGTTTCTTTAAACGGACGTAATACTACAAAAACTCAAAAATATCTCATCTTTTGCTATGTTCTTATTTCATGTTTTTTGAAACAAAACATAATTGCCTTTTTGTAAGATAGTAAAACATGATTTTATTGCTAGCACAGGAAAGACCAAACGTTATGCGTTACCTTCACCAATATTTTGCGTGCTACGAACTCAGGATAATCTTGTAAATCAGTACAGTATGAACATTGATCCGTATATTCATTATCTATATCAGTCATCAATCCCTCGTTTCAGCCTGCCACGCCGAAGGAGAAAGATACTGTACCGGACAGCGATGACACAACACGTGATGTACCGGTGTCAGAATCGACAACTACAAGTTCACCCCAACTTTCATCACCTAAACTATCTACTCCTCCACATCGAAGGGCAGCCGCTATGCTCTGTCCGAGCATTCAGCGTTCAGATTCCGTCAAGTTCAATAAGAAACCGGCCAATGGAAGTGCCGTAAGAGCGATCAATATGGATGCTACGCAACGAACTCCTAGAACATCTAAACGTGTTCCTAGTTTAAAACTTAAACGAATGGGCGCGCAATCACGGAATTTAAACACTCAAACTACGCAGGAGAAAGAATCGGCTATGCCGTGTTTACCGCAGTGTGCGAGAGAAAATCCTTCTATAACGATCACTATCGATTCTGATGACGATTCAATCTATAGTGACTATTTAAGTCCCGAAATTAATTACAAGCCAGAAATGAAGGTGCAATTCATAGGAGACGAGACTAGCCTATACGGCACTCCAAAAGAGGAATTATTACCAAATAGTACAAATAGTGTAAATATGGAGAAATCTAGCCCCACGAGCTTTTTGAGGGAACAAATTTATGCATTTTTTCAACCTTCGGATAATAAACTTGCTATGAAATTATTCGGCAATAAAAATGCACTGCTCAAAGAGAAAATGCGGCATAAACGCCAGGGAAGTTGGGTCATCCACCCTTGCAGTAATTTCAGGTAAGAGTGTGGATTTTTTTAATTCTTTTTACTTAATATTGCTTTAGCAACTTACATTATTGACTTCTTTTTTAGCGCTTAAAAAAATTCCTATAATACTTGAAAATGACCTTGCATGTACGTTAACCTTTTAGTACTCTTCTCAATACTTGCACACGCAAAAAAAAACCTTAGGCGTTCCTTATGCGTATTCTTTGAATCAGTCATTTTAAAAGGTACACTGTATGCATGGTTACAAGATATAACCTGTCCAAACCATTTACAATAAGCAGGATTTCTTTATATTACTTCTTGATTTTGACCTCTGTCTTGAAATTGCAAAATCTTATTTTACTATTTAACCAGTACTATTAAAAGCAAGATAAAAAACTTAAACAGTGGAAGTTTTGCACAATTATTTGATCGATTGACGTATTGTATACAGTTTTTCAGTATAGATTGTATCAGTAAGACTGGTGATAGACATCAATTTAATGTAACTTTATCTTTCTCTAAATCATCGATCTAAGGATTTCTTTAGACACAACTACCCAGATTCAGATTAATTAACCTGTACATATAACACTGTATCACCCTCCAATCATTCCGTGAGAGGAATGTTCCTTCAATGTTTAACAAAGTTATAAACATACAAGTGTTATGATCTGGGTTTTAGAAACCTAGTTTTCCCCTCGGTATTAAGTGCTGGAAATATACTGAAAAAGTCTGGAATATATGTGAAGAAGAAAGTTTAGCCTATTTCTAGTTGCTAATGTTTACCTTTTGTTTTCATTTACAGTTTCTGTTCAAACTGTTCAGATATTGAATATCTGTATTTCCTGGTATTTGGGTTTCTGTAAGGAGAACGAGATTTATATATCACTGTATGTATGGTAACAAGATATTACCAATAAAATGGTAAGATAAGAAGATAAACTCGTAATAATTGTGTAAGATCTGAGGCGAACAAGTTCTAGGAAAGCAATATCACGTATCGAACAAAGCTTCTGGCTTCTGTCATCCTTGCAAAGAAGGTATTGAGCAATAACAGATTTATAGTACAATCATATAGCATTATACACCTAGTGTACATTCTAAAAACTCAATATTTGTGACTCAATTTGAATAGACGTTAATTCTTTCTTTTTTATGTTGTTTTTTTAGTTTAAGAATATGTTCCACTTTGTCAAATTTGGAGTGGTCATTGTCCAGTTTGAAGTGGTCAGCGATATACTTTCTTACTGTTGTTACCACGATTCGGTTTGTGTCATGATGTTATCCATGTATATTCACAATCAATTTGTTTGTTAAGATCTTCATACGGGCATTTGTGCCAACATAAGAGATGGAACCTAATCTAAAATGTAAAATAATGAGAGAACTGCATTAGGATAGTGTTACAAAGTATCCATTTTAGTATGGAAATTCAGAGATGCAGTAATATTGGATGCCATATTTGCAGTTTACAACAGATTGGCAGCAATATTGGCTGTCATATTTGGAATTTACAACAGATTGTAAGAGAAGAAACTTAAACCTACGCTACCTACGTTATTTCATTAACAAGTTATATAAACATGGTAAATTCAAACAAGTTGTATAAACATGGTAAATTCTACTTCACCTTTACGTCTCAGAGTGCAAGGGAATAACTTTAGACCAACTGCAGATGAAATTTCCTGTATATAACATCAGAAAAGCTAGTAACCACTAGTCTCACTCGGTTGTAAAAAGTTTTTCCGTTTCGAAAAGCGTCTGAAATAAAGATATAGAGACGATTTGAACCTGGCAGCAAATGTGTACCATTACATTATTACTACATTGTTAAGATCTTTCAAAATTTTCTTTCTCTCAGTTATATTATTATTGTGACTTGTATAAATGTTAACAATAAGTGTAGAAGCTGCAGAATGTCAAGTCTCTGCAAAATAACAGACTCAAGTAATTTACGAATTAAATTAATTTTTTTGCTATGCCTGAAATAGACAGGAAGACTTCTGCGTTGGTTGTATTGTTACTGTTATTATTTTTCTGGCCATGGATTATCAGTGCTACAACAAAACATGAAAACATGACGGCCTCTTAAGGTAACGTCTAAAATATCTCTTAGTACAGTAAATACTGAAAATAAACAACGCTATTTGCTTTTATATCTTAAAATGTCACTGTATGTGTTGTCTATATGAAATGGTTTGTAAGTAAATACTGAAAATAAACAACGCTATTTGCTTTTATATCTTAAAATGTGACTGTATGTGTTGTCTATATGAAATGGTTTGTAAGTAAATACTGAAAATAAACAACGCTATTTGCTTTTATATCTTAAAATGTGACTGTATGTGTTGTCTATATGAAATGGTTGTAAGTTAAACAGTGGGTAATTAACTGTGACGCAAAGGGCTAATGTATATTTAGATTTATATGTTCAGGTTTTACTGTAGTGACAAAAGCAAGGATTTTTGTAGAGGTTTTAATATGGCGACAAAAGCCATGATTTTTGTAGAGGTTTAACTGTAGTGACAAAAAGCCATGATTTTTGTAGAGGTTTTACTTGAGTGACAAAAAGCCATGATTTTTGTAAAGGTTTCACTTTAGTGAAAAAAGCCATGATTTTTGTAGAGGTTTCACTTTAGTGACAAAAGCCATTTTTGTAGAGGTTTTAATATGGCGACAAAAACCATGATTTTTGTAGAGATTTTACTGTTGCGACAAAAGCCATGATTTTTGTAGAGGTTTTACTGTTGCGACAAAAGCCATAATTTGTGTAGAGGTTTTACTCTAATGACAAAAGCCATGATTTTTGTAGAGGTTTCACTATAGTGACAAAAGCCATGATTTTGTAGAGGTTTCACTTTAGCGACAAAAGTCATGATTTGTGTTGAGATTTTACTATAACGACAAAAGCCATGATTTTTTTAGAGGTTTTACTGCGACAAAAGCCATCTTTTTGTAATAGCTTTACTATAGCGACAAAGGCGAAAAATGAAATTCAGTGTAACATTTTTTGTATATTTGTTAGTCAGGCAAGCATTCTAAGTTGAAATACATTTATACTCTTCGATTATAAGCAAAATTTTTCATATTTTTCTATTTCTTTAAAGGTTGAACAATTGATGCAGACATGTTGTAGTCCCTTTTTTTGAAGTTCTGTTTCCATGGCTGTTGATATTTTTTGTAATAATCTATATAAAAATGCAACAAACGTGTATCAAACAAACCAAATTACCGTTAAAACAAAGCTGCAAATGTTTTCTTTTAATTGGTTAATCTTTTAGCAGAAGCTCACTAAATCTTTTTCCTCCTCTTTTTCAAAATTACAGAATTATTCAAATTTCGATTTTGAAATTGGGTTTTTGCTTTTTGATTCCCTTCTTTCAACAATATTCTTTCTGTATCTTGCAAAGCATGTCAGGTGGTTTATTCATTTTATGACTGTTTTTCTTATTTTCATAGTAAACGTTAAAATCAAATAAGATTTAAACTCATTCTTTATTAGAAAAACTTAGTTATTCAGCACGCGTTTTTTGTTCATATGGCACGTGTTCTTATTGATATAATAGCATAAGCAAGGTGTGTTTATTGTTACGTTTCAGACATTTTTCAGCATGTATGAATCTTTATGAAGGTGGTCAACTATAATAACCCTAAAACCATCGTTCGTATATGGAAGAAACCGGAAAAAAGGAAACAACAAAAAAACATGTGCTTTTTAACGTCAGGAGTTTTTTTTTCGGTCTTTTTTTTTTTCGTTTTTTTTCTTTTTAGATTCAATATGATGAAAGAGTAATAGATTTTCATGTCTTGCATTCTTTTTTTAATACTTTTAACCTGCAGAATTGTAAAATAATCGTAAATTGCTTGGAAGTATCAATATAATGCTTTGGTTGGTTTATATGTTATGAAGTATTGAAGTATTTTCACAAAATTTTCAAATGTTTCCATTCTAAATACATAAATACTGCAAAATCAATTTTGTGTATCTAACGATTAAACAAATGGTGTATTCTTGGTGTTTTTACACCTTATATTTTATTTCGAAAACGATTTATAACTTCTGTTGAAATATTCAAGATAGTCTTCAGTTATGAAATTTCGTATTGATTTTACCCTCAACATCAAATTTCTTTTTTAAAATTCGCTGAAAATTAATTCAGTAAATATTTCTGATGACGTTTCTGTTTACAACTAAGCCTGGATACTTCCAATGCTTGTTTTGTTATTATTGTAGTTTTTTTGGATAACTGCAGATGATTTAATAAGGGACGTAAAACTTCCTAGTTATTTAGTTTACTAACAATTTGTCATCTTTACAAAATACAGAATGTGACAAAAAAATAATAGTTTTGGTACATTACTTGTAATCTCTTGGATACTCAAGACTGCACCTCTTCATATTTTTTTCTGTATCTACATTCAGGTTCCGTTTTTAATCCTTAATCATGCTTTGTATATATACTGATAGTCAAACCCCGATCCCGGAGCATACCTTGGATGTTATCAGTGATATTTTGGGCAATGAAATGAAATGTCGCAATAAATAGGCAGAAATTAGTAACTTGATTTTGTTGTGCAGTGTTTCATTTATTTGAATGAGGACTTAGCATTTGGATTGTTTTCATAAATACCTGTTCGTGTATTTTCTGTTTCAACGTTAAAATGAGGCGCAACAGTAAAATGTAAAATTGTTGAGACTTCAAACTTCGATAAGTGTTTTTTGTTTTCTTCTGAAAAATATCACTGATTGCTGCCGTATAATGTACGTTAACTCGTTTATGCCAAATGGGTTATGCCATCTCTATCAGTTGGATGAGTCCATTTTTCAATTAAAAAAGGATTCTGGTATAAATTTTCAATTTTATTCTATTTAGGGAAGAAAGTCCTTTATGCAAACAGTGTAGATCCTGATCAGACGCTGCAATATGTGGCGTCTAATCCGTGTCTGCACTGTTTGCCTAAGTCTATTTCTGTAGACGCTTGGCATTACTGGGTTAATTTATGCATTGAACAGTGTGTCGGCGATATTTGCTGAGTGTAGATAGAGAACCAAATGCAATACAGTTGGACAATCTTGTATTAGAGGTTAAATTGAATAAATCGGCGACTCTCATCATGTTTAATCCAGAATAACAAGATGGCTGAGCAAGAGTTATCAAAGCCATGAAACATGACTGGAATATTCACGTCATGATAAAAACATAATGCAGATAACAATATACAGCCCAGATGTGCTGGTTCTAAACCTTGCATAGTAATAACACAATAGGCAGCCGTCGTAAAGGAGATATTCCTGACAAACCCAACGTTTTGACTAGTTGTAGTACTTGAGTTATTGTAAAATCATAAAATACCACTGTTGTGTTTAATATTCTGGAATTTCGTGTTATTAAGGCATTCCGTTCAAGAGATTTGAAGATGAAAGCTGCTGAAAATATTATGAAAGAAATTTACTAATATTACAAACATTTTCATTCATCCTTAATCCTTCTGTATGTGGGTGTGGTTGGTGTACTTACTATTGTTATATTCCATTTATGTTCGTTCAGATTTAAGTGTAATGTCAGTAGATCATGAAATTCACTTTTAAAATGAACTGTTTATGAACATAGGAATATTTACAATATCTTTGAAACGAATGACTGTGGCTAATGTAAACTGGAAAAGAAAGTCTATTTGGGGCGTCTCAAAAAGCCCGTCTGCAGTGAAAACAAATGTTACAGACACATGAGAAAAATTTTTGGAATATCAAATTGCAAGTTCTGTTTTCAGGACTAATTAAAATTGATTACGCATAAACGTTGTCTGGCGATAGTGCATATTAATGATGTAAATTCTCGAATAGTCTAATGGTTAACTTAATTTTTTAAAATACATTTTGAAGCTAAAAATCATCAAGGGCGTTTGTACTATAGAAAGATTATTACTTGCTGTGTGTAATGAAAAACATGATTCATTTTTAGACGAGGGGTAAGTTAGAAATACAGAAATAAGAAACGGCGTAAACAAAGATAGGTTGGGAAAATTCATTCCTTAAATGTTGTTGTTTCTGCCAGTATAACGAATTCCAATTTTATACATAATAATGTGTCGAAGCTGAATTGAAACAATGTGATATAAACATGTAATCACATTTTATGTAAACGCAAAAGAAAACAGAACATGTAAAAAAAAGTTTTATGTAGACGCAAAAGAAAACAGAACATGAACAAAAAGGTTATATATAAACGCAAAAGAAAACAGAACATGTAAAAAACGTTATATGTAAACGCAAAAGAAAACAGATTATGTAAACACTTTTTATGTAAACGTAAAAAAAATACAATTCATTTATGGACATGTTAACACATTTTAGGTAACAAAGAGAAAAAGCCGATTCTCTTAATGTAATACTTTGCGGGAAATATGTGTCTGTTTGCAATAACTGTTTCTAGACTATACAGAACATTGTGTCAGGTAACACATCTTTTATATATATATCTTGATAACGCCATTCATGTCAAAGACACAAGACAAATTTAATATTTAAGAGAAAAGTTAAGACGTTAATTATTTTTGTGAAGAACAATAGTCATTTTCCACATAGATATGCGGCTTTATTAACGCAATGACTCGAATGAAATTTTTACTAGAAGCAAAATTCTGATGCTTCAAATGTCAGCTTTTGAAACTCTGATTTTGGGTCACCTTAAAACGACATTTTCACTTAGGATCTTTCTCTGCTGGACAATAGTTTCGTTTAGTGTACTTCTGAGTATTTTTTACGGTACACAATAGAACGTCACTGAGCTCATGCATAGGTCATAATGTTTTGTTGGCATCATGAGGAGACATTCAGGCAGTCTATAATTTTTTTCTTTCTTCTATGGTAAAATAAAAGATCGTACTGATATTTCAACTCGTTTGCTCAACTTGATAGTTTAGTCAATAGCGCTATTAGCAAAGTGTTTTAACTTAGTGTTTTATTCAATTATTAGAGCATTTCTTAAAGTATGTTTATCTTATACACGTATTGAAAAGATTTGTAACACTAATGCTCTTGAAACTATAACAGGTGTCACTATTGGTATGAAAGAGATTGAGAAAAAAATGTTCTTTGATAAAAGATTTTTTCAGTATTTTAGCAAAGCATTTTGGACACATTGAACTCTATCCGGTAAATAACCTGAAAATGGTAATAAATCAGCAAACAAAACATTATAAAAAGTTTGTTTGACATTATAAAGGTGTTGTAATTGCAGCTTTGAACAATTTTTAAAATATCATTAAAACTAAAATATTAACAACAAGTAGTTTATGTTACAGAATCGACGTTGTAAATATTACATCCAAGCAGTATTTACCGAAAAGTGTTCTTTTCAAACTGAATACCTCCTGATATGAAATCGTGAATTGTCGATTCTGTTCAAATTTATATTGAAATTAGCTGGAAACAAATGCAATAAATATTTTGGCTACTTTTATTTTCTTTTCATGTGGCTGTTGTTTTCTTCTCAGTTCAGCCTACGCACTTCCTATAATGTCTGCTAAGGACATGGTTAGTGCTCTTGCTGTTGTCTGATGGATAATCTTTTCAATAATTGAACAGGTTACTAACACTTGTAAAGGATAGGGTTGAGAAAGCCGACAGTTTCTCTCCAGTAGTAGACGTCTTTCATAAGGCGTCATTTTTTCTTCGGCGTAGCTGTATTTAAATCGATTTTGACCTACATTTGTAACGAATGAAATTGTTAGATACAAAATCCTCAACAGAAGAAGGATGTTTGCTATTGGTTAAACGTGTTTCTGTTATGAAATTGTAGAGCAGAATTCGTAATAGTTAGTTTTATGGTCTCTGAAAATAATGGAATAATTATAAGATTAATACAGCCGAAAATTGTATGTCAAAACGTTTCAACCATGAAATTTTCTATTAAATGGAATAAATAAATATATAATAAATATATCTTAATATTTATCTATCTTACTGAAAATGATATTGACACTTTTACTATTAAACTCAACATTTTCTGTTTATAGCCTGAACTGTTGTGGAAATAGGACATTCGATTATTACGCGCTTTTCAATATTTGCCAATGTCCGAAATTATACATTTATGGGGCATTTAGTTTATACTGTATCTACGCCGATCATCTTTTTTCAAAGATATTTCTTGTTTATTCTCTGGCAGTGTAAGCACATGTCATTAACACTTTCACGTGTCTTTTGACGTCTTATTTTTCACTTCTGTATGAAGATTCGCTATTATCATAAAAAATGATTGCGCTTTTATATTCATGTTAAGTCATTGATTTTTTAATATGTATTCATGTAAAATATTGTCATAGAATAATTAGTAATTTTCTTTTTGATTGATAAAAATATACTTACGAAACTGTTGCTCCATTGCACTTTGAAGTTCATTTGCAAGTTTTCAGGATATACGTCCATGTTGAAACAGGAGAACACAGAAAAAAATCATAAAATTGCATCATTTCTCTATAAATTCAATCAGTGATGAAATCATTACATTCTACAGGTAGATTCATTTATTGGAGGTTAGATTTAATTAATTGGCAAGGCATGTCATGTTTCAGCTTGAAGAGTAAAATAGCAGGTAGAATAGTTTCACATCAAAGGAACCGACATTGTATATTTTCTTAGCAAGACATATCCCAGATGCCCTTACAGTGAGTTATGCGAAGGTATATCACATTAAGCAGACGTCGTAAACGAGAGAATAAAAATGACATCTTATATTTTGACAAGTTGTTATGCATAAAATACCTAGTAAGAGTCTGTATTTATTATACAAGTCAGATTGTGAAGCAAGTATTGTATGTCATTCAAATAACCATGTGCAAAGTTTAGTAGTTATGAGAAAAAAACGCATATAATTTTTTTGTTGAATTTAGGAGATGGTTTCAATCATGAAAATATAAAAAAAGTTTCAGTTATTTGATAAAGCCCGAAATTTAGCAGATGAATGGGTTTAAGAGCCCCTTCTAAAACTTGGAAAAAAACGATAGACAAAGAACCTTGCAAACTTCAGAAGAACGGAATCAGTTTTATAAGCTAACCACCTGCAGCATTAATTTTGTATGCAATGATTTATAGAATATTCTGCAAAGGATATTTTGACAACAAAGACTTTTATACATAATCAGATCACGCCAATCATGTCAAAGAGACCAGACAAATTTAATACCCGTAGGAAATATTTAGGCATTTCTGCATAGAATCTGAAATACGAGTATTTCCCTGTAAAGGATTTGCGACTTTTATTAGCACAATTTTATATGCTGCGACGTACATAAAAAGCATGAAAATATTTTTGCAAGAACTTACCGATAACTTTTGAATAATTCGTGCAAATATGGAATAAGACTTCAGTTCCTCTACTGAGTATATAGTAATGCTACTAGTATATTGCTTAATAATTTATCTTGAAATACTGTTGGTATTCACGTTCTGAAATAGGTACCACTGTTGAAATTTTAGTATATGTTAGTGTTTATCCGAGATGTTCGTTAAAACTTAAAACCGGCGACATACTAAGGTATAAAATTATATATGTTACCCATTGCATCTGAGATATAACGTGTGTTGTTTTTCTTCAACATAATTGATCATTTTGGGAGAATTTCTGGAAATAACTGCTGCAACTAAATGGTCAAGCAACGACTTTTATTTAGCTAGTGTCAAGTAGATGTACAAAGAATCGATAACAATACATTATATACTTTGACTGCACGTGTTTTATATTTCATGAAAAAATAAAAAATGATGCTATGAGCTACATACCAAAACCGTTTTGTCATTCTCACAATGCTTGAAGTACGTTTAGACTTACATATAGGCACGTAAAACAAAATCTTTTCACAGACTTTTAGAATGTATATATGATTTTTTTGTGTATTTAAGTATAAGAAAAATTAATACCTCGTTGCTTATAAAAACTGCAAAATGACATATCAGCGAAGATCAAATACCATAATACATTTCATTCGTTAATTGGTGTGAGAAAGTGAATTTTTTACTGCTGGACTAAAAGCAAATTGTTACGTTAGTTCAACACAAATGATTCGACAGTTAAAAGATTTGGTTCAGACATTTAAATTCATCTATATAGTAAGTTCCTACAACGGTATTTGAAGAAGGGAATGTGAAAATGACATTTCAAATCATATGTATTCGGAAACAAACGTAAGACCATGTTGTATGGGCAAAGGAAACCGTATACAAAATGAGAATTGAGGTTTGGATACTTTTTAATATGCAAAATGTCGTTAAAAGGTTTGTTTCGTCCCTGGTATTCAATGTCACTTCAATCAGTACTTATTCTCACTGGCTTTGAATTTCACTCCAGATAAACGCTCACTTTCCATTAGTATTATTTTCATTCAGCACAATATTTAGTTGTAAAGGGCAATACTTCGATTAAAACCTTCCCCTCACTCTGTCGTCCCATTTTGTTATGAGTAAGCACTCTCTAGTATATGTCCATCTGGGTTTTGTTTTGTTTTGTTCATTTTGTAACCATGACGTTATATAGCCCAGTCGTGTCCTTGTACTGATTTATATGGGTATCTGTAACTCTGCTTTAAATGTTAGTTTGGTCTACACCGAAAAAAAGGAACTTTTAACATCTAATGCGTGAAACGTTTGCATATTATTAACATTGTCAACATAGGCTGCTGTTACTTTCCTTATCCTACAGCTTAACTCAGGTTTTCCTGATATATATCAGTTTTTCAAGTCACAAACAAAAGGATTTTTTGTCTTTCATACTAAACATTTTGACAGAATGACAGGCAATTTTCTTTTTGATTGACAGAACTATTCCTTATATGCAGATATACTTACTCATGGGAATATCTGCTGAGTATCTTTTATTTGAATTTTGTAGAATATAATTCAGTATGGCTTCTTGTGTTTCCACATGAAAGGAAATAAAAAAGGAATACGAAAGCCAAAGAAAACGAGGTTTTTGTTGTTTGTTTGTTTGTTTGTTTGTTATGTGCTGTTGCTTTTTTTAATCTTAAAGATTTTTGTTCTTTTTTGGTGGGTTAGTCGTTAGCTTATTGCTTTTTGTACTGGCTTGATTGATAAATTCTAATATTTCACATTGTAGCTCTATCCGCCTATATACACGTGTACGTTACGAAGATAACATGCAAATCGGACATCTGGTGAACTTTTAGACACATAAACAATCCCTTTAAGGCGTACCATGATCTAGTTTTGTTGAAAATTCGGAATGGCTGGATTTACTCCATCAATAAAATTAATCCAGCCTAAAACTTCTAATTGCAGTATTACTAAACATATTGAGAACGGTATGTTAAAAAATGTCATGTTATCATGTTAATAACACTGTTTGTATCCTTCAATGTTGGTCTCATGTGTTATATAAATTTGACAAATGTACTTCCATATTACCTGATTTTAGACCGATGTGATGCCTGATGCAAATAATATGCAAAACAAATTAAAACTAAAATATTACGGAAATACAGATAAAGGTTATGTATGTTATTTCTTCCTTAAGATGAAGTACTGAAATATTAAATATCTTTAGTCCGTAAACACCTACTCTTATATCGAAACCATTGTTTTGTGATCAAATAACAAGCAGTTGTCAAGGAAAGGCTTTAGTTATATGATACTTTTGTAGATGTTTTGTTTCATAGAATTTCCAATTTGCAATAGATAAGACCACTCAAAAAATAAATTTGATTTAATATTGACACCGTATAACAAAGAATTTGTTTAATTAAATTTACTGCTATTTATCACTAATTCTTTGCATAACAAATAATTTCCTGATATCAGACACAATTGCATATGCATTATTTCTTCAGTTAGGACTTATACATTAAAGTTCTGCTAATACTTCCACTTTGATCATTTCTAAAACACGCAAAATTAAGCGTATAGCGATACTGGGACCTCGGTTTCACGTCTTATCCGAAAGACTATTAGTAATGTTAGTGGAGGAGCGGGGGATCGAACTCGGCGACCCCTGGTTTACCACTCCAGCGCGTACAACTGGACCACATCCGCTCCTGAACTCAATTGAATTCATGGATCCACGCCATGACTCTAAAATTTTATAACAATAGGTTTTACCCCCAAATATTAGCACGTGCTCTTTTGTTATATACTTGTTTGTTTGTGGTGAAAATATAACTGTACATCTCTGTTAAATCATCCATCAATTAGTCATATACCGCACACTGTATCATATGTTAATTGTATAGCGTGAGATCTATGAAAGAAGATAGTAGATTTCGCAAAAAAAATGTTAATATTTTATCGTTATTATGCGTTTAGCGCTTGCTTTGATTGCCTATCTCTTAACCTGTCGTGTTAATTCTTATAATGAACGTACGTGTAACTATTGACACTGAGTTGTTTTGTATTATATTATTTTTATTACAGCATTACGTTTTGTATTTTCTTTTTTTTATTTAGTTTTTTTTATTTCAACTTTGCAAGATCAGTTATGTAAACAAAATATTTGTGTGAACGATAGATCTAACAGGCATTTTTCCTAAAAGTTTATTTCTTAGTTTATGCGTGACGTGGTAACAACTTTTCATTTAATTTTCAGAAGGATAATTTTACGCTTAAAACATGTCGTCTGGAGGATAATAGACACAGTATTACCTTAGAAAATTCCTAAAATTCCGTATAATTTTACAACGTTAAAATTATAGAAATCTTGAAATGAATTCCTTTAAATTATCAATAACTTATGCCGAATACATCCGCAGAAAGACAGGCAATTTTCTTTTCGATTAGCTGGGTAACCCACGGTTGTAAATCAAAAATGGATGTATATTTTGATATTTTAAGCATCTTCAATAGAATGCAGTTCTCTTGGTCTATGCTGTTCTATTTTTTACGGGTCAGTTCAATTTTAGGAAACTAAGATATTGTGTTCGATGCCTCATTATACATTGGTTTATAGTGATTTAAACAGTATGGGAAGCTTAAATAGCAGGTGGAAGTTTTAAAGTTTGGTCTTGCAGTATTGTTTTTACAGTTAGCATACCTTTGATTTAACTTGATAATTCATGGTTGCAAATCAAATATGAATATATATTTTTATATTTTTAGCATCTTCAGTAGAATACAGTCCTTCTGGGTCAGTTCTATTTTAGAAAACTAGAATATTATGTCTGACGCTTCAGCAACCACGGGTTTAAATTTATTTATTTGAAAAGCTTCAGCAGCCGGTTAAAGCTTGGTCATTTCACACTGTTTTACAGTTAGCATACCATTTCCTTTGCTTGGTACAGTATACTGAAGCACTGTACGTGTAAGGACTAATTCTAAGCAAACATATACTTGGTTCGGTAAAGCTTGATTTTGTAATGTTGCTTTTCAGAGTTAAAGATTTGTCACTTATATTAATCCTATGCTACTTTTATATAAAGGTTGTTTCAGGATTACCTTTTGTAATAGTTCAGTAAAACCATTGGAAACATCACCATAACTAAATAAGGTCAAGGCCATATATTTAAAAGTATTTTTTGTTGTAAGTCTGTTCGTTCAATATTCACAGCATAATAAAGTGATACAATAAATGCATTACAATTTTTTTTTATTTTACAAGGAATTGTGGATCTTCGGGAGCATCAATATTTTCAGCGATGGTTTTTTACTGCTCCAATTTAGAAGGGGATAATTGAATAAAATGTCAACAGGCGCTATGTTTTATGCAGATTTATAAGATAACTAGGAAAGAGGTATCATATCACTAGATCATGACTGGAATACTGCACGTCACTGTTACACTTGCAGATGACGCAAAACATAACCCAGATTGGCTTTTTCTAGAACATGAGGAGTCATAACACAGTAGGCAGCTGTCGTAAAATAAAAAACTGCTGATTAGTCTACATTATATATAACATTGATTTAATAACCAAACATGTTCAATTAAAGAATTTAATGTTGATAAAGTAAATAACAAGAAACAATTTCCCCTTTTATTTTAGTATTATTTTTTGGCATAATTCTTCAATTAAGTTTCTCAGCTTCTTACAACTGTAACATTTTGTAAGTGATTTAATGATACTGAAGTTAGTTTAAGAATTTTTGTTATAATAAACGGAAATAAGGCCTTAGGTCTCAAAGGTAGTACTTTCTTTGTAATATCAAGTTTCCCAACGGACTGGAAGGGCTTGTATTTGCGCTGTGTCTGGAAATGGACGGTGTACCCTGAATTTTATGAATAACTTCAATAAGACATAGAAATATTTGGAAACAAGAAACGAATTGAATGATCTGTGTTGTAAGTGAATAAAATTATCCTGTGTATTTATGGACATATTTAACAAAGTAGTATGTTTTTTCTTAAATAATTTTAATGTACTCATGTATAACAAAATATGTTTCTTTCATAGTAAAGTTCACACACACACACACACACACACACACACACGCACACACACACACAATGGCCTTTAAATCCTTTTCCAAAATTGTTTTAATTTCCGTTTAAATAAATCAATAATGTCATTTAACATATACATTCTGTCAATAAATTAATAAGGTCATTAAACATATACATTCCGTCAATAAATTCCCATTCATGTTTACGTTATAACTTTTCAAAAAAAGTTTTAACATAACTCAGAATTTAATCTCTCAAAAAAATAGATTTCTTTTAATAAAAATCCTTGAGTGAAATCTCTTAACAGCTGTACTTTAAAAGAAATGAATGATTTCGTAAAATGACTTATTTCAAAGGTAACAGACAGATTTTTGGGTCAAAATTAAATTAAGTCTTTAAGTTCCTTCTTAATCACATCATTATCATCTTCAGTTCCCACCAAGCTTTGCTACAGGAGTATTTCTGTAGAAGGCTTTGCATGCACTTGCTATAATTTGCTGAAAATATTCAGACTCATCGAAACGCATTGCTCTTTTCTTATTTAAGAGACTAAAACATGTTTTTTATGTTACCGTACCCTATCTTATGCTACAATACATTGCAGTTGCGCCCCATTCACTGCGGCAGTTCCTGTAGAAAATTAAAATTCTTTTAGTGTTCTATTTATTCACTGTTCTGATGAAGTACTCAATATTACATTTGCGTCAGTCAAAATAAATGGCAACACTCGGCTTTTTCACTCTGCAGCTAATTCAGTTTTATGATGAAAAGTTGAGCATGTTATGGATCTCGTTCGTTTAGCCTGATAACTTTGCAGACAAACTACACTTCTTAAACATGCTTTGTCTCGACATTTGGTTGTTTTCATTATCGAAACAGCAAGTTAGGCCTATAGATAGTTCATTTTCTTGATAAAATGTTTGTGTTATTCTTCAAGTACACAGCTAACACAAATGTACTGAAAGTTTCTTCAACTTTGTGTTGATGAAAGTTTGTGCAAAGTAGTATGTAATATGTCATTTTCTTTTTCTAGTAATTAGTTTTGCATGGAGTTACATCTGTATTTTGTTGTTGAAGTGTGTGCTAAAATCCATCTATTTTGAAATACGTTATCTTTACAAAAAGGTTTTCAAATCGTTACTTAAGTATAATTTATTATCAGTTCGCTACACAGCTTCGGTTTAGAGTACTTTAAATACATTTTTCTAATGTTCGAAATGTTCGGGGTTTTTTTACTCAGCTGTTGCGTTTGCATTATTTTTTTGCGTACAAATGCAATCCTGCCTTTCACTGTCCTCATAAAAGAGTATGTCACCAATATCGTATGACTAATGCATTGAATCTTTTACTAACAATTGCATTAGAGAAAATAAGAAAAATATAAAAAATTTGAAGTAAACTAATTGTCAAACTATATGGAAGTGTTTTGATATTTCTATTTTTACCGAATGAGAGATTGGTTATACCAAGTTCAAAAAAAGCAGCAAGACTTCAATGGGAATGACACGGTTACTGATGATGTTAGTACTATGCCTCATTTTTATCATGCTGGTTTTTAGACGAATAACCATAAACTGAATGTGCCTTAGAATCTGAAATCTTAACCGAGGCAAACTATTCTAAGGCAAATGTGTGCGTTTTTCTGCATGATGACCTGTATGGTAAACAGATAGAGATGTTTTAACAAGCATATGTTAGTGACGGATAGTCTTTGTTCTTAAATACTATATTATGTTTGAGAAGGATATATATTATATCGTGTTTAAGAAGGATATTAATGTAAGTTACTCACTTTGCAACCATTGCTGCTCAGGAAAAAAACAGCATACGAAAGAAGAGGCACGGCAATCTATTTGTTTAGCAGAAACACAAGAGAAACGCAACATTTAAATCCGTTCTTTTAACTCATTAAGCATTAGTGAGCATTACAATAAATGTGTTTTGATTCCAAACAATATACAGAAAACAGCTGTTGCCCATAAAGGTACGTGTAGTTTGTGTTAAGAATGCTTTATTCAGCGTCTAGTTACCTAAGCAAAGCTCATATTGTTTCATGTTCTAACAGTTTATATAAGTTTTTATCCAATTATATTTGAAAGAGCACATCTGGAAAGGAGTACAAAACTGTAGACGTTAGTGTAAACATTGTCAAAACATTTTCAAAGGTTGCTGTGAATGCTTATGTTGAAAAATATGGCATAGACTTAAGAGAAAGGTTTTAGTGATGTAGTCTAAATAAGGTATAGCAGCATATTATCCGAAAATTTAGGACACTTTCGAACCATTATATAAAGTAAATAGGGATAAAAGAGTCATTGATGATCTTCAAGTAAGCAGCATACACTGATGTTTGCCGACAAAGAAAAGATGTATTATGTTGTAATGCCTAATCAAATTTACCAATTATCAAACGCTTCCATATTAAGATGTTCTATTTAACATATATTTTCACATTACTATTTTTATTTCAAAAGTATGGTAGACTTCGCTAGAATAAATTCTTCCCTTTTTTGACAGGAGGAAATCTACATTAGGTTGTACTAAATAAAGGTTGGATTTTTGTTTTGTGATGCTGGATGACCTAAAAACACTACGTGCGATTTTGACTTCTTTCTTAAAACATTGCAGCTACTTTATTGACATTAAAGTAAATTGATGACGTCACATCACTCGATGTAGAAAGCTCAATAAAAAGCTCACCTGGGAATTGATCTTAAGTGATATTTGTTTCTTTGTATCAGTGTGCAGATCTTGGCTTATTTCAAGGAATAAGTTCCGCTTCCTGTAAAACACGAGTAGTACAATAGTGAAATCTACACAACAGTTGATATATCTGTTTTCGTTTTTAACATGCCATGTACTAGAAATAAGAACATTAGAAAACACTTGAGATTTTATTCTATTTTCCAGCACGTAACTTTCAAGATGCCTTTACAGAGTTCTACTTCTTCTGAATCACATGGAAGTGCTAAATACGTCATTTTAAATGCTGCTTAATTGCTGAAGAATCATTTTTGAGTAGTACAAGGCATGTTGCGTTAAAAGTAAACATTTTTTATACAAAATTACAACTAACTCAAACATATCATACAACTTCTGGCGCTACATTTCTTTCAAACGTTTATATGACGTAAATGAGATAGTCGAATTGAACATACCTGAGAGGAACGGTAACTCTGCTTTGTTCAAGTTTTACTTCATTTGAGTAATGAACACTTTTTTAACAAAAACAAATGACATAAAAAACCAATGATAAATACAATTATCTATATATATTTAATCCCCTGCCGCGTAGCGGGGAGGGGATTATAGGAATGGCCTCCATTAGTCCGTCTGTCAGTCTGTCCGTCTGTAATGTTTTCGTGTCCGCTCCATAACTTTTAAACTCATGGAAAGTTTTTTAAAATAACTTGGCGCAAATGATTACCATTATGAGACGATGTGCAGAGCGCAACAATCAGGTCGCTACCCCAAAGGTCATGGTCACACTTAAAGGTCATATATAAAATAGTCCACATTTCGTGTCCGCTCCGTTACTATTAAACTGCTTGAACGTTTTTAAAATAGCTTGAAACAATTGATTACCATAATGAGACGATGTGTAAAGTGCAACAACCAGGTCGCTATCCCCAAGGTCAAGGTCACACTTAAAGGTCATGTATAAAAAAAAGTCAACATTTCGAGTCCGTTCCATTACTATTAAATTGCTTGAAAGTTTTTTTTAAAATAACTTGGCAAAAATGATCACCATTATGAGACGATGTGCAGAGCGCAAAACCAGGTTGCTACCGCCAAGGTCAAGGTTACACTTAAAGGTCATGTATAAAAAAGGTCCATATATCGTGTCCGCTCCGTTACTATTAGTTTGTCCTAAATATGATTGAGAATGTTAAATTGGGACAATATGTATTATGAGTGTCGCATCTCTTTGTTCGAAACCTTACATTTTAGATAACTGAATACTCATCGATCTCAAAATGTTCTTCTGTATAAGCAATTTATTTTGTAATTTATAGTAGGAATTGAGTTTGATATCACCTTCTGATGAGTAATAATTTCGTAGACCATAGCTTGCGGCGCCATATACAGGAGACATTACGTGATTTTGGACGCAGACGGAATTGCTTAAAAACAGCTGTACGAAATACATTAGACATACAAAAATAGCCGAATGCACAGCAAGGCAGATGTCTATTGCTTCCAATGCATCAGTGTCAAACCAGCGCCTGTCTCTGCCTAGTATCAACCACTGTAGAGTCTATCTATCTGTTTGTTTGTGCTCCGTTGCTGTAAATGCGCTCATAATTAAAGTTTCCTTTGTACAGATTTTCTGTACCAATACATCGTGATCTGTTGGTAACTTAATAACATGTATTTTTACAATGTACTTACTTTATAAATATGAGACGTCAGTAATAAATAAAACTCAAACAAGAGATGTTTGTGAAACATGTATGCCCCCTAATGGCAACCAATTAGTCATGTTATATGGACTTCTAAACGTGACCCTGACTTTTGCTCTACTGACCTCAAAATCAATACAGGTTATCTACAGGTAATGACCAACCACGCTACCGAATCTGAACACTGTAGACCACCTTTTGTGGTGAAGGTCACTTTGATCTTGACCTTTGACCTACTGAGCTCAAAATCAATAGGGGTCATCTACTGGTCATGATCAACCTCCCCACCTATTCTTAGGACCGTAGTCCAGAGTGTTCTGTAGTTATTGATTGGAGGAGATCGTGACCTTGACATTTGACCTACTGATCCAAAAACAAGTGAGATCTTTCATCTAATAAGGACAATCATCCTGGGAAGTTTTAAGGCTGTGGGTCAAATGGTACTCGAGTTATTGGGCAGATACGGTTGTCAAACTCAAGGTGACAGTGACTTTGACCTTTCATCTACTAACCCCCAAAAAATACAGGTCTTCTACTCAATACGAGAAACCACCCTATGAAGTTCAAAGGCTGTCAGCCATATGGTACCTGAGTTATTGATCGGACAAGGTCTGGTCTACGGACGGATGGACCGACCGATATGTGCAAAGCAATATACCCCCGCTTCTTCTCAAAGGAAGGCATAATTAAATACCTGTTACCTCAAGCTGACTTTTAATTTCAACGTCGATATTACATACTTGTATTTAAACAGTAATATTTTAGACATATTTAATATAGAATTTTTTATCATTATCATTGGTTATTGCAAGTTCATTTCGTACGGAGGTACTGTTATCTGTAAAAGCCTGAAATTTGCAGTAAAAGGGACATTCCCTATAGTTACCAAATGATCTAGCGCATTTCTGTTTGATTGGCTTATTTGCTGTAAAATGAAAAGTAATTGATAATTCAAATAACAACGTGTTCAAAAACGTGTTAAAAAATAATTTCTATTAAGCAGTTACACACTCAGAAAGTGTTCTTTTGGAATTAATGACTACTGTCTTACATTTTTTTGACCGACACCTTGATTCTGCGTTATAACTCACAATTCATTCAATAATATTCACATTTACGTGATATTAAAGAAAATGGAACGATCTTTATTTCAGAGTATTCCTCTTTTATAACCAGGTGAGTGCAGAATTAAAGATTGAAAGTTTCGTCTCATTAATAAATGTCAATTTAGAAAGCTTTCCTTGCTGTTAACGAGTTTCGTGTAATTTTTTATTACCAAGGTGCTGATGAGACTAAATGCAAAACAGATGATTACCTTGCAAAGTGTTGTAATAATATCTTCGCGAGGTTCTACTTTTTACTAATATTTTGTGACAAGAAATAAGCTCAGGACTCAGTGAACCCCTTGACTGGTAATGAACCCCTTGACTGATAATGAACCCCTTGACTGGCGCAAGAACATTTATTGCATTTATTACAATAACTGGTTTTATTATGTCTCCCCCCAAAAATGGGGGAGACATATTGTTTTTCCCCTGGTTGTCCGTCCGTCCGTCCGTCTGTCTGTCCGTCACAAAATCGTGTCCGCTCTGTATCTTCCAAAGCCCTTGAAGGATTTTTATGAAACTTGGGTCAGATGTTCACTTCATCAAGGCGACGTGCAGAACCCACTTTGCGGGTGTGGTATCTCAAGGTCAAGGTCACACTTGGAGGTTAAATGTCAAATGCCACAAAATCGTGTCCGCTCTGTATCTTCAAAAGCCCTTGAAGGATTTTTATGAAACGTGGGTCAGATGTTCACCTCATCGGGGGAGACATATTGTTTTTCCCCGGTTGTCTGTCTGTCCGTCCGTCTGTCCGTCCGTCTGTCCGTCACAAAATCGTGTCCGCTCTGTATCTTCCAAAGCCCTTGAAGGATTTTTTATGAAACTTGGGTCAGATGTTCACCTCATCAAGGCGACATGCAGAACCCACTTTGCGGGTGTGGTGTCTCAAGGTCAAGGTCACACTTGGAGGTTAAATGTCAAATGCCACAAAATCATGTCCGCTCTGTATCTTCAAAAGCCCTTGAAGGATTTTTATAAAACTTGGGTCAGATGTTCACCTCATCAAGGTGACATGCAGAACCCACTTTGCAGGTGTGGTGTCTCAAGGTCAAGGTCACACTTGGAGGTTAAATGTCAAATTTTACAATTGTCTGATTCAATACTGCCTGCAGCAACTGGCTGGGGGGAGACATATGTTTTTGTTCAATCAAAAACCATTTCTAGTTTAAAAGGACTTACTCTAGAATAAACGACGATATTAGTGACAAAAATGATAATGTAAAAAGATCTTAACTGTGTTAATGGATATTCCACAGAATGTTTATAAGTACCAAATAACTTCCACCGAAAGAACTGCATAAAGATACATATAACTGCAATCTATTTTACATCTTGTACCCAGAATGTTTGACTGAGTAATCATTCGGCCAATATCATTTACATAATAAGCTTTCGCAGAAAATGGAATTCTTAAAAATTTAGGGTATTCCTGTTTATACGGTATAAGTTTAGCTAAAACTGCTATCAGATCGTCCTATTTTCATTTTAAAGACTATCGGTTCTTGACGACAGCCGAATAGTGTCACATAAAAATAAAACTGATTTATCTCGCAATTATGAGATCATTCTCTTGACTACCAGGGAAGTATCTCGTTATAACGATAATTATCTCGTAATTACGAGATATTAAGTCGTAATAATTCTAACAAGATGCTTTTCTCGTAGGAGCAAAGTAATTATTGGATATTCCCATACACACAGAATGTATTCATTTTATCGTGAACGGAAGAAGACACAGACGTAGAAAGATTTTCAGACGAATCCTTCAAAATGTTAAAACAAAACAATTAGAATATAAGCTCTTCAACAACTAGTACGTAAAAGCAATGATTCTTACTAACATCTTTTTTCAGTACGTACCTGTCTAAAGTTTGCCTCACCATAGCTTTACAGATGGTCTCTTTTCCCTTACCCTGCTGGAGGCAGTCGTCTTTGCCTTTGCGACCAATGCAGACCAAGATCACCCTGCATATCCGTGCAGTCTGGTCATTGTCTACACTTTTCGCCATTCAGTAAATTTTCAAAAAGCTTCCTCATATACAATCAATGAATTTGTCCGAATTAAAAGATGGAGAACCCAGTTTAAGATATTTATCATGGTAAGGGCTAATGGCGTCATCAGTGTTATTTCTAGTTCACTACACTGCTACGATTTGGGAGATATTGTTCAACGTATTCTCTTTCAGAAAATGTTAAATGTAACGCATGACGTCCAGATTTTTTCCTTTTGGTCGTTTGTAGTTTAATTTGATTCATTAACACGTGTCGTATCAATAATTGATATTATTTCTTCCAACAAGTCATTAACCTATCCTTTACTGGTAATGTGTAAATGAGTCCGGATCTGAAACGGGAAGTCATGAATGCATTACAATCAATACTGTGGTTTCTTAATGAGGTTCACTTCCCAAATGCTAAGAAATTGTGAATGTGCTTTAAGATATTATATGTAATGTGTAACATATGGGCTGGTGCTAGAACCATTCGTTACCTTCAGTTGTCAATTTGAAACAGAGGTGACTGTCGTCCTTTTTGCTGTAAAATTTTGCGTTCAGTAGAATCTGTGAATCTTTTACTTTTCAAGACTTAATTATTTAACAAAAATTATATATTGAGTGTTTGTTATGGTTGATGATAATAACAGTTGAGAACCTCAAAATATGAGGTGTACAATAGTACCCCTATCAGAAATTTCAAAAACTCAAACAATACAACACGGAGCAGATAACGTTATCAACCGAGCTATGTATTTGATTTGCTGAATTGTTTTGCAAACTTCTTGTTTGTTGTCCTTATAAATGTAGCTCTTCTAAAACTTACACTTATCCAGAGTTTGACATGTGAACAACATCTTCAAACTCTTTATTTACCCTGTTACTGAGTTTAATCGGTGATAGTGGTAAACCATGTGCTGTGGCCTGTCAAAGGAGGTTAGATATATTATTCATGTACAGAAATCAGCAGTTAAAACGCTATTTTAAATAGAGGACTAAACCGTTTTGGAATATGCCAAAACTGCTAGATTATCAAAAACATTTAGACACCTAGCCAATGATAAAACAGTTGGGGCCTAATATTTTCTGCGAGATGAAGAACTGACAGAGGTGATTAAGAGAGATATCTGATCTGGCAAAATAATGCGCGGTTATATCATTTTCTAACTAACCTATAATGAAAAATGTCTCTCAATTAACACCTTCGAATAAGCTTTTATGTTAGCACAATGATTTCAGATTAAGAGTAAGTGCTTCTAATTATTCTTTGTGTTGTTTATAATGTCTTGCTGTTCAAAGGTTTGGACTAGTTAGTCAAAAGAGCAAAATGCAGCTGCCTAAACAAGTCTCAGCTCCAGTTGAAATTTCAATATTTGTGACATATCTAAAGCATCTTCTTAATGATTCCAAAGTTTTTTATGTTTAAGTACATTTTCTGTTTTTTAAGCTCATGGCAAGAAAACTGCGATAATTTCAATACCGACGCCGTATAAGTGTATGATAGTGTCTCTCGCGGACAATTCCAATACAATCAAAGGTCTCTTCTAATGTCATCACATAAATATATACATGTATATATATGTATATACATGTATTTATGTTACCAAGACAATGTACTTCGTACACGTCTAATAAACGTTCTGTTCTGTTCTGTTCTGTTCTGTTCATAAATGACCGGTGTCTCACGAAAAAGGACAATGGGATATTGGAATTTTAGATATTTTAATCCATGCAGTTTGTGTAAAAATGTTTGCTTGCGGCTCACCTTTTTTGGTTGATAGAGTTAAACCAGTTTTCAGTATCAAAGATGAAGTTCATTGAGCAACAGTAAAGTCCGTTTCAGCGTTGACCATTGCCTTGAGAAAGAAGCAATGTTGTTTTTGCAATTGTATTGGAGTAGGAGAATGGGAAAAGTAATCTTTGTCTCATACATAAACAATGACTATTGAACATAAAATTGTTGAAAGTAACACAGGCTAGATGTAATGTTGCATTATTTCATTCGAAATTTCGTAAGGAATAACACCTTTCCCATCGAGAAATACATAAATAATGAAATCATAAACTAATCGGAAAATTCAAGTTAAACAGCAGGAAATAAGATAATGTTATCAGACTTCGTATGAGAGCTGGTGTATCTTAATATCGGTATGCAGAAGATTCATGCAACTATTAGGTTAGTGTAATATTGTTAGCTTCCAGACTGTTACAGTAAGGATATATTGACTCTCTTCTTATGCTGCTCTGTTGAAGGGTAAAATTTCGATACTTAATTTACACAAAGTAGCTTTTTAGAATCAGTAAAGCATATCCAGTTCACACAATTCACACGAAATTGTAGTGTCAATGTATTTCTGTGTCCTAACTTTTGTACGATCAACCAAAAAAGGTCAAGCTCTTATAACATTTAGAAGCCTTGCTGTATTATAGAACCATTGGTGGGGCAATACTACAAGATTAAACGCTTAAAACTGACAGACTGTGGATCAGATACAGATATCTGATTTGGCCCAGCAACGCGATGAGATTAAATCGATAATTATTAACTAGCTTATTTTGATGCTAAGAACTCTATTTATGATAACGTTTGAATAGGAGCTAAGGATATGGCAACAGAAATGAATACAGATTATAAGTTATGGTTAATATAGGTGTTTATGCTCTCGTGAAAGATATTCTTGAAATTACGTTTATTTTGATCTTTGAGAGTGGCTCTAAAACGTATGAAGAAATCGTAGGTTTACCCTTTTTAGAGATAACGTTTAATTCGTTTGACCCATTGACCCAAGGGCCATTTACACATTTGAATTTGTTTAGAACAAATCAGATTAAATTTGTGTGTACATTAGATAAATTAAATGCATTTTTTAAAATGTTGACCTGAAAACTTCTTGAACGACTGAAATATGTTAATTTGCTAAAACATTATACGATTGTGACTCTATCAAAGTAATGTTTTCGTTTCACGAGCATTACCAGGTGAAATGCTAAAAAATTCTGGAAGTTAGATTAAGTACAGTTATCTGATACAGCACAACAATACTGGATGATCCAATCATTATATTCCATCTAGCTCACGAAGCCATAAGTATTTCGTTATCTGCACGTTCTAATAAGCACTGGGTTATCGCACAGGAAAAAAGGGGTCATGAATCAAGCGCTGATCATGAATGGATAACGAAAGCCGTTTGTCGAATATGTTACTTACTAAAATATGCACTGAATGAATGTTTAATTAAAATATATTAAAAAATAATCGAAAAGGTCGAGAGCTCTTTGATTTAAATAAGTTTCACAACTGCATCTGTCTCAGTCATAAATTTGAAGATGCCCGTTTCAAATGATTTAAAAACGATCGTCGGTATCTGATAATTGCTTTTCTATTAGAATTGAAACTGTACTTTCCTATAAGTGAACTTTATGACTCTGCTTGAGACATGTTTGCTAATTCTGATAAGACTGGGTTTGTATATTATGTCGGATTAGTTCTTTCTCTTATTTCATCATGCCGTTCTAAATTTCTCTTAATTTATAGTTTTCCTTTATCTGTATCTTCGTTTTACGCCTGTAAGCCAAAAAATAAAAACCTGTTTTAAGTAGTTCTATTTAGATGTCAGCTGCAGCTTTTCGTTGTAGTTTTGAAGAAGCAGTAAATAATCGAAAAATTAAGTAAGTGATCAAATAAGCCTCAGAAATGTGTTTTAAAGCTAATGAAGTGGCCTTCGTTAAAATTACTCCTACCCTTGTAATTGAAGGTTTGCAAGTCAGATTTGGCTTGAAATGGCTTGAAAAATCTCTTTGACCTAGTTTTAACGTAGTGTAAAGACTCGTTAGTATATGGCATTTTCAGACCAACATAATTCAGGTACTGAGGAAATAAACTTTTGAGGTTAAAAATGTTTTGCAATATTTATATTTTAAAGGAACGATCTGTTTAATTTTTTCGGCAGTACTATTCTTAGTATTTGCATCGGTTCCTTACATGAACTCAACTCATGGCTGACCTGAATAATTATTCAAAAAACGTTTCTGTTTTTCTTATGAAAATATGTAAGTGTGGATGTTTTCCACCACACAATAGGCATTGATTATTCTCCGACCAAACTGTTATCAGTCAGGTTTCGTGCGTAAGGCTGAATTTTAATTATTTATTTATAGCCGCCCTGTCAGCCACTTTTAGGCGAATTATAGTATACTATGCATGTTAAGGCAAAATCGAAAGGCACTTGTAAATGAATGTAATTATCTGAATGTAAAACTGATATGTCGTGCTTTACGTCGATTTGGGTAATTGGAATGTAAACATTCCAATGTATAATTTATTTTTCATTTTGAATATTTAGTTAGGAACACTGGTTGTAATAATAATTACGGGAATTATAAATGAATGAATATAAAGTGTCAATAAATGCAAATATGCTTTAAGTCCTTGTCGATATCGCTCGATCTGAAACAGATAAAGACATTTGAATATAATATACTTAATTATTTAAGGCACGCAGCTTACGCAAAATTTAGGACGATTGTTTTTTTATTTTATTTTTTTTTTTTTTTTGTTTTTTTTTTTATTGAAGTGTCGTTGACGTTTGTTCGTTTGTTTAATCAATATATGCAGAATCACTCTATTTTACACTTTAGCTTATTCTGTTCTTTATTACTCTTACAAGCATCGACTGATGGCGGATAAAGTATATATACGTAATAATGTATCTAGGAGTGAAAAGCGTAAAAGTTCCATCTGCTACTTACTCAATAGCACTCTACTGTATTTAATATACGTACAGAAAGTACTAAAACAGTGCTTATTGGAAGTCCTTAATGACGTCATTGTATGCACGAGTACATGTGATATAGCAGTTTTTTAACGTTGATATATTGACATTATTGTGCACGCCCGGTTTTCAAATTGCTACATACAGCGTACCTATAAATAACGAATAATGATCATATTTGTGCGGGAACCACGGGTCAAAAATCTGATTTGTTTAGAGACAACCAGCGCTGAATTCTGAACGGGTCAAAAAAGGAATAATATCTTTTGTGTTATTTTGTGTTATAGTGATTATTTCTAAGCATTCGTGTCTCTGGTGCATTAACCTTTTGCTCTTTCCAGTCGAAAGATTAATTTCCCTGTATTGATTTTTTTAAAATATTTTCTATCCTAAACTGTTCTTCGTAAGCAGGTTCATATACAAAAATCTTGATGGTAAGATTTTTCACGATTCAGTACAGAGTTCAAACGTCTATTATGATTAAACATTTTGTGCGTCACACAACCTTTAGTTCGAAATAAACGTTATGAGTTTTGACGACATCCTTTTCTTGGTAATGTTGCTCTAAGTGAGGGTAACTTTAAGTTGCGTTGCGGTTTAAAATTTCACAAAAATCGGATATATCAACAGGAGTTATTTATGTTGCGTTGTGATACATTGTCTTATTGAGTTTCAAACTTTGTAATCGTAGGGTATTTTACTGGGTTTGTTTTACAAATGTTGGTTTTTAGATATTTTTATACTGTTGACATACAAAGTAATGAAAAACAACATTATTGGCTGCTATATATTATACATAACTGATACACCTATATACATGTCTGAACAAAACCTTTTATTCCTCGAACTTCAGAACGTTCTCTTATATATAATCAATGTTTGGCCTTCATACAATATACAGGAAACTGCTGTTGCCATGGATTCTGCATAATCTACACTGCTTTAGAAAGTTTTGTTTTAACATGCTTTTAGATGAGAAGATCGTTTAATTTTCTTACCGTTTATATAAGCTGATACCAATCTATTATATAAGAAAGTAAACACGTGGAAAACTTCAAAAGTCTCGTTGTTAGAATGCGTTTTAAATCAATGCAAGATTGACTAAATGTATATACATGAAAGAATATGTAAAGCAAGTGGATAAATTAGTTTTTAATCACTCTGAGACACGCAGAAGTACCTTTGCATTTATATTTGACTATTGCACAATGAGTCCAGATATGAACGCAATACAGTATGAGAGATAATTTTGTTCCGCTGATCAATGGTAAAAGCTGGTTACGAAATGGGAGTATAACAAAAAAAATTGGTGCCAATTTTAATGTTTCAAATAAGATATTAGTCCAGAGATATTCAGCAGTCTTAGCTGTTTTCGATAGATTATCTTTTTGATATCCTTTAGATTTGATAATAGTGATTTTCAATTTCGACGAACCGTCATACGATTAGCTATCGAGAATTCAGCTCAATAAAAATACATTAAAATGAACACAGTATAATTCTTCCCATGCTTGGGTGCAGTGTTCTAAGTTAAACTGCAGAAGAAGACAAAGTTTTGAGACTTTTAAATTTGTCGACTTCTATTTTGAGAACAGTTTATCAACCTATGTTTGATGAACATTTAAAACATTTTGATGATCCATTTGTTATCTTTACTATTCTTACCATAGACACTTCTAAGATATCCAATTCAGTCATAATGAGTGTAAATCAGGTCGGAGACTTCAAACAGAAAGTATGGTAGTTACAACTTAAGGGGACTAAAAAATTAAGAAAATTCTTTCATTTCACACGAAACAAACCATATATTGGTGTCGTCATTCAATTTTTGACTGGGTGCTGATTCCTGTTTATTTGTTCTGCTATATATTAATGAAGGGCGATCAACGTTACTACAAGGTCAAAACGTTTGCATATTTTCTATGTTTCGATTCTTCATGCAAAAACTTTTTAACCTAAGAAGAAAAAAGACTTTAGATAAATTAAAACAGATTATGGGCAGCCTGCTTTAATTAAACAAATACTTAGGTATTTCCTGTATTATTAGAGGGGTTTTAACAATCGTGACGAAAGGTTAAGTTTCAACTGTCTGATTTGGCACAACTATGCAAGACAGATTAAATGGATAAATTAATGCATTTTTACCCATAAACTTTAATCTCTCTGTAGGTATAACACTGTTACTTTATCAGCACAATCATTTAGTTTAGCACTTTTAGGAATTACAAAGAGCTTTGGTCATGTTTTCAGTTCCAGAGATATACATTTTAGTATTCTCTATCTAATGGTATTTTCGTGAAATTGAATGAATTATCTCGGATTTATTTAAAGAATTTTCCCTAATTAGCTACGCGTAAACTAATTACAAATGAATTATTATATGCCTATCTGTAATTTCCTGGGGAGAGTTTCCGTCTGCAGGATTGATTAAAATTCCTACTGCAGACATTTAAATTAAATCTAAGGGGTTATAAAACTTTGCTATTGAAATGATTAGGACTGTAATTATAGATTTATCAAATACGTATAGAAGTTATATCTTAGAAATACTGCTACATGACAAGTACATTCGTAAGAAGGATTTGATATAATATAGATTTTTGATATTAAACTTTTAGGAGATAAAGCAATGACGGGATGTGTAAAGTTGAAAATTTATTTGAAAAGCGCACAAGAAAAACTGACAATTGATGCAATAGAAGCTGGCCGTTTTAGAGTTCAACGAGATGCCGTAGTGTCTGCTAAATCAAAATTAAACTTTTTCGGCGTAACTGTATCAAATCGATTTTGACCTACATTTTTGACGAATGAAATTGTTAGATACAAAATCTCAACTGAAGAAGGGAGTTTGCCATTGGTTAAAAATGTTGCTGTCATGAAATGTAAGGGCAGACTTTTAATTGTTAGGTTAATTGCGTCTGAAAATAATGCAATAATAATAACATTACAGTCGTAAATTAAATTCAAAACGTTTAAACCGCGAAGAATTATACTAAATGGAATAAGTATGCAATAAATACGTCTAAATACTTTTCGTTTGGGGGAAATTATTTTGACACTTTTAGCATTAAACTCAACATTTAGTGTTTATAGCCTAATTATACCCCTACCACAAAATGGTGGGGGAGGGGGAGGGGCTGTACTGGAATCGATTTGTTGCGTCCGTTGGTCGGTTGGTCCGTCTCCACCTTGTCTGCTCCACCTTGTCCGCTCAATCAATCATATACTAATAGAATGATTTTCTTCAAACTTGACTTTGATCTTAATCTCAACATGGGAATATGCAGAACCCATGTTGCCCTTGTGTCGGGTCAAGGTCACACTGGAAGGTCAGATAATTTTCGTGTCTGCTCTGTAAATCCTATACCTATTGCAGAGTTTTCTTCAAACTTGGCTCAGATGTTCAACTCATGATAGCGATGTGCAGAACCATGTTGACCTTGTACCAGCTCAAGGTCAAGGTCACACTGGAAGGTCAGATAATTTTCGTGTCTGCTCTGTAAATCCTATACCTATTGCAGAGTTTTCTTCAAACTTGGCTCAGATGTTCAACTCATGATAGCGATGTGCAGAACGCATGTTGACCTTGTACCAGCTCAAGGTCAAGGTCACACTTGAAGGTCAAATTTTTAACAATGAATTATAAGACAAGGATTTTTTTTCTAACTTTGCCCAAAATGTTCATTTCAACAAAGCAATGTGCATAACCAAATATCTGGCAGTAAAAAAATACAATGTGTCTTGTTTGCTCTGTAAATGATTTACCCCTTGAAGGATTTTGTTCTTACTTGGCTGAAATATTCAACTCAGGGGCGGCTTGGTCGAATGGTTCACGCGTCGGACTAGTAGTCAAAGGATTGCTAGCTGCACGGGTTCAAACCCAGTCAGGGGCAAGCCGTTGTTTCCTTGAGCAAGAAACTTTACACTCATTGCTTAGTACTGGTTAGTTCCAGAAACGGATTGCTACACAATCGAACTAAAATAAATTTGGTATAAACTAAATATTTAACTCAACAAGGCAATGTGCAGAACCCATATTGCCCTTGTGTCAGCTCAAGGTCAAGGTCACACTGGAAAGTCAGATAGTTTTTTGTCCGCTCTTTAAATCCTAATACCCCTTGAAGGATTTTATTTAAACTTAGCTTAAATGTTTCCCTAATGAAGAAGATATGCAGAACTGGTGATGAACTTGTGTTGCCCTTGTACTAGCTCATGGTCAAGGTCACACTTCAACGTCAAATATTTGACAATCAAATGTAAAACGAGGATTTTTTACTTACTTGGCTGAATACATGATATTCTTTACTTTAGCTCGTAATTTCTTTGTTTTAGTAAATTTGCAAAATCAAAGGTTATTGTTACCTGTTTCCTGATCTGATGATTCAAAATTTATTCATTACCATTACCTGTAAAGTGTTATCTTTTTTCATCAAACACAACTATTTCATGCCACAAAAGTTATTCCCTTTTCTCTATATTCAAATATCCAAGTCACCTTCTATCAGTGACATTGGTGAGGTTATGAATCGCATTCAGCCATAGTTCTAGTCTGTTATGGAATTAGGACAGTGGATTACTATGCGCGTTTAATATCTGCCAATGCCCGAAAACTACACACTTATGGGGCATAAATTTTGTACTGATCTACACCAATCATCTTGTTTTTTTTAAGATAACTCTTATCTTGTTTCAGGTATCAAATGATTCTCCTTTCTGCTATAAATTGAAAGCTTCCCCAAAATCGTGCTTTTGAAATCGTAGACCAGAATGAAATACTTGTACAGCCTGTCAGATCTCATTTGGTGCAGTCTGTCTGAATCTGGGGATAACTATTTTCAAAATTTGCCAAACTATAATTAAATAAGCAGAGTGTGGAAGGACAAGATACACAGATGGATCACGGTAACCTTTCAGTTCCAAGATATAGTGTATGGCAAATATGAGGAGTTATCCAAATCAAGTATAACCGAAAAATAGTAAACTGTTCGTCTTTATCTAAGTACGATCAATATTATGTTTAGCATAACTATGCAATTCTTGAGGTTTTCGAGTGCACATTTGCCATCGATCTTCTAAACTCACACTACTATCAATCAGGGTTCGTGCGCATGACTAGACATTTAATTATGCATCAATTGCTGCCTTTCAGTTCCCTTCTAGGCGGATCAGTGTGATGCGATTGTCTGAGAAAAATCGGAAAAAAGCAAGTTGATTCGATTGTAATTCTAATCAGTCAGAATCTTATGCCTGTTTAACTTCGTCAGCAAGATTAATCGAGACGGAAACAAACAAATGCATTGGAATATTTCATTAGGGCTGTTTAATTTGAAATATAGGTTAAATTATTTAATTGAATGATGGTGGGGTTATTTTTTAAAGTGTCAGTTTTTTTTCTCCTAGAGTCTTTTTTTTTCTCAAGAAATGCTAAAGATTTTTGATATGAGAAACGACGTTTTGTGGTGATTTACCTCATTTACAAAAAAGTGTATTACACCACAAACAAATACTTCCCTTTCATAAAAATGAATACAATTGCTGAATCGCATATCAGTAGGCTAATAAAAATAGATAGTGCAGTATCTACTGATTTATTTGGTCCATATTGCTGCTGCGTTAAAATGAAAAATGTCCAGAAAATGTCTAGACTTCTCATTGTATTTATAACATGTCTGTATAAAGTATATATTTCGGGCGGAAGAGGTCATTAATTTTGTATCGTGTTATCAGTAGTCGATTTATTTATTCTCCAGTTCAGACTGCATTGGACTTTAAAATCAATCAAAGACTTGTCCAGTCTATTTTACAACACATACGCAAATGTTCATTGTAATATAGTAACTTTATTTTAAATTTGACACCAGAGAACTCTACAGAATATGTTCATGTATATAAATCAGATTTGGTTACAACCATTTATGTATATTTATTACCTGTTTTTTAATCTATGGTTTAAAATGTTATCTTTTGTACACGATATAATTGGGCTAGTCGTAACCTGAGGTCCTTTTGAACTTCAGCCCAAGTGCATTATAAGGCTCATTGCAAAACGATTTTGTCTCCTTTTAATTCAGTTCGAAGTCTGAATATTTTGCATTGAATCTTTCGTTCTCTTTGTCGTACCTTTAGATGTGCTTTGAATAGTTTTGAATAGTTTCCCATTCTCTAAGAGGAGTAACTCCATCTATATAAACAAAGATACTTTAGAATGAGATAATTGATTTTATAGCAGGTTGAAAACAAAACTACTTTAATCCTCTTGAAAATGTAAAACAGGTTTGAAACATTCCGTATTTTATGTTATTTGGCAAGAGCCAGACACGTCTTGCGCTGAAGACAACATTGTCTGTCAAACATGAGTTCTAAAATTTTAACTTAATGGCGATAAAAGACAAGTTTTCAAGTATTTTGAATTGGTGTGCCTCTAATAACTTTTTAGAAGAAACTCGTTTATAGAAGAATTATTCTTTGAATATAGTGGATGTGTATAGTTTTAATTCAGTTTAACAACTTGAACATTACAAATGATCTAATACGTACAATGTCAATATAGGTTATAGGTGTCAAACTATTATATATTGTGCGTTTTAAAGAAAGCTTCCACAAATAACTTTCAAGATAAAAGAATATATTTATTATGCATTTCACAGCAATTAATGCTCTATTTCCCCTCTTTTATGATTGTATCTGAAATTCATTGACGTCCATTCTAAATGACTTGTTTGAGAAGGCACACTGCAGTCGCATTGAATAAAAAAATAAAAAAGTTTGTTCGCCTTCTATGACCTGATACCTCTCATGTGACGTGTAAGTTATAGATTCATATCATAGCTTGAATTGCTTAAAAGACATGTTCAGTGTTTTTGTCGTGAACCGTTGTGTCATTTTTCTGGTACAGAATGTAGAAATAAATGTCTGATAAATGCAATGAAAAGAAAATTATTGTCCAATAAATGCAAGAACAAGAAAACTGACAAAAATTTTAGAATTATTTTGCGGAGAACACAGCCAAACTATCTAAATCTAAAATGTTTGTTGAATGCCCAGACACAAAAATTAAATTTTATACCAAAAGTAAAAATGTTTTTAAACCATCTGCCTGATAGTGTAACAACTATAACAACATTAGATAAGAAGTATTTTGGTAACATAATTTACATTAAATTTTAGTGATCACTTTTATAACTTTGCCTAAGATTTATTTAATCTGTTTCTGATTTTTGACTGAAATGATTTGACGTATTTTATGCAGATAAAGACTTTTTAGCTGGTGAATATGATGTGATATCTACCTAAAATTGATATTGAACGAGGCGATAGTTGTACTGTATACCGACTTGTAATAAATACAAAGGATAACAACTGTAGATATACTGTATACCGACTTCTTATAAATACAAAGGATAAAAGCTGTAGATATACTGGATACCGACTTGTTATAAATACAAAGGATAACAACTGTAGATGTACTGTATACCGACTTCTTATAAATACAAAGGATAAAAGCTGTAGATGTACTGGATACCGACTTGTTATAAATATAAAGGATAACAACTGTAGATATACTGGATACCGACTTGTTATAAATACAAAGGATAACAACTGTAGATATACTGGATACCGACTTGTTATAAATACAAAGGATAACAACTGTAGATATACTGGATACCGACTTGTTATAAATACAAAGGATAACAACTGTAGATATACTGGATACCGACTTGTTATAAATACAAAGGATAACAACTGTAGATATACTGGATACCGACTTGTTATAAATACAAAGGAAAACAACTGTAGATATACTGGATACCGACTTGTTATAAATACAAAGGATAAAAGCTGTAGATGTACTGGATACCAATTTGTTATAAATACAAAGGATAACAACTGTAGATATACTGTATACCGACTTGTTATAAATTTAAAGGATAAAAGCTGTAGATGTACTGGATACCGACTTGTTATAAATACAAAGGATAACAACTGTAGATATACTGGATACCGACTTGTTATAAATACAAAGGACAACAACTGTAGATATACTGGATACCGACTTGTTATAAATACAAAGGACAACAACTGTAGATATACTGGATACCGACTTGTTATAAATACAAAGGATAACAACTGTAGATGTACTGGATACCGACTTGTTATAAATACAAAGGATAATAACTGTAGATAAAGTGGATACCGACTTGTTATAAATACCAAGGACAATAACTGTAGATAAAGTGGATACCGACTTGTTATAAATACAAAGGACAACAACTGTAGATATACTGGATACCGACTTGTTATAAATACAAAGGACAGTAACTGTAGATATACTGGATACCGACTTGTTATAAATACAAAGGATAACAACTGTAGATATACTGGATACCGACTTGTTATAAATACAAAGGATAACAACTGTAGATATACTGGATACCGACTTGTTATAAATACAAAGGACAACAACTGTAGATGTACTGGATACCGACTTGTTATAAATACAAAGGACAACAACTGTAGATATACTGGATACCGACTTGTTATAAATACAAAGGATAACAACTGTAGATATACTGGATACCGACTTGTTATAAATACAAAGGATAATAACTGTAGATGTACTGGATACCGACTTGTTATAAATACAAAGGACAATAACTGTAGATATACTGGATACCGACTTGTTATAAATACAAAGGATAATAACTGTAGATATACTGGATACCGACTTGTTATAAATACAAAGGATAATAACTGTAGATAAAGTGGATACCGACTTGTTATAAATACCAAGGGCACTAACTGTAGATTATTGGATACCGACTTGTTATAAATACAAAGGAAAATAACTGTAGATATACTGGATACCGCTTTGTTATAAATACCAAGGACAATAACTGTAGATATACTGGATACCGATTTGTTATAAATACCAAGGACAATAACTGTAGATTATTGGATACCGACTTGTTATAAATACCAAGGACAATAACTGTAGATATACTGGATACCGATTTGTTATAAATACAAAGGAAAATAACTGTAGATAAAGTGGATACTGACTTGTTATAAATACCAAGGACAATTACTGTACATAAAGTGGATACCGACTTTTTATAAATACCAAGGACAATAACTGTAGATAAAGTGGATACCGACTTGTTATAAATACAAAGGACAATAACTGTAGATGAACTTGATACCGACTTGTTATACATACAGAGGATAATAACTGTAGATATAGTTGATACTGACTTGTTATAAATACAAAAGATAATAGCTGTAGATGAACTGGATACCGACTTGTTATAAATACAAAGAACAATAACTGTAGATATAGTAGATAACGACTTGTTATAAATACAAAGGACAGTAACTGTAGATATAGTGGACACCTCTAGCGCCCAAAAAGATGTCGATTGCCTGTCATTCAAGTTGTCACGAGGCTTTATTCTACATGTACAGTTCAGTTTATAATGCCCGTAGTTATTCTAGCTATTTTGCATAACTCTACCCACATACCACATGTCTCGCGCTGTTCATATCAAAGAAAATAAGTCACTTATTTTTTCATACAGATTATTTTATGGGATATATTTTTCAAATTTGAACTGAATATGGCCTCTCTAATTGAATAAGAAACTAGGGCAAACTGTAACTGTAAATATACTTGATACCGACTTGTTATAAATACAAAGGACAATAACTGTAGATCTCTCCTCGTACTGGATACCGACTTGTTATAAATACCAAGGATAATAACTGTAGATATGGTGGATACCAACTTGTTATAGACAGTAACTGTAGATATACTGGATACCGACTTGTTATGAATTATGCATCTGATGCTTTTAATATATGAAAGCAGTTTAATATGAAAATGTTAATATGTCCGTGTCAGAAAGAGCTCGGAATTAACTGTTTATTTCACCCTGTATTAATTATGTTGTATGAAGAATGTATGTTCTTGTTAGTTTTTATTTTGCGTTCTGATATTATTCTCATAAGTCATGCCGGTAAAAAAATTGGGACAATATTATGTCTACTAAACAGGAACAGTTGTCAGTAAGTCTTGATTAGTATGTATTTTGTTATATTGCGTCAGTGTATTCAAAAGAATGTTTAATATGTATTTTGTATATTGGTGAGCAACACATACATTATATTATATTGCGTTAACTTTGTGTATATTGTCCGCTGACCTTTGTACTGATAAAAAGAAACTGGATAGGCATCCAAACACATTTATTCATCATTTTCACGAATACCATAGTCATGTTAATTACTGCTAAAATATAATACAATTCGTAATATATATTTCATTCATTTTAAACAAGTTTGACTGACCGACGATTTGCAAGACTTTGATGGGTAACATGCCTGAAATATACTTCGACTTTGCATGGAATTGTGTTATTGAAAATGTAAAGAATTTGCATCACCTTTCACGTATTTGAAATAAAGTTTACTATCCAGGATAAATTTAACGATGGAATGTTCAGTTCTTGTCATACATAACGCTTACTGTTCTACAATATTCAGCATCTTCATTATTTGCTCGAGAAGTCGGTGTGATATGTTCAGATCTTATCATAAGACAAGATTGGGGGAAAAAACATTATCTCTTGTACGATTCTCAGTAAGTTGCTAGATAAGTCAAACTTGAGATCAATTTTCTTGGGATTGATTTGACCTGGGTCAGATATTCGACGTTCCCGTCATTTTTTTAATCTCGTAAAGTATATTCAGTTGGAAAATCACTAGAATCTAGTGTTCACTATCACTAGTGTTTGCTATTGTATGTGGATGGGCTACCATCATAACATTAAAAAGCATTACAGCTGCGTTCATGAGAAACCAAGTACAAATGTTGCATCCAGGTGTTTATACCTGAGAACCGTTTGATTGAAAAACGATTTGCCTATCTGAGAGAGCTAAGATTTCTTAAATATCTTCTCGCCAATGAATTTGTCTAATGTATGCATTTCGATTTTCCTTAAAAGCTCCTTCAAAGTTGTATGAATTTCTTTCGTTCTGGCAGTCCTGTATTGGTTCTCAACAGTCAGCATAATATTTAGGAGCCCTAGGGTTCCCAGTGATAATACAATTCAGTTGAAAAAGAAACCCTTCGGCAAACTATAATAGTTATAACAGTTGTAGGGTTGGAATGTAGATAATACGGGTTGACAACCTCGATTCACCCTCGGTTTTAGACAAATTCACCTTAGTGTTCGTACAAATGTGTTTACGCCAAGGGCATCTTTCTATTTCAATAAGAACCTCTAAGCCTGTAAATATTTTAAACGATAACCATTTCTTTTTTTTCTCTAGATTTTAAATCTCGAGTGCTCAAATTTATCAGCCGACAAAAAGACGTCTGTTTGAGAAATGTAAATATGACCGTTTTCCAGTACAGACTCACCCTCTAACTTCTGTGATCGAAACACTATCAATCAGATTTTATGCGCATGGCTTGACTTCAATTATTCATTTATTGGTCCTTTCTGTTCTCTTCCAGTCGGATTTGCACGATGTGCCTGTCTGAAAATCGAAAAGTTATTCAAGATGTATTCAGTTGTATTTTGTCTGAATCTTGAATCCATTTATCCTGCAGTAAGTAAGCATTGCTAATCGAAATGTAAACACTCGTTGCATGCGTGCATTACATCATAATATTTTATTTCGGAAAACATTACTGATTGTAAGTAAATACGAATATGCCGGTTCGTGCAATGTTGTCAGATACAGGCTGCTTCATTGTAAAAGAAACTTATGATAGTGTATTTTTTCCGTCAAAATTAGCAACATGGTTACAGATACGGCGTTGTGGTGTGAGCATTGTTTCATAACTCAAGACGGGAAACAGCTAAATGTCATAATTAGTATAAATAATGTAAAAATTGATGTGTGCATCTGCTTAAATTTCTCGTTGAAAGCATATATACTTTTATGAATTTTTAAGATATTTTCATATATCTGAATGCTTTAACGTATATATAAGTTTTAAAATCAAATATTGTTGACAGTAAAATAAATAGGTAAAATTGTCTAAAGTTTTTCTGATTGTCTGGTTTTCAAAATATAAAATTATACCCATATTGTTAAGTTCTCCTCTTATCCTGCTGAGTCGTAATTTCAAACTATATTCTTGTGCCTTGAAATTATTAGGATATATCATGGACAGTTTTGTCTACATACACGGCCTAGACTAGTTAAGTCACAAATGCATGATATTTAGTTTGTTTTCCGAATAAGTCGAATTACAATACAATAACCGAGTAAGGGTAAATAAAATGTAAAGTAATGATTAAAATGTTCAATTTACCGGTAAATGAAACAATATATTCTGAGAGTTATTGGAAACTTTAGTACGGCTTCTATCACAAAGAAACAGTTAACACACAGCGCACACTCTTTTCAAATAATAATTTCTCAAATACTGCAAGAATACTGCGGAAGTAGGTCATTGATCATATATATTTGTTATGCACAAAGAGAGAGAGAAGGGAGAGAGAAGGGAGAGAGAGGAGGGAGAGAGGGTGCAGACATTGACATTGCAAATTACTCCTCCGAAAGATGATATCCGACACAGGTCTTCCTCTTTGTCTTCAGAAATCTCATTTCTTCATTGTGCGTATTCACACGACATACACTATGTCCACCATAAAGGAGCTATTAACTCCAGTCGTCTGGTAAACACACTGCTAAAACAAAACATTAACTCACTGACAGATAATAAATGGGTATATCATTCTTGCTTAAACATTTTATTTATCAAATGCATATAAATTTTGCCTCATCGAATTAGTTAGATGGGCCAGTAGCCACTGGGGTCTTTGAATTGATAAATAAGTTTGTTTATTGAAAGGGAATAGCCTCTTTCAAAGGCATGTCTCGCTCTAAAACCATTAGCTTTTGAATACTCATTGCCTTTGGTATTTGAGTCGAAGATCTGGATTGAAAGAAACAAAAAAATGCAAAAAAATAATATCGTATCATAAAGCCTGTACTTTGGTGTAGGCAAAAGTGAGCTAAATTTGTTTTGGGTTAATTTGGTCTAGATAAAGTTAGACTTTTATTCTTTTGATGTAGAACATAAGTAGTTTCCTCCAGAGTCCTAGACAGTAATTTATTTTGATTATAGGGGTTTATACCACTTTGAATATTAGAAAGCATCAAAAGTATATATAGGCGGAATAGGAATGGATGATTAATTTTGCATCTGGGTTTCAATAGACGTTCAGAGGTTTTAGATAGGTTTGCATAGAACGTATTGCAATGCACATGTACATAGAAATGGCAATTAAAACTTTGTAATTGTGAGGTTAAAGATTTTAAACTACTCAAAGTACGATTCGATTAAACTCCAGTTTCTTTGCTAATAAACAAGTTTCAAAAATCATTCTTTTCTGTTTAAGGTTCCCTGAAGCATTATTATTTCAAGATATGAGTTAACTTGCTGACTGAGCGTAGTTCAGCAAGTCTTGGGAGATCTGTAAACAAAAGACCATACGCATTCTCATCTTTTAAAACAGCGTGTATGCCTTTGCTGACATTTCATTCAGATCGTTCAGGGGCACAAACTTTATGAATTAATATAAATGAGCAAACTATTCAACTCTGCAAAACTATAAATACAAGCATGTGTTATGTTTTTCAAATTGCAATATTGGCAAAAGGCGGAAAGTCTAACATTGAAGTAAACATTGCAAGTCATAAAACAGCTGCAAAATTTAAATTTAATGGCAGTAAAAAAGAGAAATTATTGCACAGTAAGTGAACAGTTTGCAAGAAAATGCTATATTTATGTAATGTTTACGTCGTTGAAAATGCGTGTTGATAATATTCAAGGAGCACAGTTTCAATTAGGTCTAAATACATTTATCCTGTTTATGACTGTTCTGTGGGTTCAAACAAGTACGTGCGCCGAAAGTGTTAGATGTTGAAAATCACTGATGAATCATACCTCTGATGGGGTTGCAACCAACAGCCTACTGCTAGGGAGTCTGGCACTCAAATACTTCGACTTCTGCTCTTCCATCTAGTTTTGATACATAATCTGGACGAAATAAATTTTTAAAAATACATTTAATACTTTAATATGAAATACGTACATAAATTTTATTTTGATACGAATTTGAACATTTTTATAAGTGCAGCTTAAGTGAACACTTTTTACTAAGATGCATTTTTTTCCAATTGAAATGTACTATATTTTTCAACATCTTATTTTCAGAAATATTTTTTTTCTAGTTTTTTTAGTCTGAATATGTTTTTTTAATATCAGCATCTATGATATCATTAGTAAATATTTCATTTCCATTAAAATGTATTGTTTTTATTTATTTTTTAATACTTTTTTCTCAAGCATAAAATTATGTCTAAATCTAGGTGCAAACGATCCCAAAGGTCTTCTCTGATAAGCATTAGGTAAGGATGTACTAACATACAATTAAGACAGTTATTATCTTTGAATGCATACCTCTTTACTTGTTTATCATTGGGTAGCGGCATGAGAGAATTCCCAGGTGAATCCAGATTAAAAAAAACGAGAAATTGAAGTATTTTTCTGTCGAAAAAGAGCAATGATTATCTAATTTGATTAATGCAATAATAGTTTATATGATTCAATTTTAAGCAAACGCTTATAATTTCTTATAATTGATTGCTTTGAAATATGATTCTAGTCCATGTATAGGTGTCTGATCATATTGTACTGTGCACGATTAAAGCATAATGCTATTGACAAATGTGAGATACCATCATTATCGAATTATCACACACTTGCACCTGGGAAACTAATGCTGGCGCACGTTTGGTGCTATGCTGTCGCATGCTTGGTGCTGGGAAACTAATGCTGGCACACGTTTAGTGGGCTCGGAATCTAATGCTGTCGCACGTTTGGTGTTTGGAAACTGATACTGTCACAGATTTGGTGCTGGGAAACTGATTCTATCGCACGCTTGGTGCTGCGAAACAAATGTTGTCACAGATTTGGTGCTGGGAAACTAATGCTGTCGTAAGCTTGGTAACTTATGCTGTCACACGTTTGGTGCTGGGAAACTAATGCTATCGCACGCTTGGTGCTGGGAAAGTAATGCTGTCACACATTTGGTGCTTGGAAATTAATGCCGTCGTAAATTTGGTGCCGGGAAACTTATGCTGCCGGATGCTTTGTGCTAGGAAACTAATGCTAGTGCGCGCTTGGTGTTGGGAAACTAAGGCTTATGCACGTTGGGTGCTGGGAGACTAATGCAGTCGCATGTTTGATGTAGGGAAACAAAGATTAGCACACGTTTGGACCTTGAAAACAAATGCTGTTGCATGTTTGGTGCATGGAAACAAATGCTGTCGTAAGCTTTGTTCTGGGTAACTTATGCTGTCGCACTTTTGGTGCTAGGAAACTAATGCTGTCGCGCGGTTGGTGCTGGGAAACTTATGCTAGCGCATATTTGGTGCTGGGAATCTAATGCTTTCACATGTTTGATGCTGGGAAACTATTGCTGTCGCACGTCTGGTGCTGGAAAACTAATGCTGTCGCCAATGGTAACTCTTCGTAACCAAGCATTAAATTTACAGCAGATGCCTGCATTTCAAACCTAGACTGAAAATTTATCAAGTTAATGGGCTTTAATGCATTCGGTTTATGACAACAGAAAAATGGTTAGAAATTATTAAACGTTCATAACGGAGAGAAGTAGATGAATTCCAAGAACATTTAATAGTTTTTTATCATTATTTTAAAAGCTATTTATTAGAAAAGATGTATAACGGTTATACAGAAACGATTCAATTTTATTTTGTTATCGTTACTCCCAACATTGCGTCTCATTTTCATACAAAAATTAGAGACATTAAGAACGAGCTACAACAGCAAGAGAAATTGATTTCGACGGCTAAAGATCCCTAACTAAATTTTACTTTGGTCTGGGTTACACGTTCTTCATTCCGCTCTACGGGAATTCCCAGCTTAACAATAGAAAATGGTATATATTTGGCTTTTATGGAGAAGCCATCATATGCGGTATTTGGGATCGTTACTGTAAAGGGTTGATGAAAAATTGTTATAATACATCCAGTGTATTTTATGTTAAATTTACTACGAGACCGTTTGCATAAGTTGATAAATTTGTCTGCAAGTGCTTAGGTTTCTATTAGTTTTGCTCTGCATATAGAAATGGTATGGACATATTTCCCCGTGACTGTTATCACGTTCCATTGCTTATACAGTGTTTAAAAAACCAGTTATTGTGTGCCATAAGAAAAAAAGTGCTGAGGAAGAAAGTTTCAGGCAAGCCTTTGTCATGAGAAAGCACATTTTGTTTTGAAAGTATTGGTTTGCAATATATAATTCAAAGACGTCGCATTTCCAGACTCATTAATTTATCTCGTTTAAGGGTTTGATTGACGCGTTAATAATTATATACTAAACTTGTAATGTATATCCAAAACAGATACATACTACATCTCTCTTCACGGCTTAATCAAAACGTTGACTGTGCATTTTCGGCAAGTTTTAGAAACAATGAATTATGGTCTAAATAACTATGCCGGAAGAATATACAATAATTTATTTAATACCTGTGTAATTTTGGAGAACTGCAACTTTTAAAAACAATAACAAACATAAAATTAATTTAAAAACAAACTTAACTTATATAGAATAAATCAATTAAAGCCAGGATTTAAATGACAAACTTTCAAATGTGAACCATTTAGCATAATCTTAGTAAAACAAGGGTTTTTCGCAAATATTTCTGAAATCATAAAGTTTTTTTCTTGTTCTTAAAAATTAAAAATCAGTGGGAAATAAAGAAAGAACGTCAGTAAATATATAGTGGTATCATTTCTAGATTGTAAGTAGAACAATCTTTAGTTGCCGAATGTCGTAACTTTTAGAATAAAAATTTTAAAAAGTAGATACAATTGCACTTAAAAGTTAGTATGCTTAGCTACATGAAATAGACTTGAAATTATTTTTACAGGATTACCTGAAGATTTGGATGAGTTTAAATCCTTCTTAACAAAAGGGTTATAAAACTCATTTCAGTTGACCCTAAAGGGGTCTCAAAAAAGCTTTTGTCAGTTTAGATTGTTTAAATATCGACGGTTATTTGTGTAATTTTCAGCATCATTCTTAAAAACATTGGGTAAATATCAGATTATATTACAGCCATTACAGTACAAATACAAGATCAATATCAGATTATATTACAGCCATTACAGTACAAATACAAGATCAATATCAGATTATATTACAGCCATTACAGTACAAATACAAGATCAATATCAGATTATATTACAGCCATTACAGTACAAATACAAGATCAATATCAGATTATATTACAGCCATTACAGTACAAATACAAGATCAATATCAGATTATATAACAGCCATTACAGTACAAATACAAGATCAATATCAGATTATATTACAGCCATTGCAGTACAAATACAAGATCAATATCAGATTATATTACAGCCATTGCAGTACAAATACAAGATCAATATCAGATTATATTACAGCCATTGCAGTACAAATACAAGATCAATATCAGATTATATTACAGCCATTGCAGTACAAATACAAGATCAATATCAGATTATATTACAGCCATTGCAGTACAAATACAAGATCAATATCAGATTATATTACAGCCATTGCAGTACAAATACAAGATCAATATCAGATTATATTACAGCCATTGCAGTACAAATACAAGATCAATATCAGATTATATTACAGCCATTACAGTACAAATACAAGATCAATATCAGATTATATTACAGCCATTGCAGTACAAATACAAGATCAATTTCAGATTATATTACAGCCATTACAGTACAAATACAAGATCAATATCAGATTATATTACAGCCATTACAGTACAAATACAAGATCAATATCAGATTATATTACAGCCATTACAGTACAAATACAAGATCAATATCAGATTATACAAATACAAGATCAATATCAGATTATATTACAGCCATTACAGTACAAATACAAGATCAATATCAGATTATATTACAGCCATTACAGTACAAATACAAGATCAATATCAGATTATATTACAGCCATTACAGTACAAATACAAGATCAATATCCCTTGAACTTATTTGATCAGGGTAAGATATTTGACAAGGAGCATTTTTGTCTGAATTTTCCATGAATCAATTCAACTAAAGTTGTTCAACTGTTAACTTCGCTTTCGTTGAATAATACATACAAGGTGTAATGTATGACAACTGTCTTAGATGTAATATTAAATATGTTATAAAGAATGCATCAGACTGTTTCATTGCTTCACTTTCTCTCTCACACAGAATACATAACAATACAATTTTGACAGAAGGAATTTAAATGTCACTCTTTATATCATATTGCATTTGCTTTATGATATAAACGACGCAAAGCCTCGCTTATGCAATAGTTCATATTTAATGCATTCACTTAATAAAACCTTCTTGGATAAAAGAGTACTATCGATTTTGAGGACTGATTCATGATTCTTTCATCATTTAGAAGGAAATGTGTTGAAAGAGGCGCTTGTCTGTAATGACAAATGTGTCGAATTAAAACCAAACTGGCTTCACTAAGCACGCAATAAGCGTAAAGTCAAGTTTATACCCAAATTAATGGCTTACTGCATTGTTGAATGTAATCAGAAATATTTATGCATACTTTTCTTGGCAATATTTTCGAAGGATTCTGATGATAACGGTAAGCCAAATTTATACCAAATCAGTACAACAGTACAAAAAAAACTAAATGCAGTTGTTGTTTTTTATCCCTGTTGTCCTGAAATGACAATTTTGTTTTGAAAGATTCCAATTCAAGCTGTTAAATATCCTCGGAAGATTACTGCCCATTACCTCGTAACTGGCCTTCGGCTTGTTACTTTAAGGGTAAGACAGTTCGATATTTTTGCTGGTTTCATTCTACGATCAGTCTGATTCAAATCAGCTCTAAATAACGCTCTGCTATGAGGATCTGAACGTCACCAAAAGAAGGTCAACTTCTTATTTCAATCAGCCAATCAGTACCTAGCTTTCAAGTTTTTGACGGTGAATCAGTTTCTATTTTTAACCATTTGAAAGCATATGAAAAAAATCTATGTTTAAGTGGGATCCCAAATAACTCAGTAGTTTTCTGTTATAAATGTCAAAGTTAATTGGAGAAATCTTGTAAAATGTTGAGATAATTGTATGTGTTGAAAACTTTCCAGTAGCTTTTGACATATGATGGATACTGCATGTGCACCAAAATAAACAGGCCCGTTTACAGTACTTGAATATTTTCGTCACCATGCCCATACTCTAATTAATATTCATTTAGTAAATACAAACCGAAACTTTGATAAACTTGTACTAATCGAAGGAGAATTCATTTGTCCTACAAAACATGCTTAAGAAGTTTACACACTCAACATTAACACGCCATGTGTACAGGTAAACAATACAAACGCGTCAAAAGATGCAGTCTCATTGGCTGGGATATAAATAACAATTCTGGAAATCCAGATTTTCAAGAAGAAAGAACTGAATGGGTCGCCTTCAGATCAAACTGTAGTTAGATCGTGTACTTCAGTTAGATTGAGTGTACGAATAATGATTTGGTAACAGAAATCATTAATTTGATTTATTTATGTTGTTGTTGTTGAACAAACTGTTTTAGCTGTTGTCTATGGTAAACTATTAGAGAAGCGCTCACGTTTGTCAAGAAAATGTTTTGAAGATAGACGTTAAGGTAATATCTTAACGTGCATTTATTCTCTTCTTATTGATGCCGCTATTATCAAACTCCACTTCATGGATAATTGTGACATTTTGTTCTAACGCGTCTTTTTTCTATTTTCAGGTTTTACTGGGACCTCTTTATGTTGGTGTTACTGATAGCTAACCTCATTATACTGCCCGTAGCTATCTCATTCTTTAACGATGATCTCAGTACACAGTGGATCGTTTTTAACTGTATAAGTGATACCGTCTTCTTCTTTGATATACTTATCAATTTCCGCACAGGTATGTAAAATATTTTGTCAGACCTAACTGCTAGTGTCCAAAGTCCCAGGTGCCCACAGTCCATTGGTATTGCCAATACTGTTAGATAAGAATCCCTAATCTTGATGCCAGAGAGTGTATGCGAGGAGTTAAATGTTTCTGAAATGACGTTCACTGAACTAATTGTTTTAAGTATTGACAGTTCAGTACAGTTTTCAAAAACAAGAACATACAATGTCTTCACACCAAAAAGGCTCTTTCAGTCAACGGTTTTGTGACACCAAAGACGTTATCTGTATCTTAAGTATATTTAGTTTAAACATTAGTTAATTTTACCGAAAGTTTAGTTTAGATATTTGTCAATTTATTGTGAACTAGTGACATAGAATTTAGGGTATTGAAATACAGTTATATGAAGTTAACAGTAACCGTAAATTTTCTGTTTTCTTGTACCTACCTTTTTTAAGTGGTCGATTTAGTGTCCAACTAATAATTTGCTGAATGCTTGCCATACCAGAAAAAGCGCTACCTAGTTAAGTGGCTTAAACTTCAATAATTCTATGTTTCTTTTTGATTAAGATAATCGGCCTTCACAAGATTACTTTTTATGCCCCCGAAGGGAGGCATATAGTAATGGCACTGTCTGTCCATCCGTCCGTCTGTCATGTAAAATCTTGTCCTCGCTTCGTCTACAAAACCGCTTGAGGGATTTCATTGAAACTTAACAGGAGTGTTTGTCACTAAGCCTAGTTGTGCATATCATCAGGAGATTCCGCTCGGATTGTTGTGGCAGAGTTATTGGCACTTAGTCATTTTTTTACTCTAACTTCTATATTAAAATCTTGTCCACGCTTCATCTCCAAAACCATCGTAGGATTTCATTGAAACTACACAGAAATGCTTGTTACCAAACCTAGGTGTGCATATCGTCAGGATTTTCTGGGCGGATTATTTTTGGCAGTGTTATGGGCCCTTAGTCATTTTAGCTCCACTTTTCGAAGAAAAAAGGTGGAGCTGTTGTCATGACCCCCTCGTTGGCTTCAGTTAACCTTTTTGTTAAGGTCCATTTCTCAGAAACTATCAAATCTATTTATTTCAAATAAGAAATACATGTTCACTAGCAAAATACGACACCATTTCTCAAGGGCAGATAACCCTCAAATTTATTTTTGCAACGTTATGCCCCTTTTCTAAACTTAAAATTTTTTGGTTAACCTTTATGTTAATGTCCATTTCTCAATAAGTGTCAAAGATATTCCATTCAAACTTGGAATACTTGATCACCAGCAAGAACCCTGCAAAGATTGTTGGTACCCATGTCCCTGGGGATCAAAATTAGCCCCTACTCCAGGGGTCACTTGATTTTGCTTATACTTAAATATAAGGAAAAGTCTTCTTAAGCCTAGAAATAAACTTTAACTTACATAGGATGGGTAAGTACTTCCCCTCCCCCTTCCTCCAATCTCCCCTCTGCTTGGAGACCCCCCTCCCAGCCTTTGGATTACCCCCCCCCCCCCCAATAATTTTTTTTTCATTAAAATTATCTTTTTATAAAATATGTAGGTACATGAATCCCTCCCCCCCCCCACCGCCCGCACCATGTATGAGATCCCCATTTTCATTTTTTTCTTTTAAATATATAGGTATGAAGTGACTTTACTTCCCCCCATGGGCATTACCCACCCCCAACTCCCCTCCAAAAAAATTGTTTTTTAAATATGTAGATATGAAGTTACTTTACCCATCCCCCTCTCCAACCCCGGCAAAACAAATTCTTTTTTCTCCCATATTGGGAAAGACCTTCTTAAGCTTTGAAATAAACTTTTTTTATAAACCATTTTTTTCCATTATTTTTTTAAATACATATGTACTTGACTCCCAAATACATGGGGACCCCCTCTCCTACCTCCCCACCACGTTACTTCCCCCCCCCCCCCCAACCACCCCCAAATTTTTTTTCATCTTATATGACTAGGTACTTGCCCCCACTCAAATATTTTTTTCACTTGGGCCTCATGTTTGACTTGGCTTATAATTTATTATCCAGCACTGAGAAAAGTGGAGCGTGCTGTCTGCGGACAGGTCTTGTTTACTATAACCTCTGTATTAAAATCTTGTCCAAGCTTCATCTCCAAAACTGCTTGGGGGATTTTATTGAAACCAGAATGTTTGTCACCAAACTTTGTAATATATAAAACACCAGTAGGGGTTGGGAATAAAACAATAGTGTTCATATTCAAGACCAAACTCACAGTTTTCTATTTCATTAAATAATTATGTCTTCAACCTTCATATAAGAATCTGAAGCAGAAAAACATTGCTTTACCATTTACCTTCAGTTCATGCTCTATTTTTTGTCTGATCTCTTTTTCACAGGCATATTCAATTATATATTTACACCAGGTTCAATTCAAAGCTACATTTCGGGGGCATATGTCAATTTCCAGTGACAGCTCTTGTTTTTTTCTTTTTTCTGTGTTTGGTGAAAGATAATGTTTCATTCTTGAGAAAAAAAGGAATTAATCACATGCTGTAACATCGAATATTCAGGTCGAAGAAAAAACGTCAATACAAAACAAAACAAATTGAATGTTGCGCAGTTCACTGACAGAAAATTAAGGTTTTTCTGTTTCCGCAGTGAATCAAGTAGTAGTTTTTAAGAGGTGTGAAGGCTGCTGCAAGAGCAAATTATGTTCGCTCGAGAATTGACTGCAGAATATTCATCTTTTTTATAACAAAACGTAAGAGAGGAGATTTTGATCTTTCTTTATAATTCTGTTTCAAGTAGTGTACAATTATTATCAGCTAATATTTTTTTGTGGAATTTAGCTGTCGAAGCTGTTGTAAAAACTTGAATTTTCAAAATGTGTTTTTGGCTTAGCTCCCTTTGAAAAATATTTACTTCGCATCGATGATGGTCCATCGTTCATCTATTGCCTGCTCGTCGTGCAAAGTTGATTTCCTCTGAAACTCATTGAGCAAATATAGCTGAAACTTACACAAAACCATTCTTTTAGAAGTCTTTCTGATAATTAGTTTTTAGCATTTTCTAGTCGTTCTCTACCAGATCCGCTCCAATGCTGTTTCTATAGCAAAAACTGGCCCTGCCCAATGGTAAATGGTCAGTAATTTTACTTATAGTAATTACACGGATATCTGTTTTTAAATATTGTTTCGAACCACTTGACGTAATGCTTTCATATTTTAGATGTTTAATTGTCTTGTAGATGTTTAAACAACTTGCAAAAGGTAAACCTTCCGATGTTATGTTTTATTTCATATTTATTATTACCAAAATACTTAAAGAAGGAAAATATATAATGCTTTAGGATTTTGTGTCTGAAATTGTAAAGGAAACACTGAAGACAGGCTGGCTTCTTTTTCACAAGTTGTAAAATATGTAAAATTGTCGAATGACAATGACGTTTTCTGATTGACAATAAGAAAAAAAACATTTGTTTTGTTTTTTATATAACCTAGGCCCTATGCATAACGAGTAAAAGATATATTTGTCAAAGATTCTATCTTGTCACAAAAAGCACAACATATTGCTTTGATTGAGAAGATTCCGATACCACTGTTGCTCTGCTGAGCATCAGAAAACGTTTTTAATCTCCTCATTAGGAGTGTCATTTCCTTAACAGCTAAGAAAAATATTAGTAAATGACGTGTTAAAAGAACATTTATTCTTATTCACGTCTCCTAAGACATTTGCAAGTATCGAAGGAAAATCTGCTTACATCATTGCTCTGAAGTGATATCTGCTCTCTATAGTAATCGCAACGTAAGAAGGTACTTGTCTGAACAACTTCCAACAAACAATTAGCGTTCTGTGTTCTTTGATAAAAGGTAGCCTTGACTGACATCTGCTGTTTATCTTTTTTTAAATTGTAAGGTTGACGACTGACGTGAACAGCTTTTTTTTACTTGCTTGTTTTAAAACAAAGCTAAATATAAAAGGAATGATCAAAAATGTTGTTACAAGTTTTCATAGTAGTATGAAAATTTACCTACTACGTATTAAAAATTGAACGCATTCATCAAAAAGCAAGCTAATGTCTTCTAAAACTGTTATTTATTAGACATCTGTGATGAATGTGTGATCAGAGTTTTTGATAAAATAACGCATCTTAGGCCCAGTGGCTTGAATTTCAACTACATTTTTGTAAGACAATTATATAACGTATAAAATATCATAGTAGGCAAAAATAATTAACTTATGGTTAATATAAAATTGTCACGGTTTCAAGAATGGAAGGCTTAAGAAAAATTCAGGGCTACAAACCAAACAGATAGCATTGAAGTAATATTCAAGAATTATTGCTATGTCCGAGATAGAAGAATGACTGTAGATGAATGTGCGAAAAAATTCTAGGTCCTAAGAAAGTCGTGTATTAGCTGATTTTTAAACAGTCTGTGACACTCTACTTTCATCATCTTTGTTTTGACAGCCAACGTGTTCTCATGTCAGATTGATTTTGAGAAACCTTTGAACCAACATGTTTCTGCAAGAAATAAAACTAATAACTAAATGATTCACTTTTAACTGAGATTTTATCAAGTCTGACCACCAGCGATACTTACAGATTTACTGCCTGTTATCAGATGTCATGTTTTTTATATACATTCAAAAGCTGTTGGTGTAGAGTTTAAACTTAAACATTCATAATTAGTATTAACATAACTTTTTATTAAGGTTTCGACACTAGAGAAAATATGGTCAAATGCAAATATGTAATTTCTGCTTTTATTCCACTGGACTTGGTTACTTAAATTAGGTTATATAACAACTCAATGAAAATGAAGCGGAATTTCTAAGTGTCAAATATGGACCTTCTCCCCTTGTACAAGCTATGTATCTATATTAAAAACGCTTTTTTGATACCAGACAGACAAATTGTATAACATCATTATTGGCCAGTGTCCTATCTGATTTATTAAGACAGATATTTTCCGATACACCAACTAAATTTGCAATAATTTCTTGCTTTAAGAGGCGGAATAAGATTGCACAGTGAAGTGTATTGCTTAAGCCGTTAATAGAAACATTAGAGTCCTGAATTATTTATTGGATTGTCCTATATAGTTTTGTTGTTGTTGTTGTTTTGTCTCTAGAAAGATGTATGTTTAATCAAGTTGCCGAAAATGTCTTGGTGTTTTGTAGGAGAAAGGTAATGCATAATAACTGTGCTGAAAAGAGTTTGCTCAGCGATATTGATATAATTGTAGTAGCACAAAAAAATAAAAAGAAAGATCAAGAAAGTTTAGCTCATTGTTTTTATGAAGCATTACATTCACTTAATTTCCTAGCCTACTTAGGTAAACGAAACCGAATCAAACTTAAAAGAAATGCCAATGGATAGGCAAAACATACAGGCGGACTTACGATAATATTAAGTTTACAAATGATAGAGAGTGGTGACAGTGTTTTTGAAAACACTTCAGTAGATGTGTTGAAACGAGTAAAAACGTGTCGTTATTAGACATTCAATTTGGTGAGCTCATTTTAAACACAACACGTAGTTGATTATTTTATACTTTGATGTTATCATACTATTAATTTGAAAGCCAACATATCAACTGAATTCGTTTTATCTGTTTAACGTCTAAATATTTCATTTTATCAAGAACTAAATTCAGAATTGCTTATGTTATCAAAATGATACTGCATTAGTTATATTGACAGTTCCGAATATATGTGTGTTTATTCAGAAGAAAATATGATAGTCACAGAATTTTTTTCTCGTTAATTAAATAGGTGAATTAATGACAATTTGTACTCGAAATTTAACGTGTAGTGAACATTTCTTGTATTAACTGTACATGAAGTATTCGTTGATGGTAAATCATGCTATATATATTTTTTGGAATTTACGTACACTTGTGTTAACCATGAAATGGTTTTGTTTTTTCAGGAATTATCTTGAACGACTTTGCCGATGAGATTATTCTAGACCCCAAACTGATCGCCAAGCATTATTTTAAATCGTGGTTCTTCCTGGACCTAATCAGTTCTATACCTATGGACTATATATTTCTAATGTGGGATTCCGAGGCCAATTTTAGCCAACTCTTCCACGCAGGTAAACAAGACGAGTTGGATGCCTCACCGTATTGGCAAGGTGATCATTCTCTCCTCAATTTTCAAACTTCAATTTGTCTGTCTTGTCCTCTATTTTTTCACATCTTTTATTGTGACAATCCAATCGTTGTGTCGTCTTCTTTGCAAAGTAAGTGGTCGCGTATATAAACCATACCATTCTAAAAGTTTAATTTAAGACATTAAATAATTCATTATGCATTTAAACAGACTTTTCGGAAATAGTTCTCCTCTGGTTCTCACTGAAATTGAATGCATGTGTTTCTATTCGAGTTTAAAAAAATAATGCTTATTGCAAACAAATTAAAAGATCTTTATATTTTTAATATGAATTATGTCACCATGGATATAAGAAGCAAGTAGACCTTTTTTTGGTACTACAAGGTAATCATTCTCTCCAAGAAGAGGACTGAGTGATCATCTCAGTCAAGTAACTAGAATAAGAACTTCTAACAATTTGCGAGACGTTTGAAAATGGGTCAAATCAATTAGAATTTTCATTATACTTAATTTTTACAGTTTTCCCTGGAATTCGTTAACGCTTTGAAAGTTTTAAGACGGTATATGGGTAAAAAAAAACAGAAACTGTTTAGCAAAATATTAAGTGTCAAGCAGTTTTCAATCAGATACTCTAAGACAGGCTGTTTGGTATTTTTTTAACCTCTCATTGTAATCATTATAATATGAAATATAATGTTCGTTTGATTTTCTAAATAAAGATGAAAGAAGAAGGTCGTTACCTTATAAACTTTTGGAGGTCACAGGAGGTCACATTGTAATAGTACCAAAACTATATAAATGGAAATACAGAAAGTACCAATTTGTAAACGTGTAGATGTAATATAACTAGATATATTAAACCATAGTTGAATATAAAACAGTGTAGGTTTTTTTCTGAATGCTTAGTTCCCATTATTTTTATTACCTTCATGCATAGGATTCGTCAGTTTAAAGTTTTTTACCTTTGTATATTTATGTGTCTTCCAGACTAGCACAAACCTAAAATATATAACGTATTTGTCTTGCGTGGGCATAACTTTATGATACCAAATGAAAATATTGAATAAAATGTCTGTCTGTATTCCTTTCAGTAGCAATGTTTACAACAAATATTAAGAGCTTATGTCTAAGTTTAGAGAAGCCCACGTCATTTTGATGCATTGTATTGTGCCCTGTGTAGCGGAAATCACGTCCGCTGTATAGCGGAAGTCACGTCCGCTGTGTAGCGGAAGTCACGTGGTAAAGGTATTTTGAAGAGAATGATTGCCTTGCTATTCATTTTTCATCATCAGAGCTTGTTCATGCTTGATATTTTATGCACATTTTTCCATTTAGTTTATACTTTTTCAAACGCTGTGTGAAGTATGCAGCGTTACCAGTCAAGTTCTGCGATTTGCTTGAAAGAAATTGCGGCAACGGGCGAGGATGAAATACATACTTTATCTTATAACAATTTAATCAATTAATGCAGAATGCTATACTTCACACATCTTGAATATTGTAACGTTTTTAATTCAAATATTATTGTTTTCTTTTTCCCGTTATAGGTTTCTATTTCATGTGTACTACAATTGACAATTGCAGTTTAATAGTTTAATCAAGCAGGTCTATCCTTCCTACTCATATTTAAAAGAAGGAACTGTCAAACATAGCTAGACTACTCATAACCCAAACTCCACGCAGTGGTTACGATCACTGCGAGGAGATTGCTCATAGTCCCTGTTCGCGCAGTTTTCAAACGACGTTTTCAGTCACGCGGGCATAAAATAATTATACGCACTGAGATTTGAGGAACTTCTTATGAACACTGAAAACCCTTCCTTGTTCTTCTCGACTACTGTTCTGTTGCACATTGCAGGCAAACACATCATTCTTTTGCAGCAACTAAAATCATTACAGTATGACAAAACTCAGTTATGTAAAAGTTGACACATGCATGCGGTTAAATCGTCAAGACACGAACCTCTCAGAAGATAGATTCTATATTTCTGACGCACCTTGAGCATAAAACTTTTCACAAATGGAATGCAGATTCAAGTACCTATTTTAAGAAAAACGCAGATACACCAGTAAATATAGTGTGTAGTAAATGTCTCTTTGCTCCAGTTAGTCCGAAAATGCATCTTCTTCTCTTCTTTGACTAGTAAAGCGCTTGTCTTTTCTTTCTTTTCCTCACTTTATTGCAGTCCCAACCTGCCTAAATCTCTAAAATGGACTTGTTCTCCTTTCCTTTTGGACAAAACCATTTATTTTTACAACGCTTAGCTAAGGAATGTCAATTTCATTTCAATGAATTAATAACAATCGAAAATATATGTAGTTTTAAAAATTAATCTCAAAGTTCAGAAAAATGATAAGAGATTTTGTTTTGTTTGGTCATTCGTTGATTTTTTGTACGATTAATTACGTTAAGCTAAATATTGCAATATAGCAAAACGATGGTCTTACCGATTAAATCTTAACACAGCTTAGTGTAATGAATAACAAGTTTCCAGTGACAAAAAAGGGGGAAATAAAACAAAATCTTGTCAGAAATATAATGAAAATTTCAACAAATTTATCGGTTCGTTTTAAGGAAAGAAAGTAAAATATAACTACATCTCTGTAATAATTATCTCCTAAACACTGCACAACGTAAATATACACATATATGCATCAAAAATAATCTTTCACGAGGAAAAGAAAACGCCTTAAATAGAAACAAGAAAAAAACATCTGCAATTTATCACGAAAGGTACTCTGTCATATTCCTATCCATTGCCGCCTTTACAGTTTCAAAGTTTTTCGTGACAAATTGTTTTGACATCATCTTCTATGCGATATGCCGAAAATTTCCGCTTAGCAAGAAATATTGCATGCCAGCTTTCCGAGAATAATTCCACCTTCAGACATAAAGCTCTATTTGCTTGTCATTCTTTCTCCTGCAAAAAACGAAATTCTTCTGCAAAGATAATCAATCCTATTTATACTGCAAATAAAATATAAAACGAAAAAGGTCTTGCAACATAAACTGACTCCTCACGATGCATGTTTCATAAAATTCTTGCAAGTACTTTATCCAAGGAAGAAATAAATAAGTTATAGTCGTTTTCTACTGTCGCGATTCGCACTCGAGACATCCATACCTAGACATTTACCATTACTCATCTGGAAGTGCCTCCGGCTGAATACATTGGAAACCTTAAGTTCTGTCGATGAGAAACAAAGTTAAAGCTTTAGTCAGTTGAGGGTTAATTATTGTTGATAAACTAATACGTACAAATAAAGCCTACATGTCAAAAGAAGTGTAGAGAAGAAGATGCATTGTTCGAAATCGACCACTTTTTATACTTCTGGGTGAAATTAAGTAAAATACTGGGCGTGTATAAAGTAACAGAATTAAAATACTTGTTGTTAACTGATACACGGAGCGTCAATTCACATATGCATTCCACTTGGCAACAGCTTCAAATCATTCGTGGTACTTCCGAAATAGCAAAATCAGAAGTTACTAACGCCTTAAAATTGAGCAACGGACATTGTTTAACAAAAGATCTCTCAATGCATTTAGAGCGAGTATACATAACGAAGTAGGTATGCACTAGCCAGTTGCTTGTACATGGAGTAACAGGAAAGAACACGTTGGTCTTGTAAGGACATGAACAACACTTTCATTTCTGTAGTAGGATCAAGGTTTTCTCCATCATTTCCTTTTGTGCAGGCAAATGAAATACTTGTACGTACTTCAAAAGGTATACATTTACAATGTGTATTGCGATACAAATTTAAAAAGTAGTTCACTCTTGAACAATGTACTTGCAATCATTTTTTTTTTCTAAACCGGAAGTTCAGCATATGATTCGAAGCTAATGCCGGGTATATTTACATATGTGAGTTGATCTCCCCTGCAGTAAAATACTGTGTTCTGACCGTGAGATATAGTCCGTGTCACTTAAACTGTAAGTGTTACAGATTCCGTAAAACAGTAGAATTGCAGGAATTACTTTTTTTCTTAGCTTTCTTTGAAGTTTACATACTACAGGATGCTTTCATTTTGTTAAGGAGTTGTTGCCTGTCAAAACAAATTAACAACATGCTTCAATCATCCATATTTTAATTCAACGAGATAGTTGATCATTCCGTAAGATTTTAGGCAACATGACAAACTTTAAATTTCTCAGAGGCCGTTTCGCAATGTAAATAGGAAAGATTAAATACAGCGCAGACCTTTTAAAAATACTTTACTTTTTTATTTGCTGTTAAAATGTATGCGCAGACTGTTATATTCCAACACTGAGGTTGAAGATCTTTGTCCTGTATCTCAGTATTTACAAGAATGCTAAGACAGTCATCAATTTCACTTTGTGTCCTATCGATCCAAATTTTGGATTGTTCAGGAACAAAAGGATTTTAAAACAGCAGCAAAAAGCTATAAAAAAAATATAGTTATTTATCAAACCATTATGCAGTCTAACTGACTTCCATACCGCTTGCGAATCGTTGTAACTCCAAAGTCAATTATCCTCCCACTGCTCCTGATAAAACATCTTTGCACTGCGGCCATGTTTTTGCACTTTGACAGATCTTTTACATAATCAGCGTTACAAGTGACATCACAAATAATTTTTAATAATTTTTATTATAGTGATTGAAATATTGATTCAGTCATAGAATTTGGAAAAAAATGGCGGGTTAGGTTTTGAAATGAAGAGTATTTATATATGGTTTCTTAAATATGTACACCTTCAAATAAGACATAGTTCGTCCTTTTAATCATCTAGAACATCTGTTTGTTTTCTGCGGATATGGCATATAATCTCGATGGTATACGATTTTAACATTTTTACTCCGGCTTTAAGCTCGTGAAAGTGTGTTGTATCACTTCTCAATAAGATATATACTATATCCAAAGAAAAGAAACAAATATCCACTGTTTACATTAAAGATCGCAAAAACAAGACGTTTTACTCACAATAAATCCAATTTTTTAAAACTTACCATCTAAGAAACTGGAAAACAGAAGTAGCATATGTAATGTAAATGCAGTCGTAATTCAAGCAGGCGAAACTTCCTGACAGAAATTTTATCTTGTTTGTTTTATTTTTTACCCTATGCTATGTATGTAGCGGGGAGCTATATAGGTAAGCAAGCGACATGGTCTCGAACCTACACAGGCCAAAACGCACTGGAATGCTAGTGATTGCAATGCCGATCCTGTTTTTGCTGCCTCAAAGCGCTGCACAGCAACTTTTGAGACTTTAGACCCAGTCGTGATGACTTCTGTCACCTTTCTAATTCGTGCAGCCCTTAATTGTACACGTTAATGTTTTACAGGACGGCTGTGCCTGCAAAAAAGTATGCTCACAGTGCCTAACAGAGAAATCGTTTTCTGTCGCTATCTATTTGAATGATAGTTACCTGATAGCTGCAGCTGTATTTCCATTACGCCCCCACCTCTCTCCGCCCTCACCCCCTTCTCCTCCCTGCCCCCCCCCCCCTCCCCCGCACTTCTCTGTCCCCTACCCACAGCACCAGTACAAGAATTTCCTATGCAAAAGACACGATTGGCATGAAGTCTGTTATGCTAGCAAGCTTATCACGAGAACCAATACTGCGTTATTTCAATGTTTCAAACAAATTTTAAGTCACTTTGAACTGACTTGTATCATGTTTTAAATACAAAAGGTAAACTTTGAAAATGCATATTCATGAGTGAGCATTTTGGGTTTACAACACTTTTACTGTCTCATCAAACGCACCTTTGATAACGGAAACAAACACTAACAAGTCAATATAAATCCATTTTAAAAGAAACGATTATTCAGACAGACACGTAAAAAGGTATGAATGCGTAGCTATTTGCATGAGAATATTAACAATGTCAGAAGAATAATTTAAAATTAAAGAGTACATTTAAATATCTATTGAATTAAAATGTATTTTATAAATGTCTAAAGTTTGACTGAAGTCTTTTAATTTACATTCCGGCTGAGGTAAGAAGGTAAAAATGTTTGATGTATATGAAAATTGTTGATTTTGCAACAAAACAATACAATATGAAAGAAAAACGAGATAAAACAGAATAACAGAACAAGATAAATAATATCAGATTACGGTAAAAAAATAATCTTCAAGTATGACACTATTAACAGGATCTTGGTACATCTTCAACGAAAATCATTTTACATCAGAACATATATTTCCTATGGTGCATATTATTGGCCATTAAATATAGAGCTGCAGTGTCCCGCCACTTACACATTTCTACACGGCGTATGTTAAATCTTTGACCAACATTCTCCTTTTTACACACTGCACTCCTGTTAGTACTTAGTCCTTTTAAGATTTCTAAACTCAGACGTCGGTGTAGATTATCACACTAAGCAGACAATGTCACGCCCTCGGCGTTTCACCCACCCTTTAAGATGTCTCAGAATGGCAATATATTTTATCTACTGTTATTAGTTAAAGATAGTGTTTAACAGACATTGAGTCTTTATCTATTCCTTTAAATGTAAATTTGAAGTCAGACTTAAATATATATATATCTAAAGTCTTCAAGCATTCCATTAAGTTTTTAGACATCAAATGTTTCCGAAATAACTTATTTCTTCAGTGCATATATCACTGTGATGCACAGATTAGCTCTGTGTGAGCCAGACATCTTTTGAAATAGATTTATTCTTGATTTTTTCATTGATAGTTTAAGCAAAGCCTCAAATTTCACACAGGCGTGCTACTGCCATTAATACGTCTGCTGCATACAAGTATCAGACGACAACTTACATGGCCTGGGAGCAATAACATGTTTATTTGGCGGTAATATTTGCAAAAAAGTTTGTAAAAGTAAAGTTAGTGTTTGTTCATTATAGTGTCAGCCCTAATGCAAGGGCTAGCCGTCCCGGGCTTACAAGACATCTCTTCTAATGAACACATTTTACTTCCCGATTTCTCATGTATGTATCGATGAGAAAGTGGTTTTAAGAGCTACAGAAATACGAGAGTTGTTTAAAATGATAACAAGTAATTACAAACAGTAAAGCTCATGACTCCCAGGGTTAATGTTAGTGTTGTTCTGTGAGGTTTTACATTTTGTTTATGTACCCGCAATGCATTCTTTTACATTTTTCAGGTCGTGCCTTGCGCATGTTACGTCTCGCAAAGTTGTTAAGCTTGTTACGTCTTTTACGTCTATCTCGGCTGGTCCGTTACGTCCAACAATGGGAAGAGGTCAGTATGATACGTGGACAAAACAATATGTTTCCGGCCGAGCGTAGAGGCAGGCTCAACAAGGTATTTGTGCTAGAAAGTGACAGTTGCAAAGGTATGCGCCTTCGCATTGGAAGGCCGCCAGCCAACAGCATTTCAAAATGTTACTTAGCAAATTTCGAGTTCCGTGCAAAGCTATAGCAACATGTATGTCTATATGAGATGCAGTAGTTTTGCAAAGAACCCGTCTGATATATCGACAGAAAGTTAAACGCCTATGTCATAACTTTGCGACTTTTGCGACGAAGGAACATTCCCGTGCTTTAAGAACATTTTTGCACTCGAACACAATGCATGATGAGAGAAAAACGTTACATTGCTCACGTATTCTGTTTCTTAAACTTTTAATCGAAATTTATTAACCTGCATACGGATCTACCTACACGTTACACATGCGCACATTTGAAAGAAATTTTAAGAAGTTGCTCTAAAATGTAGGTCAATAGTTCTACTAGAATGTATCTTGATGCTACTGTAATTCTTATGCACACATATTTGTTATCTTGTTTTGGGTTATATAAGTAGAGCTTCTGTGACATCATATGTCATCGTTTGGTTGGAAAACCTCATCACACTATTTTAGAGTAGTAGGTACAGAAATCGCCGTGAATATTTTCATTTTTCTAAGATTCTGACATAAATCATACAGTTTACTAGCAAACAAATTCGGAGGATATTTCATTTAAATAAAAATTGTGTAAAGCATTTCCATTCCGTTAAGAAATAGTTCAAAATGTAGAGTTCATAATACGCAGTACGAGCTTGTCTGAGTACGAATCTAGTTATGAAAAGAGACGCAGAGAATTCCGTGTGTTGTGCCGTAAATATATTGGAATTGCGTTACTTTTTTAAGGATTTTGCTGTGGAAATAGCTTTAGCTCTAGATGAATTGTGTAATACTATTAGTTTATATAACTTAGTTGTGTTTTATGAGAGACCCCTTGAATGTATACAATATATTCACACGTAGCGATCTGCGCCTGAAACTGTCACTATTTTGCCTTCTTGAACTGTCGCTTACCACTATACAAAGGCCGGAAACAGTCCTTTATTTTTAGGAAATGTCATTTTGCGGACAGCCTTTTCCTTTCACTTTGAAGTACAGTTTACATATTTCTGTCTCACATTTAAATGAATTTCAATTGATATGATTAAATCAGTATTTTTAAACTTTGTTTTTACGATCTTCACGTCGTGGGAAAAGTGACATTTCTTTTATAATTGTATGGACGTATGAATCATTTTACTACCAAACTTTCTTATCTTGATTGTATGTTAGTTAATGTAGAGTTTTGTTTCTAGAAAGTACACGTTTTAAATAGATTAGGAAAAAAGTCAAAACTTTAATTTAAGCTCAAAGTAAAATACAGAGATGGATTTGACAGTCCGTCCTCAAGTCTCGAAATTTATTTATAAATGTGTACTATGCAGTTTTATTATTGTTGTTGTTGTGTGGTGAGCGTTGACTGTTTTGCATCTTTTCACCCATATTACAATCTCTATATACATATAGAAAACTCCTCTGACGATTAAAAGATTTTTTTAATTAAAAGAAATCATAAGAGAAAACATTGATTAGATATATTAATACCGTTTTATTCTTTCATGCCGTCCCAATGACAGCAAACGTTTTGTTTGCCAATTTTTATTTTCTATTTATTTTAATTTTATTTTCTCAGCATGATGAAATACCTGATACGTATAAAATAGTTTTGTTAGAAAAGTATATACACTTATTCGTTTGATCTTCCTGTTTTCTGACGTAAGTTAAAATCGATATGACACGTTACTTGTATCAAGATTATCAACGTTATATATATTTAATATTCTTAAACGTATTTACTTAAAAGGGGCATACCTAAAATATTCTATCTTCTTTGTGAATTATATTCAATGAATTATTACCCGATGTCAAGCTGTCGGTCAAGAGATTTAAGTACAGTAGGAACATTTAATGCATTAATCTGAGTCTTTATATAGAGAGCTATTGTCGTACCATATTTGGGTGGATGGCAATTTATTCCAAATGAACACTTTCTAAGTGTTTAGATGCCAAAAAAGGAAAAAAGGCAAAATATGGTCCTCTTTAAATTATTTATTTTTCATATTGCCGAATGAGGCAAAAAAGGTGAACAGTATATCTTAGGTTCATTGTATGGTATATCCCTTTAAAATAATACAATTATAATGTTGTACTGTTTAAAGATCAAATATGGCAGGCATTATTCCTCTAATACAAACACTTCATGTACGGCAAATTCATTTTAAAAAAATAATTACAGGATGGAAAATAATGCATGTCAAAATTAGCATACAGTTATAATCAGTCTTTGATATTTTAAACTTGCAAATTCGATATTTTTTGCTAATATTAAACAATTATCTTTTATGTATATAAACTTGAATTACAAAATGTTTTGCAACCCTCTGCAGGCAAGCCATTTCTAGCTAAGCATATAAGTATATACTTTGTTTCCTTTTTTAAAACTTTGTAGATTTATAGTATTTATCATTTTAGTTCAGGAAAATACTAACCTTTTAGACATGTATCTGAATTGATGACTGTGCGACCTAAAAATCAACATCTGTTATTTCAGTGATTAAACTTAAGTATCAAAATGTTTCAGTATTTCTTTTATTATTGTAATGTAATTCTGTGAAGTTTTTGTAGTTTAAAATTGTCTGTTGCATGATATACCTTATTTTTATAGCATTTTCAAAGCTTTACAGTGAAGTCCCTCAAGCAATGTCTACTAGTAACGGATGTTTTCAGAATGTTTTATTAATTCCTCTCTATGCTACAAGCCATTTGTAACCATGTATTCATGTTCCAGTTCCTAGCTGTTGCTGGCAAGTTTATGAGGATATTTAACCTGATCTGCCTTATGTTTTTACTCGGACACTGGAATGGCTGTCTTCAGTTCCTAGTTCCAACGTTACAAGACTTTCCCAAAGACTGCTGGGTATCCATAGAGGAACTTCAGGTATTTATCAAAATTACATGTATCTTTTACTGCTTCCACTACCGTGGCCATTTCAAATTAGCCCACGTCTCCTTTATCTGTGATTTGCGTACAGACAGCATGGTTTTTGCTGCCTATATGCAAGAAATGTGATTCGGATTTATCCAAACTTTGATTACTCTTAAGTATAATTTTACTAGTTACGTATATTTCAACAGATTCTGAGGTGTATTTAAGGAAATCTTGTTACCTTTCTTACGAACATGAAAGTTAGTAAAGAAAGATGCAATGCATTTTGGAAAAGACCATCAGAGCGGGATCCGAACTCAGAGTCTCTCGCATCGAAATCCAGCCATCACTGAGCCAAAGAATCGATTCCCTGACACAATTGCCAGAAGTTGTATTTTTACAACTATAGGCCGGTGTGCTTTGCACTGGACTTTAACACCGTCAAAAGTTGCCCAAGGGTTATGTTCAACCTTGCCCAAACTACCAATCGTTTTAAATAATGACGTAAGAAAAGCCTGCTTACAACCTTCCCGTTCGGGCGTATGTTTCGCGGTCTAACGATGATCTTCAGCACAAAGAACGTAGCTAAAACTGTTCACAAGTTTGGAGTAACCATTTAAAGTAAGCAGTACTCAACAAGTCGTGTAAAAATTAAAAGAAATAATTTTCATAGAGTATTACTGCTAGTAATGGTTACTTTTACTGTGCAGGCCTGTTAAGGGTCTCAGATATTGTCGTAATATATATATATATATTAATCATTATGCCTCATCAGAGACCACAGTATACAGTTTTATATGAATGGTTTTTAAAGAGCTATAAGTACTAAGCCACTATATAACGACATCTTAAGAGAATTTATTTCACGGGAACAGCTAATAGTACATTTTGTGATACGTGCATATCTTGAAGTGCATTCTGACATTGTCAGGTCATATAATGTAAAATTATGTCAGATATGTCCCTAGTCATTTCGTCAGATGTTGACATTCTCGAGAATGACTTTACTCAAGAGTATTATCAAAACTTTGTATAAACTGCAAAGTGTCAATGTCAGGTTTAATAAGTATCGTATTGCCACGTCATTTAAGAGTACATGTTAATTTCTAGCATCATAAGGTTTTACAATAAAGCGTTAGCACATTAAAATTTCAGTACTTTTAGAGAACCAGTTTCATTTAAAAAGATAAAACGTTCTAAAATAGAGGATTCAGGTATGTGTTACAACTATACTCTGTCGAACATTCAAACAGCTCATTACATTCTTTTATCCTGTCAATTATTTCATATTCTTTATAGGGTGCCGTATAAATTTTGCTTTATACGTCACATGATACGTCACGGACTACTTTTGTGTTTATATTCAGAAGGAAGTGATAAAATTGTTATTACAAACAGAGACTACTTGAATAAAAATAAAATATTTCAATGTGTAGATCTTACAATATAGTGATAATTTGAGGGTATAAAATTATTAAAACTTTGGAACTATTTTTTGTGTATATGTACCCCTGGCGGATAACATTGACATTAGCCTAGTTTAAAACACTTAAAAGATAGGTTTTCAGTATCTTTAGTAAATTATTTCCAAATGCCAGATGCGACAAGATAAATAGAATAATAGGTTAGTGTCTTAATTGAGAAAGTTTATCTGGCTCAGCTGCGGAATTTATCGGGTTCGCCTTCGGCTTACCCGATAAATTCCTACGCCTTGCCAGATAAACTTTCTCATATTAAGATACTAACCTATTATTCTTTATAAATCTGCAGGAAACACGAACGGTTTGACTAACTTGTTGATACATCGACTAAATGCAAATTAGCTATAGTCATTGGGGGTAGTCACGAGACTCAGTGTTGCTCTAAATTGATTTCAAACTCATCGGAATGCCAAGTGTCGAATATAAATCTAGATGCTTTTTTGAAGACTATTTGTAACACATATATATAAGTCCTGTGATTTTAGTATTTTTTTATCCAGAAACGGCTTCTTTAATTCAAAATAGGAATGGTTATCTTCGACTCAGATTTCTGCAAAGGAAAAACGATATAACATGCTCAGTAGGATCTGTATTGTGTTATAATAGCTTCTTTTGTCCCAGTTCTTACATATTTTCATTGTTATAAAAACCTGACGTTACTGGAAATCCCTGATGTATAGCAAAAAGGGATAATGCAAATTTGAATATTTCTTTTCTTTTACGAAATGTGTTAAAAACAATTATCTTTTTGATGCAATTTCAATATTTTCAATTTATAGTTTGCTCTTAAATACGTTTGACATATTTCTAAAGTAATTTACGGGTGTAAGTTTAAGAACTATTCTACTGAAAACGGATAATAAATCGAGATAAGTTAGATATTAAAGTTTTAGAACGATTCAACAAATTCAGATGGAAGTAATTTCAAATGACTCGATTTTATATAGAAATCCATAGTCTCAGTACTGACAGTATTCTCCTCAGGTTGACAATATGTACTGTCCCACTCAAAGCATATGATATTTATTTTATTATACCGAAAAAAATTGTTTTTAGCAAATCTGAAAAATAACAACAAAATATTCACGAACTTTGTCGTTTGATGCAAGCGGATGTTTACCACACGGAAAGTACGCCTGCGCAGAGCGGTCACTTCCGTTATAAAAATAAAAATAGACTCCAGAATCAGGAAATCTAAAAATCTAAATTTATTAACAGTGGTTACAGTGACTGTTGCTAGAAACAGTAAAAATACTTACTGGTCGGCCTAGGGGAATTTAATATGGGTGATAAAATTGAGGTATAATAAAAATGGATATGTCTGCAAAGACATGTGTATATATCTGATCACGTTTAGGCAAGGTTATAACTAGAAATATTGGCTCACGTCTTAGACAAAATTATCATGCTCACGTAGGATATAAGTGGATATATCTGCTCACGTCTTTGACAAGGTTATAGTGGATATATCTGCCCACGTCTTTTACAAGGTTATATTGATATATCAGTTCACGTCTTTGACAAGGTTAAAGTGGATATATCTGCTCACGTCTTTGGCAAGGTTATTGTGGATATATCTGCTCACGTCTTTGACAAGTTTATAGTGGATATATCTGCTCACTTCTTTGACAAGTTTATAGTGGATATATCTGCTCACTTCTTTGACAAGGTAATAGTGAATATATCTGCTCACGTCTTTGACAAGGTTATAGTGGATATATTTGTTCACTTCTTTGACAAGGTTACAAGTGGATATATCTGCTCGCGTCTTTCACAAGGTTATAGTGAATTTTTCTGCTTCCTTCTTTGACAAGGTTATAGTGGATATATTTGTTCACTTCTTTGACAAGGTTATAGTGGATATATCTGCTCACTTCTTTGACAAGGTTATAGTGAATATATCTGCTCACGTCTTTGACAAGGTTATAGTGGATATATCTGCTCGCGTCTTTCACAAGGTTATAGTGAATATATCCGCTCACTTCTTTGACAAGGTTATAGTGGATATATCTGCTCACGTCTTTGACAAGGTTATAGTGAATATATCTGCTCACTTCTTTGACAAGGTTATAGTGGATATATCTGCTCACGTCTTTGACAAGGTTATAGTGGATATATTTGTTCACGTCTTTGACAATGTTATAAGTGGATATATCTGCTCACGTCTTTGAAAAGGTTATAGTGGATATATCTGCTCACGTCTTTCACAAGGTTATAGTGGATGTATTTGCTCACGTCTTTGGCAAGGTTATAGTGGATATATCTGCTCACGTCTTTCACAAGGTTATAGTGGATATATCTGCTCACGTCTTTCACAAGGTTATAGTGGATATATCTGCTCACGTCTTTCACAAGGTTATAGTGGATATATCTGCTCACGACTTAGACAAGGTTATAGTGGATATATCTGCTCTCGTCTTTGACAAGTTTTTAGTGGATATATCTGCTTACTTCTTTGACAAGTTTATAGTGGATATATCTGCTCACGTCTTTAACAAGGTTATAGTGGATATATCTGCTCACGTCTTTAACAAGGTTATAGTGGATATATCTGCTCACGTCTTTGACAAGGTTATAAGTGGATATATCTGCTCACGTCTTTGAAAAGGTTATAGTGGATATATCTGCTCACGTCTTTCACAAGGTTATAGTGGATGTATTTGCTCACGTCTTTCACAAGGTTATAGTGGATATATCTGCTCACGTCTTTCACAAGGTTATAGTGGATATATCTGCTCACGTCTTTCACAAGGTTATAGTGGATATATCTGCTCACGTCTTTCACAAAGTTATAGTGGATATATCTGCTCACGTCTTTGGCAAGGTTATAGTGGATATATCTGCTCTCGTCTTTGACAAGTTTTTAGTGGATATATCTGCTCACTTCTTTGACAAGTTTAAAGTGGATATATCTGCTCGCGTCTTTCACAAGGTTAAAGTGAATATATCTGCTCACTTCTTTGACCAGGTTATAGTTGATATATCTGCTCACCTCTTTGACAGGGTTATAGTGAATATATCTGCTTACGTCTAAGACAAGGTTATAGTGGATATATCTGCTCACGTCTTTCACAAGGTTATAGTGGATATATCTGCTCACGTCTTTCACAAGGTTATAGTGGATAAATCTGCTCACGTCTTTCACAAGGTTATAGTGAATACATCTGCTCACTTCTTTGACAAGGTTATAGTGGATATATCTGCTCACGTCTTTGACAAGGTTATAGTGGATATATTTGTTCACGTCTTTGACAAGGTTATAAGTAGATATATCTGCTCACGTCTTTGAAAAGGTTATAGTGGATATATCTGCTCACGTCTTTCACAAGGTTATAGTGGATGTATTTGCTCACGTCTTTGGCAAGGTTATAGTGGATATATCTGCTCACGTCTTTGACAAGGTTATAGTGGATATATCTGCTCACGTCTTTCACAAGGTTATAAGTGGATATATCTGCTTACGACTTAGACAAGGTTATAGTGGATTTATCTGCTCGCGTCTAAGACAAGGTTATAGTGGATATATCTGCTTACGTCTTTGACAAGGTTATAGTGGATATATCTGCTCACGTCTTTCACAAGGTTATAGTGGATATATCTGCTCACGTCTTTCACAAGGTTATAGTGGATATATCTGCTCACGTCTTTGGCAAGGTTATAGTGGATATATCTGCTCACGTCTTTCACAAGGTTATAGTGGATATATCTGCTCACGTCTTTGACAAGGTTATAGTGGATATATCTGCTCACGTCTTTCACAAGGTTATAGTGGATATATCTGCTCACGTCTTTAACAAGGTTATAGTAAATATATCTGCTCGCGTCTTTCACAAGGTTAAAGTGAATATATCTGCTCACTTCTTTGGCAAGGTTATAGTTGATATATCTGCTCACGTCTTTGACAGGGTCATAGTGAATATATCTGCTCACGTCTTTGACAAGGTTATAGTGGATATATCTGCTCACGTCTTTCACAAGGTTATAGTGGATATATCTGCTCACGTCTTTCACAAGGTTATAGTGGATATATCTGCTCACGTCTTTGACAAGGTTATAGTGGATATATCTGCTCACGAGGTTATAGTGGATATATCTGCTCACATCTTTGACAAGGTTATAGTGGATATATCTGCTCACGTCTTTGACAAGTTTATAGTGGATATATCTGCTCACGTCTTTGAAAAGGTTATAGTGGATATATCTGCTCACGTCTTTGGCAAGGTTATAGTGTATATATCTGCTCACGTCTTTGACAAGGTTATAGTGGATAAATCTGCTCACGTCTTTGACAAGGTTATAAGTGGATATATCTGCTCACGTCTTTGACAAGTTTTTAGTGGATATATCTGCTCACGTCTTTAGCAAAGTTATAGTGGATATATCTGCTCACGTCTTTGACAAGGTTATAGTGGATATATCTGCTCACGTCTTTGACAAGGTTATAAGTGGATATCTCTACTCACGTCTTTCACAAGGTTATAGTGGATATATCTGCTCACGTCTTTGACAATGTTATAGTGAATATATCTGCTCACGTCTTTGACAAGGTTATAATCGATAATTTTGTTCACGTCTTTGACAAGATTATAAGTGGATATATCTGCTCACTTCTTTGACAAGGTTATAGTGGGTTTATCTGCTCACGACTTAGACAAGAATATAGTGGATATATCTGCTCGCGTCTAAGACAAGGTTATAAGTGGATATATCTGTTAACGTCTAAGACAAGGTTGTAAGTGGATATATCTGCTCACGTCTTTGACAAGGTTATAAGTGGATATCTCTACTCACGTCTTTCACAAGGTTATAGTGGATATATCTGCTCACGTCTTTGACAATGTTATAGTGAATATATCTGCTCACGTCTTTGACAAGGTTATAATCGATATTTTTGTTCACGTCTTTGACAAGGTTATAAGTGGATATATCTGCTCACTTCTTTGACAAGGTTATAGTGGGTTTATCTGCTCACGACTTAGACAAGAATATAGTGGATATATCTGCTCGCGTCTAAGACAAGGTTATAAGTGGATATATCTGTTAACGTCTAAGACAAGGTTATAAGTGGATATATCTGGTCACGTCTAAGACAAAATTATAAGTGGATGTATTTGGTTACGTCTAACACACGGTTATAAGTCGATTTATTTGGTCTCGTCTAAGACAAGATTATTGGTCGATATATCTGCTCACTTCCAAGTTAATAAAAAAGCTCGACAATTGCAATACAAATAGAAACCAAACTGAATTACTTTGAAGCTTCCTCCCTTAACTGGAAAGCTTGCAATGGGTATTAACAATTTGTGGATAATGTCGTTAAAGTTTAAATGTCTCTCCATTTTAAATTTTGTCAAACGCTTTTTACTTGCCAAATGCTTTCGTGTCGTTACTGTAGAAACAGAATTTCAACTGTATGAAGTTAGTAAACAAAAGTATGGTGTTATCAGCTTAGAAACTTGATTCGGTTTCAATGATATTGGTAAAAGGACGTGTACACATTTGCTTAACACTTCCATAGATTATCTTGGCTGATAACAAAACACGTTTTTGTATCATATACTGAAAAATCAAAGTTGTAAATGACTAGTTTGTATTTAATGAAGGTGATAATATGTTTTTATACATATCAGGAAGCGCATTGGGCCCAGCAGTACACGTGGTCGTTGTTTAAAGCACTTTCCCACATGTTATGTATAGGATACGGACGTTTCCCGCCACAGAACATGACAGACACGTGGTTGACCATCCTGAGCATGCTCAGTGGTGCTACCTGCTATGCACTATTCTTAGGTCACACAACAACTATAATTCAGTCCTTTGATACTTCTAGAAGATTATACAATGAAAAGGTAAGTATGGCCATTCATATTGTGTAATTCGATTAAAGTGTCATTTAGTAAAGAGCGTTTGATGTATCGCAGTTCTACGATTTTCAATCACGCAATTGCAGATTATGATAGCGTGACTGCCAGGCTATTGCTAGTTGCCTCTCGGTAATGTGCACTCATTTGGACGTTAAGATATACCGACCACATCTGTGGTCGACTCAGTACTGAAAAGGACACTGACTTGTAGTCGATTATAAAATCTAACGTGTAAAGGTCATAGGTGGGTCCTCTGTAATCAATGCTTGTTTGAGAAAGATACCAGTTCCGTACTTCTTCTGTAAATACTGCTATCAAGTGAAGAAGTTATTTGATAAAAACAAGGCAATGTATATGTCTACACCCCTGTAACTCTCTTCGGTCTCAAATTATTTTTGTCAAAATGTTACTAGTACCCAGTACTTGCTTAACAATAGAGCTCTTAAAAAATAAAGCACTCCACGATTGCGATATACAATACCTTATTCTGGTCATTGAAGACAGCTAGAATAACTAGTCATTGAAGACAGCCAGATTAACTGGTCATTGAAGACAGCTAGATCATTCAGCTCAAAATTATCCATCTGCTATCGTTTGTAAGTCACCTTGCATATATAGGCTTACAGAAGCTGTGTCAAAACATCATAAACAGCATGCAGATATGAATTGTCACTAGAACTGATCTTTCTTGTTAACAGTTCAAGCAAGTTGAGGAGTACATGGTTTACAGGAAGTTACCTCGGTCCCTTCGACAAAAGATAGCAGAGTATTATGAACACAGATATCAGGGGAAAATGTTTGACGAGGAGAGGATCCTTGGAGAACTCAACGAATGCTTACGTCAGGTAATATACAGCACATTTGTTTTAGCTTGATTCAACACTTTTACGTTAGATAATGTACAGCAACTTCAGGTAATATTGCCCGCGTAGGAAGGTAATATAAAACAAAAGTCAGGTGATATACAACAGACTTAGTCATGAAATGAACGTGCTTGCATCAGTTCATACTTCACGTTTACGTTAGTTGTTACACAGCAGATTTACGTGATGTAATACACAATAAACTTACGTCAGATAAAAACTTACACGATGACATCAAGTAATATGCAATTTTTTCCATCAGGTTTTATGCAAAATGCTTACGAAAGGAAAAATATAAATACATCATTTTATAGACTGTAGCTTATTTTTGCCAGGAAATTTGCAGCCATGCACAGTATGCATGTGAAAGGTAAAATAAAAAATACTAACATCTTATAATAATATACTAGTAATTAAAAATGCTGTTTATAATAGCAAAATAAGAAAAATCTAACATGATTTGATATAAAGAATGCTTCACGTCTGGTAATATACAGAATGCTTACTTACATGCCGTCAAGTGATTCTTACAGTAGGTAACTTAAAGCTTGATAAAAATGATAAAATGAACAATGCGCTCTGGCAAACCTACTCTTCATAAAAATACTGGTATATTTTGCCAGACATAAGCTCTTACTTTGGTACCGCCATTCAACATTGATTTCCGCGACGAATTACTCTGAAGTAATGCAAAAATACGTGCACAAACTTTTTAGATTTCTGTTCCAGCTATTAGGGTCTGTCTTTCAGCCGTTACAGATTCATTACTGGTACTCTGTTTTCCGTCGCAGACAAAAATTGCTCATTTTAGTGACATTTATTGTTGAGGACGGGACGGTACGCGTGTAGCCAACAGAATGGTGACGTTTTCATCAATCAAATCGTAATTACATCGAAAGCTTGATCCCTATACACAAACATATATGCAGTGGTTATCATTCCCTCTTGGTAACTTAAGCCCTGATTGTTATTGTAGCCAGAGATGACCTGGCTGGTGTTTTGATTTTCGCAGAATCAGTTAGTGAAACTGTATAAGTCTTGATGGGTTTGCATTTAAATCAGATCTGCATCTGTAACGAAGACATTCTGGTCGAATCAGTCGGTTTGCTTCGAGGTGTGCTACCGACTATGCAGAAAAATGACATCAGTGTTTGTAGCCTTTACCAAATTGACTTTTCAAGCATTGCTGCGATACAATTTTCCATTCTTTGAGTTTTTTTTCAACATTTAAGAGATTAAATATTGAGATTGCGTGAGTTGCTATAATGTTACGTGAAGATTTGGTTACTGTAAATGGTCGAAAGAAAATTATTTGATTAAAAACAGATGTTTTGTTTGGTCGTTAAGTTCACAAGACGTCTCAAAACTCGATCATTAATACTTGCACATTGAAACAAAAGCATGACAAAGAACCCGGATACCTTGAATAGAATATTCAAAAGCAGGTCGTTAAGAAAATAATTGAACATCTTGCCAGTGAAAACAGTTTGAGTTGTTAAGGTTTGAGTTGTTTCCCTTGTTTCTGCGCCAATTATAACAAAGACAAAATATGAAATATAAAAGGTGGTATAGTAAAACATTGCTTAAGAACTTATAACAGTTTAGTGCAGTAAGTTAGAAATAATTGTACTTTAAGTTACAGTGTTGAAGTGGGGTATTAGCATAATCTCAAAATTAATACACAAAAGAATTTGAATAAAAAGTCAAGACGTTTTGTTGTCTTAAGAGAGTTCATACCTTTTGAAAGGACATGCCACTTAGACTTCTGAAAGAAAACTTTTTTAACGTAGATCTTTTCCTGAGAATGATAGGCTCTTTGTCAATAGCCGTTCTGTTTTCTGGATGGTTGCTGAGCGGTTGTTTTGTTTTGGCTTGTTACCTAGCTTAAGTAGGCGTTGACTGTACAGGTTGTCACTGTTCATTGTTATGAATCCTGACACACTGTTCAGTAACATTTGTCTACCATTTGCTATTTCAGGATGTGATCAACCACAACTGTAGATCTCTAGTCGCATCAGTGCCATTTTTTACCAACGCTGACCCCCAGTTTGTATCTGAGGTGGTGAGCAAACTACAGTTTGAAGTCTTTCAAGCAGGAGATTATATTATCAGGTTTACAAAATTCATCTTTGCATAAAATTCAACTCACATTACATGGTAAAAAAAATCCACTTCCTCCATTTTACAAGCTCCATATAATGATACTCAAGCTTTGAGGTCTGGTGGTGTTGTGACAGTATCTTTCGTAGTGCTGTTTAAAAGTCTTTAAGGTTTAGGTTACGGTTGACCAGAAATTAAGTTCTGTTTTCAGTCGGAACACTCAAAACAGAATTGCAACTAAGACATGTGTGAGTTTTAATGAAAAGTTTTTAAAAATAAATGTGCGGTAACTCCATGAAAGACAAAAGTTTTAAGGGAAAAAGGAAATATATTGTGGTTTGTCATAATCTATATTTTTGATAACCATTCAATACAGAATAACTTATCAATCGCTTAAATATTTTCATTTTTTATTTGAAATTTTCATTACTGAGTTCTCGACAAAAAAGAACAGTAACAATATCGTGAAAAAATGCTTTATTTGGGTTAAAATCAAATCACTGACAAACCTCGAAGAGTGGCTGAAAACTACAGAAGGGGCGGGGTTAAAGTCCATACTGTTTTTATTGTGTTGTGTAATCTCATAAGATACTGGTATGTATAGAAGTGTTGTTATTTGTTCAGGGAGGGCACAATGGGCAGCAAGATGTACTTTATTCAGGAAGGTATTGTAGATGTTATTACCACAGAAGGAGAGGTAGCTACGTCACTTTCAGACGGGTCGTACTTTGGAGGTAAGGTTGCACTTGAAATTGAAAGTTCAAATCTACGTCACTTTCAGACGGGTCCTACTTTGGAGGTAAGGTTCCACTTGAAATTGAAAGTTGAAATCGCGATGTCTAGTTTAATTATGAAATTACCTAAAACTTGTACATTTAACCCTTTTGCAAACTGCTAATTCTAACCCTCTCTCAGAAATCAAAAATTGCCCTCCATATCTGGGTTCCAATCTACGACTGGAGAAGTCAAAATTACCACCATCATTAAAGTTTTAAAACGTTTGTTTATTACAGTATCGGCTCATGGAATTGCCAGTAAAACAGACTTCTGTTAAATTAAATAAGAAAGAAAAAAGAAATACCTGTTTGTTTGAAAAAGACCAATGTAAATGATACCATTGCTGTAATGTAAACTCTGCAAAACATGCAGTTTCTTAAGATCTAACATGCAGTGATAAGATTGTCTCAAATCAGATTTATTTCTGTTTCAGAAATTTGTCTCCTCACGAATGCAAAACGGGTCGCTAGTGTAAGAGCAGAGACTTATGTTAATTTGTATTCACTTTCCGTGGAACATTTCAAGGACGTTCTGGAACGTTATCCTGTAATGAGACGCACAATGGAAAGCGTAGCCGCAGAGAGACTCACAAAAATTGGCAAGAATCCAAGTATTGTGAGTAGCCGGGCGGACTTAGACGAAGACCAGCGTCTGCTTAATGAAATAGTGATGGAGTCTACACCGGTAGTAACAAGCGCCAGTGAAGATGAGGATAAAGATTCAGACGACAGTTCAGGAAGTTCCAAAAGTACAAAAACTAAGAAAAAGTTCAAAATAGATTTTAGTGCAAAGTTACAAAGAATAACAGAAGAAAGAAAGTCCAGGTCTAGAGAAAACTTAAAAGATGTACATATTGACAGTAAGTTCAGAAACATGCTTCGAAAAGCTCCTTCAGGACCAAATCTCTTTGGATTACTCGCCCCGCCTGTGTTTACTGAAAGAAAACGCTCCGGTAGTGTTGGTGCAAATTTAGGTATGATTATGGAAAGTTTTGGTGAGGACAGCTCGAGTAAGAAGCGAGATGAAAGCATTGGGAATAAATTATTTAAAGTGTTTGAACATAAAGATGGAAAGAAACGGAAGTCAGACTCTAAGACATCCGTTTGTGATGAGTCGCCGACTTCAGATGGAATACATATGCAATTTTTAACCGTTCCTCAAGACAGTAAAACAAGTAAAACAAAAGAGCATTCAACTTCCCCTAAATGTGATACGAAGAAAGAACATTCACCTCAAAAAAGTGTTATCAAATCAGAATCAGGTCATTCTAGTAAGTCAGACAGAACTATGCAAGTGAACTTCTCCCTGTCTGTCCAAGATGATGAGCTGACTCCGCTGACAGGTGGGTCCGAGGAATCCGAATCCTCGTCTAGTAAGCAGAAACTTCCGGTTAAGAAACGCCATGTTGACTTTGAAGAAGCCAAACTTATTCCATTCAGTAATGCCAAAGGTTCTAGCGACGATGAGGAAAAGGGGTGTGAATCTCCATTATAGTTGCCAAATTATGTAAGTAAATAAATAACATTTTTCATGGGTACATTTATAGCGACCGTTACTCATTCCAGGTATGGTGATCGCTGGGTACTCTTTAGGAATTGCAATTATCACCATATATTTGCAATTTAAATAACCCATATCCACATGACTTAGAAAGGACTTAAGAGAATCACTTACACGTAGTTGTAACGATTTTCCTCTGACCGAACGTAACACTTTCTCGTGCCTGGCTTCTCTTAGAAACCATTATTGAAATTACGAAGACTTATAACAGCTGTCAGTAATAGAGAGAGAGAGATGTTTATTACTACCTATGAACTATATAAATATTGTATTTATCTCAAAGAGATTAAGGTCCTTTACTTAACTTCAAAATGCACGGTAATCATTTTACTAGATATCGCAATCTTTAAAAGACGTTTTCCTGAGTTGAAGGAATGCGTCGCTTGATTTGCAGTTAAGCTAACGATTAGTTGTTGAAATACAAAATAACCATCCTTAAAATAAAGTAGAATACTAAAACAAGTGATATCTGTTTATATGATATATTATATACTGATCATATTTTCTATTTTCAGGTCACGTGACCGTCAGGATTATGAGGTCGCCATTTTATTATGTCCTAGTCTCTGTGATCATTCTGCAATGTCATTGTTATTCAGCATAATATGTATCAGCAGGATTTTATATCAGCAAACTTCTGTATCAGCAGAATTTGTATAAAAGTATGTCTTTCATTGTAATTACAAACAAAATGTGTTAACAGGGCAATCCTTAGAAGATGTTTTTTTCTTTTATTTGATTAATGTATTTGGCACTGAATCAAAAGTTCTTTTCATTTTAAAAGCATTACTACCAGATGAACTAATAAAATGAAAAGAAACGCGTTAACAGTCTGACCTAGACGATTTTATGGAAATTATGTTAATCAAAAAATTGTAAAAAAAAAACATTTTGAAATGGGTGGATGTGAAAGGGTGGATGTAATCTTATTTGCAAAAAAAAATGTTGTTGGAAATCTAAGGGCAAGTAACTAGCAAGATTTCTATTCAAATGACACAAATAAGAACATCTTCGTTTTCTTTAAATGTTTGTTATAATAACTGACTATGCATATAGCTTAAATTCCTGTTAGTATATTAAGATAATGGTGATAGTTGAACATAGTTTAAAACAAGTATTTTTACAACATGTAGGATATCAAACTCCCCGCAGCAGTTACTTCCACTGATCAGTGCAGAAACAAAGCAGCAAAGTAGGAAAGCGTGACGTAACCGGTGCGAGGAGTTTGGTAGAATATGAGCCACCTTTTGTTGAACAAAGGGCTTTCATGGAGTCTCTGCAAGTGTCAATAAGCTTATTTTGCCAAAAAGAAAGAATGTTGCTAGAAGATCTAGTTACATTTCTAACGTTACAGAGTAATGTCAGGATTATTCACAATGCCTTATTGCTTGACCCTTATTCTATACTAAATTTCTACAGTAGACCTGCCCATCACTCATTTTGGAAAGACCCATTCATCATTTGTAGGGATGTCAGCTTTAAAAAATGGCTGGATAGCGAATTGTTTCTACCTTGTTCAATATGCCCTCCCTGCAGTTTGATCAGTGTTTGCAATGGTCGCTACAGAAAATACAACTTCCGCCGGCACGTTTATGATTAAATAGTCACTGGAATAATAATGATAATAGTCAATCGATTTCCTGTTAAATAAAAGTGCAATGGGTATTCATCACAAGACACGTTAGTAAAATGATAAGTAAATGATGAATATATGAATCTCAATATTAACAGAATATAATAATTATGCAAATAAATTCCGTGTGCTGACAGCATTCAAGAATCACGAGGTACCATTCTGTCTCTGAAAATGTCTTTGTCGATTTCTATGGGCCGAGATTATTGGCGTAATGTGTACAGCACCTGAATTAATGGAACCTAAGGACTTCATGCAGCTCAAACCTCAGCATTATCTCGTTTATTATACAGAACGCATCTCGGTATGAATAAAAACAATGCCCTTTCCTAGTCTGGAAGCAAAATGAATGTCTCAGCGCTGTTCCGTCTTTGAAAATACTAGTACAGACCGATACTGAATTATCAGACAAAATATGTGTGCCAAATCAAATAGAACTAGTGTAATTCCGCATTCATTAACATTCCTAGTCAGGTCTCGTATAATGTACTTCCAGTTTACAGTCTTCTTCAATGTGAATCCTAAAACTTAACAGGGCTTTTTTGCACTGAGGCATGGCAATCAGAGAAAATGTTTTCGTTTCTTCCAGCTGGTTTAGCCTGCAGTTTTATCACCAGCCACTGCAAGAATACACATTCATTTGTATGTAAAAATTAAGATACACAGACCCTGTATCATTATTAGAAAATTACGCTCATGCTATATTGTGCTGTGTGAGAGAAAAATTTAAGATTCCTACTCTTAGTATCTGATAAATAAGCAAAAAAAGGTTTTAATAAAATCCCGAAAAATAAAGGTGTACATAAGTTTGTGTATACGACTCCCATAGGGCCTTTGGATTGCAGTGTATGTAAACTTAGGGACGTTGAAATGAGACATTGTCAAGCTACACTAAGGTAGACAAAATATCCTTATATTGTGTAAGTAAGTAAAGAAAGATTATAAAAGAATCATGTCATGTTAGAATATCTAGTAAAATCAAAGACAGCATAGTTACAAACATTCTAGTTGAATGGAACATCCAATCATACTTAAGCTTATCGAGCTTATCAAAATCCATACATTGTGATTAAAGTTTTTACGCCTCTTTCACCATTACATTTTGGCAGAACTATAGTTTACACCTGAAAATAATGGTGTTCTTCTATGGTACGTGGTAACCCGAAACCTTTAGGTATACTTGATGGGTTAATCGTAACATATTTTGAAATACTAACCAATATTTAGCTTAACACTAATCTGGTAAGTGGGCGGTCATTTTTTTAGGATCATCTTTAATCATAATGTATGATTCGTTTGTATCTCAATGTATAATGTTAGACATATCTGTAGAACATTCCTGTGATGTAATTATTCATCATGCAACCTAGAGGACACACCCATATTGTTCCGGAAGTTCCACTGTGGACGGAAATGCAACAAAATGGTGAAAACAAACCGGAACCACCATAACGTAGTACTATACTAAGTGTGCAGTCTTAAAGCTTGTAATCTCTGGGTTGTACTTATACGGTTTAAGTTCCGCTCATCTTCAACTGTCATCGGAATTTACTGTGTTAGATATCACTTGTTTTAGATATAAAAAAAATCATGGTAGCATAAGGTATCATCCTAGTAGTGTTGCACGTCACGTGATGAAATATAAGCCATTTGTGATAACATTCACCGCTGAGATTTCACTGTCTTAAGTTACAGGTTACATGGCATTGTTTAAGGGCTTTTTTTACCTTTTTAACTCACCTGAGCACTGCTCAAGGTGAGCTTTTGGGACCGTTGATTGTCCGGCGTCCGTCGGCGTGCGTCGTGCGTCGTCAACAATTTGACTTGAACGACATCTCCTCCTAAACTGCTAAGCCAACATTGAAGAAACATGCCTGGGATATCCCCTTGCATGAAGCTCTACCAAATTTGTTCAGAGAATTCAATTCCATCAAGAACTCTGGTTGCTATGGCAACTGAAAGGAAAAACTTTGAAAATCTTCTTGTCTGAAACCACAAGGCCCTGAGCCTTAAGATTTGGTGTGTAGCACTGTCTTGTGGACCTCTACCAAGTTTGTTCAAATTATACCCCTGAGGTCAAATTTGGCCTCGCCCCGGGGGTCAATTGATTTTACATAGGCTTATATAGTGAAATTATAAAAATCTTGTCTGAAACCACAAGGCCCTGAGCCTTAAGATTTGGTGTGTAGTATTGTTTGGTGGATTTCTACCTAGTTTGTTCAAATTCTGCCCCTGGGGTCAAATTTGGCCCTGCCCCGGGAGGTCAGTTGGTTTTACATAGGCTTATATAGTGAAACTTTAAAAAAAAAACTTCTTGTCTGAAACCACAAGGGGCTGAGCCTTAAGATTTGGTATGTAGCATTGTCTAGTGAACCTCTACCAAGTTGTTCAAATTATATCCCTAGGGTCAAATTTGCCACCGCTCCGGGGTCATTTGTTTTTCAAAGGTTTATATAGGGAAAAACTTTGAAAATCTTCTTGTCTGAAACCACAAGGCCCCGAGCCTTAATATTTAGTATGTAGCATTGTCTAGTGGACCTCAACCAACTTTGTTCAAATTATACCCCTGGGGTCAAATTTGGTCCTGCCCCGGGGGGTCAGTTGTTTTTACATAGGCTTATATAGTGAAACTTTAAAAAAATCTTCTTTTCTGAAACCACAAGGCCCCGAGCCTTAATATTTAGTATGTAGCATTGTCTAGTGAACCTCTACCAAGTTGTTCAAATTATACCCCTAGAGTCAAATTTGCCACCGCTCCGGGGTCATTGGTTTTTCATAGGTTTATATAGGGAAAAACTTTGAAAATCTTCTTGTCTGAAACCACAAGGCCATGAGCCTTAATATTTAGTATGTAGCATTGTCTAGTGGACCTCAACCAACTTTGTTCAAATTATATCCCTGGGGTCAAATTTTGCCCGAGACCGGGGGTCGATTGATTTTACATAGGCTTATATAGTGAAACTTTAAAAATCTTCTTGTCTGAAACCACAAGGGGCTGAGCCCTAAGATTTGGTGTGGACCTCTACCATGTTTGTTAAAATTCTGCCCCTGTGGTCAAATTTGGCCCTGCCCCGGGGGTCGTTTGATTTTACATAGCCTTATATAACGAAAATTTTGAAAATCTTCTTGTCTGCAACCACAAGGCCCTGAGCCTTAAGATTTGGTATGTAGCATTGTCTAGTGGACGTCTACCAAGTTTGTTCAAATTCTGCCCCTGGGGTCAAATTTGGCCCTGCCCCAGGGGTCATTGCTTTTACATAGGTTTATATAGGGAAAAACTTTGAAAATCTTCTTGTCTGAAACCACAAGGCCATGAGCCTTAATATTTAGTATGTAGCATTGTCTAGTGGACCTCAACCAACTTTGTTCAAATTATATCCCTGGGGTCAAATTTTGCCCGAGACCGGGGGTCGATTGATTTTACATAGGCTTATATAGTGAAACTTTAAAAATCTTCTTGTCTGAAACCACAAGGGGCTGAGCCCTAAGATTTGGTGTGGACCTCTACCATGTTTGTTAAAATTCTGCCCCTGTGGTCAAATTTGGCCCTGCCCCGGGGGTCGTTTGATTTTACATAGCCTTATATAACGAAAATTTTGAAAATCTTCTTGTCTGCAACCACAAGGCCCTGAGCCTTAAGATTTGGTATGTAGCATTGTCTAGTGGACGTCTACCAAGTTTGTTCAAATTCTGCCCCTGGGGTCAAATTTGGCCCTGCCCCAGGGGTCATTGCTTTTACATAGGCTTATATAGGGAAAACTTTGAAAACCTTCTTCTATGAAACGACAAGGGCCTGAGATTTGGTATCTAGCATTGCCTAGTGGACCTCTACCAATTTTGTTCAAATTGGACCCCACCCCATGGTCATTGGTTTTACATAGGCTTTTATTGGGAAAGCTTTGAAAATCTTCTTCTCTGAAACTACAAGACCCTGAGCTGTAAGATTTGGTATGTAGCATTGTCTAGTGGACCTCTACCAAATTTGTTCAAATTATGCCCCTAGGGTCAAATTTGGCCCTGCCACGGGTGTCAGTTGATGTTACCTAGGCTTATTTTGGCAAAACTTTAAAAAACCTCGTCTGAAACTACAGAGCCTAGAACTTAGATATTTTTAATGGAGCATTAGTTAGAGGTCATCTACCAAGTTTGTTCAAATTATGCCCTTTAAGGGAAATTTGGCCCTGCCCTGGGGGTCACTTGTATTCATATAGATTTATATAGGGAGATTCTTAAAAAAGCTTTTGATGTTAGCTCAATAGCAGACCCAAAGGCAAAGTATTCAGGTGAGCGATCTTGTTGAAAGTAGTATTTCATTGTGTTAGTTGGTTTCAACTAACTAAAACCTTAGTTATAATGTGTATGGGGAATAGAGATTCTGCATTGGTCAGTCTTTGCCATTTCACTGATAGAGAGATAATGAAATTCCTCTTTGTTGATATAGATTATGCGAAAAATACGTATATTCTTTATATGGTAAATTATAGTGACTTCAAGATCAAATGGTTAAGCCATGATTTTTGTTCTGATGTCTGAAAAGTCATCCTGAAATAATGGAATTATTTTACCATGACTAGAAATCATAATCTTCATAGAAGAATAGATGTTTGCTACTTTTTATGCCCCCATTTTGTGGGAGGTATATATCGTTGCTCTTGTCCATATGCCTGTCCGTACGTCCTGAAATATTGTATGTCAAACTCCTAAATTAATCGTTCGGAAAACTTGCTTTAAACTTTCACAGGTGTGTAGATGGTCGTAAAGGAATTCATTTCTTGTTTGTCCCTTTTGAACTGGAATATAGGGCTTTGTATACTTCACAGTAAATGGTACAGAGAAAACCTTGGTTTTACTTCGATCTTTCATAGATTAACATTCTAGGAGTACAGATGGTCATAAAGAAAGGAAATTCTGTTGCGATTAGTCTTAGTCTATTCCTCTTTGTTTCTTAAGCCTGGTGCTCTTAGAAAACACACCGAAGTATGTGCATCTATGTACAATGGACATATTTCTAGTTTTATAATTAAATAACCTAGGCTCTTTAGTAAGATTATGTCAAGGCTATTTGATAGTAAAATTTATGTGACGTCAACGAGAAACGATTGATAGTTTGTGTGACGTGCGGTGAACAAACGGCAATTCTTATTATTTTGGCATGAAATATACTCTACCATTTTTCTTGTAGCGTAACGTATTAAATGTGTCTTGGACTTCTGCTTCTTGGTAGATTTTTGGGTCAGTTCTATTTATTGTTTCGATAATATTTTGACTGAAAATGGATGCGTAATCTGTAGTCATCAAGGTATTCTCTATATTTGATAATAATTCTGTAAAACTACAAAAAAACTGCCTGTAGGTTCTGCTGATAAAAATTGCACGTTGCATAAACTGTCCTGAAAAATTATCATTGTGATATTTATTTTTTTTTGTATGAAAGTATGACCGTGACCTTTTTGTGACCTTTATAGTCAGACAAATGAGATGTCAAGGTCGTTAAAGGTTTCTGTTACCATATATTGTTTATCAAGATACATCCATGACCCAAGTGTTTTATTGTTGCTATGGTAAAGCCCACTTATATTTTTTGTTCCTGTTTTCAAGACCATAAACGCTATAAAAAGAGCGTGTCCTTTAAACATTAATGTCAGGATGAAATAGTATTATAGAAATAAAATGAAATTTCAATGTAAAATTAAAATTGTTTCACGAAATACTTTGTAATCAAGTTTTCCTTTTGTTCATTGAAAGAAGAAAGAAACTGATTGTTTTATTATTTTCTTAGTCTATGCACGTAATTACAACTTCGATGAGCCAAAGAAAAATTAATGTTGAAGAAAGCGTATCAAATTTAGTGCCAAATGACTATGACTGAGATACGAAAAAAGTGAACGTATCGTTTGAAAATATGAAATGCAGGCATTATATGTAGAGTTTTGTCTTTTTGCCTTATGTTCATTGCCAATGTAGGGTTTGCACAGAACAATACATGGTTTGGTCTTTTTTTAAGCCGATATATTCTATGACAAGCTTCAAAATTAGTTTCTTATCCATCAGAACATATAACTGACAATGTAAGATTATTTCTACTATCTTGGATGAAACTCTACATTTAAAGATTGCATGAAATACCTTTCTTTATAAATGCACACGATGCATGGTCTGTGATGGCTTTCATTCGTAGACAAATTTTGTACCATTTGGTCTGGCTTTATGGATGCGTCCATGATGTCTGTCTTTGCTAACGTTCATTGGTGCATGGGCACTATTTATGAACGCCCCCGTGAAGTCATGTAGTCACGTGATTTGAAATTTAACAAGTCCTTGTGAAGTATGGGTCAGTAAGGTTTGCAAACGTTTATTTATATCACATACTGCACCAATTTGTTAAGTTGTTGCTTATTATTTTGTTTGCAAATAAAAATGACAGAAATATTACACTAGTTGTTATTTTTCAAGACTTGTTACAAATCCATGTAGTTATGATAAAAGTGTCAGTTAATATTATTTTTCCTACCCTTCATTATGAATCAAAGGAAATCAATCATGGAGAAAGTTTTTGTCTTTCAAACCAGTGTTTATGACCAAGACAAAACAATCACTTAGACCAAAAACTTAAAATTCAGACATTCAGCTCATAGGAATTCAAACATGTACTAATTCTTTGATTGATGGTGGGCTTTGAGCTTGGTTACTGTCCTTCATGAAAAAAACAATGCAATTCTATTTTAGGTTTGCAAGGAAACTCACACCCATTTTAACAGACTTGAGTTTTTTTAAAGGCGGGAACTATACTAAAGCATCATTTCTAGAAGGAACAAGTATTTTAATATGCTTCTGACAATATCACCAACAGCACAGGGCTCAAGCAGGAAGTGATCTAATGCAAGCATAAACCTATCAACCATAAAGTCGTGTTGCCCAAATAGCCCACACTCATAGTTGCTTTACGATACAAGAGACCAAACGATGTTTGAAAACACATTTCTGACTGTAAGCATTATAACACCATGCAAGTTTTACAAATTTTGTTACTTTCTGCAAAATATCGACAATATGAAGGGGTCAAACACTGGACTCTTAAATGAACAATTACATCATGTACTCAATTCTGCATTCCTTGGACAGCAGGATGTGTAAGATCACAAACTATTCTCAAACATTCTTAACTTCCTTGAAAAAGATTACTCACTCTTTTAGGAGAACTTAAGTAATAGAATATTAAGAATGTTTACAATATATATGTTTACAAAAATAAGTTTAGACATAGACCAGAGGTCAATACCCATCTCTTTGATGCTAAAAAAGTCTACATGTTTAAGCAATCACAAAAAAGATCCGAAAGTATTGTCATTATAAGATCTTTTTATACTGAATCATAAAGATAACAAAGTTTACATTTTGAACGAGTATACAATACATACAAAAAAACCATTTCCGGTTGACCACATGTCCATTCAAGTAACAACAAAAATCAGCTGTAAAGGTTATTTGTAAGACATGAATTATTACATGTACTTTAAAATACAGACTCTAGAAAACAATATTTTTACATTTTGTACCTTGAAAGGACATAAAAATATTCAAAGCTCAAGATTAATTAATATTGGTACTGATTACTTTAGGAAAAGACTGCCAGTCAAAAGCCGACATCTGGTTCCCTCCTATCAAGTAAACTTAACACATGGTTTCACTTAAAAACACTCTTCAGTGAAATTAATGCTTGTTTACTATCACCAGAAAAAAAACGGCTCATAAAAATAATTTAACAAATTTATCCTTTAGAAGGTCGTGTAAAGAAATATGTGTTGGTCGTTCACAAAAGCCTTGATCATTCATAAGTTTTTTTGAGCATTGCAAAATTTAAAATACTTACAATATCTCTAAATACACCGAAAAAAACTGAAATGCACAACTTTTATAGACAGATTAAAAATTTCATCTCACATCAATTACTGCTTGATTCAAGAGGAAAGTAAATTGTTAGTAGACAGCCAATTGCTAGCTGAAATTCACAATCATATCAATCCGACAAGTTTCTAATCTAAAAATATACATGTATTTGGCATTACAAAAGATGAAAAGAAAAATGTCAAAATTCAAAAGCCTGTAATGAATTATTCCAGGGGAAAAACCTTGAATACAGTAGTTTGCAGCAAGTACAAACTCTTTGGCTTTTCATTCTAGGACATATGAACAGATTCTCGTAATCGTTCTAAAAGACTTCTGAAATCATTAGAAACTTTGCGTCCATATTGTTAAAATTCTTAAATGATATCATAAATATCTACAGAAGACAATGTGAAACTATAATGGTCAACTCAAGTGTTTTTCTACAAAAATAAACAGCACAGAAAATAATAAAACAAGCCCTGATAACCGACTGAAATTATGAGAGAACTGACTGAAATTATGAGAACACTGACTGAAATTATGAGATAACTGACTGAAATTATAAAGGACTTTGAGTTTCACATATTTCTTTAATAACAGTTTCTTTGCATATTTCACTGACCTTCAAATTTGTGACCAAATCTTTTCATATTCTGGAATATGGACAGTCTTGCTAAGAAGTCTCCTAAAATTTAACATTTTCAAATATCACTCCTAGAAGGGGCACTATACGAAGCGTCAAACATTCACAGACCTTAACGAGACAATTGCTGCATGTACTATATAGCAACCAAATACTGACAAGACTTGTACTTTCAACAAAGCAATTTCATCAAAAAAAAAGCACTTTTAACAGTGTATATTAATATAAAACACACATCACAAAATTTACTGTTATCTTACAAACAACAATAAATTCAGAAATATATCTTTATAAAATAAATATCAAATTTCATTCAATTCCACAAACAAGTATAACATGAAATCTTCACAAATTCTCAAATTTTAAAAATCATACCACATGTTCTTTTGGCCTTACTACTTCAGGTAAACTGGCAATACTGTGAATTTTAAAATTCTCAAAAGCTAAATTCAGGCATTATCATTATGCTTTGACTTTTATTAAGGCTAAGAATCAACTTTTGTACAAATTACAGCTAAAGATGTGTGACTGAATCACAAACCTGTGGCAAAAATTGTTTTAGCTCATACAGGCCTATACAGGAATTTAACAGACCATCAAATATTTCCCTGTCAAATCAGCAAATCAGTATCAATGAAAAAAAAGTTCCAAAGAAATTCAATGCTGACAAAAGTTGATGCCTACACAGATATATAAAAATAAATTTTGATTTTTTTTATACTGTACTGACCACAGTGCACTTAACAAAAACATTTCAAAATGCTACCCATATAGAAGCCTACAAGAAGAGTTTTGTGAGGACCCCCCGCTCCCACCCCTGCCACAAACACACACACACAAATAAAAAAAATTAAATACACTGACAATTTTTTCAACAAATGTGATTAAAATACCATACACAAGCTGGAAATACACCAATATCTTTGTTATATGCAGCTAGTGGTAACCATCAAACCCATGTCCCATGGTCATACTGAACAAATTAATGGCCAAAAAAGCAATAACTGAGACACACCTTACACATCTCAAGCCTTTGTCAAAATCCTGGCCCCAGATTCAATGCCAACCAACCAATTAACTTAAAAGGCAAACAGCATCTATAATTCTTTTCACACATTTACCTGTCTCAATATAAGGATATAAATATTTTATGAAATATTAACTGTCTCGATATGATTAAAAATCTCTCACAACTAGTCTCAACTAGGACACAGATTCTCTACAACAGAAAAGTCTCAATCGAAAAAAAAAAATTCAAGGTACCATTACACAGCAGGACAATTTGCAGTATGTTAACTGATTTTAGTTAAAAGGAAGACTCTCTTACAAAGCAAAACTTCTGGCACTTCTCTACAACAATTTTACTATTGTTATACAAACCAATTATTTAAGTAACTAATTTATTAAGCTGGCAATGACTTTCAAATTTTCTTCCTTAACATAAGTCTCATACTTCAAGTACAAAAAATGTGATACATTTATCTCTGTAAAATACGTTATTCATGAAAAAAGCAAAATGCGTAAAAAAAACAAAAAACAAAACAATGCATACTTGATTTTGGTAACATGGTGATAAGCGTCCTTACTTCTTTTAATCTCATAGAACAGTCAAGACCTCTGAATAAATGAAAAACCTTTCATACTGTAAATAGTTCCATAGATTCTTATAAAAGCTCATAAAAATTTCTTGGCCATTTCTACTAACAGCTACACACACTTGTAAGTATTCATTATAATTATGCAGTGTCGTCCCAAAGTACAGCTATAATTATGTTCTGCCTGATGTTTGAAGTACAAATTTACTAAAAAACAAAATCAAACTGCCAACACTTCACTTCAGTATAATAATATGATGAATAATAAGTACTTCATACGAATCAATTATATATGAATTAATATCAACAATGTGCATCAAATATTAATTATAAATCAAAAAACTAAATTCGCTTTGATAAACAGTACATGAGCTAAATCAGCTGATAGATAATACACTAGATTAGCTTACTGCAAAAACTGTCTTATCTCAAGTGATATGTTCATGTGATGTAGTATACAAGATACACCACTTTCCTGAGACAAGAAACCAGGTTCCTATCTCTACACTACATAATTAGAACACTAGTCAGTTTATTAGCAAAAATAGTTTCATCCATGAACATTTTGATCAGCCCTCCTGGTTGATACGGAATGTGTTGGTCAGCCCTTGCTGTCAGGTTTTATGTCCATGACCTTGCATACCCAGTTTCCAATGTCTATATCCTCTGCCTCAGCCTTCTTCACAAACGGATGAGTCTGAAAAATACATTGTTACATCAACACAAAAATTCTAGTAAAATATGTTACCAATCACCAATGTGACAACTGATATTTGCCTGACCTTGCCAGATGCAGAAGTACAACAAATACAAGTTCTGGATATGTTAGTGAAATAAATTAAGCAAATCTGCATAAAAACGAGCTTTCACAGTCCCATAATGAGAAAAAAATTTGCCTCTTAAGGGGAGATAACCTATGCTAATTTATCTGTAAAGTTGAGAATTTGAACAGTCTTAAACATTAAGTGATACAAATATTTTTCAGATTACATTTCATTTAAAGGTTTTGCAGTTTACAGAGAACCTTATTTTCTTAGAATTTATCATCAACTATATTTTATGTATACAGAAGTACACAGAGTCTAAACTATTGAGTTTGAATTACTCCTTGTGGCTCACTGGGCATAATGATACAGATAATATACAATCATTTATGGCTTTCTATTTTACAGAGGTGTTCAGTGTGAATTTTAATACTTGAAACATCAATGAAAATATTTCTTTAAGTAACAACATGGATAAGATTTATGAAAGTATACTACTCACAGCCAGAGAATGCAGATCAGCTCTTTCAGCTGGGTTCTTCTTTAAACTGAAAATAAATTAAACATTCTTTGATATCTGTATCAAACTCGAGTTTACAGTCACACTACATCCTAATAAATACTGCAAATGAGATTTCAAATTATTTTTCTCCACAAAGATCAAGTCACATTAACTTCTTTGCTAGAATTAAATGTAGTATTTTCAGGGCACTGGTATGTATTAAGCTTCTTGTAAACTAAAAGCTCATGGCTATGTTATAGCTAATGCATCAGGACAAATTTTTCCAATATGTCTTTCCAATATGGACAGAAAGTTTTAACACTGGGGATCATTCCTAGACTTCATTAATTACTTTTAATGGTTTCACACTTAAGAAGTCCATTTATCATCGTAACTGACTATTTTTTGAAGAAAGGGCATGTAATGATCAAATGCCTACCTGCTTCAATTAATATGAATTCCACCTCTGACAACTGCTTCTGGGAAACTTTGGCTCAGTGGCCTGGAGTGGTTTTTTAAGCTACTTATCACTAAACAGGCATGAGTTTAAATCCTGCTCGGACCAGTATCTCTACCGACTCAGATTCCCCTCATTAGTAACTGTATACTCAGAAATGATTACTAGAAAGTAAGTTTAGAATGACTTCTAAATGATAGTTAAGTCACCTACCATCTGTTTACAAAGTCTATAAACTCCTCTGAAAACTTTCCCTCAGGTAGTGTGGGTGGAGGCTGCAAAGTTACAGAAAATGTTCTGTTATTTGATTGCACATGCAGAGACTTCTAAATACATCTAAATACATACAGAGCAAATAATCCTTAAACTTGTTATTTAAGATACTAAAAACTTAAGTTTTCAAATGTCATGTCAAAAATACTAGAAATGAGTCACTTTATTAATTTAATTTTTTTGTTTTCAATTTGTGGTTACTTGTTCACAGCACAAGCAAAAATCACATGCAGGAAAATTTCTGTTCATGAGAAATAATATACTGAATCAAATAAATCATCTTTTAAAATGTATACATTGAATTTCTGGCAGTGTAACTAAATTTGAGTAACTTAACCAAATGTTGCAATTTGTTAGTAAACATGCTGTATCCAAACCCTTTCACAACCCCACCCCCACCAAAAAAAACAACAAAAAAAACAAAAAAATAAAAATACAAAAAAATCACCCAGTGCAATAAGCAAGTCTGATATTTTTAATAGTAAAATCCATAAACATAATGATAGCTCCTCTACCCTTCATAAGTTGATCCTTCTAATGGTACATGAAAGCTTTTCAGACAAGAAAGTTGAGATTACAAGCACACTCCGTTAACACATGACAATGGGTTTTAATCACGCACAAACATACTTCATATGGTTTTCTTTGGACCAAAAATTTCAATTCTGATAATCATGTACTTTACATTTCTTGTTCTATTTAGGTACTTGTTCTCTAGAGAGAAAATTGTATCTGCACATTCTTCAAACCCGTGAATGGTTGTCAGGTATTAAAGTACACTAGATATCACAGACTGGTGCAGTGAAAAATTACTTATTTTGAGCCATATTTGTCTTTCTTTTTACACTAGAACATCCACAGATGAAAAATGAACACAAATTTTAAGTAAAAAATAAAGTTACAATTATCTTAATCAATTTAAAGACTGATTTAACAATAATAAAATACTAATTCAATACTAAGAAAACGAACTAAGAATGTAGCTATGAAACAGGAAGTTTTGACATTTTTATAAATATCATTTAAGTATTTTTGTTGATAAAATTCCTCCTGTCCCAATCAAATGTCTGACATCAAGCCAATAAAAACACAAATAGCACAAAAAAATTGACAAACCAAATAATGTCACAAGTGCCAAAATAAAAATATCAAAAATATCCATTAATCTGGGTATCTCCTTCCTATCAGCCATTCAGGTATATTCTCTGTATTGGAAGAGCAGTGGTAGATCGGTTAGAGCAAAACACTCCCAATATAGAGGTTACTGGTCTGAACCTACAATTCCACACTTTGGCACGAGAACAGTTTTGAACCCAGGAAGCGGTCAGCAAGGGGGATAACAAGAGCTGTCAGTGGAGACAGCACGCTCACTTATTTAAGTACTGGATAGTTAAGAAAGGGATAACTATTAAAAAATCAATTTAATTCAAGTTCTGTAGATATGCAGACAAGAATTATGAACCTTACCACATATGATGTGGGTGATGATAAGAAACATATATTATGAAGTCTGAAGTAAATCCCTCAAAGAAGTTCTAGTAAAATATTACAACTTTTAAGGAAAATTCTAAGTTTAAAGGGTAGATAATTCTGAAATATGGGTGCTAGAGTTATGAACCTTACCAAATACATGTATGATGTGGGGAACATATATTTGAAGTTTGAAGTAAATCCCTCAAAGAAGTTCTAGTAAAATATTACAACTTTTAAGGAAAATTCTAAGTTTTAAGTGTATATAATTCTAGAAATATGGGTGCTAGGGTTATGAACCTTACCAAATACATGTATGACGTGGGGAACATATATTTGAAGTTTGAAGTAAATCCCTCAAGAAATAAAGTTACAGTAAAACATTAGAATTTTCCTACAATTCTAGAAATATGGATGCTACAGTTATTAACTTTAGCACATGATGAGTGATGATAAGAAACATATATTTGATCTCTAAAGAAATAAAGAAGTTATTGTAAAAAATATTTTACTGCAGAAAAACTTCAATCAGTAATCTGGACACAGCCACCGATGCAGGAGTGAGTAGGACAGCTCTCCATAATTATATAGTCCAGCTAAAAATGAGTTTCAAGAACCTGATTCCTAATCAATTTAGAATTTACAGGTTTGAACTGAAGAAAATTTTCTTATACCAGAAATCATAATTTATGACCAAACTGGAAGTGCAGCAATCATGGTCAAGATTAACCAGGTATTTAGGAATGGTTGTACATTTATAGAGCATATGACAAGATAAACTATAAGCGGTGACAACAGAACTGCACCAAAAAGCAAAACTAAACCACATATGAATATTGCATACAGTGAGGTATGTTAAGGGGAATTTATCCAATCCTCGTCTCAATTTCTCCTTTTTCTCTTATTCAGACAAAATTTTACACGACAAAAGTCTTTCCTGGTGTTACTTCTTCAAAACACACACTGCTGTTCATAAATATTGATCAAGAATGTATTACATAGGAAGCATGCCCACAAGACACCACTGCATTTTGATAAAACCTTTTTCTCTATACATTTTGCCCTACGCTTTTTCATCAAACACTAAATGCTGCTACAGTACAGTTTAAGACGTAACACTTGGCAAAAAAACTACTTGTGGGTAACTGCTAAGCCTTATCTACCAAACATCATTTCTTAATAATTATAAGCTTTAAGCTCTGCCATAGAGCTTTTAAGGGAGCCTATTTTATGAACATTTCATAATCTATGAGCCCACAGAAAACAAGTGCACTATAATAAGCATGCATTAAATTTCAATTAAATTTCATATCACACTGGCCACTGCATTTCAACCTGACTATGATAACACATTCAGAAAAATATAAATTAAACAAGAGGGCCATGATGGCCCTAAAACGTTCACCTGCGTCTTATTGCTCATGTTACAAGTATCATTACTGGTTGTTATAGGTGTTCATTGTTCGCAAATTTGAATAAGTTTGCAATAAGTTTGAAGACACTGGGTGTAATGGTACTCAATTTTTTTAGCAGAAATAGTTTCATTGTACAGGTCCCAGTGAACCTGACCTTGACCTACAGACACCAAAAACAATAGGGTTCTTCTAATATAATTACCCTATGAAGTGTCCAGGTTCTGGGTATAATGGTACACCAGTTACTGAGCAGAAACAGTTTTCACTCTACAGGTCCCTGTGACCTTGACTTTTGACCTACTGACCCCAAAAATGATAGGGTTCTTTTACTGAGTAAAGACAATCATCCTATGGCTCTGGGTAAAATGGTACTCCAGTTACTGAGCAGAAACAGTTTTCACTCTAGAGGTCCCTGTGAACTTAACCTTTGACCTATGGACCCTAAAAACAATAGGGTTCTTCTAATACAATTACCCTATAAAGTTTGAAGGCTCTGGGTGTAATGGTACTACAGTTACTCTGCAGAAAAACTCTTCACTATACAGGTCCCTGTGACCTTGACCTTTGACATACTAGCCCCAAAAACAATATGTTTCTTCCATTTAGTAAAAGCAATCATCCTATGAAGTTTGAAGGCTCTTGGTGAAATGGTACTCCTGTTATTGAGTGGAAACAGTTTTCATTCTAGGTCCCTCTGACCTTGACCTTTGACCTATTCACCAAAAAAACAAAAGTGGTTTTTTTTCTACTCAATATGGGCAATAACCCGCTGAAGTTTGAAGGCACTGGGTCAACTGGTACTCAAGTTACTGAAAGGAAACAAAGTGTGACAGACAAACAGACATCCATGGGCAGGGCAAAAACAATATGTCTCCAACAGAAGGGCGGGGTTGGGGGGAGGGGGGGACATAACAATGAACAATTGAAGGTCTAGTCCTTTGGTGTTTCAGAGCAGCAGATTTTTTAAGTTTTCCCTATATAAGTCCTTGTGTAAAATCAAATGACCCCCACCCCTGCCACCGAGTGGGGCCAGTTTTGACCCGAGGGTCATGATTTGAACTTGGTAAAGGTCCACTAGAAAATGCTGCACACCAAATATCTAAACTCTAGGCCTTGTAGTATCTGAAAAGAAGATTTTTAAAGTTTTCCTATATAACTCTATGTAAAATATGTGACCACTGGGGTGGGGCCATTTTTGACCCAGGGGCAATGATTTGAACAAACTTGGTAAAGGTCCTCTACACAATGCTACATACAAAATATCTAAGCTCTATGCCTTTTGGTTTCTGATGTGAAGATTTTTTAAACTTTTTCCTATATTACTCTATGTAAACAAGTGACCCCCGGGGGCAGGGCCTATTTTGACCCAGTGGCTATGATTTGAACAAACTTAGTAAAGGTCCACTAGACAATGCTACACACAAAATACCTAAACTCTAGACCTTGCAGTTTCTGACGAGAAGAGTTTTTTAAGTTTTCGCTATATAACTCTTTGTAAAACATGTGACCCCTGGGGCGGGGTCATTTTTGACCCAGACTCCATGATTTGAACAAACCTGGTAGAGGTCTACTGGACAATGCTGCACACCAAATATCTAAACACTAGGCCTTGTGGTTTCTGACAAGAAGATTTCAAAGTTTTCCCTATATAAACCTATGTAAATTCAACTGACCCCTGGGGTGGGGTCAGTTTTGACACCAGGGTCATAATTTGAACAAACTTGGTAGAGGTCCACTAGATGATGCTTCATACCAAATATCTAAGCTCCAGGCCTTGAGGTTTCGGAGAAGAATATTTTTAAAGATCCAACTTTTAAAATCTAATTTTAGCTCCAGTGAACCAGAAATGCAATGGACCAGAACCATTTGAACAATCTTGGTAGAGCTTCATCCAAGGAACATCCAAGGCAAGTTTCATTAAATTTGGCCCATTGGTTTCTGAGGAGAAGTCGTTTGAATGAAAAGTTGACGACAGACAGACGGATGGACGGATGACGGACAAAGACTGATCAGAACAGCTCACCCTGAGCACTTTGTGCACAAGTGAGCTAAAAAATTATCAAATGATGCATTCTTAAGCTACTAATGGAGAGCAGACTCTGAAATTCATAACAGATCCCTTGATCAGCCTTTGTTGATGGTCAAATAAATCACAAACAACTCATGTATGTATTTCAAATAACTTAAACAGATGTTTTAAAGGAGATCTGAAATGATTGTATCATGACATATCCGAAAATAATAACAGGCAATGAAAGAAAAGCATACATTCTTGGCTTAATGAATATTGTATATTTGTCATTCCTGGAAAATTATATCAAAACCATATAAACAAGAAATATCTTTAAACAAGGGTGACATCATCACAAAATACACCTGTCACAAAAGTTTAAGGTGGAGATGTGGGCATTATGGATAAGAAGTGTTAGCTGGCAAGCAAGTTTCTATTCTTGCCACTGTGTTGATAAATGAACCTTAAAACAAATTAGAAGGGATGTCATGATAGTGACCATTTGTGTTACAATTCCTCAAAAAATGATGACTAAACGGTCCCTATACATATTTTTGTATTTTTATCTGAAATTTTACCTCTATGTGTGACCTTGACCTTGGTTGCAGGGAACTGAATTTTATGCGCAACATTCTGCTGCACAATGATGAACATTTGTGCCAAGTTATATTATAATCCCTCAATGCATGTAGAAGTTTTGCTCCAGATAAGCCTTTTTCAAAGAGTGTGACTTTGACCTTTGACCTAGAGACCTGGTTCATGCACAGGGCACTACGTCTCATGGCAGTGATCAATTCTATAAATTAACATTAAAATTCCTCCGTGCATGTAGGAGATATGTTCCAGACAATAACTGAATATTTAATCATCTCTAGTGACCCTGACCTTGCATATATTGACCTAAATAACATGTGTCACACCTGTAGTCATGATAGTTACCATCTGTGTTACAATCCATCAATATATGATGACTAAATGGTCCCTACACACATCTTCAAATTTTTATCTGAACTTTGACCTCCATGTGTGACCTTGACTTTGGCCACAGGGACCTGAATTTTTTTTTTTTTTTTTTTTTTCTCTTTTATTTTCACAATCATTTTACACATTGATTGCATGTATAATATCCGACATCACTCTGACATATATATACACTCTATACACACAATTTATGCACACTCGCACATGCACACACACACACACACACACACGCACACACACACATGCATGCATACATAGACATATATTTACACACTATTTTTGCATACAATGTGAACATTTTCTTTCATCTCCTTTCACATATATAAATAAATAATAATATCTAGTGTCCTTGATTTAAAAAAAATAAGTATATGTAAATGTTAAATTCAAAATTTTAAACTAACGAATAAGAAAAAAAAAACAAAAACAAAAAAAAACAAACAAACAATCATTTGTCAGATGTTATTTCTTTTTCTTTTTTTTTTAATTTCTTAAATGATAAATTTACTCCATTTCTGTAGGTGGGTTTCAAGTTTATCTTTTGATAAAGCTATTTCTTTTTCTGTTTCTATTTTAGTTTGAGGTAGTTGATGAATATTTTAAAAGTAGGAATTTCATGTCTTAATTTCATTTTAACTATAAAGAATTTCATTAAAATGAAAATGAAGTTTAATGATTTATCTTGTTGACCATTACCAAATAAAGCATCTTGTTTACTAATATTAATGTTAAATGATTTTGATTTCAAATATCTACTCAAATTACTCCATAACTCTTGTGTAGCAGAACATTCCCAGAATAAATGTTCTATTGTTTCTATATAACTACTGCAAAAGTCACATATATTTGAAGAGGACAATTTACATTTGTATAAATATTTATTTGTTGGTATTAAGCGCATTAAGAATTTATATTGAAAATTACGTAAGCTGGTATCAATAGTAGATGTGTAAATATTTGAAAACATGTCTTTCCACTTTAAATCATTTTCATTTATATCTATGCTATTTACCCATTTCTCTTTTAATTTTTTATTTTCATAATTTTCCATCTGAATATTGTATATATATTTTGTTATCTTCTTTAATGTGTTAATTTTGTTTAAAAGTGTGCTTTTACCCATTGTATTTATTTCTTCCTGCATAAGCTTTTGTTTATATTGAGGTGGTATGCTTTTAATAAGACTATGATATTTAAGAAAGTCTGTTTGCTGAATGTTATAAAGATATCTAAATTGATTAAAGTTGTAGAATCTTTTTGTTCGATAATCGAATAGATGTTCAATATATTTTATTCCTTTTTGAAACCATGTTTTATAAAATACTGTTGTATTTTGTATTTTTATATCTGAATTATTCCAGATTATTTGTTTTCCAACTTTATCAATTTCACCTGTAAATTTATTGCTTACTAAAAACCAAGATTTCATCACATCATGTATAAAAGTTCCTTTCTTTGCAATTTTTTCTATATCTTTTTGATTGAGATTACTTTCAAATAAAAGAGAATCTCCAAAATTTTTAAAGATGTCTTGAAAGAATATTTTCCATTTTCCATTGTTCTTTTCATCAATATATCTTTTTACCCAGCCAGACTTAATAGCATTTAACATCATTTCTATGTTAGTAAGTTTTAATCCACCATTCATATGGTTCTGATACAGTTGAACTCTTTTAATTTTTTCTGGTTTACCTTCCCATATGAATTTAAACATGTCTTTTGTAATTATATCTATGTCTTTTTGTGTTGGATTTTTTAAGACAGAGAAAGGATAAATTAATTTAGGAATAGCAAAAGTTTTGATCACTGTAATTTTTCCCATTAATGTAAGTTTCCTATGTTGCCACTGTTTTAAGCATTCTTGAAATTCTTTTATTTTTGGTTCTAAATTCTTTTCAAGATTTAATTTCGAGTCATTGTAAAAGGTCATTCCTAGAGTATTTGCATGTGAAGAAGTCCAAATGAAGTTCCTGGTTTTGCAGAATACTATATTTGTTTTATTTAAAGATCCCACCCTTAAACTTTTGATTTTGATGTATTGAGGTTTAGGCCTGAAACTTTACTAAATTTGGTTAATGTCTCAATAAGCGTTTCAAAAGAGATTTGACTTCCGTTGTTGATAAACGTTGCATCATCTGCAAAAAAGGTCTGTTTTATTTCTGTTCCATTTACGGTAATTCCAATTATGTTTTTATTGTTTTTAATATAATTTGATAGCAGTTCAAGGCACATTATAAATAAGGAAGATGATAAAGGACAGCCTTGTCTGACTCCTTTTTTTATTGCAAAAGACTTTGAAAGATGCCCGTTATTTAAGACCATGCTTGATATGTCGTTATAAAAAACTTTTGTCCAGTTAATTAAATCCTTACCAAAATTAAATCTTTTTAAGCATTGTGTAATATAATCATGTTTTAAACTATCAACCTGAATTTTACGTGTCACACTCCACCTCAGAATGGTGAACATGTAGAAGTTTTGCTCCGGACAAGCGTTTTTCAATGAGCTTTAAGTGTGACATTGACCTTTGACCTAGAGACCTGGTTCATGTGCGTGACACGGCTTCTTATAGTGGTAAACATTCCTATGAAGTTTCATATCCCACCTGTGAAATTCTGTGTTACCAAATACTGACATTAAGGACATTTCCCACATTTGAAATTCCTTGTTACCACATACTGACATAAAGGACATTTCCCAACTTTGAAATTCATTGTAACCATATACTGACATTTAAGACATTTTCCACTTTTGAAATTCCTTATTACTATAGACTAACATTAAAGACATTTCCCACCTTTGAAATTCCTTGTTACCATATACTGTGATAAAGGACATTTCCCACCTTTGAACTTCCTTGTTATTATATACTGACATAAAGGACATTTCCCACCTTTGAACTTCCTAGTTATTATATACTGACATAAAGGACATTTCCCACCTTTGAACTTCCTAGTTACTATATACTGTGATAAAAGACATTTCCCACCTTTGAACTTCCTTGTTACAATATACTGACATAAAGGACATTTCCCACCTTTGAACTTCCTTGTTACAATATACTGACATAAAGGACATTTCCCAATTTTGAAATTCATTGTAACCATATACTGACATTTAAGACATTTTCCACTTTTGAAATTCCTTATTACCATATACTGACATAAAAGACATTTCCCACCTTTGAACTTCCTTGTTACCACATACTGACATAAAGGACATTTCCCAACTTTGAAATTCATTGTAACCATATACTGACATTTCAGACATTTTCCACTTTTGAAATTCCTTATTACTATAGACTAACATTAAAGACATTTCCCACCTTTGAAATTCCTTGTTACCACATACTGACATAAAGGACATTTCCCACCTTTGAACTTCCTAGTTATTATATACTGACATTAAGGACATTTCCCACCTTTGAACTTCCTAGTTATTATATACTGACATAAAGGACATTTCCCAACTTTGAAATTCATTGTAACCATATACTGACATAAAAGACATTTCCCACCTTTGAACTTCCTTGTTACCACATACTGACATAAAGGACATTTCCTACCTTTGAACTTCCTTGTAACCACATACTGACATAAAGGACATTTCCCACCTTTGAACTTCCTTGTTACCATATACTGACATAAAAGACATTTCCCACCTTTGAACTTCCTTGTAACCACATACTGACATAAAGGACAGTTCCCAACTTTGAAATTCATTGTAACCATATACTGACATAAAAGACATTTCCCACCTTTGAACTTCCTTGTTACCACATACTGACATAAAGGACATTTCCCAACTTTGAAATTCATTGTAACCATATACTGACATAAAAGACATTTCCCACCTTTGAACTTCCTTGTAACCACATACTGACATAAAGGACAGTTCCCAACTTTGAAATTCATTGTAACCATATACTGACATAAAAGACATTTCCCACCTTTGAACTTCCTTGTTACCACATACTGACATAAAGGACATTTCCCAACTTTGAAATTCATTGTAACCATATACTGACATTTAAGACATTTTCCACTTTTGAAATTCCTTATTACTATAGACTAACATTAAAGACATTTCCCACCTTTGAAATTCCTTGTTACCATATACTGTGATAAAGGACATTTCCCACCTTTGAACTTCCTAGTTATTATATACTGACATAAAGGACATTTCCCACCTTTGAACTTCCTAGTTACTATATACTGTGATAAAAGACATTTCCCACCTTTGAACTTCCTTGTTACTATATACTGACAGAAAGGACATTTCCCACCTTTGAACTTCCTTGTTACAATATACTGACATAAAGGACATTTCCCAATTATGCACTTTCTTATTACTTTATACTGACATAAAGGACATTTCACAATTTTGAACTTCCTTGTTACTTTATACTGACATAAAGGACATTTCACAATTTTGAACTTCCTTGTTACTTTAAACTGACATAAAGGACATTTCCAACCTTTGAACTTCCTTGTTACCATAAACTGACATAAAGGACATTTCCAACCTTTGAACTTCCTTGTTACCATAAACTGACATAAAGGACATTTCCAACCTTTGAACTTCCTTGTTACCATAAACTGACATAAAGGACATTTCCCACCTTTGAACTTCCTTGTTACCATAAACTGACATAAAGGACATTTCCAACCTTTGAACTTCCTTGTTACCATAAACTGACATAAAGGACATTTCCCACCTTTGAACTTCCTTGTTACCATAAACTGACATAAAGGACATTTCCAACCTTTGAACTTCCTTGTTACCATAAACTGACATAAAGGACATTTCCAACCTTTGAACTTCCTTGTTACCATAAACTGACATAAAGGACATTTCCAACCTTTGAACTTCCTTGTTACCATAAACTGACATAAAGGACATTTCCAACCTTTGAACTTCCTTGTTACCATAAACTGACATAAAGGACATTTCCAACCTTTGAACTTTCTTGTTATTATAAACTGTGATAAATGACATCACCCACCTTTGAAATTCCTTGTTACCATAAATATAAAGGACATTTCCCAACTTTGAAATTCCTTGTTACCAGATACTGTCATAAAGGACATTTCCCAACTTTGAAATTCCTTGCTACCATATACTGACATAAAGGAGATTTTTCCACCTTTGAAATTACTGTCATAAAGGACAACTCCCACCTTTGAAATTCCTTGTTACCATAAATATTAAGGACTTTTCCCAACTTTGAAATTCCTTGTTATTATATACTGACAAAGGACATTTCCCAACTTTGAAATTCCTTGTTACCATATACTGTCATAAATGACATCTCCAACCTTTGAAATTCCTTGTTACCATATACTGTCATAAAGGACATCTCCCACCTTTGAAATTCCTGGTTACCATAAATATTAAGGACTTTTCCCACCTTTGAAATTCCTTGTTACCATATACTGTCATAAAGGACAACTCCCACCTTTGAAATTCCTGGTTACCATAAATATTAAGGACTTTTCCCAACTTTGAAATTCCTTGTTATTATATACTGACAAAGGACATTCCCCAACTTTGAAATTCCTTAATACCATATACTGACATAAAGGAGATTTTCCACCTTAAAAATTCCTGGTTACCATAAATATTAAGGACTTTTCCCAACTTTGAAATTCCTTGTTATTATATACTGACAAAGGACATTCCCCAACTTTGAAATTCCTTTTTACCATAAACTGTCATAAAGGACATCTCCCACCTTTGAAATTCCTGGTTTCCATAAATATCAAGGACTTTTCCCACATCTGAAATTCCTTGTTACCATATACTGTCATAAAGGACATCTCCCACCTTTGAAATTCCTTGTTACCATATACTGATATAAAGGAGATTTTCCAACTTTGAAAATCCTTGTTACCAGATACTGTCATAAAGGACATCTCCCACCTTTGAAATTCCTTGTTACCATAAATATTAAGGACTTTTCCCACCTTTGAAATTCCTTGTTGACATATACTGTAAAAAGGACATTTCCCAACTTTGAAATTCCTTGTTACCATATACTGACATAAAGGAGATTTTCCAACTTTGAAATTCCTTGTTACCAGATACTGTCATAAAGGACATTTCCCAACTTTGAAATTCCTTGTTACCATATACTGTCATAAAGGACATCTCCCACCTTTGAAATTCCTTGTTACCATAAATATTAAGGACTTTTCCCACCTTTGAAATTCCTTGTTGACATATACTGTAAAAAGGACATTTCCCACCTTTGAAATTCCTTGTTACCTTATACTTACTGACATTAAGGACATTTCCCACCTTGGAAATATCTTTGTTACCATATTCAGACAGTCTAATGAAACAGATTCTTAGGTCATATCCAAACTTTGTAATTTCTTGTTACATTGTTTTTATGTATTGCATTCATAAATTACTCATCAACTATGTAAGCAGTTCAATTTAACAAGAGGGCCATTATGGCCCTGTATCGCTCACCTGAGTATGACTGCTTTAAACAAAGTTGCTATGGACCTGGTTATTTGACCCCAGATGACTGATATTCCAACTTGACCTAGAAATTATTGAAACAATCTCTTTGACAAATTTCAAGGTTATTTGTACTGAAAATGTTACCTCTAGAGTGTTAACAAGGTTTTTCAATATTTGGGCTCTATGACCTAGTTTTTTAACCTAGATGTCCCATATTCAAACCTGAGCTAGAAATTATCGAAACAATCTCTCTGACAAATTTCCAGGATATTTGGACTGAAAAAGTAGCTTCTAGCGTGTTAACAAGGTTTTTCGATATTTAGGCTCTGTGACCTAGTTTTTGACCCCAGATAACCCATATCCAAACTTGAGCTACAAATCATCAAAACAACCTTTCTGACAAATTTCCAGGACACTTGGACTGAAAATGTAGCCTCTAGAGTGTTTACAAAGTTTTTCGATATTTGGGCTCTGTTACCTAGTTGTTTCGAATCCAGATGACCCATATTCAAACTTGACCTAGAAACCATAGAATTAAGCTTTCTGACAAATTTCAAGGTTATTTGGAATTAAAATGTTACCTCTAGAGTGTTAACAAGGTTTTTCCATATTTCGGCTCTGTGACCTAGTTTTTGACCCAAGATGACCCATACTCCAACATGAGCTGGAAATCATCAAGAAAACCTGTCTGACAAATTTCCGGGATATTTGGACTAAAAATGTAACCTCTGGAGTGTTAAAAAGTTTTTTACATATTTGGACAATGTTACCTAGTTTCTGACCCAGAACACCCATATTCAAATTTGAGCTAGAAATCATTGAAACAATCTTTCTGACAAATTTCAAGGACATTTGGACTAAAAATGTAACCTCTAGAGCTTTTACAAGGTTTTTCTACTTTCGGGCTCTGTGACATGGTTTGTGACCCCAGATGACCCATATTCGAACTTGATCTAGAAATCCTCAAGGCAACCTTTCTGACAAAATTCTAGATTATTTGGGCTGAAAATGTAACCCCTAGAATGTTAACAAGGTTTTTCCATATTTGGGCTCTGTGACCTAGTTTTTGACCCCAGATGAACCATATTTGAATTTGACCTAGAAATTGTCAAAGCAACTTTTCTGACAAATTTCAAGATTATTTGGGCGGAAATTGTAACCTCTAGAGTGTTAACAAGATTTTTCTATTTTTGGGCTCCGTGACCTAGTTTTTGAACCCAGATGACCCATATTTGAACTTGAGCTAGAAATCATTGATAGAACCTTTTCTGACAAATTTCCAGGATATTTGGACTGAAAAAGTAGCCTCTAGAGTGTTAACAAGGTTTTTCTATATTTGGGCTCTGTGACCTAGTTTTCCAACCCTGATAACCCATGTTCGAACACGTCCGAGATATCAATGAGACAAACATCCTGACCAAGTTTCATGACAATTGAGGCATAAATGTGACCACTAGAGTGTTAACAAACTAACTGTGGACGGACGGACGGACGGACGACAGACAAAAGGTGATCAGAAAAGCTCACTCTGTCACTACGTGACAGGTGAGCTAAAAATGTAATTAAAAAACACTTTTCAAACTGCAAAGCATTATTTCAAATTTATTGTGCAGATTGCAAACTAGCGTATGTGTTAGCAAGAACGGGGCAGAAAGCTGTTTCTATTTTGTACTTTAATACAGCTGAATAGGCCATTTCAGAATGATTTCTATAAAACTTTTTTCATTATTTTATTTGGTAATCAAAAACTAAATTTTGTAGTCACTTCTTGGTCCACCAGTCCAGTAAATAATTAACCCAGTAACTCACTGACATCCCTACTTCTAACCTAAAATTAAACACTTTACCCGCTTTGGTAAAGTATCTGAATAATTTTACTTTCAGTTAAATTACAGCTTTAAAAACTTTTACTGCATCTGGCAACAATTTCAAGTACTGTACGTACCAGTATTTTATTAACAATGCTTAATAAAAAAATATGAGGCCTCAACATGAAATTTTGCTGTACACATTGCCCATTTCCCAATATGCACATAAACAAAAAGCAGCCACAGTACTTAACAAAACAAAGCAAAACTACTTGGTACAAAACTGCTTATACCAAAAATTAAATAATGGCAAAACTAAAGCATTTTGATTGCTAGCTGTAGATCTTTTAACAGGTAAATAATGCACTACAAAGGCTGCTCTTTACTCTTTATATCAGACTTGCTTATTTCAGCAACATAACAATGTTTATCAAACAGCACACAAACCCATGCAGTTTTAGTATGTTAAGTATAACTGTTTGCAGCAAAAATTGACATAAAATTCATGGCGCAAATGAAGTGACGATAGTACACCCTAGCAAGGTCAATTCACAAAATCCACTTAAAGCACTAACACTTACGTTTCAAGCAAAATAAAGCCAGCTAATCAAGGAAAATTTCAAAGCTTTTTGCCAAACAAAGTTCTGATACATTCTGAACTCAATTTTAGTAAAAAAAAGATGGAAATGAACAAAGGGTTTAAACCAACAGTTTTACTTCAGTTCCCTAACATAACATACCTCATTAACAATGAAATCTAAAAGCTCAAAAATAGCCATTGGCCTTGGCCCATCAGAGCCTGGCCCCGGGAGAGCACACGGAGTTGGAAAGTTATAACTATTCCGTTTCGTTCCTAAAATAAAGCAAAAACAAAATTTGCAACAAAACCATTTCCAGTACAATATAGCATTTCATACAAGAGAGCAGAAGGTTGAAAATGTTAAAAAAATGACTCATATCCATTTAAGCCATATAATGCAGGTCACTCAAGCATCTGTTCACACTGATTCGGGATTGCATGTCAAGTCTTTAGATGACACTGATGTTTTTTAGGAAATGGTGGCATTATACACATGTCATGTTCTAGATGAATTAAAAGCCATTCTTAATATATACAAATCATGCTGCAATATATGGTCTGAATAGGAAATCATTGTGTATTACCTCCCTTTACATATATAAAAAACATTAAAAAAGACATTTTACAAAATCATGCAAATAATATATCAAATAAACAAATAAAAACATAAAAATATATATACAGTGGGGTCTGAAATGTTGAAACGTGGCCATGCAGTTCCTCAAACAAGTCTGTATCGGTAGATATTATATTCTTATAGACTTTATGTTTCCTTCATATAACCAGACAGAAAAAGGCATCTTTCAACAAATTTTAGTTCTTTATACAAGAATGAGAATGAAATTTTAACAGAACAATTTTTCAGTTGATTTAAAATGAAAACATAGGATTTCTACACACAAACGTTTATTGTTTGTCAATGTAAATGGGGTCAAAACATCTGTACTTAGCCCCTCATAATAGTGTGTTGTCTATTCAATTATCATTATGCTGGAATTTTCATTTTAAGGCACGAAAATATCCATATGCAATTCTTAATGACAAATATAGTTAAGATTTATCCCTGGAAAAAAACTTGACATATTATTTACTGCCGAGAATCGACATGCATAGTAATTTAGTCAAACCCCAGTGTGACAAAACCTAATCAGCATTTATAAATAAAAAACATGGTAAATCATTATAAGTCTTCTTAATATAAATGTTGTTTACTTTAAAGACATGTTTTACCACACAGACTTAGAAAGTTAGTTAATGACTGCCTGTTGAAGATGTACTTATTTCTAATGCAGATCAAAAGAGAGAGGAAAACTGACTGTCCCGTTAACTAATATGATAATGGAAACTGGTTACAAAAGAAACTCTTCTGTAAAATTAATCTAAGCCTGGCAGCATTTCAATGTGACAGATTTTGTACACATAACTGTTTCATCACTGGTTCTATGTAAACATTTTACTCTGATTAACATATATTTTCAGTACATTTGTATAAGTCACAGGTAAAACAGCATGAACCGACTGGTAATCCATCATTTACATATTAGCTAACTAAGTCATAATCTACACAACCAAAGTAACCTTCTTCTATTAACTTTAACCCTTTGCTGTGACATGTGACCTTTTGACAAATTGCCTAAATGGAGTGTGAATATTGTTATAACTCTTGTTCTCAGGTATACTGTATATTTGTTTTCACTCTTGCAAACTAATATATGAGGTGTCCTCTTTCTAAACATAAATATAGCAGGTGATAATACCTTAGAAGTGTTTGTGTTTTGCTGAATAGATACATTTAATTGTTAACTTATTAGGGCTGTCCAGACTATATGATATCACATGAATGTTACAGTAAAAAATGTAAGGCATTTGTCAGTTAAATCAAGAAAGATAGTTTTAGTATCATCTTGTATATAAATGATTTATACACCTTATACAAAACAGAAAAGACCCATCAAAACAGAAACCACCGTCTATCTGAGAAATCATTACACGATCCGCAACAATACTGAAGTCTGGCTACTTAAAGCAATAAAGAATGACATGACAGATATAACATCTCTAGATTTAAAATATGACGGCTGAGATATTTTCCATCTGGTTCACATTTTTACACTGATATTATCGGCATTAAAGCCTAAAAGAAAATGTACCACTCAGATGTAATTACAGGCCTGCTATACTTACACTATGCAGGTAAAAAAAACATGCAAATTGTAAACTTAAACTGTGCTCCAACACCACTGCCTGTCCTAAGAAATAAATCAGAAGTTACTCTTATTTTGAACTATAATATTCATATGGTTTGTCCTATATGACAAAACACAGAACAATCTTTATTCTCATCTAGTTGAATGGCCTTAACGTAACATTGGACTTTTCTCAGAACATTGGACTTTTCTCAATCTAACGGATTAGTTAATTTCCTGGTTTTTCAAAAATACATGTACACTTTACTGCCCTTTGACTTTGCTTGGAAATTAACTTTTTCAGATTGTTGGGATATTGTAAGTCAATGATTTCTCAGGTATTCATCTTTAAGAAAATAGTAAGGGAGGTAATACACATAAAATGTGGTTGTGTGGAAAGAGTTACACAACCTGAAATGACGTTACCTCATTTACAATATATTCTAAGAGTTCAAATATGGCCATGGGTAGTGGGCCATCCCCAAAGATCACCTGATAATCTCCAAGACAACCTGAAAATAACTCTCAACTAGTTAGAGATTTAATACATCGAAGTCAAAAGGATGATGTAAAGCATCGGTTAGATCCAGCCAACAATCCTGTAATAACTCAAAATTTTCGAGATTAAAACTTGCAACAGCTGTTGAATCCCTTGACTGTCATGTGGGTAATAATGAAACCTTACCCACATCTATATTTATCATATGTTCAATGTCTAAATTTAGATGCTCATCAGAAGAATAGTTAGCACATATATAAAACCTACAATTTTAGTATATTTTATCTTTGTAAGTGAAACTGTAAGTAAAGAACAGTCAAGCTAAATATATCTCAACAATCACGTCAAGTTTACTATTTTCCATAGTTATCTTTGACAACAAAGGACTGGTTAACTGAACCTCTTAAACCTTCATAACTGATCCTACAAGAAAAATGATTATTTCAATTGTAAAATAAAATGTCTAGTCTTAAAACACTTCTTCAGCTATCTACAGTTGATTTGGGGCTAACAAATCTATTTACCTAGGAACAGAACAAGACCAATTACTTCGCAAAAATTAAAAAGAGAATTTTTCTAACCTTTTAACATTAAAAATGTTATGGCTTATGCTTCATTACCTTAAAATTATGTTCCGCATACACAATTTAAAGTATATCAGATAAAAAGTAGTTGAAGAGTGCATATAAAGTGACAGTTTAATAGTGGTATAATCAGCATATATAAATAGTATATATAAATCATCACAAAATTTTAAAAGAGACTGCAGTCATCTTAATTTTTCATGTTCTTGTCTCCAGTGTGACATGTCACATAATATATTGCTTAGGGATGGCAATGAGTAACTGGTTAACCAAATACATGACTGAACATCCGAGTACTGGTTATCAAAATTCATACTAAAGTACTTGCTAAATTTTGTAAAAAGTACAAATTCTTTTTTATTAATCTGCGAGATATTTCTCCACTGAAGTAACACTTAGACGTTTTCATTATTGGAAAGTTGTGAAAATTATTTGATAAACTGACAACAGAAGCGAGACAATCAGCCAAGAGGCTGACTGCTACCGACAGGAGAATTCAGAATCATGCTTTGTCTGTAAATTTCAAGAGAAGGTTAGGTTCAGTTTCTGTAAGAGAGTGAACTGTCACAGCAGTATCCGAATTGTTAACGAAAAGTCATGCTTAGTTCTGTGTGCAAAATCTTAAGTATATGGGTGATCAGAAAATTCCTAGGAAATCTTCCCAGTATCCAAGTACTTGATCAGAAGAATGACCGAGTACTTGATCAGAAGAATGACAGAGTACTTGAGTATTAGAATTAGAACTCATTGCCATCCCTTATTTTGCTTCAATATTTTTAATCAATTTTAAACAAAAACACACAACCTTTCAGAGTTCTGCCAGTTCTCGCTGCCTCTAAATGTTCTTCCATCACATTTTCTCCAAATAGTTCTGCCAGATCTTTGGGGTCAGGTGGGGGTATGGGATAACGTCCTATTGCCATCTCGACTAGAGAGAGGCCCACACTCCAAATATCTGACTGTACTGTATAGTGCGTTCCCTGTAGTCGCTCTGGCTACAAACATAAATGATTAACAAGTTGTAAAGCAATATCCCAGAAGTAGTTACCTGCATTTACTATATGTCGAGTCGAAATTTTCTCCCCCCACCCTCTCTCTCTCTTTCCAGCTATTCTTCACTTTAGATTATAATAACATATACAGACTGGTTTCATCTTAATTAATCAATTCATCTTAATGTAGTCTTAATTTGATAAATTCTTGATTAAAAATCAAACATAACATAAATAAGTTAGTAAGTTAAGAGACTGTAAACTGAATTACCTAAGCAAGAAAGAAGTAATTCTGATCATCTGACCAAGAACTACTACATTATTTATTGTTGTTCATTGAATCAACAAAACTTTGAAATATTCTGTCTATTTACAATGATAACCCATCTTATCTAATGTCAGTAACAATTCTTACTGGCATAGTTCTTGTAACTTGAAAGTTCAACTTGTCAAATCTGCATATAAAAATAAAAGGGCAGATGACTTTTTTTAAGAAAGCCATGAAATTAATTTAACTTAACAATTTGAAAATTAAGACAGTATTAACTGTACTTACCGACATATATGATCTCGTTCCAACAAAAGAATTTGCCATGGAGTCAATCAGCTGACCACTAACACCAAAGTCACAGATCTTTATTTCACCTCTTGAATTTACCAAAATATTTGAAGGTTTCACATCTAAAATAAAAATAAAGATACAGGTTTATTTATCTAAGTTTATTTATCTAAAATTTTTATACCTCACCTGATTATTCAATGTACAAATCCTATGGGTAGCGAAGGTGATATAGTCCAGAAATTCAAGTGATGACGAGTCAGAAATTCTCTAGCCAATTGTCAAAGGGCAACAACTCTGACTACTGACAATACAAATTAGGTCCAAAACTGTTAACTTTAAAAAGTAAAAAAAAAAGGATCTTTAAACTTTATCTCATTGGTGTCAACAGTAAAATTTAAGGCTTTTGTTTAAGACACTTACCTTGATAGAAGAAAGTACAAGTTTTCTATAAAATGTTAAGGTGGTTATTTTGTGACATTTTATTCCTCCTGATTAAAAAAGAAAAATTACCTCTGTGCATAATTGAATGTTTTTCTCTAAGATAAATCAACCCTTTAAGCACCTGAAAATAAGATACATAATCTATATATACTGTAACAGATATAGTTAATATCGGTGAAGACGTATAAAAATGACCTTTAATCATGCCAACATTTTCCTACTGAAATTTACTGAACATCATTGCTTTGAAAATCTTTAGAATTTAAAGCTGTTTTTATTTCATCTTAGGTCTTCAGTCTTCAAAAACTTCATAAGGTATTCAAGAAACTGCAGAATTCAGACTTAAGAAATTTCTTTTTGAATTCCCAGTCAAAATTCATCTAACATCAACAGAACCACATTACTCTGTGGTTAAAATAACTGGTCAAGTAGAAATTTTTCTGTTCTTTGTATCACAGAAAGCTACATGTAAGCACTGTGAAACATTTTTAAATGGATTTTCTTCACATCTCTAGTAAGGCTTCCATTCAGACTTCCATTTCCTGATGCATTTATCTACAGCATTCTTGAGGCTTCTTGTAGAGTAACAATATTACATTTACAAGACTGACATTTTTTACAACAAATAGTCAATAAAGAAAACATTACACTGCGCTTTCATACATTACAGCAAGTAACCAATATTAATGCTATCAAGAAATTCACAGCTGTTAATAAATACATCATATTCTACTTTATATACTCACAGAAGATGTTAATTTCCCAAGAATCGGTTCAGGAATTCTGCCTGCCTTTTTCAATATTAAATCTAATGACCCACCATCCTGTAAAATACAGCAATATACTATCATCTTCAACAGATTGATAACACAGATTATTTCGAAATCTATTTTCAACCTGTTAACAGAAAAAATTCACAATAATGCCAAAATCAAAAACATTCAACTGCTTTGCTGTTATATACTTTCATTTCTGTAATTTAGTGCAATAGATTAGCAGAAAATATTTTGACATTTCTATAATTCAAATACATCAAACCAATGAGAGATCTGGAAAGGCTAAGCTGTACCTATCATATATTCCATACATATATTGATTTTTCTATCACTTATCATATATTCCATACATATATTGATTTTTCCATCACTTACCATATATTCCATACATATACTGATTTCCCCATCACTGTAAAATGCACCATAGAAACCAACAATGTATGGTGAATTACATTCATGTAACACCTTCAACTCTCTTATGATCTGATTCCGAATTGCAGGCTTGATTTCTAAATGTATTAACTGAAAAATAAATCAGTGGCACATTACTTTTCATGATTATTTCAAGGACAGCACAAGTTCAGAACAAAGCTGCATATATTAACATTAGCAGCTGATTAATCAAAGTAAGTAAACAAGAGGGCCATGATGGCCCTGAATCGCTCACCTGAGTACTTTGCCTGAAGGTCTACCGTTAAGCAAACATCAGATGCAACATTACATTTTGTAACTGAAGATATTCAAAGATCTCATATTTTATACAAACAAGAAGATTTTCAAAGTTTTCCCTATGTAAAATAAGTTGACCCCTGGGGCAGGGCCAAATTTGACTCCAGGGGCATAATTTGAACAAAATTGATAATGGTCCACACGACAATGCTACATACCAAATCTTAAGGCTCAGGGCCTTGTGGTTTCAGACAAGAAGATTTTTAAAGTTTCACTATGTTAAATAAGTTGACCCCTGGGGCAGGGCCAAATTTGATCCAAGGGGCAGAATTTGAACAAACTTGTAAGAGGTTCACAAGACAATGCTACATACCAAATCTTAAGGCTCAGGGCCTTGTGGTTTCAGACAAGAAGATTTTTAAAGTTTCACTATATAAGCCTATGTAAAATCCATTGACCCCCCCCCCCCCGGGTGGGGCCAAATTTGACCCCAGGGGCATAATTTGAACAAACTTGATAGAGGTTCACTAGACAATGCTACATACCAAATCTAAAGGCTCAGGGCCTTGTGGTTTCAGACAAGAAGATTTTCAATGTTTTTCCTTAAGTTGCCATAGCAACTAGAGTTCTTGATGGAATTGAATTCTTTGAACAACTTTGGTAGAGCTTCATGCAAGGAACATCCCAGGCAATTTTCATCAAATATGGCCCAGAGGTTTCAGAGGAGATGTCGTTTGAATGAAATTGTTGACGGACGATGGACGACGGACAAAGACCGGTCACAATAGCCCATCATGAGCCAAAGGCTCAGGTGAGCTAAAAAAACAACATGCGAAAAAAATTAAACTCTTGCATAAGCCTTGCCACACTCACCCTTCATTAAAATTTATTTTCAATAGATCACTGATAATGTTTCAATAAAACAAGAACTGTCACTGTAAGATGACTATGCCCCCGAAGTGGTGTATTGACCTTTGAGCTGAGAACCAGTCATTCAGGGTCAAATAAATATAGGTCAGTGGAAAGATCTTGTCCAAAGGGGTGTTGAAGTATATCCACTTACTAATGTGTAAGTTATGACCAAATGTTTCTGGACAATTGGATCTTCAAGGTGAAGGTCATTCGGGGGTCAAGGTCAAATAAATATAGGTCAGTGGGAAGGTCTTGTCCAAAGGGGTGCTGTGTCCAAGTATTAAGTAAATCCAATATTAATATTGAAGCTATGGCCAATGTTAAAGTTTTTGGACAATTTGATCTTCAAGTTGAAGGTCAATCAGGGGTCAAGGTCAAATAAATATAGGTCAGTCGGAAGGTCTTTTCCAAAGGGGTGTTATGTCCAAGTATGAAGTAAATCCACTTACTAATAAGGAAGTTATGGCCAATGTTAAAGTTTTTGGACGGACTGGTGGACGGTCTGACAGTTCAAAAACTATATGCCTCCCATCGGGGACATAAAAAACCAATATTTTCTATACTGCTAGGTCAATGCCATTCTATGGTGATTTTTAAAAGGATAACTTGTGTCTGAAGATTTGTTGACAGGGGTTTCAGTAAGAGGCGAAAGGCGGGGATTTCACTCTGCTATTTTGAGATCTTCACCCGCCTACTTTTCTTAAAATCAGGTTATTTTATAACAAACAGGCAGCAAAATCACCCACCTACTTTACTTGTAATTCCCTCCAACTCAAAAACTTAATGAAACCCCTGCTGTTGTCAATTGTTTCTTACTTTTCTAGCCATGATAAGTTCTGTAGGGTTGTGTTTAACCTTCATAACAACGCCGCCATTTCCTGCACCAAGTTCTCCAATCTTGTCAAAGACATCTGGCGTTAGTTCTCCTACTGTCTGTTTTTTTGTCAAAAATGCCTCTAACCTCTGCCTTTGTTGATCATCTATGTCCAATTCCTTTAACTTTTGTGTAAGGGACTCGATGTTAGGATTTGGTTTGCTGCAAGAAAAACCATAGGACCTATAGTTTAAGCATTAATTTTATCCTTCTTAAAAAGAATTGAAACATTCAAGATGTCATTCATCGTTGTAGAAATAAGAAGGCAGAGGCTACAGAAACATAACAACAATTATTTCTCTGGAACTGGTTCAACTGCCAATTATCACCCGACTGAATTCATCAAACACAAATTCTTTAACAGTCCGACCTGAATTTTAATTCTAATACGATATGAAACATTTCCTATATGATCACATAGGGAAACCAGCTATACTTTATTATACGATAAAATATATGTTGCTGTTATGATTTCCTCCCATGTAATGCATAAAAAGATTTTTCTCCATTGATTTTATTCAATTTTTTGTTTTAGGCACTAAAACGGTCTAAAATGTCAGCTTTACATCAGTTATTACATTCCAAAGCATGCATCGCAATCTTTGCTTGTTAATTCAATAAAAATAACAATATTTACATGAATACCGAAAAATGCAAAAAGTGCGCCAAACGTTATAACAACGTAATATACGTCACATTAGTAAAATGACGTCATGAGCTATCTCGAGTGGTCATTCTTTGTATATATGTTTATTTAATAGCGTTTTTACGCAACATATTGTTCTTATTTGTGATTTCAAAGAGTATGAGTCTAGAAAATTGTTATCGATGCAGTTGTAACTGTGATGCTAAACTAAATAAAAACGGAAACAGCATTATTAACCAAATTCACTCGCTTTCGCCAGTGGGGTGTTAATTGTAACGGCAAGGAACCGAATGTCCGCAACTGAAGATTGATGAACACAAAGCATAGTTCAAATTTCTTTCGTGATTAGAATCGAAATAATAAATACGTTTCTGTATTTTATCGGTGAATAAAATATGGGCCGTCGTTCGGATGCTGAAAATTAAATCACTCGTGCTTCGCACTCGTGATTTAATTTCCTACGCATCCGAACTCCGCCCATATTTTATTCACCGATAAAATATAGGAACTTATTTATTATTTCTTAAATAAAAACTTAGTGAGCATTTAATTTAACTGGCAAAAAAATAGTGTCAAGCCATGTAAGACCATTTCTTTCTATGAGATTTTCTTTTTTATTTTCATATTATTAATTTGAAATATTAAATTCTTCCATTTACATTATTATTCATTCAATCAATCATTTATTCCCATAGTAATTTGCTTATAATGTGGAAGAAGTGCATATGTAACTCTTTCGTAACCAGATCTGATGAAGAAGTAGATCCAAAACTGTGCAAACTAAATAAGGTTCAAGAAGTCCAGTTAGCATAATAATAAACCAAATACCTCAGTCCTCATACATGATGCGGGAGCAGGTCAAGATGTACCCAAGTCAATATGTACATACCATATTTTGGTCAAGATTTAAAATTCATATGTATTCATTCACCAAGTGTTCATAAAAATGTATTACACTGATATTCTTCAATTTAAAGTTGTCTTCCATATATCTAAGAAATGAACTTGATAAATTTTTAAATAGAAATATATCATCTGCCAATGGAAAATTTCCACTTAAGTAGAACAAAAAAGCAATGTATAATGTTAAATGTCATGTTCTTTAGCGTGATTATAATTGTATAAAATTATTTAAGGTCAATGTTTGTTCATGCTTAGGAAGTTGTGAAACACAACTTTAATTAAGTGTGAACATCTCGTATTCAGGGGAAGTGTCTTTTTCAAAGTGAAATTTATAAAATATAGAGGATAATTATAAACTTCAATATGTAGGATCTTTTCAAAGATAAATACATAATTCTTGCTGTTATAATATATTCACGGTCTTAAAGGTATCATCATTCAACAAAAGTGTACTCAGACATGGTTGACAGAGGTTTCACCCACAAGACATTTCCTCCAAAGATATTTCCACCCAAGCCATTACACCCCCATTTTGGGGGTGAAATGTCTATACTTTTTAAGTCTTTTCACCCCCAATACATATTCATTATCATGTTTCAGATTGATATATCCTTGATATTATTACATGTCAGAAACATATTTGATAAATATCAATAATCAAGTAAAGATTTTTTTTATCAAAATTTGAAGTAAAAACTATGAAAAATTAGTGAAATATAATGTGTATTTAATATGAAAATGATCATCAATTGTGTTATATACATGTTTTTTATATAAATATATATAATAAAAAAATATGTTATATAATATGTTTTATTTTATGAAATAAATTATTAATATTAAATTTAGTAAATTTTGAACTGATTTAAAAAAGTTAAGGTTTTAAAGAGGCTGTACTCCAGATTTGACATAAAAAAAATTTTTTCCATAAATTATATATTTAGATGCCGTGAGATTATAACAACATAATATTTTACTTCAAAACTGATTATAAAAGTCAAAATAGAATAAAAAAAATATTTTCGCTCCAGCCTGATTTGAACTCTGGACCCTCGTGTTAACAAAATATTTCCAACGCTTTTACTGTCACCACTATCGCTGCATGTGATATTACAGATATTTACTTTAAATCTTATACGATATAGCTATACCGTCGCGTTACGGTATAGCATTTTGAAAGGGAAAAAAATCAATTTATAATGTAATTATTTGACTTATTTTTTGTCAGTAAGTTATTTTTTAAGCATTAGTCATAAATATTACAAGAAATTTATAATACAAGAAAACTTTCTTTTTTTGTCATCTGGAGCACAGCCCCTTTAAAAAGCATTATCTTAATATTAACAAAATTATGATATAATACAAGGATAAATTTGTAAATGAATATCTGAGCTTATTTAACGTCAGAATTGGTTGCCCATTTACCGATGCCCCCTGAAGAGATTAGTTATTTTATGCTGTGGGGGTAGTGCAAGATACAGAAAGCATCCCATTCCAGAGACACCCCTGTTTCTTTTGCATGCTCAGTGTACAGCACTGATACATGGGACCTCAGTTTAACATCTCATCCGAAAGACGATTAGTAATGTTAGTGGAGGAGTGGGATTAATCTCAGATCCCCTGGGTTACCAGTCCAGTGCGTTACCACTGGACCACCGATTTGCTCCTATTCGTAAATGAATTATAAATTAATGATAAATAGTGTCTTTGAAAATTCTGTTTATTAATATATCAAAGAAGGTGGTGTTTCCACAATAAAAGGTGAGAACATAACTAATGCAATAATTTGTCATTAATACAATCCTGTTTGTTTTCAGTTTTTACGAATTATTTTAATCCCTTTGGTGATGGTCTGTTTGTAAAAAATTTTTGATTAACACCTCACAGAGGGTGCTGCCTCCATATTAATGAGATTGAAGAAATTTTGAAATAACTGCCTGATTGAGTTTTAATTATTCCCCTGTTTAATCAGCACCTCATCCTGAAATGTGTGAAGAATCCTAACAAAACATGCTTCTTAAAGGTGCGAACTGTAAAAAGGTGTTGATAATATGATTAATCCAGTCATTCAAAAGCCATTATCTCTTAAAAAATATGAAAATAATCTTCTGAACTCAATTAACTTTAGAAATAAACAAGAAAATATTAATAAAATTCACCATCTGAATACTTTTTTATATTTAGGGGGTGAAATGTCTTGTACAATAAAAAACTGGGAGGGAAAAGTCTTGGGAGGAAAAGTCTTGGGGTGAAATGTCTCGGTGAGGAAAAGTCTTGGGGGTGAAACATTTGGAAACCCTCAGACATAGGCTTGAGGAATACTAAGCCTCTGGTGCACACCAATAACATCAAAAAATACTTTTAAAACATATCATAAATATTTTTTTAATGATGGGTACATGGGTACATTTTGACCAGAACATAGGTACATCTTGACTAGGGTATTTTTAGTCTAGTGTAAATCTTGACTATAACGCAATGCTGCTACTGCTTGAATGGTTTTGAGTTCAAGCCTGCTCCGGTCACACTATTCAAGGCTTACTACATTAACCAATTCATGATTTGTGAATGGTAGTTAAAGCTCTTGCTACAGGTTGTTGTCTTATTTCAAGTCTAATTATTGGCAATTAATTACGGAAAACATAATCGATTCCAATGGGAAATATCCGTTTAACACTGAAAGAAAACACTTACTCTCCGCCGTCCGGACCGTCCCCATCCCCTGTCTGTGTTGGCAGTCGGAGATTAAATTTGTTTTTACTCATAGGCATCTTTCAGTTTATTTGCATGCAACTGTTGGTCATTATTTTAGAAACATAAATTCATGTTTTCCTCAATTGAGAATTCAGTGAAAATAACGGATGTGACGTCAAATTGGTAATTTTATTTCAAAACGAATATTAGAACATTAACCGGATAGGAAGCTGTGGGCGTATCATATAAAAGCGAAACGGTTAATTATAATATTGTGGTTTCGCAACCTCTGCTTATAACAGACATTTTTGCCTATTGGCTTTCTGGGCACGTGAAGAACATACATCACTGACTACAAATAGAAAAATTTCATTCACACTTTTTATTAACAGTTTTATTAGACAAGGAGTGTCGTGTTATAGAATTAGGTTAAAACTTGTTAAAACCATTTTTTTTTTAAAAATGCAGGACATTACGCTTAGTAATATCAAGTCATTAATGTTTTATTATTGGGATTTATTCTTGCTGTTTTGTGCTTTATTTTGCCTGCCTAGTATAGTCAGTATTGACTTTTGGCAGTAATAAGTTGAAGTAATAAGTTGAAGTTTATGGCCTATAAGTTGACCTGAGTGACGATTGAATGCTCTTTCAAGAGACCTTCTCAGGTACTGCCTCCAGAAATTTGCAACAAGCTGAAATAAGTTCGACTACTGATAAACTTCTTATAGCATAGATCAATGACCTACATTGGCGCGCTGCATTACAGCAATGGCAACACCTTTGTTTAAGTGTGATACGTCGATGGAAAATTTGTTTCATCTCATACCATTTTAACACTGCTGAGCTACAGGCGTTAAAGTTTCTCGTTCTAAACACATTTTCATTCTGTGTAATATCGTTTTTGCAAACTCGGCCACTCGGCAAACTCGGCCACTCGGCAAACTTGGCCACGTTTTGTAAGTCCGCTCTGGAGGTAAAAAGTCTTAACAGATAGATAAAAAATACTACGTCAGTATAACCAGATAAATCATTAATTAAGAATGAATAATCAAAGCAAAACAGTCACCTCTCTCTGCATAAAAAATATAACTTTTATTGCTTTCAAATCAAACTGAATCATTGCGTAACTTGGCCAGGTCATGATCGAAACTCACGAGTAGGCTAGAAGTGATTTTGTATCACTGCCTTAAAAAGAGCATTAGAAAGAAAATTGTAAAAGAAAATAATTGAAAATTAAAAACAACTTTTTCTCAAACTATGGTATGTAGAAAGATACTGAATTAGGTAATTTCTATATTGCTAAATACCCACTGAACATCTAAGCAGGTAAATGTTGTTTTAAACGTTTGAATCGATAGAACTATTTGTTCTGGTGGTAGGTAGAAAATTCTCGTCGTTGATAGGTGATTTGTAATAAGCTTGGTGTTCCGTTGTAACATTGGATCGATTGTCACACGTACACGTTTTTCCTTAAGATTTCTTCGTAATGCGTTTTGATTTATTATCAGCAATACAACCACCTGCAAACAAGCATTTTACTCAAGAAAGTTCGGCTTGCCTATATACAAGTAATTACAGTGCTACGCTTCACAGCTATATAATTATATAGAAATTTAGCATCCAGACTTTTTTTTTTTTTTTTGATAAGATCCAACATTCAGCAAGTTTGTATTACCGTAACCCTTTCAACAACGTATTTAAATTTGAAAGATGAACTTCTATTAATGACTTCCTCCTGAAGTTGTAGCAAGTCCTCGCGCAAAATGTACCACATGTAATATGGAAGTAACGTTTAAAGTCCGAAGACAGGAATCGAACCCGCCATCGCAAAGTTTAGAGGTCAACGGTCTGCCCTGCTTAGTTTTAATCTAGGTCGCTATAATTGCTGTTCATAAGAACATAATTTAGTGACTTTGTAACGATTCAAAGGGTATATACACTCGGAAAGCTTTGCTGTGTTCTTGGCCCAGACAACAAATGCCGCTCATGCCTTAGATAAAAGCGGACTTCATTAACTATTATAAGTATTATATGTCGGCTTTTTCTTTCGAGACAAAAGTATAATGTAGTAACTTTATTCTCTCTTTTCCTCCCTACTTTTTTCTGTGTGGGGAGGCTGTGTTTTCTCATAGTTTGTTTTTTGCCCGCTATGCGTTTTTACTTTTTTTAAACACATATTATTATTGAAAATAATTTGAAATAAAACGGTATGAATGAATATGTTCTTTCAAATTCTTCCTTACTGAAGAATATCAAAATAGTAAAAATAGATTAGATTTAATTCAAGAATAAGGCGTAATGCCCAACATTCTACATGAACACAAATAAAATGTATAAATCAAATAAAGAGGTGGTCAAATGGCATTTTTTAGTCCGTACATAAATTACGCACTACATTCTTTTTTTAAGATAAAGGGAGATAAAAGCTGGATAATTTGAAATAAATGCTAGTAGATTTCTTTCCCTTGCATTTTTGAAATTACTATGTATTTCGCAGGTACAATTGCGTTCCAGGTCGTAAATGATAAATGAGTAGCCTACTAAAGGTGAGAGAGTTTTGCAGCTTGATTAAAATAGTATGTTTGATTTCTCTTTTCAAAACTTTTATGTATGAATATAGCTAGGATTCTGACTGTGGTTATAAAGAGTAACTTAGCATTATGAAATAAGCATCATGATGATAAAAAAAATGTAGATGCTTTTTTTTTCACTGGCATGTTTACGTGCGTATTAACGGAAGTACAGCGGTCGTTTCTTACATCCAATCTCTCAGTTAAAATAGCACTCATCAAACAAACTGATAAAGATATGAATGAGTAAGAAAATAATGATTACAAGTTAAGTCCCCTTATCACGTTTGTTATCTGTCCCTTTTCAACTTATCTATGGTATCTACAAAACGCCTCCCGAATATCAAATATGTTACTGAAAAGAATTGAATTATTTTGACTAATACGCTAGATTAGTGAATGTTTATATTTAAAGATGCATTGTCTGAATTTTAAATTGAATCATGTGTGTAACTTGCTTAAATTTATCGTTATAATTTCTGTCTAGGAAGAGTGAAATACCCGTGGAAATGGAGGAAGGGTTTAAACAATACAGTCTTATCACGATGGTGATTTTGACAGGAATGGTATGATACAAAGTTTTCAATCATATATTTTCTTTTTCAATAATGTCTCAAAAAGATTATAGAAATTTTTAATCAGTTGGGTAAAATAGAATGTTGAAGAGTGAACAGATTTTGATGTCGAAGTTTTCAGTCATATTTTAATTTACTGATTTACTTTTTGTAGTAAAGACTCTCGTCAAGTACTTTAATGTTTTTGGGTATGGCAGAACAAAATTAAAATTTGGAAAGTAAATCTTGCCACAGGTGATCCTGCTTTAATTTGGAATGGTGTCCAGCAGGGTCTGTAAAGTTCATATTTCATGGTCTATTTTTGTCATTATAATCCAGACTGTAAAAGCAAAACAAGACCCAATCTATTTAAGCTTATTTAACGTCGGTACCGGTAGCCCATATGACCGACGCCCCCTGAAGAGATTAGTTATTTTATGTTGTGGGGGTAGTGCAAGATACAGGAAGCATCCCATTCCAGAGACAACCCTGGTTCTTTTTCATGCTCAGTGTATAGCACTGATACATGGGACCTCGGTTTAAAGTCTCATCCGAAAGACTATTAGTAATGTTAGTGGAGGAGCGGGGGGTCAAACTCGGGACCCCTGTTTTACCAGTCCCAGCGCGTTACCACTGGACCACATCCGCTCCTACAAGACCCAAGCATGATTTAATGAATATTTGTACGGTTCATTCGACTCCGCCAGGAATGTGATTTTTTTTTCACGTGGACACGTAACGGTAGCTCACTGAAAAGATTTGTTGACATGTTTACAGACGGGTAAGCAAAACCTTCAGTGCGATAAAATTTTTAAAATAAAATGTCTGCGGTAATCGGAACTATTTTGCCGTTGTAAGATTTGTGAACTCTTTTTTCTTTTTTTTTGTGACATTTAATACAAAATTGCAGTTAATTTACATAAAAGTATTTTACATCCAAACGTTTAGATTTAAACAAGACATGCCCAGGGGCAGAATGTCGAGTCCGCTAGTCTTAATTCAAACCTGAACCTATAAGCTTCAGATCAAGGAGAAAGATGTATACATAGGTGAGTTGTGTGCAACACATCCTCTTTATACCCAAGGCAAAATCTTAACATTGCATCATCTTAGGTGACCTTGACCTCTGACCCGGTGACCTGGTTCATATGCATGACACGAAGTTTCATGATGAGCATTTGTGCCTAAAAAACTCATTTCATATTATTTGAAAATTCCTCCATGCACGAAGAAAGTATAGCATGGACCCACGCACGCACACACAAAAACTGAACAGCCATTTTGACAACTATGTCGAGTTTAGCGTAAGCGGGCTCAACAAAAATCCTCTGACCACTAAGCAAGATACAGCAGGGACAAACAATTTTGATATTTTTATTTGACCTTTGACCTCTTGTGACCTTGACCTTCATTTTGCGCAAGACAACTCAACTCACAATGGAGAACATTTGTTATAAGTTATATTAAAATCCATCCATGTATTTAGAAGTTATACTCACAAATAAATGTTTTAATTTGTTATTTGATCTTTGACCCTGAAGTAAGACCTTGACCTTTGCCACATACACCTGAATTTTTCGCGCGACACTCCGCCTAACTATGGAGAACATTTGTCCAAAGTTATATTAAAATCCCGCCAAGCATGTAGAAGTTACGCTCCGGACACGGGTTTTGAGCCGACCCTCCAAGTGTGACCTTGACCTTTGTTCGACCGACCTGGGTTTTGTGTGTGACACACCATCCCATCATGGTGAACATTTGTATCAAACTATTTTGTAATCCTTCAAAGAATGAGCAAGATATAGACCGGACAAATCTAGAATGACGCACGGACTGACAGACGCACATACACCAAACCGCCAAAAGTGAAAAGCAGCGACTATGTCGACCTCACCATAAGTGGGCTCAACAATTTCAAAATCCTCTGACCACTAAGCATAATTCTTCAATTCTAAGTTCAAAGCATAAGCAAGATACAGCGCCAACAAACAAATTTTAATATCTTTATTTGACATTTGACCTCTTGTGACCTTGACCTTCATTTTACGGGAGACATCTCAACTCAACATGGAGAACATTTGTGCTAAGTTATATTAAAATCCACCCATGTATATAGAACTTATACTCGCAAATGAATGTTTTATTTTGTTATTTGACCTTTGACCCCTAAATGTGACCTTGACCTTTGCCACAGACACCTGAATTTTTCAAATCCTCTGACCACTAAGCATAATACTTCAAAGCATAAGCAAGATACAGCGCCAACAAACAAAATTTAATATTTTTATTTGACCTTTGACCTCTTGTGACCTTGACTTTGACCTTCATTTTGCGCAAGACAACTCAACTCAACATGGAGAACATTTGTGCTAAGTTATATTACAATCCATCCATGTATATAAACTTATACTCGCAAATGAATGTTTTATTTTGTTATTTGACATTTGACCCCTACATGTGACCTTGACCTTTGCCACAGACACATGAATTTTTCGCACGACACTCCGCCTCACTATGGAGAATATTAGTCCCGAGATATATTGAAATCCCTCCATGCATTTAGAAGTTACGCTCCGGACACGGGTTTTGCGCTGGCCCCCAAGTGTGGCCTTGACCTTTGAACGGCGGACCTGGGTTTTGTGTGCGACACACCACCCAATCATGGTGAACATTTTTACCAAATTATTTTGTAATCCTTCAAAGAATGAGCAAGATATAGACCGGACAAATCCTGACGGACGCACGGACGGACGCACGTACGCACATAAACCGAACTATGCGCCAAAAGTGGCGACTAAGTCGAGCTCATCGCAAGCGGGCTCGACAAAAATCGTTTCTTTCTTATTCCTCTTTTTTAAATAAACGGAATTCAAACAAAGGGAATCATTATTTTAAAATAAATCGCAGAATTCTATATAAATGTCGCATTTCACTTTTCTGCGGCTCTCGTTAACCTGATCTACGCCCATATCCACTTCCGTTTACACAACCTCAATGGAAGTTACTTCCCCTGCAAGGAAAAAAGCCATACTATTTTACTTCATTATAAGCATATAAAGTGTGATGTGGCTACTGTTAAATTTTAGAAAAAAATGACATAAAAACATTAATTTCATCAAAATTGTAAAATTTTAGTCATGACCATGGTCATAGGCTTTTTTGTGTGACAACAGTGTCACTTCATTATAGGAATATCCGACTGAGAAGAAAGTTACTTACAAGATAAAGTATTTGTATATAAAGTTGTTTTTAAAGTACACATATAATGTACACTATTGTTTTTGATTCTTTAACAAACGCATTTTAATTATTTGAACAAATTAATTTACGATGTATTTATCATATTTATAAAAATAATCTTTTCTATACCAGCTGATGATAAAAAAGTTGAAAATATTTAGTGGCGTCCTCATGTATGCATCTAGATTTTGTCATGTTGCTAAACATTGTATCAGATGTCTCGCGTACAATGTATAAAAAAGGTTTACCAGAGCATCAGGTCTAATTAAGCGATAATCAAAACATAAAAAATGCTAGAATGGCAGTGTCGTAGAAAGTCGTAGTTACTTGGTTTCAGCACTTGCTTATCTATTTGCACATCTTTGGGTAGTCTGCAGCATTTTTTTACTATTTCGGTGAACTTTTAAGCTCCAGTAAAAACTCCAGATATAAACGCATCATTTAACATTCAGAATATAAAGTAATTCGCGGGGGAGCTTGCAGCTGTACCCCATAGAAAGTAAGCCACTTCTACATAACGGACAAAACGTATGAGCTTCTAGACTACACTTTGTTTTGTGAGCGTAAGCCATTATTTTAAAATAAAAAATTTGAAAAGTCATTTTTTTCCTTTGCCTTTTTTCAGGTTGCTGATGGTTTTAAATCAACAGCAATAATGACAGCATCAGCAACAGCAGTGTTATCAACAACAACTTTAAAAACAACAACAATAACAGACTTACCATCGTCGTCGAAAGTAACATTATCATCAACAACAAATACCGGTACATCAGCAAGAGCAAGCGTTTTAAGTCCTTTCACACCTTCATCTAGCAGAACAAGAGCCACGACAAAAAATGGTTTGTCGTCAACCAGTGCACAGAACAGTCGGGTCAATGGAAATAATACACATGCGCCAACAGTTTCTACAAAACCATCGACTGCGACAAAAACACCGGCACACACATCTGTTGCTAATTCTAGTGTAAGTTTGTCTTCAGTAGGGAGACCTAGAGTGACAGTAACGACATCTAACTTAACATCTGCCGTGACTAGTTCATCAAGTTCAACTGTGTTTGTACATACACCTTCATCAGGTACTGTGAATAACAGATCTAGCACTCCTGGTAGCAGTTTACCAACACTATTCAGTACCTTAGGTTCAACATTATCTGTAAATGACACGGCAACTGCTAATGAATCACAATCTAGCGCTACTGTGACAGTTTCGAGTTCCACAGTAGTTACATCTGTCGAATCTGAGCCAGGAAAATCAGAGAAGTCGGTAGGATATGACCGAGAACTAGCGATAATTTTTGGGTCAGCGTGCGGACTTATGCTCGTGGTAATCATTGCATTGGCTATCTCACGAAAAAGAAACCAGGAGAAACAGGAACAGTTCATGCGAGGTGGGGATGACATTGAAATAAAAACTTCCAAATTCTAAGTACTAATTCTATTGTACTAACAATCTCTGTCTCTGCTGTAGATTGTAACTTGGGACATCAAACTTAAAAGTAATGCTCATGGCTGTTTTAATAGTAGGAGAAATGAAGAGAAAGACTACATGTAGTTGGATTGTTTATGGAAACTCAGCTGGTGCAGAACTTAACACAGAGCGTCATTTCCAAGCGATTTTAAAGAGGAGTATTTTTCTTTACGAATAGTTTTGCAGGTTTTCCGTATACTTTGATAACTGCTGTTACGCACATACTTCATAAATAATATGCAAAGATTCACCAAACACACGATGTATCACTGTGCCATTCTTCTCTTTTTGCTACACTGTCGTCAATTGTTGCATGACATTTAGTTATACTTGTGACTGGCCTATGTCCGTCCGTCCATTTATACTGTTACCTTTTTTTCTTAGAAATATTCAATATTGAAATTGAGGCTTTGTGTTCTAAATAACGGTCTTGAAGAATATACGTTTTTACGACATGTGAAATTTACGGTTTTTAAATGTCTAGTGCTTTTCAACCTAAACATTTTGTACCTTAAAAAGGTTTTGTATTAGACGATTTAAAAGATATACTAGTACTTCGTTTTTGAATAGATTGAATTAAATTGATATACTTGTTCCTATTTTTGGTAACGGTAATGTGACTTGTATGCCTCGTTCAAGTTTGAGGGTAATATCTCATTACTCGTTTCTTTAGGAACTGGCGTACATATCGAGGGGTTAATTCGAAAATGTTCTGATATTAAATAAAGAAGTAAATAAACTCGGTTTGTTTCATCCCTCAGCATACAGTAAGATTATAAGAATCTTACACTGGCTGCCGGTACAGACCGGAATATCTGGCTCGAGGGAAACTGTTTACAGTGGCAACGAGGCTCTGTTTGATTCTTTTTCTTGCATATTACATGTAAATCATATTTCTAATGGAAATTACAAAAATCTAATAGTTTTATTTGGTTTTTTTTCTTATAGTAGCGTAAGAATTTACAACTCCATTCATAAGGGCGAAAAGACGTAATTCATTCATGAAATGCGTCTGTGGGTGTAAGATGAGTTTTTCTAGTACCGGTGTAAACAGTGGAAAATCCTATGCAAGAGAAAAGCCGACGTTTGTAATGTGGTTGTAGGTTGACATGTTAAATGTCAAGGTCATTTTAGTAATTAGTATTTCAAGTAGTGTTGCTTTAGTTGATTCCAAACGGTGCATCATGCCTTTAAGGACCTACAGTGCTTTGATACGGGAATTATCTTGACGCCTTTTCCTATATCACATTACCGTCACTTCGACACTATGACTAATTATTCTTTCATTCAGTCAGTGAGACACTAGTCAGTCATTCACTCCGTAATTCATTGAACCAATCTGCTAAAAAGTCGTTTATTCGTTTGACCCATTTCGAATCTCTGACTCAGCACAGCTCTTACACATTTATTCACATACTCATTCATTCACTGAATATAAATACATGTAATGGGTAATGAAATAACCAGAAAAGCTGAAATTTAAAGGTTTAATGCCATTTAAAGTTTAAATAGTATTTGTGGATAATGTAGAAAAAAAATGGTTTTAACATATGTCAAAATACCTTACAAATACCATTTAGTTCCCTTCATCTTTTACAGCTAAATAAAACATAGGTACTTTTGAAACAAAGTTTAAAGCTGAAATTTAGAATCTTTTAAATCACTTACACTATATTCTTACTTAAAAGCATACATTTATACAATAAGGGGAATAATAACATTCCGAGAAGTAAGACTTTAAAAGGGTGGATTGAAAAATTAACAGATAAATAATGGAAGCAAAGGCAAGTTATTCTATATACATGTAGAGTACAAAGTCTAACACAATATATCTACTGATGAATTATTCATTTTTAAGGCATATAGTAAGACTAGTTTCGAAAGTGGAAATAACAGCAAAATGAGATAACGACATGTAATTTATTAATATACATGTAATCAGAAGATATTTTGAGAAAAAGGAAGTTAAATTCTCGTGAATCCTGTTAAGTGCTTGACAAATTACTTCAACATGCTAGGGCACCACGGTGCAAGGTCCCAAACTTTGTAGTTTGTCATACAGCAATTTAAATTTCTTTACATACCTAATGAAAATATTAAAGAATGAATACTACAGAAAAAAACCTGTGTAAAAGGTTATTAATGACAAAAGAAAGTGAAGGCAATCTCGACGATGGAGTACACATCTTACACATATAATATTGCAGTGAACTTGTAAGTTCCTCACCAGTGTGACATTATAAAAAAGTGCAAAATTTGCATTTCACAATTTTATGATGATACTGCGTTTTTTACATGCAAATGCATTTCTCTTCAAATACGAATGCACTGTCTGACAAAATTACACATTTTTAAATCCCATTTCTTCGTCATCTCCATCTAAACATAGTTGCTGAAATTTGCATAATCAACAAAGCGCATCAAAGATTATATTACATTTTTTTTCCATTATGGGAAAATAAAAACTGATTAGAAGGGGATTGATGTAAACCATTTCCTGTTTTCTTTGGTTAGAGATAATGAACGTTATCATTTTACAGGAAAAATAGTATACCTATTACAATCTTTTAAATGCTAGAATATAATAAGCGATCATATCAAAATGCAATAAAGTAAAACGTCTTTCGACCTTGGCAAGCATGCTACATAAGTTAGTTTACAATTTCAGCTCTAGAATTTCGTTTTTTTTTTCAATCGAATTTGAATGTAACGTCACCGAAATTTGAAATGTTTGTTCGTATACTGTTTTCCTGTCTGCTGTTAAACTGAAAACTGACAGCGAAATCTTCAGACGATTTTGAAACCGGAATTTCCGGTTTCGATTCCAGACAATCACGTGCGCTCTGATTGAAATCAAACATGTTCACTAGATCTTTGTGATCTTTCGTTTGTGAAAGTTTAGCTGTCTGTTGTTTTAGCTCAGCTTCTCTACTCGTGACCATCTTCATACAGTCTCGAAGCATCGTTCTTTTTCTGTCTATTTCACGCTCTGATGTTTCGAAAAGCTCTCTTTCTCGCTCGTCCACTGAATCACGGATACGATCAAACGTCTGTCGAATCTGAACAGCAAGCTCGCGCTGGATCTGCTCTACGTTATCAAACGCTTTTTCAAGAGCGTGTCGTTTGTCTTCAAGCGACTTCTTCTCCGCGTCAATTTCACTAAGCGTTTTGTCAATAGCTGGGGAGTATTTTTTCATGGCCGCATCAACACTTATAACAACATGTCCGCTGACCTCCTTGTGGTCTATAACAGTACAGTCACAACAGACGGGTTGCATGCAGGGCTCACAGAAGAAATTCAAAGGCTGCAATTGATGTTTTGAACAGTATGACACTTTCGCCTTCCCGATTCGTTTTATGAAAGCAACCAGTTCTAGAACAGTGTGATCGTTTGGCAACTTCTTAATTTCCATCGCAGACGCTATAAGACTATCCCTACATGTAGGACAGCTGATTTTCACAGCTACAGGCATACTCCGAAACGCGGAGGTCAAAGTCTGGCGGAACTCTCCCTCCACACGAAACATCTGCTGTAGACAATCCAAACAGAAGGTATGATGACATGGAAGCATCTTCGGAACCTTCTCGTCATCGTCATAATTCTCTCTGCATATTAGACATTTTAGGAAGGTCTCCTCGAAACGTTCCTCGTCCAAGACCAAATTTCGCTTCCTTTGCTCCACTGGGTCATATGGAACAAGAGACCGCTGCGTGTATCCATCGCTACCTGAAAAGAGAATGGATTTTACAGGATATTTGTTTAGACGTAAGTAAACAAGTGTCACCTATTAAATATGAGAAAAGATAAGCGTCGTTAATTTTTATGGCCAGCTGAATTCTGCTCTGATCGACAGCCTCGTGATGCAAGAGGTATCTTTGTGAATATTTTCAAGCATCGGTTGCAATATTAATAACTAGTCATTTCATACATTGTTAGGTTGGGGATTGATCATGATACAGTTATTTTATATTATAAAGCGTCACTTTTAATAATGAAATATGAGAGAAGGGTGGGTTTTTTTTGTTTGTTTTTTGTTTTTGTTTTTTTTAAACTGCTTATGCACTGTTTATTTGTCGTGTATTCATTATTTGTGTTCAACAACAAATACTAACACTGAATAATTCTGTTTCGTTTCCTTACACAAACACAAACCGTGATTCGTGTTTCTCTCGAACCCTCACCGACTACGTGCTTCTTTCAGCGAATTTGTCTCAATACAGTGACTTCAGGCAGGGTGCTGCCTTTACTGAAGGCGAATATTGACCATACAAAAATAGCACGATATTCAACGTTTTGAGTACAAATATTTGGATTGTCAGCGAATATGAACGATGTATTCTTATATCCGTCTTTCTCCTACTTACAACATGACCAGACCGTTAATTTCGCCACTGTCCTCTGCAGTATGTCTTCTCAGCCAACTAATTGAGTTAAACAAAATTTCTCATCCGGTAACCAGCAAATTACTTTTTTTCCGATTTTGTCACAGGGAAAATTGTATACCCCTAAAGTGCTTTGTGCATTAATCAAATAATTTATATCAGATTTAAGGCCTGATTTGAAATACTAAACAATAAAGATTCGTTAGAATTGTACTCATCAACATAAACAACCAATAACAAACCTCCTTCATCCTTCATCTCAAATTGTTTCAGTTTTTCCTCAAGTCTTTTTGTTTCCTCTGGTGTTGACATCACTTCCTATCAGGTGTTCTATTCCAGACTACTTCCGGTGAGACTGTCTGTTACAGACTGCAAACAGAAAATATCTTAAAACAGTGTAGCCGAAAGCAAATGTATACTTTATGACATAATCAAGTAACTGCCAAGCCTGCACGCTAAACTTGTCGCACTGCATGTCCTCGCCTTAAATTCATTTTATACTAGCAGTTTTATCCCCTGTTACAAGAAACTACAGTTTGATGTTGTATGATTAAAAAGCGCGTGTGTTGCCGCCAAAACGGACTTTTTTTTTCGAAATATATATTTTCGCGGCTACATCCGCGGAATGATAACTATGGTCCCCCGAGGGAACGAAGCTGGCAATTTGTCAAATCTTTGTTCTGAACAGTCACACAGAGGTTACTCACTCTTTTTTATTTTTTTATTATCCCAAACACATGCACAAAACTGTGACGAAAGGAAAATAAGTGAATCCTTAAGGCGAAATGTCTTTTTGTGACAGCTTTTTAACATGGATACTAATTACCGGTATCATACAAGCAGTTCACGTGATTTAATTTACGTATCCTTCAACGATTTCTCAGTTTTATATCTATTCAAATTCTGAACTACTTTTATTTGCATGATCAGTTTAAATACAACTTTCAAACACCCACAATAAATCAGCTGGATAGGTTTTGCCAAGACTATACTTCACGACTTTTGTAACGCGGCAAAGTTTTCAAATTTTAGAGAAAAATAATATCGCATATATTTAGCTGTAATATCGTAAAAAAACTTTATGAAAGCAGCAGATTTAATATCGAACTCAGTATGTCTTGATTTTTTTTTATTTTTTTTTTGTGGGGCGGGGGGCTTATTTGCTTATTTTTAATCAAAATAACGATATACTTGAAGAATTAACAATATGCGACACTTTACTTTAAAAGAGTTTTAGTGATTTCGTGGACAGTGCGCATACATGTACACGTTAAGAAAATATTTCTTTGGTTTAAAATTATATTGGCGGTCAAAGTGACCCTGAAGATAAAAAAAAACAACTATCTGCGCTATTTGTATCCAGTAAAAACGAACATTACCACATGGGTGAAGGTACATAAAAATGATACTATGATACTGAAAACATGTGTTGCAAGTTCTGAAACCATAATGTCCTCTCTATTAATATAGGCCAGAATTTTATTACTGAAAACACATGCATTACCAAGATTTTACTGAAACATTTTTATTGAGAATAAAACTTTCACTCCAGTTGAGCAGAGTTGAATATTGTAAACATCGTTCAGTCATAAAGTAAATTTACAACTATACTGGAAGATAAATTTTCATTTTTGTACCTCTTAAACATGGAAAAAGGTCTTTGTTACTCCAAATTTACATAATTTCTTAACATTCACTATGTTCACTACCGTGTTGCATTAAATGGCTCACTATAAATGTTTTTACTTTTACTTTCCCGTGTCACGAACACGAGAAAGGCATCCTTTAGACGAATATAAAAATCTAGTTTAAAAGAGACGTATAATTGTACCGCAAAAACTTTGAGCATTTCTAATGTAGCGTTCTCAATGTCTGCTACTATACTAGCTAGACAAGGGTTTCAAACTTTGCAACTCCCACAGTTTAAATCCCTACAAATATTTTACCAATAAACAGGTTATAAGTACACATAAGGAGATAATCTCACAGTGGCTTGGCGGGGAAGGCAAATTGCGAGCATATTCTGTGGGCTTAGTACAGAGATACGCAACTTTACGGATTATTCTTCAGACTATTGCAAGTGTTATTTTATTCTTTCTAATCCATATTTGTCACATTAAATCAACATTCTACTCCCAGTTCTGTGTGAATGTTCAGTTTCAAACGGTTTGAAAATAGTTGACCTTAATTGATCTTAAACTTAAGTAAGTTTTGCCTTCTTAATTTCGCGGGAATAAAAGCAATACGTGTATTCACGTAATGTTTAAGACTTGAAATTCGCAACGTACATTAGGTGAAGAATTTATGAGAACCAGAGGTAACTCTTTGTTTCCCATGCTGAATCATTATTTCACTTTTTCACGGACTCGGAATAATCTGCGCATAAAGATACATAGACTGTCCTAGCGTCCACAAATACAACAATATATCTAACAAAAACGGGGTAGTCACCGCTACTATACTATTTAGCTGGCGAAAGATCGATCACCGTGTAATATGGCCATAAACTGTCTGTTTTGTATCTTCATTCAAGTTTGATATATTCAAAACGTCCAGGAAAGGCAACCTATATACAGCAAAAGTTCAATGAAGCAAACATTTCTCTACAAAAGTACAAACCTTAAGGTCGCCTCGTAATAAATAAACACAAGTTGCTTGAAAATTTGTGTGTTTAATCACTTCTCCTGCACAGTTATATCGCATTACTATTCAAGAAAGCTCAGTGTTCATGAGAACTCACAGCACATGTACTACCGCCAGTACAGTAAATCACTAATAGCGCATGTTTGGTCACAACTCATGAACTGACAATTATTGTTTATAATAACATAATAAATTATAATCATACACTAACATTTTTAACTTGAATTTATTCTCCTGGATTGTCACTGTTCATGTACAATAGTTTTTTTCAATTACAGTTTAATCGTACAGTCACTTCTGTAAAGTAAATGTTCGTATATTCATTTCTCCTGTACTGCCACTAACCACGTACATTAATTTCTCATGAACAGAGAGTACCCATGTATCCTCATAACTCTTGTAAAGTCATAACCTACGAATAGTCATCTACAATTATCCACGTAAACTAATTTTTCATCCACAGTTGTTACCCAAGCATATTTATTTGAAATAAGTATTTTCTCATGTACAGTTATTATCAAAGTTTTCTCATTTCTCATGTACAGGCATTATTGAAGTATACTCATGTTCCATGTACTGTCTCTGTCCTCAAACGCTCATTTCTCATGAGATGTTACAGTTCATTTTTAGGCATGCTTTCTACTCTCACGGCACATATATCTCAATTCATATGTACTGTCACGTTTACTCGTATCTCACATACTGCCATTACACATGAACTCATGTTTCTCATGAACTGTTATTACATATATATATACTAATTTCTCATGTAGTGTCATTACTCATGTCCACGTATACCCATTTCTCGCATTCTGTCACTACTCTCGTTTATCAACGTATACACCAATCTCATGTTCAGTAAACCAATTTCTCATGTACGGCCACTGTTCATGTACAGGCATGTTGTCAATTCTTAGGTACTGTCACATGTTTACTCATATTCAGTACTAGTGTTGCTTGTGTATACACATTTCTCATGTACTGTTGTAGCCTATGTTGTGTTCAATAATTTTTCATAAACCATCATCACTCGTGCTTCACTTTCTTGCAACTTATGTGAGTTATTCTAAGAGATATGACTAACACTACAGCAAAAAAAATTATGTGGACGTATTCTAATTCCTAACCCTCTTACTTTACTTCACATGTACAATATTCACAGAAAATGTTAAAAATAAATGCAGTCAGAAGGTCTGTTAAAGTAAACAAAAATTATTACGATTAAACCATTGGTCTGTTGGAAAATCTTCGGTCATAATAACTGACGAAAATTAGACTCGATATTTCCTTAGTAAGATACAGTTACACTGCAACTTGCAAATAAACTTGACAACGCCTATACAAAGGTTTAGAAATAACGTTCATTTGGGTCTTGCTGGTAAATGTTACTGAATCGAATCAATTTGTAGAAAACAGACATATAATAAGATCACTATGTCCCTTCGTTGACATTGAAGATGACAAATCAAATTATATGTTTCTGTAAGCATATTTAAATGTAAGTGTACTTGATACTACTTCCAAGCAGAATATTTTGCATATTTGAACATTTTATGTTAATGCAAATAATCAATGCAGCTAAGGTCGCATATATCTGCCTTGAGACATGGCAAATCTTTAACCAATGTAATATTTTCACTTTTATTTATACAAGTAAATCTACCTTGTATTACAAAATGTGCTGTTTAAATCATGGTTTGTATTACACCGTGAAAGGATTGCTACTTTGTGCTTAAACCACTATGCAATATTAACATAAATATCTGTTAACTCACCTTGAGGGATCGGTTATCATTTAAAAAGGTACTCCCACGAAAAAAATCAGTTTTGCGATTAATAACAAAATCATCAAGTTGTTTTTCACCGGAAAAGTGACAGACTAAAACTGAATAAAAACATCAAGCGACATGTACATACAAACCTGCCGAACTGAACTTGTAACAGGCTTTTCTATTGGTTCGCTGTAAAATAAATGGCTGCCATACTTGACTGGCGATTAATAATTTAGCTGAATGCGGAGGTTCGACGTGTTTATTTCCTTTTAGATACTTGGTAAAATGCCTATCAGAATTGACTGGATCAATATGCACACAGAATATTTTCATGCAGAACATTGTCCCAATTCGGGATGCACATTTAAGACGTATGATACAAGCCGGGAATAAAACTGAAAAAAAAGATATTTTGCTAACTGGAGTGAGCTGGTTACAACAAGATATTGCCACAAATAAAACAGCATCTCCGGAGATAATAAGTCTAAAATAAGGAGAGAAGGAAAACATTTTTTACGCTTCTGAAAAAATCAAGAAAAAAAACTCTTACTCTAATTTATTTGAACGAACAAGCAAACCGTCTAACTCGGGAGCCAGAAAGATATTAATCTAGATAATCTGCCAGACTCTCAGACGACACTATATCATAAAATGAATTGATACAGAATTTCAGTCATTGTCGGTGACTGGCGTCCTATGTTAAGTAACCTTTCGAATTTGAGCTGACCCAGTGTATAATAATGCAAAACTCTATATATACATCAATCCAGCCACTGTTCCAACACTCTCTTCACATCTTGGTTTAGAAATATAAAATCGTATGTTACTATGAAATATTATTAATCTTAATGCCAGTTAAGACAGGCAATAATTGTTAAACATTTGAAGTAAGCCCCAGGTTAAGAGAACAGATTATACTAATATCTGAAACTACCGTGACTTTCATTCGGTATACCTGGTCATTATCCTTGGGATGTAGTGGGAAAATGGGTAAACATGTTGATCCAACTTCAATATTACTTAGAGACCAGAAAATTCAAATTTCGTTATATTTATTTAAGAATTTCTAGTGTCTTTCTACTCTAGACCGACAGCTGTCAGTAGCTCTCGATGTGCAAGCGAAACTATTAATGAACATAATTGGTTTGATTTTGATTAAGCAAAAAAATTTCAACTAGAAGCATTACTTGTCACCAAACAACAAGTTTTGAAATTTACCTTGCAGTACCTCAGATAAACCGCCAAGGTGTGTCATTATCACTGAAGCCGAAGGCGTAAAATGCTCCACCAAACAAGTAGGCAGACGACATTTCGTTTGATTTGAATTTGCGCATGCGCAATATAAATTTCCGTCATTTTAACTACCTTCTGTAAGAATAGGTTTTGCTTAAGGATAGTGTTTAAAATAGCTTAATTAATTAAAAAAAGAAATTTGCCAAACGGTTACTAGGGAAGGTGACATATCTGGACAGTTGTCGCTAAGGAGTCAGGTAAATGGCTACTTTCTTTATGACAAAAATTAGTGCATGAATAATGGTATATGTCAGATATATTGTACAAGGCTTATAAAATGTATACATATACAACTACACTTTGTATATATACCTGTTTATAGTTAGGATATTGATTCTACATGCAGACTGTACAAGGAATGTGTTGCTCTAGGAAAATAAACGATAGTGCATAAATATCAATATTATTTTTGTCCGATAAAACAGAACAAGTGGAAATCAATGTTATAAAATATTAATATATCATGTTTCTGTTAACAGGCACGCTATTCTTTTTCAGTCAATGTTTCACTTGTGTCAGTTTTATTTACCAGTCACAAATTATAAATTATTTTCACATCAGCTAAATGATATAAATGAATATATTATGATATATCGCCATGGGACTCACTTCATTTCATATTTTTTGTCGATGAAATATTTCATAAGAATGTAAACTGTATACATGTAACCAGCCATTCCAGATGCTTTGACTTTGTTTGTTTTTGTTGTTGTTGTTGTTGTTTTAAGTGGCTTCTTAGGATACCTGACTGCTCCCTGATCAGTATAAATATAAACATTTATATTTGCCATAAATCTTCATGTACGTATGTTTTATGGTGTTTTGACTGCACTGGCAAGGCTATATAATCGACCCTACAATACTTTCGAGCGGTGGTCCAAATGGGCCATGTTATCTATGGTAATAAACTCTGACATTTGGTTATCATAAGATGAAAATAACTGGCGGCACATTAACTAACTGTAAAATAAGCGACCTTTTTATTTACTCCCCGAAATATGACCATATCCCACAGAAAGAAAACCATCTTTATTACAAGTAGTATTGTTAATTTCGACAGGTGAAAACAAATAATGAAATTTAAGCTTTTAAAGCATATACGTTTTGTAACAAATTAGTCGACAAACACTAATACATTGTAAATGTTTACTGGTCGTCTGTTAATCTTACTGCTGTTCGAATTTAAACCCGAGTCTATTATTTATACAGTAATGGTCGAATTAAGTTGTCAGCTTAAAGATTTTAATTTCCAGTACAAGCAAAAATGCTTACCCAGCGAATCACTATACAATACATCCACTGTACTCTTTCAACGTACGGGATAGATTAAGTGTTACCCCAAGTCTTTATAGCTTGAAATTATTCAAAAAAATAAAGTACTTACTTGTAAATGATCCCCCATGAAATGCAAATTTAAAGTTGGTTTAAACAGCATGTAGTTTCAAAAAGAATAAAAATTTTTAATGTGGTTGTTTGACAACATTATAGACTTGTACTTTACCTGTCATTGTTGCGGACGTAAGTAAAAAAACAACAACAACAACATTATAATGGTTCGCAGATGTGACCTGCTAATTAACAAAAACAATCATCTACAAGGTTTAAAATGTCTCACCACACCGATTCAGTTGTTTTGCACCTAAAATCATCTTAAGTCGACTGTGGCTCTTCCATCTGCATACTTCAAAGAAAAAAGATTGAATGTAAATAGTTTACTTTTTTGAAATGACTCGAATCTCTAGTTCAATATTTCAGATGCCATTTGCCTGAATTTTTCACATCTGAAATGGCTGAGACAACAAAATCTACTGAAGACCCTTATTTCAAGGGAGGAGTGATGAGCCCAAACTCAAAGAGAACATTTTCAGGTAAGTTTTATTTGCTGTGTCTATATTTACATAAGATGGGAAATGTACTTATCTTCTAAAATACTTTGTTGCGACACATTTAATTTTCTTGTGAATATAAAATACGTTTTTATAAAACCATATAAAACCAAAAAACTGTCTAAAAACAATGACAAGATGCAGTGTTTCGGAAGTTACTACCCGCTTTACTTTCTGTGGCCTATTTTCAAAATGGACATGTTCGTGTGATTTTGATTTTATTTGTACTTATCACATGATTTTCAGCCATTGCAAGTGAATAGAAACCATGCATTAAAGTTACAAGTTTAATTTGCCCTTTCTCTTTGAACATTAGATAAAAATCTTTAATTTAATAACAAAACAGTCATGAAAACCAACTGCGGTTAAAATTTAACACTTTCACTCCATCATTTTTTTCATTGCATATTCTTCATTGTTATACATTAACACTTTGACTTTCTCTTTGTTTATCAATGAACTTTGCTAATATATTCTATAACAAGTTTAAAATTACAGTAGATGTAAAATACATGTCCTCTTTCGTTGCAGAAATGCGGTACGCTCCCCCACCGGTGCCCCCGAAGCAAAAACTAATCTTGGATGAACTATCTTTTGAACAATGTTTTCTACGATGTGTGATTTGCAAGGAGAAATACGATATGAAACTAAGGTGAAAAATATTTACTGAAATTTTCTTATAAAATTTAGATCTTATGACACCTTTCACTGCAGTAATCGGAAATACTTATCCCCGGAAGTTTGCTAAAGTTTTTGCTGTTGTTTTAGTACATGTATTCGCGCGTCAATAATAGAATAGACGTTTGCTATCTGTCGTAATAACTATCTTGTTCAATTAAAAATATATACTTTTTCATAAACGTATACTACTTTTCAGATCTCCTCGGCTACTTCCCTGTCATCACACATTTTGTTTGTCCTGTATCCTGGCCATTTACGAACGACAGGAGTACCACAGACAGAGCTTGGCACCAATCTCTACAGATGACTCAACATCCATGGCTATTGCCCTTCAGGTGTCGTGCCCTAATTGTGGCGGAAGCTTCATCAGCACTCTTGCCGGCTTGAAAGAACTCACGACAGACCATCGCATCGTACAACTCATGGACTTCGTAGGCCACACTGACAAACAGGTGGTAACGTTTTGTCCTAATCACGCACTGCAACCACTTAATTTCTTTTGTGAGAAATGTGTCCAGCCAATATGCAGAGATTGTACTGTTTTAGATCACAAGGAGTGTTCAAAAGAAGAAGCGGTCATTGATCTGACAAAAGCAAAAGAAAAATACGCCCCTGCCTTAGACGAAGGGGTGACGAAATTGGCCGAGGAGATGAAATCATTGGCGGAAAAGAAAGCCGACTGTCAAAAAGCCTTGGAGTCTTGTCAAGAGGGCGATGACAGTTTGACTAAATCAATCAAAGAAATGTTTGATAAAATCCGTAAAGCTTTAAATGAACGAGAACAAGAAATCCTTGATATGACCAATTCCAACCCAGCAAAAAGTAAAGAATCGATAGAAGCAAAGCTAAACAAATTGTCAGAGAAAGAGCAGGAAGTTGAAGGAATAAAACAGGAAATAAAGAAAGCTAAAAACGCCGACACTGTACAAGAAATGTTTCTTGTGTACAAAAAGATTCGAGAATATCAAACAGAACCTGGAGTATCGAAAGAAGATTTGGAAAAAGATGATCAACCAACTTCCACTTTCGTAGCTCGTGACGAAAGTACACTGTTACACCGGATCTCGAACTTCGGTGAAATTAAGAGCTCACAAACAAATGGATTTAGTTCCTCCTCTAACTATAGTCCGTACCTGAGCACCACTCCTAGGTACACAAGCTATACGCCGTCATCGTACTCAAGTCGGTACTCTACCAGAAGTTACAAGTACTAAGCGTTCTCAGAAAAGGTAAAGGGAGGCAAATCCGCCAACAAAACAATTTTGATATTGCTTCAACATTTACTTCCCTTGTAATTCTCGAAAATCTCGCATAATGGAAGACTTGACAGTGGATTTCAACTTATAACGTGTTGTTGTTGTTATTTAAGCGTATTTTAAAATCATTTAAGATTTTGCATGCATTTATATTGCTTATATTTTAAAGCATTTACGATTATACATTGCTCATAACAAGCAAGATGTTACTGCATTTAAATAAAAAAAATGTAAGAGTGTTGACTTGATTTTTAGATACAGAAACAACATACGTTATATATTGATTATATACATAAATTTGATATCACTGATTTGTATAAAATGTAACATAATGGTACACAGAAATATATAATATCGTCTGCTGGTAAGGAAAATTAGTCTGAGTAACAAAATACTGACTTGCCAGTTCCTGTCTTGAATTTCCCAGAAGCAGCTGTTTCGTGCGTCGGCTAAAGGATTGTTTTCAAATAATTTGTATCAAGATTTATCAGCCAATGAGCAATGTGTCGACATTAAAACGAGTCGCAGGGGAAACCACCCCCGTTACAGACTTCTGTAAGGAGTTTACCTCAAAAAGTCCGACAAGAGTGTGTGTTAGTTTTAGAGTGTAACATTAAAGTAAAGTGCTTGTTCATTGTAATGCTACACCTACTAAAAAAATGAAATACTTCTACAATTGTATAAACTTACTCCCAGGCACTTTCTGTGTAACATGCTCCATGCGTCAGTTGATGGCTAAAATTTGTCTTGCTTCACGAATTTTAATGTCATTTTTGTACTAACGCGTGGAATAAACATAAACTTGACAAGAAAATCTGAGGTGATATGAGTCAGTTTTATTGAGGATGTAATGAGTTTTACGGTCTCAATGAAGTTGTAAAGTTCAGTTTGAAGGTCAGCTGGTTAGACAGAAGACAACCTATATGAAACATTTTCTTACCTTTTTCTTATTTTGGGTGGGGAAATTAGATGTCTGTTGGATTAAACATTCAGATCGTCATAAGCAGGGTTTCATTTACAAAGAACATTATTCATACTCGATTGTGCCTTTTTTATCATATTGCAAATGTATTCAGGATTTATGAAACAATGAAATTGCAAGGAAAATATGTAAAGAACATTATCATATAAAGTAGCAATCTACCATTGCTGCTACAACCAAAAGGCATAGTTATGTGCAGTTGGTTGTCCTTCACCAAGTCAGTTAAAATCTTTATTTGCTCCTCTCCCGGGTCGCAAGTTTTGAGTGCATAATTCAAAGGAGAATCTCTACAGAGCTTCGAAGTTTCGCGCTTGCTATTTTGTAGTTGTCCTCTTAAAGGTTGTTCAAGTTATGACCCGTGGGTAAATAGTGTGATGCTTTCTTGTTTCAAGATAAAAACCAACATGACATGTGGCAACTAATATTGTCTTATTTCCCATTCCCACCCCCGATTGCCTTATAACCTCAACTGTGTATCTGTCCTAGTGGACATGTTTTCCACAGAAGAGAAGTGTTTTCAGATATTCTTGTGATACAGTAACTAGCGCTTATAAAAATATATCTAGGATGTAGCATTTCTAAATAATTCCAAATCATGACGCATTTAGTCATTTGATTAAGGATTATTTTGTTCGGACGTAATGGCATATCTTTTCTTTTTAAAGTCGTTTTTCGCTTAACCCTGAACATGCTGAAATTTTGTAATGGATTTGCCCAGCTTTGAATTTGGAATAGTCCATTCAAAGTTAAAGGGATTTCAATATCAAAATACAAAAATGGAGCTACCAACAGTATAGAGCCTGGTCAGACTGCACGGATGTGCAGGCTGGCCTGGCTCTATACTGGTGGCAAAGGCTAATCACTTTTGGTTTCAGCAGGTTAAAGAGGCTGTACTCCAGATTTGACATAAAAAAAATTTTTTCATAAATTATATATTTAGATGCCGTAAGATTATAACAACATAATATTTTACTTCAAAACTGATTATAAAAGTCAAAATAGAATAAAAAAAAATATTTTCGCTCAAGCCTGATTTGAACTCTGGACCCTCATGTTAACAAAATATTTCCAACGCTTTTACTGTCACCACCATCGCCGCATGTGATATTACAGTTACGGTATAGCACTTTGAAAGGGGAAAAATCAATTTATAATGCAATTATTTGACTTATTTTTTGTAAGTTATTTTTTAAGCATTAGTCAAAAATATTACAAGAAATTTATAATACAAGAAAACTTTCTTTTTTGTTTGTCATCTGGAGCACAGCCCCTTTAAGGGTTAATCTTTATTACTTAAATTGCAGTTAATACTGCTTTCTTGCAAAATATTTCGTTTACCCAAGTAATATCTACACGGTTTTTACTACTTGACGTAGGATCAATAATGGGACTGCCATTGCCCTCTAGTTGATATTAACTATTTAGTTCACTCATCTTTATGTTTACTCAAATCACTATGCAATTCTATTTTTGACATACGGGCCTCGCACTCACAATCTCGGAATTGCTCCGTTTTGAAATCTCATTCATGTTACGAGGTGTACCAACCAAATTATCTTGGCTTCATACTGACTGTGTGGAAATAATCTCTTCAGTGGAGTGGGCTTTAGTTAGGTACTTTTCAAGCAGTTACTTAGCTAGGACAATTTAACTAGTTGTTCTTTGGTACAGACCTGCTTCTTACTTTATTACCTGAAAATTCTTTTAGACAGGGCTCAAGTCCATACGCCTCAATCACTCTGGCATTACATGCTTCTGACAAATATTTCAGATGTTACGCAGGCAAACTGGGTAATAAATATTAGCAAAAATTTGTTCATGGTAAATCCACTTGCGGTAGTTTCACTTCTGAAATCTTTTCAGAATATTGTAACATTCAGTTCAGACATTCAATCCACAGGTAGAAATGCGACGACTGGCATAAATTGTCAAGTTACAGGCTGGCAGGACAAATAAAATGATTCTTAGTGGGAGTAAGCGAAAACAATACTTATTCATAACAGTATGATTTTTTTTATTGAAGGTTAAAAATCAAAATTGGCAATATCCAGGAAGAATGCAGTGAAGGCCAAGCTAACTACTTAAAGTTCCGAAGACATATATACAACATCTCCCTAAACACCTAACATGTCCAACAAGTTTAGTATACTAAACTGGCAACCGATAATATAGATGATAATACAATTGTCTATGACACAAAAAAGTTAAAATTGGTACCAATTTTGCAATACAAAATAGTTCAAATTTACATAGTAAATAGATCTGTAAATGATATATGAAGATCTTTATTTGGGCTACAAGTCGTTTATTTTTTACACAAAAAGATCAAAGTAACTTCTAAATGTAACGGTACATATACGTTAAGAATGGGGGTAGTAGCCGAAGGTGAGAGCAGAATGGCAGAAGGGGGCTGGATATTGCCATGGTTATTTTTCTCTTCAATATTCCGATGGTGCTTGTAAATCTCGATGTTGTATGACCGATGTTCTCTAGCAGATGGTGAGTTTGCTAATGGCAGTCCATTGGACTAATATCTTTTGCCATCCAGGCTCTACACACTTCAACATGTAACTTGTTCAGTACCTCCCACATTCTCTCCGATAATGCCAAAGGTTCATGAGGCTACTTAACATTCGAAAACCCTTTATCTACATGTAACCTTATTTTGCAGACCATTATCTGTACACGCAGTGTGGTAAGATAAAAGAATAAGGACCTTCAGTACACAGAACTTCCGTATCCGACAGTCTCCAGAGACCAGAGTCCCCAGAGACAGAGACAGCTACTGTATAACCGAAAGTTTCAGTCCGATAAATCGTCTTTATGACTGAAGTAAGTAACCCCAAAAAGATTTGGCTGAAAGTTGTCAATCTTTTAATTACATACATACATACATACAAAATTGCTGTGGTAAGGCAGGAGACTTGACAAAATTACTTCAAAGTAACGTTTCTGTTAATACATCGTATTATTATTTAGTAAATATAGCAACTATTTATAATCCATTTGCTGAATTTTCTGCACATAAGAAAGAATAAAAAACACCCACTGAAACCTAACAATAACATAGCAACAAGAATAGCTTTAAATTAAAAACCTTAAAGAAAATACCACAGTTGCTAAATTCTCTCCCTTAGATATTGCGGAAACACACAGATACACCTAAATTTACAATACTATAAGCCTTTAAGCAGTCTTTTACTCTACGTCTCTCTTTAAATGTACAAATGTCTTAAAAAATATGGTTTTTCAACTGTTCAGTATAATCACTTCAGCTTATGTCCGAAAAAGTTCTTTTTTTTTTTTTGCATAGTTTGTCCATCATTAACATCGAAACAGGGCTTTGTAGAAATGTAAATGAAGTGTATATAAATTGTTCTGACGGTAGTTAACGTTCTCACATGCCAGCTAACTCAGCAAATGTTTGATCCAGTTCGTCACTGATAGCCTTATACTTCTCCTTTTCAGCAAGTAATTCATCTGAAAACAAGAAAAGATTGAAGAATTAATAACAGAAAAAAAAAAAATTTGTGCTTTTAACGTCTTCAACAGCTTTTCCTGGCAGTAATTTTGGTCATAGTTGTCGATTTATAAATAAAAACATATTGTTTTAACACAACAAAGCCAAACTTATATTACCTTGAATTTTGCAATTACCCAGACTTTGTAAAAAGATTATTTTAGAATGATTTTTATTTAGGTTAATCCTAACTGAGGAGCATGCAAAAATATGTAGTTTTTTTGTCTTTTTTTTTCTCAGTTCCATTCAATTCAGGGTTGAATGAAAAAGTGCTTAAAAATAAAGAAACCACACACTTCCTTTTTATCCCTAGAAAAGTCCTTTTTTGATAGACATAGCATCCAGTTGCCTACCGGACAGAGATAACAGACTGTATTATAAAATGTTACATAGTAAGAAAACTACTTGTTTTACAAAGTTAAAGCTGCCCTCAACCAATACGGTAATACCACTTTGCAAAGATAAAGAACAAACAGATTTTATAGCTAGTAAACAAACATTTTTCATTTCTATAACAAAGAACAGAATGCACACTGATCCACAGCATTAAACTAAGATTTTTTTTTAATCTAAAGTGTCAATCAACTAGTGTTAGTAAGAAATGTTACTGATGCACAATGCTCTCAAATATCCACAACAAAACTCATTCTCAATACTTCTGGACAGTCATTACTTTTCTATCTATAAAGTTCTGCATTTTCCTAATTTGTTTAAATCTTCACCCAGATTAAACGTCACTTATAAAATGCCAATTAGCACTGTTCAGGCCAGAATTTCTGCCAATGTAAATTTAGTGTTACTTTTTACTCCTTCCTGCAGTAGGAGGAAATTTTTCAATCCTTTGAAATTGACGACTTAATTCAGAACACAAAAAATTCATACCTTAAAATGAAATTTTCAAAAGTAAAAGACGTAGCTACATTTCTCATTTTTTAAATTTTTATCAAAATGAGGGGTGGATGCTAGAAGTGCTATCAGCTTCTTTATTTTATAGCATACAGAACACTTTTTTTGGGGGGCATTTACCTCTCAAAATCAAGGACACTTTAAAAAGTTAAAAACAAAATTAACATGTTAGTAGAAAGAGGAAGCAATTACCTTCATATATAAAATAATGGGTAACATAAGGGAATAGACATGCTCACATATTATCAAGATCAGCGTATGTTTGGTCCATCTCATCTTTAAGTTCCTTGTAACAACACTGCAGGTGTTCATATCGTTCTGAAATAGTACCATGCATGGTCAGAAACACAACAACACACTGCTGTAAACCTCCATGTCTACAGCGTACAATCAATGCAGCATGCCCCATACTTCACACACTCACACAAGGTGATTCAGAACTTCTGAGGAGTTCACAATCAAAGAAGATAAAACCTATAGCTTTTACTGGTTCTTCACATTTTTTTTCTCCTCACAAGTTCGAACAAATTGACCATGCCCTGTGATGTCCCCATTTCAGTGAGATTTAACATTCAAAATTGTTTACATACTCTAGAAATCTCTGACAGCTAACACAGCAAATTCCAGTTCATTCTCTATAATTCTTATCTCCTCTTCTTGCTTAACACATTTTTCTGGTAAGATATGGATACTAAGTTTTATTTTAACCATAGTGAATTATTCTCATAAAATGTTTTCTTTCAATTACCTCCCCTTACCTACTTCATTCAACAACACTTGTCAAGACCCGATTTGTAAAATATTACAGTTTTGACCTCTAACTTTCACACTTTAAAACCTTTCACAAGTAAGTTCCTTTAATGCAGAACTTTGACCATCCTTCAGCAGAAATATTCTTCCCGTAGTACTGTTTCATTTATAATAAGTCTAATCAGCTAAAGATTTCTTACAAATACTTAGTTCATTGAAAATGATAACGTACTTTCAGATTCCTCTAATTCTGTCCTAAGTTTTACGTTTTCTCTTTCTGTGTCCTCCATGCGTCGCTCTCTCTATGAGGAGAAACAGAATCACATGCGGTAAAAAAACTGAACACAAAACAGGTAACAAATAATGATTCAAACATCGGTACTTTGAACATCTACATATGAAAGAAGTTTGAACACAGGCACTGGGACAATAACACTTTAAGCAGGAAAAGTTTTTCTTTGTTTTTGCCTTTTTTATTTTATGATTTTTTTCGAATCACATTCTTTAAGTGAAAAGTCGGGATGTCTTTAGTTTTAAGCTATGTCTGAATAACTTCTTTCACCCAATGTAATCAAAATGCCTCAGATTTTCTACCAAACAACTCGGATGCTATCACTCTGGGTAGTTTCCATTACATCAAGTCATTGTAACTTCACTACCAACAGTAATTGTACTAATGTAATGCAAAGCTGTTCAATGACCAGATAGAAATATTTAATAAATAAGGAGGGGCGGCATGGTGCTCAACATCGGGCAAAGGGGCGTGGCACCGCACCCCGCTAACACACTCTAGATTATTCCCTAAATAATTATTTCTCTCTACTTTGTAGTTTCTACAAACCCAACATGATTTATATCTCAAGGTATTGAATGGAACACTTAAAATTCCTGAACAACTTTGCATTATGTTCATCAATACTTGCAATTGAATTATTCAAATCCTGTAAAATTCAAACAAAACTATCATGCTTGAACAAAATAAAAACATAAAATTGTCTATCGCCGACATCGCCTGAAAGGAAAAAGGCATGCTATTAATAGTAGTACAGACTGAGGTATATTGGCTTGGATAATGTGTAATGTATATATTAAAGGCTTGATATAAATGAAGCATCTGCAGCAAGGTTCTAAGTGGTTTTCTGATAACTGTCCCTTTTTTTAACCCTTGTAGCATGGGTTTGTTTACAGTAAACAGTAAAATGAACCTAAAACTAAACCTAATGGTATGTGACTGATTAAATCTACTTTTCACTTTATCTGCTAACATAACAGTTTTAAGACTTTCTTACAAGATTTGATGGAAATAAAACAGACTGACTCTTTTATTTGTTTCAGTATGGCAAAACCTTGTCACAGACTTTCAAAAATTAGGTACATAGGTATATGTCCACTGGATAAAGACCGATTACACAGGATCTAGTAATCTATATTCTATCAAGAGGTACAAAAACTGGACACAGGTACATGGTAACTACCGGGTACAGTTTACTGGTACACAGGTTGTTACATGACTTTTTAGCACTCAAAGGGTAATCAAGGTCTCATTCTGATAATCTAGATTGTGTACCATCTAAAAGTCTGAGATGCCATAATCAGACTGTGCTTGCATGTAAATATTTGTTGGTGGAGCTGATGATGGTGGACTAGCAGCCTTGTACATATTGGGGTCATAGGTCTCAGGAATGCGCGAAGTATATGCGACTTTTTTAGGCCTGTAGGCCTCGTCTGAAATGAAGTTGACAGTTGCTTTAGCAACAAAGAATTAAAATAAGATAACTTCTCTGAACTCCTAGGTTTCTCTTCATTCTACATGTAATTTAGAAGATTAACTCTATTTGTTTATCAGAATAAAGTTATTGAAGCTCTTTCTTTTTTATATCTACAAGTAAAAATCAGTCAGCCTTCTTTACAAAGTTTGAAATAAAATTAGTCTAATCTGACTAATTTCACTTTTCTCGCACATATACCTCAGTCTAGATTTGGGAGGAGACAAAGTCATCTTCACCCAACTACCACAACAGTTAATGTTATTATGAATATTTTCTTTTTTGATTTAACATTCCTAACAATTCTCATATCCATGACAACCAATTCAATATTCCACTCAGGTTTAAAATGCTGTGGCTGAAATACAACATCATCATTAATACAAAAAGCATGTTGCCAGGGTGTTATTCCAATCAAGCGGGGAACGTCTCATGCGTGGTGTTCGGCCCACCAACACGGTGACTGGGTTTTACCCATTACCTTCTAATCTGTCAACTTCCTTCTGCAGCTTGTTGACAACCCGTTCAGCCTCTGCTGCACGATTCTCAGCCTATATCAGAGTAAGCAATAGTTTTAAATATACATGATCAACAGTACAACAGCTTAAGAATGAACGTAACAGGTCTGCTCAGCAGATTTCAATCCCTAAATATTATCATGACACACTTTTGGAAACAAAGGCTTTAAGCATATCTTCCTGATGTACAAGTAAAGTAACTGTCTACACCACTTTACAGCATAGGGTCTGATAAAAATTGTAAATATACTGAAAGCAATTGAAATTCTAAGCACATGTCCATATGTCTATGTTTCTGTAATAATCGGTGACTGCATTTACTTAAACCTCCTTAGCAAATGGTCAGCCATCTTAAAATGATTGTGATGGAAATTTTGTTTCAAACGTTTAGAACATGCAATATGCCTACAGCGCCATATTAGTATGTTGCTGAAACAAATCTTTATGACGGCATATATTTATTTGAGAGTGAAGCTAATGTTAAAACATTCAAGCAGACAAACAGAAACACAGCTGCACATGTACACAAAGCTGTACATTCACTTTCTAACTAAAGAATTTCAAGTATCTTCACGGGCTGTTAAATTTTGAACCTGTAATTTTATCACTATCTCATGTAAACATTTCACACTCCTTTAAATACTGACATGGTACAGTGAATACACAGCAATATCACTAAACCACAGTTCCTTTTTTCAGTATGTCATACAATGCATTACCGGTATCAAAATTTTATTTCTTTACTAAATTACAGCAAAATGTGCTGGTAATAAAATGGCAGACTTCTCATTTTATCATTTCCAGCAGTGTTTCTTTATTTTCAAATTTCTTTCACTATCAGTATATTTACATATCTTTCAGAAAATTTCTTTGTAAACTTTTCCTGTAACACAATCAAAACAGTTGCCAAAAGAAAGTTAGTATTAAGTATATATAATATGGAATAAATCTTGAAGTATATTCAATTTCTTTTCAACAGCAAAGTGAAAAATGGCCCGAGATGACAATAAATCTGCTTTTAAAAAATAACTTCCTTTCAGCATATAGAATAATACACAGTGTTTAGATCATTACATCTCTATTTTAAATACATTTGTTTTTCACCATTCAGTACTATGTCTATTTTTTTTATATTTTTTTTATTACCCGGTACTTATATGCTTATACAAAAATTTCATAGTTTTGTTACTCACGTCCTTGAGTCTCTGGGTCAGGTCACGGATGGTTTCCTCGTAGCTGTCCTCTCTCTGAGATGCCTAAAACAAAGACGAAACACCCTACTGTTAAGTCAAGTAACAAGGCAATGTCTAAATTATCTACCAAATAGGAGCAATGCAGCGGCAAACTTATATAGTGTATTTCAACAGTGGCATCACTATGTTTTTAACTTAAACAGTAAAATTACATCGTATTTTTTATTGCATTCATCCTTTTTGTTATTATTGTTATAATTTCATCACTGCACTTAAAGACAATTTTTCGTCTTTTTTATTTTTCCAAACATTACCAGAAAATGTACGAAGTTTAAATTATCAAAGTTCAACACAGTACTTTAAATTTTCTTAGCCAAAAATGTGCAAACTACTTTTCTCCGTCTAGCAAAGATTTATTAAATTTTATTTGAAATACTTATTGAAATTTCAAAAAAATACATCAAAAATTGCTTAGCACATTTTTCTATCATACATGTAAAGGAAACAAAAAAAAATTATGATGCAAAAACAGTAGTACATTTAACATTTAACTCTTCAAATAATGGCAATGTCTTTAATAAATAACATCAAACTGCCACATTAATATTCAAAATAACAATTTCATATTCTTAAAATATCATCAAAATCCAGCCTTCTGTGAAATTTTTCATGAATATGTGTATTTCATCCCTTCCAACAGATAAACTGTCTTAGAAGAACTGAGAAATTCAAACAGTTGAAAATAAATCTAAATCCTCTAAAAAAATAATTACACATATTTTTTATGGGATGTTGGCAGTATTAGTAGTCTAGTGGTAAGCCATTTAAAACTTCACAGAAAACCAAATTTCTAAACACAATATCATATCTAAAGACAAATCACTGCGTTATTTCCACCATAGTTGTTTGCTTGCACAAGTTTCGCATGCCGCTAAACACGGAACAGTTTCAATGAGAGCCTGTCAATGTTAATAAATACTACTTAATACGTCAGCTCATGCAGCACTTCATCCAGTATTGTCTTTTCTTTTATGCAAATTAGTTAAACTTGTCTTTCCATTTATGCAAATTAGTTGTATACTTGATGCAAGTTACATCCTCTGATCTACTTTTCTAGCAATTCATTTTTTTTAAATTTCGTTTTTGTTCAAATCATGTTTTAGTATTCACAAATACCAATTGGGTCTTCTAACCAAACAGTTGGGTAGGTAATAATCCTAATGAATAATCTTATAAAATATTGAAACCTCTCAAAAAATTACATTCTGTCACTACTTTAGTTAATCAGGCCATCAAAATAGTTAACACTGACATTGCTTTAGGTTCCTTTATGGCTTTCTCAAACATTTCAAAATGCTATTCTATTTTGTTACTAGGGCAACTTTGTCAGAACCAAGATGGCAACAACTGTAGACAGACGAAAAGGACAGAGAGCTATCAAGGCTTGCTTAGTTCAGTTAAAAAATGCCGATGTTTGAATTTTTACTCCTTTTTTTAACAGGTGACCTTAAACCTTAATTAATGAGCAGCGCATGCAGCGTGTAAGCAACTTAAAGTGACACATTGACGTTATTCTTAGATGAGCATTCGGGTTAGCTTGTGCAGTAATGTATAATATGCGCATAAAATCTGAAACACAATCAGAAATATTACAGACTGAAAATGAAATAAAATCCAACTATACTACATTGTACATTGCTGACAAGTTCTCTCTACATTCTGTAAATGATCTTACAGTATGTCCTTGTTCAGACCTTTGCATAAATTTTCAGTTGGTGCATCCTTGTAAAAACTTTACAAAAATTAGAGAGATAATCTTATGCATCTTAAAACTGTTACGAATTGTTGCATTCATTTAAAGAACCGCCTCACCCCAAAAACTATAAAAGGGCGTAACAATACACCAGGAAGTGTTTTCAGTTTAATTAAAACAAGAGAACCATTTCTTAAGAAAGAACTTGTCTAACAGATATCGGAGGTTCAATGCCACATTGAAACGGAAGTGACTGTGATACTAATGCATTGAATCAACGATACACTGACACTGAAAATGCATGACTGTCTTATTAGCTTGTCAACGTTGGTGTCTGCAGACATTCTCCTTCATATCAACACGTAAACTGGAAACAAAAATTCTTCAGATACAAGGACTTTCAGTGTTTTCCTCGAGTAACTTGAATATATTTGACTTTTAGAATTTTTTTATAGATCTTGTTTTAAAAAAAATTTCATTACTTTTGAAAAGCAAAAACTGCCCCCACCCCTCTCAATCTCAAACAAATTATCTTTTTAATGCAAGTTGTTTGTAATCCTTTCAAATTTTGTCATGTCAACTTTTTGAACAATTATTTCATTCAGAAAACGGCATGTGTAAAAGAATCTGAAAAGAATCCTTAGCTATGCAAACAACTAGAATAAAAGCTCCAATTACTAACAACACAAATGAAATTCACAGCTTTTTAAGAACATAAATATATAACCGCAAAACTACACTGAAAATCCTCTGGTACGTAGATAAATGCGCACAACTAATAAAACAATACAGAAGAGTACACATTTATGTTGACAATCATGTCAGTGTATTTTATCTCATGTTTCTCACATGCACATATCAACACTTGAGATTCAAGCAGCTAGGCCTGGCTGTCCGCAGGCAGCATTAACACCATGCCTGTGTGAGATTTTTTGTGTCGCGATCTGTTACCTCATGTTCACTTATTTCAAGTGATTTCATATTGTTGCCGACTACTTTCAGCTCTTCCTCCAGCTCAAGAATTTTCCTGCAATGCAAATGTTACTGTTAGCTCTAACATACATGGTAACTGCAAGTCCCCTAATATTTTCTTACCTGGTCTACGGCGTTCTGAAGGGCCTTACAGTTATTACCGACCACCGCAAGCTCTTCACTGAGTTCAGTTATTTTGCTGAAAAGTAAGAAAGGCCGTTACTGGTCATGTGAACGTGGAGGATGTTGGTTGCAGCGACGGCGTAAGCAGATGCATTGGCTGCAAAGGTGTGACAGACACGATGACACCTTGAAAAACGCTGATCTCTATGCATCAGGAATAATACATCAACCACAGTACATCATGCTAGACTGTATCATGCTCTGCTACATTGTACGACGTTTAGATAACCTAAGGGCTCAAAGTTGTAGGAAGGGTTTCAATTCACACGTGAAGAGGGACTTGCAGTTTGAACCATGAATTCAACACACATTTTCATGCTTACTTAAGGCATTCCAAGGTTTTGTTTTCCTATCAGCTTACAGTTTCAAGCTTTAAGCTTGGAGTTTTTTTAAAAAGGGTGAAAACATAAAATGGCTGCCTCAAGTAAGCACAGGTAAAATAATGAACAGCAGAGTGCTTGAAAATATTTCCTGTTCCTTATTTTCAGCTACATGCAATTTTTCTATGTGAAAATTGGGAACATTCCATTTTTTCAAGCTCTGGAATCAACAGCAGACTGGTTTCATGACCATATATAATCTAGTCACTCCAACAGTCTTTTGTCACAAAATCTGCAAACCAGTCTATATGACAAGACTGGTTTACAAATTCGTTAGTAAAAGTGGGTGGGGTAAACCTACCTTAGAAGTTTCAGATTCTAAACTTCTTGCTTGTGCGCTTAATGAAATGTGTTCTTCTTCTAACTCTTTTATTTTTCTGAAAAGTGGGTCAAGCACAAACACGTAACAAACATGCACATTCCACAAGGTTATGCAAATGTTATGTGGTAGAAAATTAATTTAACACAGTGGCTTTTAAAACAAAATAAACTAATTCATATCAAAATATTACTTTACTTAATGATTTCTAGATATATCACATACAAAATTTGTTTTTTATCATTTTTTTATTATGCAAACATCTTTCATTTTTAACTCATTTAATTCTCTTAAATTCACTGATGCCTTCATGTAAGAATGCTAACATCATTCTAAAGTGAACAAATAAAATGAATTCCAAAAGGATTTCCATATATATTTTACTTTCTAAATCATGACTAAGATTTGTAAAATGAAGGCATCTTTGAAATTACATATGAACTAGCTAAGAAACAGAACAAAAGGGGGAAAAATAAGCTAGCAAATGTGTTATTGTTTTACATCATACAAGACTTCCCAAAAAAGTTACTACCATTTCTTATGACTGCAATTCAGGAATGATGATACAAGATATTTTTTAAGTGTACATGTATTACAATCAATGCCCAAAGAACATTAAGTATATATTGCCAATACTCATGTAATGGAAAGAATTGTCAACATAATCTTGCCAGAAGTGAAACCTAATATTGTTATTTCATTTTGCTCTATCATTTATCATAATTTTCTATATAAGATTGTGAAACTGTTTTCTTTTCTATTCAAGAGATCTTCTTTTCTTTGTTCTGATGTAAAAGATACTGCAACACATTTTGCATTTTAGAAGCATATAACTGCTAGAAAGAGAGCAAAAACACAATGGGTTCTTTTATGTGAATGTATGACAGTGCTATCTGCTTCTTTATTACATATACAGCACTTGGAACTTTTATTGCATTCACCTCTTATAATTAAAACAGCAAAATCACTATGGATAGTCTGACCGTAAAAACTGGTGTGATTATTTTACTTTAATTTACAGTGGATCTTAATTTCGACACAGCCATTCCTGTTTAATGTGTCACGTGATTGGCAATGTGTCACCAACAGGTATACTGGACTCAAAAGTTGGTTTTCGGAGTCAATTTAAGACAATAATGCTTAGTTTTATATTTTCTTACTCCATTGTGCTTTTGTAATCACAACTAGCAGTGCAAGCATGCAGATATGTTTTCATGCATTAGGGAAAAGAAACAGGAATATCTTGTAAAGTACACAGATAAAAAAAAAAAACCTGAAAAGAACAGAATGTAACAAACACATGTCTGTAATCATCTTTGATACAGCAAAATCCAAATTCAATCAGGTCTATTTTTAAAAATGCAGAAAAAAAATAGCACAAATAACTATTCTTCAAAAGAGGACCTTCAATCATCCTTCAGTTTATAATTCACTTTCATCTTGGAAATATAATATTTTACTCACAATAGTATATTGTAACAGTAAACCAACATTGGTTTTCTGAATCTTTTGTTGGTATTGAGAATTTTTAAGATCTTAATTTCAAAGATGCTTATGAGACTAAGTTCAATTTTTTTTCCAGGAAAAAACCATTTCTTAGATCATTCCTCCCACTAAAATAGGGGCAAGAAATGTAACACAATTTATACTAACAATAAATAGAACAGATGCAGAGACTGTGCAGTACACAGTAGTTTTACTGGGAGAAATTTTCCAATGACAATCAATAAATACGAACTGTTAACATTTTACCATCTGCTTAAAATACATCTATGTTACTTTCTTGGAACTCTGTTAAAGGTATTAAAATTACTATGCAATACTAATCTATGACCATATTACTCAATTACATATGTTAAAGTTCAACAAATATGTGGATAAAGCAGTGAGAAATAGAAGAAAGAGTCTGCAGCAAATATATATCATTGATTAAATATCTATTTTTCATTTTAACAAGATATATATTAACAGAATAAACAAGCTAGACCAGTATCTTTTTTTAATTAAAGATATATATTTGATACATTACCTAAAACAGTGTTGTGTTGAAAGTTAAAGAAGAGATTATATGGGCTACCCTTATATGGCAGAGTACCAACACCATTAAAGGGAGATAACACAGCAAGTGTAGAATCCCCAGTTACACTGAAGGAAACATACCTCTGGCATGCCGTCAACTGATCTTCGGCACGTTCTAAATTTGATTCAGTTAGGACCAATTTCCGAGCAGCCTGTATATATCATGAAAGTTTAAACATTATCACCTTTGTTTATACTCGTATTTTTAAAATTGCTACAATGATACCATTTATCTACAGTCCCTGCTTGCCGAGATAAATGGTACATGTAGGTCATCTAACAAGATGAACATTTTACATAGTCTATTGTTCAAGTGATTTTCTTATGCACATATTTCTATTCACAGCATAAGTTAAATTTACTTCCTTTTAGCAACAATTTATGACAAAACAGACAATCTTTTAGGTCTTCAGCTGACAAATTAACTCAAGAGAAGGATCACAAGTCCTTCTTGTTAGTCATAAATAATTATGACATTAACATCCTTTATATCCCCTCCCCTAACCCCACCCAGTATGCAGATGGCCATCAATAGTTAAGCGCACTAGAAATTCACTTGGACAGCAATCATACAAATAATCACAGAAATGGATACATACGCTTCGGCAGCTTCCAATCGGGTCTCAGAGCGCTCAAGGTCTACTTCAGTGATAGCAAGTTTACGGGCAGCCTGATAGAAGAGAACACAGCAAGGTTACGTCCACGTTTTCTCAATAGAATGGTTAGCTGCTCCCATGCAACAAACGTGGGGGGTAAACTAGCCATGCCTCAATCCAACCATGCATGATTTGTGTTGTTTTTGTTTTTTTGTAAAGTGTTAAGGCACACTTATCAGCATCCTCACAAATTGTACATATATTTTTGCTTCATTATACTTTTGCATTATTTTTTACACTTTTGCATATTTTTCTATCTTTAACATTCATTAAAGTCAATAAATGCATGCATCTTCTGTGTCAATAAAAATAACTGAAAGCTGCAATCAGCTCGGTGAACCTTTCACATTTGTGTCGGTTTTTTCTCCTTACTAAAGACAATCTTTTTCAATGCATTCTCTGTACTGAAAATACCTTTGAACTTCTGTATTAATTTTGCCTCTTGTCTGTCACACTAGTTACAGAAAGTCTGAAGCTACTAATTCAAAACTTGATTCTTTTCCCTTTAATGGTTTCCTCGAGTTACTGTGGTATTTTCAGTACAGAAGTGTTCAAATGATGCAGAATTAGAGTAAAGGTAAAAAGTCTGTCAAAAAAGAGTTTAATTGGATGGGAATAACACGTATGCTATGACATATATGATGAATGAATAATTAAAGTAAGTTGTCCATGATTGTATTTCAGTTTCTAATTAAAGATCATTTTCACAAGAAAGAAATGCCTGTACAATTGTTTAATACATATTTTCAATTTAAATAAGGGCCCTTTAATGACAGACTTTTAAGATACTGTTAATAAGCAAATATTTAGCTCAAATTCAACATGTTATATCCAGCAATGGATATTCTTATATATGGACCTCAAACTCTACCCCAAAATTTCATATCTTTCTGTGCTTGCTCTCAGCGCAATGTTATCCCAAAGCCCCTTTAGAAGAATTTTATTCAGAGAAAAGCCAAAAAATCTGCTAAAAAACTTTCACTGAAATTTACCAAAAACTTTTCATTGCAGTCCTACTCCAAAATGTCTGAGGTCGGAAACAGCATTTTCCAGGACCCTATGCCCCTTCAAAAACAAGTGACATGAAAAACCTGTTTCATTTCAAAATTTGTAGCAAAAATACTGTAAGCAACCACTTCTACCTAGATCGAAAACGTATGACAGTCTTTGTAACAGCTGGTAATTCTGTAATTCAATTTCTGTATGTACAAATTTGATTTCAACATGTGAAATGACAGTTCAGACGAGATATATGTTGACTTTAAATGTAATGCATCAAAATGTCTGGCAGACTATGTGTCACACCCTTGTGATTACTTTTAATCTAAAAATGCTGTCTGCCTACTTAGACAGTGTTCAGTATTCAGAATTTTCTGTTAATGTAACACGGACATCTTTATTTTGACAACTACATATCAGATTTTGGGGTAGAGTCGCAACAGTTTTCAGATCACAACAGTCCTCTGTAGGAAAACATCACAGCTAACTTGGTCAACATGCTGCAATTTCTGAAATTGTTTATAAACCAAGTACTTAAACATTGGAACAAAAATTACGAAATATATCGCATAATATACAAGTCACACATGTTAGGAAGTGGGTGTGTTAAAACATTCAAGGTTTTTTCATAAACCAAACACTTAGACACTAAAGAAAACTACTTTCTCTCTTGAAAATTTATACATGTTTACATGTTTTTCCTTTAACTGCAATTATCATGTGTTAAGAACCAGGAAAACTCAGTTTAAAAAAACACTTAACGTAATTTTCATTTACAAATTTGTAGTTATAAATCTTCCATGAAGTAATGAACAATTATTTGCCCTAAATCACACACCAGCAAAATGCATGTTTTTCACCTAAGAAAACTAAGTTTACATGAAGCTGCAGTATAATAGAGGGGACTTTTTTTTTTCAAAAGGAGGTATTCATTCTCATGCTGCATTCGAGACATCACCTCATCGTATTTACGATCGGCCTCCTCGGCTACATATTTAGCATCCTTGACTTGCTTTTCTAATTGGTCTATCCTGTCATCATCAGCAATGCTTCTGCTCTCGAGTACCTTGCGCCCTCTGACAGAAAAATAGGCAATCAAAATTTAATAATTTATGAGACACGCAATTTCTTAACATTTATTTACACTTTGCTGAACTTCACACAGATCTTCTCTGCATCTGAAATGATAAATTATTGTTAGTCGTCTAATAAAAGATCATGATATACAGGCATGATCCAGTACCAATAATGCAGAAGTCACTGTTTCTCAGATGAACGTAAAGTTCAATCTCCCTACAATACCAGTGTACCTGATCATGCCTGTATGAAGTTTCTCCTACACTAACTAAATGGCCCTACCTCTTCATATTTTGTCTCAGCTTCATTTGCTATTATTTCCATTTGTTTAAGACCTTGTTCTAATTTCTCCATCCGCCCTTCGTCTAAGTAGCTTCGGTTTTCTAACCCTCGCCTAGCTCTGTTAGAACAAAAGTTGTTTGGTAAGTATTTTTGTACAATAAGCATGTGATTAAATTTCCATCTGTCCCTCTGCTACCCAATTAAAAATTGGGAGCTTCGGATTAATTGAAATCACAGTGAATCTTGACGGGGCTTTCTACATTTTTTGGCTTCTATGATTTGAAAAAAGGTATAAAATTCTGCAAAAAAAAAAGTTTTGTCATAACATGGTGCCAACTGTTTATTTTTTCTCTAGTAAATATGCCAAAGTCAGATTCACTGTGTCACATGTCCAGTGCTAGCAAGCTGATTGGTTGTTGCCAGGGTAACCTACCTCCTCATATTTAGTCTCAGCTTCACTGGCAATTATCTCAAGTTTTTTAACCTGGCTCCCCAATTCTTCATTGCGATCTTCATCAATCTTACTGCGGGTATCCAGGGTCCTTCTTGCTCTAGAAACAGGAGGCAGCATGCAATTGGACATTCCAATTCAACATATGTTATAATGCTAACATACAAAGCAACCAAACACAACTTAGCAGCCACCCCCAAACAATTTAGGACATACCGGTAATATTTTCGGGTATCTTAAGTTGTACAATACTGATATTTTTTTACTCTAGTGTGATGCGACTTGAGCCTGGTGTTAACCTAAGAATGATTATAGACACTGACTTCTCTTTTCAGAGCCATTAAAATGACCAAAATAGCTCATATTTTATGGATATTCTCAAATATATTTACAGCCTGTCCTTGTGTCTTGTGGACAATGAATAAGGAGACAGCAACTGTTCAATCCCAGCCGGGTCTGTCCCAACCTCTGTTCTTGAAAGAGATGATTGTACTGAGTTCACTAACCCAATTATCTTTCAAATTCAAATTCTCAATAACAGGACTGTTATTTTGGGAAGTTAAAAAATTCTTTTAATTCAAAAGGGCAATAAAAGACATTAATGGAAGTGTGCTAAAATTCTTTGGATGACCTTACAGTCAAGCATTAGAATATGAAAAATTCCTATAAAAAGACAGACAAATACAGAGAGGACAAAAAGCAACCTTCTCCTGGTATTGAGTGTGCCATATAAAGTTCTTACAAAGAGTTTAATAAATGTATAAATAAATATGCAAATGTTAAGATGCCATAGTAGTAGTTAATTAGCTTGCTAGCAATACTGGCATAGTGTAATAGTGATAAAGTATCATGTCTGAGTCACCACTACCTCTAAATAGAAAGGTGGTATTTTTCTTGCAGTATATATATATCCACAACCGTATCACAACATGTTAGTAATAATATATATTCTGTTATATATTTCTGACTTTCTTATTTCACTTTCTACCTCCTAGCACTCAAGTCCGCTTCTCTCTCATTCTATATTGCAGTGTACTGTTGCCATGGTAACCTAAAAATGTTTTCTTTCAAACTAAATGCAAGTTGCAGGCAAATTGCTACTAAAGAATGATCTTATCAAAGGGAATTGCTATTTGAGGAACTGAAATCATGATTCATTCTAACACTTGCTTTCCAAACTGGGCTGGCTTCCAATTTTACCTATACACATTTATAAAATGTAAGCATACAGTGACAATTATACAGCTTTAAAAAAAAAGTGTATAAACCAGAATAGAATTCTAAAAGGAGTTCCCACCATTAACAACAAAACTTTAGGTTACCATTTTCCAGCAACAGTACAATTCAGAAAGCTGCCTTACTCAATGTATTCATGCAATACAGTAGCTTATATAAAACTCATTAACTGATAAAAGCAATGCACAAAATTTATGAATCTCCCTTTACCATTCATAACTCATTCTTACAAGAATGGACATGTGAAACTTAAGGGCTAAGTCGCTCACCTGATATCAAATGAAACAAGTACATTAATTTACATTTCCTTGATGATATCATTTTTAAGTTCTTTCACATCTGTTTGAACCTTTTTTTTTTCTTCATTTTTTTCAAACACTGTATCTCTTTTACAAACAAGAATGAACTTCCTATTCCTGATATTACATTAATTATTTTAACTATCATTCATATAAATCATTTGTATAAAAAGGAGACCTCTATCAGACTAGGTTTTTCCCTTGGCAATTGGAAATGAAGAAGTGCTAGGTATTTTCTGGCTGGGAATTTTCTAACTGAGCCTAGGAGTCAAGTGACTAGCGCAAAAGAGACTCTGAGCTGAAGTAGTATGTGTGGCAATACAATGGTATCTAAATGCCAAGATAGTGGACAAATGTGTTCACAACTGAGCTCACAAAAGCTCAGAGCTCTTGTGAGCATCATGCCGCAAAAGTCAAGCTCAATGTTCAAGCAAATATTTTTCTTTGAAAGGTCGATTTTTGTTATTGCTTCATACTAAAGTTATCAGAAGGACTTAAGCTTCTTAAATGTTTTTATCCCTTTTTACCTTGAGAAATCATTACTGAGGAATCAATTCTTAAAAAAACAACCAATCAATGCCTGTGAAGAGGTCAATTTCAAATGTCTTTCTTCTGACAAACAAAAAGAGAAGAAAAGAATGGTCCAACTTTATAAGAAATTTTCACTTCTGCAAACTGGCCATCAAATGATACTTCAGCAGCAAAAGAATAACCTAACAAGGTCAGAACAAAAAAAGGATGGGACATTTCAGTAAAATGATATCTATATCTGGCACCAGCCACTTTTGACTTATATCAAGACTGATCAATGTATTGATAGAAGCATTGACAAATCAATATGTAATGCCAAGTGGGACAAAATATCATAGCTCCAATTATGACATTATAAACCCCCACACCACAACTCAGCATCTCTTATTGATCAATGCATTATTACAGCAGATCCTGAATAGAACCCTGTGCTCTCTAAAAGTACAATGAGCTTGACATTTTATCTAATATTTTACATGGTCAATAAATAATATATAATGTGCATACAGCATATAACTGAAAGGGAAACACAGGGCAGTTCCCAGGTGAATGCATTGTAACAACCAACTTAACAACAGAAAGTAGGTAAAATATTACAGCTCAGCTCAGTAATGTTGCATGGCATCAACATTTCTAGCGCTGTACAAACAAGAATGATGACCTTGTCAATCAAAATCTTTTTGTTATATAAACCTGAAGTGTTTTATCAAAGTATACTTTTGCTTTTACAATGTGAAAACACCTGAGAACTACCCTGTAATACAAAAAGCAACATTTATAAATTTGACCATCAACTTACAGGTAAAAAGTATAAGTGCCTTGAAAAAGCTTAAATTGATGGTTCTTTCAATTTTATCATGTAACAAAGTTGCAAAGAGCAATGCAGGCAGACAGCTGTACAAACAGTGGGAATGAATGGTTTGAATCTAGCCCCAGCTTGAGAAAGTCTGGTCTGACATATGTGCGTGTGTAAACTACCTTTCACTCTCATCTGCAGTTTTTGTGGCATCTTCCAGCTTGGAGAGTGCCTCTTCCAGCTTCACCTGTGTCCTCTCCAGTTCATCTTCTAACAGTTGGATTCTTCTTGTGTAACCTTTGATTTCCTCTTCGCACTGAAATACCACACAAACTGATACATTACTATCTTCTTACATCAGTATTCTTGCTGTGCATGTCAGCATGCAAACTCATTTTCCTTACAAACCTTAATTGTTCTGAAGCAAAAACACTGCCAGTGTTCATTTGTTTAATTGTAAATGCAGTCCACTTTGAGTTTGATTAAGTGTCTTCATCTTCCTTGACATGTTTATCTCTACTATACAAAGATCTTAAAAAATACAACATTCATTCTTATGAACATGTAAAGCTCATGTGCAAACAATGTAGGTACTATTTGACAAATGTAGCATTTTTTCTCCCCACATTCCTGAGAAGACATACAATAGTAATTAGGTAACTTCCATTGGTGTGTTGTTAAGTGTGAAATAATAAATATTTTTGGTTTGTCAAGATTTCAAGGCAAATATTTTCATACTAAAGTGAAGACTTCAATATGCATAGACATATACATTTAATTATTAAAACACCAGCATGTCTTAACTACAGTAACAATTTCCTACAAACCTTCCCACTGTAAAGTTGTTCTTCAAAATGTATTTCTTTTTATCCTCAACCATTAAAACTATTAAGTCTCATTTTAGAGAATAACTTTCAATATTTAGAGAATTTATTCATTAGAAAGGTATGTGTCAACCAACTTTTTAAACTAATGAGTTTTCTTAATAAGCTTGATGGAAGGGCATTGGAAAAGAGATTTTAATGGTTACTGACTTATGCAACAATTGTTCAAATACTTTTTTTTAAACTGCAAATTCAGCTATATCTAGTTTCTTTGCTTTAATCTGAAAAGAAATTTTATATGACCCATAGAGAGTGAAATGAATTCAATCTGTCACAGTCTATACAAAACACACAATATTTTATCAGCATAGTTTATGTATAATGTAAAACTTAATACTGGCTTTTCTCAGATCAAGAAAAAGAAGAAATCAAATGTTTTCAAGGTGAGCTTTCAAATATTTGTTTAAAAGATATCAGGTTTGAATTTCTTCTTTGCATTCAAGTGGTTTTAACTACTGCACATTTCATTCACAGTGACATAACAATCTGATTTATGTGTCTATGCTATATACTAACTTTACTATTTTTGTCTTACACTACAAATTCTTAAATCAACAGATATGAAATCAACCTTCATTTTAACATTGTATGTTTAAGTAATCAAAAAATTATTCCCGAGCCTTGCAGTTGTACAAAAAATCCTGAATGAATGAACAGTTGCTAGGTTACATGCAGGTGGAGCACGGCTACATGTCTGACATGTTTTCATATCTTAAAATTGTTTGAAAAACTTCCATCCTACTTCCACAGGCTTGAGATGCAAGGTACTGACTTTGGAATTTGCAATGTTTCTTCACAGATGCTAAAATTATATCCCTAGGGTATTCCTGTCTGAAACCAGTGGGTTTTATAAAGTGACAAAATTAGAAATCAGATGAAGATTTTGTGTGAAAACGATCTTTGTTGCAGAAATAATTCAAGCATAACAAATGCAATGTGTATGCTCAAATTAAATGGTGTTATATATATCATTTATATATAGTCAATTGTCTATATGCATCAATTCATAATCAATTACAGTGGTAGAGTATATATAACATTGGAGATACAAATGTTTCACCTATTACAGCTGTCAGTTTTACAGTAATGGCAAATGTTAAGAAATGATAGATCTCTATTAATCATCTCTCCATCATGGACACATCTTTCTTTCATAATTATAATTAATCTCCTACAAGCAATACTATCCTTCGAATAATAAAAACAACCAATAATTTCCTATCACTTTATGACCAGATAATAATCTATGTTTGGCTGTAGTTCTCCAAAGCCTATACCATGAAATGAAAGTACGATCTGACATCTGACGTTATGACGGATACAGAGTGGCTGTTGGTGTTGCTTGTATTTGACAGGACAGCATTATAAATTATCTTTATATTATCTTTAACTCATATAATCTATATGCATTTAACATAGCAATGTTATGTGTAGTGCTAGAATCAAAACTTAAACATTAAAGACTGACCAAAAAAACTGAACAATAAATTCAAATGACGTCTGGGTATTTTTGTTTCTGTGATTATGTATGAAAGATAACGTTAGGTAACAATGACAAATTTATGACATGTAATAATACAGAAGGGCAAACAACCTTGTAAATAATGAAATGCTTCAATGAGTCCCCAGGCAGTATAACCTATTACCTGATATATTATTTCTAATGCATCAACCTGACTTCAAATGATCCTAATTCTTGTCTGAAAACAACAACTGTTACACCAGCTGTAGGTAATACAATGTCAATATGATTGATCAAGGTTTTACATGTATTTCAACAAACGGACATGCTAGTAAATAAATGTACACAGTATCCCACCCCATCCCTAACCTGACTGCAACAAAGAAAGCAACTACAAACTGAATAACCAAAATGAATTTGAAAATGTTGCTGAATCCATTTAATATGGCGTAAAATTTTGTTACACCAAGAATGCATTAAATGAAAGAAATATTTTCCTGGTTATCGGTACATAATAATCCTTGCACACTCATTACCGATACTGTTTTTGGAGACAGTTGTAACAATCAAACCAGTGTCCTTGATTTGGATAAGACCTGTAAGTGTAAGTTTCAAGAACTCCGACTGTGTGTAAAGTTTAAAATGCTCGACTAATAAAACATACCTGTATTCTATTTCATAATAGGCAATTTTGTGAAACATTCTCACACAAAAAAATGCAGATCAATCGTAAGTCAAGCCATATATGTACAGAATTGAATATCAAATTACCTTAACTATGTTAAACGGAAAATAAAAAACCTGGTGTTTAAACAGATTTCAATTATTCAAGACTGATGCAACAGCTCTGGCCCAAAAAGCTTTTAAACATCCCATTTCTAAAATCAGATATGCGAAATATCAGGTACTACCTAACTCAGGTAACACATTTTTGTGTTATTTCGTACTATCAGATTTGTTCAAGCAAATCAACCTGGATTTTCTTCATTTTTCACCTCTATACACTGTAAAAAATATCTCTGCTTTGTATTCATACCAGATAGTCTTAACAGCATTATATTCATTTAATAAAAATGCAATTATAATACAGTCATGTCAGATAAGTATTTAAATTAAGTGTAATTTGCAACCTTAATCATTTTTACTTCTACCCATTAAAAGTGAATTTTAGTGAGAAGATAAACTCACATGTTTATCAGCCCAAGACATAAACTGCTGTGAGTTAGCAGAGACTTCAACCACTTTACACAACCTTTATACAGTTACAGATTAATGGTACTTGAAGTATGTATGACCGCCAAACCCCTTGAATAAAATACTCAACTTATCATTAAACATTACAACCCTGACATCACTCAAGATTACTCATGCTATTATGAATACATGTGTTCCATACCACTAAAGTATGGTTTATTGCAGTATGATGAACCCACATACAGTGATGTTTGCATAACAATGCTAAAATGACTGATTGTGTAGCTATGTACTGAATTACTATGCAGTTCATTTTCCTATCTTAAAGTTTAAAACTTACAGCATCAAGTCATTAACAGAAGGTGTTTATTATTTATGAAAATTGCTAGAAATAACAAACATACATCATTTCCTTATTCGGTATAAATACTGGTGCACAGATACAACAAAATCCAGGGCTTACTTTATTTAATACAAGATGTAAAAACATGACTCTCACGTCTAGTTTGATTTTTAAAATATGTAGTGAAGAACCAAATTCATTTATGGAATTGACCAATTTGTAACAAAAAGATATCTATTATGAGGCACCTCTAAAATGAAACAGCATAGATATGACCACGCTTTCAGAAGTAATTCAACTATGATTGCTTTTTTAAGAATCCCTTCTAACTACAACCATCCCCTTTTTCACAAGACCAACCGCTTAAGTGACAAAGAATGTATTACGGAAGACAGTTATATATTTTCAATGACTTCACCACATAATGCATCTATTAAGTGAGAAAAATACTTAACATGCCAGTCATGCTATTTCAGGCATTTCCTATCACATCAAATGAAATGCGATCTTGTAGCCCATGATAAATCCCTTAGCAAATATGTTCATTTCAGTTCTTCTTTTTTTTGTACCCTTATTTCTATAAGCATCACAAACTGATAGTGTATATTTTAATTGTAAATCATCACAAAATTTTAAACATAAAGAATTTAACAGCAAGGTTTTGTTCTCACCTCAATTATTAAAAGAGCCGTCTTTAAAGAGCTATGCTAAGGTTTAAACCCAGGTAAACATTTAACCGATACACAGGTTTCCAGACTCAAATTACTGTACTGAAAAGCCTTAATCAACTGTATTTCATAGACATGTCAAGACAAAAATAAAGAAGTGACCTTTATCAACTTGAGTATCAACTGTAAGTCAAAATAGTTTTTCAAATGCATAAGCTACACATATTATCATGTCTTCTTTTATCTCCATGGCTTGCCATCTTCCTGACACTACAAATGTAGTTTGATAAACATTTACTGATAAGCCCACTACACCTGTTCTTCTATGACCTAACCCTGGGCTTTGAACAAGCACTTACAACCTGGTTAATCATTAATTATCAACATCGGTACTGTATTAGGAGTAGGTAGAAAATGGTCCTTCATACCTGTCTTGACATCTTATAGTCAGAGCACCTACTTTGTGCCTAGCAACTTAGTCTTAGGCTAGACACAGTTCAGTACTGTTAGAAAAAATGCATTTTAATTGTATCATGATAAGTAGCAGGTAATAAACAGGTTAAAAGGTATCTGACGATGCATTACAATCAAGTTTGACTGTTTTGTCAACATGTGTTAACAGACTGATTAACTAAGAATAGATGGCTACACCATCACCAATCAATCCCTACCACCAGTTCCAATATTTCCATTCAGAAAATGTACAAATCTTACTCCAAACCATTATTGAAAATCAAAATAAACACAATGAATCAACAGTTACTGTGACTTAAAACATTTTAACATCTCGATTTCTTCATGAAGGCAAGACAGACATTTTGACAACTAACATGTCTTACAAACTTTAATAACATCATTGCAAACTAGAAAGTCAATTCAAGCAGGAAGTGTGCATACTAAGTGTAAATAAAGGCATATCTGATCTCTTAATCGTTTTAAAACCGGAAAATTAGTCAAATGACCTGAGAACATGACTGTACAAGCTACAAAACCGGCAAGTGAATCTTGGAATGATCAGTGAATATACAGCTAACTTTACCAAATAACAAGATCAATAAATACTTAAAATCACTTTGCAACAGTCATATGTTCTCATCTAACTAAGAGGTCCGCGACATGCATACTTAAATAGCCAATTAGCAACACGGAAATGAAAATACGAATGAACACCTTTTCCCTCTCATTGCGTTCGCTTTCGGCCTTTTTCTCGCAGATTTCCGCCCTTTCTCGATATTCCTCCACTTCATCTCGTAACAATTGCATTTTTTCTTTTAGGGCTTTAAGAGGGGCCGTCCCTGCCATTGAATTTGCTTTTGCATTCATAGTTGTTATTTATTCCTGATAAATCCAAATAAAAATGGCCGACACTGTCAAACCGGATGAGGTTTACAACGTCCTATTAAGAATAAGTCCGCGTGAAATATAAATCCTAGTTTGACACTATTTAATGCTAACGTGTGCTCTAGCTTTCTCCTTAATATGATCTTCTTTATACTGATTCAACGGACATTACCACTGTCATTTTATTCAGATAACTTCCCCAACTACTTAAAAATTAAATTTTCTCATCTCGATGATGTCATGTGACCGCATCAAAATAGTTTCATGCCCAAATATGGGAACTAATTTGCATGGTATAGTAGGATTGACCTGGCATTTTTCAAATACCTTAACACTGAAAACAGACATTTTCTATAAAGAGAATAAATAAATTATTCATAAAACTTTTAAATTTGGAGTATCTTTATTGAAGTCAAGATATATCATTTAAGATGTACAAGTAACAAGGTTAAGTGAACTGGGTGGGGTCATATATGTATGCGTGTTCTACCAGATTCAATATTATTACTCGTTTAATTCATTTGCCGCCAAATGCAAATGTCAAAACTCATACTATGTCGTTCTGCAAAATTATATGGATTTCTGGGAAGTTTATTGGTCTGTCTCAGAATCTCTATATGTCTTATCTATTTGGCATACCGATATATGAAATGTGTTCAGTTCTTCTTATCTTAAAATGAATATGATGGGACGTTTCTACATCAAACTGCCGTAATGACAGTAAGATAAACAATATCAGAAAGAGAAAAGTTTCTATCCGGAATGTGTGTATTTTGTCCGTATAAAGAGATATGTCGCAGAAGTGACATGTATATCAAATTCGAAACCCGCGACCTCCCGTCTAGTCTAGGACCTGATGTTAGACCCATATAGTAGACCTGTATACGAGACTTTTGGTTTGGGTTTAGTTTGGTTTTATTGGGGTTTGACGCCAGTTTTAAAGGCTAAGGTCAGTCCACCTTTCCAATGTTCCTGGGTATCCAACCAGTTTACTAACCAATTTCTTCACAAGTGACTGACTACTTCCTCACTTGCTTCAGAGGTGAGGGACAAATGACCTATAGACTCATTGTCTGAGATCAATTATCACGGAGAAATTTTGCCGGCCCTGATGGGGATTGAACCGGGATCGTCAAGATCCGATACTCTACCAACTGAGCTAGCCGGCCGATAGTAGTAATGGACTTTCTTACGAGTGCCATGCACTGACTCCGAAATAGTGCACGATAGAGTGAGTCACTGTTAGAATTATTCTCTGCGCAAGTATTGAAGTTTCTAGGGTTAAGGACGGGGCGGATTTCACGGGGCTGTTCCTAGACGTTTCTGCTAAAATTTTACAAACAATTTAATTTTAGATAAATTTAAAAATTAATTAGAATCTATCCACCCTATTTTCTAATCCTATTTTCTAACTGTAAGCATTTTTAATCATTGTCAAACTAATTGTACGCAAGTCGTGATATATTGTGTAATTTTTGTATTGGTCAATATCTCGCCTCGTTATAGCGAGATTCTGCCCCAAAACAAAAATATCTCAGAATATCCTCAAGACGTCACTTGAATTATTTTGACTATTTCAATCCGTGTCATAATTCTGTATTTCTGCGGACCTAAGGCGTAGACCTGTACACGTAAACAGACTTATGAATAAAAATGTGTAAACAGGTAATTAAGTCTTGAAATAAATTGTCAGAAAATGCATTCTTTCAAATCAGTATACACGAATTTTTACTTTCAGTTACAGTCACTACAGAGTTCTGCTGAAACAGGTGCGGAAAGAATGTAAAGATAAATATCTGAATTGTTGCCAACAAGCGATAGAATTAACACACACAGGTAAAACCATGGTTACCGCGAGATTACTACTCTCTATATGCTGAGAGTAGGTTTCGTTGTTTGACATCACAACGAGTAACCTTTGAGTTATTAATTGTCAATTTCTAAAATTTAAAATTCATTAATTAAAACTATTGTAGATTGCCACTCTTGTCCCTCCTCTATGAGGACTCAAACTACAGGGCTACCTGAGTGAATCTAGAACATGTTTACAAGGTTCGCATGAGTCATGTAAATCGCGCACATACTTTCATCAAGTATTCTTACAACTAATGGAGTTAGTTGCAAGTTAACACTGTTTCATTTAAACCTTAGGGATTGTTATTTATCAAATGTTAAAAAAGTAAAAATATAATATAACATTACTGATAGGTTATTATAACAGTGACACTTTGATTTGAACGTTAGTCATCATCAACATCATTGCCATCATCATCATCGTCATCTGATTTATCAAATTAAACAGTTCAGCAGTTTTCCACGGAGAAGTATTTTTCGCCAGACCGACAGATTTTTATAAATACTTTTGGCATTGTGGCGGCTGTGTAAGTTTTAAACGGCTTAAGCATCGACGCAGGAAGCGTAAACTAGAAAGTTATTATTATTCAAAACATCTGATGAAAAAAAGTTAGTTTCAATTGATAATTGAAAGTTTTTTTGCCAGTCTCGCCTAGGCACACTCCTATTTTTCTAATAGCACGTATGTTATAATTATTTCGGGAAGATATAGCAGTGCAGGTAAATTAATCACGATAACAATCGCCTATACGATAAACCGAAGCTAAACAAAAATACCGTTGCCTAGCAACATATTTTAGAACTCTCGTTTGCCGTGGAATATCTTGTAAACAGCATAAGAATTACAAGGCAAGGCATTATGCTGGCGAAAAGTCAAATACCAAGAAACACTCTGAATTCCGCTGATTCTCAGAAATTTATTTACCTTTACACCGAGATCTTTTAAGTTTTCGTAAAACTGACCCAAAAATCATTGAATTTATCATAAATAAAATTGTTATACGACAACGATTTTCCTATATCCCTTAAAAAACTTTGCCAACAAGGACAAATAGCAAGTTTCTACATTGAAATAGCTTATCTAATTTCAGATCTAACTCAAGCAATTTTCAAAGTATTTCATAAAACTGCGAGTTTAAATGCAAAAATGCACACACGCTGTCACGTGACCTGACGAAATATAAATATATTTGACAGTGCTTCAATACGTTATTTTATCGTTGCTTTAACAAAGTATTTTGATGTTTGATAGTATTATTTTGCTTCATTTTATTATTTTCTGGCAAAACCGCTGAAGAAATGGTGTACAGGACCGAGATTGAAGTGTGTGTTTGACTAGACAAACACCGCAATACGTACGGTGCTGTGTGTGTGACTAGACAAACACCGCAATACGTACGGTGCTGTGTGTGTGACTAGACAATCTCAGCAATACGTACGGTGCTGTGTGCAATCGCTATAAACATAGTTATGTGTCACACAATGCCATCATAAAAATCTTAGAATGTGTGTGATTCTTATTTGAAACTGTTTAGGTAACCTTATTATTCAAAACACGTTAGTTCAAATATTTCTTAAATGCTGCTTTTTTCTGCGAGTCTTAATTCATTATCTTGCAAGTAAAGTTACAGTTGAAATGAGCGCTACTTTCTTCAAAACAAGTACTTGAATATGCAACCGGTTTAAACTGCTAGCTTTATACAGAAGATGACGTAGAGATCTTTCGATCGACAGTAGCAGAGAGTACTTAATTAATAGCAGGCTAACGGTTAATTACTTCCACACGCGGGCAATGTTTTCAGGTATTAACGATAATATCACAAACAATGTGCAGATGTCATGACAATTGTGTTGTTTTTTTTCTCTTCTTTTCACTTACTGAAACGTCAGGGCAAACAGTGACGAGAAAAACAAGGCCACTTTCTACGAAACTACATGTGATTCGCTACCGTATTTAATGAAGACGCCCACTTAAAGTTAAAAAATAAAGAACTTTTCATCAGCAAAACCAAACAAGTGGGGACGTTGACTTAAGACAGAATGTAGGATAAACTGCTTGGTTACATCGTACGCATCTAATAAAGTTATAAAAACCACAGTCACTTCTTGTATATCTTTATAGTTGTATTGAAAGAAATTCAGTAGTTTGTTACTAACCAGAAACTGCAAAGTGAGTGCAACATTATTAATAAACTATTCTATATTTGGAAATACGGAAATACCATGTCGTCGTGCATTTTTTGCGTTGTTTAAAGCTGCATTTTCAATGATGGGCACAGAAGCATGCCAAATACAGCGTTATTCATAGTAAAAGTGACCACGAACGTCGAGACACTACAGTTTAAGTGGCATTTCATTCTCGTCATGCTGTTATACACATATAGTCTGCTTAGAAACATTCATAAAGATTCTTCTTCTTTTAGGTTCTTTGTTTTCTAAAACGCTGAGTGACATCATTCCAAACAATAGTTCAAAAGCAAGATTAGAAGAAACGTTATAAGAAGCAGCTGTAACGTAACGTACAATGACGTAAAGTTAATAAAGAGTGTCAAACGTACCTCCGTAACCCGTTTCTCTGAAGCCTCGAGTTTCACAACACCGTCATTGAATTGTTCATTGACCTTGTCAAACTCGTTCTCCAGATTCGTGTATTTCTTTTGGAGCACTGAGAGGTCTTCCTCCGCCTGAAAGTAAACAAACGTCACTTCCGTTACCATGTATATGCATGTAGCTGGACATTTAGAACTTCAATTCAAATTGTTTTGTTCAACAACTTGTTCACACATGTACATAAATATTTTTTACTAAGAAAGAGTTACAGCCGTTAAAAAACAAAATCACTGTTGTGGATTTGTGGTGTAGATCAAACGAACTGAAATATCTGTTTGCAGATCACATAGTGCGCAAATTAAAATCAAAGATCTTGAAAGTTTGATATAAAAAGATATCTAATTCATACATTATTGGCACTGTAAGACATTCGTGTTAAGATAAAAGGCAGTAAAAGAAAAGAATATTATCTTACTCATGGTAGTTTAGTAAAACTTCAAAGCATGACTCATATATTCAAATTAGTCCAACTAATTGTACGCAAGCCTCCGCGAGATTCTGGCCCATAACAAAAATATCTCAGAATTTGCTCAAGACGTCACATGAAATATTTTGACTAATATTCAAATACTGTATGTACGAGATAAGGATAATTTGCATGTTGAATTTCAGGCAAATTCTAAGTTAAAGGCATGCAGAATAAATAAATACATGCATCATACAGTTTAAGGGTTAAGATATCTTTTTAATGCTGTAGATAATTTTAATACGGTATATATAGTCTGCCTAAAAAGCCGAGCATTCCAAATTTGCTGTTTCTAATAAAAACGCAGGCAACTAAAGCAAAATTTAAAAGTGTTTATTACAAAGGAAAAAGTTAACGTAGAATTTCTATTTACACAGGGATGCCGTTACAGTTATCTGCATCAGGATTCCAAATAAGCAACCAATTAGTCATTGCACGTAACACAGCTCATGTTTCAAGATGGCCGCCATGCAGAGGTTCGTTATACCTTATAGTGCCATGAAAGTAAAACTAGAATTGATCTGAGACCTTTTCATGACTTTTTTTAATGAAAACAATAGCAAATACACCTTTGCAGTTTAGCAAGCATTTTGGTTCAGGCAATGCAATGCTCAACCGATGAAGAAAACATTTATTAAGAAGGCGCTGAATACGGAAAAGACGGACGGTTTTTGCAAAGACATAGCTTTCTTGTTTGAAAAGCTTTCTTACTTAACTTATATATATATTGTATATTAAATTTTAACGTCGTTTTGACATCTTCCACCGGAAGTTAAAAGAATTAAGGTCAAAGTAAGATATTAAGAATTCACGAAATTGTATTTTCTCTACAGGTATTAAAGTATTTCTAGTTCAAGCCTATAGCAATAGGGTAAAATAATAGTAAATGTGACTTACCCTGGCTTTGGTTTCTTCAGTATCCCTAAGTTTTTGTTCTAACTGTTCAGCTTTATCCAAGGCATTTTCCTTTTCCAATTTCATTGCCTGCATCTTCTTCTTAATGGCATCCATGGCTGATTTTTACTTTATTCTCACCTAACACACAAATAAAATAAAATAAATAGGAATGTAGAAGCTAGAAGTGACTTTAGCAGATGAGAGAGCCGTCAGTACTTCAACCCTGCTGCCGCAAACTCGAAAGGGCTATGCTGAAGTATTAGTGCTCTCGTCTACAACGTTATTTTCGGGGGAGACCACAGGAATGCCTGCATAGACCAATCAACGTCGATCTTATTTTCGGTAGCCGCCATCTTGAGCTACGTCATCACTTGGCATGATTGTGTTACACCCTTCTTTGGAAAATGCAAAGGAAGCAGACGTAAAGCAGACCATACCACTTGGAATCAACAGGGGTGCCTTATCGTCGTGATTATCATTTATTAGCCTAATTGCCGATTGTCTGAATTGCAAGATTTTCAGTTAGCATGCTCCCAGCGCCTTTACGTCATTTTTACAACAAAGGCAGAGATTGATGAAACAACTACTCTGGAAACATGCAGTGTTTTTGCAGTCGTTTACCTGCGATATTTTGATGGTGGAATTCACTCAGGTAGCAGGAAAAAGGTGTATAAAACAATCAGAAAACTACCACAAACTTCACTGTGTAGAGTATATACATAGTGTTGCTATGGCTACAGATAATCATCATTGTACAAGAACTTGTCTTTGATCATTAACAAAAATACTTATAACTTCTTAACATTTGCAACTTGGAAGGTTTTTCCACTATATGTTTAAGAAGGGTTCACAGGGAAAAAAAAACGGCAAGCGTGTAGTGTCAGTAATAAAAGATAACACGCTTCTTTACATATGCATATCTTTGGAAGCATCTGAACCCAGCAATATTTACTATATTATCAATGAAGTATGCACCTTCAGCCGTGTCTACAAGATAGCAGCGATTATAGAAACAGATGTTTATTATAACAGTATGTGTTTAAGCAATCCTGACAACATATTCTCTTTGAATAATATGATGGAATGTCACTGCGTTTATTGTAGCCTGCTTTCTTGTTCTGATATGGTTGTTTCGAGCAGTATGCATTCATAACAATTTTAGGTGATGGTCAAAACGTCTTGATATTAGCTTCAGTTAAATTGTATGCAAAAGATCGGCGAAACTTGTGGTCATTTATCTTTGATTGTCATAGCACTCATTTTTATTTCAAAGTTAAAGTTCTTATGCATAGGTTGGCTTCTATTCAATTTTATATAGTGTGGACTTAACTCTTCGTGTGTATGTTTGTGAGTTTGATAAACAATAACACAATATTATTCAAGATGAGGAATCAATATTTTATTTGGGTACATTTTTTCAGCTGATTTAAGCAAGAATCGGATGAGCTTATATAGTCTCATCGAATGACAGCAACATTTGGCTACCTGACATTTAGAATAATGATAATCGAATTTCGGAGAAACCATCTCTCCGGAGAGTCATTTAACAATAAAACACACACCGTTTGCGAGGATAATCGAATTATTATAGTTGATATGAATCATATATAACAGGTTTTTCGTTTCGAAAGTATTGAGATTAGTTCAGAATTATGTATGGTTTCCTTTTATTCCGTAGAGAGTCTTCCATTTTAAGTTTTAACAAACCAGACTGTATTACAGAACATCATTAAATTGCATGTCATTACAGAATCTTTTCACTTGTTCCTGCAAAATTATTTTTTTCCCGTTTTTCCTCAAACTGTTACTGCTTCCTCAAGATGCACATTGTAAATGATAATCTGACGCTTATTTCAATCAATCAAACTAAGCTTTAATGTTCTTGAACTGTACCAGTAAAAGGGCTGCCTACATTTTCTCAGTCATAAACCGTTTTCCGCATGATAGCAAAAGTAAGAAACGGGAAACTTAAATGCTCTCTCCCTAGTGTGAATGTATAGCCTAAACAGCGAAAGTTGCAAGTTTCAGTTCATTAATTTAGCCATATTTAAAAATAGCAATAACTTCTGGCAAAGTCAAAAGTGAAAATGCATACAGTAGGACATAGACATTTGTAACTAAGATTAGGAGACGTGCACATTTTCAAGACGATTTTTGTGTAATATGTAAAGTTTCTTCAACATGCTTGGCAAGTTTTAACAAGCGTGCTTTTATTTTTTACATTTGAAAATTCTGCATATTAGACCACGAACACCGGTCCAAGCTTATACACCTTTATCGAAAGCAACATTTATAAAATGGTATTCTGACTCAGTAACGCTTTCGTTACATAGCTGGCAAATTCTTTTATTTGTGTTTTCCCTTCTTCTATTTTTAAATCGTACAACGAAATAAGCTACATACTCGTTAAAGGTATCTTTGCTAATTGCTATTTTTACGACCGTTTTGTCGGCACTACTGATGGGGTACAAGTTTGATTGCTATGGGTGTTATTAGAACTTGTAATACTGGCTACTGACGCTTTACTCAAGATAGGCTCAGTAAATTATGACAGGAACACCCATATATACTTTTATTACTAGAATCTACAGCTTAGGGGTCGGTGCGGGATTAGGGAGATAATTCCACTGCATTGAACATTAACTGATACCTGGACATATATCTGTTCATACCAAATTGCAATAGCAAGTTTTTCTATTTCAAGTAACATTTCTTTATAAAAAATAAAAGGGTCGTTTGTGGATCTCTGATTCATAACATCGGAGAGTATTAGATGGAACACAGAAGCTTTAACTCGTGAACTCTGACGTATGTGTTTGTAATGAACTTACATGCTATTAAGACCAGACAGGTAGGACTGGAGCCAGATATCCTAACACTTAACATATGTAAGATATCCTTCTGTCACAATATGACAGATTTTCAGATACTGCTTTTCTAGCTTATTTGAAAAAGTGTTTTCTATTATCAGCCATATACTTTAAAGTCCAGTACAGAAGACATATGAGTGACGTAAGTGTCTCTTTGTCACTTTTATTTTCTTAGAAATGTCGACAAGATAGTACTGTATTTGCTATCGTAAAGGTTTCTTTGAATTGTGTTAAAAGCAAAAAGAGAAAGAAGCAATGTATTTAGTGAGCATCCACACATAATGAGCGATCTCTACAACCTGTACAAGGCAGCAAATTGAAAACCACGCTTCAGCCATGATCTATTCATCATTAAATCATTGAAAATATCTGAAAGGTGCTTAGAAAATCTTTAGATGCACTTCCAGGGAAATTCCAAAGAAGTCATGATGGATTAGCTCTACAAAATGGTTTAGTATATACATTGTAAGTTATTACTAACAGCTGATTCAGATTTTAACTGTTATGAGATTTTCTTTCTTTTTTCATAAACTGTTGTTTTGTTACAAGCAAATACGTGCAGTTGAATTCAGACATAAGACTTCTGAATTATCAAATACGCATTTTATGCTGTATAGATTTTAATCGAGGCTGCTTTTGTTGTTGTTGTCGCTTTTAGGTTTTGATGTTGTCGTAACTTGTGTGTTTGTTTTTTGCTGTTGTTTTGCCAGTTTTTGTTTGTTTGTATTTGTGTGTATACCTTTTCCTGTATACAACGTTCACAGATGCAAGCATTCCGATGCCTTATTGCAGTAAGGTTGTAAGTTCTAAAACAATATAGGTACAATCTTTCTACACTGACGCATCGAAGTTTAACATTACGTTTTAAGGCACACTTAATTTCTTAATCAAATACTCTTCAAAATAGAGGACAATAGTAAACAATCAGTTCGTTATAAAAGACTTGGTTCGCTATAAAAACTTCTGATATAAGGAAAGAATTCTTTATATGCTTACAACGAACTCCGGTTATAAGGAACAGACTTTGAATGTCCCAGTAAGTTCGCTATAAGCAGAGTTTAGTGTTTGCGACATTTTATTTTGAGTCTCGCGAGGTTGAAAGTGATACATGCGAAATTTTGCCCGAGGGTTTAAATTTTCGGCAGTATACATGTTCACTTTAAAGGGCGAGTTAAAACAGGCACTATTTTACATCGCCCGAACGGGATTCCGTTAGACGTTAACAAACGCGCGACTTTCGGTGTGCACAATGTATTTAGTATGACCTCCAGTCCCTGAAGAATCGTAGTAAATATAATCACAGTGGAAAAAATATGATTATAAATAAATCTTATTTTACAAAGTGTTGGGGTAGGTGATCAGTATACTAATGTAGATGGCTAGAAATCTCACCAAATACCTAGCAGTTGTCTTACACTCGCTGTCACAAGAACAAGAACATGAATAGTGAATGAATTGTTCCTAATAACAAGATCATTGAGCTACAACTGCCGGTATTAGCCTACTCATAATCTTTATCCGCCAAGATCCACGAATTGTGAATACACATGGCATCTTACAATTTTCTGTCAAAATTTGCTTGCTATTTAAAATGCAAGGCAAAATTTTTGAGTGAAAACATTCACTCCATGGTAAGGATTGCTCTTTAATTCAGGGTTTGATATTTCAGAAAATCAGTTATTTATATACCCACTCCACCTTGAATTTCACAGATAGAGCCAGAACTTGGGTAGTTTCGCATTCTAGGTATAAAGCTACCATGGCAAAATAAGGTCAACGCTTGCCGTTTAATAACAGAAAGTCTAGTGCATTGCAATAACATAATAAGCCATTATCTTTCAATTTTACTCATAAATAATTCAAAGGAGCAGCATGCCCTGGTATCCTGGATTTGCCCCCATAATCCTGATGCAGGCCTAGCTGCAAGGCAAACAGAGCCAGCAAATGTGTCCTGCTTCACTACGCTTAATTCAGCAATAACGTCATTGCAATATCGCAGAAGAAGCGGTTGGAGTGCTAGGATTCGACACCATGAAAAGTTGACAACTGACCAGAAACTCAAGGCTCTTTCATTTCATCACGGTATTAAGACTATAGATAGTTTCGTTAACAAACTCTCCGGCATGAAACAGTAGTTCCTTTCAAAAACGTCCAGAGAATGCATAGACTGCTTGCTTATTATGATATTATCTTTAAAGAAATTAAAATCTACAAGTTAACAAGATGCAGTGATAATGATCTGCATGCAATGCATATAATTAATAACGTATAACATACGAAATCTTATCAATAGGGGGTCTCTATAAATCCCAACCACGCGCTGCTGTTTATTACGTAGAAATTGACAAGTTATTGGCCAATAATCTATTTTCCAATTAAACGGTATGATCCACTGTCTGATACTGCCAACAGTAGAGTATTATCAGGACTTCCTTCTGGGTTTTTTTTTCCTATTATGTTCATAAAATAGTTGAACAATAACAGCAGTTAATTGACGACTGACTGTCCAGATTTTGATGCTGACGATAATACTTCATGGGTGTCAATGCACATATGTTTCCATTCAGCATCCTCTTCGAACGACATGGTACTTCCGGTTTAGCAGAAAACAAAGATTTTGTTGAAATGGTACAGTTTTAAAAATATATCTATCCCAATGCATCATTGGTGCATCGTCGGTATTCACGGAGTTGATTTTACGTCTGGTGTTCACGGAATGCAGTATTACAACTACGAAGTGAGCACCCGTTTTCAATTACCAGAACATGACGAAGAAGTGAGTAAAACCTTCAACTCATGACAAGAAATCTATCAGCTGGCCAATGTTTTACCTGCTTTTTCTTCAGGAACAAGTAAATGACACGTGATACTAGATGCAGATGCTTTAAAAGCATACTGTTCTTCCAAAATTTTCAGCTTAAGTATATTTTACTAGTACTCAACAGAAAATCTTGAGCAATCGGGCACTGATCTTGGTATATCGGACATATCTTTTGATTAACTCGCAGCTTTTCATATGGACGCAACGCAAAGGATAATTTCTGATAGATCTTGGTTGTGTGAACTTACTGCAACCCTTGAACATATCTAATGTCAGTTATATTAATTTTATTCAGTTAATTTCGCTCACTTTGTCTGAACCATAACAAATATTTAAGAAACACTTACAAGGTTCCAAGAAGTTTTCAAACCAGCTGGAGAAATTTTAATATGATTATTTTTTAAGAGAAATTTACACTGTTCACATCCATTGCTTTTCGATCCCTCATTTTTTTTTGTAAACATTTTTAAGAGTGCGTGCATTTTACATAAGTTCAACCACAGTAAAAAAATAATTAAAAATGATAAACAAAATAACTTGTTTTAGAACTCAAAAGCACACACACGTTGAAGGTAACAGGAATGACTACTATGACCCATGTTCATTGCAAACTATAGCTTTTACCAATCTCTGTCAGTAAGAGAAATATCGGAAGTACATAACAACAACAACAAGAAGAAGATTTTGCAACTCATCATTCGCATGAAACTGTATGACAACGATTACAACATGTACATATTGACAGTGGAAAAAAAAGAGAAAATATATAACGCACTGTGTATTTCTCAAGAGAAGTTATAAACGCCAAAGTCAGCCATAACACAAACTCAGGAATGCAGTCTGAAAGTGCACCTGCCTTCCACGTTCTCCGAAAGTTTGGTATTCAGCGTGTCATAGAAGTGACGAAAGTCGAAATAAGAAATGAGAGGGCCGTTAATTAAGTATATTTTATGTCACTGTAGAAGCCCAAAGTGTAAAGTGTCATTTATTCGCGTGCCTTGGAACAGTTAGACCAACCTGATCAAAATCATATCCTAAAAACGCTACTCTATTCGGGAGATCACGTACTTAGACTGGTTGCAGTTGTTAAATTTATTGTTTTATATATAAGTAACAGTTGCTTTTGCATACATATAAAACTGACAGAGTTCAAACTTCTTTACTGAAAAAAGGTTCGTGTATGTTCGGTAGTAAAAGAAACCATATCTTATTTCTAATCTTCACATCGAAAGTCAGACTTAGGGACATTGAACACGACCTTGAACAGGGAACAGAAAAATAGAACTAAAACGCATGTAGTATGACAACTGTTCCTTAAAAACAATCGATAATCCAGAAATCATAAACTTAAAAAAAGAAATTACACAACAGAAAATTTCACAAGAGATAATGATAAGTAGCAATACATTAATTGTCAACGGAAGTAAAAAAAATGCAAGTTACATTTCGTATTAAAGTTATTTTTTACAATTCCTCATTCGATCCTCGTGGAAGCATGTGCGTGTATGCATACATTTAATTACTCGTACTGAATTTCTGTTGGTACCTTTTACTTTAACTGACACGTGAGTATCCCGACGCGAGTCAAAAAACTATTAACAGAATTAAAGATAAAATAATGACTATTAAATCCGATGGAAAAATCAAATAAGAATACTTAACACACTGTTCACTTTTTGTTTGTTTGTTTTGTTTTGTTTTTTTACAATATGACTGCGAGTCAAGTAGTTTAAGTTTGTAAGCAAATAAACAGATTAATTGCAAACGCTGGCAGCATTGTACGTTTTTATTTGTTTTGAAATCCTATCAAAAACATGAAAACAAGCGATAACAACATTTTTTTTTTGAGGGGGGGATTTAAGGTTCCTTCATTTTCATTCTTAAGATAACTAACGACCAGGTAGGAAATGAACACAGCGTGGTATTCATTAATTCTATGCATTAATTGACAATAAGAATTCCTATTGCTGCACGCATTATACTTTATATAAAAGAATGAAAATATATGATAGTAAATGATAAAGAATGTAAATGAAACTGTTCTCAGCAAGGCCAACAAACCGTTGTGCATAAATGCATGAAACTGTTCTCAGAAAGGCCAACAAACCGTTGTCTATGAATGCATGAAACTGTTCTCAGAAAGGTCAACAAACCGTTGTGCATAAATGCATGAAACTGTTCTCAGCAAGGTCAACAAACCGTTGTCTATAAATGCATGAAACTGTTCTCAGCAAGGTCAACAAACCGTTGTCTATAAATGCATGAAACTGTTCTCAGCAAGACCAACAAACCGTTGTGCATAAATGCATGAAACTGTTCTCAGAAAGGTCAACAAACCGTTGTCTATGAATGCATGAAACTGTTCTCAGAAAGGCCAACAAATCGTTGTGCATAAATGCATGAAACTGTTCTCAGCAAGGCCAAAAAACCGTTGTGCATAAATGCATGAAACTGTTCTCAGCAAGGTCAACAAACCGTTGTGCATTTTGTTAAGCTGATTCTACGCGAGTGAACGACTCTTGAATGTCCATGCAGTTAGACTTGGTGCACACGCCTTAAAGTCATAATTCTAATTTTAGAAAGACTAATTTGATATTTTTGCCTCAGCGAGGCCGAACCTGTACTGGTGTTACTTTCGTAAAAGGCGTAAGATCTGGAATGTTTCTTATGTAAATATCTTATGTAAATATAGAGTTTCCTTCTTGAAAAAAACAGAAGATTAATGGCACACGAATCCAGCACACCAGGGGCCTCTCCGCCAGTATACAGTTAATTATGTATAAATTGACATGTAATTGGTCCATAATTACCTTTTTATACAGCAGACAAATCTGGTTAACAACTTACCGTCCGTCCTTTTTCTTCAATACCCTTTTCGCCCCTTTCCTTCTGTTAATAAGTCTTGCAATGTGACCGCACGTAGCAATTTTGTATGTTTAACTTTGAATTTTAATTGAAAAGCTAGTTCATGTGCAGGAAATACGTTCCCATAACTTTCCAAGTTAATATACTCGGACAGGAAATTGGACCTAAAGTTGATAAACAGACAATGTTGACAATGCTAGGTCCTTGACCAATTAACAGATATAGTTGCGCAGCTGAAATTTCATCACACTGAGAATACTTCGGAAGCACGCTGAAGTTACCTTCAAATTTTCTTTCTTGTGCATAAATTTAATTTCATTTTTTTTTTTTTTTTTTTTTTGAGTAAACTTAATAAGAAGGTGGTCGTTTACAAAAAAAACTTTCTGTTGTATGTATGTATGTATGTATGTGTTAAGGATGTGCGTGCGTGCGCGTGCGCGAGCGCGTGCGTGTGTGTGTTGCATTCTTCAACTATCAACGAAATGAAGCGTAAACGTGCACCTTTCATACAACTCTTGTACTTTAAGTCTCAAACATATGACTGACTCACCAAACAAAACATGTTGCAGAAATATTTTACCTGTAAGCACTGAGGAAAGTAACACGAAATAAGCCCGCAGCATTTCTTCCAAAGGATAAATCAGTTATTCATGATAAAAGCTGTAACCTGTTTATATATTAATACATGTGACTTTCTTCTTCATAACATGTTTAATTCAGGTCGATCAATGACGCTTTTCGGATCTGCGAGATGTACCTAAAAACTTCAGCTGTGGACTAGTCTATATTCATTATATTTTTTTTCTTTTTCTGAGGAAATTCAATAACATTTCAACCAATCAGAGGACTAGCAACTTGCATAATATTTTGAAACAATAATATTGTCTTCAGACCATCATCAAAGTTGTTATCTAAAACTGAAGATACTGATTTAAACAATTAAAATGAGTAAAGCTTTAATAAAGATAACCATAAACGTGGCATTTATCCGCACGTTAAATGGAGAGAAACTGATACAAAATCTCTATAATAAGTTTTTGATTTTTATTCTTCATTGTTTTCTTTTTCAGGGTAGTGATTGTTTTTTTTCATAAAGACATTTTTTTTACAAACTATGTTCTTTATTGTTAGTCAACCATTCATTTACAAGTGTATTTATCAAGTTAAGCCAATTCATATGTGCTTTATTGAAATTCCCAAGTAAATCATTTCCATACTTAATAAATTCGAATTGAATTAGAATATTTGGTCGGTTAACGAATATTCGAATATTCGAACATTTGCCAATCTTGTTCCAGAACAGAAGTATATCATGTGTCATGTGATAGGACACTCGTATGAAAATATGAAATGCAGTATATTTCATTTAGTGTTTTTCTTTTTAACTTGACTTTTCAACTTCATACGGTGTCTTAAATTTTAGATGCAGACGAAACTACGGACAGAAGAACAGGGGGTATAATAGTAAGGGTGTATAAAAAGTGTTCAACTTTAAACAATACACTTATCATAAAATTTATTTTCATTTTACAAATGTGACATACGAGTGCAATCCACTGAAAAAGCGACGCCTACGTTTTATATCTTTAAGCAGAGTTTAGCTGCATATTTTGTAAATTAATACGATATAGTTTGAATAATTTACAATTATTGCCTTTTAGAGAGTTCAATATAGGGATTTGACGTTTGTAACGTGATACTTATCGAGAGCAATCGTAACAACTCGGCCTTTTCCGACAACTTCGTATAAAAGACTTATTGAAGTCGCCCGAGGTGTTCCGCATGGATCGAGAGCTGCGCCGTAGCCCGGTGTTGATATCACTTTCCCAATGTAGATAAATCCTCATATTGAACGACAATTGTTTCACCACCAAATCTACTAAAATCTACTTTTTAAGCAACTGTTTACGGCACTTTCTGAAGGCGTATTGACGAAATATGTCGTCGCTCCGACATTGCTCAGATGTCGTTCGACATATTTCTTAGTACTTCAAGCGTGATTTATTTCTCATCATTGGCTCTATCTTCGAGACAATACGATATTTTGTCACGAATCACATGACAGTGCCTAAACAAATGAAACGGTTTATTTATAAATTTGATAATAATATATATCATTGTCTTTGGTTACTGTGAAGTTTCATCACGAATTGATTAATATGCTGGCGATAATGTCTGGAAATGATTATCTGTCACTGACTGCCATTGGCACTTACCTTTACATATATTACCTATCTTTTTTGCTGCAATAGCAAATATTTCATGTTGCCAGCAGCACTGCTAATTTACCACTAGTTTTTCTAGCAGGAGTTTCGAAAGATATGAATTATTTATTAAATTCTTCTCGTTTAAGACTTACATATAGCGTCTACAAGATTACTGGAAAAATAATTGCAGATAAACATTTTCTCGTTATGTTACTGTAGCCAATTTGGTGTTAGTCCTTTCACAAGATCATTGTTCAACGAAAATAACAGTTAATTTAAGTAAGGCAGTTAAGAGGCAAATCTATAGCAACGTACGGCCAACAAGGTCGCAATGGAGAAATATAACCGACCATTCAACAGACATGTTTTAGTAGAACCTGGTACCATAAAATTGTATTTTATAATGTTCAAGTTTAGAAAGAGAATTTCCACAGAGATTTCAAAGTAAGTGTGTTCATCATAATATAATGTCTACAATCATGCGAACATTAATTCTTATAAAACCGATATTGGTGTACGATAATGTTAGCTGTAAAAGTTATTCTATTTTTATCTAAGGGTATTACTCATAGCAAAACAAATTCGTTCTTATGTTTGATTTATGAGAACTGTATTGGAAGCATGTCAGTATGCATGCAAGAAGGAAGATCCAAATATTTTAGCATAAATGCAAGTCATGAATTAAAGCCAAATTTTCGCGGATATAAGCAATTCATTACAAGAGAAAGAAATGTGGTTTTAATTTGTTTACAAGAAGTGTATGAACATATATACAGAAGCTATCAATGATAACAGAATTTCTTTGTTAATTTCAAAATTCCTTCTTTTTTTAAATCGTTGAAGTTTGAGAATTATCGAGCAGGAATTAAACAAGTGTGTGAATAAAGATTGTTTCTTTTGTCTCGGGGTGGGGTGGGGGAGCACTCAATAATATGTATAGTTAAAAGAGTAATCGCCTATTAGCTTGTTGATAAGCCGGCAATGTCTGCCTCATGTAACACCAAATGGTCTCCTTGTATGATGTAATGATTGCCGATAAACAATTGTTTGCAGCATGGCTGACGAAAAGATCTTGAAGATAGACAACGTACTCTGTATGAAACACATCGCTGGTATCTTGATATCGAATAATTGTATTGTGATAGCGAAACATTTGACATCTGGCGGTGACCAGAAACAGCTTTATTGTAACAAAAATATAAAGATATCAGGCGGCGACAGTCCTGATCAAAAGTTGTTTCACGAGAATGCTGCATTTATTCTGACGGTCGTGTACGGAACGGGTTTTGAATGTAACAAATGCATGTTGTAAAATACTACACGTTTTCCTAGTACTGTACGCCTGTTTGTCTGATGAGGGTTTTTTCCAGGAATTTTTTTTTTTTACTTTCTGAATGAAAATTGTGCGCTTTGACATCTTGAACAATAGACGCCATCGAATGTTGCAAAGCATTTTCACACTTCACTCTCACGTTCACTGCATCTTTTTTGATGTTTCATTTACCCCACCTGGCAATGAAATGTAAATCAAGGTATACCATACCCAATCGTAGCTATGTAGAGATGATCGTTTTCAGTTCTCTATAGAATTAAGAATATATAAAAAGATGGCAGACCGTGCCATTAGTAATGTCGTCCGTCGCGTTTTATGCGAAGTGACATTGCGACAATGCGAAGTGACATCACGACATTGCGATACGATGTTCGACAATGCGAAGAGACACTCGACAATGCGAAGAGACATTTGCTTTTTTAACGCGATATCTCGTTTGGCATTGTCGAGCGTCGCTTCGCATTGTCGAGCGTTGTATTGCATTGTCGCCGTGTCACTCTGCACCGTGTCCTGTGTCGACCCTTAAACGCGACGGGCGACATTATAAATGGCACGGTAAGGATTCCGTAGTAGGAGGAATCACAGCTATCCTGAAAAAGGTACAACGAAACGTCTTTTGCATCGTAAGTCTAAGCAGGGCTTTTGAAAGACCCTGGTCTAAGACATGATCAAAATATTTTACCAAACATGAAAGTTCGGCTACCTAATATTCATGAAATATATATCTGGCACTTTCTGTATGTCCTTTCTCGATTCTTAATCCTTGGTAAGTAGGTAAATTTCAACCGTGTATATCTTTCACTTTGTCGCCAACCTGCCAGGCTGCATTAGATGTTGGACTTCGCCTTGTGAAAATACCAGAAACATATTAAAATATTAGGTAGTGATAAGCAACTGAAAACGAACTTTTAAAAGCGTAATGCAATCTTTGCTGTATATTGGTTTTGTTTACACACTGAACTGAAACGGGGTGGAAGGATTGAAAAAAAACGTTAGACAAGTTTCTGAACTAAACATACCCTATTCTCCCACTACATACATACACACATACCATACCATACCACGCACGCACGCACATACATACATTTATACATACATAACATGGGGATATAACAGAAGAAATTAAATACTATATTGACTGGTTTCGGTACGAAAATGTATAAAAGGACCCGGAAAAGCAGAAAAAGAGGGGGGAAGTTTTAACATCAAAAACAAGTAGGGAAGTGAAAAAAACTTGAAACAACACCAACTTGACAGTAAGAAAATCCAAAATGCGGAAGATAAAAAAAAATGATCTAGAGGGAAGTTTGTGAAAATTCAGCATTTTATTTTCCTTCCGCTGTTTTTATTTTGCGTGTTAATATGTTCACTTTATGAATGTTACAAAGGAAAACAATAAAATAATTAAACCTTTGCACATGTTTGACGTGAAATAAACCAAATTAGGCCTATCGGTACTTTATGTTACTATCTACGTTCTATTGGTGGGGGGGGCACTGGGATAGTTACACGAGTTTCGCAAATTATGTTTGTGTGACTCGGGATCTAAAATAAGAAAAAGAAAGAAGTAGAATAAATGTTCTAGTCGTGTGAACATTCAGATGTCTGTTGCGAAAAATAAACAAAACAAGTTATAGTTCAGTGTCTCTTGTTGACCATTTTTTACCAAGCTTATAGATAGCGCTTAAATTAATAATGATAAAGTTTTCAAGTTATAATTATGACGTTGGTATCATTTCATATAATTCATTTTGTCACTGACCAACAGAACAAATTGGTTATTCAAAAAAGTTCTAATCATATAAACATTATCCTTTGGGGGGAGGGGAATTATATACGTCTCATAGTGCCTTTTTTGTAAGAATTTTTCAAAATTTACACTTCACTTTATTTTTTATAACTTACTTTAGAATACACACTCCTTGTCCACATGAGTTTTTAGATAAGACCCAACTTCCTATTCAAATTGAAAACATAGTGTTAAATACTTTCTTGTATTATTTTCGACCTGCATTGAAAGTATATGTAAAACGAGGTCTCATGTATAGCTGCTCTATGCATTCAGAATGTCAAAGAACCGGGATTACATCTATCTCGGGAATAGGGTGCTGTCTGTATCTTGCAGTATCCATCAAAAACCAAAATAATTTAACTCTTCATAGAGGCGTCAGTGATATGGGAAACTGGCAAAATCGACAAATAAACTCAAATATTTACACAGACACAGATCCCGGATCCCCCGTTTTCAGTCACCGTACGTCCTTTGATTTTTTTAAGAAAAGGGGAAGTAACGCTGCAGAACATAATCAACATATTTAAGAAAATTCGATTATTTCTGAAAATCCAGAAACTCAGATAGGTAAAGTATAATATATGTTCATTTAAAAATAAAACCATAGTCAGTTTCCTTGATCAGTTCCAAAGACTTACTGCGTCTGTGTTCTAAAGTCGAAAACACTTAAACTTGCTAGTTTTTCGGATATATCAAAGTTTGTCTTTTGAGGTAGGTGGGTGTATTGCCATACATAATTAAGGCCATTTTCAAAGATTATTAGAAGTGAATCTAACTAAGCATGCTTGATAATAATGTATCACTAGGTAGTTGATGGAATCAAAAATCACTTGTGTAAAAAGGTAAAATACAAACAGAAATTTTAAAATAGATCTTGGAAGACTTTGTAGAGAAAATTCGCTTATTATATTTGATTGATTGATTTATTTGTGCAAATATATATGTCATACATGATACATACAGAAATTATAAATAATTTTAACATTAGCCAATATCACAGTAACAAATATCACATATTCTTATCTAATTACAGATAACAGAGTATTAATAAATTAATTAATTTGATCTCTAGACATATATATCACACAGGATGACCCATAAAGTTTTGCAACTTATTTCCAATGGGGTCCTATAGAGTTTGGCATTTATGTATATGCCATGACAAATCATAGATCATGTCCCAGAACCTTTAAGGCATGTCCAAAGACATAAAGTTCTAAGTTTGTGGACAGTCAAAACAAAAATATAAAAAAAAAATAGTGAAGAATTTCAAGAGCAGTTCATTACCAATTTTTATACTGTGACAGGACGTGTAAAAACTGCATCAGGTGAAAGAACAAAATATTAAAAAGCAGCTTATTAAGTTTTTGATGCCAGAACTACATTTAAGCCCTCTGAATATCTGTCCATATTACTGTCCTCAGAAATCTGACGGAGAAGATTCAAGCAATTGTTGTCCCTTGTTAAAGGTCATTTATATTTGATTCACCATTGTTTATTTACATTTGTTTCTTACAGATTCTTTTATTTATTAGAAATGACTGCTTATTGAACAACCCAAAATGGATGGTAGTGCAGAACATTCTCTCCCTCTGGAGCATTTCCTGAAACCGAGAAAGATCAACAATCAAAATGCAGTTTATCGCTTGAGGCAAAGAGAAACACATTGTGGCCGACCAGGAACTCATTTTCATCGTGCAAGAATATTCTACACTAATATCTTCCCCAATTTTACAGTTGTGAATGTTGAAAAACCTCCTTGCTTCTTAAGGAAATTTTCCTCAGATGGCAGATACTTCATTGCTTTTTCATCTGATCAGACATCCATAGAAATATACACATTTGAAGGATCTGCCGCAGCTGAGACGATCATGAAAAAGTTGAAAGGTGACATTGGAGGAGTGTCTACTGACCCCGATACTACAGAAATCAGAGGAAAACTGTTTGAAAAGTTTTTTAAGTTAAAATGTACAGCATTAGTGGCCACAAACGGTGGGCATCTAAACAGGGAATGCAGTCTTTTTACCGACGATGGCAAATATGTGATAGTGGGATCAGCACAATATGTTCCAGAGGAGCCACATCCATTATTTTTTGAGACACACAGAAATAACGAGGCTGTGAATGCAACTCCACGTTCTCCATTAGAAGACTACTGCCTTCATGTGGTAGAGCTGGAGACTGGTCATTTATGTGACTCTAGAAGTTTTAAATATGATAAAATCTTTTTGTCTCATAACCAAGGGTTGTACTTGTACAAGAACACATTAGCAGTTTTGTCAGTTTTGCAACAGACAATACACATATTTCATGTGACACCAGCTGGGGAATTTATTGATGTAAGAAGCATAGGAAGATTCTGTTATGAGGATGACGGCCTTTACTTTGACATGTTCCATGAAACTGCAGGTAAGTGCATGAATTCTGTTGAAACATTCTTTTAACCTGAATATATTCATTTAATCGTACCTGGTCCTTTTGAAACATCATAGTAGTCCTCAGACTATTCTAAATTGATGAACCTACGGACATGCTTAAAAACATTTAAATGAACTTACATAACTTTATGTTGTAGTTGACATTGTGATTATTTACTGGAATGTGTTTTACCTAGCTACTTTGCTTATTTCATCTTAAGTATAAAACATCATTTCTCAGATGGCAGGAGGTAATTTTTTATATGAAATGCATTTGAAAATGTAGCTTGTTTGCTTAAATGGTAGATCACCTAAACAACACTAATATTTTTTCTGCTTGGCACTAAAGAGGGTAAGTATAGGAAGTCTTAAAGATCAAAATGATTTTTTCTATAACTTTCATAGGCTATTTTATACATACTTTGTATACACGTAGTTGCTTTTGTGTGTTTGCAGGCCGGACATCCCAGACGCAATACATGGAGAAGACAATGAACAGTTTAAAACACCGCCTTCTTGTTTTCTTATACACGAAATCTAAATGTAGTGGTTCCATTTATGAGCTTCGCAAGTTTTACCAGTACTTTGAGCAGTTTGTTGCTCTTAAAATGTGGAAAATGCAGCTTCTTGATGAAAATCATCTTCTGATAAAATACGCAAGCGAGGATGTTGTCACGTTAAAAATATCGGACCCTAATTCTCAGCCGTCTTTTTTTGTTGTGTACAATATGGCATCCACTGAAGTGATAGCAGTGTATGAAAATACTTCAGAAGACTTACTAGATCTTTTTGAAAATTTCTGTGATATGTTTCGAAATGCAACCCTCCACACTGAGGCTCAGTTTACATGTTCATCGTCAAGTAATATATATGCTAGACAGATTCAGCAGAGATTCAAACAGACAATTATCAATGCCAAATTTGGAGGAAATACAGGTTGGTCATGTGCATCTGAACTAATAATGTTTACTAATGTCAACAAATAGTAACGTATTTTTAGTAAGCTTCGATGTTCAGGTAGCATCTCAAGATTTAGTTTGCTGATAAAGGAACTCTTTTGCAATTGTACTGAACTGACCATTTATAAGAGAGATATCCAGAGTAATGGTTAGGTTTTCTGAGTGCATTAAATGTATGAAGATGTTTATTGAAACCACAAGATTGGTTGTGTCTGATAATTGGTTAAAAGTATAAACCAGTGGTAAAATTATAATACCTCAAGTGTTCAGTCTTAGATTTTTCTTGTTTCAGTGACAAATATGTTGAAAAATACCTAGTCCAGTCTTTATGGTTCAGTCTGTGGTAATAAATAGAACACTGTTAGAATACCATAACGTGACATTCTTACAAGTAAATGTCTATTTACAGAGGCTGTGAAGCGGCTTTTGGCTCAGTTGCCTATCAGTGCTCAGTCTTATAGCAGTAGCCCCTACTTGGACCTGGCCCTCTTCAGCTATGATGACAAATGGGTCTCTGTGATGGAAAGACCTAAACCTTGTGGAGATCATCCCATTAGGTAGGAGGTTTCGGAAATTTTATTAAATATTGAAATTGACCCAACTTGTTATGCAAAAGACATACAAATATAGTTGAGTTACTACAGCTTTAATTGTTTCACAGTAAATAACCTAAACATAGATAACATGTAAAGCAGTTCTCTTAAACATGTTAGAATAGACCTTATTATAAAAAACAGGGTAATTGTAAATATTGTAGATATTATTCAGATTGCAGAGATACGATGAAAGTTAATTTCCAAAGGTTTGATTTTGTTTGTTCACATGCATTATTTTACCATTACTTTCGTTTTTCTCATAGTTATTCATGAATATGTGTTTTCAGGTTTTATGCAAGAGATTCTGCCCTTCTGAAATTCAAGATTTATGCAGGTGTTGTAGGAAAGAATCCCCCGCCCACAGCAAGACGTCTTGTGGCCTTCACCTTCCATCCTAGCGAACCATTTGCCATCAGTGTACAAAGAACTAATTCAGAATACGTGGTGAATTTTCACATCAGACATACATACGTGCCTCACTGAGCAGTCCTGGTTGATGCTAGGACATTAGGAGTAATTAGCGACATTGACTGTGTTACAGTTCTAGAACATGTGCATTGTATGGTGTACAGACAGTATTTTAATTTGCAGCAAAATGCTGTTGTCCAGTCAAAATGAAGATGACTGTACTCCTGCTCTTTTGACACTTTTCGAAGGACTTGTAAAACCACTGTAAGAGTTGAAGAAATATGTACTTTCAAAAGGTTTGTATTCTGTGCAAACTTGTGAAGAGATTTTAAGTCATCACTTATTCCAAGATAATGAAATGTATGGGCAATAAACGTAACTGTTCTGAAAATATAACTATGGTTATTGAGTTTTCTAGTCACAAAATTAATAAAGACGCAATGGGTAAGAAATTTCATATTTATCAAGTAGTTACTGCTTTATTCATAAGTTTTTTTTAGTCCCCTACCGGTTTAACCAGAGGGGACTTTAGGTTTACCCTCCATCCGTCTGTCAGTCTGTCCGTCCGTCAGTCTGTCACAAAAACTGGATCCCGTGATAACGCAAATAGTACTGAAAATATTTTGATGAAACTTGAATTATGGGTAGATGGCAGTCTGGAGATTATGCACATCTTTTTTTTTCTTCATATGTTGAAAATTTTGGTTGCTATAGCAACAAATATATTTGCCAATATTTGTGATAACTCAAAAAGTTCTAAAAATAATTCTATGAAACATAAAATATGGATAGTATGGAAATAATGCACCTCAAGGTTCACAACTCTAGCACCAAAATTATTAGATGTATCTTAGAACTTAGAATTTTCATGAAAAAAATGTGTTGTTTTTTTGTATATAACTTCATTATTTTTTAATGTTTCTACTTCAAACTTTAAAAATTGGTTTCTTATCATCACCCACATCATATGTGACAAGGTTCATAATTCTAGCATCTAAATTGTCAGAATTATCATCCTTGAACTCGAATTTTTTCATCCTATGTTGAAAAATTTGGTACATTTATCTTTCCCTAAAAACTGTATCCAGTGAAATATGCATAAATGGCAGTATAAAGAATATCCACCTCATTTTTTTATGAACCTAAAGGAGTAACTGTCCGTCCGTTTATCAGTCATTTCCTCTGAAAACTTTACCATTGGCCATATTTTCCTTACTACTAAATGGAATTACTTCAAACTTGGCCACAACAATACCTTGGACAAGACCATTCCAATGAAGTACATTTCTGTGACCTTGACCTCTGAATGACCTTGACCTTTAAAGTTTTCTTGTCCAAAAACTATAAGTTTGGCCATAATTTCCTTATTTCTGAACAGAGTTACTTCAAACTTGGTCACAACAACCCCTTCGATAAGACCTTTTCAACAACATATATTTCTGTGACCTTAACCTCTAAATGACCTTGACCTATGACATTTTCTTCTTTGATGATACTTTGTACATGGATAGAGGATCATATGGAGATTGTGCATGTCTCAGACAAATTCTTTAGTCAATTTCCACATATGGGTTGGAGTTAGGGAGATGGACATTGCACCGGTAGGGGACTGTTGCTTTGTCTGCGACAAGCTCTTGTTTTTCTAAAAAGAGCCATGTTAGACATGGCCATCTCCACTACCAAAGCTTAGCTGTGAATGGAAATGTGGCATAAAGGAAGACAATAAAGAAATGGAAAACACATTTATGAGTGAGTGTACCTTCTAGAATATTACGTATCCCCCCACAAAGTAGGGTGGGAGACATTTTGTTTTTGAACTTTCCATCTGTCTGTGCTTCTTCTCCATAACTCCTAGTTGGATTTCAAAGGAACTTATGTTTCATTGGTACCAAGCCTAGCTGAGCATGTCTTCGGCATGTCCAGGTTAAGTGATTTTCAGCGAAGTTACAGCATTGATTTGTCCAAATTTGAACAAATGGGCATATCTCCGTAACAGCTTGTCAGGTTTTGATGAAACTTCCCAGGAATGACCATTAGCAAGTGTAGCAACTTTTTAATAATGTAACAAGAAACCAAATAAAACCTGTCCCAAAAGACAAAAAATACAATGCAGAAGTATCTATTAAATGACCATGTTGGAAACATCCCAAGGCATTTAATATGTACCTGTCTTGTAAGCAAGTAGGTTTGCACTTTTATAATATCAACATTTGAAATGGTCCACTCCAGAAAACAATCAGTTTGCACAGCCAGAAGTGTTATATCACTTTGAATAACATAAGTTTTTCGCTGCAGCTTTTGCAGTCATGGCGTAAATAGAGATAAGGATAATGATGATGACTGACAACTAATACACAGTATATTTTGCTGTAACTATCTATCTACTTGAGTTTATTTATAGTTGGTACCAGTTGCTCATATGACCGACACCCCTTCAGAGATTAGCTATTTTATGTGGGGGATAGTGCAAGATACAGAAAGCATCCCATTCCAGAGACACCCCTGGTTCTTTTGCATGCTCAGTGCACAGGGGGCTGGCACAATGTGGGGATGGTGTTTAATGACTGATTGTGACCTTAAATGAAGAAACAAGCATGAACCCTTTATATCAAGTAGTGTCAATGATACTACTGATACTTCCAGTCAATTATATAGGAGATGTCATTTAAATGAAATTGTTGAAAGATGACAGACAAACATATATCACAAAAGCTCACCATTTGCCCATCATTTTCAGTTATGCAAACCTCCTTACATAGTGACCTCCCAATCAACCCCAAACATGGATTTAACCTTGACCTTTAGCTTCCACCTTAATAAGTAGGTTGCTATAATGCCAAGGTGCTCAGTGGTCTGTACTGTTACCTCTTGGTGCTGTAATAATATTTTTTTATTAAGGCTACAAAATTACACACTCACTAAAGCAGTCATATTCTGTAACAACACAAAATAAATAATTTTCTACAAATCTGCAATTACAAATTTCTTCATACCAATATAACTCTTAAAAAGCTCCTCTGATCTAAGTGTAATGATGCAATAATTTCAAAGGGGCTCACCCTAAAATTACCTAATGATATATTGAATATTTCATCGACTCATTCTCTATAAAATAGAAAATAAATAATAACTTGAAGAAGAACATATGTTCAAATATTTTCCTTACGGCAAACAGACACAAATAATATGTTTGTCTGTAATAAATCACTAACCACTCAGAATAGTACAACAACAACTGTATTAAAAGACTTGGTATTATGGATTCAGTTTGGAGGCCTACATGGAAGTTTGGGAAACGAAATGTGTAGCCTCATAAAACAAAGATTTGACCTACTTACTTAGTTTACATAATTTACTTAGAATTTTTGACTGACACTTTGACAACTGATAATCTTTCATTCAATTTCTTCAAGAAGAAAATAGAATGCACTAAATTTAAGGGTATCCCTTCAACTTAGTCATGGTCACCTGTATTGGTGGAGTAAATAAATATATGACTACACTTTCAATTATTTTAAATAAAGTGTATAAAAAGCCCAAGGTTCAGGAACATAAATAAAGCCTGGATATTTTGTTCTTAGAACTGTGTCATTCCACAAAACCGCCACCCAGACGATGGTCAACAACATTGTAGCTGTGAAGGTATACAGTAAGAATCTTCCATTGATGTCCAGTACAAGTTTTCTTGATTTGCGTATAACAACTGTCAAAAACATTGTGATGAGTGTTATAAAGTACACGACAAAAATCTGTCCCTCTGTCACCAAGTACCTGTAAAAGATACAGTAATTATAATGTATATGATATGCACAGATAACAGCACAGTCTGTGAGAAAATTGATTAATAAGTCAGCTAAATGAATGCATAGTATTGAAGCACTTGCGGATATAACAGTTTATTTAGTAATTTAGCAAAATTCTGTTACTAATGTCTTAATTCAAAATAAATAAGAAAATAACTAATCTACATAATTTTCTTCTAAGATTATTAAGTTTCTCTTTCTCTGTCACATGTTGCTTTTCTGTTAAGAGGGCTACATTCTAAGACAGGGGAGGTAAGAAGGTCTAGTTAAAGAAGCATATTCTAAAGAGAGTTCTGTTTCCTTCAAAGTCATGTAAACGCAGGCACTAATTGTCTTCACCATTTTTGAGTGGATAGCTATTTATTATAAATGCTCACTTACTTTGTCACTATATGCCTTAAGGGAACATTTTTGACATATAAGTATGTTCTTTAAATTAGCATGTATTTTTCAATTTAAAGAGAATGAGCAAAAAAAATACATATGCAGTATATCATTTGAAAATTTTGAGGGCATGTCCCTTTAATGTTGCACTGTCAGTGCAGACTGGGAGAATTGTGATTTTGGATAGATTGACAGTGTAAACGAAAACTTGTCCATTCTTATTCTAAAAAATATTTTGTATTAAGTGCTATACACAATGTTCATGTATATATGAACGGTGCTCCGTTAGCCCACAATGGTGACTGTCCATCTTACTGTTGTACTGTCACCATCGTACTGTGGCACTTCACCATCATTCTGTCTTAATGGTACTGTTATGCTTCACCATCCTACTGTCACCACTGTACTGTTACACTTCACCATTGTACTGTCATCATCGTACTGTTGCACTCTGCCATTATACTGTCATACTGTCACGACCGTACTGTTGTGCTTTACAATCGTACTGTCGCATGATCACCATCGTACTGTCGTGCTTCGAGTTCTCAGGGAGAAGGCTCTTTCAACGTTTTCCTCCATGTTTATTTTATATTTTATTATACCTCAATTATATCACCCATGTTGAATTCTCATAGGCCGACCAGTAAATATTCTTACTGTTACTAGCAAAAGACAGAAAAATATACTGTCAGTCTTGCGACAGTTTTTACTGTCACCACTGTTGCTAAATTTAGAATAACAGATTACCCGATTCTGGAATCCCAGTGTCTATTTCTATTTTTATAGTGGAAGTGACCAACCTGCGCAGGCGTACCTTCTTTATTGTAAACATCCGCTTGCATCAAATGACAAAGTTTTGTTTTGGCTTCGCCTCAGGTGACAGTATACTCCTCAGGTTGACAATAAGTACTGTCCCACTCAGAGCCATATATTTATAAAATGTACATGCTTAACAGGAAGGTGACAGTATGATGGTGAAATGTGACAGTTTGATGGTAAAGTGCCACAGTACTATGGTGAAGGTGTGACAGTGCAATGGTAAAGTGTGAAAGTACGATGGTGACAGTATGACAGTATGATGGTGAAGTCGGACAGTTTAATGGTGACAGTACGATGGTAAAGTGCCACAGTACTATGGTGAGGGTGTAACAGAGCGATGGTGAAGTGTGACAGTACGATGGTGACAGTATGATGCTGAAGTGTGACAGTACGATGCTGACAGTGCGATGGTGAAGTGTGACAGTATGATGGTGACAGTACGACAGTATGATGGTGAAGCAGGATAGTATGAAGGTGACAGTACGATGGTAAAGTGCCACAATACTATGGTGAAGGTGTGACAGTGCGATGGTGAAGTGTGACAGTACGATGGTGACAGTGCGATGGTGAAGTGTGACAGTATGATGATGATGGTGAAGCGGGACAGTATGATGGTGACTGTATGATTGTGAAGCAGGACTGTATGATGGTGACAGTATGATGTTGAAACGGACAGTATGATGGTGACAGTATGACAGTATGATGTAGAAGCACGACAGTATGATGGTGACAGTATGATGGTGAAGCGGGACAGTATGATGGTGAAGGGGGACAGTATGATGGTGAAGGGGGACAGTATGATGGTGAAGGGGGACAGTATGATGGTGACAGTATGATTGTGAAGCGGGACAGTATGATGGTGAAGCGGGACAGTACGAAGGTGACAGTATGATGGTGAAGGGGGACAGTATGATGGTGACAGTATGACAGTATGATTGTGAAGCGGGACAGTATGATGGTGAAGCGGGACAGTACGAAGGTGACAGTATGATGGTGAAGGGGGACAGTATGATGGTGACAGTATGACAGTATGATGGTGAAGGGGGACAGTATGATGGTGACAGTATGATGGTGAAGGGGGACAGTATGATGGTGACAGTATGACAGTATGATGGTGAAGGGGGACAGTGTGATGGTGACAGTATGATGGTGAAGGGGGACAGTATGATGGTGACAGTATGACAGTATGATGGTGAAGGGGGACAGTATGATGGTGACAGTATGATGGTGAAGCGGGACAGTATAATGGTGACAATACGATGGTAAAGTGCCACAGTAGTATGGTAAAGGTGTGACAGTACGATGGTGAAGTGTGACAGTATGATGGTGAAGTGTGACAGTATGATGGTGACAATACATTGGCAAAGCATGACAGTATGTTGGTGACAGTATGACAGAACAATGGTGAAGCTCGACAGTACAATGGTGACAGTACTATACCATCATACTGTCACCTTTTGCCATTATACTGTCATATTGTCACCATCGTACAGTCGTGCTTCACCATCGTCCTGTCACCATTGTACTGTTGTGTTTCATGTTCTCAGGGAGAACGCACTGTTCCTTATGGAACACCATATATAAGTGTTATAAAAAGTACTTTATGCAAAATATTTTCACTCCTAACTTCTTTGGTTCCATGTAATCTTTGAAGACATACCCATGATGTTACTGCAACATTATTGTAAATTCCTAGTGTTTAGTAAATAGATTAAAAATCTTACCAGTAGTAAACCGCACTAAACACCATAAGAATCCACCATGACAGACCTGCTTTTGTAGCCTGGATCTGATGTTGAGGCTGAAAACACCCCATGAAGTACAAGACCAAACTAGCAAAAAAGGGTATGTACCTGAAATTAGAAGTTGCAATCACAGAATATGTGGTTAAGCTCATAATAAATTGTTAAATTTTACAGAGACTGTTAAAATCATAATATCAACATATACTACTCAAAATCTGATAGGGATCACTTATAAGAATGTGTATATTTACTACGTAAGGTTGAAAGGTTACATTTTTTGTTGTGATTCTGAAAATATGTTCATATGACAACAGTTTGGTACCAAAAATGAGTAAGTATATAAACTGTTGAAGCGTGACAGAGGCTGAGCCGTGGGAGGGGCACGAATTTGGGATAACACAGACAGGAGATGAAATGGAACTTTTTGGAAAAATCAAGTCTATGGCCTGAATTTTGCCTTAATATTGCATGTGGTGTCCGTTTGCTTGGATTACTGCTCTGCACCGCCTTCTAATGCTGCTAATGAGTCTCCAGATGCTTTGTTGTGGGAGTCGAACCCACTTGTCCAGAAGGGCCTGCTGTAGCCCAGGGACCGTGGTTGGCTGGACTGGGCGAGCAGATATTGCAGTCTACAGCATGTCCCAGGGGTGCTCTATTGGATTATGGTCGGGAGACCTTGCTGACCATTCCATTCTCTCTATGGCTGCTGCCTCCAGGTACTTGTCGGTGACCCTTGCCCTGTGAGGCCGGGCGTTGTCATCCATTAAAATGAACTCAGGGCCTATAGCACCAGCATACGGACGAATGTACACATCTAAGATCTCACTAACGTATTGTACAGCCGTCAATGTGTCGTTTTGAACAATGTGCAGGTCCATTCTTCCCTGCATGCTACTGGCCACCCACACAATGACCGAGCCCCCGCCATGACGGTCATGGGTAGCAACACTGCACTCGCCTATCAGTGAAGTCCAAACAAAATCTAGACTTGTCAGTGAACAGCACTTGGGTCCAGTCATGCAGCGTCCACCTGGCGTGATCGTGGTCCCATTGAAGACGTGCCTGGATGTGGTTTCCCGTCATTGGATTCGGATTGCTGGCTTTCTAGCCCTTATGCCTGCTGTATGAAGACGGTTCCTGATGGTTTGAGTGTAAAGTCTTACACCAGTTGCATTCCGGAAGTCATTTTGGAGGGCAGTAGCGGTAACAATGTGCTGACGTCGCGCTTGAACGACAATTAACCGGTCCTCACGCTGAGTTGTGGAACTCTGACGCCCTCAGCCATGCCTTTGCGTGACATGCATGTAAGTTTGAAACCGTCGCCACATCCTGGCAACGGTGCTTTGGGACACCCCAAGGACACCTGCCACATACTGTTGGGAACGCCCAGCCTCAAGCATCCCTACCCCACTATTCATCTCCTCATCGTCAATACGCCGTCTTTGCCTTAGATTTGCCATGACCAGTGCTAGGTTCAATATAAAAGTTACCATGCACAAGCGAAGTCTGAATAAAACGGATGTGTGCATGAAGGTACATGCCCGCGGTGCACCACTTTTCCCGTGCATCTCGAGCCATATACAGGTAAACAATCAAAATCTGCTGGAGATGTTGGCTTTGCCATATGAATAAACTACATGTATGAGAAAAAATCAGTTATCTTGAGGTTATCATTAAAAAGATATTTAAGAAATAAAAAGTGATCCCTATCAAATTTTGAGTAGTATAATATAATCTTAGCTAAAAGGACTGTGACTTACCACATCAAATGACCTATCTCTTCATCATAGGAGTATAGAAGCTCAAATGAATCTATCTGAAATATAAACTTGTTTCAGTCATTTGTATGAAAATTTAAGGAATTAACTTTTCACCCTAACTGATAAAATTCTCAAATGAACCAGCCTATCCTTAATCTGGATGAATCTATTTATTATTTTTATGTGTATGATTAAAAGCTTAAATTGCTGACAAGAGCAAACAGTGTAGACCAAGATTAGACTGCTCTTCTAGATTGATCAATGTCTGCACTGTTCACACAGGCAAAAGAAAATGTCTTCAGCAGGTTAAACACTTGCACTACAAATTGTGCAGTGCAACATGCCTTAAAAATCTACCTTTTAAATATACACTTAAATAAACATTCAATAAAATGATTTTATTGTATGCAGAGCGAATACATACAAGTTCTGGAGGATCTAGGTTTTGCATCATTGGATTATCTCTCACTGATAAGTGCAGCTGGTACCCAAGGTGTACTAGCCTATGATCTATGCTGTCACCAACCAGATGAATGCTGGCTCCCATCACAAACATAATAATGCAAAGATATACTAGTGTAGATGAGGGCTTCCTGGGACATCTGTCCAATAACTGAAATTACATGACAGAAAGGACATGATTATTATGAAAATACATGCCTTCATATTCAGTGTAAAACTTAATTTTGATAATAACATAATCACAGAATTTTGAATGACAGGCAAGGAACCTTGCCATAGCAGCAGGTGAGAAGTAACATAACAAGAACAATTGCACTGTTACCTGACCATTTGTTCTCAGTGTGTGTGTGTGTGTGTGTGTGTGGGGGGGGGGGGGGGGGGCAATGGAGACTTAGTGTTATAACTGCTCTCAGAAATAAACAAAAACAATGTTTGTACAAACAAGATCTTACCTTGAGAATACAAAATGGGGTGATGACATTATAGGCCATATGGAAGTAGTCACCAATACTTGGCTTGTTGAGTGGTGTCCATTCAAGTGGTACAAATAACTAAAAACACATAAAAAAAATAACACACATAATACGTAGAAAATTACTTTTATATTATACTACATCATATTTAAGAAGAAAAATATCTTTTGTAGATTTTTTGTGGGAAAGAAAAAACAACCATTGGCTTGATTTAAACTAACAGCAAGTCTTAACAGAATGAATTAAATGAATTGTAGAAGAACAAAACTGGAAAAAACCTAGTTCAAAGCTACTGACTCACCATGAAAAGTGAAGAAAAAAACTTAAGGTTTAGGATTTGAACCCATGCCCTTTAGGTCAGTAAAATCAAGAGCAGTGTACTACAGAGACAGGGTGACATTTTATAACCTAGCTACAAAATTTACAATATAAAAAACAATATCTACCCTGCGACTAACAGGGTAAATGTTTAACCAGTACTAGATGGGTGTTTAGTGGAACACTTGTGTCGCCCTTGGGTACTCTGTTAGAATAACTAAAAAGGTAAACAAGATCCTGCTGGGGTTGAGGGTGGATGGGGAGTCAAGTACCTATGTATTAAAATTAAAAAAAAAAAAAATTAAAAAAAAAAAATTGGGCCCGGGTGGCGGGGGAGGGGGGGAGGGGAATAAAGTACCTATGTTTAAAAAAAAAAAAAAAAAGGCGCAGGGGTGGGGGGGGGGGGGTAAAAAAAATGGGGGGGGGGGGGTGACTGGTTGGGGGTGGGGGTGGGGGGTGACTGGTTGGGGGTGGGGGGTTTGAGGGTGAATGGGGAGTGACATACCTATGTATTAAAAAAAAAAAAAATTGGGCCAGGGTGGGGGGGGGGGAATGACTGGTTGGGAGGGGGGGAGGGGTTGAGGTGGGGAGGGGGGGGGGGGAATAAAGTGCATATGTTTTAAAATTAAAAAAAAAAATTAAAAAAATTGGGCCCCCGGGGGGGGGGGGGGGGATGACTGGTTGGGGGGAGGGGGGGTTGAGGTAGGGGGGGGGGGGAATAAAGTGCATGTTTTAAAATGTAAAAAAAAAAAAAAATTGGGCCCCAGGGGGGGGGGGGGGGGGGGTGACTGGTTGGGGGAAGGGGGTTGAGGTAGGATGGGAAGTAAAGTACCTATGTTTTAAAATTTAAAAAAAAAAAATTGGGCCCGGGGTTGGGGGGGGGGGGGGGGGGTGGGGGGAGTGACTGGTGGGGGGGGGGGGGGCGGATTCCCATGCAGAGGGGACAGTGGGGGGGGGATGGGGGGGAGTACTTACCCATCTCATGTCAGTTAATATTTTATTTCTAGGCTTAAGAAGTTTTTTTTCCTATATATAAGTTTAAGCAAAACAAGTGACCCCGGGGGTGGGGCTAACTGTGACCCCAGGGACATGGGTACCAACAATCTTTGCAGGGGTCTTGCTGGTGATCAAGTATTCCAAGTTTGAATGGAATATCCTTGACACTTTTTGAGACATGGACATAAAGAAAAAGGTTAACCAAGAAATTTTAACTTGAAAAAGGGGCATAACATTGCAAAAAAAAATTGAGGGTTATCTGCCCTTGAGAAATGGTGTTGTCTTAAGTGATACAATTGCAACTGGAAGGTTTGATGAAGAAACATTAACAAAATGGCATAGTTATAGCCAATGTTAAGTTTTCATGACAAAATCTAAGTACAAAAAGGGGCAAAACTCTGTCAATTGTGACCTTGACCTATACATTTTGGCATCATCACGACCCTGTTGTCGTAAGCAATATAATTTGGAAGTTTGATGTTGAAATGTTAAAAAATGGCAAAGTTATTCCCAATGCTAAGTTTTCATGACAAAATCCATGTATAAAAAGGGGCATAACTCTGTCAAATGTGACCTTGACCTAGAAATTTTGGCATCAACCTGACCCTGTTGTCATAAGCAATACAATTTGAAAGTTTGATAAGATAATGTTTAGAAATGGCAAAGTTATAGCCAACGTTAAGTTTTCGTGACGGACCGACGGACAAAGCGATCCCTATGTATCACCTTTTCTTCGAAAGGGCGACACAAAAAGTGTGTTATGATGTGTTTCTGTAACAAAAACTTAGACAGTAACTTAGTTTAGATGTTCTTCACAATTACAACTACAATTTCTACATGTATGAACATTTTCTCTCTTTTTTTTTTTTTGCATCATTGACCAATACGCGAGTCAGTATTAATTTTATATCAACTGGGAAGCAAATTCTTGCAACTTATATTAGTCCCTATTAATGACTGCTTCCTTGGTTCAAACCAGTATTTGTGTAGAAAGTGAAGAACGTGAAAAGGCACTGTAGACCCTCACCAAAAATCAATTTACTGCAATATTAAAGATACAGCTTTCAACCTCACTTCTATTTGAAAAGTCATTGTAGACTTAAAAGTCAATTAGTTTAAGTAATGTTTGAGGGATTTGGCTAAACACAAAAGTGACTTTTGAGGTATACTTGTACACATAATGACTTTTTTTCCATCTATTATCAGTAAGTGTGCTTAAAAGAGTACTGAATTATAGAATGTGCAAACTTAAAATATATATAAATGATAATTTTACTCACTGCTGCTATAGGTCGTCCAAAATCAAATATCCAGTTGTCAAGGGCAAGAAACAGCCATATATCCCAGTGAAATCTGCCTGTTCCATGCACATTTCTGATTGAAATAATTACAATAGGGTACAATTAAAAGTGTATGCTTATGTTGGCATGACTGTCGAATTTCAAATGCATTTTATGATAAGATTTCACAATTTTATTTGGAACTTTACAGATGCATAATTCTCTGTTTCAAAGACAAAGTTTTTACTATGATAAAAAAATGAAATCGGGAAAGCTTTCTATTCTTCTGGTATCAGAATTTCCTTATAGCTGGATACAAATTAGTGCATATACTTTTTCTCCCAAAGAGTTGTTGTATGTAAACATGAACTAAATAAGTTGAGTAATAAGGGAGTTATGGCCAATATTAAGTATTTCTGACAATTGGACTTTTAAGGTCAAGGTCATTCAGTGGTAAAGGTCACATAAACATATGTCTGTGGGACAGCTTATCAAAAGGGGTACTGTGTTCAAGTATGAGGTAAATCCATTTATTAATAAGGAAGTTATGGCCAACATTAAAGTCTGGATGAAATAACAGACTGACGGACCGACAGACAGGTCAAACACTATACAGCAGAACAAAAAACTAACGAACAGAACAACAACAAAAAAACTAATGATGAATAGAGCTTGCAGAACAAGCATTGTAAATGCAATGGATTTGTTAACATTTTATAATTCAAACAGACTGATACTTTTATCAGGTAGAATAATACACATTTTGTTAGCTTACATAAACTGAAGAACTAAGCTGAGCTTTTTATATCCAAACTTTTCCAAAAAAGGGTAAAGACTTTAACTACATGGCTACAATGTTGTTATTTTAACATAAAAAAGGCATATTTCAATACTGTTACAATGTGTACACTTTTAACTGCGTTACAATAATTACACTTGCCTCTCAGCTCTGTCTTTCGTGTCAAATCCTGACTCTATTGTTATCACAGGCTCTTGGAAGTCCTGACGGCGCTTTCGAGGTACAGAATATACTTTATTAACATTCACTGCCATAGTTACAAAATCTACTTTATTATCATTCACAGCTTATCTCAAACATTAGCAACACTGTGTCAGATACATATTGTGTTCAAAAGACAACAGCTTTCAATTCATAATGAAGTTAAATGTCTGGTATTATCAAGTGAGAGATTGTTGTTATCACACTAGAGGTCAGTTTAAACCTGGTGAAAATTTTCAAACTTTTATCTTTGGAACGCTGATAATTTCATTTCAATCAAGTAATATTTACTTTATCTATAGGACTGTTAACCTCCTATACATCCTCACGTGCAATGATACTAATGTTCAAAAATTACAAAAATGTTCACACACAAAAATGATTATGCAATATGTCATTATGCTTTTTCACATTTGTTGTAAGTTTTATTAATATGAACTTAGAAGTTACAAGTAAATGGCTTTGGGTGAATAAAAAGTAGCAAAACCAATCAACTAAAGGGCCATAACTCTGGTGTCATTAAATCAGTTGAAACAAAAATAACATATGTAATATTGTACTGCTATTTGTTGTTCTTAACTTACTGACTGAAAAACATTTTGGCAATGAATGCCCATGTGATTTTGGCCTTAGACACAGTAAAAAGTGATCTTTTACTCATTCTAAATAAACTATGAGGTTTCTGGGTTAATTTGTTCTTCAGTTTTTTATAAGAAACCTTTCTTGAAGTTAAGGCCTCTACAGACATGACCTCTGACCCAGTGAGTTTACAGTCAATAAGACTCATCTACTCATCATGCCCAACTGTCCTGTAAAGTTTTTTAATCCTAGGTTGAACTGATCTTGTGTTATTGACTGGAAACCTTTTTCAAAATGCAGGCCATTGTGAGCTACAGAAATCCAGTTGTCATGCCCAACCATTCTTCTGAGAGTCATTGATACAAGTGTATTGATCAGAAATAATTTTCAAAATGCAGGCCCCTGTGAGGCTGACAGTCTCAGGACCTATTGAACCTGAAATCAACAGGCCTAACCTACCAACCAAAGATAACTTCTCTAGCTTTAGGTAAGTTCCATAAACTTACATCATGTAGTTTTAAAAGGATGGCTCTAGACAGACAAAAGAGCAAAACACTGATGCACATGTGGAAAGATGGAAAATGCCAAAACTACATCACCCTGCAGAAGTCTCTGCAGGGGACAATGAGACTACTTTCTGAGTAGTCTAATAAGCAAACCTTTACAATAAAATACCAATTAAGGTTTCTCTTCATGTCAACAACACAAAGATCAAGGATTATACCTATCAAATTTAGTATTATAGATAGTAATACTAGCTCAGGGTATAATGTGCCTGTTTTCTAGCTGTCTTCGACAAAAAAAGTGCCCATTACACTTTACATTGCTGACACAGCATTTTTTAACTTAATTTAAAAATGGGCAAATTTAAGTGAAATTTAACTCATACATGTAGATTACTATGAAAACTCAAAGGTGTAAAAGAAATATGCATTTGCAGTTGTAAAATGTATTTTTGTAAAATTTCACTTGAAAATGTTCTGGTGATGATGAAACTCTTGAAGTAAACAGGGTTCTTCAGTTCACTGATGAACAAATTTGACATGTTAAGTCAACTATCGGATTTCTGCATATGAACATTCAAAGACCATTCTGTTTGTATCATATTAAAATGGTTGTTAGACAACATGCATAGCTATTTCTGTGAAGTCTTATCAAATGTTTGCAATGTGTTTACCAGATTAATCATACTTGAAAACCGTGTACACTGTATAATAATTAAAAACAAAGGATATACCTCTAATAAAATAACTTAAAAAAAAAGTCGAACATGCCAACAAAATGCACAGTTATGAATTTTCATTCAAATTTAGCAAGAGACTGTGAGAATAAGCATGCATGACAAAATGTTTACAGACAGATAGGGTTATAACTAGACTCTCCTTTAGACTTCATAAATTTTAATGCAATGGTAATCTTAACTGAACTACTATGAATGACCCTCAGTTAAATATAGACTAGCTCTTACCTTAAAATTTACTTACCATTATTAGATAACAAAGATAAAACAAACTAAACTTAATGTTATTCATTTTTACTCAGGGAATAAAGACATTTGATGTACACAGTGTCCATTGCACCACTTTTATTTCTCATTTGGCACTTTTTGCACTTGAATAATGTATCTCTGCATCTTCTTTCTATAGCTATTTTTTCATTTTACTGACCTTAATTTATCTAAGATAATTTTTCAAAACATATCATAAAATTTCTAAATAACAAGAGGGCCATGATGGCCCTGGAAGCGCTCACCTGAGTACTTTGGCTGTAGGTTTGCTGTTAAGCAGTATTTCATTTTTTAATTGAAAATAAGTAAGTGCCTACAAACCAAATATGTAAAAAAATATCAGTCAATTAATAAAGGCTCTATGCCAGAAAGTAGAAATATCTATTATAAGCTATGGTGACCTTGACCTTAACCCAGTGACCTCAAACCCTACCCATGGGTAGAGGTCCATCCAAGGAACCTCTATACTGAATATCAAAGATATTGGTCTATAAATGAAGGCTCTATGAGGTACAGTAGATAAATCTACTTTTAGCCTCTGTGACCTTTAACCTAATCTAATAATTTGAAAAAGCTTGATAAAGCTTGCTTCATGCCTAATTTTAAAATTCTAGGTCTTGTGGTTTCAGACAAGAAGATTTTTAAAGATTTTCTTCTATATTGTTATTTAAAACTTGTGACCCCTCGGGCGGGGCCAATAATGACCCCAGGGACATTTTTTTAACAAACTTGGAAGAGGTCCACTAGACAATGCTGCATACCAAATATCTTAACTCTAGGCCTTGTGGTTTCTGACAAGAAGATGTTTCAAGTTTTTCCTATATAATTCTATGTAAAACATGTGACCCCTAGGGCGGGGCCTATTTTGACCAAGGGGCCATGATTTGAACAAACTTGATAGAGGTCCATTAGATAATGCTGCACACCAAATATCTTAATTCTAGGCCTTGTTGTTTATGACAAGAAGATTTTTAAAGTTTTTCCTATATAACTCTTTGTAAAACATGTGACCCTGGGGTGGGGCCATTTTTGACCTAGGGTCCATGACTTGAACAAACTTGGTAGAGGTCCACTAGACGATGCTACACACCAAATATCTAAGCTCTATGCCTTACGGTTTCTGACAAGAAGATTTTTAAAGTTTTTCGTATATAACTCTATATAAACAAGTGATCCCTGGGGCGGGGCCATTTTTGACCCAGAGGCCATCATTTGAACAAACTTGGTAGAGGTCTACTAGACAATGCTACACACCAAATATCTAAGCTCTATAACTTACTGTTTCTGACAAGAGGATTTTTTAAGATTTTCCTATATAATTCTATGTAAAACAAGTGACCCCTGGGGTGGGGCCATTTTTGACCCAGAGGCCATGATTTGAACAAACTTGGTAGAGGTCCACTAGACGATGCTACACACCAAATATCTAAGCTCTATGCCTTACGGTTTCTGACAAGAAGATTTTTAAAGTTTTTCCTATATAACTCTATATAAACAAGTGATCCCTGGGGCGGGGCCATTTTTGACCCAGAGGCCATCATTTAAACAAACTTGGTAGAGGTCCACTAGACAATGCTACACACCAAATATCTAAGCTCTATAACTTACTGTTTCTGACAAGAGGATTTTTTAAGATTTTCCTATATAATTCTATGTAAAACAAGTGACCCCTGGGGTGGGGCCATTTTTGACCCAGAGGCCATGATTTGAACATACTTGGTAGAGATCCACTAGACAATGCTACACACCAAATATCTAAGCTCTATAACTTACGGTTTCTGACAAGAAGATTTTTTAAGATTTTCCTATATAACACTATGTGAAACAAGTGACACCCGGGGCAAGGCCATTTTTGACCCAGAGGCCATGATTTGAACAAACTTAGTAGAGGTCCACTAGTCAATGCTACATACCAAATATCTTAACTCTAGGCTTTCTGGTTTCTGACAAGAAGATTTTCAAGTTTTCCCTATATAACTCAATGTAAAATCAACTGACTCCTGGGGTGGGGTCAGTTTTGACCCCAGGGACATAATTTGAACAAACTTGGTAGAGGTCCACTAGATGATGCTTCATACCAAATATCAAAGCTCCAGGCCTTGTGGTTTCGGAGAAGAAGATTTTTAAAGATTCAACTTATAAAATCTATTTTTAGCTCCAGTGAACCAGAAATGCAATGGACCAGAACCATTTGAACAATCTTGGTACAGCTTCATGCAAGGAACATACCAGGCAAGTTTCTTTTAATTTGCCCCATTGGTTTCAGAGGAGATGTCGTTTGAATGAAAAGTTGACGACGGATGGACGGACGACGGACAAAGACCGATCAGAAAAGCTCACCCTGAGCACTTTGCGCTCAGGTGAGCTAAAAAGCAATATGTCAACATATCACTTCATTTTTTGTCGAACAGTTTTCTCCCTAAGCTAGCTGGCATAGCACAAATTACTCAGGCGATTGTTCAACATCAGGATATATTATGTCACAGTCTGGTAGAGAAGTCTGTAGCTTTTCATAAACGCCTTTCTTATTCTGTACTTTTGGTAAGTCTTTAAGATGAAGATCTGTTAAATTTCTGGAAAAAAAAGTTTCATATCATAGTCTGATCATTTGTATTATGTACAGGCTAAACAAATATATAATAGAGATTTTCTTAATCTTTCAATAGTTATTCAACATAGGAATGGTGAAAAAGTTAAAATTCATGGCTCTTTGTATCTGAGGTCTTTGACAAGCAAAAATACTTCCCATTAGCCCTTGATGAAAAACAAGAACTGTCACTGAAAGATGACAATGCCCCCAATGTGGTGCTTTGACCTTTGAGCTGAGGACCAGAGAAAGTAAATCGTAGATTCTTCAAAAGAAGTAGTTTTTATTTTGACAATTTGACCTCAATGTCAATTATGGGTCAAGGTAAAAAAAGTATATGTCATATGGAAGATCTCTCTTGAAACAGTGTTGTGTGCAAACATGAACTAAATCTGTTGATTCAAAAGAAGTGTTTTTTGACAATCTGACCTTAAGATCAAGGTCATTTAGGGGTACAGGTAAAAAAATTTAAGTCATTGGGAAGATCTCTCCCAAAGTGTTGTTGTATGCAAACATAAACTAAATCTGTTGGGTAATAAGGGAGTTATGGCCAATATTAAGTATTTTTGACAACTGGACCTTTGAAGTCAAGGTTCTTCTGGGGTCAAGGTTAAATAAATATATGTCAGTGGGACGGTCTTGATCAAAGGGTTGTTGTGTTCAAGTATGAAGTAAATCCATTAATTAATAAGGAAGTTATGGGCAACATTAAAGTTTCTGGGCAGAAGGACGGACTGAAGGAATGACGGACTAACAGATGGACAGGTCAAAAACTAAATGCTATCCTTTGGGAGGGCATAAAAATAAATATATTGAAACATTCAGCATATGAAATCTCAATGCTTTAAACCAAGTCTTACGACTGGTGTAATCAAAGCCAGTCTGTTCTCACTTTTCATAAGCAGCAACCTTAATTTAATAGCCAGGTCTTACCTAACTGCTAACAATTCTTCATTCAATAGCCACTATATGACAGACATCCACATTAACCTACTCAAATTCATGGCAGTATGAAGCCAAGTTCTATTGTGAATACAGATCAAAGTTCTTGCTAAATTCACTAAAACGCTTACACTAACTGTACAAGAGATAACAACCCTTTGTCTGTGACCCTTGTGTTGGCACTTATCTGTAACTGCTCTAGGGTGAGGGATGTATACTGCAGTTGTTGTAAACATTTATCATCTACATATTTACAATCATGTAGTTTTAATGACTTCAGATTCTTCAAATTCCCTGGAATAAAATAATGTATAACAATAATTGTCAAGGTTTTGTTGTTAATTATTAATCTATTATAGCAAAATTAACCAATAAAAGCTGGCAGTCAAATTTGTCAGACTGTTCAGTATTTACTGGTTCCTGAACCCTTACACTGCTGGGGGCAACTGACTCTGTCTTTGCAATCAGTGCTGCTGCAGTCTGATCATGGTCTGCACTATTCGCAATTCAGTCAGTAAATTTTCAATAAGTACCACTATCAACAATTAATGGACCTGTCCAAACTGAAAGATGGAGAAGTCCATTTAAGATATTTGGCATGTTAATGGTTAAGAAAACAAAATCACTGAATGAGTGAAGACTAAAACACTGAGCTGACTTTGGCTGATATTTATATTTCAAACATGTTGAAAAACTCAATTATATCGACAAAAAACACTTACATAAATGTTGAAATCCCTCAGACATGACTACTGTGCCCGAAACATCAATATCCTGAACAATAAGCTGTACTTCTGTCACCTCTGGTGGCAGACTGTTGTAATCAGTTAACCAAGCCCCAGAATCGGACCAGCGAACCCTGCCACCGCACTTCAGTACCCACTCAGCAGACAGTCTGTCTGCTCCGACCTTTTCATATCTTTCGTTATCAAAACTGAAAGGAAGAAAAATGATAAAATCATTGGAACTTATTACAAGAGGGTCCATGGGTCGCTCACCTGCCAACAACTGCTCAATGGTTGCAAGAGTCTGAGGATGCAAACACAATTGCCAATTGACTAAAAGGGTGCAGGCAATTATGACCATGGGGTCATCTTTGGTAGAGTTTCACTAGATGTCGTGCGTCATCAGGATTGTTAAAGCACAACGTGGACTATAATGGACTGAGCCTCATAAAAAATATATCAGGCACATATACACATGATACCTAACATTTATTAAGTTTCAAAGCAGTATCTTGAAAAATGTAGAAGTTTGTGCCGCAATATTTTTTAAAAAATCCTGCCGTTATACAAAAAACTAGGTTGCTGTGAACTGAATGTTGGAACACCATTCCAAACAGGGATTATGTACATGACGAATGTTCACTCTATTGCCAATTCTACTAATTATTTTAAAATCCAACCATAGATGCAAAAAATATATGGGCAAGACACAAACTATCAGCAGTAAGGCCTATAGCAGAACTTACTAAGTTCAGAGAGTTGCTGTGACATGGATCTTGGAGGGAGGAACATGGGTTTTGAGTGTAACACATACTTATTTTAATTTTTGGTTGTAAGGGTTGCAGAGACTTTCGGTCTTTAAGTAATGTTATTTACAATACTAGAACTTTTATTAAAATACAATGTACACAATTATAAAGAAAAAGATTCATAACAGAAAAAATGTGTAAATGCAATCTTTAATAAAATAGAACAATATTAGCCCTTCAAAATTATTTTTCCCTGACTTTTCACTAACTTTTCTGGATTTTTATTTTCCACTGACCAATTTTCAAAATTACCTGACAATTCCCTGACCTTGAAAAAAAATCAAATTTCCCTGACTTTTCAAGTCCCCTGGCAACCCTGCAAGATCTTATATTAACTCAAGTATTGTACAAGTCTGATTAAATTCAAATCAAAAATGAAGCTGCTATTGTGCAGACAAGGTCTAAATAGTTAATTTTGGCACTTTCAGGGGCCATAACCCTGGAACCAATAATGCAATAAGGCAATTTGAAGAAAGGAACCAAGATCTTATGGTAATGAAAGTGAAGATCAGACCAAAATTAAGACCACTAGAGTGCAGAAAAGCTTTTATCATAACTTGACCTAGTGACCTAAATTTCTAAGTCACATGACCCAGTTTCAAACCTGACCAAGATATCATCGAGATAAACATTCTGACAAAGCTTGAAGAAGATCGGAGCAAAATTAAGAACACTACAGTGTGGACAAGCTTTTTCTATAATTTGACCTAGTGACCAAGTTTTAAAGGTCACATAACCCAGTTTCGAACCTGATCTAAATATCATTGAGATACACATTCTGACCAAGTTTGAAGAAGATGGGACCAAAATTAAGACCACTAGAGTGCGGACAAGCTTTTTCTAAAATTCGAACTAGTTACCTTGTTTTCAAGGTCACATGACCCAGTTACGAACTTGACCTAGATATCATTGAGATAAACAATCTGACCAAGTCTGAAGAAGCTCGGACCAAAATTAAGTCTACTAGAGTGCGGACAAGCTTTTTCTATAATTTGACCTTGTGACCTAGTTATGAAGGTCACATGACCCAGTTTCGAACTTAATCTAGATATCATTGGGATTAACATTTTGACCAAGTTTGAAGAAGATCGGACCAAAATAAAGACCGCTAGAGTGCAGAGAAGCTTTTTCTTTAATTTGGCCTAGTGACCTAGTTTTAAGGGTGAGATGATCCAGATATAAACTTGACCTAGATATCATTGAGATAAACATTCTGACCAAGTTTGAAGAAGCTCGGACCAAAATTAAGACTGCTAGAGTGCGGGCAAGCTTTCCCTATAATATGACTTTGTGACCTAGTTTTGAAGGTCACATGACCCAGTTTCGAACCTAATCTAGATATCATTGTGTTTAACATTTTTACCAAGTTTGAAGAAGATCAGACCAAAATTGAGACCGCTAGAGTGCAGACAAGCTTTTTTTTTTTTATTTGAACAAGTGTCCTAGTTTTAAGGGTGAGATGACCCAGTTATGAACTCGACCTAGATATCATTGAGATAAACATTCTGACCAAGTTTGAAGAAGCTCGGACCAAAATTAAGACTGCTAGAGTGCGGGCAAGCTTTCCCTATAATATGACTTTGTGACCTAGTTTTGAAGGTCACATGACCCAGTTTCGAACCTAATCTAGATATCATTGTGTTTAACATTTTTACCAAGTTTGAAGAAGACCAGACCAAAATTGAGACCGCTAGAGTGCAGACAAGCTTTTTTTTTTTATTTGAACAAGTGTCCTAGTTTTAAGGGTGAGATGACCCAGTTATGAACTTGACCTAGACATCATTGAGATAAACATTCTGACCAAGTTTGAAGAAGCTCTGACCAAAATTAGGACTGCTAGAGTGCGGACAAGCTTTTTCTATAATTTGACTTTGTGACCTAGTTTTGAAGGTCATATGACCCAGTTTTGAATTTGATCTAGATATCATTGAGATTAACATTTTGACCAAGTTTGAAGAAGATCGGACCAAAATGAATACCGCTAGAGTGCAGAGAAGCTTTTTCTTTAATTTGGCCTAGTGACCTAGTTTTAAGGGTGAGATGACCCATTTATAAACTTGACCTAGATATCATTGAGATAAACATTCAGACCAAGTTTGAAGAAGCTCGGACCAAAATTAAGACTGCTAGAGTGCGGACAAGCTTTTCCTATAATATGACTTTGTGACCTAGTTTTGAAGGTCACATGACCCAGTTTCGAACTTGATCTAGATATCATTGAGATTAACATTTTTACCAAGTTTGAAGAAGATCAAACCAAAATTAAGACCGCTAGAGTGCGGACAAGGTATTTCTATAATTTGACCAAGTGACCTAGTTTTAAGGGTGAGATGACCAAAAAATAATTCAGCATATTATCCATAAAATTAAGACTGTAAGAGCGCGGACAAGCTTTTTCTATAATTTTACCTTGTGACCTAGTTTTAAGGGTGAGATGACCCAGTTATGAACTTGACCTAGATATCATTGAGATAAACATTCTGACCAAGTTTGAAGAAGATCGGACAAAAATTAAGACTGTTAGAGTGCGGACAAGCTTTTTCTATAATTTGACCAAGATCAAACCAAAATTAAGACCGCTAGAGTGCGGACTTTGTGACCTAGTTTTGAAGGTCACATGACCCAGTTTCGAACTTGATCTAGATATCATTGAGATAAACATTCTGACCATGTTTAAAGAAGATCGCACCAAAATTAAGACTGCTAGAGTGCGGACAACAATTGTGAACGGACGACGGACGGACGACGGACGAAAGGCTATCACAAAAGCTCACCCTGTCACTATGTGACAGGTGAGCTAAAAATGGTAAAACACAAGCAATTGAAGAAGATTAATATAAAGACATTATTAAATTTTCTTATGGGCTGACTTCTGTCTAATGTATTTCCTGTCATACTGTCGCTATAACAAAGATCTGACTAGTGTTAGAAATGGACAATGATAAATCATTATCAATTAATGCCCAGCTCATGAGGAAATATATAAGAGCAAACTGATTTCTAATGCCAACCAGTCTATGAACAAGAAACCATGCATACAGGGGAGGCAACTCTGGCATCACTATTCTATACGAGGTTTTTAGAATTGAGGTGCTGAATTATCCCAACACACCACTATCTGAATGAATTATTTGACAACCTAAATAAGATCATCCATCAACAATCAAATATTAAAGAGGCATGCCATAGAATTTCAAGAATTCCATTTTCTTCAAAGTCAAGTAAATCAGAATGGTTTTGAATGAATTATTATGAAGGTGTCAATTATCAAACTAAATGCATTAATATTAGTACTTAAACAGAGTGTAAACTGTACCATTTTTGGGTGGATAATCATTTCAAATGCATACTTATTTCTATATGCCATAAGGAAAAAATTTTGAACATTTCTTTCTTTAAATTAACAATACTTTTTCATTTCATAGTGAGAAAGCCAATATAATACATAAATAATTCAGCATATTATCCATAAATTCTTCTTAATTTGTATTTACATGTATTCACTAACTGATGAATTATTTTTTCTTTTGGTTACTGTATAAGCCCAGCCTAAATATACTTACAGATTCAGAGCTCTGTTTAGATACTTGAAGAAATATCTTCTAACCATGTATGTATGTGGTGCAGCTGAGGGTAAACCCTTGACATCTGCCTGCAATCCAATCTAGAACCAAGAAGATTTTTAAAGTTACATTTCCAAAGAGAAGGATTGTCATAGAAACATTTTGATAATCAATCTGTGAAAACATGCCCGACATGTAACATTATACCAGTTTTAGTTTAAAACATCATAGTTAAATGTCAAACACTACAATCAGTAAAATGTACGGTAGCATATATTGCTCAATAAATTAAGTGAAAATTTTAAACAAGTTACCAATAGGACATCCCAAGACAAATAAATTTTAACTAAAATTTAGTCGTAAATTTACAAAATGATACATTATTACTTACTAAAATATACAATAGTAACATCAGTTAAATTTTAAGAAAGCAACCCTGACCATGCATGATCCTGACTGTTAAACACACAACAGTATATTGTTACTCTAAGGCTGGGGATTATCAAGTCATTTTTTCTTTTAAATAAAACTAAACTTCAGTATGCTTTTCCAGCCATTTCTATTAGTATGTATTTTCCTAGATTAGATTTCCCATTATGTTCAAAATAACTCCATGTGGCCAAACCTCTGTAATGTCATCTTAAGAAAGACTGAGAATGTTGTGTCTGCAATACCTTCACTCTGAGTGATAATGAATGCATTTTGCCTGAATCAAAACTATCCAAAATATGAGTAAATTATGTTTGAATATTTCAAACTGGTCCAGAATAACAAAATTTTCAGACAGTCTGTAAGAAAAAAGCATCACACATGAACTTAAAGTGATTGGATTTACCTATGAATTAAAGACAATAATTTATCTTTTGATTTATTCATATAAATATAAGATATCATCAGCCGCAATAATTGTCCGGTAACTCTTCCTATCCGAATACTCAAACGTTCTGACAATTTTCCCAAATATTTGGACAAGTCATTAAATTTTCGACACTATTTTTGCAGAGAAAATTTGAATACATAGAAATTAAAAAGACGTTCATTAACTGACCTTCTGCACTATGCGTGAAAATCTCTGAATCAGCATTGCTTCCAGCACTTAAAGGGGTCTTGATGACAACGATTTGAAATTTCATTCGGTAGTTTAAAATCAAAGGCCTGAAAGCCACAGCTAGTATCGACGTCGACGATCTAAAGTTTTTTAGGCCGACAGGGTTCGGAGACCGTTTACTAGCATTGCAAACTATCGACATTGGCTTGAAATATTACAATATGTTTTTTTTTTTATATTTCTAATTAGATGCTAAGTAGCACAAATAGATTGCATCTTGTAGATCTGTGTTTTAATTTGAAAAAAAAACGAAAACTACAGTATAACAGAAAACGCTGCGAGTATTCGAAATCATATTCTCGGCTTTACACATCCGGGTATTTTTTAAAGGTAGTATATCCGTACTTTGGGTTAACTTACGGAATACCGTTAGGGCCATCGTGGCTAGACGTTATAATCCAGAGGGCGACAATGCGATAGTGCGATAATGCGATGGCGACAGTGCGATAATGCGATGGCGACAATGCGATAACGCGATAGTGCGATGGCGACAATGCGATAGTCATATCGTACTGTCGCCATCGCATCATCGCATTGTCGCCATCGCACTATCGCATTGTCGCCATCGTACTATCGCGTTTTCGCATTATCGTACTGTCGTCATCGCAGTATCGCACTGTCGCCATCGCATTATTGCACTGTCGCCATCGCATTATCTCATGTCGCCATCGCACTATCGAATTGTCCTCATCGCATTATCGCACTGTCGCCATCGCACTATCGCATTGTCGCGTTATCGCACTATCGCATTGTCGCGTAATCGCACTATCGCATTGTCGACTTTCGCCTTCCGGTACACATGCGCACATCGTGTTTTTGTATGTACACAAGTGATTTTTACGAAACAAAAACAATTGCAGAAACATAAAATGGATGGCTTTATAAAAATATACTTGTAGTGTCTATAACTTGTAACTTTGTAATTCTATACCTGTCATTTATAATTAGCCCCGCCTTATTATAATGCAGCATCTTTGCACTCTCTGATAGCAGAATGAGTCAAGTAGTCACAGAGTTTGGATTAATATGTTAACCAGTTTAGATATAATATAGTGTTAGTAAATATGTATAAGAAATAAATGTAATCTAAGAACACGTTGATTTATTAAGTCCTTACCACTCACCAGTCATATAAAAAACACAAGACAGTACAATGGCGACGAGATAATAAATGGATTTTTAAGTGTTAATGGATTAACTAAATTTCTTTGGAATTAACTGCGGAACTGACACACACAAGTTGGAATTATAAAAGTTTAAAACACTTTGCTGGATAATACAGTGACATAATAACTTTATTGATTCATTAAGAATACTGATGTTTCAATGAAAAATGGCACAAGGATTACCAGTGTTTCCAAGCGTCAGTGTTAGTGAGGCAGCAGTTGACAAACGTTGGAAAAAGTGGTGTAGTAGACTAGATAACCTACTCATAGGGCTGGACATTAAAAACACAAACCGACAACGTGCATTGCTTTTACATTATGCTGGTGAAGAAGTCAACGACATATTTGACACACTCCAAGACACAGGGGATGACTACAAAACAGCTGTCGAAAAGCTCACCGAATACTTCAGTCCAAAGAAATGTATAGAATATGAAGTCTACAAATTCAGACAAGCCAAGCAAAACAGTGACGAATCCATGGACAGTTTCTACACTCGTCTACGAAAACTGTCTGAGAACTGTGAGTTCAATGACAGAAACAGAGAAATCAAGACGCAAATAATTCAAGGCTGCAAATCTACGAGACTGAGAAAAAAAGCACTTAAAGAAGACATGTCACTTGATAGCCTGATACAAGAAGCTAGAGCCTTGGAACTATCTGACAAGCAAGCATCAGAAATAGAAAATCCAACAAAACAGGAATCATATGCATTGAAGTCTACAAGAAAGACTAACTCAAAAAAGACAACCAAGACACGTCAACAGAGGCAAACAGTCGATACGCCCAGAAGAAAGCAAATACAATGCAGATACTGTGGATATGACTTTCCGCACAAGACAGGCACCAGATGCCCAGCAGCAGGAAAAACATGTACCTACTGCAATAAGAAAATCACTTTGAAAGGGTGTGCCGTTCAAAAAAGATGAACAAAGCGGTTCATAATCTAAACAGTGATGACAGCAGCCAAAGCGAAAACGAAAATGACAATATCCAAGCAGAAACCAACTATTCATTTATATTGTCGTGTGAAAACATAAATTCAGTTCAGTCACGGAGACCGAAAATTCAAGTTCACGTAAATGGTCATCCATTGAAGGTCCTCATCGACACAGGCTCGTCGATAAATGTCATAGATGAACAGACATACAATAAGCTCAAAAGCAAAATCAAACTCAGCAAAACAGACACAAAAGTTTATGCATATGGTGCAACTTCAGTCAAAATATTAGGCAAATTTCAAGCAACAATAGAAACGGAAAACAAGATTGTTACAGCGCCTATATTTATAGCCAAAGGTCAAAGTGGAAACTTATTATCATATTCAACATCTGTAGATCTTCAAGTTATACCTGAAATCCACACTCTCAATACAAGCAATGTCAATGAGCTCTGCGACAAATACAAAACAGTTTTCACTGGAATCGGCAAGATGAAAGACACCAAGGTGGAATTGCACATTGACTCAAACGTACAACCTGTGACACAACCACATAGACGAATACCATTTCATCTTAGACAACAAGTTGAGGATGAACTTGCTCGTTAAGAGAGACTAGACATCATTGAAAGGGTAGAAGGACCTACAGACTGGGTTTCACCAATAGTTATCGCACCAAAACCTAAAAGCAAAACCAATGAGATAAGAATCTGTGTGGACATGAGACAACCGAATCAAGCCATAAAAAGAACTCGACACATAATACCAACCATAGACAATATGATAGTTGATCTGAATGGAGCTCGCATATTTTCGAAATTAGACTTGAACCAAGGTTATCACCAGCTAGAACTCTCTGAGAAATCACGAAACATAACTACTTTCACAACGCATGTAGGGCTTCGCAGATACAAACGTCTAAGTTTTGGCATCAACAGTGCATCAGAAATATTTCAGAATGCACTACGCACAGCACTCGAAGGGCTAGAAGGCGTAAGAAACATAAGCGATGACGTAATCGTGTTTGCAAAGACACAAGAAGAGCATGACAAAAGACTCGAAGCAGTCCTACAAAGACTTCAGCAGAAGAATCTCACGCTAAATAAACAAAAATGCGAATTCAACAAGAGAAAGCTAGAATTTTTTGGTTACGTATTTGGAGAATCAGGCATGTCAGGAGATCCAAAGAAAGTAGAAACGATCAAAAACACACAAGCACCCAAAAATGTATCGGAAGTCAGAAGTTTTCTTGCCATGACGAACTATGTATCGCGCTTTATACCAAATTATTCCACTATAACAGAGCCTTTGCGAAGACTGACCAAGAAAAATGCTAAATGGTCATGGGAAAGCGAACAAGAAGCTTCGTTTCAAAAACTGAAAACTGTACTTAGCAGTGAAACAGTAATGACGTACTTTGACCCACAGAAGGAAACTGAAGTAATAGTAGATGCAAGTCCAGTTGGAGTCGCAGCAGTGATGCTACAAAATGGAAAAGTTGTGTGCTATGCAAGTAAATCGCTGACAGAGGTCGAAACAAGATACTCACAAACTGAAAAGGAAAATCTAGCAATCGTTTGGGCTATAGAGAACTGGCATATTTACTTATTTGGACATAAATTTACACTGATTAGTGATGCAAAAGCTCTTGAACATATCTATAACAATCCAAGGTCAAAGCCACCTGCAAGACTAGAACGTTGGAGAATGCGCTTACTGACATACGATTTCAAGGTCATATACAAGCCAGGTGAATCAAATATGTCTGATTACCTAAGCAGACATCCACAGCTTGGAAAATGTAATGCGATGTCAACTATTTCTGAAGAATATGTGTCATTCTTAGCAAATCATGACATTCCAAAAGCCATGACTATGCAAGAGATAATTCAAGCAACAGCCAAAGACACTGACCTTCAAAACGTCATAAATAACGTCAGATCAGGCAAATTGAACTATTCGAACATTAACAATTCCCTAGACACATTTTCGCGTTGTAAGAATGATCTTACCGTAGTTACTCTAGATGATGGTGAAATTTTACTGCATAAAACAAAAATCGTCATTCCGAAGTCATTGCAACTTAAGGTTATTGAAATTGCACATGAGGGACATCAGGGTATTGTTCGCACGAAACAACTCCTCCGGGAAAAAGTGTATTTCCCAGGGATAGATAAGATGGTTGAAGAAAAATGCAAAAGATGCATACCGTGTTTGGCAGCAACAAACAAACAAACGCAAGAACCTTTGAACATGAGCAAAATGCCAGAATACGCATTTCAGGAAGTTAGTATGGATTTTTGCGGTCCTTTTCCAGATGGAAAATACCTACTAGTGCTTATTGATGAATACTCAAGATTCCCATTCGTCGAAGTCATAAGCTCAATTTGTGGCAGAACTGTTATTCCTATACTTGACAAAATTTTCTCAGAAGTTGAAATACCAAAGACACTGAAATCTGACAATGGCAGTCCAATGAGTTCACATGAATTTAAACAATTTGCAGACTACCTAGGATTCAAACATAGGAAAATTACTCCGTTATGGCCACAAGCTAATGCTGAATGCGAACGTTTCATGAGGTCCATAGGAAAAGCCATTAGAGCTGCACATACGCAAGATACCTCTTGGAAACAAGTTATGTATTCATATCTCAGAAACTACAGAGCTACCCCACATGCCAGCACAGGTCAGACTCCTGCAGAACTTTTCTACGGAAGAACGATAAACATTAAAATACCAAGCATACCAGCAAAGCAGAAATCAAAAATCAACACAGAAGCTAGAAAACAAGACACTTTGTCAAAACAAAAGATGAAAAGTTATGCTGACAAACGAAGAAATGCCAAGAAATCAAACCTCAAGATAGGAGATCGTGTGCTTGTAAAGCAAGAAAAACGTAATAAGCTTACAACTCCTTTTGATCCAGTACCATATGAAGTAACCTCTAAAAATGGAACGATGGTAACTGCAAGACGTGATGATAAACAAATAACTCGAAATTCTTCGCACTTCAAACAAATACCTAAACAAAACATTACACCAGAGATCAGACCGGAAAACGCAACATCACCAACGACTGAAAATAAAACAGTACAGCCAAGAACAAAAAAATCAACACAATCAAATACTTCTACAGAACAAGATTTTACTGTAATACCGCGCAGATCTACAAGAAACAAAAGACAACCAGAATATTTGAAAGACTTTGTGTTTTAAAGTACTAAGGGACAAATTTCGTGTAAATTTCGTTAACAAGTTACATAATATACACTCAAACAAAAATGCAAAGAAGAATTTATTTGTGAAATTTATTCAAAAAAAAAAAAATAGTGTTTCATAATAATACCTGTGAAATGAAATCAGTGTCATAATAACACACTGCAAAAAATATTTTTTTTTTTCTACAAAAGAAGAGGATGGAACAATGTGTGTGCTTATCTATTCATGGATTTATACACGTGCAGGGACGAATCACCTTGAAAGTGATAATCATGTACTATATTGTAAATACTTTGTTAGAACATATAATTTCTTTGTTCCATACGTTAATGAACAATTAGTTTATCTTTGAACCTACAGGAATATTTTATACACAATGATCTGTGGATTTTCATTCCAGACTTTAACTGACATTTATGTACCAGATCATGAGAATTTGAATGAGCAGTTAATTAATGTATTACTCTTGGGACTTTTGTTGTTACAATTGATAGCCATTAAGACTTTATCAAGCACTCGTTAATTCTGTACCTGTTTATCCAAGTGTAAATGGCAAGTGTAAATGCAGTTGAACTTTTCTCAGGACAAATGTTAAACACACATGATAGTTTGTGCTAAGCAGAAGATTGTAAACATTGTTCATTGACAGAAAATGCCTTTGATTTTGTTATCTTGAAAACAATTAATTTTCAATCTGAGTTGAGAGGGGATGTAGTGTCTATAACTTGTAACTTTGTAATTCTATACCTGTCATTTATAATTAGCTCCGCCTTATTATAATGCAGCATCTTTGCACTCTCTGATAGCAGAATGAGTCAAGTAGTCACAGAGTTTGGATTAATATGTTAACCAGTTTAGATATAATATAGTGTTAGTAAATATGTATAAGAAATAAATGTAATCTAAGAACACGTTGTTTTATTAAGTCCTTACCACTCACCAGTCATATAAAAAACACAAGACAGTACAATACTTTGAAAGAGGTTACAGTTATAATGAAATCTGATTCTTTTAAAAGTGGGTCCAACTACATACAATAAAACGATGTGCGCATGTGTACCGGAAGGCAATAGTCGACAATGCGATAGTGCGATAACGCGACAATGCGATAATGCGATGGCGACAGTGCGATAATGCGATGACGACAGTACGATAATGCGAAAACGCGATAGTGCGATGGCGACAATGCGATAGTGAGATGGCGACAATGCGATGATGCGATGGCGACAGTACGATATGACTATCGCATTGTTTCCATCGCACTATCGCGTCATCGCATTGTCGCCATCGCATTATCGAATTGTCGTCATCGCATTATCGAGTTATCGCACTGTCACCATCGCATTATCGCACTGTCGCCATCGCATTATCGCACCATCGCATTGTCGCCCTCTGGATTATAACGTCTAACCACGATGGTCCTAACGGTATTCCGTAGTAACTCGGATTGTATCGATGAGCTATATATAACTTCAAGAATAAAAATTACAAAAAACTATAACATATAACAAAAGAAACTGTCTTAATTTCCGAGACCTACGGCCTGATAAGTGCATTTTTAACGATTCTAATTAATTAAAGTTGTTAGGTTTCATAACAAACGACTTTAAAGCAACAATGGCTCCAACGATAAAGTCCGAGTAACGACCGACAACCGAATGCTTAAATTAGTTAGTTACTGTTATCTGATTGGTTAATGTCTAGAATGACGTCATGCTTAAGCCGAGAATTACAACTTTTACAGTTTAATGCAATGAACTTTTGAATTCTAAACTTTTTTTTTTTTTTGGGGGGGGGGGGGAGGGCGGGGAGGGAAATCAACAACATATTGGTCACATTTTCATGTAAAATGTTTCGAAATGACATGTTTTTTTGATAAAACGTAAAATTTCACTTCTAAATTGAATTTTATCCGCCAACTAAGATATTGTAATTTTATCTGTTACATTAAATTTATTTATTCTACATTGACTGGGAAGTAAGTTCTTGCAACTTATATCAGGGTCTATCAAATAGCACAAAATGCTATTTGAAAGACCCTGCTTATATTAATCCCTCCCCTCTTAACATTCTTCCTTTCCATGTCATTATAAAATGCTTGGGTTTTTAAAACCATTTTAGGGTCTTTGGTTATTCCACAGCTTTATTTAAAGGAAGAAGCAATTTAGGTATTAGCTAAGAATTTTTTTAAGATATTAAATTTTCAAAAGCAATACAGCAAGACATTTTAACGTTTTCAGCATTAATTATAATCATTATGTTTTATTTCTTAACATATCATAGTGAAGGAGGGAGTGAGGAAGGGCGAAAGGATGAAAGGAAGGAAGTGACCGAGTGAAAAATTAAATTTCTAAAAGTGTAAAAGTAAACACACAATGATTATCGAAACGATCATTGGAATTATCCTAACAAGCCTTCTTGTTACTGTTCAATAAATTATCCTTTCAAATATCCTATATTTAGAAGGGAAATTCAATAATCAGTATTTAAATACTTTTACTGAAGAATTAAAGCCCCTTAGGTAGAACAACTTTGTTCTTAGATCGCCCCCTTGTTTTGATGAGGGCGACGATTGTTCCGTCAACCAACCGTTTCGTCGACCTTATTATGTATAGTAAATGAAAAGTCGTTTCGTCGCCCTGAATATTCAATAGGTCGAAAGTTGATAACAGTTGATACTTTTAATTAAAGATCCAGCTAAGAGATTAAAGCGGATTAGTTTGTCATATTGTATATTGTGATTAATTGTCAGCGGAGTATCCTAAGACACGGCACGACACAACCTTTACGACTTCCAAGATCGACACCATCTAATTCCTCAACCGTTTCATAATTATTAACTGCGCGAAAACGAGCTGAATCTTAAGATGTAATAAATATTGTTAATATTGATATGTAAACCCAGGTGTAAAATGTACAAATGTGATTTGCGTAGTGCTGACATATGCAAAAAGGAGCAAATAAAAAAAGTCAGATTTTTTTCAGGTTTTTGTAAAGACATTATTTAGAAGACTATATATACCCGGGTTGTGATATTACTGTAAGCAGGGCCTTAATTTAGAATTACAAAAGACCCGGCAAAAGACCGTGCTGTAAGATTCTTTTTCTCTTAATTTAAATTCAGCTGTTGTTCCTGTTTATATTTTCCAATAATGTAATTTAAGAGCTAGCAGTCAAAGACCTAAATTACTTGTATTTTAGGCCTTTGTAGCAATCCTTCCAAATTGCACACATTTCTTTCTAACATCCTGCTCCCTGACTCGATAGGGGAAGTAACTTTGCGTTGAGTTTATATTTCAACCCAACTGCGCAGGCGCTTAAATCAAAGGACAACAACAACAGCAGAAGGACACCGAGTTGAATCCCCAAAAAACGCCTGCAAAATGTTCCGTGCTGTGCTATCAAGGGCTGTCTCATTGACATGCACATCACAGAGAACTCAGTTGTTGAAATGTTTATCAGGTATAAGCCTCAATATAACAACATTGGCATGATATGCTGACAAGCATTGATTTCTCGATGGGTGGGGTATTAGGAGAAACCGTCACGTACTGCATACAAGTCCACTCTCCTGTTTTTCACGAGTACAGTCAGGTTTAAAATAAATATTGGCAGATACGCCTTTTTACTAGAAATCACGTTGATCATAAAGCACCCTAGTTGAAGTACTAAGGTACACAGATGCAGAGGCCACGTTTTACATGATATTCTATATAACCCTATTATGCATGTATATAAAAACACAAGGTACGACACTCCTCGAGGACCAACTTCGTTTTTTCATAGTTTACTGAAGGAGCGATCGAAGGAAGCATTTGTTTACCTGGAAATGAATTGAATTAACAAATCGACTGTTGTTCCTCAGTCTTGGTGCGATTTTCTGATAGAATATCGTGTATTCTATCACAATTAACGCTTTTACACATTCAACTTTTGTTTACATCCGGTTGTAATCGGCAGTAAATAAAATGTCATTGACCGATTCATTCATATTGGAAATTTTCAATTTTGTTCACTTTGACCAAAACTAATTTGGCAGTGGCTACGGTTACGGAACCGTAATCCTAGCCTCCGAGTCTAGGATTACGGAAGTTCCGTAATCCTAGACAAACCCACTGGAATAGGCTACGGTTACGGAATATTTTTTATAGGAGGGTTACATACCCAAAAATCGAGTGATAAACAGGTATTTTTCTCAAATATTACAAGTAATAATCGAGTAAAAAATGGAATCGCCGATACGCCATCGTTACTTGCTTCATTTAAATTGCTTTTTCTTTGCTATATGTCAAGCAATCTTCTTGAAAAATATCTCATTTTTTTCATGAAACATTGCTAAATTGAATTCGTTTGGTTATAAAAAAATCATATATTTTTAATCAACGGTTAAAATGAGTTTTAAAGTGCGAAAATTGTGATCGGAAAGCAAGTCTGTAAAATGTAATTTTTCTTTGGTTTTAAGATTAAAGGTTTGGTAAAAACGTCATTAAAATACAGTTTGATGTTTGAATGTATTTTCTCAATCAATAATTTACTCTAAAAACATTTTTTCAAACTTTCCTCGTCAATTTAAAATTGGTGGTGTACGCTCTGTATGTATTGCGCTTGACTTTAACTCGAAGTAGGTGGCGCTATTTGTGGCTAAAAATTGAACAGTGCAAATGTGTCCATCGGTTTATTGCCCTGTAGTGTGTATTGTCTTAAGTGTTATCTTGTTCTCATTATTATGACGCCAAAAAATGAACGATTGTCTATTAAATTCCAAGTTTTCATTGAATTGTAATGTTAGGAAGCAAATACTGCAGGTCAATTTCTGTCAATTTCTAACTGTTTGGGGAACGTTGGGGAAGAAACAAATATGTAACTTGTCCAACTACAGATGACAACGATATTTAACGTTATTTCGTTGCTCAAACAACAATCAAAATGACAGTCAGGGCTAGCTCTGGGTCAAAATTTGCTTGAGCCAAATATATTTTCGACGCGGAAAAGGGGGTGGGTGCGGGAGGGAGGCAACCCCCTCCCGCGTCGAATTTTCATTGGTAAATGGTGCTCTCTGAGGCACTTTGAACCATTATGCTCTTTGATTATCAGACGAGTAAAATGACTCAGACTATAAACAATTGGTGTTTTCCTACAAAAAAATAAGCACAAATCAATATAAATAAAATAATTTATTTATCATAATATTTTTATGCACTGTAACAAATCAAAGTACATGATATTTACATATGATACAAGCTAATGCAGAGCCACAAGAATTGAGGATCATATGTTAACCAAGGTTTGCCATTTTTCCAAGTATCTAAAAAATTTCTAGCTGTGTCTGATTTCATTTTTTAGGAGTTGAAGTTGAACTGTCTAAATCAAGATTACGTTTTGGTGCCATTTTTGATTTTTTGCATAAATTTATTTTATGCCTTTCTGATTAGCCTCCGTAAAAATTCAGTATATATACCTTTGTACATTTGCTCAAAAATACCTTTCATAATTACCTTTACTGACAATGAAAATTAAAAGAAACGTATCGAAAACGTGTGAAAGAATTTATTCCAGTTGCTACCAATTATTTCCACTTCATCCCATCAGCCGCATTATTTATCCTTTAAAAACTTAAGTGCCGATGATCACTTGATTGAGCCGCTGTTTGTAAAACAATCATCCGTAATTATTGACTATGATCGAGCTAATTGGTTCACGAACAACTTGACACATATTTAATCTGTTTATTGCCACAAACTGACACATGCATATTACCGGATATTACAACACGTGGACTGCGTCTATTGATTTATTACTAGTTTACCGCTATTGATGTCGGAAAACCAGTCAACAGCCTCGATCTGAGCTAAACATTCTATTTTTTGACTCGGGGATTTCCCAAAATGTCGGAAGTCATACTTTTAGCGTGTTTTCGCCAATCTTGATTTTTTTGAGCCAATTTTCGCAATTTGGAGCCATTGGCACCGTTGGCGAACGCCAGCGCGAGCCCTGACAGTTTGATAATGCAAAGTTGGTAAAATGGTTTGTTTAATGAATTAAAATTAAATTTGACATGCTATTTGATATCTAACTGTTGAAAATACGCTTCTTTAAAAAAAAAAAAACTTCCGTAACCGTAGCCTTTTCCAGTGGGTTTGTCTAGGGTTACGGAACTTCCGTAATCCTAGACTCGGAGGCTAGGATTACGGTTCCGTAATCGTAGCCACTGCCAACTAATTTACCTAAAAATCAAAAACGAATTATCTGATTTTTCAACACTTCAACAACATTTGAATTAATACATCCTGAAATATGTTTTTAACTTGAGCAGGTTTACGGTTAGGTGCCGCAGTGCCAGCAATTATCCTCCGTAAAAATCTGCGTTCTTATTGGGTGAAAGTTTGTTTTTTTATTTTCAGAACCCTGTTCCGGCCTGGCCTGTTATTACAACATTGTGACCATCTCTTACGGCATTTAAAATACATTCTGAGACAGAAGACATGGTTTACATTTGAAAGCATACCGGGCACTTAACTCATGTATTACCTAGTTTCCCGCCATATGTATAACGTTTCAATTGTCCAATGAAAAATGATATAGAAATTTACCCCGTAAAACCGGAAACTACTTCAAGTTGATTGAGTTTTTATGCTTCAAGTAAAAAAAGGGTTTATATTACAAGTAAAACAACAGTAACTGTCATTTAATCATTGCATAATCGTTTAAATATTAAAAAGCAGTACCTTATCTTTTTTTACTGTATTGAGATCGATGGTAAATCAGTGAATTCATCAAAGTTTGTCCTCGAGGAGTGTCGTACCTTGTGTTTTTATATACATGCATTATAGGGTTATAAAGAATATCATGTAAAATGTGGCCTGTGCACAGATGTGTTATCTTTTGATCAGTGTAGGTCCAGTTTTTTTCATTTGTTGTCTTGGAAATGGTTGCTATGTTATCTTAGTGATAAAAATCTAGTGGCAACAATCCTTCAGTAATTTGGTCTTTTGCATCTTTTTCGCGTATGAAATATTGCAAACACAAAATTACCAAAGATCTGCAGAGTTATGTCCCCTGGGTAAACAAAAAATAGTATTTTTAAACTGGTGTCGCATGTAACTCCAGACATATAACTTCTACAGCCATGAAACTTTCAGAGAATAGTTTTCAGCATGTGAACTTAACAAACTTGGGTATTTAGAGACAAATTTTTCAGAGATCGGTAGAGTTATGCGCCCTCATTTAAGCAAAAAATATCGTTTTTAGACTTGAGTTGCAGGCAGCTCTTAATGTTTAAATGCTAGAGCCATGAATCTTTCTAAGAATAGCATGTAAACTTATGCATATGGCTATTTCAATGCAAATTTATTGGCGATTAACAGAGTTATGCCCCCTGATAAGCAAAAAATAGAATTTTTAGACTCCTTAATGTTATGGACAATGTTTATACACACCTGTAATTGTACAGGATTTTTATTTATACTATACAGCGGAATGTGGGGGAATCCATGTCCTATGGATATATCTCTTGTTTCCATTTGTTTCAGGGACTGACTGTTTTTCGGACAGTTCTATTTTGGCATAAAATCATGTAGTTTATTTAACTATCCAGGACACCTCGTCTCAAAAAGATTTGTAGAATGCTTTTTTTTGAAGTGAGCTTACCAATATTGGGCTTAAAGGATCCATAGAACACATGGCTGCAAATAGTAAAGTTTTTAATTCGATTTCAGTGGCAAGTGCGCAGAAGAAAACATATTCTGCACCAGTACGAGTAAGTGACACTGATATTGTTGAAAGTGAGTTGCTGGAAGCATTACGATCAGATGGCATCAGTGGCTGGGAAGTTAGAAGTATTGTCAATACCTTACAGGTATGTTAAATTATTACACAAAATTTGAATACATGATAGTATATATAAACTACAAATGGCACTCATAATTTGCCAGATACCCATGGATGTAGTGAAAGTTATGTTACACAAGATACATGCATATTCATATTCTTCTGTAAATCAGATGAGTAGGTTCTTCTGTATTGATTCAGTCATGGTTGTAAGCAGATATTAAACCTAGAATTTAGCACCATTTGTTCAAGATACTCTCAAGGTGTACTAAGAGCACCTGTTTATTGGAATATACTGATATTTTGCCAATTTTATGGTGGAACGTTCTGTTTGAACTATTTGTACTTTTTTAAACTGAGCAGAATATTGTTTTTGCTTCAGGTTTTTGACGAGATTCCAAGTGCAGAAGTTTTAGAGGCATTGATGGGTGCCTGCAGGAAGATAAATGACTATGCTTTAGCCGTTCGCGTTTTAGAAGCACTTAAGGTGAGAATGTAACGCTTCATAATGTCATGGTAACCAATTTAACAGATTTATCGAAGTTAACTTATGACAATGGAATTGCTTTAATGGCTTGCATATTTGATATTTGAACATAAAAAGCAGTTCAGTCAGTCAGTTTTGTCCTAAGAGAGCAAGTTTCATTTGTGTTCTTGTATAGGGTTTGTTTTTCAAATCGTTCTTAGATAAGTAGCTATTAAACTTATACATGCCTCAAATTTATATCTTGAGGAAAATAAAAGCATTGTTGCACCTTTTTATGTCTTTACAGAATTGTTTATTGTACCAACAAGTAAACATTGATTTCAGGCAAAGTGTGGTACAAAGACAGAGATCTATACCTCTCTGATAGGCTCTATTCGACCAACTTTAGACAAATTAGGAATTCTAACACCAGAGCAGATGGGCTATGATAAACCAGAGCTTTATCTCAAGGATTCTTTTGATATACACAAATAAGATACGGGTAAGTGAAAACATGGGTGTCATATATGCTAAACATCCTGTGTGAGTAATCTCCCTTACTGTTACTCTTTATGTCAATTAGTAAAGTTAAAGACCATCTCAGATAGATATATTTTGAAGGTTATAAATTGTGTTTGATCTCGAGACCACCAGGTTTAGACTTTGATGTTGTATCAAACTATATGTAATTATGACACCATGTGATTGTCTTGCATTAAAGGGGCTGTGCTCCAGATGACAAAAAAAGAAAGTTTTCTTGTATTATAAATTTCTTGTAATATTTATGACTAATGCTTAAAAAATAACTTACTGACAAAAAGTAAGTCAAATAATTACATTATAAATTGATTTTTTTTCCTTTCAAAGTGCTATACCGTAACGCGACGGTATAACTATATCGTATAAGATTTAAAGTAAATATCTGTAATATCACATGCGGCAATGGTGATGACAGTAAAAGCGTTGGAAATATTTTGTTAACATGAGGGGTCCAGAGTTCAAATCAGGCTGGAGCGAAAATATTTGTTTTATTCTATTTTTACTTTTAAAATCAGTTTTGAAGTAAAATATTATGTTGTTATAATCTCACGGCATCTAAATATATAATTTATGAAAAAAATTTTTTTATGTCAAATCTGGAGTACAGCCACTTTAAAGCATGTGTATTGCTGTATGTTGATTTCTGTACTTTCTGAAGTCTATAATGAAGTCAAAACATGTGTACAGAATTGGAACTCATTATCAAGCAATTTAATGCAGTAAATGACAGATTTTATTCTGCCTTTAGTTGTCAGTTATGATAAGATACTTGTAGTTCTGTTGAAAGGTATGATTTTTGTTGCCTATATCGTATAAGATTTAAAGTAAATATCTGTAATATCACATGCGGCAATGGTGATGACAGTAAAAGCGTTGGAAATATTTTGTTAACATGAGGGGTCCAGAGTTCAAATCAGGCTGGAGCGAAAATATTTGTTTTATTCTATTTTTACTTTTAAAATCAGTTTTGAAGTAAAATATTATGTTGTTATAATCTCACGGCATCTAAATATATAATTTATGAAAAAAAAAAATTTTATGTCAAATCTGGAGTACAGCCACTTTAAAGCATGTGTATTGCTGTATGTTGATTTCTGTACTTTCTGAAGTCTATAATGAAGTCAAAACATGTGTACAGAATTGGAACTCAGTTATCAAGCAATTTAATGCAGTAAATGACAGATTTTATTCTGCCTTTAGTTGTCAGTTATGATAAGATACTTGTAGTTCTGTTGAAAGGTATGATTTTTGTTGCCCAGCAGTCTGTCCTTATAAGTTACTGTTGTTTTCTCTATTCATCTGTAAGCAGACTCTCATTAAGATGAATTACATAGTTGATGCAGTACTTATTGAAAGAAGATTGTGGATGGTCTTTGAGTGATAACGGATTCTAAAGAAGCTCTTCCTTAGTACACACAATTTTATTGTCTTGCATTGTTGTTAAAAGTATTCATTCTTTTACAAAATAGTTTGAATTTCTACATGAAGGGGTTTTCCCTATTCATTTCTTTGTATGAAGTAAACTGAAAGAAGTCTTTTTTTCATTTCAGATTTTGCAGAAAAACAGTACAGATGATGAACCAAAAACACACTTTAGTATGAACTGAAGAACTTAATGTTTGATAGAGTTGTTGTGCAACAAACATGAACTGTTAGAAATTTTTATTTAGAAGTGATTCTTCATGTGTCCTATAATAAATTGATAATTATGAATATTACTGGTTGTGTTTTAGCTACACTAAAAAAATGCAATTAAATTGCTTATAGCAACATCAAAAAAAATTTTATTGAAGAAAATAAACAGCAGAAGGGTTTACAAGATATGTACCAGCATTTTCACTTCGTAAGGTAATTTGTGGCTCCATCACTTGTTTTTCTATGTAGAGTTTACTATAATACTCACACAAGTGTGGCCATCTCATTCAAAGCTATGAATGAAGTGTCATTACCATTTCTTTATAATTCATTTCCCATGGCAACACTTGGAGAGGTCAGATTTCTATCTGAACTAAGCTCGTTTGTTTTTGGGGTTTAACGCCAATTTCAACATAAGTTATATCTCGGCGGTCAGTCCACCTAACCTGTTTTCCTGGATAACTAACCAGTAATTGCCAATTTCCTCGCAAGTGACTGACTACTGTTCCCACATGATCTTCTCTGAATCAGCGGTGAGAGACAAATGAACATAAGACACAATGAGAACAATTGTCACAGAGAAACTTTGCCCTGCCCAGGGGTCGAACCAACGACCGATGGATTACTAATCCAGTGCTCTACCTATTGAGCTAAGCGGGCGGGCGAACTAAGCTTGGATAGAATACTGCTATTAACTGTAATTATACTATGAAACAGTAGCGGCAACTGTTATGCTATCAGATACCTATCATATGAAACAAAAATTTAATTGAAATAACCCTCCGCTGCATTCTGATACGTGATATAATAAGGTCAGCTTACTTTTTTCCAAGACATGTTTTCTTTCAGGTAATACCATTCTTGTGTATAAAAATGCTAAATCTTTTGGTAATTTTTTGAATGTGTTGGACCACAAGCTTTGTCCAGTTTGGAGCCTAGACCTCATCTGTATGTCAACTTGCAATGTCAATGTTAAAATATTATATTTTCCAATACTAGATTAATGTTCTTCAGAAATAATGTTCTGGAAACTGTTTTCAAAGTGCAGGACTCTGGGACCTTTGACCAGTGAGGGAAATTGTTTATCCATTTATCATGCCCAGCAACTGTTTTAAGTTAGAGGTATCTGGACTTCTCTGCAATAACTAACTTGAAACTGATTTTGAAGTGCTAGCTCTTGCAGTTAACCTTTGATCCAGTGAGTCCAAAATTAAGAGGGGTCTTTCACTAATGCTGAACATAAATGTGTCTTAATCAATAAAAGGCTTATTCTCAAGTTTATCATTGGGAACCATTTTTTTCTACGATCATATTGACCAACATAAGTAAAGATATATGCCCTCAACTCTCTGAAGGAAGACATAAAGATACAACAATATAGAGAAGTAATGTTTTATGTAAATGAACCATTCAAGGGAAATGTTACCTTGTTGCTTAACGGCAATCAAGAGAAGGGAATACAGAAGCTCACAAGGAAAAAAACAGAAGTTTTTACTTTCAGTTTATTGTTAGCATAGCCACTGATGAATAAAGAACACATACAGTTTTGGTCACTCCTGTTCAACAGTTTCGACCATGTGTTTCCTGAAAAATAATTCCACAGCTGCACAGAGTACCTCATCTTGTAATAATTTAGGAAATCCATTTTCAATCACTTTTTGCTGCATGTGCATGTTTTAATAGTCACAGGTTAAGGCAGTCTGTTTCAAGGATGAGAACAGATCGTACATGCTGTCTTGTGATTGTCCATACTGATGTTTGAGCTGCATAAAGTTTTCTCCTAGATCGTATGATTCCAACTGAAGACGTTTTTCTACAGCCTCAGATGTCACTTCCTGTGAAAAAGACATGCTTCAAAGGTTACTGTTATAATTTCATGAAAACACAATGGCTTAAGTGTGTGTTTGTTTGTTTGTTTGTTTTTTGTACTGGAAACTCTCAAATCTGTAATAATATTCGAAACAATTTTCAAAAAACTAAGACTATCATTTGAGAATTTGACATACTTCCATATTTTTCTGAAAATCTGCCGATTTATTGCTCGCAAATACATGTATACAACTACATCTAAGCAAACTGGTATTTTAAAGCTGTACAGTAGCTGCACAATCCTTGCATAAAACAGGGACACAGTCTACCAGTACTAAAGAACAATCTACAGCAGTATGTACCTGTATGATGGAAGCTTTCTGTTGCTTAGCAACATCTTCCATGTCAGTTAGAGGCTTTTTATGGGGTTTGTTTGACAGAAGTTCCAGTCTTAGAGATGAAGCATGGGCCCAGGAATCCTGTAAACTCAGTTTGACCTAAAACAAAAATAGCAACAATGTAATTACAGCAAAAAAGCAAGGACATGCACGACCACATTAAACACATGCTCTAACGTGATTAAAAGACTACCATTCAGGTAAATTATTAATCTAAATATTACAGTAAAAAAAGGTGTGATGTCATTTTCAAATAAGAAGCAAGTCCTGTTTACATGTATTAACAATATGAATTTCAACTTGAAGTTTGCCTTGTCTTAAAGCAAACAGGTCATTTAAAATCTGTTTTAAAACAACATACATGTCAAATAGCTAATAATTACTGTTATATGATCAAGCAAACTGTATTTTTGCTGTCCAAGGACACTGTTCACCATGAAGTAAGTATCATGTTTTGTGACGTCACCACTTGTCCATTCCACTTCATCTGTATCTGTCACATACAGTACCTGACCCTCCCTGCTTTTCAAGTACACTGGACCTTTTATACCATACCTATACAAAAACATGATCCAAATATCAGCACCCATAAGAAAGTATCTGTATGTATGGGCAGTATAAAACAGACACAGTTTAAAAGTGTTGATAATCACCAAGTCCAAACTGAAAAGTTTAGAATGTTTGATACTCAAATTTACTGAGTCAGAAAATAACTTTAAAATTGCCTGAAACACAAGTTTGAATAGTCAGGGGAAGGAATGATACAAAGATCACTCAAAAATCAATTCTTAATTCTTTGTTTACGAAATAATATTTCTTTCAACAGAATTCCTATCCTCACATTTCTGGATATCAATACTGCAAAATTCTGCTGTTAATAACATGTTAACATTTTTAAAATCATAAAAAAAATCAATTTTGTAGAATCAAATTTTGACAAAAACAGGTATGCTGTATAAAGACAGATTCATTCTTAAGACCTCTTTTTCACTGGTCTAAATAGCAAAACTTTACTGTATTTCACTTTCTCTTTTATCTCTTTTTCTGTCATTTCAGCTTTAACTATAATAACAATAGTTGATTTCACTACATGCCTTGGTACAAAGACAAAAACACCATTAGCCCTAAGTTGAAAGATGACAGCATCCACAACACAGTTCTCATCCTCAGTTCCACGGCCTCGGAAATACAAACATTGGAACAGTTCCTGAGATTCCCTCTGTGCATACTGAGCTGACTGGAAAAGAATAAAACTGAAGTTTGAAGATACACAAACCAATCTGTATATAACAGTACCTGAAAAAACAGGGCTGCCCACACATGTCAATACTGAACTTTGGGTATAAGTGGCACTGAGTTTTTGCAAAATGATCCTGACTTCTACAACATCTAGGCTAACATCATGGGTCACTCTTGGAAAAATGTTTATCCGTCTTAATGATGGGACACAGTGCCCTGAATCATATGTATTAATACATAAATTCTAGTTAAATGATTGAGCAAATTACACCAATACCTCCTTGCCCACAGCTGTTATATCCTTATTCCAAGTATAACTGTTTTCCCTCGCGTAAAATGTTTCAAAATAAGCGTTCTCGAAATTATCAAACCTCCATTTATCATAATGATGAAATCAAATAAGCACACATGTAATCTGTGTTACAACAGTAACACTTACTCGATGTTTTTTGTTTATATGTTGACTAAGTTCCTCTAGCTGTGTACATGTTGGTAGGCTGCTTGTTTTCTCTTTCTTGACTGCTTCTAGTAACTGTCTGTGAACCTGCACATATACTCATATATAGGCACTTTTATATGATTATGATCAAAATATACAAACAGCTGATACTAGTATCAGAAATCTAGACACCAAGCACAGTATTATACCACTTTAGACAACATGTAACAGAAAATCCCACAAAAAAAATTCACTAGATCAGCTTTATAAAGAAGACTAATAACAATGAATGTAGTTATTTGAATTCAGCAACGTTACACAAAATGAAAATTATAGTTCATCTAATTTGGAAACATGGCTTTGAAGATGACGGAAGGAGCACTTGTAGAGGGTAAGAGTGCAGGACTCCTGTTCTGGAAGCTGGCTCAAATCCCATCACAAGTGCAATTCTCTGTGAGTTTCCACATTCCACACTCTCTGTGTGAGTACTGGTTTGAATCCAGAAAGCAGTCACTACGTGGGAGTAGTATTAAGCGGCAAGAACTTGTTTCCCAGCTGATGTTTAATGAATAAGTTTAAACTAAACTAACAAATGACTGATCTAAGGTATAACTTACAATAACATCTGCATATCTTCTGATAGGTGATGTGAAATGTGTGTACACATCTAGAGCCAAGCCGTAATGGAAGAACTGGTCACGTGCTAGACACCCTGTACAGAAATATGCTGCATTTGACATGGCTTGTGTAGCTAGAGATCGCAACAGCTGAAAGAAAAATACCATTGCAGGAATTAAGAGCAGGTCTTACAGTGTTTTAATCTTCAAAAAATCAGAACATTGTGAGTAAATGGAGGTCCCTGTAAACCTTAAATGTGCATCTATTTTTCAACACAAAACATAACTATTACTTTCCTAAATGCTAATAAACTGTGGTTTTAAGCCTATTTGTCCAGAACATATAAGAGAAAAGATGATTCAATTTCTCATTCATTTTTATGTTCAAAATGCTATACTGCAGAATTTATTGCTTTTTTTTTACCTCCAATGAACTTCAAATCTTTTAAAAGAACTAGATAAAAACATCAGAATCACCACAAAATGAGCATTGGTAAACTTTAAGTCAGCATCTCTTTTACATAAAGCTTTGATAACAAGCACTACATTCAAATGTGTGTCCTGCGGGGGGGGGGGGCATTGACCTTGGACCCCGTAACCTCTAACTGGGTCTGGTGGCTAGAGCTCATCACCTGTGAAGTTAGGACACTGTAGGTGGAAGGACTTCCATGTTAGGGTCAAGGTTAAAGTTTTGTGACAGGCAGACAGACAGACCAAAACCAATATGCCCCCTCTGGGGGCATTAAAATATTATAGCTACCTTGTTGACCACAGGGTCCTTTTCATCCACACATTTATCTAAAGATTCTGCCAGTAGTTTATTGGATGCCGTGACTATCTCAAATCCTCGTGATGACGCACAGTTCTTTAAGTTTCCAAACTGTTCATCTTTTGGTAATGGATGATGTCGCAACTGTAAATATTGTTAAGTAAGGTTTATTGAACAGAAGATACTGGCTCTATTCATTCAGAGTGGCAAGAAAGTTCTTTTACTTAAAAATATATGAACAGTATTACTAAAATATCATGGCAAATAATGATTAAACTTTCATATCCCAATACATGTAAACCTTTCCATCTTAAAGAATGAATACACAAGAGTACCACTGCTTTATAAAACCACAGACACTTTTCCTGGGATTGCTATAATTACTACATATATTTGGGCATTGTTTAAGAAAGATTTCAACAGAGAAATCTCTGTTAAACTTACTAATTATAACCTGACGGAGACAATGTAAGGGTAATTATAGAATTACTTACCAGTGCCTGGTTCGGAAAAGTTTCAGCAATCTTCTTGGCCACCCAGTGATTGGCAAATATCATACACTCTGCTATAGTGTCATGGATCTCTAAATGCTGAAATACACAACAAGTATCATGAGACTGCACAAATTATATTTTGTAATACACAGAAAAAATGGGTTTGAGGTTTCATGGTAATAAGTAAAACTCCCAAGCTATCCAAGGTCTCAAGCTCTGCGAGTACTGCCACACTGTATATTCTAAATATAGAATGAATATCCTCAAGGCACTGATACTTTGTTAATTGCAGGTTAAATTCATCTGAATGTACAGAAACCTTTGCTGGGACCACACTATGTCCCTGAGCAATCCAGGGTTCGTTATTGATGCTAAAGCCATCAATGTTTTACTGTAGTACATAAACAAATTTGGCATGCTAAATGAAGGAAGTTTTGATAAAAATTATTGTTACAAATTTCTATAAGTAAACATTGATTTTCTGGGAAAAGGTGAACCCCTGAAAATGAAGACAGATAGGACCTTTTGTTGCATTATTGTTACATGAACTCCAAAAGGTTACTGCCTACATCAACAGGGCTTTTCTTTAGTTCTGAAGAAAAGAATACTAAGGAAATGCTACAAATTTGTAGAAAATCATCCCCTACCTCTTTGGGGTTGAGGTTTTCAATGCTTTTTGTTTCACTGAGCTGGACTTGAACTTCAACACTCTCTAGCTCTAGAGCCCCTCCTTTCACACGCCTTGCTTTCAACCCCCGTGCTACAGCCATCAGCTCATCAATAGCGTCTCGTAGTTCTTGTAACCTTTGTACAGGAAAACAAATTATATTTTCAAACATGGGGAATGTTATTTTTATCTGGTTCATTTTTTAAAACTTTATTAAACTACATTAAACCACATGCATTTTTTAGAATCTGGCTCAAATATTCCTTATACTGTAATCTTTTCAATTTTTTAAATAAACTTTCTCAAGTTAAAGTGGAAATTCTTTCTACATAGATCACGTTTCATCAGAAACGTCTTGTTTTTCAATGACACACCATTTGAATCCATGATGAACAAGTTCATAATTATTAGACAACTAAATCGGGCATGATTTTTATCATAATTATAAAACCACCATCCAACCTTCATCATCATCATTATCATCACCCTCATCAGTTTACATGATCTGCTGCTACAAAGTTCTTTAAAAGAAAGAGAAGAGATGGCTTACCTGACTTCAAGTTCCTCTCCCCACAGGTTATGTAACTCTGGTATATTCCTAACTATTTCAGCATCTATAATACCTTCATGTATAGCCTGAGCTAGCTGTAAAAATAAAATGAAAAATAATTCAGTTACAGTTCATTCAGTTCGCTGCAGAAACTGGCTCGTTATGATGGGTTCAAGTCATTATTTAGCAAAGATGATCACTTTATTCATAAAACAGGAATATACCAGATGTATATGTCAAGTTAGCCAACCTGAGGGCAACTGCAGTAGTATCAGGATGCTCTACCAAGTAATATTGACATGCAGCTGCTCAGAGGTAAAATTAACTTACCCAAACATCAAAGGCATGAATGAATACATCTTTACTTTTTCCTTGATATTTCTTTTCAAATTAAGATTTCCCGGTTGCACTCTTTTTACAGAAGCACACAGATATACTATACACCCTATAATAAATGGTGATTCATTACATAATACATAAGGAGGTTTAACTCAGCTTAAAATAATGGATAACCTAATATGCAAGCAGAAGTATTCTTAATGCTTGGCCAGTATGTTGTCTCATTTTTCTTGAAACTGTTTTTATGAAAACAAACAAAATTAGCCTCTCTCTCCCTGATTATCTTAATTCTTTAAAGTTCACTATTAAACGTATAAATAAACAAACAACAGCACTTTGTTCCTGGTAGTAATTTATTCTATAAAATAATCAAATAAACAACTTTTTATCGCATGACAAATGTTGTTTGTAATGCAATATAACCATTCCATATCTATTTATATTACACATGCTTAATATAAGGGCTATCAAAACATTATGCATTTACTTGTTGCTTCAAACTAATTGCTTTCATTTATTGTCATTTTTTAAAATTTTTTTAAGAAATAATAAATATGTTCCTATTTTTTATGAGTGAATAAAATATAGGCAGGAGTTCGGATGCGTAGGAATTAAATCATGAGTGCGTAGTTCGGATGCATAGGAATTAAATCACGAGTGCGTAGTTGATTTAATTCCTATGCATCCGAACTCCTGCCTATATTTTATTCACTCATAAAAAATAGGAACAAAATTATTTTTTCGATTCTAACCACGAAAATATCTAGAACTATTTTTGCAAGCATTTATGTAAAGTGCGCAATTCGTCAGTAGGCCGGGTAAGCTGTTACATTTTACACCCTAGTGTAGAGAGGAGTACATACCTGAATTTATCGATTCTGATATTAATTCATGAAATCTGCAATTAATTTAAACAAAAGACAAACGTAGATAATTTTTTTAAAACAACACAAAAAATTTTCATGAATAACAATAACAGTAAACTTTATTGTCAGTTTCTGCAGTGTTAGTATGTTTGCAGACGAACCGGAAGTTTGTCTACTACTACAACATTTACTACGATCGTTTCGTTTTGTTTATGTCATGTGATATGATTTCATTCATAAACCGGAAATTGGAACTATTTCCATAGCGTTTGCATCGCAACACTCTCCCACGGTGAAAAAATAAGTTTGTACTTATTAAGTACGAGTGCCTAATATTTGTTTACCTGAAAAGGGATTTATTTTTTGTACTGTCACATTTAAGAAATGAAATTATACTAAGTTTACGGCAAAAAGAGAAAATACAATCAAACTATGTGTAGTGTGGAGTAGGTGGGTGCACAATGTAACAGCCATATTTTATCGTAGAATAAAAAACAACTGGTTTTCTTATATGTTTATGTAGTAAATATTTCAGATCGTGTTAGAATAAAATATAAACTTTTATTCAACTTGTCCAGAATTTTTTTTTTCTTTATTAAGCTCACCCTTAGCTCGCCAGAGTCTGTCTTATTAACATTTTCCTGAACTCACTGAATAAAAGTTTATATGAAATGAAAACTCATGTCAGTTCCTACATGTCTCTTTCATTTATGTTGTAGTGTGGATGTCCAATCAGTGGAAGGAAACAGCACATGCCAATGAAAAGTCTTGTAAGTAAGAAAACAGCAGGTACCTCATAAAACAGCTTGTACTGTGACCGTATCACAGTTCTTCCATACCAGATATCTACAACTTCATACGTAGGACTGAGTTCCCATATTACACTGACCGCATATCTGAAATATACAATGAAAATGCCATCTGATATTCAGTAATACTGCTATCTTTTAACTTTACAAACAGAAAAATTATATCCACAGGATTACTTCAGTGAAAACCTTTACCAAAAAAAAAATCAACAAAATGCAGTAACTCTGTAAACAGTCACAGCAGAGTTATAATTCCTGCTTCATGTGCTTTTCCCTTATGCCATTTATTTATTTAACTTCAAATTTCCAGCAAGAAACCTATAAAAATTTTATTTGAAAGTTAATGAAGAGGAATAACTCTCCAAATAGGCAAGGAGGAGTTATGGTTCTTTTACCCTGCACTTCTCCTTTATGAGATGTAATCATCTTTCAAATATCAAGTCAATATATCAGAGGCTTACAGAGTAAAGATCCAGATAGAATTTTAAGCAGAAATTTTACCATTGAGCAATATTCTGTGGATAACCATGGGAGAGTTATGGTTCTTTAAATTTGCACTTCTCAACTATGCAATCTAACTGACGTCAGAGATTTAAATCAATTCAATGCTGGGTTACCAAGTTCCAGACAAAAGATCCAGATGGACAGAGACCATAACTATGACATGATAAGTAAAAGTTGTTACTGTACCTGTCAACACCACTAACAAGAGAGCACAAGTTAGCACTGAGTATTCCTGGTAACATATCATAGCGTCTATCAGCCAGGTAGACAGTTGTTGAGCGACTCTGAGCTTCTATATCAGTGAGAGAGGAAGGCGGTACAAAGTAAGTAACATCTGCTATATGTACACCAAGCTCTAAGTTACCATTGGGCAGCCTCCTGTAAGAGAACAATCTTTTAGTCAGCCACAACAACCTCACTAAACAGAAAACTATGTAGCAAATAAGTCTGATGTTCTGCATTGTGAGATATACTATTAGACTGCATGAGTTTCAGAAATGATAATCATCAATAACTAAATTCTACTTGAAAAATTATCATAGCTAACTTCATGGGTTCAGCAGAAAGCTTCAACAAGTGACAGTGAAATAAATGAATGTAACACTAGAATGTTTATATTCCTGCATGGAGCTGTTATTTTAAGTTCATGTGGACAGTTAAAAATCTCAAAAGAATGCAGCACTGATGTCCATGTGTTTTGGTTACTGATTTTGCAGTCAACAACAGACTACTGTATTTTATGCTAACCAATGAAATACTTAGTTCTATCAATGAGATAAATTCCATCTTCCTGAAAATATTTAATTGTAGCACAACTCCTCAGTGAGATATACTCCATATCCACAGAAAACAAACTAATATCCTCTATGTATTTGAAAATTAACTTACATTTCAAACTGTAACATTCAGTTGTGGAAAATGAGAACTATGATAATCTTCCTAGCATTGCTATACATACCACAATAAAATAGAAAATTTTCTGAAGTCTTCAAAAACAATCTGTAGAAACAAAGACTCTTACAAATACAACATACTTGACAGACAAAGTGTCATCAACATCCTCGCAACCTTTAGGGTCAATACTGAAGATAAGGTGAGATTCTCTCAGATCTCTTCGTTGCTTTATCTCTTCCTCAGACATCTTCCATGGGTGCTGTGATGTGTCCTGTGGCAACTCAGTTAACTTCAATACAAGAATTTTCATACTTTACTTGAGACAGATATCTCATCTTACTGATATTAATGTGTTTACATAATAATGATAAGTACAAAAAAGCTTAAAGCCTCAGTTTTACTTACAAAGATAAACTATACTAGAATAACAGACTTTATGTATGTGTTACAACTTTGCTTTTAACAAATATTTTCTTTTTTTTCAAACAGCTAAATACAACCCCATATCTACAAATCTGTAAAATACAACAACAGTTTCTTTAACTTGATAATACATCAACTAAATTCAAATTAGCTATGGTCATGTGACCTTGGCAGATCTTAATTAATTACATTAAGTACTGAATGACTGTTATACACTTTGATGCTTGTAAGAAGAAAAGTTGTAACACGTATGTATATCCTGCTGTTTTAGTATATTTTATCTTTGCAAATATTCAGGCTTCCAGTGGAATTCGAACCCGCACCGACTGGCACCGACTGGCACCGACCGCTTAGTAAAGCAAAGTAAGAATGCATTAGACCACTCGGCCAAGTAAACGTGGATCTTTAGATATAGTAAAAGAAGTTAAAACGAAGGTACTACTGAATCCTGATAAAAACATAATACAAGATTTCAAAAAAGTATGGTTTCACCTGAAAGTAAAACATTATTTGTTTAAATATAAGCATTTACATAGAAACATTGGAACACGTGTGTAACATTTTTTAAACTGAAAAAGACTGATATACGTGTATTTGGAAACTTACCTGAGCTTCTGAGAAAGGAGGTACACGGAGATCATTCTCCACTAATATAGCAGCCACCTCTGCCTCAAGGTCACCTATCTTACCAAGACTTCTCACAAAGTGACCATTAGGGTAGGAAGAGTCAGGTTCCCAACTGTCAATCCGTACTATGATTCTTGAAAAAAATAGTAAGGTTTTATCAGAAATGTATGACCCACAGAAATGTTTAAATATTATACCAAATGCTTGTTACCGTTAACATAAAGCAAGGAAATTTGGTATCATGTGTCTAAATCTATCATAGAATATTAAATTTTTTGTGAAATTATAGCAAAATTAGTACATCACAGACAATGTTACAAAATAGCCTAAGGCAAAAAAAAAGAAGTCTAAGTACACTGCTCCAAAAATAAAGACAATACTGCTTCTGAGTAAAAAAAGCAAACAGGTCGACTTAATAGATACAGATACTTCAAAACTGCCCAGAAATATATGTGTATTGTTTAATTGTCAATAGTTATAGCAGGTGTCTTTACAGATTCATCAACCATTCATCATATCATCTGGAGTCTAAAATGGAGGTGAAAAATCAAACTGTGTGCCTACCCACCTATGATCTCTTAAAGCATCCACCTGGCGAGTGCTTATTCTAATCTTTGGAATCCTGTAGTCCCAGGGTATCACTAACAACTTTCCTGCTTTCTTATCTCCCCTGCCAGTCTCCTGTAACAGATGCAAATTTAATCTGATACTGTTAAAAACTTAAAATACAAGACCTGAGATCTCACTCACCTAATTCAAATGATAACTATGTTAACTTCATCTTGTTTTCATTCGTAACATTCATTTCACCAGACATGTCAGCAGACAGCCCGTCCAACTTTTCTCAGAGCTGTATAGAAAATTATAGGCTAAGTCAAACAAGAGGCCCAAATGGGCTTATACTGCTCATCTGAGTAAAAAGGTTTCACCAATTATGTTGATGTGAAGAAATTACACCAAAACATGAAATTAATATCTCTTACTAAAAAGGGCCAGAATACTGTCAAAATACAGAATTATAAAACCTTGTCAGCAAACTAAAATATCGACCCCAAAAGATGTGAGAAATGATAGTACTTGAGCAGTTTCTCAGCCATGATGCAGGATAGTATAATAAGTCAAAAAGGGGCATAACAATGCAAAAATGTATTATAGAGTTACCTGTCCTTTTGGAATAATTTCAATTTTGATGGGGATCAAGTATTCCAAGACTGAAGAGATTATTTTGACACTGTTTGAAAAAGAGACCTTAACAGAAAGATTAACCAAGAAATTCAAAGTCAAAAAAGGGGCATAACAGTGCAAAAAATGTATAAAAAGGATTACTTGCCCTTTTGAAATGCATTTCAATTTTGATGGTGATTCAAGTTTAGAGTGAATATCTTTGATAGTTTTTGAAAAATGGATCTTAACAAAAAAGCTAACTAAAAATTTCTAAGTCATAAATGGAGCATGACTTTGCAAAAAAAAATATCTGCCCTTTAGAAATCGTGTCACGTTGTGATAGTGAACAAGTATACCAAATTTGAAGTGAATAGCTATGACAGTTTCTGAGAAATGGACCTTAACAAAAAGGGTAACCAATGCCGATGCCAAAAAGTGGAGCTAAAAACAGTGTTTACCTTATTTTAAATGTCACCACTCATACCATCTACATGAAAACTATGTTTACCTCATCTTGTGAGAAGCAGGCCACATACTCCCTCCAGTTTCTCTGAAGTACACCAACAACTTTCCCTGTTGGCATTACATCTTTGCTGTCAGGCTTTGTAACAGCTTTGTCCCCATCCCCTCTCTCCTCTGTATAATAGATTCCAGATATTAACCTACCTTTCGAAAGCATACATATAAGCTTTACATTTTTCACTCAAAACTGCATAGTTATGGGTATATAAGTTCATGGGTAAATTTGCCACATGTGTATATGCTGGTTACCTTATATGTAATGAATGAAAATATTATTCTTGCTTACTGGATTGAATTAATTTGTGTTTTTACCCCTGAAAAATATTCTAGTTTAATATTCACCATATAAGATGTCACAGTCAGATCAGTGTAGAGTATACCCATGTGTCACAAATACTAATAATGTTTACTGGTAAATTAGAACAAAATTCTAGGATCAAAGATGGAAGGCAAGAAAAAGTACATGTATTTTTAATGTGGGGAACTTTAATTTCTGTAAACCAACAATTAGACTTTAAAGAATGTTCATACTCATAACCTTTATTACTCTATGCAACTGGTTATTTTCATTTTTTTTTCAATGTGTTGAACTATAATTTCTCTAAGAGACAAGCTGACTTTCAAGTTTGTTCAAGCTTGGAAACCATGACTTCTCCAAGTAATAAGTAATCTTCAAGATTTGCTCAGATTATTCATACACACATACACAGGAACGCATTACCTGTAACTGGATCAGAAATTGTATTAGATCGACTCTGCCACTGGGATTTAGGCAACATCTCCAGGACAACCATGTCACCATGTATGGCACGATTCCTAGCTACAATTCCACAAATCAATATATCTGAGCTGCTCTCTTCAGTCAAATCTACTCTGTAATACCCAATGAAGAACTGCTTAAAATATCAACATAATATTTCACACGATATTTTAGAGATTTGGGCTTTATGGGTTTAGACAAGAAGATCTTAAAGAACTCTCAATATATTTCTATGTAAAACATAGGATCATTCAGGTGGTGCCAATACAGATCCTCAAAAAGTCATTAGAACAAGAAATCGGTAGAACCGACGGATGCTCCCCGAATAAATGCCAATTCCAAAAGGGCTATTGTTTAATATGTATTTTTTTAAAGTATGAAAAATAACAAAGGGCAATAAACACTAAATTATGCAAAATAGAGTTACGGTTCTTACATGCTGCACTTCTCCTCACAGAGATCTATCTGCCAATAAAGTTTCATGTTAATATCTCTTATACTTTGTGAGATATGCCCCGGACAAAAAATAAGTATGAAAAATTCTAAAGGCCAATAACTCAAAAAATAATAAAGCAAGAGTCATGGTTCTTGTGCACTGCACTGCTCCTTAATGACATCTAACTACCTATGAAGTTTGGTCTTGATATCTCTTATAGTTTTTGTGTTATGCTCCGAACAAAATTATGACGGACGAACGAACGGACAGACGGACAGACAGACAAAGCAGCAACTATATGCTAGTCCTTTGGGGAGCATAATTATCTCCAAGGGTTTTCAGGTTATGCTCCGAACAAGATTTTTCTAAAAAGGGAGATAATTCAAAAACGGGGCAAATAGTTATGGTTCTTTGGCACTGCACTCCGCCTCAATGCCCTCTACCACTGTGTGCAGTTTAAACAAATTATATCCAGGGGTTTTCAAGTTATGCTCCGGACAAAATTATGACGGACGGACGGACGTACAAAAAGACAAATTATGTCCAAGGGTTTTCAGGATATGTTCCGGACAAGATTTTTTTTTAAAGGGGAGATAATTAAAAAACGGGGCAAAATAGAGTTATGGTTCTTTGGCACTGCACTCCGCCTCAATGCCCTCTACCACTGTGTGCAGTTTAAACAAATTATGTCCAAAAGTTTTCAGGATATGTTCCGGACAAGATTTTTCTAAAAGTGGAGATAATTCAAAAACAGGGCAAAACAGAGTTATGGTTCTTTGGCACTGCACTCCGTCTCGATGCCCTCTACCACTGTGTGAAGCTTAAACAAATTATGTCCAAAGGTTTTCAGGATATGCTCTGGACAAGATTTTTCTAAAAGGGGAGATAATTCAAAAACAGGGCAAAACAGAGTTATGGTTCTTTGGCACTGCACTCCGCGTCAATGCCCTCTACCACTGTGTGCAGTTTAAACAAATTATATCCAGGTGTTTTCAAGTTATGCTCCGGACAAAATTATGACGGACGGACAGACAGACAAAAAGACAACTATATGCTTGCCCTTCGGGGAGCATAAAAAGCTAAATACCAAATTTCAGAGAGAGGCCTTGCTGTTTTAGACAAAAATATATTCTAAGTTTTTCCTACTGTTGCCATAGCAAGTTTCATTAGTTTTCATCCAGTAATACAGGAAGAGATTTGAAACAAATAATTGAAAGACCATGAAAGACAATGGACAATGGCCAATCACAGAAACTCATCATGAGCAAAGACCTAAAAATATTTCCAGCAAGGGTTTTAGGACAAAGCTGAGGATGACCAGAAAAATACTTATCATATCACATTGATCTGAGATATTTACTTTGAAACACTACACTTTTTAAACAGATCCAATACTCGTAATATGTTCTTATTATTCAAAAGGTGGCAACATACTTTGTTCTCCTTATAAATGCCTCCTGCCCAGCATTGTTCTTGTTCACTTGTAGAAACCCCTGCAGGTACTTGCCTGACTTGATACCTTTCGACAAAACCTCTACTGGCAGGTATCCAGTATATTCCGTATCTGCAATTTATCAAGGCATAAAAAGCATTTTTTTGTTTTGTTTTTTTGTTTTCTTAAGTCAGCCTGTTGAAATGCATGTTAGCATTGAAGCACAAGTTACCCAGCCTGGCTCAAGAGTTTGTAGTAGTAACTAACATTTTGATAGTGATACAGGCCCATATGATTACACTTAGACAATATGGCTGTCTTGACCACAAAAAAAGCACATCATCTTGAAAAAAAAAGTGTAGAGAAGAGTCCTGAAATTTTGCCCATATAGTCATTTTTCATACAAGTCTGTAACATTAAATAAAAATGAAATTGCAAAGTAAGCCTGACATTACTGACTAAAACCATTTCTGCAATCTAGATTATTAGATTACAGACACGTTATGTAAATTATGTCTTTGCTCTGTATGGGTTCAGTGCTGACTGTTGTATTTATATCAGTATTTCATATTGATCATTATACAGTCATCAGAGCTGTTTATCAAATACTGGGAACAACCTGCATACCAACTATACCATTAAAACTATTGGTACCATATAAAATATTTATGAGGGTAGAGCTACTAGCCACAAAATTAAATTTTACAGACCTTTACTTTTACTGACTGACGCTTCCTCCAATGATGTGTACAGATCAGTTATTCCTGGAATAATCTCTGCCCAAAAGCCTTCCAGGTAATCCTTCATCTTGACAACAAACAAATTTGGTGTCTTATGTCCATATTCATATACAAACTGAAATGTTAGTCAAAGCAATCATAAATTTCATTCAGCAGTGACTTTTACAAAAATTACAGGCCCTAAATGTTTTGGGAAGAAAGTTCTAGTCAAAAGACATGATGAACTACCAAGCAGAGTAACCATGGTAAGACACTTAAACAAACCCATGGCCATGTTTGTGCAAGTCTGGTGAGTGAGGAAAGTTTCTGTTATCAAGAGTTTATGTATACTGTTTCAGAAATATTATTGGCAGAGCTTTAATTTGGCTATGCTGTTAGTGATCATTATTTTTCACTATCCCGTCACTACAGTAACACAAATCCAAATATTCTCAATTCTGTTATCTGTATTATCGAAAGTCCTTTTGAGTAATTTCCCTTTTCAATGATGGTTGTATGGTTTGGACTAGCCTTATTAATTTGGCACTGACAGTTTGACCCATTTTATAGACTTTTTTTTATTATTGTCAAACCTTTGGAAAAAAGACACCACCAATCAAAAATTTTCTTGATATCTCTTAGACAAGTCTGATTAGTTGGACTAGGTCTGGACATTATGGATAACATTCTAATAAAGGCGTGATTTCTGACAGTTCGAGACATATCCAAGTGAAAACAACTTAAACAAAAGGGCCATGATGGCCCTAAATCGAGTCTCATTGCTTATGTTACAAGTATCGTTAATAGTTGTTATGGGTGTTCCTTGTTCGCAAGTTTGAAAAAGTTTGCAATAAGTTTGAAGACTCTGGATGTAATGGTACTCAAATTTTTGAGCAGAAATAGTTTTACTCTACAGGTCCCCAAAAACAACAGGGTTCTTCTAATACAATTATCCTATAAAGTTTGAAGGCTCTGGGTGTAATGGTACTACAGTTATTCTGCAGAAATACTTTTCACTGTGCAAGTCCTTGTGACCCTGACCTTTGACATATTAACCCCAAAAAGAAGATGCTTCTTCTATTTAGTAAAAGCAATCATCCTATAAAGTTTGAAGGTTCTTGGTGAAATGGTACTCCTGTTTTTGAGTGGAAATGGTTTTCACTCTAGAGGTCCCTCTGACCTTGACCTTCGACCTACTGACCCAAAAAACAAAAGGTTTTTTCTACTCAAAAGGGGAATAACTCTGTGAAGATTGAAGACTTTGGGTCAACTGGTACTCAAGTTATTGAAAGAAAACGAAGTGTGACAGACAGACAGACAAACAGACACACATGGACAGGGCAAAAACAATATGTCTCCATCATAAGGGCAGGATTTGGGGGAGACATAACAAAGAACAACTGAAGGTCTAGCCCTTGGTGTTTCAGAGCAGCAGATTTTTTAAGTTTTCCCTATATAAGTCCTTGTGTAAAATCAAATGACGCCCCCACACCCTGGGTGGGGCCAGTTTGACCCCAGGGTCATGATTTGAAAAAACCTGGTAAAGGTCCACTAGATAATGCTGCACCCCAAATATCTAAACTCTAGGTCTTCTGCTTTCTGAAAAGAAGATTTTTGAAGTTTTTCCTATATAACTCTATGTAAAACATGTGATCCCTGGGGCGGGGCCTTTTTTGACCCAGGGGCTATGATTGAACAAACATGGTAGAGGTCCGACAGACAATGCTGTACACCAAATATCTTAACTCTAGGCCTTGTGGTATCTGAAAAGAAGATTTTTAAAGTTTTTCCTATATAACTGTATGTAAAACATGTGACCGCTGGGGCGGGGCCATTTTTGACCCAGGGGCCATGATTTGAACAGACTTGGTAGAGATCTTCTAGACAATGCTACATACAAAATATCTAAGCTCTATGCCTTTTGGTTTCTGATGTGAAGATTTTTTAAACATTTTCCTATAAAACTCTATGTGAACAAGTGACCCCCGAGGCAGGGCCTATTTTGACCCAGTGGCTATGATTTGACCAAACTTAGTAGAGGTCCACTAGACAATGCTACACACCAAATATCTAAACTCTAGGCCTTTCAGTTTCTGACAAGAAGATTTTTTAAAGTTTTTCCTATATAAATCTATGTAAAATCAACTGACCCCTGGGGTGGGGTCAGTTTTAACCCCAGGGTCATAATTTGAACAAACTTGTTAGAGGTCTACTAGATGATGCTTCTTACCAAATATCTAAGCTCCAGGCCTTGAGGTTTCGGGGAAGAAGATTTTTAAAGATCCATCTTTTAAAATCTATTTTTAGCTCCAGTGAACCAGAAATGCAATGGACCAGAACCATTTGAAATGTCTTGGTAAAGCTTCATGCAAGGAACATCCCAGGCAAGTTTCATTAAATTTAGCCCACTGGTTTCAGAGGAGATGTCGTTTGAAGATTTTTAAAGATCCAACTTTTAAAATCTATTTTTAGCTCCAGTGAACCAGAAATGCGATGGACCAGAACTATTTGAAAAGTCTTGGTAGAGCTTCATGCAAGGAACGTCCCAGGCAAGTTTCATTAAATTTAGCCCATTGGTTTCAGAGGAGATGTCGTTTGAATGAAAAGTTGAAGATGGAAGGATGACGGACAAAGACCGATCAGAAAAGCTCACACTGAGCACTTTGCTCAGGTGAGCTAAAAACATCAACATTTGATACAGCAGAGTTACAGAGCTATAAACTTGTAGTCTTCTTGTTATTACCTGATCATTATTCGTAACCATGACAACTGGCATGCAAGCAGCAAGATGATCAAAATACCACTTTGCTGCTTTGTATGTGGCCCTGTTAACAGAAAAGATAACTGTAACAAATTTTGTACATTTACAATGATTACAGCTCCGTGGGATTAAATGTGTCACCTGATTGTAGTGCCAGTCTATTTAAGAAGGAACCATTCACTTTTTTTAAGAAGATGCATAGCTCTGTACACCAGTTGTTTGCATTCTTTTTTGGTAAGCATGGTAATCCAGATGAAAAGTATGTATCATTCAAAACAGGTTAAATATGAAATAAGTTCAGTTCAAAGGTCATTTGCAGGCCAATAGAACCTTTTGAACATGCTTTTCATAACTAATTCCAAAGAATTCATGCCCTTAACAAATGAATGAAGAAATTGAGTTGTTTATCCTCAGTACTCGCCAATGTGTATGACTGAGCAAAGTTTTTTTAATGTTAAGTTCTGCCTAAGTTAATGGTCTAACTCCTGACCACCATCATAAGAGGGTAATATTAAATCCAAGTTATCATGACTACCTCACATGCCAATCAGCTTGTTTCTCTCCTGGTTCTCTCTCACAATGTGCGTACGTCTGAAACTCATTGTGGAATACTACAGATCCTTTTCTTCTGTCCCTCACCATAGTTTTAAGTCTGTTGTGCAATCTTCTGCTACCATCATGCTGTATCTGAAATAAAATTGCTACACAATAAAGAGATATGAAATGCATGCCTATTAAGTTTCTTGAAAATAAACAATGCGCATATAAGAAAATCGACTATCATCAAATTATGCAATAAAGAGTGACAAACATGGAATATACTTTGGGATTTTTTCAAGTGACAGTTTTAAACTCAATCACTAAAACATCCACTCAATATCAAATATTCTGGTGACCTGTCTGTTCAGAGAAAATTAATTAAAATAAGGACTGTCTTAATACAATTACCTTAACTCTGAATTTATAATGGTATATATTTCTAACTGACCTTATAGTCTGTTAAAATGAGTACAGCCAAGGAACTTTTTAGGTTTTGCACCAATTCCTGAAAACTTATCCTTTTATTGACTTTTTAATTTCCTTCAGCTTTGACTTCAATTTACAGCCTAAAAGTTACTTAGACTGTCACTGTCACATGCTATTTGATTACTTGTATAAGTTCTGTTCAGCTTCTGGAAGCCTCGACTTACATTACTCCCTATTCAGCTGATCCATCTACACTAAAAACCTACTGTAAATTGATAGTGGACAAAGAATTCATCATCATCAAAGCCACATAAAATTAACCATCATCATCAAAGCCACATAGAATTAATCATCATCATCAACACCACATAGAATTAATCATCATCATCAACACCACATAGAATTAATCATCATCATCAACACCACATAGAATTAATCATCATCATCAACACCACATAGAATTAATCATCATCATCAACACCACATAGAATTAATCATCATCATCAACACCACATAGAATTAATCATCATCATCATCAAAGCAGGACTACAGACGAAATGTTAAGTTTAGCTTATACTTATTTGTTTTACAACAATTCGGATGCCAGTTCTTAAAACCTGTATAAATTTCTCTCAATTACTGCTTCCTGGGTTCAAACCAGTACTTGTGCCAGAAATATGGAATGCAAGAAGTCACTGAAGATGCTCACCTCTGGTGCGACTCACACCTCAGGATAAAGAATCCAATGCTACCCTCGACCACTGTTTCTCCACAGGGAAGGGAATATTAAATCAACCTAACATTTAAACAAATCAACTTTCAACTTAAATCATTTGGTTTTTCTTTTTTGTTAGGAGGAACAGTCAAATGTTTAAAGTGCTGACCTCTCAATCAAAAGGTTGCTGGTTTCAAGTCCAAACAGGGGTGAGACTCTCTAGTGACTTTCAACATTCCACACTTTCAGTCTGGTTTGAATCCAGGAAGCAGACAATAATCAGAATTAATAAAAGCTACAAGAACTTGTTGTCGCAACTGATGTAAAACAATAGTTTAAACTCATTGCCATTTTCATTAGTCATAGCAATACAAAGCTTAACACTTTCTGAAAGAATATCAAATTAACTTACGCTATTTACAGCCGTCTGTGTGAAGATGATTCCCTGGATGTGAGGGTTCTCAAAGATTTCAAGATAGTCTCTTGCTGTCTGGGGATCAGGCATTACATAATGTGTAACACTGTCTGGTAATAACACTGCACTCTCTGGAAAAAAAGCCACTAACACATCAGATGTTTCTGTAAGTTTTACTTTACAAAGTATGATAATGCATTATTTGCTTGGTTTCTTGGTACAGCTAGGCTAGTTACTTACTGCTTTTCCAAAAAAAAAACCCCAAAAAAACCTATTTTATTCAGAACATAAAACTTTTGTATAATATATACATAAACGTGTCGAAAAATACAAATTTTACACCTGTACAAAGAATATATAAATAATTTCCATGTATAACTATAATTCATTTTCAATGCCTGAGCAGAAAGAATAACCACAGCTAATGTTAGAAAGTAGAAGCAAATCCAGATTACCTAAAAGTCTACCTAAAATCACCTTATGTAAACAGATCAAGCTAAAACACTGAACAAAATTATATTATTACCAACAAATTTCTTGGCACATTTATTTTTGTTCATTTTGTACCTGTACATTCACTGTTGCACTGTCCAAGACACAGTTTACTTTGACATGGAATATCCTCTCGACGATATACCTCCCTCACCACACAGACGTTTCTACCCTGAACATTCTTTAATCTTAGATGTCTGTTGCTTTTCTCCAACATGTTTTAGCCTCAGAAGTACCTGGAATTACAAAGGTAAATGATATGATGATATACATGAGGTATGTCAAGTCTGTACATGTTTCTGATTTAAACATTTTTTTGTCATGTTAAATTTCTTCGGAATATTTCTTTTTAAAGATCAGTCACATCCACTTTCACTCCCATCAGCAGTTTTAATTTCAACAAAACACCCCTGATTAACAGTAATAATATATACTTAGAAGACATTGCAATGTTTTTCTTAAGTCTGACGTTTTCAATGATGTCCCAGCTTGTTCTACAACAGGAGTGATTTTGATCTTCAACATGGTATGTCATGACTTCTGCTGTTATACATTAGACCTGAAGTATGCATATTACCAGTACAGTGACTATGACCATGTTTATTTCTTCCATTTTTCTTCCCATTTTGTTACACTGAGCAGAAAATACAGTTGAGCCCATTTTTGCAAAAGAAGGTATATCATAAGGATTTTGCATACAAAACACAAGCTACTATTCTGATGGAAGTGTAATACAGCTAAAAATCAACTGACCAGATAAATATTTAATGATGGTTTCATGCTTATCTTTGAATCTATCATCATGTCTTTTCTGCTTTATGTAATAATGACTGACTGACCTACCTATCAATGGTCAGTTTCTAATTTATTGTCTCTTTATATGTTTACAAAAGTATCCAATGTTTAAACAAGTAACACTAATTTAGGAGTGCCAGTATTTTTTATGCAGAAATAAAACTATAATCATAAATTCTTGGTCCAATTGCTAAAACTTCTATAAATCGGTGGATAATGTATCAGACTTTTAGCTTATTTACTCTATTGTTCCAGTGTTGTGGAAATTGAGGAAAAATGGTGGATATTAAGGTGCAAAATTGAATTCATGACCTATTTCAGATGAAGTCATTAAACATCCTACAGATTAAAATGGAAGCTGAAAATTTACTGAACACATGTTTGTGAATGGTTTGCAATATAATATGTGTAGTTCAACATAGTATTTTTTATGCTATGAACTTTTGAAAAAGGGGGATTTTATCCCACAGTTGAAAGAAAAAAAAGTACTTACTCTGTGTTTAACTTGTCATAATTTTCATCGAATTATAAAATACATATTTAAAAATATCAATCTTTCAGCTTTGTAAAACGGATAACTTTTAAAACATTGAACAATAAATGATATGAAAATGGGAATTAAATTTATCAAGGTCAAACATCATATCACTTAACTACTACATGTCACTTTCTGGCTGTAAGACAGCATATTTTTGCCATTATTGGGTTTAAGTATAGAGTTGCAAATACCGTTAATATTAGCCAAACAAATTGTGCGCAAGGGCTTTTTATTATATAGACGATGGTCGCCCTTCGCGCACAACCCACTTACTATTCAAAACAATGCGGAAAGTTTTTCTTCTATTTGTATAGGCCAGCGACCAGAATCTCGTCGCTAACTTTGACGGCTTCAAATATATATTTACATTCAATATTTTTTGTAAAAAAATACATACCTGTAAAGCTTATTCCAAACTGAATCAATATAACAGAAAATAAATAAGAAAATTTTATGCTTTTTATGCATTACACTTATAATCTCTACACATGTCAACATGTTTTTGTTGGACACCGCTAAAACTCTACCTGACGGCAGTTTATCGATCGGTTATATTTTTAAACCTCGATTTCCGACACAGATTTGAATCTAACTGGTTGAGACATAAAGGCAGACATCTATGTAATATCAGTTTGTACATTGGTCTGTCTTGCAGTCGAAATATTGAGACTACCGTTAATATATGTACCTGCTGTCATCAGGGTCATTCTACTAGAGTCTTTTAGAATGACCGTGCTGTCTTGAACAACCTGTCAACAGGGTCTTTCAAACAGCAAAGACCCTGCTGTCAATTAAGTGTAATTTGTAAGAGTTACTTAACAGTGTTTAAAGAAGAACTGATTTTAGAGTTTTTAAATATGTCTAGTGATATAATTAAAAAAAGTACTTTGCATCTGTGATAGTATGTGCTATTGTGATAGGTTGTTTCAAGATGTATAACATACATATTTACACGAATATAAAACTAACTTCAACCAGGGTCTTTCAAAATGCTATTTGAAAGACCCTGTTTTAACTAAACTAGATCCGGTGCATGGAAAAACCGGATAGCACCAAAACACTGGAAAGCACTCAATTTTCTATTAAAAACACAAGAAAATAATATTTTATTGCATTTTAAGTATTGCAAATAGAGTTATTAATGATATTTCAATGAAATAAAATGAATAATTTACAAAAATCATCATTAGGTTGACGAAAGCTGAGGTATATTTGTATAATGAGTGCTTTCCGGTCCCGTTAAAATGAAATGCACATCACCGAAAACAGGGTGTTCGGTAGACTCTGAAACTCAAGGGTCAATGACCCATCAGATAAAACTTTCAAGGGTCAAACTGAGATTCTCAAGGGTCAAACTGAGATTCTCAAGGGTCAAACTGAAATTTTCAAAGGGTCAAAGTAATATTTACCAACTTTTTTAAATTCAGGTTAAACAATGTTTATAACACCCTTATTAATCTGTGGTTTTTTTACAGTTTATGGGGAAGGGGGTCAGTGCCCATTGGGTGGGCCAGTTGGAACTATCATTATGACGGTCACTCCTATTCCTCACAAAAACAAAAACAAAAAGAAAAAACAACCAGAAAAAACAAAACAAAAACTTGTACTTGCATGTGAACAAGGCCCTAGTCTCTTTTTTCCCCTGATTTAGGTTTCAACTTATTACTGGCCAAAGTCAATACTGACTATTTTTGGCAGGTTAGAAATTATGTACAGTTAAGACTTTGTATGTTAATATTTACTTAAATGCAAACTGGTACTTATAATCAAATTATGACCACTGACCTAAATAAATTAACTGTATGTTGTAAGTTTGCCTTGTTAAGAGTCTCAAAGACTCTGTTTTCTATAAATACTAAAATACGATGATGTCGCGGAAATATATTACAAATGGAATTTATCCGAGATTTTCACCCGCTGCTTCATGTTTTTTGAACTTAGTATTTGTTGTACTTGACATAAAATGTAAAGTAAATATCGTGAAGCATAACTAAGTGCATAGGCAGTCAAAAGAAATGCTATCAACCATCAAAATTTTGCATATTTTTTTCTCTTGCCGATGAGGATTTTTTGCCATTTCTTGGGGAAAAATATACACTCCACTCCAACAGGTGGGGAAGGGGTCAATTATCGCCACATATTTTGGCCTAAAGTAACACTGTTAATTGTATTACATGTCTGACTTTGGTATCGATTTTTTTCTGTAATTTCTCGCTCTCAGATTATGACCATGTGCATGTCGACCGCTGATTGGCTTCATTGTGGAAAATTAGCCTCGCCTACTTTACCTGTATGCGGAAAAAACCCTTTTCAAGTCTCTAGCAACAACATTTATTGACATTGATTGACAACAAGCAAGTCTTCATGCAGCCGTGGATATTTCTCACGGGCTGATTTTATGACGGGTCAAATGAGTGTATTTGAGAATTTTCGCGGGTCAAGACCAGAGACCTCGGGTCAAACGAACACCCTGGAAAAGCACTCAATTTTCTATTTAAAACACATGAAAATAATATTTTATTGCATTTTAAGTATAACAAATAGATTTATTAATGAGATTTCAATGAAATAAAATGATAACTTTACCAAAATCATCATTAAGTTGATGAAAGTAGAGGTATATTTGAATAATGAGTGCTTTCCGGTCCCCTTAAAATGAAACGCACATCACCGAAAAGCACTCAATTTTCTATTTTTAAAATCATTGAAATATCATTAATAAATCTATTTGTAATACTGAAAATGCAATAAAATATTATTATCATGTGTTTTAAATAGAAAATTGAGTGCTTTTCGGTGATGTGCATTTCATTTTAACGGGACCGGAAAGCACTCATTATACAAATATACCTCAGCTGTTGTCAACAATGATGATTTTGGTAAAATATTCATTTTATTTCATTGAAATATCATGGCTAAATCTAAACTACTGACGAATTAACTGACGACATAGAATAAGAAGAAAAACACTGACCACATAGGTAAAGAAGGATTATCGGAAAACACTGACCATATACACAAAGAAGGATTGTCGATAACGGTAAATAGGTGTGAAAATGGTCATGGTTATTAAACATTACATTGAATGGATTAAATTAATAAATGTGTTATCATATATCAAACTGAATGTACTAGATTTGTTCCGAAAATAACATATATATGAACATTGTATAAAATATAAATGAAGTCACTAGTCAACAAATGACAAGATGTCGTATGTATATCATACATTTATTTTTTACATGTTCATATTATGTAAAAAAGACAAAACAAACTGGTCAGTGTTTTCTCGCTTTACCAAAGATTTCTCACTATATATAACTGGTCAGCAGTTTCTTACAATATTTAACTGGTCAGTGTTTTCTCGCTATATTTAACTGGTCAGTGTTTTCTCGCTATATTTAACTGGTCAGTGTTTTCTCGCTTTATCAATGATTTCTCACTATATATAACTGGTCAGCAGTTTCTTACTATATTTAACTGGTCAGCATTTTCTTACAATATTTAACTGGTCAGTGTTTTCTCGCTTTATCAATGATTTCTCACTATATATAACTGGTCAGCAGTTTCTTACAATATTTAACTGGTCAGTGTTTTCTCGCTATATTTAACAGGTCAGTGTTTTCTCGCTTTATCAATGATTTTTCACTATGGAAAACTGGTCAGCAGTTTCTTACAATATTTAACTGGTCAGTGTTTTCTCGCTTTATCAAAGATTTCTCACTATATATAACTGGTCAGCAGTTTCTTACAATATTTCACTGGTCAGTGTTTTCTCGCTATATTTAACTGGTCAGTGTTTTCTCGCTATATTTAACTGGTCAGTGTTTTCTTGCTTTATCAATGTTTTCTCACTATATATAACTGGTCACCAGTTTCTTACAATATTTAACTGGTCAGTGTTTTCTCGCTATATTTAACTGGTCAGTGTTTTCTCGCTTTATCAAAGATTTCTCACTATATATAACTGGTCAGCAGTTTCTTACAATATTTAACTGGTCAGTGTTTTCTCGCTTTTTTTAACTGGTCAGTGTTTTCTCGCTTTATCAATAATTTTTCACTATATAAATATATAATATCGACAAATATGCTTTTATGAATAGTCAGCAGTTACCTTTTTACAGAATAAAACAGAACAGAACTGATCTTTTTATTTTCACCCAGGTATACGAAATATACAATAAGGGCAATATGACAAAATTCACTAAGACGCGTTTTAGGCACATTACAAAACGCAAGTATTCTACTCTTACGTGCACATCAAAGCAAAATACATGTGGCCTATCTTTTGTTCAAGATATTTAATTACTTCCCGCTAGGCATGAAACTATGGAAGGGGATATCCGCCACTGCATGTCTACTGCTAAATTACAATTTTATTTAATTTACTTTCATATGCGTCCTACTTAATGACAACTTCATTAAAGTTGCACATATTCTATTTATAAGTAATTTGTTTTTCGTGTTTCCTATTGCTATTGTTACAATTCATTCCCATATTCAACTAACTCTTAGTTGCACATTTAGAGTCCGTGGTTTAACATTTTTGTACCGTTTTGATCTTGAAATGTTTATCTGTAAAATTATAGACTGAAAACTATGTATTTGTAAATTCATTTGACTTTGTTGCTATTGAATGTGACAAGTAGTTAACAACTACTTAAGTCTTTTAGGTTTCTTAATTTGAATGTATCGGCGTTTTATTCAACATCATTCTTGTTTGCTGTCACATGGCTGTTGTTTAAATTGAATATTCCAGAAGGTAATCATTAACAACATGAACGATAGAAAAATATGTTTAAACTTCAGAAAAAGAGGTATTTAAACATGATGCATAAACTTAGTATAATCGTCAATCGGTTGTTAAAAGCATCATGTTAATGTAAACTTCGTAGGGAACCAGTAAATAATTTAAGATTCTAGCGCAAATTATTATACACGGGAGATAACTGTGGAAGAACAAATTTGACCTTCGGTGTTTTCCGTGGTTTTACGGTGAAATAGTAATTACTTGCGCGTCGTGTATTTTGAATGAAATGCTAAATAATGTCGAAGTAAGTGAATTAGTAAATATTTCTTTTTCAGTGGTAAAATTCTCCCATCTACACATAAGTACAAGTTTTGACCTGAGGTCATTTATAATTTTATATTGTCAACTGAAATTCTCGGAAAAGTAGGTCAAATAATGAAGATTAGAGGTAGAAATCTAGTTATTTGTTTATATTATAAAACCACAACCGCTTTCATGAAGCTCCAACACTGTTGGCAACAACAAGGTTGTTGGAAGTGGCCTAAACCACATTGTAGCAGGGTCTTTAAAAGAGACCCTGATTGTAGATAGATATGTCTATAAGTTAAAGAAACCATTTGAGTATTTAGTCAAAATGTCAATCGGAACTGGTTGAATGACTTAACTCTGAGATGAATTTATAAAAACAGGAGTCTTTTTCTTCTTTCTAGTATTTTTTCAGCTAATTGAAAAATATATGTCATGAAAATGTTTTAAATGTCATTTTGTATGTTTTATGATTAAGCTTTGTTTTTGAGTGAACATTAAAATGAGTGATTTTATCAAAAATCCTTAAGTGTGTAGAACTGTTCAAAACTGTTCCTTAAGAGGGAAGATAACCTGTATGAGGCTGGGTAGCTCAGACAGTAGATCAGCGGAACAGTATTCCAAGGGTCTGGAGTTTGAGTACTGGTAGGCTGCACAGTCTAATATACTGAAAATTGTAGCATTATATATATTCTTGAGAAATTATTTATCAAAATTTGGAAAAAAAGTGGGATTTTTCAATTGGGAACGTGCCTTTATAGCATGCAAAAAAAGAATGAATAACAAAGTTTTCAGCTTGTACTTAATCAGGTCAACTTGTACCTCAGTGACTTTTTGAAATGAATACAGAAAGCCAAATTTATGCTTAATGTAGCTGATAGATTATTTGCATTGGTCAGCTTATGCTCTTGCTACTTTTAGTTTTATAGAATACAAAAAGAGAAAATTATTGTTACGAGTTTACTAACGTACGTGATGACGACGGAAATAATAGTCGATCAGTGAAAATGTAGTTGCCTGGAATACTTATGTCGGGAGGAAAGTGCAAATTTCTCAACGAAATAAACTTTTGAAAAAGCAATTTACCTTTGTGTCCTGTTGTATTGGCCGTCTTGAATTGCACTAGTTTGCCTGTTATTTTTTTGTCAATACACCGTTCATGATTAACCTTTTTACGGAAACAGCCGAAAAAAATGGTTCCCAGCGTTATATGAATACATGTTACAGATGCATTCGGTTAGTTTCGCGTTTGCTATTGCTTTGTGCTAACTGATATCTTTAAGTGAATATGAAAATTTGTTTTAATACATTAATAAGCATTACACATAACTGAGTGCAAAACATAAAGTCAAGGCTGAATCGTGTACTTTAAAGTCTTCTGAAACAAACATTCAACGTCGAAATTACCGAAAGGAAATAATAGATGTTTAAAAGCTTATGTGTGTATTAAACGATATATAGTCACAAAGAATCACGTCAAAAGTAGTAAGAACTTATAAGCATCAACATTTCAAGGTTATACACAATCGAATAACAACCGAATATGCATTTTCCTTTTACATTTAAAATTGTATGATTTACATCCATCGAGTTGCAAAAGCTGAAAGATATTTGCAACCACCAGAGGAAATAAACTCAAAGGCACGGGGAAATGCAGATTATAATAACGAATTAAACAAAGCAATATGCAACTGTCATACAGCAGTATGCATACACTGGCGGATATCCCCTTCCATATGAAACACACGACACAAAAGTCGTTAATTAAGTTTATTCTTGTTCCAACGATCGAGTGTTTTTAAGCACGCGACATCAATCAATCGCCTGGGGGACTGTCGTTAAAAATTGGAAGGTGAGATAAACAAGTGTGTCACTTGCTGACCAGTTATAGTAAGAAAACACTGACCAGTTAATTATAGTAAGAAAATGCTGACCAGTTTTATGTAGTAAGAAAATACTTTGATAGAGCGAGAAAACACTGACCAGTTATATATAGTACTTAAGAAAATGTTGACCAGTTATATAAATAGTGAGAAAATACTGGCCAATATTTTATATAGTTATATAAATTATTGATATAGCAAAAAAACACTGACCAGTTAAATATGGTAAGAAAATGCTGACCAGTTTTATGTTGTAAGAAAATGCTGACCAGTTATATATATAGTGAGAACTGATACTGATCAATTATTTATAGTTATAAATCATTGATAAAGCGAGATAACACTGACCAGTTAAATATACATAAAATATTGTTTTCTTCTTTTTACATAATATGAACATGTAAAAAATAAATGTATGATATACATACGACATCTTGTTATTTGTTGACTAGTGACTTCATTTATATCTTAAATACAATCTTCATATATATGTTATTTTCGGAACAAATCTAGTACATTCAGTTTGATATATGATAACACATTTATTAATTTAATCCATTCAATGTAATGTTTAATAACCATGACCATTTTCACACCTATTTACCGTTATCGACAATCCTTCTTTGTCTATATGGTCAGTGTTTTCCGATAATCCTTCTTTACCTATGTGGTCAGTGTTTTTCTTCTTATTCTATGTCGTCAGTTAATTCGTCAGTAGTTTAGTGCGACCCAAATATCATTAATAAATCTATTTGTAATACTTAAAATGCAATAATATGTTATTTTCATGTGTTTTTAATAGAAAATTGAGTGCTTTCCGGTGTTTCGGTGCTATCCGGTTTTTCCATACAACCAACTAGTATCTATAGACACTTTCCTCTGCCCTCATTGTGAAAAATAACTGTAGGACTTCAACAAATGCTAAATGGTTACATCACAGAATGTATAATAGCTTTTAAGTTAAAATAGAACTGAAAAACAAAAGTATTTTTATATATTCATTTATACTTGATTTTTTATTTTCAATATATTTTTTTACATTTCAGGTTGAAATAAAATCAGCCTATATAGAATTTCAACTATGTGTTTGTTTTCAAGTAAAATTGATGTATTGGTTGGAAGTTTAGTACAGTAGTACCTGTAAAGGTATATTTGTACATGTGCACCGGTGAAACGTTACGAAGTGTAAACAAAAATGGCCGCCGACATGGTACTGAAAGAATTACGGAGGTTTCGTCACACTACCGGTTCGTCACACTTATTCATATAGTAATAAAAAAGAGGTTTCGTCACACTGATATTATAGAATAATTCACACCTATTGCATATTGAATGCAATGGTGATTTAGCGAAATTCGTTGGGATTCTCACCAAGTACAGCGTGTTGTCAGATCTGGGTCCACTATGTTTTATGTTCTATGTTTTATGTGTTTCTTTTTATGTTTTATTGCAATGTGCTATGATAAAAAAATCTCACAGAAGTGTTGTCTGATCTGGGTCTGCTTTGTTTAATGTACTATGTTTTATATTTTCTTTTTGGGTCTACTACTGTAAATGTAACGTTTGATGTACTATGTTTTATATTTCTTCTGTCACTGTCACGTTCGGTTTTTTTGTGTCTTATAACAATGTGCTATGCTATGGTTTTATATGCTATATATGTTGAAGGTGTGAAATAAAAAAATAACAAAACTCCCTTTTTACGTTTTCATTTATTGCAGAATGTAGGGGAGATTGGACACTACATGAATAAACTTCATGTCTGGAAAGATATTAGCTGCAGACCTTTAAGACAGAAATGGTCTGGAAGTCTCAGTAGGGCTATAGCCCATAATGTTGAATGTAAGTGACACATAGTCAGATGGTAGTGAATATTTTTGCCAAATATCATCAATATCCATCAAGGAATGACAAAGTTATTGAGCGGACACGAAATCCGGACGGACAGACAGACGGACGGTTCGACTAATATATGCCCACCTTCCACCTAAAAATAATAAGATTTGTATTTAAGTAGAGTAAATGTATTCTTCATTTTTCAATGCAAACACATAACAAACATTATAATTATACTTCATTCATTTTAATTCATTTAATCTATTTTCAATGCAAGCACATCACAAACATTATAATTATACTAATATCTTATTCTTTACAACAATCATTGTTGCAAACTTACAAATTAAAAGAAATCGATTATTTAATTACACCCCAAATAATTGGTTGTTTGCCAACACCTAATCACTATTATATATACACTTTATAAATTAAGTGTGACGAAACCTCAACCTGTTTTGTGCAGAAAAATAAGTGTGACGAACCAGTATTGTGACGAAACCTCCGACACCCGTACTGAAATAGGTCATTTGAATTTTTTTGGAGCCGTTTCAAGACATAAAAGAGACACTCTGAAATGCAGGAAAGAAGGAAGATTAAATAATTATTAATATTGAGATAACCTAATGTATTATTGTTAAAATACGGAAGGTCAAATCGTTAGTACACCGGTAAATGGTTATATCGGCATAACTAAAACATGCAACTTAAAGAGTACTGTAGAGAAGTACTATATTAATTATTATAAACCGTTTTGCTTTTATCTTCATCACATAGTCTTCAGTAACAAATGTGTCTCAAACAATGGCTAGTCAAAGTATGCCTCTTCAGAAAAGTATCAATGAAAATGAACGAGAAAACACCGACGAACTCCGACCAAATGCACAACTTTTATTTTACTGCAAATGGCCAACCGGGAAAAAGGGGAACAATCAATGCACAACCTTGTTATAAATCCGGTAACCGTGTACGGTACTACGGTACAAAAAAGGGTGGAGCTTGAGTTGGATACAGTACATTTCGCTACTTATACTGTTTCGCACCTACTCGGTATATTCGCTATATGGTTTACATACATTGGCTAACAGTGAATAACTACCCCTTATTAAAAGCAAACGTCGTAACCTTTCCTTTGCACCACAGGCCTCAAGACTCATGGCAAACAAAACTTTAGTCAGACCCCAGGTTGAGTATGCGTCCCCTATATGGAACCCACATACCCAACAGAACATACAAAAGATTGAAAAAGTACAGCGCACTGCGGCAAGATGGGCATGTAGAAGGTGGCGTAGGTCAAGTTGTGTGGGTGACATGTTAACAGACTTAGATTTAGATAGCCTTGAACATAGAAGAGAAGTTTCAGGTCTTACCTTTTTCTACAAAATACATTATAACCTTGTGTTTATTGATAAGGACATGTATCTAACACCAGTTACAAGTTGGTCACTTCAAACCAGACATAGTCACCCCTTTCAGTATTCAAGACCCTCTCCACGTACAGACTGTTTTAAGTACTCTTTCTTTCCTATGTTAATACCAGCCTGGAACTGCCTGCCAGAGTTAACTGTTTCCATTTGCACAGTGGACTCCTTTAAACAGGCAATTAGTTCAATATAATGTGGTACAACCCTGTACATAGTTTTAACAGGCTAGGCTTGCTACTTCCGCGTGTAATTATAATCTCAGAGCAGTTTGGCCTCAAATTTTCTTTTATTGGTGTATTATACATGAATTTTTATTTATTTATTTTTTTAACCCATCTGGCTGCTATATATAATTTGCCACCCACATGACGTAATGATCAGTCTTGATCGAAGTCATTATCGGAAGAAAGAAAGAAAAAAACAAACAAACATGATGATTGTATAATTCTATTGTATTTGATGTTTAACAATTTACAGGTTTACAGAGAATAGCCACCTCCACCCCAAAAAAAAAATGATAATATGCAAACCTTTGAATCAGCAAAACCATTTTCTTTTAGTGTACCAAACATATCCTGAAACGTTTTTTCAGCAAATATTATTGTCACTGACCAACAACCAAAAAGTTTGAATCTAAATGTCTTCCATTTAACGTTTATTTTATTGTTTTGTAGATCAAAACGAAATTCAGTGGAAATAAGGGTAAATAAAAATGCAAAGTATAGATACAAAAAGTAGGAATTATTAAAATTCTTTTGATTAATTTTTAAGTCATTCACTTGATCTATGAAAAATTATTTTCTTCATAGAACTCGGGTCTGGGTTTTAGGATATTAAACCATTAGCGAGTCTGATTTGCATCATCGTGTTTTGTGGAAGGCGATAGTCATTCCGCTAAAGTACACGAAAAATTACAGGACACTTCTCAAAATCACGTGACTGGGCACTCCAAGTTTTGTCAAAATCTTAAACCGTTTTTCTTCAGCATTTCCTATAAATTGATTTTCTCGTATTGGAAAAAAGACTGATTGGTTATGAAATAATATTTTGTTTGGTAAAGATAAATACTATTCAATGCAATTTTCTTGAGTACTTAGTTACATGCGGTCAAAAAAACGCGAGGTTTCAATATTATTACACACATCAACAACTTGTTTGGCTTCAAGTCATGTGGACGGCTTTCGTCAGTGAAATGACCGTCAGGTTGCGGTCCGGTTTACTTGCAATCAAGTCTTGCATACCTCATAATGCAAATAGTCCTTAAAAAAGAACTGGCTTCCCTGCAACTATAACAGTTCTCAGAATTTAATAACGAATCAATTTTGCTTTAGGAATTCAGTATACATGCAATAAGATTTCAGGAAATTGAAACTATATTTTCAAGCGTGGGACTTGCGCAGGAACTTGAATGTCAAAAATTTATATTATCCTAATCTAAGCATTAATTCGAAACAACTAAAAAGATTAAATAAGAATTTGAGCAAAATTTGAAAGAGTCTCTTTTTAAAACAGTTTCATTATTTCTTCATTAAAAAATCACATATGACTTCATACATATGCACTGCTTAGATGTAAGTTATAGCATATTTATTGATATGTTTTGGTGAATTAATCAGTTGGAACACTTTTTGTTTGAGTCTGTACAGGGTAAATGCTATGTTCTATGTTGTTTTATGTATTTTTTTTTACAAGCAGAAATGAGCGGCGGTATATCACTTACACCAGGAGACGTAAACAATAAAGATGTGCATATACTTCATGCTGGCAATTTTCTCTATTGCCTCGGTTCATGTAAAAGAATAATTCCATATTGTATTTGTCAGGCAGAATTGTCTAAGATTTTTCATGACAGGAAGTATTTTTTTGTTGAATACGTATCAGTTATATCTGCCTTCTTATTTGCAACTGACAACTTTGAACATCTGATCTTAAAGCAAGCAGTTCTCAGGGGATTTGCTATGTCTGCATTGTGTTATTTAGAAATAATTCAAGTAAATTTATATGTGGAGAATTTGTTTTCTCCCTTTTTGCAATGTCTGCCGAATTCAGCACTGTCGGTGCTTTGATTTGAGCTTTGCAAGAGTTCCGGCATAACTTGAACGGCGAGATAACGGAATTTATCTATGTCAATAAATAGAGATGGACTTTGTACTTTCACTTTCAATCTAGACTGCAGTCAAGAGATGGCGAAGATGGGGAAGATATTACTGTCATTTCAAGTTTATATTTTAACATTTATAGGATACTTAATTGCATTCCTTGCAATGATTCGGATGTTTTTTGTGTTTATTCGTTCGCCAATAAAATTTATCAAAGGAACATTTTTCAATAAAAGGAAAGTTTTACCAACTTGTTTGAATGACCCTAACCTTGGAAACCACGGATTTATACATTTAGAGGTATGAATTTCTAAATGCACGCATAAGTAAAGATTAAATCTGCTATTTCAGTGTAAGCACACTTTATTACGTACTGTGCGCGTATTTTAAATAAATTATTTTTCAGGTGTTAGTGCACGTGTTTTAATACAACTTACAATATATATAAAAAAATTCCAACATACTAAGCAGCTTCATGGATATTGAAAAGTTTCAGAATTCAGGCAAATTATAGATATTGCCAGCTCAGTATTTTCAAAGACCTCATCAAAATATAAGTGCGGCAACATGATAATTATTTATACTTTACAGAGGTACATTTTGTATTAGAACCTTATTATTTTGCACAGTAGTATCAAGTTTCTAGTCAGACTTATTAGGCGCAGCCTTAAGAAATATAGAACTAATTCTGTTAAATATTTGAAAGACCATAATAGCAGGATTGAATTCTGGTTGCTAGTTGATAGTTTTTTCATAACTAAATAAATAAAACATGATAAAACTTAAATTGAGCCCAAGAGAAATTGTTAATCTTTCAAAATATGTAAAAAATCTCTCCTTTTTTATTTAAATTTATTCAGGAAGTAAAAATTAGCTCACTGTGCAGGTAGTTTATATTGAAAATTCAGTAAATAGTGATGTAAGTATTTTTTCCTCAATAGTTTTGCCTGAAATCTGTGTACAAATGTACCTTGTCTTATTTGGACTACAGTAATCTTGAGATTTAAATACAGTGTTTATCACTGTCAAATAGTGTGTCCGGACTGACATTTTAGTTAAAATTTACAAGGTTCCACATCTTATCTAGACATGTAATGTTTATCATAATTATGAGGAAAATCCAGGCATTTTATATTATTGTTATACATTTTTTATGACTGTACATAATAGCTAGTTTAATAGTTCCTATTTTTCATTGATACCAAATTTCCTAGACATATATACCAGTTGATTAAGTATTTCATATTTATTGTTAAAGAGAAAATCTAAACATTTCATATCTTAATGATCACATATACTAACAAGTTTAGCTAACATACAGTTAAGGTCTAGTATTTTCAAGGTATGGTTGTCAGGTATTTTCTCAGCATATTTGCAGTACTAAGGGCATGAAATGTAACAAAAGCCTGTACTTGATTTAAAATGGGTCATATGAAGTAAAGTTTTGAGGCTTTTATTTGAAAGCAACCTTCCCTCAACTATCCCAAGCCAACCATGTTACATTACTTTGTCATGGTAACTGAATAAAGGAATTTATGACTTGATGAGGTCAACATTCAATTGGTACAAAAAATACCACATATTTAAAGCCATTAAAAGCCTAGAGGAAGTGGTTATTCTTACAAGTAGTCAACAAATTATTTTGAAAAAAAAAACAACAAAAACAAACAAACAAACATAAACAGAGTAAGTAGCATTGAGTATTTAAACTTACCTTTTAGGAAGTAGGTGAAACATTACGAGACTGACATTTTTGGAAGTAGGTGAAACATTACGAGACTGACATTTTTGGAAGTAGGTGAAACATTACGAGACTGACATTTTTTGGAAGTAGGTGAAACATTATGAGACTAACATTTTTGGAAGCAGGTTAAACATTATGAGACTGACATTTTTGGAAGTAGGTGAAACATTATGAGACTGACATTTTTAGAGTAGGTGAAACATTATGAGACTGACATTTTTGGAAGTAGGTGAAATATTATGAGACTGACATTTTTGGAAGTAGGTGAAACATTATGAGACTGACATTTTTGGAAGTAGGTGAAACATTACGAGACTGACATTTTTGGAAGTAGGTGAAACATTATAAGACTGACATTTTTGGAAGTAGGTGAAACATTATGAGACTGACATTTTTGGAAGTAGGTGAAACATTATGAGACTGACATTTTTGGAAGTAGGTGAAACATTATGAGACTGACATTTTTGGAAGCAGGTTAAACATTATGAGACTGACATTTTTGGAAGTAGGTAAAACATTACGAGACTGACATTTTTTGGAAGTAGGTGAAACATTACGAGACTGACTTTTTTAACACAAAAACTTAGCTGTATAGAGACAAAAATAAAAGATAATGAACAAACTGAATTAAGTAGCAGTGAAGTACTTAAAACATAAAGATAAACTACACTTTCGACTAATAAATTTTTTATCTAAGGCAATTATTTAGAGTAGATTGTTAGATTTAATTATGACATTAAGTGCAGGCAGACTAGTGATCTTGGTATGATACAGTGTAGTATAAGAGTTAAGAGTTTGTAAGAGTTAGACTCTCTAGAAATGTTCCTCTTAACGAACCCTTTTCTTGATCAATGTATTGTTGATGTGCAATAACCAGTTGTCAAAGTTATAAAGTAACCATCCCTTCCAGTCCAGGGTGAGTCAGAGGTCTGTGAATATAACCATTAGCCCATCCAACATGTGTATGTTGTATTAGCATAAGTTTCTCATCAGAAGTTGCTGGCATAAATTTCTCATCTGCACTTGTTAGCATAAGTTTCCCATACTTACTTAGGTGTGTGGATGGAAAACTTTGACTTTGGATACTTATAGCATTGTAGATATATCTCATTGTTATCTGAATGATTTCTCAGTAAGTCAAGGGGAAAAAATCTGCAAACTGTATTAACGTGGTCTCAGGTGGGAGAAAGAGCTCTAGGCTAAAATATTTTTGTGGCAGAATGTATGAGAGAGATAACCTAACTCAGGAATCACAGAAAATCCAGTCTGTCTGAATTGTTCACTGTTCTTTGGTGGTCTGACTACCAACAACATGATATTTTTCTTCAACAATATTTTCTGCAACCGAACAGATAAGAACTCAGAAATTTTTCACTTTGCTGCCAATAACTCTAGATATTTGCAAATTTTTGTTAGTATGATTATGTGTTAGTAAGTTATTGTAATGGAGGGTTAAACAAGAGATCTTAAGCACCCAGAGCCAGTCAGTTCATTTATTTATGTTAAGGAAGAGAGAAATCCGGTTGAAATATAAACATTTTTGTTTGTATCCAAGGTTACAGGTGATAAATAAGAGGTAATAATCTGGAAAGTTGAGAAAATATACAGTTTCAATATTCAGTATGGATGAATGATCAAGTTTTTTCAAAAGTATTGCATTTATTTGATGGATATTATCTTAGGTAAAAAAAAATTACAAAAAGCATTAACATTTTTTAGAGATAATCTGGCTGACTAATATGAAGAACCTGACACCTTTGAATGATGTCAATTGTTCAGCAGAACATGGTACAGTGATATTAACTTGTCTTATTAATTTGACATAGGACTAATTTTAGCAACAAACTAGCCTTTAACCCTGAACCTGCTGAATTTTTGTAATGGATTTGCCCAGCTTTGAATTAGGAACATTCCATTCAAAATTTAAGGGATTTCAATATCAAAATACAAAAATTGAGCTGCCAACAGATGTGCTGGCTGGCCTGGCTCTATACTGGTGGCAAAGTTTAATCACTTACGGTTCCAGCAGGTTAAGGGTTAAGCAGAATTTTCTGAGCAAACTATACTTATCATGATAATCAGTGCTGTTACACCTTTAATCAAGGTTTTGTCTGGGCCAATACTTAGTTGTAGGGTTTTTAAACAGCACAAATGTGAACTGTTGCAAGATAGAGTGTTACATGTAAAAGCCAAGGTCAAGGTCACACTTGGGAGTTAAGAGTAAAAAGATAGTGTAATTTTGCTTGTCTGCACAATAAATTTTGCCATTCTTTGAGGGATTTAAAATGTATTGGCACAAATGGGATCTATGGCAAGCCAGTGTGTTGAATGTTAGAACCAGTTTTATTTCTCTAAGATCAAGGTCACACTGACACTTCGATTTTTAAGGGAAAAAATATGTGTAGTTTTATTTGTCTGGGCTATAACTTTGTCATGCTTTGAGTAATTTACAAACAAAGTTGTGCAAATGTTAACCTTAACTTGACAGTGCATCACATGTAAAAACTGGGTCAAGATCAAGGTCAGAATGTGATGCTTTAAAGGTAAAAAAAATAAGTGCACTTTACATATCTGGTCAATTTTTAAATTTGGATTTTAAAATGATAAGCAACTTAGGAACAAGGAGTGTCACATTTTAGAAACTGGTATATTACTCAAAGGTCAAGGTAACACTGTTACTTCAAATGTGAAAAATCAATGCGATTAAGTTGGTCTGGTCAAAAACTCTGTCTTACATGGAATGATTTAAATGTATCTTTGCACAAATTACAGAGTGGGATGTAAGAGGGTCACACTTAACAAGTCAAGAGGTGAACAGTAAGTGCACTTAAGTTTTTCTAGGGTATTACCCTATCATTCATTGAGTGATTTAAAAATAACTGTACAGATGATACTTTGGCAAAGTTTCTTATGTAAAAAATAGGTTTTTCAGATGTTTTAATCACACTCAAAGGTCAAAGGTAGACAATACATGCATTTTTAGCTTGTGAATTTGAAATGTTCCTAAATCATTTAGGAATGAGGGTTGCAAATTAGAACAAGGTTTATATCACACTGACAGATCAGAGATAAAAATTAATGTGATTTAGCTCTTCAAGATGATAAACACATACAAACACACTGCATACTCCACAAAGAATTCTTTTATGCAAGTTAGTACAACTACTGTTCATCCTTGAAACTTGACTGCATAGATATATATCATGCATTCTGTAAATGAGACAAATTGCACTAATACAGACACAAATGCATGCCTTATACATGTATAACATGGACATGTTCAAAATGGTTATCAGCCAGTAAAGTAATGTAATACATCAAATGTTAAGAAGTGTGACTGTAGACACAGACACTTGGGGTAAAGAAATAGTACTTGTTTCACAAATGCGAAGACATAATATTTATAATGCAAATTCGTGAATTTTAGCAATTTTTGAAATGTTCTCAGACAGGCACCAAACTTGGTATATGAGTGCCTTATGTCTTTGCATTTGTGAAACAAGTACTATTTCTTTACCCCAAGTGTCTGACTGTAGAATGCTGTTTAAGGTCACTAAAATATTATCTAACAAACCGCTGGCATATGTCATAGTAAAGTAGTATAAATGATATCAATGTTATAGTATGGTTCAGAAAAAAGTCCATGTCAGCATTTGTTATAAATTGTTAGTTAACTAATTAACTACCTATGAAAATTGCCAGCACAAAGCTTTGTAAAATTGTAATTACATACGGTATAAGCAATTGCAAGTACTTGATGTATTTATGTAAGGTGAAGCCAAAGGGAGTTGGTACAGCATCATTCCTTTAATCCTAGCAGCATACCAACCCCCTTTTGGCTGAAGCTTGCACTTGGTTTACTGAAGATCACTCATATATTGAACTTTCAGACTGTGGCTTAGGTTTGATAACCTCGCTTCTCCAGGGCAATTGGCTAGAGTTTGTGAATGTGAAAGATATTTTGAGCCATGATTTAATTATTAAAATCAGTTTATATTGCTTATCGTAGTATATAGTGTTAATGTCACCTTACATGAAGTACATGCTACGATGTTATATCCAAATAGTTATAATTAAAATCATAATATATAGGCAAAGATATAATATGAAATAAATTATTTAATATTTAAATCATATCTTATAGTATTTCTGAAATACACGCTTTTCTCTAGGTTAGATAGCAATTTAAACAGTGAATAACATAAGCTTTAGCACTTAAAGTGAAAAACTGGCTTAAACCAAGTGTTCTCCATCCCCTAGCAGTTTTCTGGTACCAGTTCACACCTAGAGGTAAAGGCTATGATGAATAAGTCCTTGTCTAAACGAAACAGCAGAGTAATGGTGGCAGGACTTCAACCTCCCACCCCCTGATCATCAGCTGTTGATCCACATTCAGTATGATGGGTTTTTTTAGATAAAATTTCTGGTTTGTGTACTTTCAGGAAGTGAAGTTGCATTATGTAGCTTGTGGTGATGAAAGTAAGCCACTGATGCTCTGTCTGCATGGCTTCCCAGAATTCTGGTTCTCCTGGAGATATCAGATAAGAGAATTCTGCAAAGACTACAGGTATTCAAAGTGTACATTGTACACTTTCCTTAACAGTCTTCCAAGGTGGTGGAACAGGTTTAGAAAGGGGATGTTTCAGAAGTAAAGTGATAAGATAGAATGATGATTATTGCACACCAAAAATAAGATTCCTTTTTCTTTCATTTCTCACTTAAAAAAGTCAGTATTTTTCTAAAAGCTGGGTATATGTAATAGATTATTTGATATTAAACATAGATTGACTACAGTCAAATACAGACTGCAGCAGTCTTGTATTTTTCAGAATTACATTGTTTTTGGTGATCTTTTACAAATGAAATATTAAAATATTCTGTATTTTTTTGTATGCTATTTTGTTTTGCCACTGGTTGTCCGTCCAATTTAATCCAACTGAATCTACTTGGCAGAAATGTTAAACATAATGAGATGATAGGCAGAGCGCATGTTCCAGCTTTCTCAGATCAAGGTCAAGGTCACACTTGGTCCTTATGATTTAATGTGTCAAATTTCATGTCTGCTCTGTATCTCTTGAAATGATTTTAGGAAATTGAAACAACTTGGCAGAAATGTTAACCATAATGAGAGGATTTGCAGAGCACAGGTTCAAGTCAATCAGGTCAGGGTCATTGTCACACTTTGTCATTTTGATTTTATGTCTGCTCTGTATCTCCTGAACCAATTGAAGGTAACTGAAGCTATTTAGCAGATATGGTAACCATTATGAGACAGTGAGTGCAGGTTCCAACTTGCTGGGATCAAGGCCAAGGTCATGCTTAGTCATTATGATTTGATAGGTGATATTTTGTGAACCAGTTGAAGGAAATTGAAAAAAAAAATGGCAGAAATGTTAACCATACAGAGACGATGTGCACAGCATAAGTTAAAAAGATCAGATCATCTTAATATGTTTCCTGTTGATAATTGTTTATCAGTTGTGAAAAAGGTCTTCTACTGTCAGTAGCTTTCTTTGGGCGTATATTGCCCAGCTTCATGGGAGCTCTTGTTAGCTCACCTGTCACAGAGAGACAAGGTGAGCTTTTGTGATCGCAATCCGTCCGGCCATCCTTCCGTCCGTAAACTTTTCATTCAAACGACATCTCCTCTGAAACCACTGGGCCAAAGTTGATGAAACTTGCCACAGATGTTCCTTGCATGAAGCTCTTCCAAAGTTATTCAAAGAAATCAATTCCATGCAGAACTCTGGTTGCCATACCAACCTAAAGGAAAAACTTTTAAAATCTTCTTGTCTGAAACCACAAGGCCTAGAGCTTAGATATTTGGCATTTAGCACCCTCTAATGGAACTCTACAAAAATTGTTCAAATTATTTCCCTGGGGTCAAAATTGGCTCCGCCCCAGGGGTCACTTCATTTTACATAGACTTATATAGGAAATCTTTAAAAATCTTCTTCTCAGAAACCACAATGCCTACAGCTTAGATATTTGATATGTAGCATTGTCTAATGGATGTCTACCAAGTTTGTTCAAATTATGTCCATCGGGTCAAAATTGGGTTCTCTTGGTTTACATATAGTTATACAGGAAAAACATGAAAATCATTTTTCTGCCAAACTTAGATATTTGGTGTGGAGTATTGTGTAGAGAACTTTTACCAGTATTGTTTATATGTTGGCCCCGGGGTCAAAATTGGCCCCGCCCCGGGTGCCCTTAATATGTAAAAAAGGAAATCTTTAAAAATCTTCTTACTGGAAACCTCAATGCCTACAGCTTAGATATTTGGTATGTAGCATTGTCTAGTGGATGTCTACCAAGTTTGTTCAAATTATGTTCCCTGGGTCAAAATTGGCCACGCCCCAGGGTTCTCTTGGTTTACATAGATTTATATAGGAAAAACATGAAAAATCATTTTCTCCAAAACAAATAGGTCTAGACCTTAGATATTTGGTGTTGAGTATTGTGTAATGAACTTTTACCAATATTGTTTAAATGTTGGCCCTGGGGTCAAAATTTGCCCCACCCTGGGGGCCCTTAATATGTAAAAAAGGAAATCTTTAAAAATCTTCTTGTCATAAACCACAAGGCCTAGAATTTTAAAATTTGCCACGAAGCAAGCTTTATCAAGCTTTTTCAAATTATTAGATTAGGTTTAAGGACATGGAGGCTAAAAATAGATTTATCTACTGTACCTCATAGAGCCTTCATTTATAGACAAATATCTTTGGTATTCAATGTATAGGTTCCTTGCATGGAATTCTACCCATGGGTAGGGTTTGAGGTCACTGGGTCAAGGTCAAGGTCATCATAGCTTATAATAGATATTTCTACTTTCTGTCATAGAGCCTTTATTTATTGACTGATATTTGGTTTGTAGGCACTTATACATTTTCAATTAAAAAATGAAATACTGCTTAACAGCAAACCTACAGCCAAAGTAATCAGGTGAGTGATCCAGGGCCATCATGGCCCTCTTGTTTTCAATGTTCTTTAGTTTGATCAAAATGCATGAAAAGTAGAAAAGTTAATGACTTTGCACTAAGATAAAGTCTTCTGATTGCCCATGGAGTGATGCAATATATGTAGATAATAATATGTATGACAATAGTTCCATGGGAAGAGCTCAAGCATATATTTCAGCACAAAGGAAATATCTAATAATTTTCTTTCTTATATAAAGGATTCAGTGATTTGGAAAACTTTTGTGGCCCCATTATTTGCTTTTTGATAACATGTGCCACTAGTTTACTTAGAAATATTGAATGCATAATGTGACATAATATTTTGAAGAAATTAAACTTTTTTTTCTGTCCATGAAACAGGTAACTCAATCTGACAGAAACTTTCTGCATTTCATGACCCCAGACTCCATTCTTGTTTCATTTACTTTTAACCTTGGTGGGTTTTTTTTTTGACGATGTCAGAATAATTAACCCTTTTAACTTTAGAGGTTATTAAGTAGGTTACACATTCATGATCAAGTATGTCATACTAGAGCTAAAGTGTAAAATATTTTCTGTTTTGTGAAATTCAGTTTGTTTAAAATATTTTTTTTTTAAAGATGATGAGTCAGAGAATGGGTTAACACAACATTCTGAATGAACTTTTTTCTGGTGAAATTTTGAAATTTTTTGTTTCTCAGTTTACAAATGAAGGTAAAAAAATGTGAGGAAAAGAAGCTATGTGTACTTGTAAGTTACAAAATAATCTTGCCAATATTAAATAACATATTTTCGTGACATTTTCAGGGTAGTGGCAGTAGATCAGCGGGGCTATGGTGACTCAGACAAACCATCTGGGTACCAGAATTACTCACAGGACCATCTAACCAATGACATCAAACAGCTTATTCCAGCTTTAGGTGAGATGATCTTACATTAAATGGATGGAAACCACACAAAACCCTCCTGAAACAAACAAACTTGGTAATGCCAGAAAGAGGTATTGAAGAAAAAAGAGTGTGTGGGGCCATTACTTCATGTCACAGGGAGGGATTTGAAAAATATTGAAGTATTATGTGATGCCCATAACTGGTTATAACAGGTCAAGTTCAGAATCACATGTCAGCATTTTTGTTCAAAAATTCTTTATCAATTCATGCATATTTACTCACCTCCAAAAATAACCATAAAAAAATAATCACTAAATGTTTTACAAATTTGCTGCCTTTCAAGCAATACCAAAAATGGGGATGGTAGTCTTGTTAGCACTGTACTGAGTCTGGTGCAAGGCTGTTAAAGTGACTGACTCACAGAACTTAGCTTAAAAATGTTTTTCTTTAAAATTATAGAGAAGTTAATAAACTACAAAAAAACATAGTTTTATGCTTCTATACATTATGAAAATTGAAGAAAAAAGAATTCAATTTGTACAGGATTTGAACCCATGCTCTTCAGGTCCTAAAATTAGTAGCAGTGACCTAGACCACTGAGCCACTGTGAACTGTTCATCATGAGTGTCAAAATTAACAATATAAACAAAGTAATATCTACCTTGTGACTAACAGGGTAAATTTTTTTACCAATAAAAGTGTAAAAAACTTTATATTATGATGTGTTTTTGTAACAAAAAATGAGCCAGTAACTTTGTTTAGATATCTTTTTCACAACTACAACCAGAATTTTTATAATATGAATAAACATTTTCTTCTTTATGCATCGTCGACCCATCTGTGAGTCAGGCACTAGGAATTAGACCAGATGCTGAGATAAAATGTTATTCAGAAAAAGAAAAATTCAGTACAGTTTAGTCATACATAAGTGATATTACTGAATATTTAATGTCTGTCAGACAATCTTGAACATTTTCAGGTTATAGCAGTTGTACATTACTGTCGCATGACTGGGGTGGAGCAGTTGCCTGGCAGTTTGTCAGCAGATATCCAGAACTTGTGGATAAACTTGTTGTCATGAACTGTCCACATCCAAAGACTTTCCAGAAATATGCACGTAGTCATTGGTCACAGGTTAAGAAATCCTGGTATGTATGTTTATTGCTATAGACAAAAAAAGTTACTTCAAGCAAAGAGATTATTTTTTCTCAAATACTCAAAACGAAGAGCAATTCTGTATCATTATTATTTTGTCTAACTATTTTATTTGAAGAAATTAGAAAAAAAGTGGTATGAAGATTTTCCTTTACTTTGCTTCTTGAAACTGTTATGCAGAGCTCTGAGATTTGCAAGAAAATGTTTTTGGAAATAAAAATTACGATTTTTTAATAATTACTCAAATAAAGGTAATAGTGCATTGCCTCAAGAAAATTTCTAAATTCACAATGTGGTATTTGAGATAGAAATAGGTCTTTAAGATAGAAATTATTCTGTTCTTTGAGATTGAAATTGGTCTTTGAGGTTGAAATTATTCTGTTCTTTTACAAAGAGATTTGTCTTGGAGATAAAAATTGGTCTTTGCGAATGAAATATTGACATGCTGTAGAGGTTTTGATTTCATTTGTTTAAAGATTGCTCACTTTTTTATTTAATTGTATTCTATAACCATTGAACTGAGCATCATTAACAGGCAAAATTGAAAAACTGAAGGGTGGTAACTGCCTATTTCAGGGATGATTAAGTTAAAAATTGTTATCCTCTGTTTATATTTCATGACTGTATTTAATTCTGTTTCATGTATCATTTTGCAACAGACAGGGGCAGCAGAACAAACCTATATTACACTTTTTCAATATTATTCTTTAGCATCAGCCATCCATGATTAAAAAAATGGTAAATTAGACACAAAATTCATCAGTGTGAGTGTGTATTTAGATGATATGATATATTTTCAGGTATATGTACCTGTTTCAAGTGCCCTGGGTTCCTGAGCTTCTGTTCAGATCCAATGATCTTGTGATATTTGACAGACTTCTCAGTAGTATGAAAAATAACAAGCCCTCGGAGGAAGTTGTGGAAGCATATAAATACACTTTTGCACAGAGAGGTAAATTAAATCAATTACCGTATATATAGTAGAAAGACATACTCATAAAATCACCATGGAGACCTTCTTTTAGGTGTTCATGATGAGCTTTTCTGATGAGCATTTCTGATTGGATGTTGTGCATCATCTGTCATAGTATGTTGTGTGTCAACAGTTTTCTAAAAATGACATCTCCTCCTTTGCCACTGGCTGGAAGTTGATGTTGAAAAGAGATGTTCCTAGCATATAGCTCATTACCGTAATTGTTCAGTGAGTTCCATTCTTTGCATGACATGTTTTACAAAGACATTTGTTGGAAAATCTTTTCATTAATTAAGTAGACTTGAGCATTGATGTTTGAAATGTAGCATGGTTTAGTTATGTTTTTTTATTTAAAACAGATTTCTGTAACAAAGCTGTTGTCATTTTGAGGGACTGTCAACCCATGCTGTTTTCAATGGTTTTATTTCAGCTAGAAAGACTAAGTCAGTAAAATGACCAGAAAATTGTTCAGCATTACTATTATTATTGCTTATCCCTAAATTCCATGATTTAGGGGTCAGTGTTACTTTTTTTGGCTTAACACATAAAATTGATGCAGATCTGATCTCTCAGAAATGATGTTCAGTCACAGTACTGAGTACATATTCTACCTCATGCATGGATTGTAATGACATATTTTTTATAACAATCTGGCTGAAGTACATGATCTAACTACAATAAAATCTGAAGGGGACCCATTCATTTCTATATTCTGGATAATCTGGATTTTCAATATTGTTATTTATATCCCAGCCAATAGACTGCATCTTATGACACGTCTTTATGGTTTACCTGTACACCTGTGTGTTTATGTTGAGTGTGTAAATTTTAATAGCATGTTTAAACTATCTTGAATATTTTGAAAATATTTTGTGTTTCGTAAGATAAATGAATTCTCCTTTGATTTATGTATGCGCATGAGCATGGTGATGAAAATATTCAAGTAAACTGGCCTGTTTATTTTGGTATACGTGCTGTATCTATCCAATGTCAAAAGCTACTGGAACATTTCCCGTACATACAATTATCTCAATATTTTACAAGATTTCCTCAATTAACTATGACTAGAGTGTCTATATGTTTATCGACTGAGTGATTTGGGATCCCAGTTAGATATAGATTTTCATGTGTTCAAATGGATAAAAATAGAAACTGATTTGCCTTCAAAATCTTGATAGCTAGGCACTGATTGGCTAATTGAAAGGTCATGAGAAGGTGAACTTCTTTTGGTGACGTTTGACTCCAAGCACAGTTCTTAACTTCATATGATCTGAAATAGACAATTTTTTATGTCTAATTTCTTTCTATATTTCTTTCTGTAATATTTCACCAACATTACTCATTTTTCTTGCAGGTGCCTTCACTGGTCCAATAAACTATTATAGGGCAGCATTCCGCAATGCATCACGACTTATTAATCCAAAAATAAACGTGCCTACTTTGGTGATTTGGGGAGATCCTGATACGGCGTTGGATACAGAGATGGCAGAACTGGCCCGGGAATATGTTTCAGACCTGACAGTGAAGGTCATTCACAACTCAAACCATTTTGTACAAGTCGACCGTCCAAAAGAATGCAATGCTGTGATACGAGAATTCTTACAGGGACAATAGTTACATGTTGACTCACTGATATATTAAATGTATGTTAGAAAGGGTTTCTAACTTTGTGAAATAATACTTCTAAATAAAATAAAATCATTTATAAGAAAGTTGTGTTTCATAAACTTAGTTAATTTTTATTAATGATTATTTGTGATTAATTAGTATAAGTTATAAGTATTAGTCAACACCAGTGTAAACATTGTACTTAAAATATTTGGTCAGTATTAATGAAAATTTGTTAGAGTTATCCTCAAGTTGCCTACTCAAGAAAATCTGATGTTTAATTTTGACCAGAAAGCTCTAAAGTAAACCCCTCTCCTCTCCAACCTCTCCCCACCCCTCCATCCCCACCTCCCCTGCCCCCATGGTAATTATATGAGAATGAGAATAAATATGAACTTGTTAATTTTTAATATATGTTGTTATTGTATGTTAACATGATTTGAGGAAAATGATGACAGTTGTTTCTATGGTTGTGCACTTACAGGCATTTCAAATTGTACAAAGAAATAGCTTTTAGTATGTATACAGGTCAGCTTTTATCTCAGTGACAAAATCAAGACTTGAATTTCCTTGCGAGTCACAAGACCAAAATTTGTCATTGGATGAAAACTCTGTGATGATTTACCAAGTAAAGTAAAATTGTAATACAAAATGAAAAGTTAGAATACTTCCTATGGACAAGGTCTTCTTTGATTTCAGCATTCCTCTTTGTGTTATTTTCATGTTTTAAAAATGGTATGTTTTTGAACTCGTGGAAGTAAATTTAAAAAAAAAAACTTTTCTTTCAAGTTTTCTTCTTGTTTATTTTCAGTATGTTTCTATGATTTTGAGTATGTTTTGGTTGTTTGTGGTCAGAATTATTAAACATTGATTTATCTAAAAAAAGTTACACGCTCTAAATAAAGTCTTTATAATTACTATTGTACATATTCATGAACTTTGGCTAAAACATTAACTATTTTGTTTCTGTCATGCGTAGAAAATACTTCTTCTTTTTTTATTGTCAGCTTAGAGTTACATATCTGTTCAAAGTGACCATGTATATTTAAAGATTCTTAGAAGTGCATACATTTCCTGTTGTTTTTTCTTGAATATATACATTAAGAAAAAGTTTGACTTCTGCTGAGAATAGTTGAATTTGGCAAAAATCTTTTATGACTGGCCTAGTCATAAATTTATAACAATACTGGAAGGTACAGTGCTGTATTTATATTCATTTATTTGTCTGTCCGAAGTGAAAGAAGTCCTTCTTACTTCTTATTTACATGATTTCTGAACATTCCCGGTGTTTTCAGCATTTATGTTGACTGTCCTGCATCCAAGTCATTTTGAACGCTACTATAACTTTAAATGACTTCATAATTTTAATGACATCACAGATATTTTGAATTCAATTCCACTGTTCAGTGTCAGAGAAAATTTTCGCTTTATTCAAGCCAGATAAAACAGTGAAATTTATATTCAGATTATTTCAATGCATTAAGAATTATTCTTCTGTTAAAGCACAGAAAAGTACTGAAAAGCGTGAACGATATTTAGAGTCCCTGTATCACAGTGATTTTACTGATACAGAAAATAAATGTACTGACAGGGTAATGGTCAAACTATGTTCTGTTCACTCCAGTACAATGTTGACATATGTCATTCTTTAATATTCAAGTCAATCCTTAGTGAAAAAAACCTTTCTTATTTTTCTTTGCAATATCATTGAAAACATTACTGCATTATATTTCTTATACACTAAAAATATTTCCGTCATGTTTATAGACTAAAAAAGCAAAGTTAGGAAAGATTTAAGAGCAAAAAAAGATCATTTCTGCCGGAAAGACATCTTTCTTGGTAAAATAAAAAACTACTTTTGATTGTGATCCTGGGACTTAAAAGTTAAATTTTGAGGGTTTAGCTGGAAACTACTGTAACCAAATATAAATAAAGGAGGTGATACAGTAGTTTAAATCTACTGTCATTGCATTTAACTTATCACAGTTGCTTAGACAGCACTGTAAATGTTTGTAGTCACAACAGACATTGTGAAAATGTTCTCAAACATTCTGTTTAGCTTGGTAAAGTGTTGTGAAACCTTTGATGTCAGTAAATTCTGTAATCAATTAAGTGTTCTCAGTTTGTTGATTTTTAACTAAGATCAGCCTTAGTCTGTTGTCTTTTGTAAAATGTTAGCTTGTTATCAGTCAAGGTGCCACATTTTTTATCCAGCCTTAATAAAATTTGCTCAGAATATTTGCCCTGATCATTTCTGGGACAAGTTGGAAAGGGTCATGTGGGTTTGAACACTATGTTAACAGAAAAAGCATCAAAGAAAAACCTTATGAACATTCTAGAGGTAACAGTTTTTACTCAGTCGTCATGAATCTTGCAGGGAATGTATAGATAATCTCTGATGGTTTTGGAAAGGGTCAAAAGCTATGTAACCACCAGTCGAAAATCTTAAGCTTATGGTCACATATTTGACTCAGTCTTCATGAAATTTGCTGAGAATGTTTGTCTTGAGTTTTATTTTGAGCCAAAACATTATGGAACTGGTCAGAATGTTTGTTTTGATTATGATGATACTGAAATTTTACCACATGGAGTCAGAAAACAAGGTCACTTGCTTGTATCAGTGGAAAACCATGTGAACACCTAAAAGGTAAAATTTTACCTAGCTTTTACTAGACTTAGAATGTTCTTGCAGATGGTCTCTTTGCAAACCTGGTTCATGTCTGGTCAAAAATTAGGTCACCAGCTCCATGATTGTCTCCATAATCTACGTGGAATCAAAAACTAGGTTGTCCGAGTAAATATTTATCTCTGTATAACAGATTATGTTTGACCTTTTTTTATATAAGAAAAGTGGTTCTCACTTGAGTGATACAGGGCCATCATTGCTGTCTTGATATTTTTGTTGATAAGTTTGATATAAAAATGATTGATTTATAATGTGTTGTTGTGGCTAAAATCAGGTAGATATATCAGCTAAATTCGTGTTATTCTTAAGAGTGTGAAGTTATTTATTGTATATATATCAGTTATTAGATATATTACATAATATCATGTCATGTACAAATTATTAAAGAGCTGTTCTGTAAATTATAGCACATGTTATCATTTAAGTTAACAGGGATTGTACACAGTCATGTAAGTATGGTTAGTGTTTAGCTGATTAATATTTAACCCTTAACCTGCTGGAACCGAAAGTGATTAGCCTTTGCCACCAGTATAGAGCCAGGCCAGCCTGCACATCCGTGCAGTCTGACTAGGCTCTATACTGTTGGTAGCTCAATTTTTGTATTTTGATATTGAAATCCCTTAAACTTTGAATGGACTGTTCCAAATTCAAAGCTGGGCAAATTCATTACAAAAATTCAGCAGGTTCAGGGTTAATTGTTCTGTTGACTGTAAAAGCATTACGTAAATGTAAGCATATCAAAGGTTTTCACAGGTATCCACCATGTATAAATTGCTGTAAATCTATGCACCTTTCAAGCTTTTTTAAAACAGTATATTATCTAAAATCATCAAATATACATCATTCTTACTAACATACAAAAACCTAATTGAAATATTTGGCATATTGTTTGTATTATTATTTGCATAATGTCTATTTTTTGTAAGTGTTTATCCATATTTTGAAGTAACTATGCTTTGTCTTTGAGAATTAAGGTTTTTAGTTTTTTTATACACATTAAGAAAGATATTGATACTTTTTGAATAACATAGAATAAGCATTTTACACCCTTGTAAAAACAAGTTCTTGTGAATATATTCTATTTGTTTCTTGAATAGCAAAGATTAATATATATCCCTGTTGGTTTATTTCAAGAAGGAAGGGACATATTCAGATTGTAAATTCCTTATTTGATGTAATGACACATATTTTTATATCCATTGTATAAAAAACCAGGCGTATGTGTCATATATATTGATTGTGTAATGAGATATGTAATTGCATAAGGCAAGTTTACATGTTTTAGTACTGCCAGCCATAATAAACATTTGCAGGTAGGATTTGAAAGGAAAATATTGAAACAGTACTGTTATAGTATATGTATATTGATATGGTGTTATTCACTCTGATTGGTTGTGTATTTTGCTGATCGCAGTTGAGGCTTCACCTCACATGTGAAAAGTTTAATCATCAATTTGAACAATTCTGGCACCCTTACTATTATTCCATCATTATTCAGAGCCAGCTTACACACTCATACATGCATACTGTTATTCCATTACTATTCAAAGCCTGCTTGGTTATCACTTATGCACAATCATCTTGAACAATCCAGACACTCATACACGCATACTGTTATTCCATTATCATTAAAAGCCTGCTTGGTTATCACTTATGCACAATCATCTTGAACAATCCAGACACTCATACACGCATACTGTTATTCCATTATCATTAAAAGCCTGCTTGGTTATCACTTATGCACAATCATCTTGAACAATCCAGACACTCATACACGCATACTGTTATTCCATTATCATTAAAAGCCTGCTTGGTTATCACTTATGCACAATAATCTTGAACAATCCAGACACTCATACACACATACTGTCATTCCGTTACTATTCAAAGCCTGCTTGGTTATCACTTATGCACAATTATCTTGAAAAATCCAGTCACTCAAACATGACTACTGTTATTCCATTATCATTGAAAGCCTGCTTGGGTATCACTTATACACAATCATCTTGAACAATCCAGACACTCATACACGCATACTGTCATTCCATTATTATTCAAAGCCTGCTTGGTTATCACTTATGCACAATTATCTTGAACAATCCAGACACTCATACATGCATACCGTCATTCCATTACTATTCAAAGCCTGCTTGGTTATCACTTATGCACAATTATCTTGAAAAATCCAGTCACTCATACACACATACTGTCATTCCATTACTATTCAAAGCCTGCTTGGTTATCACTTATGCACAATCATCTTGAACAATCCAGACACTCATACACGCATACTGTCATTCCGTTACTATTCAAAGCCTGCTTGGTTATCACTTATGCACAATTATCTTGAAAAAACCCGGTCACTCATAAACACGTACTGTCATTCCATTACTATTCAAAGCCTGCTTGGTTATCACTTATGCACAATCATCTTGAACAATCCAGACACTCATACACGCATACTGTCATTCCGTTATTATTCAAAGCCTGCTTGGTTATCACTAAAGCACAATTATCTTGAACAATCCAGACACTCATACATGCATACTGTTATTCCATTATTATTCAAAGCCTGCTTGGTTATCACTTATGCACAATTATCTTGAACAATCCAGACACTCATACACGCATACTGTCATTCCGTTACTATTCAAAGCCTGCTTGGTTATCACTTATGCACAATTATCTTGAAAAATCCAGTCACTCAAACATGACTACTGTTATTCCATCACTATTCAAAGCCTGCTTGGTTATCACTTATGCACAATTATCTTGAAAAATCCAGTCACTCATACACGCATACTGTCATTCCGTTACTATTCAAAGCCTGCTTGGTTATCACTTATGCACAATTATCTTGGAAAAATCCAGTCACTCATACACGCATACTGTCATTTCATTACTATTCAAAGCCTGCTTGGTTATCACTTATGCACAATCATCTTGAACAATCCAGACACTCATACATGCATACTGTTATTCCATTATTATTCAAAGCCTGCTTAGTTATCACTTATGCACAATCATCTTTAACAATCCAGACACTCATACATGCATAGTTTTATTCCATTATTATTCAAAGCCTGCTTTGACTTATAATGGAATAACAGTAAGGGTGTGTGGGTGTCTGGATTGTGTATAATAATGGGATAACAGGATGGGTGTCTGGATTGTTCAAGATGATTGTGTATAAGTGACACCCATCCTGTTATCCCATTATTATTTAGTTCCTGTTGGTTTATATATCACATAAATTGCGGTTGAAGTTTAACTTTGATTTTTAATTTACAAGTTCTTTTTGAAAGTTCCATTACTCAAACAAATGTAGTAGAATATATAGAGGAGACAAACGGACCCATGCTAGAGGTTATACTGATATAGATACATATCACATGCTGAGGCTTTTCGAAAAATAAAAAACTTCACTTTTTGACCATACTGTGTTAGGTTTTGTTTATATTTGACATTGACAACTCATGTTCATGTACCAATATTGTTAAAAAAATGTTATTGTGATTGATAACAAACAGTATTGTCACTTTGTAGTCTGTTTTCAAATATTATTGTTATAGATTTAATATGATTTTTTAGTGTATTCAGGGCTTTTGTAATGTGCTTTTTCAGTCTGAAAAATAAAGATATAGATTAAGAAATCGTTGTTATAGAAATATATATACACAGTGTTGAATAGAATATGTAAATTATGCACATGCAAATATTGTGACCTTGAGGTTGAGGCTTTTATCATTCTTTAAGTAGAAATTTAAATTTAGAAATAAGGCTAGTAGTTCTTTTACAATTGCGCTTCATGAAGGGTGATAGACAGGTGACCACCAGCAGACAAAACCTTAATGAATCAATGCATCTCTGATGATTATGTACATGTACACAAAGAAAGGACTGTCAATAAACAAGCCGTCACTAAGCCACTTTGATGTTGTCAGGGGTATTAAAAATAGAATATTCTTGAATTTGAAACAGTGTTGAAGGTAATCGAGATGATGGAAGCTTTTTCACCTGAATTCATCAGCATAAAAAATAAATAAAAAAGTTCATAACAAAACCTTTAATTTTACTGAATCTGTACACATTAACTCATAAAATTACAAAATGTTTATAACATAATGAGATCAATATTCCAATATTGTAGCAATATTACTGCATAAAATGGATTCAAATTGTAACTGGATTTATAAAACTATTTAACACAATGATCTGGTGATGTATATGCCCTTGACAAATTTAGTGTTAAATTCCCACATCATAGCAATACTTTTGCATAAACATGGGTTCTTTATAAAACCTTTTAACACAATGATCTGGTGATTTTGGCCCCTGCCAAAATCAGTTTTATATTACCACATCATAGCAATACTATTGCATAAACATGGATTCAAAATGAAACTTTATTTATAAAATGACCCCTTCCAAAATCAGTGCTTCTGATCGCAATCTGTATGCTGATGAAGCAGGTAAAGGTAATCCACTTGTATTTAGGCAAAGTCAAGGTAACCCAAGCAACATTTCCAGTTGAGATCGAGGATTTAAAGCCTTCATAAGACTGTGTCCTATCACATATGAAGGTCACATGTATGACACATACGTTTTACATTCGCCTGTAGTTTGAAAATTTTAATGGACTTCTTATTGTCATTACTTTCAAGGAATCTCCTAATGTTGGTATAGGTGCAGTCACGGTGGAATTTCTGCTTTGTAACTTTGGTCTACCACACAAAATCTCGTAGGTTTTGGAACTGTATTCTTTCCCTTGCCACAAGAAATAACAGCAACCTGATGGTGGATGAAATATTCCTGAAGAAAAATGAAACAAAAATGTTGTCAAACTAGATTGTTATCTACAAGAACATTTCATGTATAAAGCAGTAAAAAAAAAATCCATGTAAGTTCATCAACATGTTAGTAAAATGTTTGTATCCTTTATATCACCGATTTGATTCTTTCCAACCAGAAAATGTTTTGATTTTACCTATACTTTGTCTCTCACAAACAATATATATGACATTTTTCCCCGATGTCCAAGGACAAATGAAACAAATAATTTTAGACCAAGAGTCGCCAGCTAGTTTTTGACAAAAGTGGGCAGGGAACTCGCCCTTGACTCCAACGCCCCACTGAGTGGTGTGCGCTAGGCATACGCTCATAGAAATAGTTCAATCCCTTAGGACAAACCACTTAAAAACACTACCGAGCTTTGTGACTGAAATTCTATTTTGTACATAAAAATATTGGTGGATTAACTGAGTGTAGTAAATGGCGGGTTAAACTGGAAAATTGAAAAATACTGAAATGAGACTGGTCAAAAAATTCTATCAAAAACAATGTTAAGTGGTTGTGGTAAAGGATAATTGCAACTGTACCTAGACAATGTGTCATTCCAGGCGACAATGCACGTGCAATGTATACAGGTTCTCCAGCACGAGACCGTCCACTTTGAACAGCTCTGATTGGCATCTGACCATCACAACAAGAAACCCACTGGAACCCCTGAAGTGACCACTGCTTCATCAACATATCATGATGCAGATGTGTTTGAGGGTAAAATCCAGTGTCTAGAGGTATAACACTATAATTGTGTGCTGTGTTAGGGCGCACTGGAATATAAGAATTTTTGTTCTCTGAAAATTTTCTTAACACAAACAATTTCAGGTACGACTTTTTTCAAAATGCTACATGGCTACACTATGCTTCATGTAATGCACAGAACAATAACTTTATTTTAAGGACAGCATGTGGCTAATATACGAGAGGGTTTGTAATCAATTTTTTGCATATACCTGATGAGGCTATCTGAAGTTTTTTCTTACAAAATAACTTCTTATCACCCCTAAGTCACATTGTTGATTAAAGCCATTGGTTCTTGAGAATAAGCCAGGAAACAAACTGCTGTAATCTACAATCAAAAGGCCATAACTATGTTGAAATTCATTAGACCAGAACATCCTGACAATATGCATATCTTTTCTTGCTTCAAACAATTTTGTTGAATGTAAGCCATTAGTTCTAGAGATATATCATGGAAGCTACTAGTGAAATATCATTTAGTTTGTTTTAATTGAAACCACAGATTCCTGAGAGAAAAAAACGAAAATAAAATTCCAATGGACAGACAGACAGACAACCCGACAGCTAGATATGGAGCGATATTTCCTAACAGAAAATATTGAGAGGGAACCATTCTTATCTAAGCTGGTGACTTTAAACCTTCTTACTCAGAGGGCAATCCCAACATCTATTTTTTCTATCTGCAGCCTACAAAGAAAGTTTCATCTAGAAATCTCCTTCCAAGCTAAAGATAAGGAGTCGAAAATGTTTCCTTATTCACCTCAGCTGATGACCTTGACACTGATCCTTCTGACCCTGAAATAAATCCTAACCTGTGTCCTCAAACTAATTACCTACGCACGTAGCTTAATCTTAATATCTCCTCCCGAACTGGAGTTATTTGAGTGGAAATTGTTTTCCATTTATCTGAGCTAGTGACCTTTTCCACTAACACAAAATGCCAGTGGAACTTGTGACGTCATACTGTCTCCTTATACACCAAATTTTGTTATCAGTGCCTCTTTTTTTAATTTTAAGTTTTACCATTATACAGGTCATTTAATATTTCTTGGAGTCTTACCTGAAGAACCGTTCCGGGCTGTTGATGGCCGAGAAATTGGAGTAGACCTTGAGTGATGCATTCTATCTTACATTGGACAAGCATACCTGTAAAATATTGGAAATGAATTATTTGAAAAAAAGCTAGTGGAAAATAGAGAAATCCACAAATAAAAGTTCTATCTGTTAACATACTAAACATAACAGCAACATGTAATAAAAAGTGTAAGGCAGATTGAATGTATCGAAACGATTCAGTTGGCTGGCTTATGGTAGATAGTACAGCGTCGGATATTCATGGTAATTTATTCCATTACCACTGAATAATGTCTCCCTCCAAAAATGGGGAAGACACATTGTTTTTCCCCCGGTTGTCTGTCCGTCTGTCCGTCACAAAATCGTGTCCGCTCTGTATCTTCCAAAGCCCTTGAAGGATTTTTATGAAACTTGGGTCAGATGTTTACCTCATCAATGCGACATGCAGAACCCACTTTGCGGGTGTGGTGTCTCAAGGTCAAGGTCACACTTGGAGGTTAAATGTCAAATGCCACAAAATCGTGTCCGCTCTGTATCTTCAAAAGCCCTTGAAGGATTTTTATGAAACTTGGGTCAGATGTTTACCTCATCAATGCGACGTGCAGAACCCACTTTGAGGGTGTGGTGTCTCAAGGTCAAGGTCACACTTGGAGGTTAAATGTCAAATGCCACAAAATCATGTCCGCTCTGTATCTTCAAAAGCCCTTGAAGGATTTTTATGAAACTTGGGTCAGATGTTCACCTCATCAAGGCAACGTGCAGAACCCACTTTGCGGATGTGGTGTCTCAAGGTCAAGGTCACACTAGGAGGTTAAATGTCAAATGCCACAAAATCGTGTCCGCTCTGTATCTTCAAAAGCCCTTAAAGGATTTTTATGAAACTTGGGTCAGATGTTCACCTCATCGGGGGAGACATATTGTTTTTCCCCCGGTTGTCCGTCTGTCTGTCTGTCCATCTGTCCGTCACAAAATCGTGTCCGCTCTGTATCTTCCAAAGCCCTTGATCATGATGTAACTTTTCTCCTTATCAATGGAAATAGATTAAACTTGAGTGCTTGAAGAAGACACCTTGTAACTGGCTTCATGTTTTTTGCCCATATCTATGTAACAGCACTGCCATCGACATGATTCCAACATGCTACAGGTACTAGACTGAATGAATACAACCATTTTGTACAATATGAAACAAGGTTTCTGCTCAATCCTTTCTTGACAGAGTATGAGTTTCTTGTTCATCATGTACATTTTACAAAAATATCCCCCTTATTTTACAATCGTCTGACTCAATACTGCCTGCAGCAACTGGCTGGGGGGAGACATATGTTTTTGTTCAATCAAAAACCCATTTTTAGTTGTATGATGAATGGAGAGTAAAGGAATGGGTTGAATGTGGGACTATCTGATGATGAAAAACTCACACTGTACAGGCTTTTCTATTAACTAGTTACATATTTATACTATGCAGATCTGTGCTTAATATCAAATCTCTAGACTATTACAAACATGATTTCTAAAGTTTCCTAAAACATGTGACACACGGGGCTGAGGTAATAATTAAAACATAAGCATAACTTGAATAATCTCCATAAAAAAAGTCTAAGAGAAAGCTTCTTGCAGAAAATAAAAACTATTAGTAGAAGTCTAACGATGCTACATGACAAATTTAAGAACTTTCAGAGAATAAAATGTTTAAAAAGTTTCGTTTTAAAAGTGTTTGTAAGAAGCGAATCCTCAGGCAAAGTTTGAACTATTTTGGTAAAGATCTTTAGAGATATTCCACGCAATGCTCATTCACAATTTCTGAGGGCTTTAATAGTTTTACTTCTTATATTGTTATCTTACAGATATTGATGATAAAATATATTATTAATACAAATAAGTGTAGTTGATTAGATTAATAAGAAAAATGGTTGCAATCACATCGTCTAATATAAAGTATTTAAAAAAAAAATATACAAATAAATATAATGTTTCTGCTTATTTTTTCAATATCTTAGTTCATCGAGAATAATTTTCCACATGTACATTCTGTAGCTCAGTTGTGCCACTTTAAACCAGTATGACCTAATCTGTGATGTAGCCCTGGTAAATTAATTGATGGAATCCCACCTACTCAAAAAAAAGAAAATTTAAAGGAAACATGAATACTAGTTCCTAATGCTTCATATATTTTCTGATAATTAACTTCCACAATTCATGAAAGATAGAGCCAGACAAATTAATTGTAAGCATGTTTGTTTGTTTTTTCCTCTTTTTTTTTAATTCATGAACTCCAGCAGCTATGCACATCATCTACATTCAAAAATTATAATGTTTTAAGGTAAGTAATAAAGTGCAATGTCCTTTAAAACTCTAATAATCATAAAGAACAAGTTTAACACAAGAAATTCATAGGTTTTACTTGAGTACACAACAGATTACCTACTTACAAGTGAAGGAACAAATATCAAACTTCCATATTTCAGAAACGTCACTTGAAATGATTTGCTTGTCGAAAAATCTTTATTGCAACTAGTTATTAGGACTACATTTTCAAAAGTATACAATTCCCCCGAGTACTTAAAATTTGGTGTCAACTTTGTATATATACAATAGTTGACAATTATTTGCAGATACGCTTCATAGATATATCTATACTGACATATTGGAAAATATTGATCTTTAACTTTAAAAGGAAGGCAGTCATAACTGTGAAATGGTATAATCAAATATATAACATTCTAAAAAATCTGTCAGTTTGTCAGTTTAAACAGAAAAAAAGTTTTAAAAAAACAAATTAAGAAATGACCTGGTACGAGTTTCAAAACAAAAATGAGCCAAACAGGACAAGATATCATTTCATATACTTTTGATAATTAAATTAAAAAAAATTCTTTCCTTCATATTGGGGGAAGGGTGTGAAATATCTATTGTGGGTAAAACACTAAAATCTCTGTTGAGCCAGGTCTGACCTACTTTGGTGAGCAGACGATAGTAAGAGAATTGGAAATACTTCTGATTTAAAAAATATAATTGAAAGTATGAATACTGTATGGAAAGAAGATGAAACAAATCTGCTTTAATCAAATGATTCTGAATAAAGTTAAGTCTTTAGAGCTTTGGCTGTCTAAAATACCTAAAATATTTCTATTTTAAATTCCTGAAACATTTTACCAATTTCATTTATTTTATTTCACACAAAATGTGGGCAATGTTTGCGTCTGAAGGCATTAGATTGTTTTAAACAACTGCATGTTCCTCCGATCTTATTACATAATCATATGGATTTATTTTGTCACAAGTAGAAACATTTTTTTTAAATAACATTCATTAAAACATGAAAAGATTCTATATTTAGCCCGTAACAGCTTATGAGACACCATTAGCTACCCATGATTTCACAAAATTCAGCTGTCAAGCTTAGTGCATTTAAAGTTTGCCTAAACAGTTTAGACAACATAAAAAAACAAGAGGACTAGATGGTCCTGTCTCGCTCACCTGAAAAGAAAGTACCAAACAAATGGTGGGGGATGGCACCTTAAGGATGTGTCAAATAGTTGACAGTTCAAATACCACATTAGATCTCAAAAAATATTTTTAAACCAAGAAAGAAAAAGAAGGTCAATAGCTCAAGGTGAACCAAAGTCAAATTTGAAGTCTGTGTGCAAAGTTTTATGAATAGTTATAATTTCAAAGACATATCTTCAAAAACGAGGAAGTAGGTCTGGTCAGTAGGTCAACATCAACCAATGTCAAAGTTTAAGTCTGCACACAAATTTATACAAATAGTTAAAATTTCATTGATGTAGCTTTAAAAAAAACAAGGAAGTAGGTCAGTAGATCACATGAAGGTCAAGGACCTACCCCATCCAATGATTTTTTTCAGAGGGGAAGTGGGGTACCCATGTGAGGTGGGTGGGGGCTGGGTACCCTGGTGAGGGCCAAGATCTTCCAAAGCCCATCTTATTAACTGGGCAATGTTGAACCATATGTATTTAAGCTCAAGGCCTTTCACTTTCTTTAAAATGTTTTCCAATATAACTCAATGTAAAACCAAGTGACAACTGGAACGGGGCCAATTTTGCTCTAGAGGACCATACAAGTATCATTCCTGTAAAGTATAATTGCAGTTAACCCAGTGATATAGAAGGTGATGTTGTTTAAAGTCAATTGTGGACAGCGGACAGACAATAAACAAACTAGCATACTAACATGGGTGAAAGTACGTCATGGAACTGAAAATCCTGAAAAAAATTTTGTACAAAAATCTACACTTGCTCTGTTGTATCATGTAGGAAAAAAAATTAGCTATAATCCTGAATTCAGGATTATTCCTGAAAACTTTCACCCATGTACTAAAAGCTACACCTGACCTTTGGTCAGGTTACTGTACAGTACAGTACAGTACGTACAGTACTGTACAGTTACTGTATGTACAGTGTAAGTATGTGTAACACTTGCGTCTCGGTGCTGTCATTTCTGAGGTACAGTGGGACAAAGGTCACAAATGGTATATAGAGGAAGACGTGGGTTTGAATCAAAGGCAAGATCCAAAGAGGATGGGGAGGTGGGGTACTGAGTGTGCTTTTTAACCGTATATTCAAATATATTCTTACCATTAGTCAAATACTTTTATGTAGTGTTAGGACCTCGTCTGATCCTTCGCAAAAAACTGTTCGTTTTGCAATTCTTTTTCAATTTTTTTGTGCCGTAATATCTTTCCAGTAAACATGTATTACTTGTTTTATTTCTTACGCCCTCTTCACCCTCCCAGGAAGAAAAATGTATACTTCAGGAAGTGCTTGCTTGTGGTATCTGGTTCACTTTCATGCAAGAACATAACACACTGACCAACTTTTGCATGCTGTTCTTCAGCAATGCCACCAACTTTTGTCAACATACACTTTGAACATCTAGGACCCATGGCTAGCGGACACATCAAACCATAATACCTTACCAGCATGCTGTTGCAAACTGCTTGAACCTTCTGAAGCTGATGTTATACCAAAACATTTTCAGTACCATATCTAATCATATCTCTCCAAGGTTCTGTAATGGACTAGGACATACATGTATAAAGTACTTGTTTAATGGTTCAAAACCATCTTCATTACAATAGTAGATCATAAACAGCATGACGGACTAACATCGTGCAGATCCTGTAGTCCGTACTTACTGTGACCGTTTGATTTGGAACCAAAACAAAAACTGATACTGATAATTATGATTACATGTATAGAACTTCCAAATGTCCTTTGGCATGTAAATGCATCAGGTATCAGGTTAAATATGAATGAAACACAAAACGATTATATCAAAAAATGTTTTATTTTTACATAATAAGTTAAACAACAGTAAAAATCTAAATATACACTAATAACTACAAACTGGAAAGTATTAAGAGTAAAAAAATACAACTGCTGCCAATATAATAAAAGAAATAAATATATATTAATCAAGCACTTAAATGTTTAAGCCACATATTACATTTCTGCAATATCAGTTTACGAAAATACCATTCACCTCCAGTACCAGTTTCTGCCTCCTGATTGGTCAGATTTTACACTGGTTTGATTATAAGGCAACCCCTATGATGCTGGACATTTGAGACTTAAACTTGTAGAAAACATTATGCAGATCTCGAGAAAAACAGTTAAAAAAGGCGCCTATATAATTACTCTATTCCACTCTCCTTCATACGGCTTTGACTTTCTTTGTGGATAAACAATCTTAATATACAAAACTGAGTAAAAAAGTGTTAAACACCGCAGAAGCCAATGTATTAACTAACACTTACAAGTCACTAAAGTAAGCTGGTCAAACACATTTAAAAACATTTACAAAGAACTGTTCTTCAGAATTATCTTTGATAACTCCTATCTGGGACCCATACTACACATTCAGAAACTAATAATGCATGGGCTATTTCAATAATGAAATTCTGCAATCAGTTAGTTGGTGGTTTCACTTATGCCAAGAGAGAAAACAGAATTATACAGAAAATTTGTAAAAAAAAACAACACTTAAAAATAAGAATGACATTAAAATTGGCGAGTGTCCCCTCACCCCTTTCTCTCCTTGTGACACATTTTTTTTCCAATTCACATTATGCAGCAATATATGAATCTTTACAGTATGAAAAATAACAAGACATATTTTTGTGCGAAGCAATGCGTGGCTACTGCCATCTAAAACAATGTTACCTCATCAACATGTAAATAAATTGTGTACTTTGCCATCATTATATAGTAACTTTAATTAAAAGACTTTTCCTGGCATTTAACCAGATTTTTTCCAGTGACTGCATTGTTTGAAAAAGTATAATTATGACACCAAATCTGCATATAAACTAACACGTGTATGAAACCGCTGAGTATATTCTTAAATATTTTCTCCTTATGACTGACAAGGTAAAGCCCAGACTTAGAGACAAATAGTATGATAACATTGATGGCCTAGGGCAAAACTATGGTAAGTCAATTTCAATAATGGAAGGATTTACTGGGCCTTCAATAATGCACACTTACTGGTATATGTACATGTATATGATGTGATAAGTAAAACAAGAGGGTCATGTTGTCTTATATCGATTACATGAGAATACCACTCAGAAGAAAACTCAAATGTCGAGAATATATGACAGACATTGCTATGCCCTAGATCTGAAAGACTGTGTGTAACACTTAAAGAAATGTATTTACAACCTTTCTGCACTGGAGTGCCGACTGGGTCATGATAGCTCATCAAGCCTGGTAGTTCAGATGAGCTAAAATGCATTCATTTTTCTTCAGGGCATTCCCTTCTGGCAAAAGACATAAAAAACAGAAGTAATATTTGTCAGATTGTATCACAGTCTAAGTAAAAATACAACAACAGTACTTGTACAGAGAATGTCTATGGATGGAATATACTTTGATCTATAATACAGTGGGGAAAAAAAACTCCTAACCTTAATTTCCCTATCAAAAAGTATCCTTCTACACTGTTTTGTGAAGCACATTTAATTCATTCGAGTCATTTAATTCAAGTACACTTACTAACACATATGTTATACTAAAATATATATGAAAATCTCAGAATACACTTAAAGACTTCATATGTTGTTAGTTATACCTTAAATGTTGGCCTTGCCCTAAATTGATATTACCCTGAAATTTTTCACAAACTTGAAATCTCCTTTGACAAGAAGAATTTAAACAGATAATTTTTTTGTTTATGGCAAGAGTTGGACATAAACATGATTTTTTAATAAGATACGTACTTGTGTAATACAGCCTCATGAGTATTCAACCTATTAATTTGTATAGGTCAGAGATCTTTTTAAACTATAGGCCTTGGATTTGAATCCATACACCGAATTTTTCTTAAGTCTGTCTATTTTGTTTTAGCTCATGTTTAAATTTCAAATAGTACTTTTTAATGGGTCAGTGATGTTTTTTTTTTCTCTGATAAATACATACATATATCAAAGGTTATAATGCTTTAAACTTTTGAAAAAAAAACATGAAAATTGGATTTCAACTATATTTTTTTCACCTCAAACTACACAGTACCCCCACTTTGTATTTTGCCTAAATGTTCAGGACAGAAATGGAACAAAAATGATTACAGCTAATTTGAAACCCTTTTGATGTATCTTAAAGTCTGCTAAACTTAACTAAATCATAACATGAGTGGGGTAAAATCAAACTGTGTCTGTTATCATATATACAGAAGTTCACTATTAAATGTATTTTTTATCATAAGCCATGAAATATTTCTGCTGTTTTTATGGACTCACTTTGAAAAACAATGTTTATGAAGTGTGTAGCTATATCTTCTTAAGATCATGGTAAAAGTGTTGTATACAGACTACATTTTTCAAAAGATAATAAGGTCCTTAAAATTAATTCACCATGGACTGAAAAAAAGCCCTTTAGGGATGCACTACTTCAAAAATGTACATGTTTTTGTTTTTGGATTCTCATTTTGAATATATCCAATTTCTAAAGCCTAAAAAAACAGTAAAAGTGAAGTACTAACAAAGGAATGGAAAACATTAACAAAATATAAGCCAAAAGTAGTAGATGTATATACTTCACTGATACTGACTTCCATAGATATATAATTACCATATTCAATGTTAAGAAACTAAACTAGGTAGACCATTTTAGCAAACACTTCAGCAAATATTACACACACACACACAAAAACTATTCTAAATCCATGTACACTAATTTTCAACCTTTTTCTACTATAACCTGAAATCATGTTTATTGTTTTTGCCTGTGATCTGGTGTGCAATGATTAATGTATGCTTAATAATAATCAAAGACAAAAAATGCAACACATTTTGATTCATATTTCCAATCTCTTAGATTCAACACGTTCTCGAAAAAATCCAAATATTAAAGTTTTTTCCTATCAACATAATGTAAATAGAGAACAACTCTTCTAACACAGATTTAATAAAAAAACCTAAAACACTGTGTTCATGAAAAAAAAAACGCAAGAAGAAAAACAACAACTAAGGAATGTTAAAGACACAAAGAGAACATGGCACAGTGTACATTTGGTTGTTCAAAAATACTATAACAAAAATTCTGTGACTTTTTAACTCTGTCATCTACAGAAGTTTTTTACTCTCCATTTCTGCACCTGTCTTGTGATGCACTTTTTCCTAAGTGTTGATTTATTTTAGTACAGAAAAATACTGTTCAACATCTCTGAGAGTCAAACTACAAGTGAATTAACATAAACCATTCTAAGACCATTAAGACTCTGCACAGCCAAAGAAAACACAATTCAACCTCAGTATTTTAAAAAAAATAGTTGCTTTTTTTTTTATTATTTTCATAATTTAACACACTGAACTGTGCATGTATTATAATAAGTTAAACCTGAGATATCCATTCAATATCGCTGAAGGCAAAAAAATAGAAATCAGTTTCTTGGATCAAGAAAAATAATACAGAAAACAAACAATTTCAGCACACATTAAACAACCTTTCTTTCATACTTATAACTTTTAAAAAGTCATATTTCTAACAGCTTAATATACTGTATCAATTGATTATAATATCTCGCCACTCTGATGTAACATGCTGGACCAAACAGTCTGATACAATGTACCTTATTAACAGGGCTTTATAATGTCACTGTACCATACAAAACATACCAGGCAATAAATAAAACTCCTAAACATAATTTTTTAATATTTTCTGCAACACCTAAATCTGGTCAAACTCTCCTTTCTGGTGTGGTGGTGAAATGAGCAATTTGTTGAATTTATGGAACCCTCTTTCTACACTGGATCTATCTGAGGCTGTGCATCCCTGGATCACCCAAGCTCGATCCTGGCTCTCCAACTCAAATATTTGCTTAATCTGTAAAAATAACATAAATCTTTTATTAAGGGCTTTAATACTATATAACCTTGAAATTTTACCATGAACCATACACAAGGATAAAGACTGTTTGCTGAACATCTTTTTATAAACAAACCAATAAATCATCCATTATTTATTAAATTAAAAACTGCAGAAACTCTCACATATAACAGATCAGAAACACAACATCAAAGGGAAGGACACTTGTATAAACAAAAGTATAATCTTCTACGAAAGTTTACAATAACTTAACAATTGTCTTCACAGTTTCATGACAACTGAACCTAGTAACATACCACTTTAAGTATGGCCTTTCTCATGACTGCAAAATTGAGCAATCCATACTTTTATGAACAAAGGCTAATAGTTTCTCAGAGAGGAAACAAAAGGATTCTGATTACAACTGAATGGAGTAAGCACATGTAACACACAGTGCACTGTTTACAGTTTGCAATGGTCTCACCAACAAAAATGTCACCACGGATGATAACTTCTTTATGCTATTACATATTCATACATTTCGTATGCTTGCCTCCACTAAGCAAAAATATGTTAACTTCTCATAATTTATCAATACCTGTTCCTCACTCCTAGCACCAGGAACATCCTTGTAGTTGGCTAACATCAACAACGGTAGGTTATCTAATTCATGGTGACTCATAGCCTTGTCAAACTCTGTTTTTGCTATCTGCATTGTCTTGTCGTCTGCTGAACTGTCCACAACAAATATTACACCATTACCTCCGGTGTAATACCTGTCCCAGTATGGCCGCACACTGTCACCTCCTGAAATGACCAATTTCTTTTCAGATTTTACTGAGTAAAACTCTTTAACAGTATTTCATTTATGTGAGAGAATAATTAAACCAAACCAATATTTTTGAGCAGGACAAGTAACTACAAAACAAGACACATACCCTGAGTAGTCTGGAGTATTCCATTCTCTATAAAAATCATGTAAATTTCAATGATTTTGAATGAATAATTACCCATGCTTAAGGTGTCAGTCAAATACACAAAAGCTAAACTGAATACATATTAAATATGTTAGTCTTTATATAGAAAGATTAGAGAGATGTTGCGGTACCATTTTTGGGTACATAGTGCACACTTTCTTATGTTTTTTAAGTCTTAAAGGAATTTTTTTTAGAATATCTTCTTTGAATTGTCATTTATTTTTCATTCTAAAGTGAATGTGCCAATAACACAGATATGCAGTATATCATAAAATAAACACATAAACTGCAAAGTAAAAGTAATATCCTTCAAAAAGTTACGTGTACTTTATTAACCTCTGATCTTAATATGATATAATGTGTGTAATGCAATATTCATACAAGCTGTTCTTCCCTTTTTGCCATTGTTCTTTCCTAGTTGCCACAGACCTTTGTGCAATACAATATTCATACAAGTTGTTCTTCCCCAGTTGCCACAGTCCTTTGTGCAATACAATTTTCACACATATTGATCTTCCCTAATTGCCACAGTCCTTTGTGCAATACAATATTCATACAAGTTGTTCTTCCCCAGTTGCCACAGTCCTTTGTGCAATACAATTTTCACACATATTGATCTTCCCTTATTGCCACAGTCCTTTGTGCAATACAATTTTCATACATATTGTTCTTCCCTAATTGCCACAGTCCTGTGTGCAATACAATTTTCATACATATTGTTCTTCTCTAGTTGCCACTCTCCTGTGTAAGTTCAATTTTCATACAAGTTTGTATTGCCACACTCTAGTATCTTCTGTCTTGTTTTTTCTATACTATGATTGTAGATAACAAAACTAGTCTTTATTTTTCTAACACAAGAGTAGCAAATTACAATATATAAACAATTAAAATACTAAAATGAATAAAACCTACCACCAAGCTCCTTAACGTCAACAAAGCAGTCGTCAAACATCAGAGCTTTAATGCTGAAACCTGAAAGTGAAAACAGCATTTTGCCATGTATGTACAACCTCTATATTGACATTACAAGATCATATTGATGGCCTACATGTAGTGCAATACCATGGCATGTAAATGTAAATAAAGGTTATGTCATAGCAAAGCACCAAGCCATCAATTTGTACAGTGCAAAAGTGAGCTTATATATTACCTTCATAGTAAGCATTACAATTTCTGTATAAACAAGCAAAGATTCTACAGCCTTACCTACTGTTGGTTCAATTGCATCTGTAGACTCTCCACTGACTTTTGCAAGCAAAGTACTTTTACCACTTCTACCCAAACCAAGACACAGTACAGTGAAGTTTGGACGGACAGGTGGAGGGCCACGACCACACAGTCTTCTGAAAAACTGAAATGTTCAAATGTCAAAGTCTGGAAAACAGTAAGATCTCTCACCTGCAGGCCTATGTAAATAATGTACAAGCTTCAAAATCTAAAGAATATTTCATCCAATAGTAATATAAAAAAAAACAATTTCAACAGTAAATTATTCACGGACTTATATTTTCCCTTTCACATAGAGAATGTCAAATCTGATGACTCCCTTTGCCATGTCAATGGTCAGTAGACTTAGTACTGTATAATACTTCAAATCTGAGGTTCCAAATATTGGTGTATATTAGAGTGTTTTAAATTGGCAATGTCTGAAATTTGGGGATATTGTGTTTTTTGCAAAAGTTAAACATCAATGTCATCAATTTAATGCCAAAATTTATGCTTTTGCCTTTTTTTAAATAATATTACATTTTGTGCAATTTAAATTTCTGTCCCCAAAAGCGAACTATAAAAGTTAACACAATATGCTTTTTCGTATTTTACACCATTCCTGAGCAGATAACTTGCATAATGACTTCTTCTTATACTTGCTGATTGCTGTATTTACAGCTACAGTGTTTTAACCATGCTTAGACATGAATAAAAAAAAGAAATACATTTTGTAAGGAATCAAAGATGAATGAACTGATAAATTAACAAATGAACAGATGAATGATTGAATTTGATACCATGAACAGATTTGCATTAATATTACATGGCATAATTCTTTCAGCTGAGTTCAACTGAACTCTCTTCTGAAGATCTTTGTTTTATTCCAAAAAAGGCACTGAAAAATGACCACAGTAAAAACTAAAATAGTCATGACTTAAGCCCCTGAACCAGCCGACAGTCTTTCTACCCTGTAAGCACTTAAATTTTGTTAACTGAAGCAACAGAAAGTTGATACTGTCTTCAGCACCAGTCAGGCACTAAGTTGCTGCATTTGAAATGTGGCAACACTATAAATAAAGAATAGATCTGTTGAGCTGGTGATTGGTGGCAGTTTTCTGTTCTTCAAAACTGGCAGACACTTGACACAAAAAAACTCCATAATATTCAGTTGAAATCAACCCAAGAAGCAAAATACCTTGAAGTAACTATCAGTCAAGACCTTTTAAAGACCAAGCATATCAACAATATAACAGCTAGAGCAAATAACTCCCTTAGATTTACAAAAAGGAAATGTAAAAACCCCAAATAAAAAGGTCAAAGAAACTGTCTATATATAAAACTTATTTAAGACCCCAGGTCGAGTATTGCTCAATAGTTTGCCATCCATGGCAAAAGTATTTGATTTATAAGATAGAACATGTCCAAAGATCTGCTGCTATATGTATCTACAATGATTAATTCTACACAAGTAGTGTATCTAAAATGTTATCTGACCTTAACTGGCAAACCCTTCAACAGTGTTGAAATATCAATGCTGTAACCCACTTGTATAAAATCCAAAATGACCTTGTTTTTGTTGATCATCAACAACTCACACACACGCGCACACACACACACAGAGGAAATCTGAGCTACTTGATACCTTATTCAAGGACACAGTACAATCTAAATTCTTTCTTCCCAAGGAGCAAAAATCTGTGGAATAGCCTCCCCTTAACCATCCAATCTAGGGGTGCCGGACGTTTCGGTAAATGACCAGTTCGGTAAATTGGATTTATATAGTAAACCCTTTGGACGTTTCAGTAAAAAGGCAATTATATAGCAATTATATGGTAAATAATGAAGAAAGTTGTCACACATATGAAAAACACATAATAATTACCTAGTTTTTTTTCTTTTTGACAGAGTGACTGTCCTAATTGTTTGTCTTTAATCATGTGCCATTCTTTACAAATATACGTTGATAATTTTATCAGTTAGTGCTTAAAATTCAGTGTCACTGGAAACTTGTGTATAAAAATGCTGCAAATGACTGGACTCATCAGTCGATTCAGGGACCGTAAGTCCCATGTCGATTCAGACTTATTATGAACACGCGTTTTATAATTTTGTTAAACAAGTGATGTGTCATTAATGTGATATGTGCTATTCCTGTAATGTGCTTATAGTATTTTAATGAAAATAAATAATAATAAACAATAATTAGTTATTATTACTATAAAATGGTCTAGGTCCACTATATATACCTAGCCCAGTTACCGTGAACCTGATAATAGCAGCAAAATGAGAGCAGCAGTGAAATATGTGATATATCCCATTGTTACCATATAATTACTATATAATTGCCTTTTTACCGGAATGTCCAAAGGGTTTACTATATAAATCCAATTTACCGAACTGGTCACTTACCGAAACGTCTGTAAATCCAGTCTAGCCCCAGCTTAAATATCTTTGCTGAGAGGCTTGAGTCTTGACCCTTTTTATAAATTCTAAATCTGCGAAAACTATCTTTTAACTAATACTAGTAATAGTCTTGCAGAACTTTTATCATTTTATCTATTGTAAATTTACATATAACTACCCTCTTTCATTAACAAATAACTTTCATATAAGCAATTTCATACTAATAGTCTATCTTCCTTTGTTCAGCATTCATTTGTATGTGTAACATTAACCTAGAAATTAGTCTGACGCAAACTCTAGGGGTATGCGTCTGCTTGTCATAATCGTTAACGATTGTTAAGCAGTATCATGTAAATAGATGTACATGTAGACAAGGAATCCTAAGTCTGTATTCTTCACCCTTCTTGCAAAACGAGAAATAACACAACTTAGTGTTTCACTAAGCAAAATACTTACAGAGTATATTCCTATACGCAGGACTGCAAACATTAACTGAATGTTTTCGCACATAATTTAACTATTGAAGAATTCTGCAAGAAAAAATATTGTCCGAACTTGTCAAATGGAACCGGAAATGCAAAATACGTCATTGATTTTGTTGTACTTATTCATTTACGAAACTAAAATTTGTTGCTGTCGGCTAGTTTTTCTGAACGCATCGAGTGTAGTCTGGGTTACCTGCCCTTCGAGTAAACGCCGGGAACCAGGCTGGCATCGAGTGTGGCTTTTTTTTATTGGAAATGAAATTTACATTTGTATCTACCGACCTCTTTTGTGAAAAAAACGAGACTGAATGTACTTCGTGAATATTTTTTTTTCTTGGTTCACGTTCGTCTTAAGAATTTCTTAATTTGTGTTGTGGTTTTTTTGTAAGGACGTCAAGCCTTACATTGAACCTCAAACTTGAGCTGTACTGTAGCTGTGAAAATAGTAAGCAGTAAAGATATTTCCTGCAGACTACAACATTCACAACATTGAGAGATCTTTAAGAGGAGTCTAGCAACAGTAGTCTAGTCAAACATTATCTCATCTGAATTTACTAAAACATTACAGGTTGTAAATTTGAGGAGTGAATCCGAAAAAGTTTTAAGTACTAAAAAAAGCGAAGCAGATAGCACTTTTTTGCATTCAGCCCTCGATTTGAGCGATTCACCGAAATGCTGGAAGGAGCTATGTATTTGTTCCTTTTAGATGGCGAAAACGGAACTTGGAATACCGTGATAATATAAACTCCAAGGTCTGCCTGTTTGCAGACGATAATGCGATTTACATTGCTCTGACATCTGCAAATCAATCGGTTACCCTTCAAAATGACCTAAATAAGTTAGAAAAGTGGGAGTTGGAGTGGGAGATGGAATTCAAACCTCCAAGTGTCAAGTTATCCTCGGCAGTCACAAAAAAGAACCATCCTATCCCAACAAAATACTACCTCCATGGAGTCCAACTAGAATCGGTAACTATATCTAGGCGTGGATATATCAGATAACCTAACATGGGATGCCCATATAAACTGGACATTCCAGAGAGCAAACCAAACATTAGGGTTCCTACGTAGAAACATAAAGGTCAAATCCCAGTCCATTAAGTCCATAGCTTATCAGACATTAATCACACTTTAGCTTGAATACGGTTCCGAAGTATGATCTACCTACACCAAAACACAAATAGATCAAAATGAAAATGTCCAAAAAAGAGCAGTCCGTTGGATCAAGTTAGATTATGGTCAGACTTCAAGCGTTACTGACATGCTCCACTCTGTTAATGTCTGTCGACTGAACTCAGGCGTATAGATGCTAGGCTATCCCTGTTCAATAAGATTCACCATGGTTTGGTTGCTATTCCCATTGAAGAATACCTACCCCCCCCCCCCCTCACACACACCCACACTCCCGAACATCCTTCCACGGCCATCGCATAAACTATATTATTATTTGTTATTTACAGCAACTTCAGACTACTAAAAATTCTCTTTCTCTCTTTCTTTCCTAGGACCGTATACCGTTAGAACATCAAGATATTTTATTTACTATCATATCAACTGCTTCAGTTACAAAATAGTATTGATACAAGATATTTTTTTACTGTCGTGCCAACTGCTCCAGTAAAAAAAGGGTATTGATACAAGATATTTAAAATGCCAACAACAATGCTTTACTATGGACAACTGATAAAATTACTGAACTGCACAACTTGAAAAGTGTATATAATTCTGTTATGTTTACTAAGTTCCAAGTTTAGAAATATTTAAAAGTAGCATAGATAATAGAATGATGTCACAAGAAATACGTCACTAGAACGTCTGTAATACATTTGAAATTTTGTGAGATCAGTCACGAAAACTTGTTTGTCCAAAAGACAATGTTCTCAATACTTCCTCTTCAATTCATTTAGTTCTTGCTTAAGTAATCGTTCCAGTTCCTTGTCTATATCTTCCTCGCTCGTGGATCTAGACTTTTCAGACTTTGAATTACTAGTTGCACGAGTCTTTTGTAATTTGCGTTTGTGTTCGGGTGTTTTATGATCATTTATTAAACGACGTTGGCCTCTAACTTTACGACCACTATATCGTTTGATCGTGTGCAAATTTTCTGTTTGGTTGTGGTGACCATTTTTTCCTTTGTCTTTATTTGCTTTGGGTTGATTCAAACGCAGTCGGTCTGTACTGTAAAAACTTTGCCCGTTGAACGGATCAAGTCGTTGTCTCGGGGTGAAATAATCATTGTTTTTAAATCTATTTACAATAGAGTGGTCATTATGGAAACGGGTCTTGTTACTTTTAAGGTATCCACTACGCCGTCCTAGTCTGCCTGATAAAATTTTACGCTTAAGTTTTCTTAACTTCTGTTTTTTTCGAAGTCTTTTTTGTGAATTCAAACTACCTTTATTTTTCTGAGTCGAAGACTCATCTTTGCTTCTGTTGCCACTCTCAGTTTTAGGCTGTGGTGTATTTTGGGTTGCATTCATTGCACTAGAATTTCTGTTTACATTTTTCACTAGAACATTTTCGGTCAAGACAGGTGTTTCTTGTGTTGTGTTTGCTGTTGTCTGACTCTTAGATTTATTCATAAGAAGTCTTTTTATTTTATTATCACTTTGTTGAAGTTTGGCGTCACTTCCAGTTACCATGGATACCATCTGCTTAAGAAGATCCATCATGTCTTCTAGCGCTCCGTTTACACTTCTGCCAAGCTCTTTTTGTGACATCATCAGACCGGTAATGTTATACCTAAGGTCATCTATTTTTCCTGACAAACCTTGTTGTAATTGTGATATCCTGTTACTGTTCGATTTGATATCAGCTCGTTCCTCATTCGTGTTGTCCGTCCCTTGATTGCCAAGTTTGTGGACCCCTTTATCGACTTTTGCATTTAACTTGTACATCATGTTTTGTAATGTCCATACTGATTTTAAAATATCTGCTTCAACAGAGCCGGTTCTTGAGCAGTTCGTTGTTTTGAGGACTGTCATTTGTAAACCTTTCGTCTGGGACCCGTTTCTGTAATGATTAAGTTTGGATAATGAAGCATTGTTTCTATTTTGCAACTTTTTATATTTTCTGCGATGCGAAGAGTGCTTCGGAACATGGCGCCACCTAGTGTTTCTGTCTGAGTTGAAGGAATGACGTCTAGTAAGCTTGCGAGATCTTTTGCTCTTTGTTAATGTCCCACTTGGTTTACTGCTGACTGAAGTCTTGGTATGCAAACTTTTTGTATTCTGTAAAGTAAAACTACAAACTAATATTTACTGACAAAGTCCATAAAAATTCTAAGATTTTCTGCTCAGTTAATAAACAGAACCTAACGGGTTGATTAATATTGATAACAAATTTTTTATCTTCTTTTAAAAATGAATATTTAATTATTTGTTAAGATCACTCGTAAAACAAGAGGACCATGATGACCCTAGATCGCTCACCTGAGTATTTTGGCTGTAGGTTTGCAGTTAAGCAGTATTTCATGTTTTAATTGAAAATATGTAAGTAATGTAAATATAAATATGTAAATATGTAAATTATCAGTCAATAAATAAAGGCTCTATGACAGAAAGTAGAAATATCTATCATAAGCTATGGTGACCTTGACCTTCACCCAGTGACCTAAAGCCCTACCCATGGATAGAATTCCATGCAAGGATCCCATATACCGAATATCAAAGATATTGGTCTTTAAATGAAGGCTCTATGAGGTACAGTATATAAACCAATTTTTAGCCTCGGTGACCTTTAACCTAATCATTCGAAAAAGCTTGATAAAGCTTGTTTCGTAACAAACCTTAGATCTCAGGGCCTTGTGGTTTCAGACAAGAAGATTTTTAAAGTTTTACTATATAAGCCTATGTAAAATCAAATGACCCCTGGGTAGGGGCCAAATTTGACCCCAGAGGCATAATTTGAACAAACTTGGTAGAGGTCCACACGACAATGCTACGTACCAAATCTTAAGGCTCAGAGCCTTGTGGTTTCAATCAAGAAGATTTTTAAAGTTTCACTATGTGAGCCTATGTAAAATCAATTGACCCGTGGCAGGGCCAAATTTGAGCCCAGGTGTATAATTTGAACAAAGTTGGTAGAGGTCCACAAGACAATGCTACATACCAAATCTTAAGGCTCAGGTTCTTTTGGTTTCAGACAAGAAGATTTTCAAAGTTTTCCCTATGTAAAATAAGTTGACCCCCGGGGCGGGGCCAAATTTGAACCCATGGGCATAATTTGAACAAACTTGGTAGGGGTCCACAAGACAATGCTACATACCAAATCTTAGATCTCGGGGCCTTGTGGTTTCAGACAAGAAGATTTTTAAAATTTCACTATGTTAATTAAGTCGACCCCTGGGGCAGGGCCAAATTTGATCCCAGTGGCATAATTTGAACAAACTTTTTAGAGGTTCACAAGACAATGCTACATACCAAATCTTGTTGACAAGAAGATTTTTAAAGTTTCACTATATAAGCCTATTTAAAATCAAATGATCCCCAGGGTGGGGCCAAATTTGACCCCAGGGGCATAATTTGAACAAACTTGATAGAGGTCCACTAGACAATGCTACATACCAAATCTTAAGGCTCAGGGTCTTGTGGTTTCAGACAAGAAGATTTTCAAAGTTTTTCCTTTAAGTTGCCATAGCAACCAGAGTTCTTGATGGAATTGAATTATGTGAACAACTTTGGTAGAGCTTTATTCAAGGAACATCCCACGCAAGTTTCATCAAATTTCGCCCAGAGGTTTCAGAGGAGATGTCATTTGAATGAAATTGTTGACGGACGACAGACAAAGTTCGGTCACAATAGCTCACCATGAGCCAAATGCTCAGGTGAGCAAAAAAATACGTTGCTTTTTCCGGGATTCATGGTTATATCGAAATATTTAGACCATTCTCATCTCAACATAATTTTTAGTATCACGAAGTCATGTACTAACATTCACAGTCACTGGGGAATAACCTTGATAAGCGTCTGGATACGGAGTGCTTGTCGTCTGCGGCATCGTTTGGTGAGTAGATACATGTTCCTGAAAAGATAACTAGTAAAACGACACACAGGAAAAGATAATGCGTGTGTTACAAGAAGTAAGGAAAGAAATATTACACATTTTCTAATTAAAAACTGTAACATTTTTAATGTTACTCGATGAAAAAGGCATTCTCAGTCAAACTACTCACAAATAAAGAAGCTAATTTTGCAACCGTCCAAAAAAGGGGGAGTGAAGAAAATGGGTATATTTTTTGTAAGGTCTCTCACCTTTGAAGTATTCTTTTGCCCTAGTGGATTTTTATTTGTCGTCTGATCACCCTGGGTTAAGTTCTTTGTCGCTAACGGTGCTGGTGCTGGCCTGTACCCACTGGCTTTCGATTGACTCTTTTGAAATATATTATGCATTTATCTTCATACCAACAAAATTAAGATATTTTAAAAGAATAGATATATATATTTTTTTTTTCAATTGATAAGAAGAATTTTTATACTGCTTTTTACAAAACTAAATAAAAAACAATACAAATTTATTATTTGTCCTTGGAATAGTAGTGTATGCGTGAGGCACCGTGGTCCAGGGGTAGAGCGCAGCGCTCCGGATCCGGAGGTCGCGGGTTCGAATCCCGTCAGAGGTGAGATTCTCTCACGATCTTCACATTCCTCCATGCTGCGCGAATACTGGTATGGAACCCAAAAAGCAGTCATCGAGCGTGGTGAATCACAAGGTGTAAGAACTAGTATCGCAATCGATAAACTAAGAATCACCAATGCGCCAGAATTTGTTTTGTTCTTTATTGGTGGCACGTCGCTGTCATTATCGTCGTAATCAGAGTCGTTTTCATCATTGACTTCACTCACGTCATCGCTTGTGTCGCTGTCATTATCGTCGTTATCAGAGTCGTTTTCATCATTGTCTTCACTGTCGCCGGTGTCATCGTCATCATTTTCGTTTTCTCCAGTGTCTTTGCCGATGCTTTTGAGTCCTGTTTTGAACAGCCTCTCTACACTGTTTGAGCGAAAGATATTAAGTTAATTGTTCTCTTAAGCTTTTGCCTTATTTTTTTAGCTGATAAAAGTTGTTCTTAGTATTTTTTTCTAAAATATATAAAACTTCCAAAGAGATACACGAACAAATTCAATCAGGTGACCCCTGGAGTCTAAACTAAATGATTGAGTTATTTTACATGTTGGATATTTCCTCCTCTATTTTTTTCACGAATCTGCAAAATGCAAACCTAGTTCCAGTTTCACGAGCTTATTTTCTATAAAAATGGATGACTTAAAAGAGATTTTCAGACTTGCTCAAATGGCCATACATTTAAATGAAAAGAAAGGGTCTGTTAGTAAATATTTATTTAAGCCCACTAAATGGGAAAATGTATTGGAGTACGATTTAGGATCTAATAACTCAAATTTTTTGTATGCCTGCAAACAAACTTTTCCGAAGAAAAAAATAAAAGCTGAAAATGGTTCTAACAGCCACACAATTTATATCTTCATGAACAAGGTAAAAAGGATTAGTTACAAAATCAGTTTAGCAAATTATTTGTTCAAACTTTAGGTACGGTGCTTTCGTAAAATCGGACCGTCAGTAGGGTCAGAAAATTACATAGAACATGATGTAATCGAAATAGACCAAAACATACGAACCTATATCTGGAAGTCCTTTTTGATTCTGTAAGGCGGTTAAGTACCATCAATAACCCCAAAACTAACAATAAATGTTGCGTAGACATTTTATTTCATCTTATTTTTCTAGAAGGATGTGACCACGAATGTTACGTCATTTCCGTTTCCGTGATGTAATTAAGACGACGTCAAACCTTTACGCGCCGTAAGATTAATTTTTGTATAACGTTGGCTTCATTGCACTTTTAATGTCAAAACTTTTTATTTTGTAATTTAAGATTGCTTCGGCATAGAAAAATGTTTCAACATTATGCCGCTCTGATCTAGTATTTTCTCTTACAAGTCAGTCTAAATTACAAGATTCCAGTTAACAATGACTGTTAATTAACATAACTAGATTTGTAATGAATGTGTTCACTGTATGTTGATTATTTTTGCTCGAAATGGTTGACAAAGTTGTTTATTGAGAGAAAAATGCAAAAAGGTAAAGAAATGTTAGGTGTTCTTTAAGAATTTGAATAAGCAAATATGTAAATAGTCATAAATGAAATGAGATGTGATGCCACGACCATAATGTATATAACGTATACAATCAAATGTGTTCAAGCAGTAAATTATTTTAGGCTCTATGCTCACAAATAGAAAAGAAAATACTGTTCGTAAAACCTTTTTTGTAAAGACAGGCACGGATTTACCGGGGAGGGGGGGGGGGGCTTATGGGGCCCAAGCCCCCCCAGCTGGCCCGTTTGTAAAAAAATAAAAGGGCTCATTTTTAAAGACCCTAAAATATTTTTTCAGCTCTTTTCACCTCGTAACAGAAACACAATCAACTTTTCAATTTGCAACGGTCATGCAATATTACGTAACAACTGATAACGTATTCGCAACTTTATAGCCGTGTATATTATACCAATGTACCACAGATTATCCGAGAGTTCTCCAGACTGATCATGATGTATAGTTTTCAAGCGTCTTTTAACCTTGACGTATTTGATAAAGTTGTTAAATGAGCGCCTGCTGACCATGACTGGTGATGAGGCGGCATTTTCACTGTTTCCTGTAGTACGTTAGATTCCATAAAAATGGCATTTGAATTTTTATAATGATCATTGTTCAACAGTTTTGAGTTTTTGGCATTGATGACTCACTTTGATATTGATTTAAATTTGCATATTTGTCAAAAAGTATGCGACAACTATCTGTTTTGTAGGCCATATCAAATCTTCACAACCATGGTGATGATAATGATGATTGAATTTGTGATGGTTCTTTAATGATTTTAATGAATAAGTATGATTATGGTATGATTATGATGATATTGTGATGACATTTTTATTTGTTATGCCAATTAATTTATGGATAAATTATTCGTTTCAGAAGACTCTATAAATATAAAAATGTTAAAACTTGTCATACCGTATTTTGTTTTTTGCTTTAGCTGAACATTTCAAAGAATACCATTATATTTCTTTTTAATTCTCACACAAATTTCATTATATTTGTATGCCTAAAAGGCACCAAAATGAGCCATTTACACCACCTTTTTAGAAAATTTTCTTGGGGGAGGCCCCCCAAACCCCCGCCCATACGGAAGGGGGACACCCCCTTCCTTACCTTCCCCCAAGCCCCCCAGTCACAAATTTCTGGATCCGGCCCTGAAAGATATGATAATGTTAAGTGGGTTTTTGTTGTTGTTGTTTTTTATCTGGAATCGTTTTCTTTCTTTCAAAAAAAAAAATTTTTTTTTCGTCGTTTTTGTTTTCTGTCTAGTGTTATATTGTATTATTCATTATAACCACATAAAGTATTGGAAAGAAAACATTTCATACATACATTTTATTACAAGTGTGATAAAATTCATAAAAGATATCCAGCGTACGGAAATCTATTAAACTTTCAGAAATCTACATGTATTTAACTGAAACTCATATCAATAATATATATATATATATATTTATAATATATATATATCAATATTATAATGAAAGAAAATTTCTAGCGTTCACAGCATAGCTTTGATTTCACACTTGGAAATAGATGCAGGCTACGTTTTTGTGTAACAGGTATATTTTCACATCATACATAAATTTTGATTATTTGTTGCTTTTAGACAATTTGTCAAATCTACAGATGCATACTGGGATAAGTGCATGGTGGAGAACAAAGTCACTGACACTGCCGAGAAAAGTCCGTCGGATTGTTCCAAGTCCGCGACTCCCAACGACAATAACGTCGGCACCTTCCGATGTGGCTGCTTTCACAATAGATTCGCCGGAATTTGGTCCATGAAGCTGCAGTACACGGCCGGATATCTGAAACATACCGACAGTAAATCGCTGAGTAAATCTGAGCACCCGAGCAAACCCGTCGTCTGCGTTACACTTGAATGTAACCAGGACATTTTCACTGAAGACACTGCGTTCCGTAACGAGCAAACATGCAAAGATAAAAATGTTTTGGTAAACATTGTACAATCATAAAAAGAAGAAACCCCGCAAAAATGCTACCCATATCTCAAAGTGTGAACTGAGATACATGTGATGACAAAAGTTTGAAAAAAAAAGATACAATAAAGGGCGAATAAGTCTGTTCATGTCTTATCAGTTCGGAATTTTCTAAGTATAAAGCTAAATATCTTACGTTAGTGTCTATGAGTTTTTGCTGTAGAGATCGGACGACAAAGTTAATATGAGTGGCGTGCTCGCTGATGGCACGTGATATAACATCCGGGTCTCCGGTCATTAAGTTCACATCTGAAAAGAAAATTTAGACAATTAGAGAATATATTCCATGTCTGTTAACACAAGGAAATATGTGAGAATATCATAACAACTGAAAAAGCAGGAAATGTCAAACAAAACGTCTTGTAACTTCACAATGATGGAACGCATGTATGACACTAGTTTAAAACAATCGACATTCTTATGCAAATGCAATGATAACACAGATTACACATTGTAATGTTGTCTTGGATTTCAAAAGAAGCAACGACGGTTTACAGAACATTTGGGTGTGATTTCAAATCGTTGTTCTTATACCTTATTCAGCGGGAAGTACTGATCCTCAATGTCAAAAGAGGTTACTACGAATTAAGCCTACTTGAAGCAGCAAACCTATATGTGTCTGAAATTAACGAATTTAACCCTTCTCATTAGCAGCCAACGCCCAGTTTTCTATAATATTTGCTATGTTTAAAAGCATATATACGCTACGATTATTCGAAAGGCAAAAACTGTGGTAAATTTGACTTACTTCCGTACGATGACGGTAAAGAGTCCACGTTCCATACTAGAAGCACCTCGTCATTTTCGTGACGTAAGTTTTTTGTGTACCCTGAAATTTGAATGTCTGTAGAACGTTATATGCCTTTCATAAGTAAAGTACACTGTATCTAGTTGGTAATGAACCTCATATATCATGGATATTTACATGATTTAAGTAAAAGCAGGTACAGTCTACAGATAAAACTATAAAGAACATATGAATATCGCAATAACTGGTCAGTAACCAGTACTGCAAAAATTATCCCTCGCCGGGTACTTTCTGTGTGGTCTCAATATATTTGCTACTACTTTCATGCAACGAAATCATTAAATGCAAGTCCACTAGCTTATAAAGAAATTCTTTGAAAATAAATATATATGGTGAAAACTTGTCAAATTGCTGACGTTCTTTATGCACCAGTGTTCAAAGTGAGCCTTAAGACTGTATGAACAGTAATTGAACTAACATATAAACCAATGTTTACTTATGACCTCGTTTAGCAGATCTACGTTATATCAGTTCTTATTTTTGCGAACCCGTTACCTAATGAAGATATCTTGGATTTGAATCGTCTTTAACGACGTGAGCTTGACTTCGCATAATCTATTTTGTGTCCATACACAAAATACACGGAACATACAAGTATAAAGAAAATGATGATTTGATAAATCAGAATAACTTACTGATGAAACTAAACGCCAAATAACTTAAATTATAAGTCTTTAAAGTCGGACAGAAAATCAACGAGTAAATTAGAAAAAAATATAATTACAAACAATATCTTACAGTTAAACGTCTCATCAGAAATTTTACTTCCGTCCATAGCTATGAGAACCTTTCTTTTCCTTGACGTCATATTTCTTATATCAAACAGATCCAATCTCTTTCTGTAACAGACAGCACTTAGAGAAATTAAACAACCGTACGTGACTTTTAAAGAGACCTGACAGACGGACAAACAAGTGATGAAAGCATGATATTTTGTCACAGCTTCAAGGCCTGTGTCGTTGACTATTTATATTTAATTGTAATCACTTACTCGTATCAAAATGAACGATAAATATTATCTGTCAATGGATACTGACTGATAAATAGAGAAGCCCCCGGGTAGAGAAGGTTAAAGTTCAGTGCATGATTTTTTCGGTGTAGCTGTATTAAAATCGATTTTGATCTAAAACTGTAACGAATGAAATTGCTACATTCAAAATCTTCCGCTGAAGAAGGAAGTTTGCGATTGGTTTAAAGTGTTGCTGTTATGAAATTTTAGGGCAGAATTCGTTATTGAAAGTGTAATTGCCTCTGAAAATAAGAGAATAATAATAACATGTACATTAATACAGCCGTAAATTCAATATCAAAACGCATGAAAAATTATACTAAATGGAATAAATACACAAATGTATATAATAGATATGACTAAATATTTAATTTATTTTACTTTAAATGATATTGACACTTTTAGTATTCAGCTCAATATTTTTGTTGTTGTTTATAACTTTAACTTTATGAGACATTTGATTAATATGCTCGTTCAGTATTTGCCAATGTCCGAAAACTATACACTTAAGGGTACTTATTTTCTACTGTATCGACGCCGATCATCTTTTTTAAAAAGATATCTCTTGTTTTTTAAAGCCCCATTTACAGTATTAACACTAACGTTTAACAACCATAGCTTCAGGTAGTAAAATCTTTATTTCTAAAATTCATTTGAAAGTAAAAGATCTTTATCAACGGGGCATACTATTTTGCCCAAGATAATTTTAAATTGAATTGCATTTCATTTACTTAATGCTCAAATGTGTGATGAAATATCTAAACAATATAGACGATAAGAAAATCGGACCGAAACATGAATGATACAGAATGCACCTTCTATATTGTTTCAATTTTTATCTAGTAATGTTAGTGGAGGAGCAGAGGATCGAAACCGTGACCCCAAGACCTCAGTTGTTTTTTTTTAAGTTAAGAAAGCATTTGCTCTAGGTCTTAGTCTGAGAGCTAGATCAGCTCTTCATCAAAGACTAAAAAAATATTCAACATTATTGGCTCTTCTCTCACAGGTCTCACAATATTTCTGTCACTGTTACTGTGTAGCTGGATGACTTTGAGATGCAACTTGCTAAAAGAAATTGTAAAACGTTGCAAGATACTTTTGCGTGAAAAACACAGGTTGGTCACAAGAAAGGGATAAGTTTCATTTAGAAAATTTTCTTGCATAGTTTTATTCAAGTTTTTGTTTCATGGTGGGCACGGTTAGCCTCTGCCTCTTTGTGTCTGTACTTTGGATAATAAGGAATATAAGGAAACTTTAAAAAACCACAAGACCCTGAGCCTTAAGATTTGGTACGTAGCATTGTCTAGTGGACCTCTAACAACTTTGTTCAAATTATATCCCTGGGGTCAAATTTGGCCCTGCCCCGGGGGTCAGTTGATTTTAAATAGGTTTATATAGGGAAAACTTTGAAAATCTTCTCGTCTGAAACCACAAGGCCCTAAGCCTTAAGATTTGGTATGTAGCATTGTCTAGTGGACCTCTATAAGAGTTTTTTCAAATTATACCTCTTGGGTCAAATTTGGCCACACACCGGGGTCATTGGTTTTACATTAGCTTATATGGGGAAAACTTTGAAAATCTTGTCTGAAACCACAAGGCTCTGAGCCTTAAGATTTGGTATGTAACATTGTCTGGTTGACTTCTACCAAGTTTGTTCAAATTATACCCCTGGGGTCAAATTTGGCCCTGCCCTGGGGGTCAGTTGATTTTAAATACCCTTACATAAGGAAAACTTTGTGCTCAGGTGAGCTAAGAATGCTATTTTTTGCTTAATCAGGGGGCATAAGTCTGCCGATCTCCGATAAATTTGCGTCAAAATACCCAGGTGCGTAAGTTCACATGCTGACAACTATTTTTAGAAAGTTTAATGGCTCTCAAAACTACTAGCAGTTATATGTTGGTGTTACATGTGACACAAACCTGCAAGACAGCGGACGGATGGACGAACAAGGGCAAACCTATATGCACCCCTCCCCCCGCCAAAGTGGTGGAGGCAAAAAAAAAAGTAAAAATGATATGAAGCATCAAAAAACTATCTACTTATATAAACAATCCAGAGGGAACATTAGGGGCTCATGCTCCTTCCCCCTTGTCTAGTTTGCTTTTATTTATTGCAGTCAGCAACTTAAGTCTCTGAAGTCACCATTAGGTTCAGAATCGACTTTAAACATTCTTATAAAATCATTGTCCACTCGCTCTGCTATTGGTGACCTTCAGGTAAATAATAACTGAAACAGGAAATTAACACAAGTCAGTTTAATGTCATATATTTTATAGCTTTTTTTTATTTCATTATGAACTATTATTTTGCATTAAAATATACAGCAAATTACATCTTGTAATATATAAAAATCTGAAAATATCATGTAATGTATGTCAGAAGAAAAATAATTGAACAAATAATATATAGTTTGTTGCTAATCTTTAAAAATGCACATAAAATGAACTATTGAAAATAATAGTCTATCTTCCTTTGTTCAGCATTCATTTGTATGTGTAACATTAACCTAGAAATAAGTCTGACGCAAACTCTAGGAACAATTGGTATGAAACTGCTTCATATTACTTAAGATCTTATTTTTTGGTACATGCCACATTTTTCAATACTAAATTGTAATTAAATGTGTTTTTTATTGTCATTTTCAATAGATTATTTTTTCTCTGACACACTTTACTTGATTATTTTCAAAATAACAAAATTAACAATGCTACATGTATCACATTTCTTTGAAAACAATAAATACATACTCCCCCAAGTGTGTAAAAACATAAATATCTGACATTAATAATCACTTTTTAAGTGTATCTGAAGAAAAAAAGTGACAGTTCTGCATTCGTGTTTAAATACTGTAAGTACATTTCAATATTATGAATATATTCTACAGCTATTGCTCATCATAGCTATTTCACACATCCTACAATTAAATAACACTGCTTGAATAGTGTAGTAAACAATCGACAACTCTGAACCCCCCACCCCCCCTCCTCCACCTTCCCCCCTTAAAAATGTTGCAGACTATAATAATTCCCTTTTCCCCCGTTTATATTGTCTTTCCCCGATGACCGTTTTTTTTGGAGACTGACAACACCATATGCTGATCAGATTCAGACAAACTACACACAAACCCCTTTTTTCAAAGAAGGGGGCACGGCTTAAGTACTGAAGACTTACCCTAGATTTGTCATGGCATTGTTATTAGGTCTATCAGTATCTTGCATTTTAAAATAAAATCTGTTTTTCTTTTTTGTTTCAGAGCAAAAATACAAAAATTTATAGTCCCCCAGCATTATCCTATCATTTAAACGTTGGTGCTTGTAAAAAAAAACATGTACAGAATACTGTAAGACTGATTTGGTCACGGCTTTATTAATGTACCGGTATTTCTCAAATTAAAAACAAACTATTACTAAAAAAAAAAAAAAATCGACATTCATTTTGATATATCTACAATTTCAGTGAAATATATTGCATACTCATAGTATGCATTCATACCTTCTTTCAAGTTCTCCAAGGAAGTAGTTCAAGATTTTGTAAGAATTCTTTTAAAAATGAGACACAAAACATGTAGCTAATTTAAGAAAAAAAAAAGTTTAACAACGTAAAAACATAAATGTGTGGTATAAAAATATATCCAAGTTTAAAATAGTGTTTATAAGTAACAGGTGACTGATTACATAACAATGCAAAACAAATGAATATAGTGCTTTATTTTATATAACTCCACAAGAAATTGATGAAGGTTATGTATAAAATACACAGTACAAAAACAAAGATGATGGTCTGTGAACACGGGTATAGGGCGAACACTTGACACATATACAGTCGAAATATAGCTGCAGGATACATTTTTTTGTCTTCTTATTTTTGAGAAGTTGAAATGACTATTGTTTTTATAATTCTATTCCATGGAACATATAGACACATTATGACATTGCAGAACCTTTAAAAGCCATATTTATACCCTGTCGTAGAACAAAAAATATTGACAACATATCTACACTGAAAATTTTTGAAAATTGTGATGATTAACAATATATATATGTGGTTTCCAAGTTATGGTGAATAGTGAAAACCCATGAAAAGTTATCTCTCTTTCTTTAAACAACTTTAAATAAAGAAAAGGTAACTGCATTTTCAAAACTTTTTTTTTTCAGATCTTTTCGGGTTTTTATTAAAAAAAAACAATCATTTTCCTTGTAGTCCATCTCATGAGATAATACCATAAGACTAGACCTGCTAGTTAAACTGTGCTCTAAAATGACCATGAAGTTTACATGTTAACGAGTTAGTCGTAAGTACAATATTATTCATTATATCATCAAATATTATACTGTTATATGAAACATGTTTATAAAACTGTTACTGGTTATAAAACAGTAGCACTATCTTTGAGTGTCTGTGGGTTACTTAGCGACACTGCATAATGACATATGTACAAACCGGTAGATGCATGTACAGAAATGTTTCCAATGCTCTGTGACAGTTGAAAAAACAATAACAACAGTGTGTTCTAAAACTTATCGAATGATTGCGTTCAGAAACAACTTTGTTCACCAAGAGTATTTATCCACATTTTCTTCACCAAATACTTCAAACAGGACACTGCAAGTGCAAAATATATTTTTAGGTGGTGGAAGCAAAATGTTCCATATGTGCTAATCAAGAAATTAGCAGATAGAACCTGTCTGCTCTCATCCTCTTGTAAAATAATGCTGACTCATTCATATTCATCCATTAATAACCAAAAGCAAAAGTCTATTTCTGCGTTATATGTAAGTCTGATGTCAAAAGAAACTGTACAGTACAAAGAAAATACACAGTGTTACTGACTGCTATGTGAGCTGTTAATGTAAAAACATCCAAAATTGAAAACAGTAAATTCAAACAAAAGTGATGAATGCTTGCAGCTTTTTTCGAAATTACAAACAGAGGCCTGTTTGCTACTGACCTATCAAAAAAAACCAAAAAAACAACAACAATTTAACCTGGTTCAATGCAGTGTTTAAACCGTAGCAGAAGTTAAAATACATAACCCCTGACTGTTAGAATCTGCATTTTCTACATGTACAGAAGTCTACAGTCAAACAATTCATACGAAAAACTAGTGAAAAAAAATGAGATCTTTACAATGAGGGGTAGTAACAACTTTTATTTGGCTTTTGGGAATCAAATCTGTTTCAACCAATCAAGCTCTCGATTAAAAAAAACAAGTACAAATCAATCATCACCCATCAAAAACCCTGATTACATTTTGTAACTTCAGACAAAGCTTACTTTTTGCCATTGTATTGGTGACTTTAATTTTTCCTATGTCAGTTTTTTTTTTGCTGCCCTAGGATATACTGGCCAGGTATGAAAAGTTAATGACATGCTGTGATGATGAATGACTGAATCAAATGATATTGTACAGTGACCAAGGTATCTCACTGTTCTGAATAGCGAGTACTTTATATCAAGCATATATCATATCTGTGTAAAATATCTGTTTGCCAAAAGTAAACAGGTTCCTACAAAAAATATCTCACTCACTTCAATATTTACAGACATATAATTAGGTCATTATATATTGTTTTTATTTTCTCTCTGTTATACTTCTTTGTTTTCTTTCAGATAATTAAAGTTGTTCATCCTTTTTATTTACTTGGGAATAAATTAACAAGACCTGTTTCAATATCGATACAGTTCTCTCTGCCACCTAAATTAGAAAAGGTAAATGAAGCTGTTAATACTTTACCATTTCAATTTAATAAATTTTATGCCATCGTTAATAAATTATTACCGTTATTCTTTAGCAGATGCACTAAAATTACAGTTAAAGTATGACATTTACATGGCAACAATCACTATGACAACAGTTGTTATAGCAACAGAAGCACAGTGGTGTGAGATCATGTGAAAGTTTATAGCACAAGTAATATCAAACATTGTACATTTTGTACACTTCTTTTTTCTGAAATAAAAAAGCAACCATTGACATGCACGCTAGACGAAAACCGATGTCGGAGAATACAACATAACATTTTCAAGTAACCCTTTGTTCTTTATGAAATAACAATTTTGTTTCCAGTACTAGGCAACTTTTTCCATCTTGTCCATTTCAGGATTAAGGAGGGCAACTTTTTGTTGCATTATTATGGAGAACATCAGACTTTAAGTTTTCTGAATATACTTCAAGTGTTATTTATACTGGCAGCAGACCCTTGTTCAAGTCACGACGGTTAAAATGAATCAAACCTTTTCAGTAAATTCTGAATACCTTGACCTGGATGCAAAAGTTACGTGCAACAAGTTAGTAAATATGCTAAATTTTTTAGTAAACTAACCATTTTCCCAGGTCTTATACAGATAGACCTTATGTTATATCCATGTCAACATAACATATTTACTTTTGTGAGAATCTAGTACAGTATCGAAAAATGTTCTTCTGTATGAAGAAATCTTGCCCTATTCCTGCAAAATGCCCTTGTTTTGTTTCAATAACCGGTACAATTATGTAATGACGGTAAGAACAGACAAGTTACTTTAAAACATTCACTTTCCAACAAAACCTTCCAGAACAATTAACAGAAGTTTCTATGTCACATTTCTTTTTCAGTCAAAATAATGTGACATCTTTACACAGTTTATGTATCATTTTTACTATTTATTCCTTTTTATAACACTTTCTGTGTAAATGATACACAAATTTTCTACCTTTATGCAATGCAAAACTTTTTACACAATGTTCAGTTTTATGTAAATCAAACACATTTATGTAATGTTATGTTACACTCTGCACAATTTTTGGAATGAAATGTGCAGTGGAACAGTTTAAAAATCAGAAAATATTTTTCCTTTCTGTGTCCCCTATCCTGTAGGTCCCCTTGCACATAACAGTGACTTTCTCAGCTTATCAGTTTCTTGCATAAATATATGTATATATATATTTATATAGTCAACAGTCACTGAAGCTTAATTCCCTTGCTCTGCCATCAGCCACAGACTTCTGAACTTTGTCACTTGTATTCTAATTCTGTTTCACAGATACCAAATCTGCAGTACTAATGAACCAATACTGTTGTCGTGGAACATAACCTCGCATCAATGCATTGCATTGATGACTACCGTGCTATATGTTGTTTCAATTTTATGACACAATTCCAACCTGCCGTCTGCACAGAATACAAGAAAATGCTTCCAATTGCAAGAAATGCAACTTAAGAAAATGGAATCATTCTCACATTTCACAGTGTCTTTATTATCCATAGTTAAAATCCATTTGTCTTTGATTTGCTTATCTATTTTAGACACTCGACAAGCTTGGAGTGTTAACTTTACACTGTACAATTACTTATATATACAAATTCATGTTTATCACTCAGATTGCTATAAGTACGTTTTAGACGCTTGCTTTGGTGACATTGTTTTTGTTTCAACCGATCCATTTGGTAAATTTGCGCTCTTCTGATTACTAGTAATAGCATTTGCAACAATTACATTGTTTGTAAGGTTATTTTTATTCAAAAATTGTTTCTGTGTATTTGGATCCGCATAATAATTATGGGTTGCTTCATTTATTGAATGTCTGTTCGGATTCTTTCTCAAGGATCCAAAGTTCTGTTCGAAGTTAATCATTTGTTCCGTATTTCTGGTATGGTTCCGGCACATGCTCACACGGTAACCAATCACAAACCCTATAAGGGCCGCAATCACGATTGCAACGACACAAGCTATTGCAAGAGTTGAAGCAGTGTACACCTGGTCATCTGTCCGAACAGGAATGTATCTGGTCTCTGAAGAAGAAAAATAAACATAAACTGTATATGATAGTATAAGTAATGTTCTTCTCAAAGAGTACAGACATGTTCTATATCGTCCTGTATCAAACTGGGTAGAAGCATCTTTCAAACTTCCTCCTATTGACCTAAACAACACAAAGAAAAAGTCTGTTGCTAATCAGCTTCACATAAAATTAAGCATATAGGTTCTTTTACCCAACACATATAGCATCATTTCCTGCAAAAGGAAACTTTGTTATACATACATAAAATGTTTTCAGGTACCCCTATTTATAAAACAGAAGCATGGGATGTCAGTACAATGCGTTTTTCATTTGTCCTTCAGCAAACTTATAATTGCATTCACAATGCCATTGTGGGATAATACCATACTTTATTTATCCCTGTGATTTCCTTTTTACTGCAAAAAATAAGTTTGAGGAATTCTGCACTACATTATACATGCAAAAACTGTGACAACAAACTTAACAGACTGAAAAAGTGACAGGAATTATAAATTAAATGCTGTGTTAATAAAACATGTCTTTTTTTCTAAACAACTGTCACTTTTAACATGCGGGACAGGGAAACAACTCATGCCCTATTATCATGCAGCAGTCACTAATTTATTCACCACAAGTTAGAGCTTTAACTCATTATTTATAACATCCTTTAAGTTGCATATATTACGAGGAAAATATATCTGTGAAATAAACATTAAAATCTACATGAAAAACAACTCACACTGTACAGATAACTTCACTAAAACACTTTTTCACCATGTTTTAAGATGGTTGAGAAGATAGTGACAAAGCAGCAAAAAGAGAGGAAGAGAAGGAGAAAAGAAGGAAAACATTAACAAGAAAAGGGCGGACATTAGAAAGATGTAACATTAAGGAAAGGGGAAACATTTGAGGAACATCAAGGGGTAACATTGAGGAACATCAAGGGGAAACATTTGAGGAACATCAAGGGGTAACACTGAGGAAAGACAAGAAAGATATGAGGAGCAGTGTCTGAGGGGTTAGAGCACCTGGCTCATGATCTCGAAGCTGCTGGTAACAGGTTTGAATCCCACTGGGGTTAAAAGTCTCCAATGACTTTCCACATTTCACACCTTTGGCACAAGTACTGGTTCGAACCCAAAAAGAACATCGAATGAGATTAATCTATGTTGCAAGAACCTGCTTCCAAAATGATGTAAAATCAACAAGTTTACACTAAAAGAAATGGAAAACAAGAGGGCCATGATGGCCCTGTATCGCTCACCTGAGTATGACTGCTTTAAACAAAGTTGCTATGGACCTGGTTATTTGACCCCAGATGGCCCATATTCAAACTTGACCTAGAAATTATTGAAACAATCTCTTTGACAAATTTCAAGGTTATTTGTACTAAAAATGTTATCTCTAGAGTGTTAACAAGATTTTTCCATATTTGGGCTCTATGACCTAGTTTTTGACCCCAGATTACCCATATCCAAACTTGAGCTACAAATCATCAAAACAACCTTCCTGACAAATTTCCAGGACATTTGGACTAAAAATGTAACCTCTAGAGGATAAACAAGGTTTTTCTACTTTCGGGCTCTGTGACCTAGTTTTTGACCCCAGAAAACCTATATTCAAAACTAAGCTAGAAATCATCGATAGAACCTTTCTGACAAATTTCCAGGTTATTTGGACTGAAAATGCTACCTTTAGAATGTTAACAAGGTTTTTCCATATTTGGACTCTGTGACCTAGTTTGTGACTCCAGATGACCCATATTCGAACTTGATCTAGAAATCCTCAAGGCAACTTTTCTGACAAATTTCCAGATTATTTGGGCTGAAAATGTAACCTCTAGAGTGTTAACAAGGTTTTTCCATATTTGGGCTCTGTGACCTAGTTTTTGACCCAAGATGACCCATACTCCAACTTGAGCTAGAAATCATCAAGGAAACCTGTCTGACAAATTTCCAGGATATTTGGACTGAAAATGTAACCTCTGGAGTGTTAAAAAGTTTTTTACATATTTGAACCATGTGACCTAGTTTTTGATCCCAGATGACCCATATCCAAATCTGAGCTAGAAATCTTTGAAACAATCTTTCTGACAAATTTCAAGGACATTTGGACTAAAAATGTAACCTCTAGAGGATTAACAAGGTTTTTCTACTTTCGGGCTCTGTGACCTAGTTTTTGACCCCAGAAAACCTATATTCAAAACTAAGCTAGAAATCATCGATAGAACCTTTCTGACAAATTTCCAGGTTATTTGGACTGAAAATGCTACCTTTAGAATGTTAACAAGGTTTTTCCATATTTGGACTCTGTGACCTAGTTTGTGACTCCAGATGACCCATATTCGAACTTGATCTAGAAATCCTCAAGGCAACTTTTCTGACAAATTTCCAGATTATTTGGGCTGAAAATGTAACCTCTAGAGTGTTAACAAGGTTTTTCCATATTTGGGCTCTGTGACCTAGTTTTTGACCCCAGATGACCCATATTTGAACTTGACCTAGAAATTGTCAAAGCAACCTTTCTGACAAATTTCCAGATTATTTGGGCTGAAAATGTAACCTCTAGAGTGTTAACAAGGTTTTTCCATATTTGGGCTCTGTGACCTAGTTTTTGACCCCAGATGACCCATATTTGAACTTGACCTAGAAATTGTCAAAACAACCTTTTTGACAAAATTCCAGATTATTTGGGCTGATAATGTAACCTCTAGAGTGTTAACAAGATTTTTCTATTTTTGGGCTCCGTGACCTAGTTTTTGAACCCAGATTACCCATATTTGAACTTGAGCTAGAAATCATCAATAGAACCTTTCTGACAAATTTCCAGGATATTTGGACTGAAAAAGCAGCCTCTAGAGTGTTAACAAGGTTTTTCTATATTTGGGCTCTGTGACCTAGTTTTCCAACCCTGATAACCCATGTTCGAACTCGTCCGAGATATCAATGAGACAAACATCCCGTGCAAGTTTCATGACAATTGAGGCAAAAATGTGACCACTAGAGTGTTAACGAACTAATTGTGGACGGACGGACGGACGGACGGACGACGGACGACGGACAAAAGGTGATCAGAAAAGCTCACTCTGTCACTACGTGACAGGTGAGCTAAAAAGTTAAAAGACAAAACAGGCAACAAGATAGGGGCAAGAAGTATCAATAATTCATCACTGTGGAAATGATGATGACGATCTGGACTGGTCTGGTTGTGCAGATGCTTCTTGTACAGATTTTGTTATAGTATTTCTAATGATTTTTTTTTTAAAAGAAGAAAAGAAAAAAAAAACATTTTGGAAAAAAGACAAAAGACAGGAAGCTATCATTTCCAGGCTCACTGATTTATGTACAGAACCTCCTTCCTATTTCAGCTTAGTTAATATATTACTGCAAGTCTAGGGCAAAAACTGAAGAGAAAATTTCTGAGAAAAACAGATGTTTACGCTACTGTGTTTAAATTCGAACAATAACAGCATTCAGAACTGTATCAATTTTTTGTAGAAATACCTTTTCACAACATCATATGGGAAAACATTGAACAAATAGCTTGCATATTTCACTTAGTATGTTAATGGCACTAGCGTAACTGCTAATCAGAAGTTACAGGAATTGACATGTGGCTCTAATCTTAACATAATGCTTCTTGTATGCTTTACATTTGTATTTTCTCTTTAATCTGAGAATAAGTGCAAAACTTACGACCAATCAACATACACACAAGACAGTCAGAAAATGCCAAACACCAGGCAAACTACCAAAAAGCATCTGAAGTACCAGCAATGCTGATTAAGATTAGTATTATTATAGTTATTTAACAGGCTCATATCTATCTTTCGAGCCATTTATCAAGCCATTTATCGAGAACTTATTCTTTTAAGATTCATCCAAGTTAGTTTGAACATATAAACAAACATCACCATGCAACAACAGCGTTACACCATGCAGAGAATGTCTGGTCCAGTACCAAAGCTCCAGTCAAGTTAGTTTGAACATATAAACAAACATCACCGTGCAACAACAGTTACACCATGCAGAGAATGTCTGGGCCAGTACCAAAGCTCGAGTCAAGTACAGAGTGAATTAATAGTAGAATTTTATTAACTGTGTTCATTTCTTATACCAGATTTCGTACCTATTCAGTACGTCATTTTCAATACATTAAAACAATTTCAACCAAACCCTTCCTTTCCTTTGAATCTTTCAACCACCAAATCTTGTACTTAATTTCGGTAATTTATATCCTTTGTTGCTATTACTTTAGACCAGGTGTAATTTAACACAGGAATGAATTTTCAATTTATTAGCAATATGCAGCTACCCGCTAGTTAGACTAATTATTCTACAGTTTTGAAAACGAAAAACCAGATTCTTGAGTAAATTTTGCAAATTACCATGCTAGTTTTAATGAGCCATGTAATATATATGTATCTATAACAGACTATTAGATACTTTCTAAGAAAAAAAGTCTGTTAATATGAATTTGTTATAAGTGAAGTGAAGCATTTCATGCAAGTTAACAATCATTATCTGTTCGATTATTAAAAGCATCTGTTAATTTTAAGCTTTCAGCAGGTGCTACTCTAATTATACCGAGATATTATTTTCAATGTTTAGTCTATAGTTTACATTGCAGTGGGTGGGATGAAAGAAAATGTAGAATGCTTACCACAGGGTTCTGCCCTTGACTGAGCCGTTATTTCCATGCCCGGGTCCTCAGGGTCAGGGAGAGGTAGTAGGGCTCCTGGTAGGAAATATACATGTATATGTCACATATTGCATTTCCAAGAGAACAAATGCACATACATGTATGCATGCCTGGACCTCAGGACAAAGGGATAGTTTAGGCATGGACAAAGTTTGTTGGATTGAGGAAAAGAGAATGGGTTGGGCAAGCTAGAAATAAAGTCGGTAATCTATGTTTGTAAGTTTGGCTGAAATCTTATCAATACTAGTCATATTGCCTGAATCTGCAGATTTACTCAAAGTAAAATATTGCATAATTATATAATTTTTTTTTATATAAGCAGTTAGCATCTGTTATGTTTTGAAGTAAGTATTAAGAAGTACTGAGACAGCAGAAGTAACTTTGAGCATTTGTTAGTACAAAAAGATTATAGTTCAAAAGTGATTATAGCTATAATTAGAAGCTATTTAAGATTTCAAACTGCAGTAAAGACATCAGTCACATCTGTCATACAAAGATACTATTATTATTTTACAAGGATATATTTTAATATGCTAAAGAAGTTATTTACTTGTCAGAAAAACAGAAGGAAAAGATTTTTTTAAGACTTTATAAAATTTCATTTTGGTATTTCATGGTTTCTTCTGCATTATGTAAGCATAATGATTTTGTTATAGAAATAACCCTTATCCTGCTGGAGGCAACTAACTGCCTTTGTGACCAGTGCAGACCATGATCAGCCTGCACATCCATGCAATCTGATCATGGTCTGCATTGTTCGCCATTCAGTCAATCAATTTTCAAAAAGCACCCCCATAAACAATTAATGGATCTGTCCAAACTGAAAAATGGACAAGTCCATTTTATATATTTAGCAAGGTAAGGGTTAAGAGTGCTGATAGAAGGTAATGTCTAAAGTTCCACCACTGTTAAACTTATTCATCTATTTGAAAAGAGATAGAACTAGTTTAAGCTTACCTATCAGAAAGTTTGGGTTAGTCTGAAGCATGTTATTAGAAGAGAAATTTTGTATTCATCAGAGTTGAATGTTGTTGATATTACCTTTATTGAAAACTATGTACATTTGTATCTACCTATTAACTTAGAGACTGCAGGATTATAATAATAAAGACATTGTTATTACAGATAATATTTTGTTCTGTTTATATAATGTGTCTGGCAAGCAGCCGTATTTATGAAACCACCACCAGCATTTATCTAGCAAATGTTATAATAGTTTTAAAGAATGATGAAATATTTATAGAATTGTCTTCAATTCCTGCCGCAAAAGTTTTCTTAACTGTTTACCTTCAAAAATTGTTATAATTATACACTTTCACTCACATATTGTTCATTGGACTGGGTTACTCAACCGAAGCTGATGATACTACAAATAAGATGGTTCTGCACACTGCACAGGAGCGGATGTGGTCCAGTGGTTATGCCCTGGACTGGTATACCAGGGGTCCGAGTTCGAGCCCCCACTCCTCCACTAACATTACTTATGTCTTTCGGATGAGACGTTAAACGAAGGTCCCATGTATCAGTGCTTCACACTGAGCATGCAAAAGAACCAGGGGTTTCTCTGGAATGGGATGCTTTCTATATCTTGCACTACCCCCACAACATAAAATAACTAATTTCTTCAGGGGGCGTCGGTCATATGGGCAACCGGTACCGACGATAAATAAGCTCAAATAGATAGATAGACTGCACTATTTTCTGAGGGATAAATTCTACTACACTGATACTTCATTGTAAGAATGGCATATTGTCTTCACCTACACACATATGTTGAAAGAACAGGTAAAATTAACAGTAAGAATCATCAATATATAAACCACTGCTTGCAGATGAGCCCTGTGTCTGATAATCTTAAATGTTTCACTTTGCCAACAATAATCTTGGAGAAGTCTCTCCCAACCCCACCTGGTGTCAGTCTTGCCTAGTAAAAAATGTTAAATTTATATTTTTACCTCATTTACACTGGGGCAGTCCATTTGTGCCTCTTAAATAATTACGAACAATACAACAGTTTCTTAGTGAAATTTCGAGGTGAAATTTCCTATGCAATGCTCTCAGCACATGGAAATCCATTACCACTTCTATTTGTCATTTTAAATAACTACTATAGTAGGAAGGAAATGGGAATTCCAGCAAATGAAAATTACACAACTCTGTATAAATGACATTATTCTTTTCAAGAAAAGATGTATGCAAGTACAATAACAAAGTTATCCTGTCATCAGGAATTAAACTTTCCCCCCAACCATTTCCACTAGTCACTTCAGTTCATTAGTTTTAATAGTAAAACCTTTGTTGACTCCTTAGCACTTTAAAAAGAATGTTTGAAAAATTTTTGAACTAGTAATATTTCTTTTTTATTTTGTGTGTTTCTGATTTTGAAAAGTGTGTTAATTGGCAAATTAAAAATGTGGTATTTATTTTATCACAGCAGTGAAGGGCAGGATGTTTGCCTGACAGATATTTGGCAAAAGCTTCCTCTTATAACAGCCAGAAAATTCACAGACACTTCAACTTTTTTATTCACTTATTTTTGGCAATGTTTATTGTCTTTGTCTTCAAACATCAATGAAGTGAGCAAAGTTTAGCAAAAAAGTGAACTATTTTACTCACATTCTCTGCGATTCTAAAAACAATCTATTGTCTCCCTTTGACCATGTTTTTTTGTCCATAGGATAATCAAGGTTTGCTTTAATCCAATATCAAAATTTTTTTCTTAAAGATCCATTTTCTTTTTAAAAACAATATTTGTAAATGTTAATTATTTTTTTAATCCTACATGATTAGGAATTATTGAACATGAGTGTGTTCCAGTACCTAGCAATGTCACAAGGTGTTCACTGGCCAAATCAAATAAAATTATGACTTTGTTGAACAACTATAGAATAATAATATAAAACTATGCTACAGAAAGTGTGGGGTAGCAAGAAATAAACTAAAAGGTTGAAGGACAGAGTCCAAAGGCCACAGGCATGCCACAACACAATATCAAATTGAAAAATAAAAGACAATTTACATTAAGAATAGAAAAATGAACAAAAAGTTACTTTTACAGTAATAAAAAGAAGTACATTACACCTTCACAAGAGAAAAAAAGAATTTCTAACTTAAGAGCTGTTGACTGGTCAGCTGAACTTTAAGATCCCAAGTTTTATAATATCCTCTATTTACTGCATTTTATATTATAATTATACAAATGAAAACATTTTTTGGCAAAAAAAAAACCCCAATTAAAACAAAACCTAGGCGACATCAAAACTAACCATTGTTAGCATTGTTCGATGTATTTGTGGTAACGTCAGTGACATACTGAGTACAATTACATGTACAAACAGGGCACGCAGTGGTGGCTGGCCGTTGTGTAGTGGTCGCAGGTTCAAGGTCAGGTAACTCTTCTTCTAAATTTATATATTTGAATGTATATTACTACATTGCAATTTAAAGATGTACACAAAACAGAAAATATCACTAGTACAACTGGCAAGCTCTCTTAACCTGCAGAAAACAACAACAGTCTTTGGCATAAAGCAATGAGCCTGAAACATTCTTTTTATGCAAAACAATCAAACAGAAGCTATTTTCTTCTGCCATCTTTGTGTGTAAGCATTAACACACATACATCACGATGACACACAAACAAACATGTCTGAAAATACATGCCATAAAACAGCACAAGACGATATTATACTCTGAAACACAATGTACTTTATCTTTATACACTAAACGGATAGATATATTTATATATATACAAACAGAGAGAGAAATATGAACAAGATAATTACTTATAGATATGTGAATAATTAATTACTTACAACTGAAATAATGTGTAACTGTTCTTCACATCAAATTACAAAAAACATTGAATGTTACATAACATTAAAGGAACAAGTAATTCTACGATGACAAAAACATTTACCTCTTTTGCCACCATCTGGACATATTGATGTGTCACCATGTCTTATGTCTTGTAAACTGAAAAGCCAAACACCAATCAAATTATACTTAACAAGGAAAATATCAAAAGAAAACTCTAATTCATAAAATACACAACCTAAACCACAATGTCCTAGGGACATAAGAATTGTCTATATGGTGTGTGTTTTTTTCTAAAGCTAATCTTAATCAAAATGCTGTCATGGTGAGTGACAAACTATGGTTAAACTGTTCTCATCTGATAATCATACAATCATTAGGCTAAACATCTAACTTTATTTTTGATGGACTTTCCTTAAGATGTCATGTCTTGTATAAGCACACCACTTATTACAGCCTTCAACTTCAGACATCATGTCTTGCATAATAATTTACTTTACTTATGATAGCCTTCAACTACACAACTCATGTCTTGTATAATCACTTACTTTACTTATGATAGCCTTTGACTTTAGACATCATGTCTTGCATAATCATTTACTTTACTTATGATAGCCTTCAACTACAGAAGTCATGTCTTGTATAATCATTTACTTTACTTATGACAGCCTTCAACTTTAGACATTATGTCTTGCATAATCATTTACTTTACTTATGATAGCCTTCAACAACAGAAGTCATGTCTTGCATAATCATTTACTTTACTTATGATAGCCTTCAACTTTAGACATCATGTCTTGCATAATAATTTACTTTACTTATGACAGCCTTCAACTTCAGACATCATGTCTTGCATAATCATTTACTTTACTTATGATAGCCTTCAACAACAGAAGTCATGTCTTGCATAATCATTTACTTTACTTATGATAGCCTTCAACTTTAGACATCATGTCTTGTATAATCATTTACTTTACTTATGATAGCCTTCAACTTTAGACATCATGTCTTGTATAATCATTTACTTTACTTATGATAGCCTTCAACTTTAGACATGTCTTGCATAATCATTTACTTTACTTATGATAGCCTTACACTTCAGACATCATGTCTGGCATAATCATTTACTTTACTTATGATAGCCTTACACTTCAGACATCATGTCTGGCATAATTATTTACTTGACTTATGATAGCCTTCAACTTTAGACATGTCTTGCATAATCATTTACTTTACTTATGATAGCCTTACACTTCAGACATCATGTCTGGCATAATCATTTACTTTACTTATGATAGCTTTAGACTTTAGAAGTCATATCTTGTATACAATGCGTACATACCCTGTGGGGAAAGCAGCACATTCATTGTTCTTCCACGCACAGTATGGGTCTTGTAATGCCACACAATCCCTAAAACAAAACAAAAAAACTCAATTAAGACAAACAGATTAAATGTGCCCTGTTTACAACCATTATTTGTAATGGCTATTTTGAAACAACAAACATTCTTGATAGACTGATAGAAAATGAAAATTCTAGGGAAAAGTAGTATATCTTCCCCCCAATTAATACCAGTATACCACATGCCTACGAGCACTAAAATTCGCACATCAGTTTTTACAAGTATGCTCCATACCACAATCACATTTGTGCAATAAAGGTGAAAAACATATGTAATATCATTTACTCTGTGCTTCATAATACAACAAATTAATTGACTCTAGAGAGCACTTGCTTAGAACTGAGCTTTGCTCTTCCATTTATATGTAACATTAATGAGGACATTATTTTGTGCTCTACTCTTTTGGAGAGTTCTTCTTGACATATTTCATTCTAATGACATAAAGTAAAATCATGTTTTGCTGGGTAATCTTGTTGCTGCCTACGATTTATCTTTTTGTTACATAGCACATATTGAGCTATGCTCAAAATAACTGATGCAAAGATCTGCCTACACTAAAACCATGTTAAACATTGGTCTTTATTTTGAATTTTAATGCTGCAAAATGAGTCACGATCATGTTGTTGTTGTTGACTTCACTGCCAACCACAGCAGTTTAAATCACCTGTCATGGTGGTGTATCATGCAAGTTTTAAATCAAAATGTTTTTCAAAATCATTCATCAGAATCAGTGATATATTAACACAATTCATCATAAAAACATTTCTAAAGAGTCGTTTAACAGAACAGCATGTCGTGTATATTTTCTTTTTGAAATATTTCAATATATTCAGATTTTTTTTCACCTATATCTAGTCACAGGAATTCTTTTTCAAAGTTATGGGATATTTCACAACTGCTGTAACCTGGAAATAATCAATTCTGTGCGTCAACTGCGGAATCTTAATTCTTGTTTATTCATTTGCAAAAAGTCGCAAAATATTTTGAATAGTTTTTTCTTCATCTTCAAATCCACCTGAATACATAATACATGCTTACAGGCTATTGGAAAGACTTCATATTAACATCACTACTGAGTCAGCATTTTATTTGATACTTCATATTAGCACTTTACCATCTGAAAAGTGCATGTAAACTGCTTGTACCAAAATTATCTAATAATCTTTTTTTAAAGTCACATATCTGAGTATTGTGCATTTACCTTCAAAGATGAAAACATATCTAGTGACGAAAAAATTCTTCACTGAAAAGAGTGACAGACAACTAATTAGAAAAAAATACTTTAACATTCAAAATACTGATACTCAAAGAACCATACTGGAAACATATATGCGTAATTTCTATTCAACAGAAAATGACAAAAAAGCTCTTGTAAATTACGAGTTAAGACTATTTCAGTTTGTTTGGCACTGCACCTTACACTATCCCGGGAAATTCATTTGGAACACAATAACTGCCAAGCAAAAACAGTCCGTATAAAAACAGTGAGTGATTTATAATGTGATATCATCATTTCTTTCTGCTTTCTTGTTTTCCTGGAGCAGTTTTTGCTGGAGAGCATGAACATCTAGCACAAGAATGAAATTTCATTAGGGCTGTCGACTGATTAACGGCATACAACCATTCTGCATCCATCTTCTTAAAGGTCTACGGTACGTGTGACAATGTTGGATTACTGAGGGAAATGGTAAAAACTGCCCTGACAGGAGAATGGATGATATGTGAACTACGAATACCTTCCAAACAGTCTGGTTTCAACATAAGTTACGTAACTCCTCAAAGGTTTAACAGATATAATTTTCTTAACTTTCATCCAAGTAAACTTTTAAAGAAATCGAGGGATTCTATTCGAGTACTAAGAAAAGTTTTCTATAACTATACTTAGGTTTACTTTGGGTGAGTATCTATATAAATAGGTGATATTTCCCCCTAGACTGTTGGCCAAATTTAAGTTTGTAATTTGATATATGACAAGATATAGGTTGACACATCTGTGATATTGTGTTACCTATCTGATACTCTGATTGTATGGCCTGATGACTCCATTACTGGCCATTCAACTGGTGTACATTATGGTTTTATTTACCCCAGAGTTTGTAGACTTTGTGGTGTAATTTAATAGCCCACACTTAAATGTGTATTTTTAACACTATCTGTCAAACACAAGCTGTCAAAATATTCTTTTGACAGAAATCTTAGGTTATCAACCTTCCAAATTTTCTAACACATCTTACAAACTACGCATTTATATTAAGCTTACCTGCATTTTTATTGTCTACTTTCTAGACACTGCCTGCATAATACTTAATTTCAAACAATCGTTGTAGCAAGTAACAATTAATACTCGAAGTCATTCACTGTTGCCATTTTGTTGCTATTGCTTGTATGTGTGTATATTATATATGTGTGTGTATGTGTGTGTATTTATGTCAACATGCTGTATGTGCATACAACTGAATAAACTGTATATTCTGTTCTGTTCTGTCGAAAACTGACTTTAAACAAATTGATTTTAGAAAGTAAATGTCTAACCAAGTTGCCATGTTATTGACAATAATTCACACAGCCTGATTATTATAACTAAATTTAAAACCTGTACAAACAAGCAAAATTAAATTAAAAATCTTGAGCAATGGGGACTTGTTTCTAGCTATTTTTCAACTAGTCATAATCAGTTCAGTAAGTTCTCACTCACCCACAAGTTTTATGACGAGAACATCTCTGTAATGGAATAGATTTTATGTTTTCTTTTGAAATGACAATGAGTTTTTCGGCATTTCCTCCACGGTAATAAATTTTCATCTCTGTTATGGGTTCATTGGTGCCTAAAACTTGCATATCTTCTATTAATACGCTTTCTATTGGTCCGTCATGTCCCTTGTTGATGCCCTTCAGGATTCGACCATCAGCTGTAAAAACACAGAAAGTGTAATGACTTGCACAAAAACGGGTCTTCCTTACAACACTCTAAGCCATAATTATAAATAAGATGTTTTTTGAAAAACTTGTTTAAGGCCCTGAATTAATAACCCTGAAGTCAACTAATGAAGGAATAAAAATACTTGTTAGATGGCCAGGTGGTTTTATTGCCAGTACATAAATAAACAGGTTCTTTATAACGTCGGACATATTCTGTTACAGTGACTACATATATTATATATATATATATATATATATATATAATATACCTCAAAAATCAAATAAATCACACTGTATCCTCTAATGGAAACTTAGATTGTATATAAAAATCAGTAAAATCACTGAACTGACATGCATTAAACCTATGTTAAGATATCAATATAACATAAACATGATGAGAAGATGCTATCTATGGATGCTATCAAGATTTGAGTTTCATTTTAATGTTCATTTTTGCATTTATTTATTTGACTATCTTTTCAGCCAGAATCGTTACACCCTAATTAATTATCTGAACTACATCAAGAGTGTAAACTCCGTTTTTCTATGCATCAAAACATATTTGCTGAAACACAATAAAACTTTCCAAATGTTTTACTGTTATAATAAATAACACTCTGATATTTGGTTTTCATCCCTGAAAAGCAATATATTGTATCAAATTATATATTATATATTTTTTGCACAATGGTGTAACTTGAGGCCCTGCATCCGTTTGAAATGTTAAATGCTTGGTTGTGCGTCTAAACATAGAGGAAGCTTTGAAGATATTTCAGAACAAAAATGTGCAAAATTTACTTACAAGTTCCGACAAAAATGACATCATAGTATGCTCTATCAGCGGCATATACCTGCCAGTCTACTGCTATAGCTGTAAATCTTCCCCTGAAAAAAGTGAAGAGATACACTGTCAGCATGTGAGTAACAGAGCTATACCAGGTCAGCATGAGTTCAGTTACAGAGCTATACCAGGTCAGCATGTGTTCAGTTACAGAGCTATACCAGGTCAGCATGTAAGTAACAGAGCTATACCAGGTCAGCATGTGTTCAGTTACAGAGCTATACCAGGTCAGCATGTGTTCAGTTACAGAGCTATACCAGGTCAGCATGTGTTCAGTTACAGAGCTATACCAGGTCAGCATGTGAGTTACAGAGCTATACCAGGTCAGGGTGTGTTCAGTTACAGATCTATACTAGGTCAGCATGTGTTCAGTTACAGAGCATGTGTTCAGTTACAGAGCATTTGTTCAAATACAGAGCTTTTGTTCATTTACAGAGCTATACCAGGTCAGCATGTGTTCAGTTACAGAGCTATACCAGGTCAGCATGTGTCCATTTACAGAGCATGTGTTCAGTTTCAGAGCTGTATCAGGTCAGAACATGTGCAGTTACAGAACTATACCTGGTCAGAAAGTGTTCAGTTACAGAGCTATACCTGGTCAGAAAGTGTTAAGTTACAGAGCTCTACCTGGTCAGAAAGTGTTCAGTTACAGAGCTATACCAGGTCAGAAAGTGTTCAGTTACAGAGCTATACCTGGTCAGGAAGTGTTAAGTTACAGAGCTATACCTGGTCAGCATGTGTTCAGTTACAGAGCTATACCTGATCAGAAAGTGTTCAGTTACAGAGCTATACCTGGTAAGAAAGTGTTCAGTTACAGAGCTATACCAGGTCAGCATGTGTTCAGTTACAGAGCTATACCTGGTCAGAAAGTGTTCAGTTACAGAGCTATACCTGGTCAGAAAGTGTTCAGTTACAGAGCTATACGTGGTCAGAAAGTGTTCAGTTACAGAGCTTTACGTGGTCAGAAAGTGTTCAGTTACAGAGCTATACGTGGTCAGAAAGTGTTCAGTTACAGAGCTATACGTGGTCAGAAAGTGTTCAGTTACAGAGCTATACGTGGTCAGAAAGTGTTCAGTTACAGAGCTATATGTGGTCAGAAAGTGTTCAGTTACAGAGCTATACCTGGTCAGAAAGTGTTCAGTTACAGAGCTATACCTGGTCAGAAAGTGTTCAGTTACAGAGCTATACCTGGTCAGAAAGTGTTCAGTTACAGAGCTTCATGAGTCTTACTTCTGGCAGCAAATAGTAGCTGCCTTTATCAAGGTAAGGGTTCTTCTTTTTTCATTAGCTATGATTTCCACAACATCCCTCTTTCTGTATACTGTACTTGATGTACTTTATTCTGTAACTGTGTACATTCTCATAAAAACAGATGGAAAATAGCTGCAAAATCAGTTACATCCATCCATGTCAGACCAACACCAGTCTGACGTGTTAACAGCCAACTCTGGTGCTAGCAAGTACAGTAATTAACTCTTCTAGACATGTAATGACTAAAACAAAACTTTTACTGCCACATTGCAGCATATTATTGTGCATCAGGAACTGATGTCTACGTCTGTATCAGATGTTTGAGTAACAGATGTTGTGCAACACCTAAACCAAACATCTGAATATCTGTCATAATGCGGCATGTTTCCCCAGACTGACACGCAGACACTGCCACACAGACAGACTTCAGTCATCTAAATTTTGTAAATATTACCCAAGCAGACTGGGTGAGTATTTAAGTCCTTTACAGCCAACTCTTGCAAGCTCAAATGGCATATTTAGTAAATAATCACAACAGAACCTTTGTAAATGCAGCCATTACTCCGTGACAAATAAACCTAAGCTAACAAGTGCAAAAAAATTGTGCATCAGGTGAAATTTCACTTGGAGATTGAAACTGTATCACACAACTGTTTCTCACATAACAATTACGTACTTAGTGTTGTCATATAATTTTTACCAGTTCAAACTTTGATATTATAAACTATTATAGTTAACTAAAAAACAGATGCATAAAAAACTTTAAATTTAAACTTAAAAATACATCATTTATCCATAAAGTTAACATGTAATGTATAGTAAGAGATATCTACTTTTATCTAGTGGGTAATAAAACCACCAAATGAATACATACATTCATTCTGCACTTTAATATCTTAAGTGAATTAGAGTCCTATTTCTCCATCATTAAAGTAAAGCTTTGTTTTCCCCTACCTTGGCAGAACCATGTGCCATTGTTATCTAAGTTTGGGTGTTGATAAACCTGCCCATTTTTTCTACTTTACCTGTAATAATCTCTAATCACCACCAATGAGCATCTGTTCTCATTTATATACATGTAGTCAAATGATCTAGGTGGTACCTTATAGCCTTAAATAATAATCAGCTACATGTAAAACTCTGGGGTGAATCTGACGCAAGTGCTTTCCTAAAAATTATAAAATTTCTGACAAAATCAAATCCAGGTGAGGATTACCTCAGCTTTTCAGGGTTATAACTGAATACATCAAAGTACAGAACTAATCTTCAAAACATTGAGAATTGCTCTAGCAGAAATGTATCTCAAGCATGTAAGCCTGCTGATCTGTATTCACTGCAGAAAAACTGCATTCTCTATCAATGCTGAAATTTTTCCCCGTTCCAGTACCACAATTCTTTTGTTTTTACAACTGATTGGATTTCAGACTTGTTTTTTTTTTTTTCACAACAATAGAGAATTTCATTTTTCTAGCTCAGACAATTTTGAGACACAGTTTGTTACGTATCACAATTCAGGCATCTTATGAACTCAGCTCTGCGGCAAATGTCAACAAGACCTCCAAAAGCTCCAATGATCCTGGTTGCGTAAAAAATGGCATTTCAACGGGTTCTGTACTGAGCACATGCTGATCTAATCTCTCTGCCAATTTAGATCATTCCTGTTACTTTTCTTCTAAATTCTGTTCAAACTTTTTTTTTTACTTTTGAATGTAACAAGGCTAAATTACTTCTCAATTTTGTGCCTTTAAATTAAATTGAAAATTGTAGACAAATTCTATAAGCATTACTGAACAAATTACTTCTTTTACATTACAAACAAGATTAGAGTGCAATCAAATAAGATTATCTCACTCATATATCCTCATTATGATATCATAATTGCATTTATTCCCACATTTACTGCCAAATTAACCTAGCAAACAGGAACCCTCTCCAGCAAACAGTAATGCGTATATGAAAAACATGTCTGCAGTTACCTCATGTCTTCTAGGAAACTATGATTTATTACTTTCCCAGAAAAAAACAATTGTTCCGAAACAGGTAAAAACAAGACTGCTTTGTCTATTTTTTTTGCATTTTGTTGCATAGTTGAGAACAGAAATTGTGTTCCTGTTTTCACTTTTCTTCTTGCCAACTTCTGTTCTACTCCATTCATTCTGATGCTATATTTTTTTCTCTATGTTAATTGGCTCTAAATAGATCTACAAATGCTTTTCACTCACATTTATCTCTGTTAAAAATTATGACTGCAGGTCACGAAAATGAAAAAATCATAACCTGTCAAGATTTGATAAACATTTCCCAGTTAGTTGTGATAAAAATTACAAGTCAGATTTTTATGTACCAATAAACCTTGAGTTAATTTCAACTACCCTATTAGCCAAATTACATGTGATAGGTGCTAATATTAATAACCCTGTAGGTATTAAGTGTAGCATAAAGTTGTCAGGCATAATTGTAACTAATTTAGCCAACCCTATGGATAGTTTTTTTTTTCAATCAGGGCATTCAAGTCAAGTCTTCTCTTCCCTACAAGCTTTAGAGCTCTTCATACTTTCTAAAACAGCTTCAAAAATGTTAAGTTTGAGAATGTCAAACAAGGACTGACTAATTCTTCAAAATTAAAACACATTTCAATTTTGATGTCAGAAAATGTCAATGAAACCACTGCCTCTAGTATACTTAATGACCTCTACTTGATTACTGTGATGTCATATCCATGAAAAAAGCAGAGAGTATAAAGTGAGGGGGTGAATGCCAAAAAGGGCTATCTACTGCTGTATTTAATAGCATTTAAAACTTTTTAACATTTTTACAATCTGAAGGTACTCTTTTTTTAAATCAAATTCTAATTATTCTGTCCATCAATAACTTGAAACCAGTATGTTACAGTCATTTTCGAGGCTTGAAAGGTATGATACGTTGTTCAGGTGTCATGGACCTACTATACCAATAACCTCTCCTACAGTCATTGAACTTGACTAGGAAAATGAAACTTTGTTTGATACATTAACAAAATCTTTAAAGTTGTTGTGAGAGTAAACAAAGTTGGTTATCAGACAATCTTTCTTTCTTCGATGAAAATCATAGTATTATTTTGAGTTTATTTCAGGTGTTTTTTTTTTCTAGGGCTTCTCAATAATCTACAAAATTTGCTATTAAAACCAAAATCTAATCTACAGGTAAATAAATTACCATAAAAAAATGACACAACTCAACATATTAACCATTGCTTCTTATTTTGTTCCACAACCATTTTCTTTATTTGAGCATACTATTTCTTTCTGCATTAATTAATAGTGTGGAGGTCCTTACTCCAAGTAAAAAAGCAAGGTGGTTTGTAATTAATCATGATATACACGTTTTTGTATTCCTCTTTTAACCTTTTGCCTGCTTTTTCCTTTTCAAACACTGAGTCAGACCATATAACCTAACAATCATGTGACATTTGACATATAGCGTGTCACATATATCACCTTGACAACAGGTTACCATAGTGACCTAGTGCATTAATTTTTTTTCTTGCCTAAAAAGCTATGAATTGTATCCTTTTTATATAAATCCCTTATCAAGGCATTTCTCTTGTTCTATTTTAGCAAGTGAAAAAAACAAAAAAAAACAAAACAAAACATAAAGACGAAAAATACTTATAGTTATTTCTTTACTGTAATGCACCTACACTTCACTGACATAGACAAGCACTTGCCCAAATAAATAAGAAATCTGACTAAAGTGACAAAATATCAGAAAAAGGCTTACAGTTATCTTTGGAAAAAATAATTCTCTATGAATAAGTAATTATGTTACTGCAGATTTATGGAAATTGTATCAAATGCACTTGTCAAGTTAACAGACAAGGTATGAAAACCGTAAAACAGAGAAACATGACCTGCATGGAATACAAGACAGACAATCAAGTTTACAACTCTCCTACGGAGAGATAAGATCTTTATTTCCTTCTGTTGAAATCTTTAAGTTGGCTTGAATTCTCATCCTTTTCTCATAAATATCTTCATAAACTATTTTGAAAAATGTTCTACTTTCATAACAAAAATATATTTGTTATAATCTTTAAGACTTGGCACCTTCTCACAAGTGTTTTTCTTTGTTTGCAGAGGAGACGTATGATACAAAAACAATCAGAAAATATTTCTAAAACTGAAGAGAAGACCGAGTTACTTATCGTCAGTTGTAACCTGAACAAACTAGGTCATCATGTGCAGTTTTTTCTGCTCTTTAAACCAAATAGCTGTGAGACATGAGATGTGTCCCGCCAATTAATAATTCATGAGGATTTTATTTATCACTTAAAACTCAAGGGTAGGGCGTCCTTTACGTCAGATTGGACAAAAAGTAATTCATCTACAAAACATAGCCTTTTAAACAAACTAAGTTTCAATGAATTTAAATGCACTTAGTCTCTTCTGACAAAACCCAATTATTTTTTGCAAGTTTCAGAAAGACCATCTCAAATAACATTTTTTTACACAGAACAATCTTGATTTATGTGACATATTATACTTCGGTACAAGAAAGAAAGGCTGCTTTATTGGAATCACATGCATATTATCTATTTTCAATGCCTCCCCTCATGATTTATGAATATTCAGATGAAATTTATCTTCAGCTGTGCTAAAGTGTATTGATAATGGTATTTCAAACACTCATTTAAACTTTGTACTTCACAGATTTGACCTAAAAAAATCTGGACTGAACAAAAAAACAGCAACTCTTACTAGTCTACATGGAACAAGTTAAAACTTTGTTTTTAAACTGAAATATACACAGTAATCTCAAACAATTATATATGTCGTAGACTGAGCAGAACACACTTACTTTGCCATGGTCTGCATTAAGACAGGAGCGCCCCCTTTTGCACCGATTGCTGTATCCATGAGGGGATGTTCCAAAATAAACTTCAAGGATTTGTCTGAGAGAGACTTGCTGTCACTGATGCATGTGTTTGCAGGATGTGGTTGTGGCGTCTTATCAAGCGGAATGCTTAACCAATTAGAAGTTGCCGTCTCCTGACCTTTGAACTTTCCTTGGAATGCTGCCTCAATGTCATCATACGTAAAAGCACAAACTGCCGAGCCCTCTATACTGTTGTCAGGCGTATTAAACACACCATAAAACATGCGAGTTCTATTCTTGTTGCTTGTGGCTGGCATATAATTCCCAGCATTGAAATCAGAGATAGATTCTGGAAAAAACAACATTCAAAAAGATCAAACTTTGGACTAGTTCACACTTTATTCTATTGCTTAGGCAAATTACTGAAGAACAATGTGTAACCAATCTAAAATATTCACAAAACAATGAGTTCATATTTGTACACAGATGATGGTAAAAAGCAACTTGTTTGGAGGTCCTCATTCTTTTTAAAATGACTACAAAAGACTACTGCTTCTGAATTTATTTTTTTATGATTTATGCAGTCAACTGCATTATAGCTCTGAAATAACAGAAAGGAATACTTACGAATTTCATCAAATGGGAAAGGTATATCTCCAGGGAATGAACAATTGAGCCGTGCTTTGAAAAATGACGTCCAGACACCTTCGTTAAACTTGTCTCCCTTGTCATTCTTGCATATTCGTGCTACACGGGAAAATGTTGCCTGTAATGTAAAAGATACACACTATAGTATTTGAGCTATAACTGTGAAGAAATAGTGTGAACAATGTACTGCAGGTGCAGACACCTTTTTTACAATTTTTTGTTTGTTTTTTTTGTTGGCAAAATCCAAAGAAAAGCAACTATTTGCAGAAAGAGGGAACTGAAAAACTAATTGGAAAAGCCAAGTTATATTACTTCTTATAACAGGTGCAAGAGATGTTTTAAATCATTTATCCCTGTTACGCCAAGACCAGACTTTCACTCCGTTTACCTTTTCTGTTTTCAACAACAACAACATTTGGCAAATAATGATAATCTATCAGTACATACAGTACATATAATCTCAATAATAACAAATCTTTTCAGCAAGGTATGTTTCAATTTTCTATCTTTCATTTTCCCCCAGATAATTTCTGTATCTATTTTCTCTGTGATAATATTTCCATTATCTGTTGCCATCAAATAAACCGATCCACAGGAGTTATTTTAGCTTTCTTTATCTATCTTCTATACCATAATTCCTCAGTTTTGTTTTTTCTTTTTTTGCTTGGTGGTGGGGGGTTGTAAAAAATAAAAATATTTTCTTTCCTAAAACATAAATAGTTGTTCCCTCCTTAATGAAATGTTGCTTTTTATAATGTCAGGTTGTTAAAAGTATCCAAGAGATCACATAACCCCCATCTCAACCCTTAAAACCAAAAGGGATGGTAACGGTGATGACTTCTTAAAGTTGGACATAAAATATGCAGTCTGATCATGTTCTACTGAGTTTGTCAAACTTTTAGTCTACAATTACCAAAAATATCCACTATGACTATAGAGAATACATCTCTAAATTTTATATAATTGAAAGAAATTTTAGAACCAGTACAGAACCAAAAATAAATTGATTTATATACAGGCATAATCCCCCAACTTCTTCCCCCGGTAGACAGTGTTATCACCATAACAGGATACTGCAATATGAGTAAAGCTGGATATTCAATTTAATTTCATAAAAAATAAAAACTGTAAGTTTTCAAAGAAATCTGATAAACTGACAACTGTTATTAAAACCATAAACAATCATACAATAACATTATACAGACAGTTTAATAAAGCTGGTCCATCCTTCAGATCTACGTAACCAAAAACAACCACAAAGTAACCCAAAGTGTACACATATTCATTTTTAAATGTCTTTTTACTTTAATTCAAAACATTGTAGTACACCACAAGTGTTAAAATACTTTTCAATAGTAAACACTGTATGTCATACTTTCAAATAATATTAATGAGAAATTTATGTAAAACAGACACGAAGCTTTATATCTTATTCTAAATCTTGATGCTTTCTCCATACCAAACATTTTTTTCCTTTGCTATTTAAATAATTAAAATTTGAAGGAACAGTAGATATAAAACTAAACTTTTAAGGGGTATTGGTCAAATGGGAAACTGGTACTGATGATGGATAAACCCAACACAGAAAGATTTTACTCAAATTCATCCCCCACCCACAGAGATGACACATTTTTATTAGCTTGTACATGGCTTTCTTGACTTCTTCTCTTATAAAATAATTGTTCCTAAAAGGGACCAGTTATATAGTGCTCTACTGTATGTAACCTTGTGTCAATCATATCAATTCCTTCATCTTGTATTTCTTATATTTATTTTGGTCTTAAACTTGAATGATTCCATTTTGTGCAAATTTTTGTCAATCTGAAAGTCATCTTAAACAGTGTGAGTTGCAGTGCATGCTGGGATGTTATGAATACTAACCTTGCCACAGTTAATGTTTTCTACAGCATTTTCTCTAAAGAAGAAGTATATCTTGTCATCGATGTCAACAGATCTCACAAAGTTTGGATCTGAAATACACAAAATACACAAAACTGAATGTTTATACTGTTAGCTATCAAATAAATTAAGCTTGACTGGATTCTAAGGTCAATTTTGTCCAAACCAAGGGAAAAATGTTAACAGGTGTGAGGGATTTTAATTTTGTTGATCACTATCTGCTTCAGTGAATTTAAGATTCCCTACCAGGTCATAAAATACTGTATCATGTTTTTCCTGTATTAATGTCACAACACAGTAGGATGCATTACTTTGCAGACAGACAGATATATTGCTTACTTAAGCTTGGTCCTACTGTTTAACCTAGAGTTAAGCTTAGATATATTGTGCATGTTTTTAGCCAAACGGGTCTGGTGTGAGACGGGTAAAAAAGGGAGGACCATAATGCATTTCAAGGAGTGAATTTGAAAAAAAGCTACCTGCTTCTTTATTTCGAAACACTTACAACTTTATTGCAATTCACCTCTTAATTTGATATGCAAACTCTTTTACAATACTTTAAAAGACACATGTGACTTAAGAAAAAAACACTATCGCTAGGTAACTAACAGATGTACTGACAACGTATATCCTAATTTTCTGTTGTAAAAAAAAAAAAAAAAACATCATAGTAAAATGAGACAATAAAACTTTCAGATTTTTTTTCAACTTTGTTTCTGGCAGGTGACATCTTGGTGTCAGGTTCACTTTCATTTTTGTAACAATTCTTACAGTAACTTCCGCATCTTTCAAAAATTTGTACAAATTTATAGTATTCATTTTGATGCAAATATTATAAAAATAACTTACACCTTCTCCATTTCAGCTATAAAATACTAGATGTTGAACACATCTGTTGAAGTCAACATAATACCAACAATTTATTCCTTTCAGTTTTAAAAAGGTGAAGTCATTTTTTATTAACAATATGTATCAGTGGCTAAAGAAAATGTCACATGATCTAGATTTTTTTTTTCAATTTTCTGTCAAAAAAATTATCTGAAATCAAAAGCAACGTAAGTGTTTTTATGTTACTTATCAGGAACTCTTTTGTCAAAAATAGAAGTTTGGGTAAACCACAAAGTTTAACTAAAGGACCAAAAAATCAAAATTTATAGTCACATCACTGGTACAGATTATCTTATTCGAGACAGAAACTGAAGGGATGGCCAGGGCTGATCAGCGACAAAGCAAACTTTCACTTGTTAGGCTCAGTGTGGTTTTACATACTTTATTTAGATAAACTTTAACTTTTGTGATGTGAACACCAGCATGGTGACAAAAAAAACATTTTACATGACAGTGTTTTAAGATCATCTACAGATATCAGGACAGAGGAAGTTAAAGAAACATTAGCAAGGGAACTGCACATTGCTTATTTGAAATGGTACTTTAAGTTGATTGTGACTTGATTTGTACTTACAACTGAGCATATTGGACTCGTGTTGTTTGGTGCGTAAAATCATCTGTTCCCCAGACGTCACCTCATTTTCTGTTGTCATAATAAGAGGATCTCTTGCCTGGGAGTCAGCAACTGTGGCAGAGTACAACTTTCCACCTGTAAATAAAATAAGAAGTATTGGTGTCAAGCAATACCTCCTCCATGAAGAGTACTCAATTCCACTGAATTGTGTTTCTAAGATACCTTTTTCTGAAGGCCATAGGTTTGATTCCTGATCAAGTTTTTTTTTTTTTTGCTTTTAGCCGACTTTTTTGTTTTCATGCTGTCAAAACTCCCAGCTATTATATACAAATCTTTATACCCTTAAATTTTATTTTGTTAGTTTCAATGTGCACAGCAATAGGAGTTATAAAGTTGTCCAGGACAACCTTTAGGTTAAAACCTAGTTTAAATGTCTGCAATATTTTAAAGGTTGAATTCTGCCAAATCTACACACACAGAATAAACATGACATTTTCAAACCTATTACTTTGTGCACAGAGCATACAAACTATTTTGTAATATTAGGGGGGAATTTTTTACTTTACAATGCTTGTTTACCACTCAAATAGCAGTAAAGACATAATAACTACTTGGCTTTCTTACACTTATCCGACCATGAAAAACTTGTCTATAAGTGGCAGACAAAAAACACCAACATCAGACATTCCTGTCCTTAAATCATTAAAATTTGTGACACTTGAGAAAAGTACTGATTTACAGCCAAATTCTTTAAGCCTTTCCATAAAACACTTTCACAAAATACAAACTTGTCAATTTAAAGAAATTTCTACTCTGTTTAATAATCGAGCACACACTGATACATCTCTTTGTAATCAAGACAAGACTGCTTTGGTTTCAATGCTTATTATTAGTCAATACTGCTATCAGAAAAGAACAGAAATTTCAATATCAACATACTCCGTTAAGTTTTATGCATTAAAACGTAAGTACCTTAAGTGTATCCCAAACTCATCAAAAATAACATAATTCTTAGAACAAATTTACCACAACTGCATCAATAATAAATCAAGCAGAACTGATTATGCATTCTTGTACACTTTTCTAAAACAATGTACACTTCTAAAACTCTTTTTGAAACTATCTGCGAAACTGCCATTTTATGAAAATAATTTGTATGCAATTCTGAAAGCTATGTTGAACGACAGTTCCACCTGTTTTAAATGATTAACTGAATAAAACATTTCTTGTTGATTCCAGTATCTTAAAACTTTCAACTGTATTTCCAAAATAACTGACTAACAAGTTAAGTGAATGCATGCCAAAGTTGTCTTAGCCTTTCACGACTATAAATTACTATCATTACCTGGCTGGCAGATCTGTATCTACAGACATATTCAAACCATGTTTTACACTCCCTTGGTAAAAAGAAAAGGCGTCTTTTGAGCCTAAATTGACCAAATTAGCAATACTTAGACTTACAATCAAGGCGAGAAATGGCTCTTTATTCACCTCTCTTGGCATTTACTGCAATTTCATTAATCTAACTGGTTCATATTTCCCACTGAACAGTGGATTTCCACATAAATAAAGTCAACTAATTGGTAAATCGGAGCTAAATTATGCTTCACTGTAACTTAATTCAGACAAACTGGGGTCAACAAATTGTTGTTGATCATCCCTATGAAATGTCTCTACCATGAGAGACTGACCATGTTGCTACCTATATAAATATCATAGAGAATGGAGCACCAATACATCATACTTCAGTTGTCAAACAAGAATACAACACAGTGCAGGTTTTGTTTTATTTGTCTTTCCATATCAAACTGACAAATTCAGAGCCATTTTTAGTTAAATGACAAGGTCACCAAATTTATCCCCTCATGTGTGACTATGCAATATAGTTAGTGCAGTATGATCCACAAAACGTTTTGGTAACAAAGTCGTGAGTGCTTTATTTGGCTATGGCTTAAAATGAAAACAAGACGGCGTCATTATTTGACATAGTTCCCTTATTTTAAGGTGTTTCTGTAACATTTCACCCACAATAACTTTATGTGTTTGTTGTAACTGTGCACTGGGTACAGATGCAGTCAGCAGTTAAGTAAAATGGATTAAAACTGGAAGACTTCCTACTTGTGCATCTTAGCAACCAAGGAAGGTATAATGACCTTGACCTACTTGTAAGCTGGTCAATTTATTTCTCCCCTGATCATATGACAACAGTTTACCATTGATTTTAATTTGATAACAATCAGTAAACTAACAGCTTAGAATATCATTAATCATCTTCCACTATTGGGCGATATCTTCACTCCAAATCAAAGGAAAATCTCAAACCCCAGGGGTAACTTACTAGCTGATATGGATGTCGCCTTAAACATTTAGTTATCTTCCCTTGATGACTAAATTATCTCCCCAAAGTCAAGAAGACATCAATCATTTTTAAAGATATAAAAATGTTTTTTTCAAGGTTCTTTTCAGGACTAAATATAAGTAAATTCAAACTTTTTTGCAACTTTCTTTTTCAATACAAGTTTACCTTCAAGACTATCTCTATTTTTGTAGATGGTTTTAAGTGTTAATCAAGCCAATAATTAGACCTTTTATTGTCCAATTGCTCAATAATATGTCTTTTCTGGCTTAACAAAAGTGTGTTCTGTAAAATTCAAAAAGATGAATGCAAAAAATGAGCTAGCTGTGTGCTTCAGTATTCTACAGCTCTTAGAATTTTTCTGCGTTCATCCCTTAATTAATGAACAAATCAGTTTGAAGAAAACAAGTATTTTGAAAATGCCGAACCAGATACTAGTAAAAGTCTTTTTGATACTGTTCTCCTTAATTGAAACTTTTTTTGTGCAGCTGTTATAAGCACAGTAGAAAAGCCCTCAAAAATATATAGAGGGGTTCAAGTGATAACTTCCTTCCACATTCGACCTAATTAGAAAACTTGTGGTATGATATATCTTCTAGTTCTCAACCTTATTAGCTGATAATTATCAACAGCCACTAGACTTCTCCATCTAGCATTGTCAGCTTTTTCCTTGTGCATAAGAACTGACAGAAACACTGATCAATCTATATTGTAAGTCTGTCACCCCGGCTGGAAACACTATATTTAAGATACAACACAACCAATATTACACCACAGGTTGAATAAATGTGTGCAAAGTTACATATATGACAGTGTACTGTTTGTTAACAGTGACAGACAGACAAGCTGAAATGACTTCATCAATATATGTTGACAAGAAATGTAACATAAATTTCCTGTACAATATCCACTGTCATCTTTACAATGTTAATCATATTGTGACTGTAAAGATCTATAGCTCGTGGGGAGGCATTTGGAGCAATGATGGCACATAGTAAGGGTGGGTGGGGGGCAAGAGTCATGGTAAATAAGAAAAAGCATTTTGAGAATGAAAAAAATCCAGTCTATTGGATACAATAAAAATCTGTTGTAATTTTTATCAAGTGAAATCTACTTTCAACCCCTTTCTTAAACAAAAGGATATAAAAATAACTCCCCAGAAAAAGCTTTCTTAAAAATCCACTCTTAAGATGCAACATATCAACAGAAAAACCGAACCACTGACCTCTGATATAGAGAACATACATTCTCCATTTCCTGTTTTTCTTACCGTAAGATTTCTACTTACTGTCACATTCTGACATTTACTTATGACTGCACTGACTAGTAAAATTTACAGCACTTTATTGGTACATTTTCATAACCTCACCTTTAAACAGAATGACCCGCCCCCTCCCCCAGTTACTGTTCCTGATCTGTTCTACCAATAGCATTTTTCATCATCATAGCTCATTAAAAAATTTTTGAAACTACAATTCATTCACAGTTCCCAAATCTGTCTCCCTGGATGAAATCTGACTTCTTTGTCCTAGTGAATGTATAAAACAGTACATTCTCTTCTGTTCTCTATCCCCCACTCATCTCCCCCCTTGAGTAGTTTGCTGTCAACTGATCTCTTTAATCTGAACATGGTAACTTCCGCTAAACTTTTATGTATAGAAACCTTAAATTTCTGTATGATAACTATCAGCACCTGATCCCCACCCTTGTAAAACATGCATTTTCAAAGTAACAAGCAGAGTGTAGGACTTTAGAAAAGAATGCAACAAACATAACATGTGTGTTAAGCGAATTACGTGCAGTGTTGCACAATTCTGACATTGACATCTAAAACTGTTTCAAGAAATGCCTAGATAATATTGTTAGTTTTAATCTTCTGCATTTGAACTCTGGTGGGTAATTTTTCAAAATTTCTTAATATCAACTGTTCAGTAAAAAACCATTATTTATTAGTTATTTACTCTAACATGTATTTCATATATATTTCAAATTTTCTCATAGAAGAGTTTCAATTAGTTGTTGAGACAGAGATTAAATCAGCAACAGGCTGTCAGTTTGTTTTATCTTTTTATATTTTATCTTCATATCGTTAATACTGCAACTTAGGTTTTCAGTTCGATCATTTCAAAATTGTTGCAAAAAACTGGCATGTTTTATTGCATATAAACTATAAATCATTATTATGAAAGTTATGACTTCAAGATTTATAGTAATTTGCCGAATAAAATCTCTTCTTATTCATTACATTGAAATGTATGACTGTTTGATTACTAGGCAATTATTGACATTATATAATTTCGAAGACAAATCAAACAGATGCACATGACAGTTGTGTATTAAAGGATGTCAGACGGGTTCACACCCACTCCATTACATCAGTCAATCATTGACTTCTTGCTATAATAAAGTTATTATACAGGAAATATGAATATCTTTTTTTTTTTTATCCCAGTATGAATGACCTGGTTTTTTGGTGTGGAAAAAAAACATCAATAATAGATATGAGAAATCTTAAGAAAGCCAAGGTACTCTCCAATTACAAGAGACATAAAAAGTCTTAAACTGAATACAAAAAAGTGAATAAATTACGTAAAACTGTAAATGTATTCCATTTAAGGAAACCATTTCACTGCCGCAAGTTGTTCTTTTTTCTATTACTTTTATTGCTCTCTGAAGGAATTACCAGGAAACTTGGTGCAATCCAATCAATTAGAATCTGATTACAATCTACATTCAAAAACAGAAACATTTCCTCTAACAAAATGTACCGGTATAAGTGAGACCAGGATTAACAATTATAGTAGTTATTTACATAATTATCCTGCTTTCCCATGAGCCACTAAACTCCTACAAATCGGGATCTGAGAGTTAGAGAAAAAAACGAGCTCAAATCAACACTTGCTCATTCACTGCCTCAAGACAAACTCATATCATTACAAGGAGTTCAATCTAAAACTCCAGTTGTCATAACTGGGGGTCACAAAATATGCAAGAATGCCAAATCAATCTGTAAAAGGAACTCTGAAAAATTTGACAATATTCTTAGGGAGTTAAATCATTAAAGAGTTACCTGCCTTGCCTTTATCAACATCATCATTACTATACTTGTACACTGTAACATCGAATGTAGTTAAAAATTAAACCTTAAATTTAAGGGTTATAAACTTTATCAAAATACATTAAACACAGAACAGGCACAATTTCTTCATAACTTGGACATAAAAGCAAGCCGTAATGTTGGGCATTAAGAGTAACTGGCTGGGCATTAAGAGTTACTAACAATTCATTCTATTTAAGTTCTAGCATAATGACAGATAAATCAAAGGTACTCCTTTCTTCTTGTTTGGTCATTTTGTTGCTCATTCATTACCCTTGTGTCCAGTTTCTGCCCCCTGGGTATCCACATACACTCCTCAGAGTAATGGATAAGTATTCATGTACTACAATTATACAATTATTGACAACCCTAACATGAAATTTGTTCTGACATAAAAACTGCCGTAAAACCATATTGCCCTGGGACACAAAGTGTCTACCACCAATCAGTAGAGACAGACTGGTTGCTCTTTGTATTATGGTCAACTTATATTGGATATGACATTGACTGGTCAGAAATCTTTTGATGTATCTATTGTAATATCATATTATGGATCTATTATCACTTAATAAACACATATGAATATATAACAATCATTATTGTACAAAAGGAGCATGTAATTCCTAGTCGTCTATGAGTATAAGTGTCCACAAATCTAATTACATCTGGACGGGCAAGTACCATATTCGCCCAATCTAGAGCTAATGCTCCTATAAGCACCCCTCATAGGTTTTTTTACCTGCAAATAAATAATCCACTGTTCTGGCAGTTGGAAATTTGTAAATAAACAGGTTTTTACATCATCATTTCTTTTCTGTCATGTTACAGCATGTACAGACTTCAGTACCGCCTGGCAAAATAAACTTCCAGTTTTGATTTTACAAACTTTTCTTGCTTCTTGAATTACACAATAGGCTTTATATTAGTACCCCTTTAAGCATAACCCCTCCCCCCCAACAAATCCCATCACGCCTTTCCCCATCTCTCGAATTTTCTAAGTACCCTGGGTGCCAGATGGGGCGAATACAGTAAATGCTTTTGTAGATTGTTTTGCCCTATTAGAACACAAAGATATCACATCCCAAACATATCAAAAAGTCATGAATTATACAGCTTCTCAATAGATAGTTTAGAAACCAGAATTACGCAAGGACACTAAATCCCCGACTTTCCTTTCCCTCTACAACTTTTCAAGAAAGTTGTATTTACCTGTATATATGGCTGTAAAGTTATGCTCGGGATCATATGGAGCTCTGCCTGTCCCCTTCTCTTCATATGTTGAAGCATATTCTGGTATTTGCATCTGAAAAATAAATCAAGTTTAAATTTATACAACATTTCTTTCAAGAAACCTCCATTAACTGGAGCTAACATTATTTCTCTAGAAACAGTAACATAATTTGTTACATTTTTTTCTAATAAATGGATTTCAAATTGCAGGAATTTTCCCACTAACAAGCTCCTTGTCTCCAGAGTGGCTGTTCTTTATCATTACAGATTTCATTCACTGAGAATGACTGAGGAAGGTTGCTCTTCAGTGTGACCACAAATGTAACCTGTGAGAGGGAAACAAAATTAAATTGGTGGGAAGTCTAAAAGCATGGCTAGGGGTAACACTGTAACAAAATTTGCTAAACTTTTCCCTGAAATGCTGAAGGAAGAAATGTGTCCTTGTGACTTTTTTCACGGTGATTAATAATCAATATTGCAAATCTTGTTCATTTCTTCGCCATTTCCATTACTCTTCTTCCTTTTTTAGTCGTGTGATCAATACGACGCGTGAATACAAAAAAGTGCTATCTGCCACTTTATTTTCCAGCATTTAGAACTTTCTGCATTCACCCCTTGAAAAGGTTCATTAACAAACTCACTTGCTCCATAATCAGCTTCAAAGACCTTCCCCCATTGAAAATAAGATGTTGAACAAATGTAATTATTGTGAAAACCATTTTCAACAACAGTTAGTTAATTTTCTAGCAGGAAATTCACATAGTCAGCATGCAATTGCTTATGCTCCAAATCAATTCCAGATGCACCAATCATGGTAAATCAATTAAGGTAAACCATTAATCAGTATAACATACTAGTGATTAAGCATTATTTCATCTTCTCATGAACATACATATATTGTATTTCTTTTAACATATACCATACTGGGGACATTATATATCCAGGGCTCTGAACATTAAAGGCCCATTTTCGTTTACTAGTATATCTTGTTATAGTACTTGGTACAAGTGATCATTCAGTTCCAGTATGCAGTTAAAGAGTTGTAAGTGCGAGTTAGTAGTAGTTACAGTAGCTGAGTTCCGAAAAAAAAAAAAATGGCAGGCACATGCACAGAACAAAGAAAAAACTCCTATTCTGATGTCTTTTGAAGCATTCAAAAGGAAGCAGAAAATATTGAAAACTAGAAATTTTGGCGTTTCATTAGTTTCTGCTTCTTATACTTTTGGAAAAAAAGTTTTTTTTCACCCTTTCAAACAAAAACTGAAGATACGCTTTGTTTGTAACATGTTGTTATATTATGCAAAACAAACATGTTACAAAATCTGGTAGTGTTGTCAAACAGAACTGTAACAGTTAGCTACCAAGAAACAAGCTAGTGTTACTGTTCCACTAATATGTATCTATTTTTTGCATTTATTTTTTCTAAAGAACATACAATCTGAAACTCACACATTCTTGTCAGTATGGACAGCAAACAGTTCTGTCAAATTTGTTATAGTATCATCACAGAAGCTTTACAAAACTGAGAACAATGAACTCATACAGTAAGCATTACAGACTGGTAAATAGTTGCCGATTTTACCTTTGTTGATTCTTTCTACAAAATTTAGAATTCTTTATTCAGTATGCTTAAACCTTCATAATGTTGTTTTTCATTTTAAGGCAGAGGTACCTCTCACTTATTTTCATCAAATTTGAACCATATACACTTTTGATATAATATATTCATCAATTTTGAAACGATACTGAAAAACCCCTTTTACATATTGGATTTTATTCATAAATGGTTCCAGTTCTCACCTATTGAACAAAACTCAAGATGTTTTAACGGTCGAACATATTCATAAATCCTAACGCTGTGTGCAGAATATTATAGAATTACTTTCCGAAATCTGCTTTACTTATATTACTTACTTTAAATTCAATTAATCTTGACTGAATTTCAAAGCTGACTTTAAAATCTTGGCTGCAGTTCAATATAATCTGTTATGTATGTACACATTAACTACACCAAATTCTTTAATTTTTCTTTGCATTGTTTCTGGACCCTTTCTTAAAATAAATACAATAATGTTCCCAGACTCCAAACAATTTCAAATTCTTAAATTTTCTTTTCAGCAGAGGAGTCAAGAGTAAATAACTCTTGGACAGCATCAGCTGGAGAATAATATGTGAATGGCTACTACAACTGCTGGCTTGAAATCCAAGTTAAAAAGTGACAACAATGTATCATTTTAACTCATAAGGCTATTCAAGGGCGTGCATTTACTGAGCTAACCTACTGGTATATAATATACAATATAGTTTCATTTCCAACTGGTATATTATGATTTTTCACAAAGCTTTACTTAAAAGACTCGCTAACAAATTAACCCATTTCCCTTCTAAGCTTATGTGTTAGGTGACAGGTTATCAGAAATATACACTGACAAAGCTATATGCAACTCCTAGCCCTTCCCCCTTTATGGTTACAGCAATAAAGACAGTAGATATAATTTCCCCATACTTACAGGTAAGTCGGCTTCCTTGTACTCATAAATCCGACACATGGGCTTCAGGGCATAGGTGCCACAAACATACAAGTTCCCATTTTCCATCTTGCCGAGGACTTGAATAAAGTTCTGACATTTACTCTGAAAAAGACATTACAACAATATAATGTACGAAATCTTCACCTTAAGAATCATTGCATAGAGGAAGTTCTTAACTTCTGTCATATCTCTGTAACTTGTTGTAATTTCTCTACAATATTCATTTAAATTAAAAATAAACTAGATTAGAGTGTAAGTTTTTATACTGCATGGCTCAAATTATATACACTAACATAACATTTGATTGGTAATGGACTGTTCTTCTTTGCAGAATGGTCCATAACTTATTACAACAAATATCTGCAATACAAAGACATTGTCTTTAAATTTCCATACAGATAAAATAATGTGCCATACATACATCACTAACAATAACCTACATACACTAGCTATTTCTTGTAATGCCAACTAATGATTTACCAAATAGAGGGGTGACTGTGATAAAATGCCATCTACTTCAATATTTCATGGCACTTTTTGGCATTCATCCCTCAAAATGCAGTATTGTGCAAATTATGTAAAACTGAGATAATAAAAGCATATCTTCAACCTGTCCCTGTAAACTATTCCATAAGACATGAAATGTAACTAAAGTACTGGTAATGTTTTCTTTAATTCAATTCAGATTAATTATTCAATGGTATAAGCCTCAAGGCAATGCTGCCTCTAACATGCCATTATTTATTGATACTGCATGTTCATGTATGGTAGAACAACAGAATCTCATCTGCTGCAGGTGCACAATTGTCTATCCAGGAAGTATATACTGAATATTGTGCAATCATCTTTTTTTTTCCTGACTGGACTAATCTCTCTTTGACTTGTACATTTTAAAACCATGGAACCAAGTAAAAATTTATCATTCTAAACAACAGTTCAAGTTACGCAATTATGCAACACCTAGTGAACATGACTTCACCTTAATACCTTATGAAAATTGACCCCCACCCCTCCCCCATTGCAAACCTCAGTAGTTTTCAGGTAAAAAAATACTCAAGTCAACCAAAGCTCTAATCTACTGATTCTGGATGCATTAGACAACAACAATATTTTTTGCCCAATGGAAAGCAAACAGAATAATACCTGGCAGTGTAGATGTTATTAGATAGTCTGATAAGCAATTTGGCTTGAAGATTTTCATCAAACTTTCAATGAGGCAAATCAGACTGACAGACAATGTGTGGCACTTATACCATAACTCATACCCATCAGCAGGTGGCTCAAGCAAATTATCTATTTAGTTTAGAAAAATAATATAGTGATTTGTAAACTTCTCTGGGTCAAAAAACTTCCTTAGCCTTTAAGTATATTCATTGAGTTCAGAGACCTTAAATTTTCAGGATGATCTTGGCAGCTCATTCATTTTCAGACTTTATACACTTTACAATAACATCAGACTCAACAGTATGGTATTCTCAACCAACTCATTTCTAACCTAACTTTAATGAATCTTGTAAAGATTTATTCTCAAGAGCCGTAAAAAAAATGAGTTCTGAAATGCTTCGAAATAGTGTTTTGCAGGTAACTTTCATAATTTCATTGGCTTTAGATACAAGTTGTGACTATATTTCTACCTTCTCAAAGACTGCTGGGGTATTATTTGTGCTCACCTCGAAAGGAACTATTTGGTCCAAGACAATTTATAACATACACAACACTTCAGTAATTACTCAAATGCTTAAGAAACACCCTTCAGTATCACATTATCTAAGATAAAAAATTCTATAAAAAAAGCCCTATGATACATATGCAAGTAAGGAGTGCTTGCAGAAGAACAATCAGTGATGATTTATTATTCATTAAGATTTGTAAGAGCAGTCTCAGCTTCAACTATCACGTATCTGTCGTATCGACACAAATGACTGTTTTCTTCTTACTGGTGAGGACAAAATATTCATTGATCAACGACAATTCACAATCAAGCGGTGAGAAGATTGTGCATGCAGATCTACTATATTCTGCGAATAATGAAGGAAGGGTGGCAAATTCCAATACATTCACTTCTGTCATCAGTACGGAATAAATGCTGTGAGACAAGGCGAATCAAAGGCAGGAAATAATCTCATCAAACTTAGCATTTCATTGACGGCGGCACATCCCTTAAGAAGACTTTTTACAATGATTTGATCGGACCATACATAATTTGGTATTCTAGTCAGGAATGCTATGACCGAAAGCATGGTAGTCATAAGTGTACTTTTAGAACAAATGACACGACCATAATGAGCAACAATTTTTATATGAAAGATTCAAGTCCTAAACTAAAAATTCAAATGATTAAGTTCTTTAAAATAATTCAGTGATAACTTAAAGAAACTAATTACATAATGTTAATTGGTTAAAAGCCTTTGAAAGATGCTGTTCCAGAATTGCCCTACTTCAAAATGGTAATTTTCATAAAACCAATATTCTTGAAGAAATTCCATCCAAGCAAGGAATTGACTTCTCATCTGATGTTATTTTTTACAAATGCATACAGCTAAAGAAGTGAGTCATATAATTTTGCAACAGTGGGCTCAAATTCATCTTTACACCAAGAAGTGGTACCAAATTTGCATTTTTCATTAACTCTGTCAATATTTGCTACCCCCGAATTTTGAGTAACAAGAAATTTCTGCCGATTGTATCTTGTGAACTGGGGTGAAAATGATACTGAAACACATGGTTTTGTATCAATGCTAAATAACAGGGAAAAAAAAGCCAAAAAAAACAACAACAAAAAACAACAACTGGAAATGAAAGCGGCTTCTTCTCATTGAATATAAATAAAATATTATCTGGAACCAATGCAAGACAAGACAGTTTGAAATTTACACAACATCTCTAAATCTGAAATAAAACAAATAGTTCACAATAATAGCAGACACAACATATGTTCCTAGAAGTAACTGTAAGCCACTGTTTTATGCTGACAGAGTAGTTAATGAAATATTGAACTGTGTTCTAATGACTTTATACAGACTTATTTTATCAGCATGAAAATATTTACTTTATATTTTCAACTAACACCTACATGTTAAATAAATTTTGTAAAGATAAATCAATGTATTGACATGTGCTATTTGAAGTATTATCCAGTTATTTGCAAAGTTAATAAAAACTGCAATACTCGTATTTAAAATGGTTTTAAGCAAAAACAATCAATAAGCTATATTGCACAATCTATTCTGAATAATTTGTTTTAACAAACAAACCACATCCGTTGGAGCTATTATCAAAGTCTAACCGAAACCTTCAGTTAAATAAAGCTATCTGCAAGTATCACAGGTATTATGCTCTTTACAAAGCTTTTGCAGATAGTGTACACAGGGCAAACATCCGAGACAAGAACATGTTAAGATCTATTTGTTTTCCCTTTTTAAAGTTATCTGCCCATGACAATATAATTATCAATTACTTCAAGAGCCTTTTTTCAGTAGGTATCTTTCTCAATTATCAGTTAATTAAGCATCTCAATCATATTTTACTGACAAGTCTCTCAATAAATCCATCCTGACAAAATCTATTCTATTCTCTGTTATAGTTGGCGCTTTTCATATTTCATGGTTTTATCTTCGTCAAAAATCTTCCTGTTACTAGCATTTCTCCCCACTTGTAATGGATGTTTTAAACCATCTCAATGAAGCTGTCAGAATCAACAGTAAATAATGCTTTTAAAGAGGAAGTCAATATGAATGACTTAAATCAATTCGGATTTTCAAATTTCCATGTTTTTGTATGATTTCAGAATTCATGAAAACACACCTCTTGCAAAGTTTACAACAGTCTGCATTTGTAAAGACTTAAAGGGCTGAATTTAATACTGTTTTGAATGACATCATTTGATTCTAAAATTTAAAGTGGGGCAAGGTATGTAAGTTTAATATTACAAACATTACCAGGACCAAAAAAAAATTGATATGGTTTAAATCATTAAAAAAAACACTGCTTCTTTATAGCCACTGACCTCTAATTCAAACATGCTAAATAGTTTGTCCAGATGTTTTAAGCATATTTTTTTACTGATATAAAGAATTGGTTACGCAGTTAAACAATGGACATTTAATTACAGCTTGCTTCCAGTTCAAATTTCAAGCAGATAAATTTCCTGATTAGATTTGATGTCAAGATTTAAACAGTTAAACTATGAAACTGAACAAAGTAAAACTGTAGTTTTTAAATGGTTACGCTGCTTCTAAATATAGGAGGGGAAAAAAAACTTATGAGCCAATTAACGCAATCACCTTATGGCTATTATGGAACAGGTGTGATAAAAATGACAGACACTGACTTTAATCAAAAACATTTACAATAGTAGCTCTTTATTCAAATCTAACACACACACACTGTTTCATTAATCTGAAAGATAATTCGATTTAAAAAGATTATTATCTGTTCTTAATCTATCGCCCTGCATAGCTTTCAACTTCTCCTTACAGCTAACTTTTTGCTGTTACAACTATGTTATATCTTGTAACCTGCAGACAAGACTAGTCTGTGCAAGCTGTATATTATAGCAGTAAATAATTATATAAAACATGATTAACTAGCTCTCAAGGATCTATTACAACTCTTCTCTGATAAAATCGAGATAAAAAATATCCTGTGAAAAACTGAATATATACATCTTGAGATTAAAAAGTAATAAAATCTTTAAATCCATAAATTACATGGAACAGAGCAAAGTACTCCAACCCTGGATGATGTTGACCTACATTCACAGGTGCGTCCTGTCCTAGATTGCCACAGAAAACATTAATATAACAGCTTTATGTATAAGCAGTGTCCCCAAACAGCCAGACTGGTTATAGGTTTCACTATCTGTACACTTGAAGTCTCATTAGCATGTATGTTATTCTGAAGTTTATGCATTGTACCCCTGTAGTGGTTCTGACACAAGCTCTCAAACATTAAGAATGAAATCAAAGTTGAGGAAAAAAAAGTCTGAGTGTATCTTGAAAAAGTAACAATGGTCATTGTTAAACATCTTGTTAACTTGAGAGTCTTGGCCTGTTCTATGAAAGTCGAGTCTGTTCTAGAATAAGATGACAATGCCCCCGAAAGTGGTACTTTGGCCTTTGATCTGAGAACCAGTCATTCAGGGGTCAAGGTCAAATACATGTACGCCAGTGGGAAGGTCTTATCCAAAGGGGGTTGTGTCCAAGTATGAAGTAAATCCACTTACTAATAAGGAAGTTATGGGCAATGTGAACATTTCTAGACAACTGGATCTTCAAGGTGAAGGTCATTCAGGGGTAAAGGTCAAATAAATACAGGACAGTGAGATGGTCTTGTCCAAAGTGGTGTTGTGTTTAAGTATGAAGTATATCCACTTACTAATTTGGAAATTATGGCCAAATAATAGTTTCTGGACTATAGGATATTCAGGGGTCAAGGTCAAATAAATACAGGTCAGCAGGAAGATCTGGTCCAAAGGGGTGTTGAGTCCAACTATGAAGCAAATCCACTTACTAATAAGGAAGTTATGGCCAATGTTAAAGTTTTCGGACAATTGGATCTTCAAGATGAAGGTCATTCAGGGGTCAAGGTCAAACAAATATAGGTCAGTGAAAAGGTCTTGTCCAAAGAGGTGTTGTGCCCAAGTATGAAGTAAATCCACTAACTAATAAAGAAGTAATTGCCAATGTTAAAGTTTTTGAACAATTGGATCTTCAAGGTGAAGGTCAATCAGGGCTCAAGGTCAAATAATTATAGGACAGTGTAAAGGTCTTGTCCAAAGCGGTGTTGTGTCCAAGCATGAAGTAATCCACTTACTAATAAGAAAGTTATTGCCAATGTTAAAGTTTTGGACGGACTGACGGACGGATGGACAGTTCAAAAACAATATGCCTCCCTTCGGATGCATAAAAACTTAAATTTAGTGAAAATTTACTGACAGTTTTACAGGGACATTTTCTTCAGCAGCTTGACATTTTAACATTTGCTGAAACTGGAGACTGCCTCTAAGATCCTTTAATGTGAACAGTCATTTGAAAACAGCCAGCATAGATATCAAAGTAATTAATTTGTCTAGAGAACTATATATTTAGACACTTCTTGCTTTGACAAACATGTTATAAGGCTATCATATTGTTGTAAAACAATATTATTAAATCTTTTGGTTATGACTGCACACACAAAACATTCTCCATATCTTCTCTAGGGAGATATTCGAGGACCAATAATAAATCATAAACTGTAGAAAGTCAACCAATTCACATAAAATAACCTCACTGCCTGAAGATTACCAAGATCAATAATTCTCGAAAGTCAACTCCCATGAAAAATGTGAAGTTGAATTATAAATCTAATTTCTAAATATCAAAACTGAGTCATTCGTAACTTTCCAAGATGTTAGCAGCATTTACTGAAGAACAGAATACACTGTATTAGTGGGACAGACAGGGTGGGAGGGGTACAATCTTGTCTTATGAAGAAGTATTAATCTCATTTTGTAATTTTTCAGTTCTGTGAAACTGTTTTTCATTTATTATGAATAACCTGAGATTTTAGTTGTGTTTTAGCTGTTTTCACTTTATTCGTTTCGCTATACTTGCTACTTTGCACAATAGAAAAAATGTAACAATGAACAAGTTTCATGTGTTAGAAATAACTTCTTCCATTAAAGGGTGAAACAATAGCATTTGTCATTCACTTCTAGTGAATGAATCAATTAGTCATTTTTACTAATTGTTTTATGAAAAATTCCATTTATCATTTTGAAACAAGGAATTTTAATTGTCTTAGTAATTTCAATTGATAAACTTTATATAAAATCTCCGTATTGTCAAGATGTTCCTGTTGTTTCAAGGAAACACTTCACATGAAGGTCATGTGGTCACTATTGTGTTGTGAATGGATTTCCGTAAACATTAACAGCATTTTTTTTGTACAGTAACCACAACAAGACATGGTTAAGTGTTTGTAATGAAGGAGTGGGAATAGCACTTGAGCAGAAAATACCTTTCTAAAGTTTAGCAGAAACTATACTAAGATATCTAAAATAAATACTGATTCAAAACTTCAATAACTAGTTTGCCTAAGTTCTTTCTGCTAGGCAGAAGGAATTCCAAGTACCATCAACCTATCTCTACATGTTGAAATGTACTTCTTCCTTACAGAGAAACAACACAGTAAGGCTTGACATACTAAGATTTCATAAATATACTTATATACTTACTCGGTACTTTTCGTCCACCTTACTCACACACGTATCTTCATCAAATCTACTGGGTTTCCATTCCAATTTCTGAAATAAATACCAAAATAATTAACTAATTTGAAACAGTATCAAACATAATCTTCTCAAGTATTTCTGGCAAATCTTCTGATTTCAACCTTAAGTATCTACAGTTCCCCAAACATGTTCTTCAGAAATTATGCCAAACCCAACTTGATTCTAGCTATTAAAACTTGCATCAATATTAGGAGGTTCTTGTCAATTATGTGAACTAATCTTTGCAATCAGTTTCATAACTCTACTAAATCATGTGAACAAATCTCATTTAGCAAGCCCGGCTAGCTCAATCGGTATAGCATTGGATTGTCAATCCTGCGGTTCTAGGTTTGATCCCCATATGGGCCGGCAAAACTTCTCCATGATAATAGATCTCAGACAATGTGTCTATAGGTCATTTCTCCCTCACCTCTGGATCAAGTGAAGAAGTCATCATCACTTGGTTTGTAAAATGGCTGGAAACCCAGGAATACTTTTTAGGCAGACTGATCGCCTGGATATAACCACAGCTGTTAAAACTGTTTTTAAACCCCATTAAACCAAACCAAACCTAACTTATCTCAATGACTCAGACTGCTTCCTGAAGTTCTGAAAAATTTTAGCTGATGTCCTCTCAAGTTCTGCTAATAGGGTTTCAACCCGCAACTAAGCCTAATAGTGTCACAATCTCATTCTACAGAACAGCACATTGTTAGAAAAAGTCATGATAAAGTATGATAATTTTTCTAGTGTAACCATGTCATTTTATTAGAAGTAACAGTCAAAAAGATCTTACCCTTTGTATGTCTAGCTGTAGTGAGTCCAAACTGATGTTATATACGTTGTTCCTAAAATATAACAGAAATCGTACATATGGGTTTCTATCAAAATAAACAATTTAAAGATAATGAAATATGTCATGACATGCTTGCTTATTTTTATGACGTCCTTTTTAAAAGGGGTCCATCCCACTCATGTATGAGACACCTCTACCCATGATCTCGATGATTAGTAAGTGTATGAGGACATACCATGCCCTTTGCCATTAGGCTTGGGTCTTTTTCACGTTCCCGTCCTTGACCCATGATCTCTTCTACTTCCTGACCTTTTATAACATTCATTCCAGGTACCAGATGACTGGTAACCATTAAGCTCACCAGCAAGCCAGATCCAAAAGTCCCTCCCCTTAACACTCAAACCAGAGTTGAACCTTTCACTTCTTAATTTCTTAAACACTAGACCACAGAGATGGACTTTATTATCAAATGAATGGAAATCGAGAAGTAACTGTCTGAATGGATTTAATCCTGTGAAAGTAAGTTTAGGAACTTTGCCTACCTGGCTCCCACAAGGATGTGGTTGCCTTCATCTAGCAGGACCTTGAAATAGTCCACATGGTGTTTATTCCCTTCGAACAGTTGATAACCATAGCTTTCCAATTCTGAAATGAGAAAAACAACATAAACTTTTATAGTGGTTTCAATTTCCCTGACAGATGCTGACATAATCAGACTTTCTTCTTGAAAAGATTTGAAAGAAAACACTAACCATGCCTGTTGAAAGACATGTATCTGTTTTCTGTAATCAGGAGACACAAATAAACATGGCTATATCTGAGTAAGGCTCGTATTTCTGTCTTTCCTGTGCTGTAATTAATTTTCTGTAATTACTGTTTTGTTACTGTTCATTAAAACACCATCTTCGAAAATGTTGGGAGCTCTAGAGAAAACATTAGACTGCCCTGATATATATATGTCTAGTGCCTATGGAAATGGATAGTGGATAAACTGGTGGACTTTGTGTCACTGACATTAATGACAATTATAACAAATGAGTATACAACAGTATCATTTTATAGTAAGAAAGTTGTGAAAACGTAGATAAATCTAGCCACATTCGTACCTAAGTGTACCACATTATGTCTTACGGCAAATTGCATTAAGTGACAAAAAGGCAAAATAGTTTTTCATATATATAAAGATTTCTGTGACCACAATAACGTGAGAAGATCCTATCATACTTAACATCATAATTACTGTCTGTGTGAGGAGTGTTTAACTGAAGTTTTTTCACTTTAATGCGTTTGATTATAAACTAGGAAAAGAAAAAGGAACCCAGCTGCTACAGTTAAGGTTTTATAGTTGCCTGTGACAAAATGTCATTTTTTAAATTTTCAAAACAGTGATATATTGCAGAACACAAGCAGGTCACCCACTGACCTAGAAATAACTTATCTTTCTCTAAGATTATAAAATTTTTATTACACTTTTATTCTATATTTCCATATTGTGAACTTGATAATTAATGGTGATAAACCAAAAACTGCACTAACTCATGTACTCAAGAGAGATCTTGAGTGGCAGAAGGCAAAGACATGTAAAAATCTATTACTTTATAGTGTTATTCAGCTAGGAACCAATAAAACTTTAAAATGTTGACAGTTACGAATGAGGGATAGATAACTTGAAGTTAACTGTTAAATACAGTTTTAACATTCAACAACAGTCTGAGAAATAAATGTCTTCAGTGTCTCTGCAAGAATACATTTCTGTAACAGATGGTAACTAGGCAAGGTGAGGTTTCTGACATTTTTGTTCATACTAAATTCTCTGGCAGATAAAATAACAACAGAAACCCTTCATTCAGCCTATATACTGGTGAGGTTATAGTTCCGTTAGCTTACAAGTACTAGAAAAACCTTATACCCAAAGAATCAGACTTCTGTTTACAGTGCATGTTTGCTCACATTAATCATCAAGCTTTAATTACTCTGGACAGATGTGTTCACACTAACCTAAGCCTTTCATCTTAAGGTACTATTCTGTACAGTACTGTAAATGCCTTGTTTCTGCTGAAACGATGATCTGTGCCCACACTCATAAAGCGAGAATTACTTATAAAGGAGCGACTATCTGCCTCAAGTACCAAAGCCCTATTGATTGTTTGAACATTACCGTTCCTAAAGATTGACCTATCTGGCAAAAGCCAACCTGTGCAGTTCCCATATTCTTGTACTATCATAGCAGCAGCAAGGTAATTTTAACTGACTTTAAAACCTTTTAATACTGGTACAACATTTTTTTTTTCAAGTATAGACATCTAGAGATCAAATTCCAAAGCTTCTGCAAGAAAAGAAACAGCAGATTCTATCTGGAGTACATGTACTGGCCTAGATTCAAAATAAAACAAAGACTGCCTTTATGTTTCTATATAGAAAAGTGGAACAACCTGTCTGCAAAGACATAAAAAAACTAGTTGCACACTTGTATCATATAGTGAACAGAGCAAACTATCTACACACTAAACAGAGCCAATAAGGCGGAACTAAACAAATCACCCCAGTGTTTACTCAGGGTTCTTGTTTCCTTATTCAAACACATATAAACATACGACTGTATATCTTGGCGTCAAAATTAAACATGTTCCCAGCTTTTTGACAAGAGGACATATTATCTGCCGATCTTTTATCATACAATAGGTAGTTTGCCATTACTAGCCTGTCAGTTTTTTTTCTTGACAGAATCACTAATTGCGAGAAGGCATGTTATGGCCTTCACTGGGTATAATGATGACCTTGACCCTTAAACACCGACACTACCATGGCATGATGAAGCTTTCATTTTGAGTAGACAGAAATAGTAATGCTCTACCTACATAGTGACACACCTTTCTCTTTAATTAATATGGGATTACCTACAAGGACTCTCAAGCAATAATACACTCTGTACTAACTTCAGTCTGATCTGGACCAGAAATAATCAACATGATAATTTTATATCTTTTATCAGTCACTTCATTTTGTGGATCTATTTAGTTTGCTTATTTTCTGATATCATTTTTGCCTGTTTTGATCCTATGGTACTATTTGTGAAAATGAAACAAGCCTTGTGTATCATATTCGATCATCACTTCTCCCCCATTCCAAGGATTGCCTTTTATCTCAATAAGGAAGATGTGTGACAAGAAAACACTTCCTTCCCAATGGCTGTATTGTTAATGAGGCAGAATTCACTAACAATACGACTGGCATTCTAACATTATCTGCAGGAGTGGGAGATTTCTTAGAATGGCTAACTGTAAACAAATGCTGTATCTGCTACTCTTATTAAATGATTTCTTACAAAGAGCACTCCCCTGAAAATTGTCATTTAAAGTCTGTAAAACATGATAAAGTTTTCATCCATCAGGAAAGCAGAGCAGCGTCCTTTGTACGAGCTAATCAGAATGACAAAAACAATTACGAGTGAATGGCAAGTACAAATACAAGATTCTATGAGAAACAATGGTGGAAAATACAGACAAGATTCCCTCTGGGTACCAAGTTAACCAAACCATTTCTTAAACTTGTAAAACTTAGACCATAAAACTGTATGATAAGCTATTCCCGTAAAAGGAAAGATCAAACTGCATAACAATCATACTCGCTTAAACAGAAACTGAAAAAAAAAAAATAGGGCAGTAAGTCATCTAAGAGGATCATAGGGCAAAAAGTATTACAAAAAATTAAGCCAAAGCATTTGGGAGCAAACAACGTGATGGTTACCACACATGGAGAAATGATACTCTTAAACCTGGGCTTCAGTACTGTATCATAAAACGAACACAGACACCCTTGGTCCTGGTCTAATTATCAACATTGACCTAGCTTTGAGGAAAGGACCATCTCAGTGTCAGAATGAGGAGAGATCAGTCAAACAATAAAACATCATAGCTTAGATTATTTCTGGATTATGTGTTGTCCTTAAAGTGTCAAAACTGACCAACTATTGATATTCTTTATCTCAAGCACTACCAGACTGACGTCAAAACTGATAAACATTGCTTGTCAGTAACCTTAAAGGTTAAAAAATTTATAACTCTGATTATAGAAGTATAAATTTACAACAATCCTTCATTTACTGTAAAAAAGTTTGAGTAATATCCGGCCCTACAGGATTAAGGATGTGAAATTATGGAGAAGTATCTCTCATTACAGCATTAAGCTACTCTAAGAACTGAAACTATGTTATTAAAATATTGCCAAACAAACTCTGACACCCATGCATTCATGCCAATAAAACAAAACTAGATGTCCTTTCTTGAAATCCTCTGTTAAAAAGTAGACCTGACATATTGCCAGTATCAAGTGCACCGTGACAACAAATTTATAGCATAATAATTACTACTATACTTCATAATGGCTTCTTTAGGTTGATTAAATGCTGACAATGAAACAAAACATTAACATTTGGTATTAATTTAATTAATCTTTTTGTCTATATCTACACCATACTATCCAATTTGGCTCATTAAAAGCATAAAACAACTGCAATGATTGGAGTGATATAAGCTTGGTTATTATTAATTCTTTGTGTTAATTGTATAACTTTGACTTGTTTTGATAGGTCCTTGTCAGGCAATCAAGTCGTATAAATCACAACTATCTTTTCTGATACCGTTTTAGTCTCCAAGGAGTAGTATGTCTCCGTAAAAGGTTACTCAGCACTTTTCAGTGCCGCTAGTAACATTAAATCTGATTAAAATCATTAAAACAAACTTAAAAAATTGTAGCTACATCACTGTAGTAGACAGTGAACTTCTAACTAAACAGGTGTCGACAAAGTTTAACAATACAGTAAGTCTGACTGACATATTTGCTTCCCAGAAAATCAAGGGAAGTAACAGAAAACAAAAAGTCAGCTTACGTTGTAATTCAGAATGCCACTTGCCTTACAACTTCTGACAAAGATTTATACTTCATAATCATATTCATAACTAAATCAAACTGTGAACGTTAGGATTCTGTTTCATCTGTCAAAGGCAAATGATACTTTCAAATATTAAATAAAACTTGTTCCTGTCTTTATGTCTTTTCTTGGTGATATATTATAACTGAAGACAATATTGTGAAACTGATAAATGGCATTTTGACATGATCACTGAATTAAATAATTGCACAGTCCCAGTATTATGGAGACTGTTAGCCAATGAGTAACAGTACAAAAACTGAATATGCGTATTTATTTGTAACTTAGCTACACCGTTCAAGACATAAATTTTGTCGTTACGTTTATTACGCTTACTAATTACAAGGTGTTCCGGTCTGTTTAGTTAATTTGTGCGTACTGTAAACTGAGCAATGATATGACGCCAGAGAAATATCTGATCTTGGCACATACTCAATAACAAAATAAAAGTGGTAACGTTGCGCGAACAAAAAAAAAGATTTAATATTTTGTTTTGCACAACAATATTTAAACTTCAGACAGCCTTGGCCAAATCTTTAACTAATCAAGCTATGATTTTAATTCAATACCCCCAACTTGGCTGATCTGTCAAGACCTTAAGGCCTTCATCTTTTAGGTAAATAAATCAAAGCTTTACTCTGTATTTGAGCTTTAAATGAAAATAAAAGAAATTAAACCGCTGTTAACCACAAAGAGTACCATGTCAAATGTCCATACAATAAGTCTATATCCACAAATAACTTAAGTACTTGGTAAAATGATTTACATTGACTTAATTTTCCCTGAAGTATGAACAGCTCCAACTAAATCTGAAATAACTGCCTGATCTTGAGTTTATGACAGCATAAATAATTTTAATAAAATGCTTCAAAATAATGACCATAAAAATTCAGTACATTAAATTCCCCAGCAACAGAGCTACAGCACTGGACTAAGTCAGATTGTGGGTCAAAGAACAAAAAAAAAAATTAATACATGTACTGGTCAGTGAAAAAAAAGGAGGTGTCATTGAGAGAAATTTAAATTGTATGAAAACTTGTCCCTTTGTTGTGAAATTAATACACTATTTTAACTTAAACATGCTGACTTTCAGTTAAATTCCTTGATTGACAGCCTAAGATTTAAGATAATTTATCAAAGATCTTGTTTACAACCTTCATGTTTCAAAACATCATGTAACAGTTACAATTTCGCCACAATTTTCCATTTGTCTGGTTTTTACACAATACTAAATTCTCAAGCCTGTAATTTCAAGATTGATTACCTGGTTTATAGACAAATTTGAAACTTTTTTGGTAATAAACATGTAATATTAATCAGAATTTACATGAAACAATACGAGCACAATGAAGTACTTCTCTACTGTTTTAAGAAATTCCAGAGTACAGTAAACATATTTATGTGATTTAAATGAAAATACTGTTTCTAAAGATATTGCCAACATTCATGCATATTTTATATTCACTTTGGATAAAATGCCAAGTATGCTTTTTACATTTTATGATCAAAGCTGAAATAGGAATTGATTATGAAAGATGACCAGTGCTAAATCAGATTATTCCTTGACAGCTCCCATTATATTCCTTTTTCTTCTACAAAGTGAAATTATGGCAAAAGGTTTAAATTTTCAATACTCCTACACTTGTCAATGACGCAACTATGATGGCTGCCTTAACAACCTACGTATCTACATGTCACCTTACAGTGTGATGTCTTCGATAACAAAGTTAAAATTACAACATGTGTATCTACATGTCACTATATAGTGTGATGTCTTCGCTAAAAATGGTAAAATTGCAACACGTGTATCTACACGTCACCTTATAGTGTGACGTATATGTATCTACATGTCACCTTATAGTGAGACATACGTGTATCTATATGTCACCTTATAGTGTGATGTATGTGTATCTACATGTCACCATTAGTGTAATGTCTTCGTTAACAAAGTTAAAATTGTAACATATGTACCTCCATGTCACCATATAGTGTGATGCCTTCATTAAGAGAGAGTGTTACTGAATTAACAGTTACAGTAACCTCATAGAAACCTAAATTCTGGAAAAAAAAAAAGACCACAAAAAACACCAAATAAATACAAATGGAACTGGTATATTAATTTACTTGGTTTAATATGGAAGGGAGGATACAGGATTTAAACATTTTTACTTGCAGAAGAACCCGGAAGTGATACTCTCCGGGTCTTGCAGTTCCTCCTACCAGAAGATTCAGAAGTAATCTTACAGACTTTAGGTCCTTAATATGAGCAATCTGACTGGACAGATTAGTGTATTTTACTCACTACTTACATGTTATGCTCTTAGTGAAAGCTGTTGCCGGACAAGATGTTCAACTACAACCTGTTACAACTGTGACAATTGGCGGAAAAAGGCAAGTCGTTTGAAGTATTACATCTCAACTTCCTTTTATTCAGATCTACACAAATCAGTGCCTGGGGCTACTGTGATATTAAGATGTAAAGAAGACTCCTTTACAATATAATTTCAAGGTTTTAAGAGCCCTTCAGACAAGGCCAAAGGGACTTGAGAACATCTTTGATCTGTCCTTATCTACAAGTTTTATTGCTTAACAAAAGATACATCTACATGCAGATAAATAAAGTAAAATAAAAAAAATCTGTTTAAAATTTATTACAGAAAAGCATGATCTATTTTATGACTGTGTTTATCTTCAAAACGAATAAATTAAAATCTAAACTCAAGTAGGGCCAGATTGTGTAGCACTGATAATAGAAATACTTCTCTGATCCCAATTTTATTTACGGCTTTTTAGTTGTAAATGCTATAAAACCTTATTTTCTGTCTTTTGATTTAAAAAAAAAAGAAAATACTGATAACAAAAAATTAAGAAAAATAATTCATAGCTTTAATATGGAGATACATTGTGCTGTTTGCTTGAATTCCAACATCTGAAGATCTGAACAACACCTCAATGTTTTCAACTGCTGAATGGGTGTGTCATTAGAATAAACCCTTGACTGCTGTTCAAGATAAGCTTGGGAATACATGGCTGAAATGTGAGATTTCAGTCTTACTTTGAAACATCTATACTGAAACTGCTCATTCGATGTTATATTTTAGGCAGTAAAAGTTTTCTTAAGGTTAATTTCACAGCAGACAGGTTCTGCTTTATTTCATAAGACATGAAATATATGGGCAAAGTTTTCTTAAAATTTCTGAAATATCATCTTGTGGGCTATTACTAAAAATGATTCAGCAACATTTCAAAATTTTAATCGGCCAGTAAATATCACATCTGAATAGTTGACGACAGTAAAATTATATCCTGTATCTAATGTGTATCTGTGAAATCTGCGTTCAAGCGTGAAACTTAAATACATGTAAAAGCAGATATACATAGGTTAAAGCATAAGATTCTTATACATGTACTGTTTAAATAATATTTTCAAAACACTGTATCAGAGTAAATCTGATTTGATGAAATGTTAATGTAATGGATATTTTTTCAAGCAACTTCAAAATGCTCCAGCTTTCTAACAAATTAAGAAACATTTAATAACAAGGTTAACATTTAGGACTCAGTTTTTTCAATTAATTTTCCCTTCTAATTATTTTTCAGCTGCTACGCAAAATTACTTTGCTATTCAAAACAAGCTTCATTTTTTGTTTCACACTGTTATTTCTTTAGACAATGAACATTTTAACCATCCTACAAAACCATCTTTCATTTTCATCACATTTTGTTACTGACTAATTTTGCGATTAAATTTGTAGCTGTTGTCGGACCCTTGACACACTTCTCCTCTGTCTTTCCGTTAGCAATTATTTCTTGTTTCGATACACAATTAAAATAACAAGATTACTGTCTCCTAGGAACATTTTCCTTCTTACAAAATAATACGAATAATATGAAGAGGAAGTAATTGTGCCACTGGCTTCTGGCACTAATTTTACGAACATCAGATACTTGTAAATTGCCTATGAACTTGGTCAACCAAAAAGCATCAGTAGTAATGTATAATGAATAAGAAAACTGGGCCGTGTCAAAATATACTTAAAACAGCTGGAAAATACTGTCGGTTAACCAGAAGTCTTTATTTCAGGGTCTTTTTTACTCATGTTCAAACACAAGTTCTGGATTCCAATCATAATACCATGAAGACAAATCTAAATCAAGTTTATAATGCCTTATCTTTCTGAGAAAACAATTTTCAGAGATCAAATCTTGAATGATTTGACTTGCTTCTCTGGAGAACACTTTCACAACAATAACAGAGTAAGTGCTTGCTTAAATCACAAAAAATATGACAGCTTCTCAACATAACTGCTGGAAAACAAAGACATCTCTATGAAACAACTGATCAAACAATTTCCATGACTGCAAGATCATACATAATGTTTGATCAACACTTTATAAACCCCTTAATTTCAAGAAAGTCAGGAATTCAAGTGTAAAATAAATGATAAAATAATTTCGTTTGGTTTATGCATGAAAACTGGCTTAGAACCTACAACAGTATAAAGCATCCATGTCTGGAATATTAATTCTCGCTTCAGATAAGATATGAAGATAAAGATTTTATGAAAACAGAAAACAGTGAAGGAATATCACTCAAATGATGGAAACAGACAGTGGCACTTTTTTTTCTGAGATAGGATAATGTAATTAAGCCATACTTAAGCCAAAGGGTTGGCTTAGATAGTGAAGGCTGATGACTTACGTAAATCAGAATCTGACAGACTACTTTACTCTATCTTTTGGAACAAGTACCTGCAAACTGGGGGCAGGGGGTTCAAGTCCTGATGTAAAAGCAAGTTTTGGGGGAGGGGTATACAGAGAAAGCTTCTGTAGGCAACTTCAACATCCTTGCCACAAAGGGGACAACCTGTTCTACAGGTGCACCATGACATGCTATGTATCTGTAGCTGAGTATACAATGAACTTGTTGACAAATAAATGCTTCACAGTCAAATTTGGAAAGTGTCCACCAAAACCTGGCAACAGAATGATGTTGACTTAGTTTTGTGTGTGATGTTAATGTCACCATGTACAGTAAGCTGGGGCCATGTCAGTCATCATCAGAACATTTCTCAGTTACACAACTATGACCACTCCAACTGCCACAATTCTTTAACCTCCTAGGTAACCCCATCCCTTTGTTCTGTAGAATTTCTTATAACTAGGTAATCCCAAAGGTAAAGTATGGAACTTGTTTTAAAAACTTTTTTTTTTTCCAACTGCACATACAAATTCTGTGGTTTAACTTTGCCACAACGATATGTTACAGTTTCCTTTTTCTCTCTTTGTAACAAAAACACAAAACATTCTTTTGTCTTTCAAATTTTTTCTTTTGTTTTGTTAATTAATGTAAGTGGGATTGAATTAAATGAAAATGTAAGCATGTCAAAAGTATGCTATGTGCATATTTATGTTCGACTCTCTGAAAACGATGCAAATGAATCATTATAACGCAGATTATTTGCATAAATAAATGAGTACATTAATGTTAATTAATGATTTAACATTGCCTATGTGCAGTTTTCGTTATCAATTAAGTCCGATGTGACAGTCTAACTCCGTACATTTTTATTGACACTTTCCTTATATTGCTCCTAATCAAATGTACTCAATGACCTTAGTTGCACTTTCGAGGATAAATGAGAAAAAGTGCATGTGGTTTCTAGTAAATGGAGTAACTGCCAAAGCAAAAGACTAAATAAATGCAGATTAAACCTTCCTTGAGCAAACACTTCAGTTTTACTGTGTTTACGACAACAAGTGTTCAAAAGCTACCATAAAAAAAGCCACATCTCAAATAAACAAGTAAAACATTTCCTAAAATCTTAAACAGAAAACAATTAATCACTTTATGATGGAGGGCATTAGAAAAATACAGCAGTTCTAAGCTGTTGCTAGGATTTTAAATTTCTCTGATGTCAAAACATACCTTGGACCTGATGACTGGAGACAAAAAAATAATATAAAATATCCTGAACTTTTTAGAGTAAAATTCTTTTAAAGCAAAACCCAAAATTTCTTCTTGCATTATCTATATTCAATTTGTTCTGTATCAAACAGGATTGTTTGGATTCAAAGAAAGCATGGAAGTCCAAGCGATATCTATTCAAACATCTTCTATTATTGCACACCCTGTCACCTTGGCAATTAACGAGTTCAGCAGTGCACACATGTCATACTGCACGTTTTCTCACATGCAAAAGTGAAATATGTGGATACTGTATTGATTTACAACTAAATCTACCTTACTCAGGTTCACAATCTTACGATAAAGCGCATAGCTACACATTCTTAAGAGTGGAAAAAAATAAGTTCTGACGTATGCGACCATGCCATGTTGCTATATCAATGTATACTGCAGGTGAATCATGCATAAAGTAAACACCATAACTATAATTCCAATGCAACCAAAATATTTACGAGGTTTGTGTTTGCACCATATCATATCTCAATTAGTAGACATGAAAATAAACTTGGTCCAGATTTCTTATCTTGTAAAAACGTCTACATTTGTCAACATGGATCAGAGAGTAATAATCGAGTAATCAGATTTATATTAATATATGTTTTGGCAGCTATCATAAATACAGGGTTTTATAATAACATGTACAAAATTTGATATTTAAAAAAAAGAAGCTCGAGTACAGTTCTGGTTTTATAAATTTCAGTTGGAACAAAATATCTAAAAAATATTATGTAACTGTAAGACTGAACACTCGAGTATTATTCCTATCAACCATCTACATCTTATAACAGCCTTAATTGTCACGATATTGTGAGACTGGAAACTGACACATTTTGACAATGAAAATTTATCAAAGGGAAATGAGTGCTCAGGTGCGTCAATTAAGGTTATATTTACACATAAAGCGAACAAATAATGTCCACTTTTGTTACCTGATCCCTTCAGGTCACAACCAAATTTATGACAGCTGCTTATTAACCTTTTCAAGACAGTGTTAGTAATTTCAGTGGGGCTGACCCATAATTTGTAGCAATGGTGAGTATCCTTACACATTGGGCTTCTGCAGTTGGGTACAACCTGTAATCTTAATGATTATACATGCAGAGACAGCTTCCTGTATTACACTGGAGCAGGTGTGTACTTGAGAACACAGTCCAATTACAGACTTAACCAAAGAAAGATGAAGTCTAGAAAGAGTTAACTTGATAAAGTGCAAGGGAAAAGTCCTCCCTCTATCCCCAACCACACACACCTTGCCAAGTCCTCCCTCTATCCCCAACCACACACACCTTGCCACTGAAAATTAACAGATTTTACATTTAATATGAAACCAAGCCAACTCAGGGCTTTAAAACAAACTGATTACCAAAATGTGACTTAAGCCAAACAACCTGAAATCTGACAATTGCCATAGATTTATAAAGGGTCAACACCATGTTCTTTGATCTAGTCAGGTCGCACATTGCCGATAACTACTCTATTATTCCCCAGCGTTGTCCCCTTTTGTCAAACTTCTAATTAAATTTGCACAAATGTTGTCAAAGGGTTTCTATATAGCCTGTGAATTGCCTTTCATCTATAAAATTGGTCTCTGTCATTTTAGAGCTAAGCTCACTCTGACAAATTCAAATGAAAATGCAGAGTCCGATTTGAAGTTTTCAGATATCAAATATACACTAGACGGTCGTTGTGTAGTGAGTCTTTTGTGGATCCACCAGAAGGTCAGTAAAACCTGTGTAATGATGAAAAGTTAATCACCTGTTATTTCAATCCTGTGACATTAGCGTCAGTGACCTATATCATCGAACAAATGTCAACACGTCTTTTCTTGCATGAGGATCTTGAAAACTGATATCAACAACTCAACATTTCCATTTTGAATTTCAAAAGCTTGCTATTCATTATAATTCATATTCATTTTATTAGAACGAAGGGTTTGCTCCACTCAAGGGTGAGTGTGGTGAAAATTTCAAAAGCCTTTATCAAGAGCAATACCATTGTATCTAATTTAATGACAGAAGAACTTTTAATTCAATATGCCAGTTTCTGTTTAGCTTTTCATAGCTGAGTCCTTGAAAAGAAGTGACACTGTATAAACAGCGGCTTAGCAAGTAAGACTGTCTCCAAAATGGGGCTCTCTTTTATCCTTTATTCATATCTGGCTCAAAACACTTCTTTTTGATCATTAGCAAAAAGCTTGTCTGTAATTACCAGTCAAAATGTAAGACATTGGCTCCCACAACTAAATTTAATTTCCCCCCCTAAAAAAAGAAACAAACTTAAGTATAGATAATACATTAAATGCTCTCTGCAGGAAAAAACTTTTATGACAGAAACCATCTAGGCCACGTGAGTGAAATTAAAAAAAGGGAAAGATCGGCTAATTGCTTTCTGTTTTGCAAACGTGATTGCTCCCTGCAGATTTGGTAAAAAGTTTCTAATGGAAAATCATTACCTTCATAAATATATTGAGAAACTTAAGAAGACTTGGAGGCATACACTTATATAACAAATCGCAAAAGCTGGTTAGGCAATACTAATAGATAGATGTCACTTACAAAACTGATACTTCACACTGTTTTCTTCACATAAAATTTTCAATGGTTACTTACAGTCTCAATTGTCTTTAATAGTAACAAAATTGACTGGTACTTAAGTTTTTGCTTAATATGGACTGACTGACAGATAATGAATTTGTGTTAATCACTCCATGAAGTTTCATAACCAATTCTCCCATGTTGTTTATCAGTATTTCATTAATTTTTTAGGTGAAAGATATAAGTGTGGTTCTATCAGTCTTCTTAAAAAATGTAGCATTAAGATTCTGAACATATAAACCCATCACTCACTATATTACTTATTTCCTATAGCCAAGACATTCTGTAGTGTCTTTCCTTGGTAAGGTGACACTTGACAACCATCAAGATAGAAACCTCTCCTTCAAAATCAAATTAAAACCAAACAACATCACCACAGGATATTGAGAGGATATGTACAAACAGAATATCCAGTTCAAATTGGGACTAATTGCATGAACCGCTGAATAGAATATTGAAAAAAAGGTAGACCGATTATATTAGAGATCTTGATCCATTAATTAGAAACAATGTTATTTGGGGAAAAACAAACACTTTGGTCGAACTACATTTTACGTAACTAGCCAATGCAGCACAAATTTTACCACTGATGAACTTGCATGTTCTTCCGTACTTCAGAACACATTTCACTTAAAACTGGGTCAGAAATGGACACCACAGGCAGGAAACGTATCACGGTAAATTTGACAGATTATTCAAATTGGATAGGATAAAACTTGTTTACAGTTTCAGCTTTTCTTGCATGTCATTTCTACATTATAAACTGACACCTGAAATTTCATTTTCAATTTCTGTGGGAAAAGCACAACGTAGCCCTTAAATCTGAAACTCAGCTTTTATGTCCCATGGGAAAAAATTAAATCAGTGGAAAAAATCACACATTATTATTGGAAAAGTCTTATTAAATTCAATTTTATATCTTCTAGTGTCATGTTTACAGAGCGTATGATACCTTTGCATAAGGTGAGAAGTGAGCCCATCCCATAAATACACCTACCAAAACATATAGTACAATAATTATGAAATACACAGTTTGTGGAAACAGGATTATCTATTTTGTTGTATTACCTATTTTGTTGTATAATCATTTTCAGTAATTTCTTGTACCAAATTAATTAACCTACAAAAATAAATGAAAAAAAGTGGGGGGTTTTTTTTATTACAAAATTGAATAATTTCAAATCATTAAGGGCCACTGAAAGCTTCCTTGAATTTTAGTCCCTAAAAATCAGGTCTATAGAAAGTGTCCCTAAATTTTTTAGACCTATAAAACGTACATTGTCACCAAATGTGGAGGTTAAACCACCAGACGGATAATCTAACTTCTCTTAATAATTTGGCCATGAATATTCTTCGAAGTTTCATGAATACTGAAATTGCTAAAATAACTGTTATATTGTATACGTTTGCCAGCCTACTGTGCAAACATAGTTATTACAGAGAATATCTCAAGTTTTATTTCATAACAAATAGCTAGCAGGGCAACTCTCTAACTTATATCTTATCTTGGAAGGATGGTAAATTACTGGATAATATAGCAATTACTATTTCACTACTGATAGTACATGGAGACAAGACGTACAAGACATCATATTATTTGTAACCAAGCTGCTGAATATTACATGACTGTATCTTCATTGATTGGTGTGGTATATTACGAGCTTTACTCATTATCCAGACAATGTTTTAGTCAGCCTGTGGTATCAATTCTTAGATAGATTCATTACAAATCATTCTAGTCTCATCTCAGCCTATTCAAGAACTTCTGAAGTGTCAGCACACCTGATAGAGCTTTTTTTCTTTATTTTTTTTTCTATACTCTTTATGACTACTGAATTTGATCTTCAGTATTTCAACCTTACCTTCAGCAGTTATGATATCATTGGGTGTCCATGTGTGCCTAAAACTGTGCCCCACATCTGACAATAACAACAACAAGCACGTGCACACCAGGCAGCTACCCCACTTGGATGATGACCCTGGCGTCATGTTTCTTGAAGTTTACACAAATTCTGAAATAAAAAGATTTCACAAACATTAACAGAGACTGCTTTGGCTATAAACCTCCACAACAACTTTGACATTTAAACTCTGAATTCTTTGATAAGGTATATACCTTTCTGTAATGTTTTAATGCAAGAGCTTTCTGATTCATTTAAAGTCAATGTATTTTGTTTTGTAAATTTCAAAGTGAGATAGAAAAACAGGTTCAATCATTTGCAGTAAGATGTTATTTCATATGAAGTTAAAAATGTGAAGCATCAGGTTGGACAAGATTGAAAACTGTAGTTTCTACAGCACTGACATAGTTTGGTAGATATCTACACAGTATAATCCAGGCAACCAGGTGCAAGCCGGTACTGTTACAGTGACAAGGTATTACTTTGTCCACTAGGTTACTCATATATTTATGGCCCGCTTAAATTCTAATCAATCTGTCATACTGAAGGCAAACTGAGGTTTCAACAGAATAAAAATTGGTATTGAATTATCAAATATCCTTATTTTATTGTGCTTAAACCTGAAGACATTTGATGGTTTGCAAAAATCCTGGCAAATTTCAATGTTTTAACCTTTCCCCTTTCAAGATACATACCATTGTTTTCTAACATTAAAAAAGACCTAAAAAACTCTCCAGATTGATATATATAATGTCAGAAAATACAAGTCCACACCTAGTTTTTACCACGCAGCATATATATAAATACCAAACCATAAAACACCTTAACCTTAAAAAATACAATAAATTTTGACATTTGTAGTATCATAGCGTCTGTAAGTTTTATGCTTTTTTTTAAATTACGTCTTTTCTTTTTCATTTCATTATTTTGAGAATTATATATATTTTACATATCATCTGACTTCTTTCCCAAACAATCTGAAATATAAACAGAAACAATGTTTCTGTATTTCCAGCTATGAAGTTCATATACTTAAAGGAATTTTCACACTTCACAAAAAAGGGAGATAATTAAATTGTCTGCAAACTTGAAGTTCAGCTCAATTTTTTAGATTTCTTTTTTACTATTTCTTGCACAACAATACTGCCTAAAAAGTTTCACCTATACAAAAAAATTTTCTGAAGATTTCAAGAAAGGGTTATTACCAGAGTTTTGAGTAACTGGACTTGGACAGATTTAAAACAAAAATACTGAGTCAGCTAAAATCTGACCTTCAAATAATAAAAAAAATACATTTTCAGATTGAAAGATTACATGTAGAAAGTGAAAGTTTGGTTCAGATTAAGTCAGCCTGGCTTCCCTCGGCTTAGGTTGCTAATAAAACTGGCTAGTGGGAAGTACATTAAAATCACATGTGGCTTTAGTTAGCTAATCTTATAATCTCTGGATTAGCCTTATAAACAACTTCTTTGTGTTAATTCATACACAAAAGAAAGACTTAATTGTCCGTAAAATCGAACAATATATTAACAAACAACTGTTTCAAAACAAACCAAGTGACCTATGATCTGACACTGCACAACTTAAGTAATCTAGTTTGCATGTTTCAAAAACATACCCTGCAAACAGACAAGGCGTGTTAGAAGTAATTCAATTTGCTGGATATATCTGGCTGAAAGTCATGACTATTCTGTCTAGTGAACAGACTTAGTATGATTATACTTGGAAGTTATCTTTTTCTATCTCTCAAATACATGCTAAAACTGTCCTACTGGAGCTTAAAGCCAGAAGTCATAGACTGGTCATACTAATTTACTTACGCTCTTTTCACAAGATGTCAGTTATAACTTATACTGAGTGCTCCCAAGACACTATTTATGATAGCTAACATTTATGAGAGAAAAGACAAGTAATTCTATTACTGTTATCCATTCAAATGTAGGCTGGACCAGGTCTGGATAGAATACATGTGTGTACAGAGACACCTTTAGCTCTAGGCAGCTTAAATCTGAAGTTCTGAACAAGTAACATTCCAGATTATAGGCAGTTCCTTCAACAGGAACTCAGAGATGTTTCTTTCAACAACTGATTTCTAGCACAAAAATAAATCACTGTAAAATTTGGTCAACTTACTCAATGTGTGTGAGATATCTGACAAATTTTGTTAATTTTCTCCGTCTGTCTAATATTTGACAAATGTTGGTAAAATATTCACTGTCTGTAAAATACCTGACAAATTTTGGTAAAACTCACAGTCTGAATGATATCTGACAAATGTTGGTAAAATATTCTGACCAATGTTGGTAAAATGTTGACTATCTGTATAACATCTGACAAATTTTGGTAAAACTCACAGTCTTTATGATATCTGACAAATGTTGGTAAAATATTCACTGTCTGTATATCTGACAAATGTTGGTAAAATATTCACTGTCATCGCACAATCTGACAAATTAGTAAATTCTACAGTGTCTGTGCAATATCTGATTAATTTTGGTTAACTATTCACTGGATAAGTTTTGGTAAAATATTCACTGTCTCTGCACAATCTGACAAATTAGTAAAATCTACAGTGTCTGTGCAATATCTGATTAATTTTGGTTAACTATTCACTGTATAAGTTTTGGTAAAATATTCATTTTCTGTTCAACATTTGGCAAACTAAGTATAAACCACTGTCTATTTCAATACAGTCAGTCATATGTTGTAGTGCCAAAGTTCATGTATAAGTAACAATTTGTGCATAACACAAGACCTGACCAAATTTCACCTGATCTAGATACAACATTGATAATGTATCTATGCAAAGAATGTCCAACATTGGCCTGTCAAAACATAAAATGATCATAAATAAATAATTACATACATGCTCTCTAGATGAGAAGATAATAGATAGTTTTCACATTACATGAACATTGTTGTTATTAAAGAATGTACAGTCTGGTATGCTATGATGTCATTTGTGAGACTGGACTAGAAAAACAACCTATATACCCCTAGGGATGTTGGAAATACAGTATATCAGATAGGTGCTGTCAGTTCCAGCAACGTCCAGTGTTGTTGATAATTGATTTACTACACTGTTCACAAATTACTGTGTTACAACATCTTATAAATATACTATAGCTTTATCTCTACCCAAATACGATAGTAAGTCCTGAATTATACGACCAACTTACACAAATGTTTATAATTCCTTTCCTTTATTTCTTTTATTCTTAATGCTTCTCAGTATAATAAACTGTTGCATGGCGACACACGCTGTTGATACAGTAAAATGTATGACATATCAACATATGACACACTGTCATCTTACAATATTAAAGCAATGTTCTTAAAAACTCATAAGGAAAATGCAACAGATGTAGCCTATTGTATATCATAAACAAAGAAAATTCATTTGAAAAAGTCAATATATAACAACTTAACTAACCACATTAGTGTTAGACAGCTAAAGGCGGAAAGTTAATGTTTCCAAGGAATTCATTTTGCAGCGTTTAAATGTCCTTCATTGCCACTTTGATATGACTAATATACTTTTAATGTACACTTCAGACATTGGCCACAGATCTAGTATCGGTCAGTCATGTTCAGGCTATCAGCTACCATTGATGTTTTAAAACAAATCACTGGAAATTCTGCTTATTCAATTTTATCCATCAAGTGACAATAGCTTCCTAAATTTTGTGGTCTGAAGAAAATTTAAATGTTTAAAAGTAAGCAAACTTATTAAATAAATGTTTTATAAAATTAAAAGATCAGTTTGAGGGTAGTCCAACTAATTGTACTCAAGTCGAGATATTGTGTAATTTTTTCTATGGGTCAATATCTCGTTAAAGTGAGATTCTGACCCATAACAAAAATATCTCAGAATTTGCTCAAGATGTCACTTGAATTATTTTGACTAGTTTGAGGGTAGTAAAAAAATTATAAATATAATGATTACTATTTTATTTTGTTAACATAAGCAAGATTTTGAAATAGTAACACCTCTGCTATTAACACAAAAAGGTGATTTGTCCAACTAACTGTACTTTACGCAAGTCGAGATATAGTGTAATATTTTTGTATGGGTCAATATATTGCCTCCACGTTATAGCAAGATTTTGACCCCAAACAAAAATATCTCAGAATATGCTCAAGATGTCACTTGAAGTATTTCGACTACTACAGTGATGTGTTACCATAACATCAGTAATTCAGTGTAACTACTACAGATAACAGTATAAATCAATGTAAATGAACATTCAACCACATGGGAAAGTCGAGATAATGTAACAAACTATTATACCTTTGATAGTATATTTATAATCCGAAGAGAAAAAATCCTAGATGTTTTTAATTCATTTTCTGGTAAAAGTTTGTCTGTCAGTGATAAAGATCTGTTTCTACTTAATCACAGATTATGGTAGAATCTCACAATACAAACTTTGCTGTAGTGTGTATGCCAGCACCACTGATTAAGGCTCTCCTTTGAATAAAGCTGAAACACAAACAATCTTTCTTTCTCACACTGGTCTGTAGCACTGTTACAATTTAGTTTACTTCGTCCTTTAAAATTAACAGAAAATTCCAATACAAGTAACACATGTAAACCAGCTGTTTAAAGGTGATAAAATGTTACAGAGAAAAGAATGGGATGATTTCCTTTAAAATCCTTTTTAATGAAAAACTGCACATATACAATTTTCACAAACTTCTCAAGGTATCTCAACTTCCAAAATCCCAACTTTGCCTATACTATCAGTTTGCAAATAGAGTGTACTCGAGTGTGAACTACAATATGGCCCTATGCCAATTTCTATCTATTTTCTTATTGGCTACTATGAGGTTGTAGGTGGAGCCTAAAAGTATCTGTGTCACATGGTGCCTTCACACTTATCTATTGAACAATTAGTAAAAGTGACAAAAGGTGTTGTATTGGTGTATTTTACTTAATCTGTTAGCCAATTCACACATTAGCAATTGCTTTTAAACTGATGATTAAAGCAAGCTTAATAAAAAAAAAATATGTCAAGGATTAGAAAGTTTTGTACAGTATGATAAAGGGTCAAATGAAAGGAAATTCAGCACCCTGTGGGCACCTCTCCTGTATAGGACAATCTTACACCGAAAGTACACTATCTATCCAGGGGGTTTGACAGAAAAAGAGAAGATATAAAAGTATATTGTAAATGATATGGTAATTTGAGAAAGGTATAAACCTTTATCTAAATCCACTTTTTCAATTTTATAATGCAATTTGAAGCGTTTCCTAAACACTGTGGGTGATTATCTATATTTATATATTTTGATTTTTTTTTCACATCATATTTCTGTATTATTCTATAATTACGTTTACCTTCTTAAAGTGCAAAACTGAGTCAAGGGAAAAATTTAGTATAACTGTAGGAGGATATAGTAGAAGTTTGTACAGGATCCAAAATGTGACTAATTTCCTTTATAATTCCCTCAAAATAACCATAAACATAACACTTGAAAGTCAATTATACCTTTCGAAGAAAAACATCAGGAAGTATTGAAACAAAGTTCAACTGGCAGTACTTTACAGTCTATTTCCTATTTATTGTATTAAGTATGAGCTTACAATATTTGCTCAAACAATAACAGCAAAAAGTTCTGAAAATGATCAAACCTAACACTTGCCCCACAAAAAAACAACAACACCAATATCACTTTAATCAATTGTCATTTATGGCTGGATAAAGGGTAAACCAACAATTTAAGAGCTTTAAAAGCAAGAAAAATGTGGCAAGTTTCAGCCAATCAACTGGCAAAAATAAACAAGAGGGCCATGATGGCCCTGAATCGCTCACCTGATAGACCATGAAACGATATTGTAGACATAATGAGGAGAGAATTGGTGAAAGAAGGGCATGTGTCCACACTTGCTGATTGGTGAAGTTTTAACTTTACATGAACTGTTTTAATAATTTCCAGTTTACCTCATTTCGTCTAGATGATAAATACATGGAAAATGTTAACATTTCAAAGTCATTAGACTTTCGATACATTTTTTCTTTCTTTGTAAGTTAACATGAAACTATTGTATGAAGTACAAATTGAAATATGGATATCTGAAACAGGTGTAATGTTTTCATTTTGGCTGAAGGTAGTTTCCTTCAGAAATGTACAGTCTAGAAGTGACTTTTGTGTTAGGGTATATGCTATTTTGAGACAGTATTTAAGTTACATAATGGTATGCAGTTAACCTGTGTTGGTAAATTCTGTACCAGTACAGAATTTGAGAGCACGTTATGACACACAAGATAGGTGATCCACAGACCATGGACTGTACGTACTGAACTCAGCAGTTGGGAAGACCGAAGCAAACTTTGCAGACTAAGATCAGATGGCTATATAAACTATATATAAAATGAATTGACTATGGGGCGGGGTCAATTTGACCCCGGGGATCATGATTTGAGCAAACTTGGTTAAGGTCTACTAGGTCATGCTACATGCAAAATTTCTAAGCTCTAGGCTTTCTGGTTCTGGAGTAGAAGATTTTTTGAAGTTTTTCCTATATAAACTCTATATAAAATCAACTGACCCCCAGGCGGGGTCAATTTGACCCCGGGGATCATGATTTGAGCAAACTTGGTAGAAGTCTACTAGTTAATGTTACATGCAAAATATCTAAGCTCCAGGCCTGCAGTTCTGGAGAAGAAGATTTTTGAAGTTTTTCCTATATAAACTATATATAAAATGAATTGACTAAGGGGCGGGGTCAATTTGACCCCGGGGATCATGATTTAAGCAAACTTGGTAAAGGTCTACTAGGTAATGCTACATGCAAAATATCTAAGCTCCAGGCTTTGTGGTTCTGGAGAAGAAGATTTTTGAAGTTTTTCCTATATAAACTCTATATAAAATCAATTGACCCCCGGGCGGGGTCAACTTGACCCCGGGGATCATGATTTGAGCAAACTTGGTAGAAGTCTACTAGGTAATGCTACATGCAAAATATCTAAGCTCCAGGCTTTGTGGTTCTGGAGAAGAAGATTTTTGAAGTTTTTCCTATATAAACTCTATATAAAATCAATTGACCCCCGGGGCGGGGTCAATCTGACCCCGGGGATCATGATTTGAGCAAACTTGGTTAAGGTCTACTTGGTTATGCTACATGCAAAATATCTAAGCTCTAGCCTTTGTGGTTCTGGAGAAGAAGATTTTTGAAGTTTTTCCTATATAAACTCTATATAAAATTAACTGACCCCCGGGCGGGATCAACTTGACCCCGGGGATCATGATTTGAGCAAACTTGGTAGAAGTCTACTAGTTAATGCTACATGCAAAATATCTAAGCGCCAGGCTTTGTGGTTCTGGAGAAGAAGATTTTTGAAGTTTTTCCTATATAAATTCTAAGTAAAATCTATTTACCCCCGGGGCTGAACCAGTTTGACCCCGGAAGTCATGATTTGAGCAAACTTGACAGAGGTCCCCTAGATGATGCTTCATACCAAATATGAAAGCTCTGGGCCTTGTTATTTCAGACAAGAAGATTTTTGAAATTTCCATTTTAAAAACACCTTTTAGGGCCTCACAGCCATATTGTGCATTGGACCGGAACCATTTGAGCAAACTTGGTAAAGGGACATCTAAGGACCATTAGTATGAAGTTATTTTAAAATTGGGCCAGGGGTTTAGGAGGAGATGTCATTTAAAGAAAATGTTGACGACGGACGACGGACGACGGACGACGGACGGACGACGGAAGCCGGACACAAGGGTATCCTAATAGCTCACTCTGTCACTGCGTGACAGGTGAGCTAATAAAATGAATTGACTATGGGGCGGGGTCAATTTGACCCCGGGGATCATGATTTGAGCAAACTTGGTTAAGGTCTACTAGGTCATGCTACATGCAAAATTTCTAAGCTCTAGGCTTTCTGGTTCTGGAGTAGAAGATTTTTTGAAGTTTTTCCTATATAAACTCTATATAAAATCAACTGACCCCCAGGCGGGGTCAATTTGACCCCGGGGATCATGATTTGAGCAAACTTGGTAGAAGTCTACTAGTTAATGCTACATGCAAAATATCTAAGCTCCAGGCCTGCAGTTCTGGAGAAGAAGATTTTTGAAGTTTTTCCTATATAAACTATATATAAAATGAATTGACTATGGGGCGGGGTCAATTTGACCCCGGGGATCATGATTTAAGCAAACTTGGTAAAGGTCTACTAGGTAATGCTACATGCAAAATATCTAAGCTCCAGGCTTTGTGGTTCTGGAGAAGAAGATTTTTGAAGTTTTTCCTATATAAACTCTATATAAAATCAATTGACCCCCGGGCGGGGTCAACTTGACCCCGGGGATCATGATTTGAGCAAACTTGGTAGAAGTCTACTAGGTAATGCTACATGCAAAATATCTAAGCTCCAGGCTTTGTGGTTCTGGAGAAGAAGATTTTTGAAGTTTTTCCTATATAAACTCTATATAAAATCAATTGACCCCCGGGGCGGGGTCAATCTGACCCCGGGGATCATGATTTGAGCAAACTTGGTTAAGGTCTACTTGGTTATGCTACATGCAAAATATCTAAGCTCTAGCCTTTGTGGTTCTGGAGAAGAAGATTTTTGAAGTTTTTCCTATATAAACTCTATATAAAATTAACTGACCCCCGGGCGGGATCAACTTGACCCCGGGGATCATGATTTGAGCAAACTTGGTAGAAGTCTACTAGTTAATGCTACATGCAAAATATCTAAGCGCCAGGCTTTGTGGTTCTGGAGAAGAAGATTTTTGAAGTTTTTCCTATATAAATTCTAAGTAAAATCTATTTACCCCCGGGGCTGAACCAGTTTGACCCCGGAAGTCATGATTTGAGCAAACTTGACAGAGGTCCCCTAGATGATGCTTCATACCAAATATGAAAGCTCTGGGCCTTGTTATTTCAGACAAGAAGATTTTTGAAATTTCCATTTTAAAAACACCTTTTAGGGCCTCACAGCCATATTGTGCATTGGACCGGAACCATTTGAGCAAACTTGGTAAAGGGACATCTAAGGACCATTAGTATGAAGTTATTTTAAAATTGGGCCAGGGGTTTAGGAGGAGATGTCATTTAAAGAAAATGTTGACGACGGACGACGGACGGACGACGGACGCCGGACACAAGGGTATCCTAATAGCTCACTCTGTCACTGCGTGACAGGTGAGCTAAAAAGAGCAAGTGAAATAATACGAAATAGAATAAACTCAAAAGGAGTATTGCATAAGCTAACGTATACATGTAAAGCCTTTTATAAAAAATCTCAAAACATTTTGAAAAACAAAACAAAACATTATGCAAGAATTCTTTGGACTACAACTATACATAAAAGGAACTGAAATCTTTACTCTGAAGTTTTGTTTTTCTACTGAGCAATAAAAACAGGCTACATGTAATTCTAGAAAAGGGCATGTGCAAAATCTGTCACTAAGTCAATAGAATTTCAAAGCAATTATCATGCGTAAACTGTAAGCTTGTCTGGTCCCTTTGTCTTATGATAAATTATGATTATCTTTCACCGTTAACCTTACGTGGTTGTGTCGTAAGATTCGATGAGTCATACCCTGACAACTTTTTTTTTATAAATCTTTTTTTTGGCACTTGGTGTACTGCAAAAAAAAACATGGCACAGTGCCTTTTGGCAGTATTGGTTACTACTCCAGTCAATATGAATAGATAGATAAGCATTTAATAGTTCTAATTATAAATAAATCTGTCATTACTACTATAGTTACTCAACTATGGTACATTTAAGCCTATGTAACTATCAATAAACAACACACCAAAGAGCAAATGAATTTCTCATTATTTCTTTTTCAAGCACAGAGAGCAGCGGGGAGAGGAGGAAGATAAGGGAGAAAATCCAAAACCATTCTGAGCTTGTCAATCCAAGCCTGCTAGAGTTGTCTTTCTTACCTGAGGCAGAAATAATATTACTGAAACAAATCATTTGCTGAGGTGGTGACAACTCTGTTCTTTCTTGCCCTTTCTTATGAAATCTGCTATTTAATTTGAAATCATGCACACATGAAACATATTGTGTTCTTTATGGCCAAGTCAACAACATTATGAAAAGATAGTGAATGTAAAGTCAGTAAACATTTTTCAATGTTCTTTTAATTTTTAGAAAAACAGTGAAAATACATTTTTTCCCCAGAAAATTAGTATAACAAATATTCATTTTTTTAGTCCTTAAAAAACCAGCTGAATCCATTACTGGTACTCATAATGAATTTAAAAAAAATGGCTGGAAAATTTTTTTCACTTTTCTTTTCTTTCGCCAGAAAACCAACCAGTGCATTTACTTTAAATGTTTATCAAAAAAAACAGTCATAAGAATTTTTATCTATTTTGTAAGAATTCTAAAAAAACAGCCAGAACATTTCTTTCTAACATTGTTCAGAAAATTCTTATTTACATAAAACAGGTCATTATAATGTTGTTAGCAGGTCATGACAAAGATCGTAAAAAAGTAAATAAAAATATAAAGATTTTGCATCCTGCATTCAATACAGATGCACAACTACAATGACAGAAGTTTGATGTCATTTTAATAAACTGACTGGTTCTTTGTAAGTCAACTCTGTAAATAAGCAAAGATTCATGGAGCAAACTTTGACTCCAAAAAGAGAGAGATGACAACTTTAGCCGCTGGCTTTGACAAGTTTACCTTTTATTGAATTCACTTCCGCTAGAATTAGATAATCGTAAACCACAACAACATAAAGATACAATTAGAATCACTTTATTTGAATATCGCATTAAGATTTCAATCAGAGGTTTGAAAGCTGAGTTTGAATAGTATTAGCTAAGATCTCTTAGAAATTGGATGTTTAAACTTGCACAGACATTTTGGCGAGCATTTACCTAAGGCACATGCAAGGTCATGCGAATCTCTTAAACTTTTTTATAGGTTTCTCCAATTACACAAACAAAACTTGTTTAATGTGCTGGTGACAAGGTGCATTTTGTCATTTTATAAGGAAAATGATTAATGCAAAAAACAAGCAGAAAAAAAGCAAGGTCAGTAGCACGGGTTTGTATAAATATGATCAAGGAAGAGTGCAAGGGGTCTCCAAATGAATAATAATTTAGATATAAATCATCTACGGATACGCTATTATCTTTCAAATAGAAAAGTAAACACTTGATATGACAGTGCTGTTAGACAAAATCTGGGTCACACAAAAACAAACACTCAAGATGGCTTAATTCTGTCAATATACAGGCATTCAGGGCAGCAAAAACTTCAATTTTCCAAGATTTATGCCCTGCTTTAATACTTCTATATTAGTTGAACAGCAATATCTTAAAATCAACTTCTTATATATCAGAGAAACCACGCCACATAGGAATACAAATTAAAAGCTATTTTGTAGGCCATAATTTGATTAGCAGATATTTTTCCAGGCCTGTTTTGAGACCCAAAAACAAAGAGAGTACAAAAATGCAAGTGCTAGTTTACATCAAGTTGCTATGGTTGTGCATGGTTAAGCATGTTTTCCTCTTTGCAGAATACACTTTGATCTTCTGTCTAGATGTCCTAAAAAGGTAAATTTTTAAAGGCAGGAAGTGTTTTGAGGTATTCAAACCTTATGTAACAAAGGTAAATAACTGCTCTAGGAGGAGCAGTGGTCAAGTGGTTAAAGTGGTGGACTCCTGATCCAGAAGTCATTGGTTTGAATTCTACCAGGGGTGAGAGTCTACAGTGACTTCCTGCATTCCTCACTTTTGGTATTAGTACTGGTTTGGATCCAGGAAGTAGTCATCAAGAGGGATAAAAATAAGTTGCAAGAACTTGCTTCCCGACTGATGTAAAATAAATAAGTTTAAACAAATGTAACAAAGGACGTGCAAGCAGCTAAACTCTGAATAAAACTAAGTAATCTTAAGTTTGCAAGGAACCAGCTGAAGTGTGGGAGAAAACCAGTGATATACCAGGAACCAGTATGTATAATTTGTAGAACCATACAAGTGTAGTAAACCAGCAAGTGAAAATGACATGGTGATAAGACTATTACTTATATTTGTTTGTTTCTTTTTTGTTATAAAACCTTTAGTTACAATCAGTTTGGGTAATACCGGCAGAAGGCAAGAAGACTGCAGGGTACCGGGGAGCTACAGGGAACCAGAAACACCCATGACACTCGGGCTATGCAGTATTACAACTGTGAGTGATGAACAAAATCTAATTTCTTTTTATGCAAATAATAAAACCAGGAAGCGTTAGAGAATGACTGTTATATTAAACTATAAAACATTAATTCAGAATGTTATTGCTGTCAATTTATATTCCTCCAAACGCTTAATTCACTGAAATGTAATCTATCAACCATCATTACCATTAAAGAAATGTTACGTTTTATAAAAGACCAATCAAGATTTTGATTGTAAGATAACAGCTTGCATGCAAAAAAAGGAGTCTGCATTATGCAGAAAGGCACGTCCCAGATCTGCGAGCCTTGTGACTCATGCCTGTGTTTGACTTAAGTCCTTTATCATATAAACTAATGCTCTTATAGCCACACTTTAAAGGCTTTTAAGCTCAATCAATCAATTTTGTCCCTTCTCTATCTTGTATGTGTACACTGGGTTTGTTGACAAGTCACTACCCCCTGCATATAGGAGATTTTTCCGTTGCTGTAATCATTCTCTCCCTCTAAAATCCAGCAATGAAATGGCAAAAACTAAATACGCAATTGTCGCAGATAAATTTTACGCAAATGGTGTCAACAAGTACACACACTATCTAAAGCATTTTGAATATTTTAATTTCAATAACTGTGTGTGCAGGTCTGCATGTACGGAGTTGGAGTGCTTGAACTGTTTAAAGAAGTCAATTAGTTTATCAATTTACTCCAAGAAAGATGATCATTATTCAACTTTTATCAATACACTTAATATAGCACTCTTGATGGAGCCAATTACCAGAGAGCGAACTGTAATACGGAATATCCGTATGGCCTGGACCACTTTCTGAAGGGATACAGTTGAGAACTCCATCCATCACTCTTTCCACAAACAAAGGCACCTCTCGGTTGAAGAGCTTCTAAGTTAGCATTTATTGTATATCAACATCTATATTATGTTTTCAAGAGTACTCGCACCAAACAAATGCTATCAGCAAAATACCGTAAAAGGAAATAAAAGTGTTTAAGAAACAATACAGACATAAATCATGTTTATGCAGTCAGTTATAAACTGAAAATAGCTGCAAACATTACAAGACTGTAAACAATGGGAATCTATTTTGGCCATTCTAGGAACGAAACAAAATTCTCATTAAACTGTAATACATTTGACTGCATGTTTTACATGCACCTGGCCAAATAAAACAGTGGCAGTAGAAATTGATATGTTTTCCCTTTGGAAGTTAATGAGATACACATAACAAGACCAGAAAATTACACCAGAAGTCAACAAAAAACTCTAAGACAGGTGTGTGCTAATCATTTTTTTGGACAATCTGCTAAATTCTTTCCAACTGTAAGTGTTTACAAGGTATTGTTCAAATATTAAAGTCTGCTATAACAATGAATAAATCTTTATATTTACAAGCTTGCCGATATCAGTATACAATATATATTTTTTTGAATTTTCAAGTATTGATGTGTGGCAGTTGCCATACTATGGAGGCCTCACCTGCTCAATTGTTAAAGCAACGGTAAAGGAAGTCAAAAGGTCTGAGGTCCAAATCTCTGAAGGCCCTGCAAAATAACCTCTCATAAGATTCAATAAACTAATGCAATATCTTAGGGTTTAATGCCAGTTTTAACAGCTGTGGTCATATCCTAGCAGTCATTCCACCTAACAAGTTTTTCTTGGTATCCATCCAGTTTACTAACCAATTTCTCAGCAAGTGACTGACTACTTCCTCACTTGCTGCAATTTTTTAAATGGACCTGGAAAAAAGCTGTCAACTTTAAAGGAGCATACTCAAAAATTTACAACTGATATGCATGTGTATTTTATCATTGTGGGAAACCCATGTTCGATCCATTTTATTTCACTCTATTTATCGACCGTGGGGCAACTGGTTTCAAACATTTCATACTCATGAATAATTTTTTGAAATATTTTCATCTGTTTCTGAAAATTTTCCTTTCGCAATCTGAGCCTATGAAATTACTTGTTACATTTTAACGAGAAGCTATGTTGAAAATTTTGGGAAATGCGTCTATTTATAGTAACAACAGCCGGGCTCTGTTTGTTGTTATAGACCAATCTTCAGAATTGAAGATTATTTGTTTGTAATGCGAAATATCATTGGACGTAGAGTTCCTTCATTTAACTAATTATTATTCATGAAAATGAGATATCGGCAGTCAATTGTCCCACGGTACATAATGTAGCTGTACGGAATATGTACTGAGGGGTAACCAAATTGTCCCACGGTACATAATGTAGCTGTACGGAATATGTACTGGGGGGTAACCAAATTGTCCCATGCAGGTACATAATGTAGCTGTATGGAATATGTACTGGGGGGTAACCAAATTGTCCCATGGTACATAATGTAGCTGTACGGAATATGTACTGGGGGGTAACCAAATTGTCCCACGGTACATAATGTAGCTGTACGGAATATGTACTGGGGGGTAACCAAATTGTCCCACGGTACATAATGTAGCTGTACGGAATATGTACTGGGGGGGGGGGGGGGGGGGGGGGGGGGGGGGGGGGGGGGGGTAACCAAATTGTCCCGGGGGGTAACCAAATTGTCCCACGGTACATAATGTAGCTGTACGGAATATGTACTGGGGGGGGGTAACCAAATTGTCCCACGGTACATAATGTAGCTGTACGGAATATGTACTGGGGGGGGTAACCAAATTGTCCCAAGGTACATAATGTAGCTGTAAGGAATATGTACTGGGGGGGGGTAACCAAATTGTCCCACGGTACATAATGTAGCTGTACGGAATATGTACTGGGGGGGTAACCAAATTGTCCCACGGTACATAATGTAGCTGTACGGAATATGTACTGGGGGGGGTAACCAAATTGTCCCACGGTACATAATGTAGCTGTACGGAATATGTACTGGGGGGGGTAACCAAATTGTCCCACGGTACATAATGTAGCTGTACGGAATATGTACTGGGGGGGGTAACCAAATTGTCCCACGGTACATAATGTAGCTGTACGGAATATGTACTGGGGGGGGGTAACCAAATTGTCCCACGGTACATAATGTAGCTGTACGGAATATGTACTGGGGGGGGGGGGGGGGGGGGTAACCAAATTGTCCCACGGTACATAATGTAGCTGTACGGAATATGTACTGGGGGGGTAACCAAATTGTCCCACGGTACATAATGCAAATTGTCCCACGGTACATAATGTAGCTGTACGGAATATGTACTGGGGGGGTAACCAAATTGTCCCACGGTACATAATGTAGCTGTACGGAATATGTACTGGGGGGGTAACCAAATTGTCCCATGGTACATAATGCAGCTGTACGGAATATGTACCGGGGGGGTAACCAAATTGTCCCACGGTACATAATGTAGCTGTACGGAATATGTACCGGGGGGTAACCGACTTTGGTTTTTTATTGGCTCATTCTCTTTAAAATGAAAATAAAAAGATAATTTAAAGAAGAACTTACGTTCAATACTGTTTCCTTAAGGCATATTACAACAAAGTTTACATTAATTTTGTAATAAATGGCTGTCCACCCAAAAATGGTACAACAATAGCTCTCTGTATAATTAATGTAAGTGCATTCAGTATGCTAGTTGTAATTAGAATTTTCAACCGACACTTGACATTGGGTAATAATTCTTTTATAAATACCATTCATATTTACATGATTCTGAAGAAAACAGAATACTCAAAATTCTAGGGTTTGCCTCACTGAAACAAAAATTCTAGGGTTTGCCTCTATGTAAGAGAGTAACCTAGGAATTCTGAAAGCATTCCTTTTATTCCATTGTGAGAAACATTAAGCCTAATCTTGGCTCTTTTCAAAAATAGTACTTTTAAAATAATATCAGCATAGATTAATCTGTAAATAAGCCTCTGAAGATATTCAACTGTGGTACAGTATACTCAGACATCCAAAATTATGTTCACTTAATTAGTCGAAAAAGTTGAAATGCGCAAGCAAAATTACGTACGCAGAAAGAAGGTAAAGTTCAACCAATGTTAAAGTTGAAATCTGCATACAAAACTGTAAATATGGTCCAAAATAATAAATCTTTTGTAGAGGACCACAGCACAATAAAACACACAAAAAGTCTAAATTCTAACCCTTTTGGTATCCAACTTGAATTTTTTTTTTATTTATTCATATGAAAGTCAGTTAAAACACGTGCCCTCCTGTGGCAGAGATCTTAGGGTCATCATTTGAACAATTTTTACTACCCACAAAATATCTAGACTTCTGGCCCTGAAGTTTCAGATAAGAAGATTGAGTTTCCTATTATAGACTTAGATTTAAGGAAAATAAGCCCAGCATCTTGCAGCCAATTGTTTTTCATAGATCCATATGTTTCACAATTTACATAAATGGTCACCCAGGGAGCATTTTTTCCAAATTATTTTCAATTTAAGCCAGCACTTTCTAAATTTTTTAAAGTTTTCTATATAGACAATATAATAAAAATAAGTCCTGACCCTATGTAGCCATGTTTTTTTCACAGATTGTAGTAAATTTCACAATCTTTAAAGGGTCACAAAAGTAATATGTTTTATGGTAAATCAGTCGAGAGGGTTGCTGAGAAGAAAAGTTTTGAAGTTTTTCCTTTGAGTTGCCATGGCAACCAGAGTTCTGGAACTTCATGAATTTGAAAAAAGGCCATCCAAGAAACATTCTGCTACAGTTAGGTTGAAATAGGCTACTGTGGTTCATGAGGAGATGTCTGCTGAATGCAATTGTTGGTGGACAGAAGCTTTAAGCTCCTTAAAATGCACATGAGCCCGTCAATTCAGGTGAGCTAAAAATAACATTATTTTTCTTCATTTCAACCCAAAAAAATCTTACCTTAACTGAAGTTGAACAAAAGTATATCACTTGTTCCGTACAAGTACGCCAAATAAAACAGATGAAAGGTTGATTGAAATCAAGGGCTGTATGACATGAGGTGAGGAACATTCACAGAGTTAATCCATCGAAAGTCATGTAGGTCTGTTTTGTCAGATACAGAAAAATGTTGAACATATCTGTGATAATCAGCAGGTCAATCCTAACATGACATAAAACATTCAATTGGTGACAGGTCAAACTCAAATATAGACAAATATAATCACCATAATCAAACTTCGACAAGTTCACCACCAGAATGTAAAATAGAAATTCCCAGATTTTCACTTTCTGGAAAGGCCTTCCAGAAAAACATATAACCTGGCTCAGGAAGGCTAGCTCTTTTAAAATGGATCAAAAATCTTTGGAAGTTCATTTGACCAAAAAACAAAACCAAAAAAATCCTGCCCAAGGGTTCCGGAAATTTTCAAATCTCAATTGGTCTGATACCACCTCCTCCTAATATATGCCTTCATGGCTTTTTCTCTTATTGAAAAGTACGAGCAATTTATCATAATTGACAACTAAAATTGAATTATAATGCTTATGTTAATTGGTTTGTTAACATTGCAAAAAAACATTTTGTTCAAAGTGAAAGTAAAAAGAACTAAAGTAGCGCAAATTTCACATAATATCAACTTACTAGCTGCCAATCAAGCACACTTACTGAAGAGTCAATCAGTTAACTTAACTGGTGATAAGTGCCTCAAGCCATTACTCACAGTGAAAATTTAATGGGTTTATGAAGGGTGTGAAGGACCGCATTAGGGACCGATTGGGATTTAGGTGTGAAGTTTTGACATGTTATCGAAAAGTTATACTTAAATTATTTTTTTTTTTGAAAATAAATGAACCAAATTTTTAAGGAGTTTAGGACATAAACATCAGTCTAGAAAGCTAAAATTTGGTCAAAATAGACAAATTTTTCCATTTTCAGGAGCTTTGCCCCACCCCCTGTAAAAAGACCACCAAGATGGAATTTCTTTATTTAGCCTTCCAAGGATGGGATATATGTTTTATCAGAATGGCCATAAATATTATTTTTCACTGAACTACAAATGTGTCAAATGGACACAGGTGTCCCATTTTAAATGTGCCATTGTCAGAAAGAAATGGCAAGTGTCTGCAATAGCTTACAAAACTTCATACTGCCACAAACTCCTGTGTTAGGTATTTAAGGAGGATAAAACCAGTGTTGAATACAGGAACCACGATTGTGCGATTCTTGAAAAGTTGTATCAGATCGCGCTAAATACACAGTGCTGGATATATTTTAAATTTAAAACTTTTAAAAGAGTCAGTATTACAAATTAAGGCATAAAATCAGTGACACAAGTTTACATATTTATCAGCTAATTTTTATTAACGTTTTTGTAAGACTTGGAGTCAAAAACTTAAATTTAACTAAGACTTCATCAGTAAATTTATAATACTGCAGAGGGTACACATAACTCAAACTTGCTGGATGGACAAACAGACAGACAGAGTCAAAGGTTAACAAACACAAGTAATTCTTATTTGCTGCATGCTGTATTAGAAGGGGCATAACTACTGAACTTAAATCTAAGATTTTTTAGAATGCCCTTTCTTACTATTTAAAGGTCCATAAATTTGGTCATACTGGGACGAGCTGCAAAGAAACCCCAGATGTGCTACAACTCATCATGGCAAACATTCTTTTCCATTCTAAAAACTTAAGGAGCTCTTTAAAATGCCCATAAATGTGGTCATAGTGAGACAAAACTATCCCAAATGTGCAACAACTCATCATGGCGAACATTCTTGAAAGGTTTCGTGATTCAATTTCAGATATTTGATGAGCTATACACAACTCAACCTTTAAAATGACCATTTTTACTTTTTCACAGGCTGTAACTATGGTCCTACTCGGAAGAGCTGCACAACAACTCACTATGGTGAACATTCATGGAAGGTTTTATGTTTCCATTTCAAAATACTTTAGGAGCTATACGTGACACTAACTTTAAAATGGCCATTTTTACTATTTCAAGAGCTGTAACTGTGGTCATACTGGGACGGGCTGCAAACAAAACCCTTGTGCACAACATCTCAATATAGTGAACATTCATGGAAGGTTTCACAATTTCATTTTAAATGTTTTGGAGCTATGCTTGACACAAACTTTAAAATGGCCATTTTTACTATTTTAAAGACTGTAACTGTGGTCAAACTGGGACGAGCAGCAAACAAAACCCCAGGTGCACAACTCATCATGGCTAACATTCATGGAAGATTTCATGATATCATTTCAAATACTTTAGGAGCTACTCATGACACAAACATTAAAATGCCCATTTTTATTATTTCAAGGGCTGTAACTGTAGTCACACTGCATTGCATTTCTTGGTTAGTGACAAAGCAGAGACAAAGAATTGATAACACTGTGGATTATTGTCTGTGTAAGGTCAGAAAAGTATAGAACATAGAAAAAAACTGGTGATACTGGCTACTGAATGGATTAAAAGAATGTCATGATAACACATCTCGTTTTGCTTGTAGGATGTTCACTCCTATTACATTCAACTTGTAACAATAAATAACCACTTACATCACCAGTAACAAGTATTGACATAAATGTTACCAAAATGTCCTATGGGAAGAGTGCCTCGTTCACATACCGTCCGAAAACATTCATACTGCATACGTAAATTTAAACAATCAATTTCTGAACTGGTAATTTTTCAAGATGACTATATACAGTTTACTTGCAAGATGGTCGAGTGATTGATGTCCAAACGTAATTCATTGTTTCATCTTGTAGCTTAAAATTACCACTTCAATGTGCTAATGAAAAAGTGAGTTATTATTTTACAGAAACTAAAAATGTCAATCTCCAGCTCTGTGGCAAGTATCATTCAGTTAATGATTTTCTTGGTTTACAGTTATTGATACAGGTTGTCTGGGCAGCTTAGCTATGTACAAATAGCATTTTCCTAAAATACAACATCAAAATGATAATTCTGATTCTTCATAGATGCTTTATGCACCTATCAATGATTTGCTCAAGGGAAGGGGTGGAAGACTGATCCAGGGGAATTCGACATTTTTTCTTTTCTGAAGTCTAAATCCCCACCCTAGAGTAATAGCAATTTGTCAAAATCCTCACAGTGGGAGATGCTTTACACAACAAATGACATAGGATTTAAAATTCAGTCGAAGTCTTTATCCCTGGACTTGGAATCATTCTGTCTGTCCAATTCTCACCTGTAGGGGACAGTCTTCTGTCAAAACATTGATAGGTGTATAATGACAAGCCAGCTTTATAGCAGTTACACAGCATGACAAAGTGTCAAAAAAAAGCAAGTTTATTCTCAAAAAATAAAATGCAACGAATGTACCCTTAACCTGCTGGAACCTATAGTGATTAGCCTTTGCCACCAGTATAGAGCCAGGCCAGCCTCCACATCCGTGCAGTCTGACCAGGCTCTATACTGTTGGTAGCTCCATTTTTGTATTTTGATATTGAAATCCCTTAAACTTTGAATGGACTGTTCCAAATTCAAAGCTGGGCAAATCCATTACAAAATTTCAGCATGTTCAGGGTTAAAGTAACTGACTCACAGATGGGTTGTCAATGCATAAAAAAGAAAATGTTAATACATATAACAATTCTGGTTGTAATTGTGAAGAACATATCTAAACTAAGTTACTGTCTCATTTTTTGTTACAGAAACCCATCATTATAAAGTTTTTCACACTTTCATCTGTCAAAGTTTATCCCATTAGTCAGTAGATACTTTGTTTATATTGTTAATTTTGACTTTTATATAAAACATTCCATAGTGGCTCTAGTGCTTGTAATTTTACTGATCTGAAGGACAGGAGTTCGATTCCTGTTTTTTTTTCATAGCATATTAACTTTTCTTTGATTTTAAAGAAAAAACAATTTTAAGCTAAATTCTGTGAGTCAGTCCCTTTAAGTCTATAACTGAAGGTTCTGCTGACTTTGTAAGAATTCTATCAAGTAAAAGCTGATTTGGCTTTAGCCATTAGTGATTACCAACAAGGTGACAAGAGCATGACGAAGTTTTAGCAAGCAAAATCTCAATTTAAAAATTCATACAGACTTAAATACATTAACCATATGCTTCCCTGGCCTGGTCACAGCATTTTTACCATTAAAATGTCATTTGTCTCACAAAACAAAATAGCAAACAAAACTCTTCACATATCGAAATCTGAATGTCCAAGGTCCATAACCTTTTGAACATACGAAATGAATACAAAATTTGCATACAGCATTCAAGTTGGTCAAGTATCTTTAAACACATCTTGTTTAAAGTGTGATGGATGACAGTGAAATTAATGACAAGAAAATGGCCACTGTCAAGATGATATGATTGGTTGAATGAACGATTTGTTTTTGACTATACATTCAGCCATTACAATTCTGTTATTTGTGCTAATTGTGAGAAAGTTCCATGATGCTGAGTTCTAAAAACTTCCATACTGTCGTTCACAGCATACATTTCTCTATTTTATATTTGCCATTGCTAGGCAATGAAAATTTAAGTATATCCTAGACAGGTTTGTATTCAATTTTTTAATGTGCAAATTCAAAATTGCACCAATTTCTGAGCAAAGCCTGAATTGTGAAAGCTCTCCCAGAATAGATTAAATGACCTGATGTAAATACGGTAAAAAAAAACAACTATATAAATGATGGACTATGATGTCAGGACTTTATGCAACAGTCAACAGGTTGGATGATCACTATAATCTGAATCCATGCATCATCAAAAACATAAAAGGTACCAGTACTCCCTAGCACTGAATATTAAGTCCTAATAATTACTTTTGTTTACTAGAATGCTCTTAAGGTAAGAATTAAATCTGATTTTTCTCCTTAGATCAACTCCAACAATACAATTCTGTCAATGAAAACTCATACAAACAAACTCGGTTAATGAATAACAGTTTGGTAAAGAAGTTGTCATTCTTATCAAAGTCAAGGGCAATAACTCTGCTGCTTTGTTTTTTGTTACAGAAACATCATAATATAAAAGTTTTTCACACTTTTGATGGTAAAAAAAGTTACCCTGTTAGTCATGGGTAGGTACTTTGTTTAACAGTACATTGTTAATTCTGACATTTAGAAAGAACATTCCATAGTGGCTGAGTGGACTTGGTTGCTGGCACTAATTTTACTGACCTGAAGGGCACAGGAATCCTGTTAAAATCAAATTCTTTTTCTTCAGTTTTCATAATGTATAGAAGCATAAAATTGTGTGACTGTCTCTTTAATTTTAAAGGAAAAAAAATTAGGCTAAATTCTGTGAGTCAGTCCCTTTACAATAAAGTCAAATGTAGTTTTAGAAGTACACAAAACAATGCAATCAGCTAAAATTCTTTGTAATGACTATCAATTCCTTAGCTGTGCTGAAGAGCCTTAAGATCAGGTGTACCATTCAGAGATCTTTTATACTGAAACCAAATAATATCTAAAATCAAGTGAACACGATGTTTGAAAATAACGTTACACCTTAAAAGATTAGACAGACACTGAAGAAGATATTTGCAAAGAACTATGTATGTGCATTAAATACATCTTATTACAAATGCAATATTGAAATACAAACCCTATTGTCACAGTGCAATATTTACAATTTTATACATTTCAAATGCAAAATTTAAACCTTACCTTGCATTTAAATTAAAAGTCCTTAATGTCCCCTTCGTGGATTTAATGACTTCAATTTTGCAATAACCACAGACTGTAGTAAACCTCGTAAACTTGATAGTAAAATTTGTAAGAAACTTACTCCAACTTTGAACATCAATTGACCAATCAGATTGTGTCACCAGCCAATATCAATCCCACAATGCAATGGCCCGGGAACTTACACAAGGTCATGAACAACCTGGGGAGAGGTAAAGTCAGCAGGTAAACACTTTTAAACCTTATTTAAAACTACCAAGGCTAAATCAGGGTAGTCATATATAGAACAGCGATAAACTTTAGCTTGATGCAAATTTTATTTTACCAAGTGGGGGACATCTTTTAATCAAAGTAAATATATTATAATCATTCTGCTCTGCCATATCTTCTTTCATTAATATTGTTAATAAAAGATCAATGACATAATTAATTCTAATTCAACTAGACCAAATCAAAGGCCAGACATAAATTCTCTGTTAAATCTGAATGCTTCTTATTTTATTTCCTCTCACAAAGAACTTGCTTGCAACAGACTTTTGTGATAATTGTCTTTGAAGTATCTCACAAATACTATAAGTTATACTGTGTAACAGTTAACGGCAATGCAATCACACTGTCATCCACCTCTCTTCATAAAAACCATCTTCACCAGCCGTGCTTGGTTCCTCTTTTTGGAAAGGGAAACAACCTGCAACCCTGAAAAGATCCAAAAATTTACTAGTAAAAAGTTATATCAACTTCAGATCAACACGTGAAGGCTAAAAAGTGCTATCTTTTCACTTAAAACTTTTTTGCATTAAATCATCATTTCGGATTATGCATCAATATTTAGGCAAATGAAGGACAAGCAACAGTTTCAATAAAACAATAATTAAGGCTTGCTTAAAAACAAGAATCTTAACAACAATATCTGGAATACATTAAATTTGTGGCATTAAAGAAAGAACATAAATGTCTCAAGAATGACATTGCTTGTTGATGATTACTTGATGATTGTACTTACCAGATGACACTGAGGGGGGTATTTGTGTTAACTTGAGAAACAATGCTTGACTACAGCATCAAAACCCAACTTCCATGCAGTTGAGGTACATCTGAAACTGACTTATCTACCTTTCATATTCTTGTAAAAACTGGGATAAGAATACAAGAAAACTCAAACAGAATCTGAGTGTGAAAATTTGATATCTCAAAACCTAAACATAATGAAAATGTTAATACTTTTTAGTAATTTAACTTATTGTTCTATATCATTTGCTTTATTTTTTTCATTTTCTGGATCTATTTTTCAAAAATCTAACTTTATTTGTGAGATGCTTCCATCAAAAAACTGATATAAAATGGTATTAAAATTTACTTCACAAGATAATTGTTTTCACATGTTTACTTCCAGCAAGAGCTTCTAGACTGGACATACATAATAAATGCTAGGCTTACATAGGGGCTTGCTTCCCTAACCCTTTAAGATTTTCTGTAAAATAATTATGGATATCCATTTAGAAATTGAAAAAAAGGAAGAAAAAAACAAACAAAAAACCATCCAGACAGATTTAAGCCAGTACTGAGCCAATATTAAAGATCTTATTAGATAAACTTAAATTTCATCAGTGCATGTTTCAGACTGTAACTTTTTTAACAACACAAAACATGCACAAATAAACTTCAAGGTTTTCTCTTATTTACCAGAGATCAAAGGAAATCAAGCCATATACTTGCCCATTTAAAGCCATACAACATGCTATCATGCACTTTATAGCCATGTAAATATTTCTTTTTTGCCTACTACACTGCACATAAATTTAGTAACAAAATTCTAACAACATCACATAAAACCTGGCAACTCAATGTTTTCTTAATTAGAATCAGTTATATGCCTGACAGTGCTCTGACTTCTTAATGAGCAAGGCACTTAATGCTAAAAATAAAAAAAATGTTCATGGAAAATAGGAAACCAGGGGAGATAAGTCTAACTACAATCAAATGGAAAAGGGTGAGAAGTTACTGCTTAATGTTATCATTCAAATAAACCTTCACATACCAACCAAAACATTACAGGGTTAGTTTAAACACAAGCAAATAGATTCATCACTTGACCAATGTCCTAACCTACACATGAGAACTGGAAATCTATCATTTTAATTCTTATCAAGTTAAAATATACAACTACCATATAACTATTTTTTTAACTATTTAAAACTGGCAACTTACTTTTACAAACAGGACTAGAAGTCAATGTATCCTTTGCTGATTCAGAATATTGTATACTTCTGCATCTAAGTGTATAAACTATGGTTAGTTTAACCAGTGGTTAATAAGAATAGTCACTGAAAAATGACAATGCCCACAAAGTGGTGCTTTGACCTTTGAGCTGAGAACCAGATGAAGATAAATTGAAGATCCTTCAAAAGAACTGGTTTTTTTTTTGACCATTTGACCTTAAGGTCAAGGTCATCTAGGGGTCAAGGTAAAAAATACATGTGACCTGATGAAGATAAATTGTAGATCCTTCAAAGGATGATTTTTTTTTCACAATTTGACCTGAGAGTCAAGGTCATTTAGGGGTCAAGCTCAATCTGTCCAAATTATGGATGGACAAGTCCATTTTAGATACTTAGCAAGGTAAGGGCTAAGGCTTACTTATGAAAAAGATTAAAATGAGAATGAGAGCCCGAGTATCTTGTAAATGAGAACAACAGGCTTAGGCAAGAGAAAACAAGATTAATTTTGATGCAAAGCATCAAAGGCGGCGCACATGGTTTTGAAATAAGATAAATAATAAGTGTATAAATTAACCTAAACAATTGTACACGTGTGTAGTACATGTTGTACATTTTGATGATATAATCAAGTTATTTACAGATGGGATGTAAAAAGATTTTAAAGGGGGACATTTGAATTATATCCATGTTTTTTAAAATCACTTTTACTGAAGATGTGAAATCATGTGAATTCACTTTTCTTCAACAAAATGACCAGATATGAATGACTATATTCTCATAAAAAATCATTTGATCTTTCACTTTTTATGAAAATTGCATATTGTCTCCCTTTAAAATTAAAAATTGGGATAATAATCAAGTGTTCTTCGCCTGCGACACAATTCAGCACTTGAATATTCCAAATGTCTACTTTTGCTTTATTTCAACAATCTATACCCTTTTAATGATTTTAGTCTGTTTAAATCCTACTGTTTTGTGTCTTTTTCTGTTCTATCCTGGTTGCGCAACCATGATAGACAGGATATAATCCAATTTTTACAAACTCAGATTTTCAATCTATTTCTTGAAGAAATGTTATGTTTTCATTGTTTATATTGTATGCATGAAGAAAATACCATCACACATGCACATGCAGTGGTCATAAGCCTTCAACGTACATTAAATACTATACTTTATATAGATTTGCTGTGATTGACCAAGGAACATTTTGGAACCATCGATAGCACATTAAGCAAATTGAAACAAGGATGACTTCAGTTATCGGAAAGTTTGAAAAGGGTTGCTAAGTTTACTGTCCAAAGTTTCTAGGCACCCAAGACATGTCAAAATTTCAAATTTAAACCTTGAATGACAATTCCAAGAATATGTTTTTCTTCCCACAGAGAATGAGAATTTGAGATCCATGGACGGTTATTTCTGTAGAAGAGAACTGTAGAAGAGAATGGTCATTATAAATTATTTAAAATCACCTCGTAATCTTGCTTTTTCCCCGGTCTGTGTTTAAGAGAAAATTATATCTAAGGAATTACCGTCTCTGGTAGGAAACGGGAAACGAATTTTTGTGTAGCAGTAGCAGTGTGAGTGTATTTCTGAAATTGGAACAAAGGGAGCTGCCGACCTGACAGTGCTTCCGATAGGTAATCAACTATGGAGTACACATTCTCCTATAATAGATGAAGGGCTTTACTACTAAATATTTTCTTGTACGCATAATATTCCCAGATTTGGTGAAAAATATACCAAGATACTTGTCTCTGAAGGTATGTCCTCGATTTTAAAATAACAATTCCTATGTTATTGACATCCAAAAAATAAAACCTTACATGTAACATCTTTGTTCGAATTCCACATTTCACAGTATGGTATTACATCATTTCAAATATTTTGTAATTTGTCTGCACTAGATAACACCCGAAGAACAACTGGAACTCTATCATATTCATGGTTTAACGGTTTAGTGGCGTAGTGAATAGATATGTTTTTTTGTAACTATAACGACTGAATTGACTCCAGCAAAGTAAGAGTGTTCTTCAAATTCATCCTTGTGTCTGTATTCACAAAGACAGACTCATTCTTTATTATTGCATTAAAACGACAGATTTTGTACAATTTCTATTTTCAAGTCAGTTTATACAAATCAATTTTATTTCGATTGTGTTAGATTACAAGTCCGACCTTTTAACCACTCGGCTTCACCTTTCTTTATATAACTATAGTTGAAAGAATTAACAAAGATTTGCATTTCAGATTAAGTAGCAACCAGGCGCGTAGCTAGCCTATAAAGAATGTGGATTCAAAATAATCTAGGGGGGTCAGGGGGCATGCCCCCCCTGAAAATTTTGAAATAAATGGTGCAATTTGGTGCGTTTTGGGGCCTCCGGAGAGCTTTCTTGACCAACGAAAATCCATTTATTTTAGCATAAAAATGGAGATGAATAGCTTTACTTTCGTTTATTTTTTTTTGGTCAAAATAATGTGGATTCAGCTGCGTACTCGCGTATAGGCAGCTACGCGCCTGGCAACATAATGCTAGATAAATGCAGAGAATACACAAGTACTTGCAGCGCTTTCATTTGTTTTGGGAAAAGTCATTAAATTTGTAATTTTTGCATCAAAAACTTTTAATTAAAAATACAAACTTACCTGATTTGGATCAATTTATTTTTAAAATTAATAAATACGATTTATGAAGTGACATATTTTAAGTGATGTACAGAATACTTGGACTTTTTTTACATTGATAATGATCCAAGATTCTCCCAAATTGATTACGTCAGCGCATGGTACAAAATGAAACACTATTCCAATATAGGCGTCGCCGTTCTCGGCGCCGCCAATAAGTCTAAACTGTGCACGGGGCGTATGTTGAATGGGCAGCCAGTGCCGAAAATAACCTCAAACAAATTGATATAGATTATAGCATAACTTTTTTCTCTATTTCGGTACATTAATAGTAATGTAAGTGGAAGCGCCGGGGATCGAACTCGCGACCGCTGGATTTCACCAGACCAACGCGTTATCACTTGCATGACCACTGATCTGTAAGTAAATAAGTAAATACCCATAGTTGAATCTAGGTTAATCATCCTCAAGGGTATGATGAAACTTCATAAATTGAACTCAGTTGGTAGAACTCAAACTGTTTGGTAACCAGTACACGGTGACATATGCAGACCCTGGAAGTTGAAGACACTTCGCAAATTCTTTTTCAATGGAGAGTCGATAAGGGAGGTAACCGAAAGATGTTAAAGTAAGGTAAAAAGTGTTATTTTTTATACTTTCATTTTTTCTTCTGTTTATCTATATAAATTACTTTTGTATAAGAAAAGGCAATTTTCAGTCCCGTCTGACCAACATCACTATTTCTTCAAAGTCATTTGAGTCAGCCTCCCAATTATAGTCAGTACTGACTGATCGGGATCGAGTAGGTCTAGTCTCAATAATGCGACTTCAGGCAGGATGCTGCCTTTACCCATACTCTGAAGGCGGATATCGACCATTCAAAAAATAGCACGATATTCAACTTTTTTGAGTACAATTATTTGGACTAGATCGGGAGTAACTAGATTTTGAATCTATTTTGGGTTGACGTAGACAGTAGAGCAGTTTTCCGCACGAACACGCGTCTGTAAAATAAAAATCAACGTGTAAATTATTTTGACTTAAGTATTTTCTTTGAAAAACAAAAGCTTATAACTTTATTATGCTTTAAGTTGTGTGACAGAAGTTTTACGCTTTGTAGACATGTATCTTACCCCGTAAACGGTCACACGTACGACATAGGCTATAGTACAGATTTACAAATTTAACTTCTAGGCCTATTTTGCTTGTATGTAGGCATATACCAGAAAAAGATATGACCGTTTTAACTAGGACCTTAGCATTGTAGATTATCCATAGTAAGGATGTTGAAAGTGGTTCTCCAAGGAGTCACGGGTTCGATCTTCCGCTCCTCAGCTCACACTACCGTCTTCTGATCAGGCGTTACATCGAGGTCCCATGTATCAGAGCCATGTACACTGAGTATGTAAAAATACCAAGACTGTCTCTAGAATGGGATAGTTTGTGTATATTGCACCATCCCCATAACCTGATATAACTAAACACCACTGGTGTGTCGGTCATATGGGCAACCGGTTCCGACGACAAATCAACTGAAATAGAGGACGATGAAATACATTAAACCAGAGATAGATTGGCAGTCTTTGCAAAAATGTAAAATAAAAAATACCTTAGATGAAACGCACAAATCTAAGTTTTGTGTTTGAGGTCGGATTTGCGGTTCTGAATTTTACATGTAGTGTCCTTTCACCCCCGCCCCCACCATTAAATATCGCCGAAATGTTATTAAAACTAAGATAAGGTTTTTTAATATTTCTTTTTGCATGTGTCAGTTTGATAAATTCGTAAGTGGTATCTGTTCTTTTTTTCTTTCTTTTTTTGGACGCTATAGGTGCTGAACAGTATAGATTACATTAAAGGGAAGTGAATGTTTCACAATGAATTCGCAATGATCATAGCAGTTAATTCCCTTACAATTCTCTCGTAAAAACCAAAAAGTTTTTTTCTGCAGTTTGAACTGTGATGGTACATTAGCAATATAACATTATTTCAGAAAAGAGTCCGAAATAATTATTACAAAATAAATAAATAAATAAGAAAAAAAACAGTTGAGACATGCTAAAAAAATACATAAGCTAATAAAATATCTGCCTTAGAAGTTGTAATTATAATCGTCAAGACACCTCAAACCCCGCCCTTAACATTTAATGAAAATAGAAATCTATGTGTGTTAGGTGGGTTACAGGAATCCAAGCCCATCAGTGGAAGCACTCTACCCCTTTGTGGACTTTTAAGCCTGGCCACAACCTTTCAGCTTACCTTTCAAAACTTTTACATGTTTGGCGTTGTTTTATATATTTATATAACTACTTCTTCAAGTAGATATTACTTATTTTTCCTGACCTGTTCAGTCCCTAAAAAAGATTTTGTTTTACTAAACTAGGATAATCTCCAGATATAGTGATTTAAACATCTTTCTTGAAAAATCTAAACCAGTGGCCCTCGTTCTTGTATTGTTAACTCTACCCGTACACGTTCTGACGCCAGCTCAGCACAAAAACCTTTTTACTAAACTCTTCAAAATTCGAGAACAAATGTCAAATATATCCATGAAGATAATGCCTTGTTTTCTTAACAATGATCGATCACTTCGCAAACGTCTGCAATAGATTAAAGCATTGGGTCTACTGCAATCGAAGCTATTGTTGAAACAGAAAAGGCGCAATACAAGACATCATACGAAGGCAGTGTTAAACATGGCAAGACTTAGAGAAGTGCATGTTATTTCAAAGCATTTATTAACTTTTCACCAGTGCAGACGTAACTATTAACTGCCACTGCTCCAAACATGTTACGTGCACCAGTCGTAAAATTCATAACGAATTCATATCGCTCTGAGGAAAACAAATTTAAAACTCCCACATCTAACGTTATAAAGGCAAAAACTGTTTTTTTTGTTTTTTTTTACAATAATGGCAGGTGAATCTGCAGATAAAACTTACCTAAAACAGTTTGCGTATAGCCTGTGTTAGTTGATCGACACCTTTTTGTTTGTTTGTAAAAGCTACTTTAAAAGTTTTGTCATTCGTAGCTTCTCATTGCATGACAGACGAACTGAAGTCTTAAAACATACCTTATCTCATGCTTATTATTTTGAAAGGAACATATCCGGTAGACAAAAGACATACAATTCCATTGAATACCCCCGTGTACGTTGACGGAACCATTGGTTAAATTTTGTCATCTGTACTGTATTCAATACAAAGATGCATTTGTACAGTCTATGTTTACCGTTGTAGGAGACAACTTGTTCTTTCTTACTATTACCCCAAAACGTTTATCTATAGACAATATAAGGAGGATAAGTAGAAGCTTAAAAGTCTTGCCCTGTATGGGCCCCAGTACTTTAGAAACATAACTCTAAAAGCGTCCCAGCGTTTCAGAATAGCTGGATTCTGGAAACACTAACCGACTTAAAAGGATAAACGGACACAAAAACCATGTCTAGTGTCGTTTCTGTGCTGTGCTCTCGTATCTGACTGTCGTTGCTATTTGTTTCGTAAACATGCCGTTTGAATTTCTAATTCCTTTTCCTGATTTAAAACCCTAAGTGAGACCTTGTGAAAATATTTTAGCGTGTACTTGTACTAAATAATCGGTGTAAAAAAGAGGGGACAGTGAGTTCTAAGATGAAATCTGTTAGGAAGCGGAAGATCTCTGGCTGACCAGCAAAAAAAGTTTACCATCCGCGAATAGATGCACGACAGATTCTGCGAAACAACATAAATGCTGACTCCGTGAAAGAGTACTGTTAATGAAATTTATTCACAGATCACCTTTTTCATCTCCACAACAGACTCTGTATTTCAACATCAAGAATGAAAGCAGAGTATCTTCTTTCTAACAACATTCAATTTATCCAGCTCATACCAGCAATGTGGGGAGAGAAGAAGCAGGCGTATGCCCATTTTATTACAACGGAACTAAAGATGCTGAGCTTTAATTAAGTATAAGATTGCTCGCGGCTCCTAGGAACATTGATAGATTTTATCTCGTCCCTGCTCTTAGTTTTTGCTTTTAATCCTTTTCTCCACAACATCCCATTTAGATTCCTTCAGCGACCTGAAAGCATCAAGTCAGTTTTCAAAAAAGATTTCTACAGAGTGTCCGAGAAGAAAGCTAACACTTTTATATTTCCAGAATTCTGATTAAATGTTTGAGTATTTGCATCAAAATTCACATACATATAAAACAAAGATATAATTTTTTTAGGTTAAAATGTAGTAAATATGTCGAGCAATATCATTTTTACAAAAGTTTGAGTACGAAGTACCTTTTGCGTCAAATGTGTCGGTAATAAATGGCGTTCTTAAGATGATGGTCCTTCACCAGCTTTCCCTGTTTAACTCGCATGAAATTGTAAATAATATGTCCACACATTTCTTGACTGATCTTCACTCCCCGTTTGTTGGTCTGTAAACTGCTGACTTAGGTAGCCCCAGAGAAAGTCATCGCACGGGTTCAAAGCAGTATTGTGTGGGGACCAAGATTGTCCGCAATCCTTCACGGGAAATCACCTTATCGTTGAAGGTTGCATGAATATAATCTAATACATTGTTATATTTATGTGCTGTAGCACCATCCTTCGGGAACTAGACATGTTACATATTTTCTGTTCACTTTCGAAGCGCTGGAACAAACATGTTTTTTCAAAAGCGACAGGTACCGCTGTGAATTCACGATGTCCTTAAACTCATGTGGTCCAGACACTCCAAGCAAGGACATAGCACACCGAACCGTTAATTTCTCACTTTGCAATTGTCTCTGTGTAAAACAACGAGACTGCTAGTTGGCCCAGAACATTTTGATTGCATACATGACTGGATAGCAGAAAATGCGACTCTTCTGTAAACTAAACTTCACGAAATATGTTAGCGTAAATGCCAAGTCTTCGAACCTGATCTGTGACATTTAAACCCTGCATAGTCTGAATTGTATAATGCAACATTTAAGGTCCTTCTTAATATGTCAGGAATTCCGGTCTCTGAGGAAAAACATCTTACCGACTTTTCTGGGCTGTTCAAGAGAATTTCCCGAAACGAACTCACGTTTTCGTCGCTCTTACTGGACTCCAGCCGACCTGCATTTGCTACCAACCCACGTCGCTCAAATTTATACACGATCTTGTAGATATATTTCCTGCGTATAGTTTTATTTGTTAAAATGAATTTTCTTTACTCAATCCGTCAGGGCCGGCGAAATTTCTCCGTGATAATTGATCCCAGACAATACGTCTATAGGTCATTTGTCCATCACCTCTGAAGCAAGTGAGGAAGTAGTCAGTCACCTGCGGAAAAATTGGTTAGTAATCTGGTTGGATACCCAATAACACTAGCTAGGTAGACTGACCGCTGGGATATGACCTTACGTTAGACCCCAATAAAACCAACCGCTACACTTTTTTTTTCATAATAATGCTTTACCATAAAAATGCATTGATTTGACGTCAATCGTACCGTCTTGAAAATGCCTATTTTATATGACGCCATGGCGTCAAAATGTCAGGAAATATTTTCGGGTTACCTTTTAACATATAATTTTGATGAAATAGCCCTGCAATAAGGAAAGTTATGAAAATGTGTGTTACTTTTCTTTTCGAATACCCTGTAAAATGTTAAAAACGTCTTGTGAGGAAAATGGATTCTTTTTAAAATATAAATAAAAGAAGAAGTATTTGCTACTTCAGTCTGTGCGCTTAGTTGCAATTTAAAGAGTCAGTACTGTTTTAGTGTTTAAACATGATTGTAGTCCATTGCATTGTCGAATGAAAGCGAACGCTGATACCCATTTCAAGCTTTTTAGGAAAATATGTAATTTTGTTTGTTTTATGCTTTTCAAGTGAGTTCATGCAGGGCCTCAATTAAGGCCCTGGTTCATTGGACTTGCCGCATGCTGAGCGTGTTAGGAGAAGTAACACAGTTTTTGAGTTCGATTAAGTCCCTTGAAAGTTTTTGTCACGTGATTTTTCAATGACAAAACATGGCGGAAATGAAGTTTTGAAGTCAATTGTTTTTATTATTGTGGTATGGTGAAATGATTTCTTTCCCTACACTGAAAGTCTTTATATTTAAAGTTCTGTGAATAACATTTTAGTTAATTTTTGTGATGACATGAGCATTCATTTTTACAATTATTGGATAGAAACAGTGATCTTTTCATCTTTTTAAGAGTTCCAGGAATCGTTAGAAGGAGTATCGGATGACATGGTCATAAATTTTATAAATTTAGTTACCTAACGTCTCTTTATCATCCTTTTGAAACTACATAGGGCTATTGGTATTTTTATGCTAGTAATGATGTGTTAATCAATAACAGATGCATACATGCCAGGTATCTCGAGCTGCAGTCAGTGGGACTTGGATTCTTTAAAGGGAGATTGGGGTAAAAATAAGGGAGATTTTGTAAATTGAATCGGAACAGGGTGCTTTATTCATTTTATCATAGAAAACATTGTAATAACCATTGTAATAACCATTTTAAATCAAACAAAGTAACAACATAATCTCTTCTTTATATTTAATTAAGTGTTTCAATACAAGAGATAACAGAAATACATCACTTTCAAGATTGTTTTCGTGTCATTATATGGAAGAGCATGTCTCTGAACACACACATTCCACCAGCACAATGCTGACTTAGAATGTTTAGTATGTTTTGTAAAGGGTCAAACTTAAAACAATAACTCTTCATCTTTCATCAGGTATCAGACAAGTTAATAAAGAATGTTCAGTGTTCAGGCATGAGAAAACTATAGAATACAATGACACTATGGGGGGAAAACCTTCATTTTAATAAATCTCAAACATTAGTTAAATGCCAATTAACCCCAGAACCCAAGCAATTAACGCCTTTAACGGCTTTAAAGAAATGCCGATAGACACTTGTCAATAGCCGAAAACTCTAACACTTCCATTGCTTTGCTTCCCTAACTGAGACACAGAGATTGTCAAGTAAACCAATCAGTTTTAATAGATAATTGCATCCTAATCTGTGTCCTTATGGCAATGAATGAACTTAATCCATTGCCCAAGGGAAGATTTGAAACAGAAGAAATACACAACATGTCACTTCCATTCGTAATCGGCGATCCTCAGACCGTCCGAGATACTGAACTTTCGATGTTTTTTTTTTTTTTCTGGAAAATTAAAATAATACGTAAGATTTTAAGGTTTTTCCATGAGGCCATTAGAAGGGTTAGAAATACATTAGTTTTTACCTCACGGCGTGAGACTTGGCATGTATGCAGATGTAGTAAGTTTTTCAGGTCTACACACTACTTTGATTGATACTGTAGTTTGTAGAATGGAAGTGTCTAGAGGTATGGATCCGTACCCCTAGACAATACTAGTAGGAATGTCTAGGGATACAGACCTTCTTTTAACTTACTTAAAGCTGTTTATGTTGCTACAAAATGAAGTTATTACAGCTTAAGTTTATCACCATCCGCATGTTTTTTCTGCAAAATTTGTTTTTACAAGCAACGCTTAAATTTCATTTTCATTGGTGTGTAAAATCCGAATAGGCTGATTGAGAAATATCGTTGTCGTCCAGCAGGCTCATTAGAAATGACACTTTGAGAACGTATCTTTTCGAGTAACTTCTATAGTCCTGAAAAGGACTTTAAAATAGTCAGGACTACTTACATTGCTGTCATGGTAAGCAGAGCGTCTCTGATACTCTTAGAGAAGTATTTCTCTTGAGATCGGCAGAGATGGACTTTGCATCAACTTAAATGAACTTTTGCTAGAGAAATGTTGAAAACATATATAATGACTGTAAAAAATCTACGGCAAATCATAAATATGCATCACAAATAGGTTTATGTGAATTTTCATTGAATCATAAAAAGAAATGTTAGTTCTTTTATTTTAATAACTCTTTCGGTCTGTTTGGCACAAAAACAAGGGGCCACGAAGAGAGTTTCTCCTCGTGGTGTGGTCTGGATGTAGCTGAACCTAATATGAGTGTTCCAATTATTTTTGCATTCTGTCATCAGAAGCTATAAAAATGTAAAGAAATGGTCATTTGTCATGCACATTTAGTTTCAGCTATAACTGAACACTTTCTATTTAAAGAGTATACACAAGATGACAAAGATATGTTTCTCTTTTCGTAAACAAAAGTTGGATTTCGGATTACTCGCATAATATGGTAGGTAAAAGTAACCGAATATAACTTAAGTCATTGTCACTCTTAGATAATTTTAGGCCTTTATATACAAAAAAACTGTCAAAACCACTAAATATGAGTACATTCTAAAGTAAATTAATACTTAATCATATTGTAAAAGATGGTCCTATAAGTATTGTCTAGGGATATGGATCCGTAACCACCGGTGCATATTTAGGCTTTAATTAAGATGCTGTTTCCATCCTTTCAAGGAACTTCTGATCTAGTTCTACACTCTCATACACCCAAATGTACCAATGACCTCATTATGACCTTGACCTTTTTGAGCTACCACTCTTGTCAGCCTTATTATATTTTGTCAGTCAGGTTCAGTTAATCAGTAGTTATAGGGTAGTAGGTTGAGCACAGATTAGCTATTTTGTTATTATCTTTTATAATCTTAATGTTCCTGACACGCCCCTGCCTAGTATAGTCATTATTGACTTTTGGCAGTATTAAGTTGAAGTCTGCATGCACTTATTACCTAAAACATTCTGATTATCAAAGGACAAAATTGCAATACAGAAACTTAATTTATGTAGGACAAGGTATGGCAATCTACAACTCAGTAACAAAATTGGTTTTTAGAAATCTAGAGTTAGGCATACTGCTAAGTTTAAGTTTGCCTTGTGAAGAGTCTCCAAGACACTGTTTTCTAAAATTATTAAATCATGGTGGGGTTGTGGAAATATTTGACAAATGGAATTAATCCGAGATTTTCACTTGCTGCTTTGTGTTTAATGAACTAAATATCACCTGGAATTGGTTGCCTTCATTTGTTAAGCTTGTCTTAAATCTACTTCTTAAATCGACATTTTCTTATAAATAAATCTGATAATTAAAACAAAATAACATGAATTTTTGCCATTTTTTTTGATACCTTGTTTATAAGGTAAGAATAACACTGGTAAAGCTTTAATGTTTAACCTTTTGCCTTTGGAATTAAGAATTCAGTATATTTTTCAAGACATTTATTTGGTTGAATTATTTTAAATTCATGCGATACTGACACAGATTTACAAAATGTAATAAATTTTTAATAGTAAAATGTAACTAGAGTCATGATTGGTTGATGTTTTCTGCTCGCTTGCTGTCAGTTCTGTATAAGGGAGGAGCTTATCGAACGCCAATTGGTTAAAAATCAATTCCATCATATTGTTTATTCAAGTAGGTTGTTTACTTGAGCATTTATCCTAGATTTATGACTGTCAAAATTAGAGTTGTCCGAGAGACATTTAGAGCTGTCCCGGCTGTCGGACTAAAGGATTAGTATAGTCCTGCTTATAGGAGGCAGATCTAATAATTTTATGGGCGGAGTTACGTTTCAGAGTGGCGAGATGAAGAAGGTGGTTTGACTTTAAATTGTCGGTGTTTTGAAAGTCCATTTGATCTATAGAAAGGGCAAAGTCTGCGACTACTTTACTCACGTCATCCACAAAGATGATCCCTGGTCCATCTTGGACATTAAAAAATAGCAAATTGTTATGGAAGTATTACATTATTCAATGTTGATAAAGAAATAAACAAATATTTTTCAAATACTGATACACAAATCTTAATTGATAATCAAAATGAGTGACTTCATATTAATTTCATAACAACACCCAAAACTGTCATCAAACTCATTTTGTGATCTTATAAAATTCTGACACAGTTACTTTAATGACTGGTAGTATATCTTGGTTGGCATCAAACATTCAAAAGATGAAAATAATCAAGCTATATTGTGAAATGATTGAAATCAATATGTTTTGATAAATGTTTATTATTTCTCAGCTGATGGAATCAAAAGAGAAATAATTTATCTTTCAAAGCATGTGAAAATTTGTAAGGAGTTCACATGCATCTATTTTCTTGTGATTTAAACCTATTGGTTCATTTGCTGTAAATTGAAAGATAATTTATAATTTAATGAAGAAGTTGTTTTTAATTTTTTGCATTTTTGGCATTTAAATACTTAGAAAGTGTGCAATTGGAATGAATAACTATCCACCCAAAAATGGTACAACAACTCTCTTTATTAAGACTAATATAAATACATTAAGTTTACCTGTTGTACATGGAATTTTCGCCTGACACCTAGATATTTGGTTATTATTTCAGTATCTTTCACATTTACCTGATTTTAAAGAAAATGGAATACTTTTGATTTTAGGGTATGCCTCTTTTAATATCTCCCAATATTTGTTCCAAAGCCCTATTGGACTATCATTGGAGCATTAATTCTTTTCGGAAAAGTTTTAAATCTTCTTTTATATAACTTGTTCTTTTGACATTACTTAATGGTTGTAAAGGAAGTTCTTGCAGCTCTGACTTACAATAATAAGAAATTTGTGAAGGGGTCATGGAGGTCTGATCAGCACTTAATAAACATTTTAAAAGAGTATGAAAGTTGAAGTCAGTATCTTCTAAATGGAATTGAACAAAGCACTGCAGCCAAACAATGATGTGCAACCAGTATTAGGTACATGGTTGGCTTTGACGTTTTGCTGCATTTAAGAAATAGCTGTATAATTATATATTACTAGTTTCCAGGCAACATCCCTGGGATAACTTGGAAGTCGAGTATATTTGTATGTTTTGATACATAAAGTATTTATGGTGGTTGAAAGAAATGGAATCTGAATGTACTGCCAAAAGAAATGGTTTGACAAGAAAAGAACAAGACTAGTTGGTTCAGGAGGTTTTGAAAAATTAAGAAAGAATTCAGTAAATCTGAAACTTTCGACAGTTTGTAGTAATTGTCACTGTAACATCACGACTTGTCTTTTCCATTCCTTTGCACTAACAAAGGCCTAGCTGCCAGAGTGCAATATTAACATCAAGTAAAATACCTATGAGCATTGGATGTGGATATGTTTTCCACTCAGCTAAATGGCATTTATGAGAAATCTATATACCCATGGAGATGCAGAAGAAATAAATCAGGTCGGTGCAGTTAAACCGACACAACAGAATTGATGGTAGTAGTTTCATCACAGGCATTTGCATGCTAATGTGGAAGAGGAAAATGTCATTTCTTCCCCAAGAACAGAAAACAGAGGCAATATTATGATGCAAATGTACTGTTACAGACAGATTTTTAGCTTTGAAGACATCCTCTTATTATACAAAGACAAAGTTAGGTAAAAGAGAGTTGCAGCTGTTTCTACTACATGTAGAAATACAGTTTAGTTGGATAATAATTTGCTGCTTTTAAATTTAAATTGAGGCAGATGGCAATCGAGAGAAATGTTTTAAAGGTATTAAAGAAGTGTGATCTGATGCAGTCAGTTTTGTTATTATACACAGTTCAGTAACTCTGTTGAAATACTCTGTTAGTTTCATACTAATGGTGTTTCAATTAATCTGGTTACTTTCAAACGAAAATATGATTTAGAAGTTTTATTTAAAGGATGTAATTCATGAATTGAAAATAATTATATATATTGAAAATACGATTTCTGAAAGAAGAACAGCAGAAATTGTATCTGTGACAAGGAAGTCATCTGGTAGTTTTTAGCAGTTATAAGCCATTCAAGTTTGTTCAAATATACACTAATACTGCAAATTCCATTGCAAAAATCTAGACATCCTATTAAAACGTCAGATTGAATGTTTAGAGCAACTAACATAAATTTTCCATTTTCAGGAGGAGACTGTTTACATGTACCCCACATTAATTTTATTCCCCCCCCCCCCCCCCCCCCCCCACAAAAAAACACCGAACAAAACAAGTGGTCTTCTATGGGCTACACAGTGTATTAAAGTGGTTCCTCGCATGAAATTGAAGAGAGAAAAAAATTCAAAAATTGTCTGAATTTACTTCTCAGTGCAATAAACTAAAAAGTAAACAACAGGAAAAAAATGCATAAACTAATTTACATTTACATAATATGAAATCACAGTTATTCATGACTCTGGTATAATGTAACAAGACTCTTCAGCTGAGATTGTATCATAAATCAGAGAAAAAAAAAAACAAGTATATTTAGATAATACAAGGCAGTAGAAAACTGTGTGTTTGTAAACAGATCTGTTTGATACTTCGCTGAAGTGTGTTTAAGATTTATTTGGAAATATTTACAGTATAGAATATTGTGAAGCCAGGTAGGCCTTTTAACTAAGTAGGGGAACTTGTAGTGTGATTTTGAAAGTGGCTTTAAAAATTGCACTTAGAAAAGTCTTTTGATACCAACAATGTTAGGAGTTTGAAAGACTCAACTGAAACCCTTCAACCAGGGTGAGGAATTTATTCGGGACAGATTCTCAGTAGCATAATAGCAAACCATGAAATTTAGGTCAGTTGAAAGTTACCTGTGGCATTTACATGTACCAGTATAACAATAACCATGCCTTTGACTTGCTTCTGACGATATGATATTAATTTTCTTTTTTCTTCACTTCAGATTTAGCAAGAGAAAAGTTGTAGATGGCATTGTCTGCCAGTGGAGCCCCTGTTTATGTAAGTATTTTGTTTTTGTAAAGAAGTGTGTTTATGCCAGTCCTTTGTACAGCTCATGGTGTGTTACACATCATGGTTAGTAAACTGTATTTAGTGATTTGTGCAATGGTTTGATCATGGTTGCTGCTGAGAAACACTATCAAAGGGTTTGTTAGCCATAACATTTTGATTGTAGGTTTTATTTATATGATACCTTTTCTGTTTACTTTTTACATGCTGCATGTTTAATCTTTTTGCATTTTTGATAGAGTTAAATAATGGTATTAATGGTCAAGAAGAAAAAAAAGTTCCCTTAATGATAACTTTTAAGGCTTATTTGGCTTTATGCTTAAAAAACTTGCTTAAAGATCTAGTTTCTCTTGCAAAAATACAAATGTTCTTCTGACAGGCATCTATATTTTTTTAAATAATAACCTTTTATTTTACAGGGTGGGGGCACCCTGGTTATTACATTCACTGAGGATACACCTCTGCATGCGGACAGAAAATACTACATAGTGTATGAAGGCTCAAAGCAAAGACACATAACTCTTGCTAGACTGCTAACACCTACACAACTACAGTCTATTATACCAGGTAATATTACTATGAGTTTTCAAGGTTTTCGAACAGTCCGGTCAAATGACTTTGGTTTATATTCAACACCAAGTTGCTATTATTGATTTTGCCTGTTAAAACTAACATGTCTTAAGTTTTTTGTTGGCTCAAAGTGACTTCCACAAGCATGTAATTAGCATTTTATTTTCGAAACAATGATATTGTGCTTTACTTGAATAAGATTTCATAGGGTAGCCAGCAATACATTAACATGCCTAGAACATTTTGTTTACATATTGTGCTGCAGTGTTTCAACAGAATAAGAGAATGATATACTTAGGAAATAGATTTTAAGTTTGAGTGATATACCGTCTGATATATCACGGTGTCGAGTTCAGATGCGTAGTAATTTAATCACGAAGGCCGTAGGCCTGAGTGATTAAATAACTACACATATGAACGAGAAACCGTGATATATACGACGGTAGATCACGAAAATGTTAAAATCTATTTCCATTCTAACACGTAGGTATATTTATAAGGGGTGCAAGTATGTGCACTATTTAACAGTAACGTTCGCCGTGACGTCAGCGGGAGCGCGCTGGTGTTCAGCGTGCTATACTGCCTATGATATATCACGCTCAATTCCTTCTTTGTTTATTGTCGGCGAATTGCAGATAGTGTTAGAATTATTATTATGTACAAAACCTGTTTTGAGCATGTTCTAAATGTTTGTGTGTTTAGCTCTACATAGTATTAGACAAACAAAAAGAATATGTAACTTTTGGACATTGAGTTTGATAAAAATTAGGTCTTATCATAAGTATATTAAATTGGACTGAAAAAATGACTGTAGACTGTGTTTTAGTTGTTGCTTTTCCAGTAGCTATCATAGTGAATTTAGTAGTGTAATTCTGTTTTGACATTTTAACATGCTTTGCTTTTTACATAAAGCAGATATTCTCTTATATACATTTTGTCATGATCAAATGAAATAAACCATTCATGTTTTTGTTTTAAATTGAAGTATTAAATCTCTTTGATTAAATTGATAGTGAAAAGCGTTTCATCTTTAAAACCTTTTTTTTCAATATCATTGAAAAAAAGCTTCCATTCCGTGTAATATCTATAGGTAAGGTTGAACAAATACATTCAATAGCTCTGTTTATTGCTATTGTTTAAAACTGAAGACTGAGTCTTTCAGTACTTTTGTATATATTTTCTGCTACTGAATTTGTCTGTCTATACCAAGTAGGACTTGTCCCCCCAAAAGTCACTGATAAAGTACTTTACAAATACACAAGTGTTTATATAGCCTCTTGCAGGATATAGGGGGACTTTGTGGTTTTATCAATAACTATGTACAAGTGACGCTATTGATATGATCTGGCATTGATACAGACATAAATCATGGGCTTAAAGTGTGTGTGGCAAGTGTTGATATACTGTCTGCCTATTGACTGGTGTATTGACTCTTTCAAAGGTGTATCAGTGGTGGGTCAAGTGTAGCATATCTCAGGTGAATGACCAACAACTGACAGGAGTTTAATGAAGAATATAGAATGTTTTTCTTCACCTGAGGTACTGGTCATTCTGTCACTGCTATAAAAGGGTTTAATACAGCTTTCCTGCATCTTGGTTTAAGTCTGGTTCAAGAAAAGTTGTCAAAATTTGTTATTTTCCCAAATCCTCTGTTTAAGTGACCCTTTGCTGTTTATATACACTTGTAATTCACTTTGAAACTAACAGGTAAGTAATGACAAATCCAACCGAGGTCATAGGTTTGAACCTTGCTTTGATGTAAGTCATCAGGTATTTGAAACACTGAAAGGGTGTAGCACAGCCTGTAGACTGATATCTTAATGAATTAATGTATTCACTTATCTTCAGTTTTCCAATTAGTCATTTGGTTAAAGTATACATCTGTGATCAGAATGTTAATTAGCAGCAGTTTATTACTTGTATCATTTGGTTATCATGTACCATCACTTAATTAAGCTGATTTACATATATATATGTTTACACTGACATGGTTTCATAATGTCTTAAAGCAACTCATGTGTAGAGAATAAAATACATATGCTGTATTTTTAGCGTGTCAGAGCCAGTAATCAAAGCTACATACAAAGTATGTGTACATTTTGTAACTACAGTTATGTGAAAAGGCAGAGTTTCTGTAATACTGGAAAACATTATGTTGAATATGAGTAATCCATATATGTTTAACCCTTAACCTGCTGGAACTGAAAGTGATTAGCCTTTGCCACCAGTATAGAGCCAGGCCAGCCTGCACATCCGTGCAGTCTGACCAGGCTCTATACTGTTGGTAGCTCAATTTTTTTGTTTTCATATTGAAATCCCTTAAACTTTGAATGGACTGTTCCAAATTCAAAGCTGGGCAAATCCATTACAAAAATTCAGCATGTTCAGGGTTAAAGTCATCACTGTAACAGTGCACAGAGGCACAGTGGCTGGACCTGTTGAAAAAACTTATGGTCATAAGATATAACAGAAAACAAACTGATTCTGTATGATTTATTTCTCCATTTCTGATAAAAAGTGTTTGATAGTTCACACTCATCTTGTTCAGATGATAGCAAGAACAAATGCAGATTTTGATCTGTGTATAGGTCATTATTTCCTGGTATCTTGTCTAAATTTTTTGAAATTTTCTTAGTGTGATAAATTTTGTGAAGTTTTATATATAGATAAGTTGTGTCTTTCATCTTAGGTGAAGTTGTCAAATTGTGAAGGGGTTAAGTTGTGTTACTGTTAATCAGTAAGCATACCAGTACAAGCTCTCTTGTAATGTTGAAAGCTGGTTGTAATCATTTGTTTGTTGATACTGTTCTTTGAAATACTTACTGAAGTAAGATACAGTTTTTCCAGTTTTCCTAACCTTTTCCTAGCCTGTGTACACATATGAACAGTGTTTAGGAAGTAAATCCACCGAAGACTGTCAATCAACAGCATGCTATCACTGTCAAGTAAACTAGTGAACATGCATAATTCTGGACCCATTTTGATAGAGTATTGCAGACAGTGATTTGGGCAACTGTTGGGCTAGGCAGTTTAGTACTGTTGCCAAGGTATTAAGCAAATGTTTCAGCTTTGTTAAATTGGGGTCTTTGAAATGAGATAATTTGATTCCTTTGTCCCAGGTTTGTTGTGAATGAGTCTATTTTGTTAGAATTGAGAGTTTGCATTGGTACAACAGTCTGTAAATGATTTCAGGATTAATGAAAGCTAGTTGGTGAAATACTTGAGTATGGTTGCAATGAAACATGGAAACTATTTCAGTGTTAAAACCAATCTGTCTTGTGTTTCAGCCTTGTTGAATATTATAATGACCAGTCTTTTATGTGACCCCATTAGTGGAGCACTTAGATAAGCTCTTGTCCATCTGTCAGAAAGTTTGTGATGCCCGCTTTGCCAAATCTTGTATGCTTAGGGTCATGGAACTTCACAGGGTTACAGATCAGCAGGTGTAGTTATGCACCTGTTTTTCGTCTCCCTCCATCCAAGGAAAGCAGAGTTTTGGCCCCTAATTTAGTCGAAATAGCTACCAATTGAAAAGTTTGTTTCTTGCGCTCAACCAACACTATTAGACTTATGGTCATGAAACTTTACAGGGTTATAGGTCAGCAAGTACAGTTGCCCACCTGGGGTTTTTCCTCTCCCACCTCTTGGGGAGAGCAGAGTTATGGCCCTTAATTAAATGAAAATAGTTACCTAGTACTTTGTGTCACACACTCAGCAAACACTATTGCACCTAAGGTCATAAAACTTTACATGAATAAATTCCAGCAAGTAAGGTTGCACATCTGGGTTTTTCATTTAATTTACAACCATGACAACCCATGTCCCACCCCTTGTATTTAGACTAATCCCCCCTCCCTCCCCCACCCCTGTTGGTCATGTGTCTGACATATTTCTAGTTTTGTTTTTGTTTTAGTCAGATAGTGACAAGGAAAGAAATGGATTAACTCTAGTGACCTTTTTGAACTTGGTATCTTAGTGAGTTATTTATCATGAAGATCGTTATTTTCTTCAGTCAATTCACAGAAAAATAACAATGGGACAGTATGTCATAATTAGCTTGTTGGGTGTATCAATAGAAAACTGTCAATTCTTATTGAAGAGCAGAGCCACAAGTTGATCTGATAAGTTGATTATTGTTTGTAATTAGCTAGTCTTTCCCCTGATTACTTTAAACCTTATTTAAAGATTTGTAGATTAGTATATGTATACAAAAACATATATGTATATATATAATACCACTTGTATTCCAATAAGGGAACAGGATATGTTGAATTCTTAATGTCTTTGTGTAGACAGATTTAGGGTTTGGTATAAGGTCCATGTTGTTCTGCCAGTGAGAAGTGCTGTCGCAGTAACTCATGTTGTTTTTCAGTGACTTTTTTTTTTCATTTAAAGAATTTTTGAAATGTCAAAAATACACCCTCCTTATCTGAAGTGTTTCATTTCATCTTGGGAACAAAAAGTACCATAACTATAGTTTATAGCAAAAACCAAGTAAACATTCTTTTCAACTTCTACAAATTTGCAATCTTCTTTTCTGTTTTCTCAGTGAAATAAAATATCCCCAAAAATAAAACTTAGCAAAAGACAATAAGAGTGTTGACCGAAAGAAAAAAATTCTTCCCTGCCCTACTGTGGTATTTAATTGAACAAGTTTGACATACAGACATACAAATTTTGTGCAAAATTATGATTGATTGTTGTAAATGTTTTGTCACACATAGCTAAGAAAATTTCTTTATGGATTTTACACAATCTTTTATTGCCATACTTAAAAGGGCTTCTGACAGTAAAATGTCACAGTCTACCAAAATTACCAAAATATTACATGGGTTATACACATGACATTCTTGAAAACAAACTTTGTATATGTGGAAAATTTCACTGTGGTAATGAAATGTTCAAAATATGATTAATTAATGTGTGTATAAACTATATTGTTACAGGATTTACAACCTCATGATAAATGTAAGTTTATTGATAGGCTAGGGGTGTCATTTTGTTAAAACAATGCACATGATGATATAAAATAATGTATGCAGTATCTTAATGGACTTGTTTTAATGTATGTAAAATAATTAATACAAGGAAGTGGTTATATTCAGTCTGTATTTGATTCATTTGATTATTTTAAAGATGAGATGATTTAATTGATTAGTTAAGATCAGTTCTTGATTACCTTGTGTGTCCTGCTCTGGCTGTCAAAGCTTACTTAAAATGGACCATCTGTCATTCTGTCCGTCCGCATTTTTCTTGTCCGGTCAATAACTCTGTTATTATATGGTGGATTTTAAAATAACTTGGCATAAATGTGTGGCACAATTAGATGACATGTCATGTGCAAGACTTGGGTCTCTAGCTCATAGGTCAAGGTCACACTTAGGCTTCAAAGATCATTTTTGAGATAATGCAATGATGGTATTGTCCTGTCTGTATCTTTGTCATTCACGATTGGATTTTAAATTAACTTGGGATAAATGTGTGTCACATTATGACGACGTGTCTTGCGCAATACCTGGGTCTGTAGTTCAAAGGTCAAGGTCACACTTAGGCTTCAAAGGTCATTTTTGAGATAATGCGGTGATGGTCATATCCGGTTGTATATCTTATTTAATTGCCAGTGCTTAAACCTAAAGTCCTTGCATTTGCATAGGCCACTAGATGAGATGTACTGAGGTCAGATTTACTCTTTAGACTTCAAATTCCTTCTATCTTAAAATTGGGTGTCGGGGGCATATGTCTGTTTACAACAACAGCTCTTGTTTTACCAAACTACTAGTCTGGTCTCAAGTTTTAAGGAGAATCAGAAGTGTTACTCGTAGTAAGTACACAAGAAATGTCTAGTACGCACAGTTATTCTGCTGCAGTTTAATTTATTTGAAGCCTGTCATTGTTGTATTTCTTGTATATAGTCAAATAATGGACAGTACTGCATTAATAAACTAATTTTAAGGAGCCATTATCCATACATAAATACTACTTTACTATTATTTTGTAAAGTTGGTGAGTAAGGATATTTCTAACTGTTGTATTTTGTTTTCAGTATGTTTTAGATACTTTAACCCTTAACCTGCTGGAACCGAAAGGGATTAGCTTTTGCCACCAGTATAGAGCCAGGCCAGCCTGCACATCCGTGCAGTCTGACCAGGCTCTATACTGTTGGTAGCTCTATTTTTGTATTTTGATATTGAAATCCCTTAAACTTTTAATGGACTGTTCCAAATTCAAACTTCGGCAAATCCATTACAAAGTTTCAGCATGTTCAGGGTTAAACAGTTCTTCAGTGTTCTTTCAGAGAATCTATTGATAGAGCTAAGTGTTATGATCCTAATTGCAGGTCACAATGAAGCAGAGGAAGTTCAGATAAATGTTGTTGAATTTCATGAAGATAAAACTACGGTCCTTGTGTCCAGCACATTCCAGTACAACTCGGATGGTGTTTTTTATTTGTCACAGTTCCTTATAGAGAGTGTATTCTGTTTAGATGCCCTAGATGATCTGGAGTTAATTAAGTCAGATAATTTTAATCTTGCTGATGAAGAGTTGTCTACCCTGGATAAGAGACTGAGTCGAGCGCTAATATATTGTACATTCCCGGAATGGTGGTCACTACTTGGTCCTGATTCTGATAAAGGTAAGTCAACATTAGTAGTTCCATGCATGATTTCTTCTTTCTTTACAGCAAAAACTTCCTTTTTTACCATGCTCTTACGAAAAATTGTATGAAAATATAATGATATAAAGTACCAGCAATATAGTAATTGAGTGTTTTTTTTTAAATTTTGTATTAGCTACTCAGCTATTCAGACTTTGCTCTTTACATCTAACCAACATTTTGGTACCTTAATGTAAAAGAAAACAAAAAATTTTGATAGCGATCTAGTCCTCATTTCACTTCCTTGTCGTGTATGTACCACAATTAACTTCCTTGCTTTTTATCTGCTTGTGCTTTAAGAGAGGAAAAATGACTATATGTTATACCCAGTTGCTGCTGGTTATTTGTTATTGTCTGGTTTTTTTGCTGACTTGAGCACAACATGCTTGCCTTAAGGTGAACTTTTGTGATTGCCCTGTGTGCATAATTTGTCATCAACTTTTTGCTTTAAGCAACATCTCCTAAAGCACCTGGTCAAAGTTGATAAAACTTGGCAGGGTTGTTCCTTGCACTAAGCTCTCCCAAAGTTTTTCAAAGAATTCCATTCCATGCAGAACTCTGATTCCTTTGGCAACAAAAATGAAAAAACTTAAAATGTCTTCATGTCTCAAAGAACCTGTTCCAGAGCCTGAAATTTTGTGTGTAGCATTGTCAAGTGAACCTGTATCAAATTTGTTTAAATCATGCCCCTGGGGTCACTTTTTGCTCCTATCAGGGGACACATGTTCTACATTGAAATATGTAAGCAAATCTTTAAAATATATATTCTTCTTAAGTGAAACCAGAAGGTCTCTAGTTCACAAAGCATTTTCTAGTGGAGTTTTGTCGAGATTTTCAAACTTTGGTACTCCTCTTTTGGTCATTTTTATCTCCACCAGAGGGTCAAATGTTTTACAAACACTTACATAGACAAACTATTCAAAAATCTACTTGTCAGAAACTGAACAGTTGATTTCACTGAAATTTGGGTTGAAGCAATGTGTAGTTGACGTCAACCAATATTTTCAAGTATCAATACTGTATTTGTATACAGTATAAAATATAATGCCATTAAGATAGATCTTGGAAACAATACTTGGCTTTTAAGTGCATGTTATAAATCTGATAATCATTATAATAAATACAAAGCGATATGTTTGATGGCATTTTGAGAAAAGTGTCATATAAAGCGTGAAACTTATGGCATATGACTATGGACTGATCATGTTATGTTTCTTTCAATAGAAAACATAAAAAATAAGTTAACTTATGTCGGAAAACTCTAGAAAAAAATTGATATACATTTTGAAAACAATGGTCATTTTGTTATAAAGCAAATCAAAAATACTTACATTTAAAATGACGAATGCACTTCTCGGTATATTTCATTTGACATGGATTTAAGTGTCGGAAATGTAGTCATTAGCCTATGCATGATCATTCTAAAGTATCTATTGTTGCCTGTAGAGCTGAACTCAAAAGGTTGCTGTATTGTCTAGAATTTTATTGTCTTGAATGAAGTACTGTGACAATCTTATATTATCTAAAGAATCTCTTAAGCACTCAATGTTTTTTCATGCCACTGAACATATCAGGCAGTGGGTAAAGAAAGTGTCATCTGTTTTCATATAAGTTTTTCATATCGAGGGATGAGTTTGAAAAGGTGCTTTCTGCTTCTTTATTTCATAGCTTTTAGAACATTTTTGCATGCACCCCTTGATATATAACTTTGAATAGAGATTAAACTGAATACCTACCAAATTTAAAACAAAAGTTAAATGACCAGAATTGTTTCCAAGAGCCTTTCTCAAAGATACATGGTTCATTATTAATTTGTTTTTTAGCTCACCTGAGCATGCTCATGTGAGCTTTTAGGATCCTTGATTGTCCGGCGTCCGTCCGTCGTCCACAATTCATTCAAACGACATCTCCTCTGAAACCACTGGGGAAATTTTAATGAAACTTGCCTAGAATGTTCCTTGCATGAAGCTCTACCAAGTTTGTTCAAATGGTTCCGGTTCATTGCATTTCTGGGTCACAGGAGCTAAAAACAGATTTTAAAAGTTGGATCTTTAAAAATCTTCTTGTCAGAAACCACAAGGCCTGGAGCTTTGATATTTGGTATAAAGCATCATCTAGTGGACCTCTACCAAGTTTGTTCAAATTATGATCCTGGGGTCAAAAATGGCCCCGCCCCAGGGGTAACTTGTTTTACATAGAATTATATAGGAAAAACTTTAAAAATCTTCTTGTCAGAAACTGTAAGGCATAGAGCTAAGATATTTGGTGTGCAGCATTGTCTAGTGGACCTCTACCAAGTTTGTTCAAATCATGGCCTCTGGGTCAAAAATGGCCCCGCCCCAGAAGTAACTTCTTTTACATAGAGTTATATAGGAAAAACTTTAAAAATCTTCTGGTCAGAAACCGTAAGGCATAGAGCTTAGATATTTGGTATGTAGCATTGTCTAGTGGACTTCTACCAAGTTTGTTCAAATTATACCTGTGGGGTCAAATTTGGCCCACCCTGGGGTCATTGGTTTTACATAGGCTTATATAGGAAAATCTTAAAAAATCTTCTTGTCTGAAACCACAAGGCCCTGAGCCTTAAGATTTAGTATGTAGCATTGTCTAGTGGACCTCTACCAAGTTTGTTCCAATTATACTCCTGGAGTCAAATTTGGCCCCACCCCCGGGTCATTGGTTTTACATAGGCTTATATAGTGAAAACTTTGAAAATCTTCTTGTAGAAGGAGAAGTAACATTTTCAGTCCAAATAATCTGGAAATTTGTCAGACAGGTTGTTTCTATGATTTCTAGCTCAAGTTCAAATATGGGTCATCTGGGTTCAAAAACTAGGTCACAGAGCCCAAATATAGAAAAACCTTGTTAACACTCTAGAGGTTACATTTTCAGTCCAAATATCCTGGAAATTAGTCAGAAAGGTTGTTTTGATGATTTTTAGCTCAAGTTCAAAATTTGGTCATCTGGGGTCAAAAACTAGGTCACAGAGCCCAAATATGGAAAAACCTTGTTAACACTCTAGAGGTAACATTTTCAGTCCAAATAACCGGGAATCTGTCAGAAAGGTTTTTCAATGATTTCTACGTTAAATTTGAATTTGTGTCATCTGAAATCAAAAACTAGGTCACAGAGCCCAGAAATAGAAAAAAAACTTGTTAACACTCTAGAAGCTACTTTTCAGTCCAAATATTCTCGAAATTTGTTAGAAAAAATGTTTTAATGATTTCTAGCTCAGATTCGAACAAAGGTCATCTGGGGTCAAAAACTAAGTCACAGACCCAAAATATGGAAAAACCTTGTTAACACACATTGAGGTAACATTTTCAGTTCAAATAACCTTGAAATTTGTCAGAAAGATTGTTTTAATGATTTCTAGCTCAGTTTTGAATATGGGTTATGTGGGGTCAAAAACTAGGACACAGGGCCAAAAAGTAGAAAATCATAGTTAATGCTCTAGAGGTTTCATTTCAGTCCAAATGTCCTTGAAATTTGTCAGAAAGGTTGTTTCAATGTTTTCTAGCCCAGATTAGGATATGGGTCATCTGGGATCAAAAACAAGGTCACAGGGCCCTAAAATGTAAAAACCATTTTAACACTCCAGAGGTTACATTTTCAGTCCAAATATCCTGGAAATTTGTCAGACAGGTTGTTTTGATGATTTCTAGCTCAAGTACTAATATGGGTCATCTTTGGTCAAAAACTAGGTCACAGAGACCAAATATGGAAAAACCTTGTTAACAATCTAGAGGCTACTTTTTCAGTCCAAATATCTGGAAATTTGTCTGAGAGATTGTTTCAGTAATTACTAGCTCAAGTTCGAATATGGGTAAATAATTAAATGAATTTTAATTCCAAATAACCTGAAAATTTGTCAGAAAGGTTGTTTTGATGATTTATAGCTCAGGTTTGGATATGGATCATCTTGGGTCGAAAAGTAAGTCACAGAGCCCAAATATGGAAAAACCTTGTTAACACTCTAGAGGCTACACTTTCAGTCCAAATAACCTTGAAATTTGTCAGAAAGATTGTTTCAATAATTTCTAGGCCAAGTTTGAATATGGGTCATCTGGGGTCAATTAACCAGGTCCATAGCAACTTTGTTAAAAGCAGTCATATTTAGGTGAGCAAATAGGGCCATCATGGTCCTCTTGTTTATGGTATCTTTTTATCAGATTTTGCATAGTAATCATTACATTGTATTCATGTGTCTTTTAGAGGGTTTTTTATGAAATTGTTGTCACTAATTGAAGGAAATTCATTTTTTACAGCATTAAACAAGCACAAGACTAGGCCTAAAAATGCTTCCGTAGATGATAATAATTATTCGTTTATTTAATAGAAGTGTAAAGATAAAGTGTAGAGTAATTAAGTTCTTTTAAAAAAAACTTAAAATGATTCGAAGGAAACAGGAAACAAAATGAAAACGTGAAATTAACGGCTTGAACAACCAAGTCCTACTACGAATTAAACAATAAATGAAAAACTTAGTACATGTAAAATTTAGAATTTTAATGCTAAATAACATAACGATCCTCTTTTGCTTGAAATTTATATTCCATGCTTTCAGATCTAGTCTTTGTTTAGCATTTGTTTACTGGATCTTATTTATAAAATATTATTTTGACTCGTGGTTATCATAAACCAGCTCTTGTGGAATTGTAGTAGAGTGCATAGGATGTCAGATAAACATTTGTTTAAACATAGTGTTGGAAAAGGGACTTGGAAAAGTTTCTACACATCTATCACTTCAGCATTAATTAGTGGTTATTATCCCCCCACCGAAAAGGCAGTGGGGGATATGGTAATAGTCTGTGTCCTCCATCCGTCCATCCGTCTGTCCTTCCGTCCGACATTTTTGTCCGGAGTATAACTCGAAAAATATTTGAGATATCAACTTGAAACTTCATATTTGAATAGATTGCATTGAGGAGGAATGCAGTGCACAAGAATGATAACTCTATCCTTAATAATTTTTGAGTTACTGCCCTTTGTTTTTTTAAATTTGTCCCTGATACAGGGAGTTGTCCCTGATGATCTAAAAGCAGCCAGGGTTATTCCTCTTTATAAAAAAGGTCATAAAACTGAGGTTGGTAACTATCGTCCTGTTTCAATCCTTTGTATTATTTCCAAGGTCTTTGAGCGTGTGGTGTATGATCAGGTAGAGTCATATTTATCTGATAATAAGTTACTCTATATGTTTCAGTCTGGGTTCAGGAGAAAGTTTTCTACTGAGACATGTCTTGTTCATTTGTCTGACTATATCAGGTTTGAAATGGATAAAGGTCACCTTGTAGGTATGGTGCTTCTTGATCTTCAAAAGGCCTTTGATACTGTTGACCACTCTATCCTTTTGATGAAACTTGAAGCGATTGGACTTGGTGACGACATTTTGCGCTGGTTCAGGTCATACTTATCTGATAGACAACAACTTGTTGATCTCTCTGGTACTTTTTCCAAACCCTGTAGTGTTACCTGTGGTGTTCCCCAAGGGTCAATTTTAGGGCTGCTTCTCTTCCTTATCTATGTTAATGATATGTCTGGTGCTATAAATAGTAAACTACTACTTTATGCAGATGATTCAGGAATCTTGGTTGCAGGTAAGAACAGGTCATTCATAGAAAAACAGTTATCTGAGGATCTGGAATTAGTACACCAGTGGCTGGTTGATAATAGGTTATCTCTACATTTGGGTAAAACTGAGTCGATTTTGTTTGGGTCTAAAGTAAAGGTCAACAATTATGGTGATTTATGCATTTCTTGTAGTGACAAGGCTATTCAGTCCACTTCTTCAGTTAAATATCTTGGGGCAATACTGGATCAGAATTTATCAGGTCAATCTATGGTTAGTTCTATCATTAAGAAGGCCAATGCCAGGTTAAAGTTCTTATACAGGAAGCAGAAATATTTAACAGTCCACACTAAAAAGCTCTTGGTTCAGTCTCTTATCCAATGTCATTTTGATTATGCTTGTTGTGCTTGGTATTCTGGACTGACCAAGTTATGGAAAAACAAGCTGCAGGTCACCCAAAATAAATTGATCAGGTTTGTTCTTAATATGGAAAAAAGGTCACACATTGATCAAGGTCACTTCAGGTTTATAGGTTGGTTACCAGTTGATAAAAGAGTGGATCAAATTATTCTAGGTGATGTTTTTAAGATTAGAAATGGTCTTTCACCAGAATATATGAATCAAAACTTTGTATCCCAAGTCTCCATTCATACTTATAGTACAAGGTCAAGTGATAATGGTTCTTATATTCTCCCAAAGGTCAAAGGTTTTGGTATAAAGTCTTTTTCATTTTTGGGATGCAAGCTATGGAATTCACTGCCTTTAAAAATCAGGAATCTGTCCAGCCTTGCTTCTTTTAAAAAAACTGTAAAGTGTCATTTTTTACCAAATTTAGATTAAATTTTAATACATGTATATCATTTTATCAGTAATGTTGTACATGGCTGATCCTTTCAAAGACATATTTGTTCAAAATGTATTCTTTTCCCGAGATATTTATTTTTAAGACTGTGATTTAAATATCTAAATGATCTATGATCTTAACTTTCTACAAGCTTAAAGTGATGTCAATTTTCTGTGATGATATTTTAATTATTTACTTACTCAGGATTATTGTTTTATGTTTTTTGTTCAATTGATGTGCTAAGCAATTTTTTTTTAAAATTTCTCTAATTTTTCTTTAAGGTCTCATGCCTCTCTATGTCAGGCCATTACTATCAAGGACCACAATGGAAATAAGGGATTCTCTTCTCTTTTTTGTGTTATCCTTGATATTGATGTGACTGACATGGTTCATTTTCATTAATATACATGTATCATTTCATTCTTATATTTGTTTTATATACTTTTATGTCTATTTTAAATGTTTTGTATCCATGTTGCTTACACAATATTGAAATAAATCTATCTATCTATCTATCTATCTATCTAAATGCATAATTTTTGTCTGGAGCATAACTCGAAAAGTATTTGAGATATCAACTTGAAACTTCATACGTGGATAAATGTTATTGAGGAGGTAGCGCATTGCATAAGAATGATAACTCTAGCCCTCATAAGTTTTTAGTTACTGTTCTTTGTTATTTTTCATGCTTAATTTTTGTCCAGAGTATAACTGGAAAATTGTTTGAGATACCGACTTGAAACTTCATACAGGTGGATAAATCTCATTTAGGAGGAGTGCAGGGCACAAGAATGATAACTCTACCTTTCATAGTTTTTGAGTTTTTGCCCTTTGTTATTTTTCATTATTAATTTTTGTTCAGACAATAACTCAAAAAGTAGGTCTTCTCATAGGTTTAACAACTATAATCACATCAACCATCAGTCTTCATTACCAAAAGATTTTTTAAAACTGAATTATTCTCATCACCAACACATACTTTTTCCAACAATCAAACACATTGAGCAGGGGATGGCCATGTCAACATGGCTCTTGTAGTATATGACTTATATTTACAGTTATTGTGGGCTAGCAACTTGCATATAACATAGAGCTTCTCCCACTATTGACTCCTGTTTTATAAAATGACAGTGTTTCCTAATCATTACCTTGCAGCATTTGGTTGCAGTTACCTGTCATGTTATTTCATTGCTGAAATACCTTACGTTTTCACATTGGAAAACCTAATGATACATACAAGATTTAAACATTGTGCATTTGTCGTTTTATTTCCTTCAGTGACATTTCAGTGCACTAAGTGTACCATACCTATCTTATACCATCTTGTAATGGACAGCTGAAAGTAAGCTTGATTTAGGTTATGCTCTGCCAATGGAAATCAAGGTTGATATTTTAGTGTTTCCTTCTACATCAGACTTGGGTGTACAGCAATAATCAAATATGTATGTGCCATAAGCATATTGAAATCAACTAGAAAGATTAATTGTAGTGCTGTACAATAGTCGTTAAAAGACATGAAGGTGTTGCCTGGGCAACTTGTCCCAGAGTCTGATTTAAGTGCTATGCTTATATCTTGTAGTGAACTGATAATGGAATATTTTACTGAACACCTTAATGGACAAGAGTTATTACAGAATGTTAGATACCCTCAAAGTAGTGGCAAAGTTGCCCAAATGCAAGTCAAAAAAACCATATACTGCTTTGCTACAGAACAGAGAAAAATACTATTTTTATTACAGATAATTTAGCACCAAGAGAATCTCTACTGCACTTCAGTGCTCGTTTAGGTCTGAACAGGGTGGCTGCTTTCTTCATACGTAAACCTGGTAGTGAAGAGTGTCTGAAGTTACATAATAAACATGGACAGTTACCAAAAGATGTCGCTCTAGAGAATGGGCATGATGGCCTCGCAGAACTTCTTTCTGAGTAAGTATACAACTTACATGGGTTTCTCAAGACATTCTCATTCTTTCCCATCTACAACTGTAGAAGCTTCTTTGCTGGTACTCTCTCTTTTTGGAGGGACATAGAGACTCTGTTTCGCTGCTGTTAGTACTTTTACTGATGGGGAGTCTCAAAATCAAATTATCAATACATGAGCCTAACTGTAGGAAAGTTGCTTGCTTCATACAGAGGGTTATTTGTAATCCATCTCAGGAATAATTGTGAGAAATTTCTATGACTTCAGCTCAAATACTTGTGCTGAAAATTGCCTTAAATCTGTCTCAGCAAAAATGAATACCTACCTGTTAATTGAACGTAGCACTTTGATCAGAATAATTTTTAAGAATTATTGTACTGTTGAACTGTTTTTGTTAAAGTAATTTTAAAAGTTTCAGTTTAGTATTAAATTTTTTTATTTGGTTGTTGATAATTTGGTTGAAATTTATATCATATGGGTAAATAGTTTTATGAAATATTTTTTCGCTTCAGTGAATTAAAATTTTGGGATGAATTCAACAATATTTACAAAACATCTTTTTTCATTATTTTGTGTTCTGGGATATCTAAATTGTTTTGTATTTGAAAAAAGAAAAAGTGATGTTGATGAATATTTTTTTAGTTTTTAGTTTCATCTATCCCAAATCAACAGCAAGTGATTATAGACAGTTTTAAATTTTTACTTTTCAAAAAGTAATTGGCAGGATTAAATTTTTGGTATGGTTAAATAGCAAATAATAAAACAAACACTAGGTGTAATGATTCTAGCACAGGGATCCGAATGGCCATAACAAAGCATGTTTTGAGTTAAGTGTGCGATCACACGGTATATTAAGTAATAACTAAAACATCATTTAAACACTTTCTTTTGGTCTTTTCAGGTACAATATTCACAGTGTGACACCATTGGTACGCTGGCTGGTGACAGAGGAAGGAGTTATACAGTCGCAGGAGTCAGGGGATGTGACCTTAACCAGTAATATAGACACTCATCATAGAACTATAGGTACAGCTGAGTACTGAATTTAAATGTACATTTATCATGAATTTACTTTCCCCTAGACAAGTCTTTTCTTTTGTGTACTAAGAATTACTTTCAAGGAAGTTGTTTATCAGGTCAAGGAAAGCAAAGCTGACTTTTGCTATTTCTAGCGCGTTGAATAGTACATTGTACAAGTAAATGGAACGGCTGATCCATTCTCAGACCTGACACAGGAAGCACAAAGAAATCAAGAAAGATAACAAGTCAGGACAAAAAAAACTAATCAAGAAATGATAATGTCATGATGGTTAATGAAATTTGTGTTGGTTTGAACATAAACAAGAGTACTGTTGTGTTCTTGTCAGTATTGATTGTGTGCTTTGCAACTTTAACTGAACATCCATGTAAAAATCTTAAGTAGAAAATATTAACTACCTGAATGAAAGGAAAATAATTTCATGACATTTATCTATTTTATGAAAACTAATACTGAATATGGCTGATTTTTAGCTCACCTGAGCACAAAGTGCTCATGGATGAGCTTTTGTGTTCAATGATTGTCCGGCGACCGTCAGCCTGCATCGTCAACAATTTGACTTAAACGACTTCTCCTCCTATACCACTAAGCGAACTTTGATAAAACTTGCCCTGGATATTCGTTGCATAAAGCTCTACCAAAGTTGTTCAAAGAATTAAATTCCAAGCAGAACTCTTGCTATGGCAGTAAGAAGGAAAACTTTAAAAATCTTCTTGTCAAAAAGTACTAGGCCCTGAGCCTAAAGATTTGGTGTGTAGTATTGTCTAGTGAACTTCTACCAAATTTGTTCAAATAATATTCCTGGGGTCACATTTGGCCCCATCTGGGTGGTCACAAGTTTTACAGAGAAATATAGAGGAAAATTTTAAAAAGTCTTCTTGTCTGAAATCACAAGGTCTAGAGTTTTTTTTGCCCTTGTGTCACATGATTTTACATATGCGTACATAGGAAAAACTTAAGAAATCTTCTTGTCTGAAACTGTATACCCTAGAGCTTAGATATTTTGTATGTTGCATTGTCTAGTGTATGCATACCAACCTAGTTCAAATTATCTCCCTTGGGTTAAAATTGACCCCTCCCCAGGGTTCTGTTTGTAATAAATATGAGATTCTTGAAAATCTTCAAATTAAAAACTGCATTTCTGTATTTTGCTTCTGATATTTGCCCAACAGCAGATCCACAGCCAAAGTAGTCAGGTGAGTGACCCAGGGCCATCATGGCCATCTTGTTTGTAGCTGTGTTTTTGGTAGATAAAAATGTAATTAACTTTGAGGCAGATTTGTTGCATGATATCAGTCTGAGTCCTAAAATACAATCAGTTCTTGTCAATGCTTAATGAGGGAATGAACAATGTACAAATAAATTGATAATTGCCGTCTAAATGAAGAATCTTGTTGCATTGCAGAAGAAGATATAATAGTGTTACAAGGTGTACAGAAGCAAGTTGAAAGTGAAGACATAAACATCTCACGGCAGTGGCAAACAGACTGGCCTGCCCAGAGCACTGTCTCAAGTAAGTTAATATTATATTTTCATCACTCAGCAGTAGCAAAGAGACTGACCTTTCACAGTCACATAAGAAGGTAAAAGTCCTATAATAGCCTAGCCTGCCCACATTGCTTTCTCAAGTACAGGTAATAAGTTGTTGTCAAGTTAAACGTAAGCTAATGTCTCATAGCAAAGTGGCCAGCCCACATCTCTGTTTAAAGTTAGCTATGTCACATAGCATACCGACCTGCACACAACACTGTCTGATGGTATGTTATGTCACGTAGGAAACTGGCCTGCACACAACACTGTCTCAGGTACGTTATGTCACGTAGGAAACTAGCCTGCACAGAACACTGTCTCAAGTAAGTTATGTCACATAGCAAACTGGCCAGGACACAACACTGTCAGATGGTATGTTATGTCACGTAGGAAACTGGCCTGCACACAACACTGTCTCAGGTACGTTATGTCACGTAGGAAACTGGCCTGCACACAACACTGTCTCAAGTAAGTTATGTCACATAGCAAACTGGTCACTCCGTGAATCTGTCTCAAGTAAGTTCTGTCACATAGCAAACTGGCCAGCCCATGTCTCTGTTTCAAGTTAATTATGTCACATAGCACACTGGCCTGCACACAATGCTGTCTCAAGTAAGTAATGTCACATTACAAACTTGTCTGCCCATGTCTCTGTCTCAAGTAAGTTATATCACAAAACAAACTGGCCAGCCCACAACACTGCCTCAAATAAGATTATGTCAAAGCAAACTTGCCTGCACTCAACATTGTCTTAATTTAGTTATTTTACATAGCAAGCTGGCCTGCACTCAACATTCTCTCAAGTAAGTTAAGTCACATAGCAAACTGGCCAGCCCACATCTCTCTCAAGTTAGTAAATCAGATGTCGCATAGCAAACTTGCCTATATCAATGTTACAGAGTAAAAGAGCTGTTAATTCGAGCATTACTTGTTAATCCCAGCCAAAAGTGTGATGGGGGATATGGTCCATCCATCTCTCCATCCTGTCAGTCCATCTTTCCGTCCCACATTTTTGTCCGGAGCATAACTCGAAAAAAGTATTTGAGATATCAACTTGAAACTTCATAGGTGGATAGATGTCATTCAGAAGGAATGCAGTGCACAAGAATGCTAACCCTACCCTTCATAATTTTTGAGTTCTTGAGTTCTTTGTAATTTTTCATGCTTAATTTTTGTCCAGAGCATAACTGGAAAAGTGTTTGAGATATCAACTTGAAACTTCATACAGGTGGATAAATCTCATTTAGGAGGAGTGCAGAGCACAAGCATGATAACTCTACCTTTCATAATTTTTGAGTTTTTGCCCTTTGTTATTTTTCACTCTTAATTTTTGTTCGAACAATAACTCAAAAAGTAGGTCTTCACATGGGTTTCACATCTATAATCACTTCAACCATCAGTCTTCATTACCAAAAACTGTTTAAAAATGAATTATACTCCTCTCCAACACATACTTTTTCAAACAAGCAAACACATTCGGCAAGGGATGGCCATGTCAGCAATTTGCAATTTACTGAGGCATTTGTTGCATCATGTGCATAGAATTGGAAGATAGGACCAGTTGAAACAAGGAAACACAATATCCACTGAGCTTTTGCCAGTACTGTGCATAATGGCTGTTCCTGTGAACAGAACATGAATTAGTGCCATATACAGACTGTCTCAAAATAGTATCTAAGATGCATTAGTTACAGGATGTTGCATATTGTCAGTGAATAAGACAAACGTATGTTTTTGTACTAAGAACACTTTATCTAGTATTAGGAAAAACAAGTGTAGGTGATTCATCAATTTTTTTTCCGCACTTTGTCATTGCTCATTGAAAAGTGATGAATCATTTTTTCTGGAAAAGTGAAAGTAGATTTTACTTTATCATGGAATGTAAATCTTTGTCTAAAGTAGTAATATGCTAGAAATAAATTTTTATGAGGTGTATATTTACTGTAAGCTTTGTGTTACTTTCAGGTGTACCTGATGGTGGTGAAATTACTGAGGATGATAAATATAGGACAATTTGTGAAAAAGTGCAAGAGCTTCCAAACTTGTTAACTTTAGAAACGATAAATGATTATCGAGACTCTAATGATACATACAACGACCCAAATATTGACAACACGCTTGCCGATGATCATGTTGACATAAGTGAAGATTGTGACATTGCTATGGATACAGAAACATTACCAAAGTTACATGTTTCAGAAGGGGAGGAGGAGGAGGAGGAGGAATGTATTATGGGTAAGGACTTTTTGTTTTGCTCCTTGTGTTTTCACTGGTTCTTACCAGGACAGTTAGAAATTTGATTTATTTGATTTTGCAACATTCCAGTGAGGTAATATTGCACATAAAAATTGTGGTCTGGAACTTGGTAATCTCACTTTTGTTACTAAAAAGATAGAGATGTATTGTCAGTGCACTTCTTAACCATTTGTCCATGGACCCTATTCATAAACTTTGGCCAGTCTTTCTTTACCATGCATGGCTATGGATATAATTATATATATCTCAATTTGTATGCCATCAAGATTCTGAAACAGACAGTTCTTAAAATGCTGCAAAAACAGTGACAGTTTTAATGTCAAGTTTAGAACAGCTTTACTCTTGAAGATTTTCAGCAAGATAACAAGTTATGTCAAAATACCTTTGTATTTAAATGAAACAATAAAGTTAGAATTGTTTATGCTGAAAGTTGGTTCAAAATTATGCAATGTATATTGTAATAGTTCAGCTTTAGCATATGATATTACATTATAGTCCTGATACGCTAACTTAACAAGGTTTGTCATAACTTTTTCAAAATATTTGGAGCTACCGGTAAGCTGGTCAAAGATAAGTTTTTTTGGATTGTTTTAAACATTTATCTTATTAAAGCCAGAGGGCTGTGTTTGACTCTGGAAACTGATTCTAGTAAAAGGTCAAGGTCAAGGTTATTATCCTTCATTGTCGTTATACCTAACGATGAAAAAGTTTGCTGGAATATTCATAGCCTTAGTTTTTACCTTGTTGCTATTTAGGACATGGTAAATATCCTTGACTTACCTGTATTATTGTTTTCAACTTTCATTCACTTGTTTCAAGGTTTCTAAGATAATACAAATCCATCTGTATATCTCCTAGTTATATAATAATATCAAACACCTACACAGAGTTTTAGCTTACCTGAACACAAAATATTTTTTATGTGCTTTTCTTTTTTTGGTCTGTTTAATTGTTATTTGAAACACTAGTGATTTATTACTGTTTCTCAGAGTTTTTTGGAATGAGCAAATAATAGTTAGGTAAAACCTAAGGCTGGAATACTGGTTTGTGAAATAATTTTGTCCCTAGAAATATTTTTCTGAAAAGAAACCATCTTATTCAAATTCATTGTCATTTGAGGTGAACATTAATGGACTGTAAGGGTCCTCTTGTTAATTATTTTCATCATGGATAAGTGGTAATATTGATCTTCTGATTTTCTTAAAAGCAATTCATTTTAAACACTTTCAATTGTTTCATCTCTTATTTAGATTCAGTTTTATTACTTTTATGTGCAAACTACTTCAGGTTATGCTTTATGTGACTTAAAATCAGTACTCCATTTACTAAAAATAGATTATTGCTGAAAACAAGACTTCAACTGTATAATGGCATGCAGGAGTTTAAATGTGTTGTGTTGTATACTATGTAGGTAGTTAAGGGCAAGGTTTTGTTTCAAGATAGAAGATGAATATATTTTGCTGTTGACTACATCCATGACATGTCAATGCCTGTCTAGTTCAATTACACTTGATAAGGTTTTAAAATACTGGTTACAGAGGAACAAGCATCATGGCATAGTTAAGGCAAGGGAAAGAACTCTTGAGATATCAAGTGTCTTTTATAGTAGGTTACACACCTTGATAATCTTTTTTTTGGCACCTGTCTTTTTACTGGCAATTTATTTAGTATGCCTATCCTATATTCATGTGTGCCAAAAGCAAGGTGAAAATTTCAATAAAAAAATCTGTTTTTACAAGTTCAGATGATTTCAACTACAGATGTTAGTGTCTGATTATTTGATAAGCAGTTCCCTGAGTTTTAATTTCCCTGTTTTTACGAGTTCTTTTTCCCTGAAGTTTCTAGGTTTAAATTACACTCCCAGTAGGGCTACACTGTCTTTAACTGCAGTTTTACATTGCCTGCAGCAGTGAAATCAGGTTAGAATCAGGATATTCACCTGCCTGTGAAGCTATGAATAGTTCTGTTCCTCATTGAGTCCTATCAGCAGCTTACTGAGATGATTATAAAGATTTTTTTATCAAGATTTTTCAAAAATGAATTTACTTTGTGCAGAACATCAGCTTGTACAGAGATTATTTCATTCCTGTGTATTACTTAAGCTCCTGGGGTACTGATTTATACCAGAGACATTGAAGAAGTATTCAACTACTTTGTTGTGGGTTCTTGTAGAACAGATCAAGTCAGACATTTTTTGTGTGTGTATGCTTGTATGATGAAAGAAGTGTTGTGTCTCTGCCAGGAAGGAAGGAATCAGATTAGGCTTTTGGACACTGTTTGTTGTACGAAATGAGATATACAGGAAGTTAACAGCTTTTCACTTGTCTACCAGAGACAATTTCCAGCCTTGTCTGAAGATGTTAGTTATTGCCCCTAGTTCTCTGCCTGGCCTCATGGACATGATATGACCTTGCAGTTTTTCTCTCATAGAAATAGATTCAGTATCAGCATACAACTTAGAATGTTACATGAAATGTGGAAATGTCAAAGTGAAACTGAAGTACAATTTTATGAGAAAATTGAGAAAGGTGGAAGTTATGTACTTTCAGAATGGGTTTTTATACCTGTTTGTCATGTATATTTTAGGAATGTCTGTATTTCAGCAGATAGCAATACCAGTTTGGTTTGATTGTAAGTTGCTTATAATACCAAACTTAAAGCGACTGACTCACAGAATTTTGGTTATTTCTTTTTTAAGATCAAAGAGAAGTAATATACTATGTATTAAATGAAATATTATGCTTCTGTTCACTGTGAAAACTGGAGAAAAATAATTGAAATCACCAGGATTTGAACCCATGCCCCTTTGGTCCAGAAAAAGTTACAGCGGCGATCTAACCTATTAAGCGCCAAGCCACAGTGGATTGTTATCATCGCAAGTCAATTTAATAAAAAGTATGTATCTACCCTGAGACTAACGGGGGTAAATTTTTTACTGATAAAAGTGTGTAAAACTTTATATTATTATGTGTTTTTTTAACAAAAAAAGAGACAGTAACTTAGTTTAGATATGTTCTTCACAATAATAACCAGAATTTCTGTATTTATGAACATTTTCTTTTTTCATGTATTGTTGACCCGTCTTTGAGTCAGTCGCTTTAAAATTTCAAGGGGATCAGAAACTTCAATATTGAGCTGGAAAAAAGCTTAAACTGAATCCTCTGTTTGCCTGTTTTGTTTTTAAATGGCATGTAACTGACATCCATCTTGAAAACGGCATGATTTCTTAAGAAGTTATATAAGTACTTGCAGTATATAAAGTAACGCAGCCTCCATGATTAATGAGTGTTCAGATAGATAGACCTTGATAAAGGCAGCAGAGATCTCTGTGTGTGCTCATTAGCAAGTGCATAGAGGTTAAAACACATACACTGTTTGTAGGCAGTCAGTGCTGGTGTAAGGAACTTGGGTCCCCCCACAGAGTATACCTCTCTGAAAGGGATTATCTTAATTGGCAATGATTGATCCTCCAAGATAAAGGTAGAAAAACAAGTGTAATTTACTTCAATCAGTTTTTGTCAAGTCTGTTTTTCAGTTTGTTTTTTCTCAGTCTGAAGTGCAAGTTTTAGAAAACAAGTATTGCCAGTTCTTGTGGAAGTAAAACCAAATTTTAGAGTTTGGAAGCCAAAAGTAAAAAAAAAAACGCTTTTCTGAAGAGAATACAAGAGGACAGAATTAAGACTTAACTCAGGATAGAATATGGAATATATGCTGTAATACCAAACTTGTTTCGTCTAATTATAGTGATGTTTGAAGAGTTTTGCAAGATGGTGTCATCTTGAATTTGAATATTTTAAGTAAAGCATTAAACAGAGAAGTGTTTGAGGTACTTTCAGTTTCGTTCTTAGTCCAGGTAGGCAATTGTGAATATATAATTGTAATAATTTCTCTTTTCAGTCTAAAATTATAGAAAAGTAATCAGATACAATGGTATTAGTATGTTTGTAGATGTCTCTATATGAATGGTATTTTCAAAAACTGCTGTTAGTTTTTGAAACATTATTAAAATCAGAGATGCAATCTTGATTCAACTTTCATTATCAAGAGTAAAATAAGATTTGTGAAGAGATTCTGGATCAAGCTGCAGTGAGAGAGCGAAATGGAATATTGCAGGAAGTTAGTTCAGATCCCTGCGTTACCTGTAAATTGAAGGTAATCAAGTGAAGCGTTCCTGTCTGAAGACGTCTATACCACTATCTTGTAGAGAGATAAGGAAAACTTGAATGATCTTTTCTGCCTCAGAACTGTACAGGATTTCGTGCTGCCAGCATTTAACTCAATTAAGCTCTCATTTTTCGAAATCAAGGTCTGGATTATATACTTCCAGAAAGAAAATAAGAAGCAAGCATAAGAATTTTCGATCATCAAGCAATATTTAGTGTTTTGTGTAGTTTTGTGTTATTTTCTTTTAGATGCATAAACATTTTTCTCTGGACAGAATATACAAGAATATTTGGATGTATTGATGTTGTGTACATGTGTGATCTGTCCGTTTATTGCAGAAGGAACACTTTCGGCACTACGTGGATACAACGAGCATCTTCTGCGGATACGACAGAAGAGTACCGTCTTTAATAAAATACTGGAACAAGTAAGTCACTTTGAAATATTTATAAAAGAATATTTATGCTTCTCTAACACAGAATTTGCATGTTTGTGTTACTTTTATGTGTGACTGAATAATATTATTAGTGAAGTTTTCCAAATATTATACGTGAAGCTTTCCCGTTTCTTGAGTGTTTCTTGCCTTTTACTTAGAGTTTTGTCATGTGATATTTTTTCAAGGAAAAATGCTAAAACTATACCAACTGATTGAAAATAGGCTGTTTTCAAAATGGGGGAGACTTGATTTTATAGTCAGAACAGCTTTAAGGAGAGAGAAATGTTCAATGTAGGTTTTAAAGTTATGATGCCTTTATTGTCTTGCTGATAGGTTACAGTCTTTGAGATGATTTGTCTGTTGTAGTGTGTTTGTAATTTCTACTAAACCTTAGGGGAAAAGCTTTATTGTTTGTATAACATGCTGTGAACATATCCAGTATTTGTTGGTTAATTAGTTAATAACTACTACTACTATATATATTGCTCAGTTCTAGCATAATAAGAATCTAGGTCTCGATCAGTAATGGTAAAGTGCTTGGCTTGTAATCCACTCTAATTGTTCTGCCAGATGAGATTTTAATTCAAGGTTTTATTATCAATTCTGTAATAAGGATGGAAAAGAATAAATGGGATACTTCTGTATCTTGCACTATACTCAAAAAACCTAAACTCTGTATGGAGTGTGGTCTTAGTGGCAGTTGGTACCAATGATATACTCAAATAGATAATTAGAATCTAATGTCACACAACATGCTCCACTTGGGATTAAAAAAAAAAAAGATCCATGCCATGATAGAAATTGTATAGCAGAAACTGTTGTTTTACTTGTTTTTAACTTTCGTAGTGAGCTAAATTCTGTCTGTATTCAGTAATGCAGCTGGAGGGTAGATAGAGACAACAGATATATTGTATATTAGTGTTACAAAAGACCAGACTATGACTGTTCATTTAGCAGTGTACATGTAGAATGACCAGTTCTGTGCAATCTCTTAGTGTGCTAGGCCATCTAATCTCACTAATCATCAACAGCTTGTTAGATCTAGGGCCAGTACAAACAAACCTTCATTTGTTTAAGTAACAGTAGTGGAATAGGTTTTCTGATTGAGTCATATGATACACTGCATGTACAGTATTACAGCCTTCAGACCAGTTTTCTTGCAAGTATTTGTCATCAGAAAAGTACTGATCAGAAAAAGAACTGAAGTACTGATCAGAAAAGTACTGATCAGAAAAGTACTGAAGCACTGATCAGAAAAGTACTGAAGCACTGATCAGAAAAGTACTGAGAAGTCTTAGTTGATGGTCAGCAAAATGTTTTAATTGCTTTTTATTGTGCATATGAGGTTTTGTCCATACAGTATTTCTTTTAAAGAAAAAGATCCAGTGATTTATAAGAAATCATGCATTTTCCCTATACTTGTACTTACTTCTAGTCCTGCCAGACAGTGATAATGCTTTACGTTCATAGTACATTTTCACCAGGTCTAGGGGAGTGCATAGTATCGTCTAAATTCTTGTGGGTTTAATTCTTTTTCAAATGCTATGAAATCCAGGTGTTTGAGGGCAGAATTTATACCTACAGTCTTAAAATAGCTAAGGAAACAAATTAAAGTTACAGGAATGGTTCCATAGATGAGAGATGATCCTGGTATGTTTGAACATTCCAGGTGGTAAAGAATCTTTCAACCAATTAAAATACTTCAGTAATCAGAAGTTACTACTTCTAAACTTACTACTATGCCCTCTATAGATTGTACATTTCAGTCATGGATAACCCAATATGATTAAAGATTTAAGAAAATAATATTTTCATTGTTAAAAAGAATATGTTCATTAATTCAGTGACAAGGGTGACTGACTGACATCTAGTAAGCTCCATATTTATCATACAATTTATGGTTCTACTTTTCTCGGTTTTTCCTTATGGACTGGAGGCATTTCAAAAGCACAGCTGACATTATTTGGTTACTTTGATATTTTTGGCAAGGTGCAGTAGATGTTGTTTGGATCTTCAAAGTATTCTTTTCCATGGCCCATAGTCATTGTTTGGTCTCTGAAGCATCTTTTATCTTTGTCATGTACAGGCTTTATGTGGTCATCGCAATATCCTTATCCATGTCATGTAGAGTTTATTTGGGAACAGCAATGTTTTTTTCCATGGCTGTCAGTTGGTCACTGGAGTATTCTTGGGCATGCCCGGTAGATTTTGTTTGGTCACTGGAATACTCTTTGCCATGTGGGAGTAAATATCCAATGATTTAAACAATGGTAAAACCTCGTGTGTGTCTACAGTACCTGTACAGATTGTGTACCATTGGTCTCATTCTGATCGGTATACAAGTTCATTTAGTTCAAGGCCCTCAACCCTAGTCTTCAAAATGCTAGCTGGACAGTTATTAAGCTGTATCCTGCTGGAGGCAGTTGACCATGCCTTTGGGACCAGTGCAGACCAAGATCAGCCTGCACATGGGATGGGGTAATTGAAAATCATGGTCTGCACTATTTGCCATTCAGTAAGTAAATTTGCTTACTAATGGTCTGTCCAAATTGTAAGATGGAAAAGTCCATTTCAGATATATGGTAAGAGTTAAAGAAATTTACAGTTTTCAAAGCATATCAGTATATTGCAGATTGATTCAATGTACATAATTACGCTCAAAGCTGACCTATTCAGAATAATGTCTTTGTCTATTAGAGGACTTTTTGTATCATAAACTGTCTAACCCTCACAATGACATTTAACTTGCTATATTTCTCATAAGTAATTGCATGTTTTTCATCATTGTTATGACAGTTGATTTTGCACATGGCAAAGTGGACATACATGTATGTTAGATTCTGGTAGATTTGTATAGTAGATGTAGTGCCTGTTAATCATGTGTGAAACCAAAGGTTTGGTTTTAATGGAATAATATAAAAACTGTAGTTAAATAAACAATCTCGGCAGTCATTGAGAGGGATTGATATAAGTTGCAAGAACTTGCTTCCCAATCGATGTAAAATAAATAAGTTTCACCTAATCTCGGCTGTTGTAATAGCTTAGATTATTACCAGGAGAGCACTTTAGTGACATCAGTTATTTCTGACGGGTATCACCAATCATTCCAAGAATGTTCAATATTATACACAGAACCTGTAGTTTGAGGTACTTGTGCTATCATATTGGTCATAGATCTACGTCATTCGGGCCATATGTTCTTGTTTTTTGTTGATATTTATGTTTTACCTGTAGAAAGGTTGTGGGTGGTGAACGTTATTCAAAACCTGACAGGTTCATTCCTTCTGCCATAACAGTAATACTGTGTAGATAGAGTGTGTATTTTTATGATATATAATTTTTTTTTTCTGGTATTAGAATTTGAAGTGCTTACTTATCATTCAAATATTTTCATATTGTCTGAGTAATTTGGCAAGGAGGTTGCAAAATTATGACCTTTTGATTTTTTTTCTGTTATATATTTTAGTCTTAGCAGTCTAGCCAGACCCTTTCTAACTGATTATTACTGCTGCAGTTTTTTTTAATACCATGATTAAGGGTGGCCTAGAAAATTTTAAATGCAGTTGTTTTTTTATGCGAAAAAAAAACAACAAAGTTATCCCAAAAAAATGTGAGTTATGGTGGATTGAATTGAATGGTCAGTGTCTGTTGATGTTTGGATGACTGGTGTATAATCTAAACAAACATTGACACATTTCATTTGGTAGAAGATTGTTGTATACAGTCAAGCAGTCAGCCCCTTTCATCAGTAATGCCTTTCTTGTTTTCCAGACCCTCTGTAGGACAATTTTGTTTTGCATACTGCCAGTTTCATACATATATATGACGAGTTAACTCACTAAGTGTAGAACTGCTATAATTTTGCATATTTGTTCCACAAGTGGCACTTGATCAGCAACACTGCTTGAAATTTAATGAGACTTACATCTATGAACTCTGTAGCTTCTTATACATTAACCCTGAACATGCTGAAATTTTGTAATGGATTTGCCCAGCTTTGAATTAGGAACAGTCCATTCAAAGTTCAAGGGATTTCAATATCAAAATACAAAAATGGAGCTACCAACAGTATAGAGCCTGGACAGAATGCACGGATGTGCAGCCTGGCCTGGCCTGGCTCTATATTGGTGGCAAAGGCTAATCACTTTCGGTTCCAGCAGGTTAAGGGTTAATAAATACTTATATTAACCCTTTTATGCCTAATGGATTATACCATCATTGTCTGTTGGACGAGTCCATTTTCTGTTAAAAGGGTTTCTGGTATAAAATTTCGATTTTATTCTGTTTAGTGAAGAGAGTCCTTTATGCAGACATTGAAGACGCTTATTGCTTTGTTTGCCTGTGTCTACTTTTGTAGACACTAGGCATTCATGGGTTAATGTTTATAACTTGAGTTTTCAGGGTGTAGGTTTGTAACTCCACTACATGTATATTTGTATGGCTTATTGCTGATCAAGTACCAGTTGATTTGTTCAACTTTCGACGTAATTATGCTGTGATTAAGAACATCTATAATGGCAGACATGAATTTTCTGATTTTAGCAACATAGGACTTTGTTGGTAAGATACCAAAATTTATGAAAATATCCTATTTTCTTTATTATTTGTATTTTTATTCAGATTTTAATAATAATGTATCTTAACTGTTAACTGTTTCTAAGTTTTTTTTTTTAAATTATGAAAAAAAACTAACCCTAGACATATTCAGTATTTAACTTTAGTTTTGTTTATTTATGATAATAACCAGAAACATGCTATTTTAACCCCCTGTTGCTCCCATTGGCTTAAAGCAATAAATGTCTTGAGTAGTTATGGGCCTTTTGATTAACTCTCCCAGGATTACCTCCCCTGATGTGCAGAATAGTTTATATGTAAATTTTATTTTGTACTTTTTAAGCTTTTTTTCCATATTTACATTATTGTTTACATTATTAAAGATTTTACATTTATTTTACATATATATAACCTATCATTTGATATATGTAGACATTTGGTTCTGTATTACCCTCTAGAGTTTCTACAAGAAACCTTTTCATATATTTTTATAGCTTGTAGAACATCACATTGACCTACTGCTTTTCAGAATGATATAATATTTTTCATATTAAATGTCCAATGGAATGTTTTAAACCAGTCATATGACTATTATATACCACGGTTGTCATAGTAACAAAAAAGATGTTAAAAAACAGTGAAGCATTTGTAAATATTTCTAAGTTGTTTTTTTTTGCTGACACTGCATTTTTATCTAGTACAGGTGTTGATCAGAAAAATGTAGAAACACGTTCCTCACGTGATACTTGAAATGCATTAGAGTTACATCCCTTTAGTACAAAATGATAAGAGGCCTTATTTGTGGGGATGTGTGCAAAACTGTTGTATCTTTTTCTTGTTTTACACATAGTTACAATAGTTGTAGCTGTGACCACTCAAACTGCATTTATGTTGAATGTAATTGTTTTTGTTTTACTTTTTGTGATCACCTTCATTAGAAAATATGATACTGTTGTAATTTCTATTACTTTATTTTTCTGCCAATGAAGTATTACAAAATTTGATTGTTTTTATATGAATCTTTGGCATTAATTCATACTTTCCACAGCCAGGTGACATAAACATTTAAGTGAGATTTGCAAAAATATGGAACTTGTTTCCTTTCTAGATAACTAGAAAATCTCAACACCTGAGTTTGTTTATAATAGAAGTAAATGATTTTTTTCATGATATGGGTATAATTATAAAATAGCAAAAAATGAACAGTAAAGGCTTTATGATATCTGAAATGATTTGGTTTTCATGCAAAGAGAAAACTATTTCCTAGAGTTATCTACACCTGAAAGTCAGTTAAAACACACAAAGAAGCTGAAGTTTTACAATGTTCAATGCCCTGACAATGTTTTAGTAAAAAAATGGCTTTTTTGGAGAAAGATAAAGACAGGCTGGCTTCATGTAAACATAGACTGTTTTTAGATTGTCGTCTTTCAAAGAGGTATCATTGATATTGTAGGTTGACTCTTGTCCCTAGTTTTCAGTTTTGTCTTCAAGTGCTTAAGGGTGAGCTGCTAGGACAGGTGATTGTTGTTGTTTGTCATGTGTCATCAACATTTCCTCCAAGTGATTTCTTCTCCTAAATCACCATGCTGATTTTAACCAAACTTTACAGGAATATTTTTCAGTTGGTCCTTTTTCAAATTCCTTTAATTTTAATTTCCATTCAGAACTCTGGTTGCCATGGATGCCGATTTCAAAATAATTTCACAAAGATGCTCCTTAGGCAGCCCTTTATCAATACCTTCTAGCCATTTGGGTCCCTTAAAAATTTCTGTCCTACAGAGGGCGAGGCCTGTTTTCACTGTATGACTGTATGTTAAACTTTGAAAATCTTCTCCTCAAAAACCCCTGGCCAAGTCTCAAAGTTATTTCACAGAAATTTCCCTTTCATACCAGTAAGAAACTTACGTCCTAAAATTCTTGTTTGTTTTGAAAGAAAAGGTACTGGTATTTGTCAAATGTATGGATATAGCATTGCTTTTTAATTGGACAGTGTGTATGATTTTGGTTGCCAAGTTTTTGGAACTTAAGCAGTCCAGGAATAAACTCTTCAGCTGCATCTTACAAGCTCATACACTCTGACAGACAGACAAGAGCTCTACATACATTGGTTTTCATATCCTGGTTCCCTGGTATACTATCAAAGTATAAAATCAAATGAAAATGTTGATAAACACATGTTTTGCAGACAGCTTTATAATATGTTATTGCATATTTCCCTTATCTTTATGCAGTGGTAACCTAAAATGTGACACTGATTAGTTAAAAAAATATATAATTTGGCAACCACATATATTTTGTGGTGTTTTATCCATTAAAGCAGTACTGGTTTTAGCTTGAAATTTCTTAAAGTCACACAGTTTGTAAAACAAAGATAAGAAAAACTTGTACTGAAGCCACTAGGGTGTTTTGATGTTGAAACCACAGCATATCAGTGATTGATGACAGCAAATTGTTATGGGCCACTGGCAAGGAAGAGGCTTTGAATACAGCAGATTGTTACGGGCCACTGGCAAGGAAATTCAAGAAACTATTCAGTGTATTTCTCTCTTTTTCCCCAAAAAGTAATTTGGAATGAAACACCAATAAGAACAGAAAACATAAGTGAGGCCACAGATAATGATTTAGTGCTGGAGGTAGAATTTTTTAATGCAAAATAAAGGCAGTTAATACCTGATTAAAGATTTTTAACAATCTTGTCAGTTATCATTGACTTAGTGTCTGTAAACAGACTTAAAAAGCTTACAGTGCTGCTTATATTTTTGACTTCTAATTCTTCTCTTCATTTCAGGACTTACGGAAGGAGAATTTAGCTAGATTTAGTTCATCTTGCCCATCGCTGGATGTGGACTGTCGGAACTCACCTCTTCCTGTCATTGATGAAGCTGGTAATGGAATTTCACCTCCCTTGTATCTTAATCTGTATAAAGAATAGCCTGATAAAATACAAGTTGAACTGTGATTAAAGTTATGATAATGCAAGCCATCATTGTGAAATAGCCAGTATATCATATAATCAAATAGTGAAAGGAAACTTTCACTTTGCTTTTATCTATTCAGCTCATTTGCTTGCTTTAAGAAACATGCTTGACTTATTGGCAGTTCAGAAATTGACTGTTACCTTCTATAAATGAGGCTTATACTTCTTTGGCAAGAATTTGTATCTAAGACCAGACAGAAGATAGTGGCATTCTTTTTAATAAAAGTGTGTCAAACTCGTGACTTCTCCCTGCAGTGCTCTGTAATGAAAGTCTAAAATTAGTGTTTCAAAAACTACAGAAAAAAACAAACATTGTAACATGATAAGTATGATCCAAGTTTCAGTTAAATGTTTTTCATTAGAATTATAGTGATAATTATTATCTCATGAACAGATTTGTGCAAGTCTATGGTTGACCTTGTTGAAGATAATGGTGGGGAGACAGCTGCCACGCCTTCATCTATGTATACGGGAGAAGTTTACTCCTCCGGGCCAGACATCACAGACAGCGCTGATAACATACATATAGTAGTTGACGGGGCAACAACAGAAAGCTCGTCAGATTTTGGTCTACAGACTCAAGAATATGATCAGTTTCTGAAAGACTATTATGGAGGAAATGTTCCCCAGGTTCGACATCGAAGTCCAGTACCCACAAAACACAACAGCGTAGGCAAACCAGAACCCGAAAACAGCATGCTTATACATGGAAATAAAAGGTTTGTAGAATTGTTTTTTAGTCTAGCAGGCTATTACATTTTTATGCAAACTAATAAATTGATTACAGGCTTGGCTAGGTTTGAACCTGCTAAACATACAAACAATTAAGTATTTTGTGACATTAGTTTTAAGCAGCATTTTGAAACCATAGCACCTCATGGAGATATGGAGGCAATGATCATCATCAGTCTAAGCCAAGGTTTAAGTCTATTGAATGATGAATGATTGAAAATTATTTTCAGAATTCTAAAAATTAGTGCAGATTAGTAATAGTGCGACAGCAGGATGTTCACAGTTTTAGAAGAAAAAACACTCGTCTTTAATATGTTCAGATCTAGGTTATAATCATTCCCTAAGAATTTTTTTTACATACAGATAGGGACTATTTCAGACCTGCTTGAAAGACACTCACCGTTTAACCGTTTAACCGCTAAGACTCCGACCTTGGTGATCCATGTATAATTTCTGACAGATGCCTGTAATACAATGGTAGAACATGTGTAGGTCATTTATAGGTTAAACATTCTACTGTTGAAGATCCATCATGGCCATAGTTAGGAGGTGATTATCTTGTCATAACAAACCATCCACACCAAGCATTGCGATATATCCCTGAAAATAGTTCGTACATTACAGAATCTTAACAGAACTGCAGTCTGAAGGTAATCCATCGGGAGAAGACTGAATAGGAATGAAAAAATGAGTCTTTGACATAATATTATTCACTTAGGTAAAACATATTAAAACAACAGGGTTTATTTGTGTGGTACATCTAAGCTTCTAACAAGCATTCAAAAAGCTAAATACATTTGTACAACCCCTCATCTACAAATCTTCAGAAAGCACAAATAATTTCAGTAACTGGACGTTACTTCCACTAAATTCAAATCAGCTATGATAGGTGGATAGGCAAATCTAAATTTATAACAAACATAACAAATGTATAGTTCATGCCCCACTTGAAGAAAAGGGTTGATAAAATTATTGATTTCAGAATTTGTTATGAAACTCAGTTTAGTAGTTCTAAAGATGTGATATTGAAAAAATATCAAAGAATATTAAAAGACGTGCAGTTATAACATACAGAACAATTAGATATGATATAACTTCCACTTTCAAGATACTTATTGCAGAAATCATGTTTATCCAGTATGATGTGGTTATTCACCGTATGGATGCAATATTGACCTAAGTGATTCCTAATGATCATATCGTATAAAATGAAGTAAAAGTCTATAAGTGGTTTTATAAGAATGTTATGTTCTACTAGTAAAGATATAAACATCCTTTGAATCAATACCAACTGGTACTTGAACTGCTTTGTTCGTAATTTTTCCTTGTGTATTTCTTCTCCATTAATGGCAGTTTCACCTTTTTTTATTTCCGGAAGGCTGCAATCTTATCTACTTTTTCCATTTCACAAAAAAAGCCAGTATTGCACCCCATGATCATGAAGTATTTATTGGGGGGAACACCTAAAAACATGAAATATGACAATATTGCATTTATCTGTAGATGATATAAAAAGAGTTTTATTACATGACTCATAAATTAACAGATTTGCGATTGGTCCAATGCTGATCTCATGTGAGTCAATAGGTGATATTTACCTCAATAAGAGATATTATTGTAGATAGACATTGCATCTGCAGCAGGCTGCGCAGTAGTTTTATGTTCTTAACGCAGAGTTGCCATAGGAATTTTATGGATAATGTATTTTGGCTTTTTCACTTTACAATCATATAAAAATCAGTTACAGTAAGATGTTGTTGGTGAATATTGCAGTCTGTGGACCCGACAATGTGATATTTACCTCAGCCTTCGACCTTGGTAAGGTCAGTCAGGTCAATAAACTAGGATATTCAAGCCATGATCATACAATAACTATATAATATAAGAAGAAAGGATGTAAGATGATGCTTGTAGAGGATGAAAAAATCATCATGAATATTGATTTCAAAGTATTTGAAGTTACGTGATATTTTCAGAATATATATAATTATTACATAATGTAAGGAGTGAAATCTGTATGACCTAGACTTCTGTTGATACTTATGAGAATGGTTTTAACAGAATTATAAATATGCTGTTGATATTTTCATCAGCAGATTGAAATTAAAGTGCTAGTTTTTTCTCTTAATCCTTTATAATAACATGACAGAGAGATTAAATGGGAGATTTAGTAGAGTTATGCCAGTGTTTGGTACTGTATTTTACAGGTACATTGGAACATAAACTTGATTGTTTTTGGCAGTTCTGCACTGTTTCCTACAGGGGAACAGTATTGTAAAACAGTTCATTCCTACACTGTACAAGAGTTCCCGCAATTAACAGGCCTTGAAAAAAAATTAATTACTCTAACAGAATACTTAAGGTAAAAGTTAGAACCTTTCAAGATACAGCAGAATAAACACTGTCTTGTGTTCTGATGATGTGGGAAATTAGATTTCATATTAAATAAACGTAGTTGTTTGAAAGGATTTTTTATTCATGTATAACTAAATATGATTACTGACATTCAATGTAAAAATGACTAGAAGATAATCTAACATTTAAAATGCAAGTAAATGATCAATTTATCTAGAACTTCCTTGATCTTTTGGCCATTTACTAAGTTTTCCTACATGTTTCACTTACTGGTTTCTATACAATTCCCAAATTGGAGCTGGTTTTGAAGACAATAACAGATTGATGAATTTTGTTGTAAACTGACAAAGAAGGAAGAAAAATATGACAGCTTAACTATATGTAAGCCAGATACTTGGAAAAAGTACATTTTACTGATACAATCAGTTTTGCAGTTTAAGTTATGAGAAAGGATTGAAGATAGAGAGCTGTGAAGACAGGAGGTGAGAAAATGTTGGCAGCCATTGGAAGTAGGAAGTAGATGATAAACAACATATCAGTGGTGTGATAGAGTTGGCTGATATGCCAATGGCTGGGCAATAAGTTCTCTATGATAATATTATATTCATTGAATGGGCTTAGTGTTAAAAGACATACAGGAAAACTTGAAAAAAGAAATTTATTGAATTTGGCTTTCAGTTTTGTGAATGCATATTTATTTAGCTTTATTGCAACACAATAAAATTTCTATCAACATACTGAAGATACGTCAACTTTGTATCTTATAATTTAGCTTGTTTCTTGAAATCTGACTCAAGTTTTACTGACAAAACTTTATGTAAATAAAACAATAAAAGATCTAGTTTCTCATAAAAGCTGAAAGCAGGACCTAGGCAGTAATCAACAGTATAACATACAATAAAGCATTTGAGCATTCAGGAAACTTAGTGAAATGCGAAATCTGATTTGCAGAAATGTTTTATTTCCTTCTTGCGTAATGGTTGCTCTGTTTAATTGTAGAGATATTCATTGTGTGTGGTATAAACAGATTTTAATACATTCATATTTCATTTTGCTATTACTTTTGAAAAGTTAATTAGGAAGCTGCCTAATATTTCACTGGAATTGGCGTTTTCGACAATATCCATTTTCCTTCCGTTACTTCATTCTTTGAATAAAAAGAATTCTGAGGATGTCAAGGCATTGCATATGAAAGTTACTCATTGTGAGGAAGAGTCTGGCTTTAGGTACCTTGATTATAGACAGATATTATTCCAGATAGGTATGGGGATAGAAGGATTTTAGAAAGATTTAAATCTGGAATGTTTTTCTACATAACAATGTTGCTAAGAAACTTAAAGGATCAAAGGTTTTAGCATATCTCTAATTACCTTACCTGAGCACAACATGCTAAAGGTGAGCTTAATTGGTGCTGTGTGTCTATGGTTCCTTGTCAACTTTTTGCATTCGGATAACACCACTTTGTCAAAGTTAATCAAACTTTCCAGGATATTCCTTGCATAAGGTCTGCTTAAGTTATTTAAAGAATTCCTTTCAGTGCAGAACTCTGGCAGCTATTGCAGAATGAAAAACTTGAGAAAACTTCTTATCTGAAACCACCAGGCCCAGAGCTTTCAGATTTGTTTAGTAGCATTTCCTTTTGGAGCACTACCAAAATTGTTCAAATTATGTCTCCAGAGTCATTTGTTCTAATCATGTGCCCAGTTGTGTGTGTGTGTTGGGGGGGGGGGGGGGGGGTATGTTTTTGAATAAGAATCTAAAGGAAAATCTTTAAAATACTTTTTGTATGAAACCAAAGGTCCAAAATTTTGCACAAAACATTGTCAAATGGACCACATTGCCCTTGGAATCAGATGTTTTACATAAACTTGTATGGACAATTGACAGACTCTTTAAAAAATCAGATGGTATAAGGTTAAGATTTCTGAAATTTGGTGTGTAGCATTATCTAGTGATACTCTAACTTGGCTGTTCATAATTGAATCTCTGAGGTCACTATTAGCTCTTCCTGAGGGGTCAGATGTTTTACAAGTTAGAAATATATAGGAGAATCTTTAAGGCCCAGAGTTCTGAAATCTGGCAGGTCAGATATTTTACATAGACTTATATGGACAAACTGTTTAAAATTCACCTTGTCAGAACGTATAAGACCAAGAGTTCTGAAAGTTTGTAGTGTTGTCTGCTTATAGACTTCTATCAACATTGTTGAAATTATGCTGCAAAGCCTAGAGTTTTCAAATTTTGCAGTCAGCTTTGCCCATTGTGCCTCTACCAAAATTGTTCAAACTAATACAAGCAATTAAGGGCCATCATGGCCCTCTTGTTACAATGTTTTTACAGTCTTATGATCAAAATATGATAGTTGGATGAAGCTTTCATAATGATACTAATTGTGAATCAAATTTTTGAGCTAATTTATTTAAATATTTCCAAGACAAAAAGAAGCAAAACCTACACCTATATTATTCACTTATATTACTTTTTTGCAAGCATTTTGATGAAAATGCTTGCAGTGCAAGATTGCGCAATGCAGCAGGATGGCATAAATGGTTTTTCATTCATCACGCTGATGGAAAGATATTTGAGGAGATTGATTGATTTTGGTGGGAGGACTTTTCAGTGCTTGTTGCTAGAACAAGTCTGCAGTAGTAAATGATCAAGTGTTATTATAGAAAGAGGGCTGGCTTGCAGAATGCACCTGTATAAACTCATTACTTTGTCTGCAGATACTTGTAATGGAAGAGAATAATTGCAGAGGTCTGATTGTCTCACTGATGGCTATTTCAGCCTTTGGTATTAAGTGTCCGAGTGTTACGTATGTACTTAGATAAGGGACAGAACTGTGAATGATGTAGAGGTATTTATCCACTTGCCCCCTAACTGCTTGATTATAACAAACAGTTAATATCAGAGTTTTAGATTAATTTGAAATTCCACTTTAAATTGGTATCTTTCAAAATAACAATAATCATGTAATAGTATTTATTTTGACAGCATTGATCATCGGAAATAAATGTTTCAACATTTTAAAATCAAAGTGCTGGGTTGGAAAATAGTAAAATAAGACATCTGAATTGCACACTGATCGTGCAAGTACTGATTTGATAACGGGAAGCAGTCTTCCACCGGGGTTTATTTAAGATGAAAGGAATTGTTTCACAATCAATGTAGAGTACATAAGTTTTAGTGTATGTGTCTTCTAGAAAAAAAACCCAGAAAAACAGTCATTAGTCAGTTTTTAGGCTGGTGGTGAAGCCAACTGTCTCTTGTACCACAGATCTTAACCAGGCGACCAGCCCGGCTAACTCAATCAGTAGAGCATCGGATTGTCAATCTCGACAATCCCAGTTCAATTCAGGGCCGGCAAAATTTCTCCGTAGGTCATTTATCTCTCACCTCTGAAGCAAGTGAGGAAGTAGTCAGTCACTTACGGAGAAATTGGTTAGTAAACTGGTTGTATACCTAGGAACACTGGTTAGGTGGACTGACAGCCGTGGTTATGACCTTAGCTGTTAAACTGGCGTTAAACCCCCCAAAAAAAACTAAACTAAACTAATCTAAATCAGGTATCAAGAGACACATCCACTTTAACATTGGATAATGTGTTTAGATTATTCTGTATGTTGGTGTTTCCACATATGCTGGGTTGAAATGGGGAGTGAACGGTACTCCTGTCAAAAAGTAGTGCAATTCAGAAACTCGCAGTTTTGTTAACGGTGCAATATTTTACTACTGAATGTTTGTTGCTTCAAAACAAATACGTCAGAAAAGTCACAAAAATATTTAGATAAAGAAACAGCGAGAAATTACCATGTGACTTTAAAAGTTAACACGTATACTTTTCTCCTAGAAGGTAAATGATTGATCAAAATATTATTATGTAACAGGACGTAATGTGAAGGTTAATAGCAGTCGTGTGAAGCTGAGTTTATTTTAAGTGGATATGATAAAAGTTTAAATCAACAGCAGGGTTTCCTTTGAGTCAATTTCAGTTTGCGCCAGCATATTTGCCTATCAGAAAATGTTTGCACCAATTGCTCCATACTTGTCAGATTTTTCGTTTTTACATTGGCACCAGTGAAATTTGCCAGTGGAAGATTTTATGCGTTAGAATTGATATTTTGTCGCAATCGGTGCCAGTAGCGACCAACAACGGGAACCCTGAACAAGACAAAACAACATTATTCCATAATTTTTCTATTTGTTTTCCTTCTTTCTGTCTTTTTATCATAGGAAAGATGGGAAGAACTATCAGGCAAAATTGAGAACAAATGACAAACTTACGTACATGAATGAGTGATTGAATGAATGAGTGAGTGAGTGAATGAATGTTTGTGTGAGTGTATGTGTAAGTGAATGAATGCATGAATGAATGAATACTTTAGACTTTTTTGCTTATACTTAATGTTATGTTTCCACTTGCTGATTTCAACCTATCACTTGATTCTTGCAAAGTTGTCTTGGCATATGCATTTGTCTCCTTTAAAGCCGACAGTCTTTCTTCATTAAAGTGCTTTGATTTATATAGCCAAAGGGAGCAACAGATTACAAAATAACTAAATTTTATTTTACTTGTAAAACACTTCTGGAGTTACTAACATTAGAAAGGTAGAGTTCATTCATTGTTTACAATTAGTCAAGAGACTGACAGGCTGTTTGCCATTTTGGCCTTTGCTCAGAGGTAATTTATACAGAGGTGAAGATTCTAGATGGCATTTGACATACAGATCTTGTAAACACATCTTTTGGTGAATTAAGATCAACAGTAATATGCAACAGCTTCCAAAGTTATGCCAAATCCTGTTTTTCCTGGGAATGTCTAAACTGTGTGATTTGTCAGACTGGCCTAAATTATGTATGTTTTTTTTTGCAATAATAGAAATCAAATTGTGAAATAAAATTTCAAAATGTGTATTATCTTATATTATTTGCCTGTAAAGAAAAAGACTTAAGTGATCTATTTTGTGGATCAACTTGAATGAAAATGATGGCCATTTTCTTTATTATAGGGATATGTTTAACATAGGAAAATATTAGCCAGAGTACACAGGTGCTGTTTTATTCAGTTACATGTTGGCTTTACTAGTGTTTAAGCATAAGTACTTAATGGGTGATATTATTTTATGAAATAAAAAAGCAAACAGAAGTTGTAATTACAGTATTGATGTGTAGGGAAAAAATAAGTGCTGCATTGAACAGTAACTAGTCCTGTATATAGTGTTAGAATTTTGTCAAGAAAACTGCCACAGTTCGGTGTTTTTCTCCTGTAGATATAAACATACACAGTGCAAGGAATCATCATTTCCAAGTCAGACACAGTAGTGCTTGCTATATCTGCTGCATGTTATCTTGATAATTATCTCCGTTCCTTGCCAGATTAGCTGATATCCTGACATCATAAACAAAATAGTACAGAAAAAAGACATGACCTGAGACTGTTTATTGTTTAGAGCAGACCATTGTATACTTCAGTCTGGATAACTTCTTTGAAAAAGTCACTGTCATTTTCAGTATTAGCCTGATCTTATTTTTGTCAGTAATATACTTAAGTACAGGTAAGAACTTTGTGCACAGCCATCCCATGCCTCCATTCCTTTGTTTATGAACTGTTCATTTACCACATATTAAAAGCCTGGTGAATGATCTTAGCATCATATGGAAGTTGTTGATGCTGCCTAGAATGATGATGATGATTATTATTGCAATTTATGTTGATTGTAAGTGCTGTATGGTGATAAAAAGCTTCAGAAAGCTCAAAAATTTACAAAGTTGGATGATGACGATGATGATGATGATGATTGTAAGTGCTGTATGGTGATTAGAAGCTTCAGAAAGCTCAACAGTTCACAAAGTTGTATGATAATGATGATGATTATAGAACTCTATGGTGATTATACATTTTGCATGGTGATAAAAGGTACATTCTGCATGGTCATCAAAAGCTTCAGAAAGCTCATCATAAGCTTGGATGTTGATTATGATAATGATGATTTATGTTTTCAGTGTTGGATTGACTCCAGGTGATGATGAGCCTGTAGATAGTACCCTGTGTAACGATGATGAAGCCGTAGATGGAGGTCACGAAGGGAGTAGACGTTATGTACGCAGTACAGGTGATGTTGAACAAGATATTACAGGTATGATACATTGTTATCGTTAAGCATTATCATTGCCTTTGCTCTGATTGGTTTAAAGAGACTGACATTTTTCTGTTTCATGCTGACAAAGGCGGGAAATAAATGTGTGAAAATATAAGAATGATGTTTAACTTTTAAAAATAATGATTTTTTTGGCATTGCCTGCAGAAAAAACTATCTAGGTGTGTCATGTTCTGTATGAAATAGTTATTTTAAGGTATCTATCATTCTGTTACATGTCAGATGCAAAGAATGTTTCTTGCTTTTTGTTACTTCAGCCAAATTAAATTTTCGCTTGTAGCATCCCGACCAGGTTCAGACCAAGATAAGGAAAGTTCTTTATAATGTGAATGTCAATGTAAAATTTTGATAATAGAATTCAGACTCACAGTCTCTCAGTTCCAAAAACACATCCATGTTCAAGCTTCAGTGGCTACTAATAGACATTGTTAAACAAGAGGATGGGAGAGTTAAAACATTCAAAACATCTTGCATTGCTCTGCCATTTATTTAAAAAGTTGTTTTCTGTATTCCTCACTTCAAAGAATGAGACTGATAAATGAAAAATGAATTAGTAAATAATGTACATAGAAATTTATTATATGATTATGTTGATTTCAGTTTTGTGAGAAAAACTCAGTACTGTTCAAATGAAAGTGAACATCTGTTGGATGAAAAAAATATACATTTGACATACTATAGCTGTCGAAACATTTTCTTTTACAGAGGATGAGGGCATTCCAAAGAACTCAGGTCTTGGACCAGGGCGTGGCCTGGCAAACAAAGCTCGCTATAGTGCTGATATTGAACGAATGATGAGGAATCTAAAGGTTTGAGATGTTTAACAATGTTTGTTTTTCTGTAAAAACTTGTAACAGTGATCATACCTAAGTCAAATGAATAGTACTAATGTGTTTTGTCTGGTGTCATTTAAATACAGTCTGTAAATTTCTGAAAAAATAGTTTTTACAGCAATAAATTCTGAGATGTTTCTAACATCTTATGCTACCTCAGTTACATTGTAAGTTGGAGAACAGTAATTGGAGTAAGTTGGAGAACAGTAATTGGAGTAAGTTGGAGAACAGTAATTGGAGTAAGTTAGAGAACAGTAATTGGAATAAGTTAGAGAACAGTAATTGGAGTAAGTTGGAGAACAGTAATTGGAGTAAGTTAGAGAACGGTAATTGGAATAAGTTAGAGAACAGTAGTTGGAGTAAGTTGGAGAACAGTAATTGGAATAAGTTAGAGAACAGTAATTGGAATAAGTTAGAGAACAGTAGTTGGAGTAAGTTGGAGAACAGTAATTGGAATAAGTTAGAGAACAGTAGTTGGAGTAAGTTGGAGAACAGTAATTGGAATAAGTTAGAGAACAGTAGTTGGAGTAAGTTGGAGAACAGTAGTTGGAGTGAGTTTGAGAACAGTAGTTGGAGTAAGTTGGAGAACAGTAATTGGAGTAAGTTGGAGAACAGTGGTTGGAGTAAGTTGGAGAACAGTAATTGGAATAAGTTAGAGAACAGTAGTTGGAGTAAGTTGGAGAACAGTAATTGGAGTAAGTTGGAGAACAGTAGTTGGAGTAAGTTGGAGAACAGTAATTGGAATAAGTGAGAGAACAGTAGTTGGAGTAAGTTGGAGAACAGTAGTTGGAGAAAGTTGGAGAACAGTAATTGGAGTAAGTTGGAGAACAGTAATTGGAATAAGTTAGAGAACAGTAGTTGGAGTAAGTTGGAGAACAGTAGTTGGAGTAAGTTGGAGAACAGTAATTGGAATAAGTTAGAGAACAGTAGTTGGAGTAAGTTGGAGAACAGTAATTGGAGTGTAAATTTACTCAGCTGAAAGATTTAATAAAACTAAAAATTCTGTAATGAAATGGCCAAAATCAAAATCTTTTGTTGTGTCTCATGGTTTCATTTGCATTTCCATCTTCCATGTGGAAAGAGAGGCTGAGTCTACTAACACAGCTAGAGAAGTTGGCTGCCATCAGTCCTAAACATAATGGAAAGAGCTTTTAACACTAGATAATGTTCAGAGTAGGTTAATGAAAAACGAAATGAATCTGTTTTACCAGCAATGATTTATTTCAGGTAATTATTATAGATATTAATATCTTACAGCTGGTTTCTCTGGTGCCTTTTCTGCTCTGTAATCATAAATCAGCTGCTTATGCATTAATTTAAAAGACACTTTATGAATGATTACAGAAATTATTTAATTTCCTTAGGACTTTCATGCCTTTGACTGTTATGTCACAGGTTTCTAGGTTACCTGAAATAATTGAGGAGTTTGGAATGCCTGAAAAGTGACACATGACAAAAATAATTACCGCCTTAGATAGGGTGGTTGTGTGTCGATGTAAACTCTTAAGTGGAGCATAGGTTTAAGCCCTGAAATCAATGTGACCTCCAAGGTAGAAAATTGGCAACTTCTTAAAAGAAAGCAATGACAATGTAGTGCTGGTTTTACCTGGTTATATGGAGTAAAAGCCTGTCCCCCCCAAAAAACAAAAACAAAACAACAACAACAAAACAACAACAACAAAAAACAAAAAAACAAAAACAAAACAACAACAAAGCAAAATCAACAGTAAAATGAATAGAATGGTACATTATCTACCATACAGTTAGAATGAGAGAAAGGTATTTAGCCTATCAGAATCAAAGAAAAAGGCATGACATTGTAAAAGTTGTAGTTAGATATTGCTTTTATTTTAGGGGCATCATTCTGGTAGTTCTCTGGACAAGATGTCAGCCTCGACACATAGTACAGGCTCAGGCACGGACAGTGATACTGCAGGGATTCCACATGGAAAGATAACAAAGGCTTTCTCCATGTCCTCAATACCAGCAGCCACAAACAACGATAAACATAAAGGTTTGTCTGAAACTACCCTATCTGTATATCTGATTTGATAGAAAAATGTAATGACACAATGTTAGGTTAAGATATACTTATTTTACATGTATTGGGAAGGAAGTTCTTCCATATGTATATTGTAAACCCATACCCTACTGGAGGCAGTTGACTTTGCCTTTGTGACCAGTGCAGACCAAGCACTATTTGCTATTCAGTAACTTTTCAATAAGCATCCCAATAAACAATTAACGGATCCGTCCAAATTGAAAGATGGCCAAGTCCATTTCAGAGATTTAGCATGGTGAGAGTTAACTAATCTTCATGGGATTCTTACTGGTTCTTTTAAAGAATGTGGAAACCATGGTTAAGTCATACTGAAAGGATTCACTCTAGAAACCTCTGGTTTCCCTCAACTATGGCTACTTTTTGAGAAAAAAAAGAAGAAGAAAAAATAGACATTTGACATATAGGTTAGACCCACAATCTTCAAAATCTTTGAACCTCTCACATGATTTTAATTATTTCTGCAAACATAATTTTCCATTAGACCAGCCCATGAAGTCAAAATGTCTTGTTTTCCTGCCATAGATATTTAAAACTCTGAACATGTTATCCTATGATATTACTTCATACATACATCAATGGTTAAAATTGTTGTTATCCATTATAGCCAGTTTAACCCTTAACCTGCTGGAACCGAAAGTGATTAGCTTTGCCACCAGTATAGAGCCAGGCTAGCCTGCACATCCGTGCAGTCTGACCAGGCTCTGTACTGTTGGTAGCTCCATTTTTGTATTTTAATAATGAAATACCTGAAAATTTGAATGGACTGTTCCAGATTCAAAGCTGGGCAAATCCATTACAAAATTTCAGCATGTTCAGGGTTAAATGTTGTATCATATGTAAAACATGTAATCAGCAACAAATTTAATTGGAAAAGAATGCCATGTTTTATTTTTCAGGTTCAAGTTACAAAGACAAACAGTAAGTGCTCATTTATTAAGAGATGGGTATTTGTGGTGCATTATTTGCATAAATTATTCATGTACATAATATTATATGAGATTGCAATGTTCATGGATTAACCTTTTGGGTTTTTGTCAAAAATTTTTAATTAAGAGCTGTGTGGGGCTGTGTGCCCCATTGAACCTTTAAGGTTTGTTATGAATACAGATTAGGTCCAAATGAACAATATATATATATATTGACAGGTACTGTTCAACCTGAATCATTGGCCACTATTCCTAGGTTCATAGTTAATCTTAGTGACCTAACACTTTGTTTAACTGTTTTATACCAGAAGTATTTTCAGATAAATGAAAAAATAGTCTTTACTTTATACAGATAAATGAATAAATAGTTGTTACTTTATTGTTGGTTCAGTAAGTACATAGTGTTCTGGCTTTCACTAAGGTCAGCCTTTTTACTAGCCATACTTAGTTGAAATACTGAGTGATAAAGTACCACAAAACATATAATGTCCTTTTACTTTCTAAATGCCTCATGTGTGCTTTGTCTTGCAAGGTTTACCATTTTATGTCACAGTTACAACATTACTGAAACCAATACCTGTGTTTTACAGGACCCCTTCTCACTTGCTTATACAAAATCTCATAGCAGAACATGAGTGAGTGTTTTGGTCAAGGTCATTGTTGCTTTGTTAAAGGTCAAGGTCATTTTTGTTCATGAAGGTGTATTCTTTATCCTCAAATAGTATATTAAACAGCTGTATTGCAGCCATTGGAGCTGCTTTTATTATATATTTTTTCAAAAAATGACCACAGTTCCTTGATTTTGACTGACCAAGACCTTTGATCTTGCACACAGATAGTTCTTCAGACACAAGAAACTTTAATAGCTTTGCATGCTATCACTCCCAATTAAAAGTCAAGTTGCATGTGTTTCCTGGTCCTTCACATAAATCTTTATCCAGATTTCCATTTTCATTTCAAAACTTTAACCTAAAACTGTTTTTACCTGAATGTATTTTCATCTCACATATATCTTTTATATCTGATATTGTGCAAGAAATGTATTCAGCTTCATATTCCATTCATTCTTCTTGTATAAAATGATGCTGTTCACTTTTTTTGAGAAATTTCTTTAAAATTTTCATTTATTCCATATTCATTTTTCACATATACCAGTCCAGTTATTACATCTGCCGGTTATAAGTGGTGTGATTTTTTTATTAAAAAAAAAAAAAAGTTGCATTTTGTCCTAATAACAGGTATGAGTTATGAAATACTTAAGTGACAGTAGTGTACGTGGGTTTAAATTTCTACTCTTGCCTTACAAATGTATTTTTGGGCAAATATTTAAAATTTTACAGGTAATATTCCAAACACTGTACTAGGAAAGTCTGGAATAATAATATTAGCACATTTATATTCACATGTTTTATGTAAACCAAGCTGGAAGTTTCATCCAATCCTCTAGCCAGAAAGAACCTTTAATTATTATACACAGTATATTCCAAAAGGTCTTAAAGCTATATCTGAAAACTCACAGTTTGAATGTTGAACTTGTACACTTTCTTAAACACAACCAAAGATAATCAGTCAGATTTTCTAGCACCATGTTTGTTACAGTTGCACAGAATTATGTAATATGAAATACCTTTATATACTTATGCACTTTTTATATATTTACATACATTTGCATGTTTGGAAAATAGCACATATTTCCTATTAACAAAAGATATAAACAATATTTATTATGCATAGTGGTTAGTATTTTTGAAAGTAATAATCGTATCATATACTGCAGAAAAAGAGAACTACTCACAAAATATTTAGAGTATTATATAATTACATGGTGTTTAATAACACAGCTAGTGGGAGTAGAGTACTCTTTCCTTGTACATGACACTTTACCGATGAGCAAAATTCTCATTCAAAAAGATAGTATGCACTGACTTCAGTTTCAGCAATTGAAATTTTGATAATACATAGTGTTATGTACAGGGAATGACTAATTACATGTACTTTGTAGAAAAGCTTATTCAGGAAAGTTATAAGCTCTGTGTGTGTTGTGAAAAGACAAGGTCTTGAAGGAATTGTGAATATTTTTTTATGACTTAAAACTTAATTGAGACTTTTTTGTTCAATGAGGCTGTATATTTCATATATTCTGCAAAGGATTATGCAGTCTGCATTTAGCCAGGCTACAACTTCCGAATTGTGAAGTTCAGTTGTATCACTTCCTTTCCCCGACCAATATGCCCAAGTAACAGTATCCACTACATAGTACAAAATACAAAATATTTTAATGGTGATTTTTTTCTTGTTTATGAGATAAGTAAGTAAGTAAGTAAGTAAGTAAGTAACGTCTTTATTTACAGTGGATGACATATTTGGTTAAACCAATTTACAATATGGTCCACAAGATTAGACAGCTTACTCCAGCCCACAGCCCTTGTAATGCAGTATATTTTTCATATACTTGAGAAATCCTACTATGAATAACTTATACACAAACACACACAGCTGGTATCTTTCTTGAAGGATCTGTTTAACATGCACTGCTTGTCTTGCTTTGTAGCGCACTGTTCCGCCGCCAGGATGAAATTCAGGAGGAGGATTCATCTGACATAGGCTTTGAAAATAATCGCAACCACCAAAGAAACAAATCAAAACCACAACTCTCTCTTTTAGATTTCTTAAATGAGTAAGTGCGTGATACTGTTTTGTCTTATTGCATCTGCATTTCACACCAACGCTTATCAAGCACTGTGTCTATGCTCTTCCGATTCCTTCTATGAGCAAGCATCCAAAGTTTCTGTAAAAACAAGGTTACAATCAGCAGATTAAGTTAGAAATTTTCTGCTGGCGAAAAAAGTTGTTCACCCTTATTAAGAACCTCCAGTTAATAAATATTTGTATGACCTTCACGTACATTTTTCAAGGTCACACTCTGCAATGAACAGATCCATTATTTCTTTTGTTTAATGTCAGCTCCATCGTAATGAGATGGTATTTGTAACCATGCCTTGGACAAACTAGTGATAGGATCATATGACACCTGCGAACAAGATTGTTTAAAAAGTTCTGAGCTAACTGAGCTTTGTCTTTTAAACAGTCAGCATTAATTAGCAGGTGGGGAAAACCTGTTGCTTACTGTTTTCTGATGTACAATCTTTAGTTCTTTTGAAATCGTCAGTCATTTAGCTTAATATTATTGCTTACTTTAACATGCTAGAACACATTAATATATGATGTATATATGTGTGCCATATTTATCGCAGTAATCTTACTTGAGCACATGTTCTTCTGTAAGCATAGCGTGATTTAAAGAGCTGATATTAATCAGAATATATATACTGCATGAAATCACTCTGGTTTTAAAAAACGTATTTGACAATTCATTTTACATGTGCGTATTTTATTGGTATATTGATGTAATGAAGGTAGAGGTTTATAAGTCAATGTTGGTAGTACAAGAATGTCCCCCTCTTGAAAAGGTCAAACAAATTATGGTTCTTATTAAGAAAACCAGGAGAGAGAGCCCACAACTGAATTCCAGTTGGGAAATCTTTCACTTCTTAGGTTGAAAGTGTTATCTTATGTCTCCAATTATTTGTAGGAGCTTTCGGAATGGTGACTTTGTCAAGCTAACCCATCTGACATTGTACACTTTTTGACGTATAAATTCTTTTAATAGAATCTAGTTTGCTAGAACTTTTCTATAGGCTTAAACAAATGCTGCATTTCTGTATTTGCTAGCTAACTTGATCTTTTAGTTTTAGAAACATTTAAAATGATAGATGCATTGCTGTTTTCAGCCCTTCAAACTTCACAAATGAAGCATCATCACCAAAGCACAAGGAGAAGGAGAAAGGAAGGAAGACGAGTGTTTTTTCAAGGTTCCACAGTAGCTACAGAATCAAAAAGGTAACTTGCTCTATCTCCTGAATTTTGTACTTTAATAGTCAAAGAATGAGTCATTTGCATTTGAGTAAGAAACATTTTATCACTTTATTCCTGGGCAGATATATTGTTCTTGCTAGAAGTATGTTTTCATTTTAGACATTTAATTAGGCTATTGGGGTGGCTGAATGAACTTAACCCATTAATGCTTAGCATCTACAAAAGTAGACAGGCAAAAAGTGCACATCCAGATCAGACACTGCAATATGTGGCATCTGATCAGGGTCTTCACTGTTTGCATTAAGGACTTCCCTCCCTAAATAGAATAAAATTGAAAATTTATACCAGAAACCCTTTTAACTGAAAGTGGACTCATCCAACTGACAAGGATGGAATAATCCATTAGGCATCAATGGGTAAACCCAATTCAAAGTGCTGCAGCCATATCAGATGGAAATACTCAGCTGTGGTGGCTTATTAGAAATCCTACCATGTTGAATGTGTTTAATTAAAAGCTATTTACTAACATAGTCTACTGTACTTTTGTAATGAATGAGTTCACAGAGGAGAATAAAATAAAAGATGATGATCAACATTATAATAGTGATAATGAAAACTGTTATAAAGCTTAAAATACTAACACTACTCATAAAAATAATGATTATAACCATAATACTGTTTTTATATTGCAGAACAAAGATAAGGAGGGAAAGAATAAAGTATCGTCTCACCGATTTGTCTCCGTTAGCTTCAGTAATGCAACAACTTGTGATGTGTGCCATAAACCTCTTACCAATAAACCCGCTCTTCGTTGCCAAAGTAAGTCTTTCTCCAATGTTTCTGTACAGCTGAGTCAAGGGGTTTGAGCCTCAGTATCAAACTCGTAATTTTGTTATGAAGTAGTTTGTAGTCTCATACAGTAGGGGTTCATACTAGTGTAGTTAATTGTCTATATTCTTTACTAAAATACCTTCAGATACTGTAAGAAAGAACAAAACAATACGAAGAATCGAACAGTTCTGTCAGTGGTATTTCAGAAGGGAAAAGAATGTGTATTAAGATGAAATATTTTTGTTTAAAAAGCATGTTATTGTGACAAATTGATTGCAATGTTTTGTAGCATAAATTAAAACACATACTAATTCCCTGGTTCAAAGTGTTTCATGACTTTTTATGCTTTGTTTCAGTATGTTTAGTAAATGTACATGAGCACTCCTGCAAGGAACATATACCTGCCTGTGATAAGTACAAACCAAAGGTGAGTGTGTTATCTCCCTTACCTTACCATTACCACTGCAATCCACTATACCCTTAAAAATATCACTAAATCTCAGCAGGAACTCATTAAAGAAATGCACTATAGTTTAATAATTCTTCAGTAAGGAATTTCAATATGATCTCCCTGTGATACCATAGAATACATGTACCTTTTTTGGCCATAATCCCATGTTATAAACACATTGAGATCTTTATCTTAAAAATCTCACTGAACCTCCACAGGAACTCATTCAAGAATTGTTAACAAATTTACTGATTCTTCAGTAAAGAGTCTCAATATAATTAATTTGTCTTTGATACCAGAGTTTATCTTTTTTTTTTGCCACTTGTTTATAAACATACTGAGTGCTACAATGCCTCCTGTTTTTCTTAACTCGGTCTAGAAATGTTTCTAAATGTAGTCATAAGTCATTTCAAAAGGAAATGATGGGATGAGTTGTAATTATGTGACATGAACTGTTTTGTTACAAGTCTGTCTTCACCTGGAAACTTTCTTAGATTGTTTTTACTCATTTGTATGTAATTATATTTGTATTGTGGTTCAGATTATATCATTTAGGCTCTGGCTTATACTTTCAACAAACAAATTAGTCTTTGACCAATCAGTATCACTGTTTTAAATCACATCTCTCCTTTCCTCTCTTTGTGTCAGGAGAAAAGAGTTTCATTCTTCTACCGTGACTTACACTTGATATGGTAACTAAAGCATATAACAACCATAGACAACAGTAGGAGAATTTGTGTCTTTATTTTCATTGGCTGGTTGATTCAGTTATAAGATTTTAAACTCGATAGCTTTATCTACTCAACTTGTTACAGTTCTAATGGTTTTTCAGATTAGATCATAAGCAAGGGTTTCTTAATTTAGTGCTGTTTGCTTAGCATAAAAAAAAAATCAACATTTTGTCTGTGAACGTATGACACTTTGTATCTAGCACTTCCTATAATATTGAAATGAATTAAGCATGCTCGTAGTGTTATTGCTTTTAAGATAAACTTTACACCTTATAAGGTGAGACTTCAGGAAATAAGCATAGTTTATACATACTTTCACAACAATATCCTCAGATTTTAGTGTGCCGTCTCAAGCTTAATCCAGTCTTACAGGATGGTAGAAGTATGCTGTGTCAAAATGCTTTAGCGTTCAAAAATAGCAGGGTGTAAACTATAAAGAATGGAAGAATTATCAAGATTAAAAGGCCATAGAATTGATAACCATCATCTCTAGATACAAATACATTCTTAAAATAATTAAAGAGATATAAAATGATTTAAAAAAGACTTCTGAGAAAAACGTCAATAGAACATTTTGATCGAAAATATGAAGACTTGAATATTGTTTTGTATTTTTTGTCACCCTGTAATTATTGTCCTCATTAATTTGGGAAAGGCTTAACTCTTTGAGTTTTGTTAACCTGCCTTTTGGATCACATTGTGTATATATTTTTTTTGTAATGCTGAATAAAATAATATAAATCAATTCAATTTAAATGATGATTGAAACATTGATGGAATTTTTTCAAACAAACCGTATCATCTGGGAAACAGCAAAGTCATTGAGAAATATGATAGAAAATTGTTAAATCATAGAGATTGAAGAAGAAAATGTTGAGGAGAAAGTGTTAACTTGAATCATTTGGAGGAGGAAGAGAGAATGTTCATTTTCAGTTATTTTGGAGGAGAGAATGTTGAGGAGAAAGTGTTAACTTGAATCATTTGGAGGAGGAAGGGGGAATGTTAATTTTCAGTTATTTTGGAGGAGAAAATGTTGAGGAGAAAGTGTTAACTTTCTTAGTTTGGAGGAGAATGGGGAAATGTTAATTTTTGGTTATTTTGGAGGAGAAAATGTTGAGGAGAAAGTGTTAACTTGAATCATTTGAAGGAAGATGGGGGAATGTTAATTTTCGGTTATTTTGGAGGAGAAAATGTTGAGGAGAAAGTGTTAACTTGAATCATTTGGAGGAGGAAAGGGGTAATGTTCATTTTCAATTATTTTGGAGGAGAGAATGTTGAGGAGAAAGTGTTAACTTGAATCATTTGGAGGAGGAAAGGGGTAATGTTAATTTTCAGTTATTTTGGAGGAGAAAATGTTGAGGAGAAAGTGTTAACTTGAATCATTTGGAGGAGGAAAGGGGTAATGTTCATTTTCAATTATTTTGGAGGAGAGAATGTTGAGGAGAAAGTGTTAACTTGAATCATTTGGAGGAGGAAAGGGGTAATGTTCATTTTCAATTATTTTGGAGGAGAGAATGTTGAGGAGAAAGTGTTAACTTGAATCATTTGGAGGAGGAAAGGGGTAATGTTCATTTTCAATTATTTTGGAGGAGAGAATGTTGAGGAGAAAGTGTTAACTTGAATCATTTGGAGGAGGAAGGGGGAATGTTAATTTTCAGTTATTTTGGAGGAGAAAATGTTGAGGAGAAAGTGTTAACTTGAATCATATGGAGGAAGATGGGGGAATGTTAATTTTCAGTCATTTTGGAGGAGAAAATGTTGAGGAGAAAGTGTTAAATTTAGTTGTTTGGAGGAGGAAGGGGGAATGTTAATTTTCTAGCTCAATTGGTAGAGCTTGGGATTATCCCATCGTTCAGTCCCCATAAGAGCCAGTAAAATCTCTCAGTGATAATTGATCTTGGACAGTGCATCTATAGGTCATTTGTCCTTCACCTCTGATTCAAGTAATCTTTCACTGGCAGAGAGATTGGATACCCAGGAACACTTTTTAGGTGGTCTGACTTCCAGGATATGACCACAACTGTTCATCTGGCATTAAAACCACAAATAAAACAAACAGAAAATCTTGATGAACATTTATTTGAGTGGTAAAGAAAATGTCTACTGTCTTAGATTTAAAGAAGGGATATTTTCAACTTATAGATTTGAGGAGGAGAGAAAATGTAAATTTGTACAAATGCATGCGTTCCTGATGAATCTGCCCTTCTTTATAAAATTGTCACATACAGCCCTTTGCAATAACTACTTAGAGCTTTCAGCTGTACCTTGTAGGTGTGAAGTTATCTGCCCTTAGACATGAATTCACATATTTAGCACCTTGTGAAGACTTATCCAATGAACTACTAATGAAACTTTATTAAATATAAATTTAATCTACCTGAAGAGTAGGTTAGTCTGACATACTTTACTGCAAGTGGTCAGCCCATGCATTGTAGGGTGAATTTGACATTGGATTAAGATATTTGCATAATATTACATGAAACTTAAACTACTGCAGTTTTCAACCAAATGATATTTATCTTGGATTAACTTGTAATATTTTTGTCAGTTTGTTTTTATATTTACAACTATAAGTTTAATAAGTAAGAAACTTACTATGCTATGGTCTCTCAGTAACAAGTCCACCTAGAGAGGGTGTTAATTGCTCTGCCTTGTGGTGCTCTTATTTATAAAATGTCACCCTGCATTTCCTGAAAAACTGCATGGGTGTTAAGTGGTGAAATGCGTATTACAATTGTTATATATTTACTTAAATATGAAAGATAAAAAGCAAATATTTAATTATTGATTTTAATGAAATAAATATACAATTTGTTGTAAAGTAAACACTACATATTTCATTGATTTTTTGGTAAAAGGAAGTTGTTAAAAATAGAGATCTAATTTGTTGTGTGGTAAGTAAGTTGTTATTGATGAACTCCAAGGAAAATTGGTTTTTGACAGGTATTTAACTATCAAGGTGTAACAGGGCATTCTGTTAGTGTAATCTTACCAGTATTTGTATGACAAGTGGAGGCCATTTAGCTGATCATTGTGTTACAAGTGTGTTCTAGTACAGGGGAGATCGCAAGATAAATGTTTATATTGTTGTGTCACGGTATGTCGAGTAACAAAGTGTTGTAGGCTACATTTATGACTGGTCAACCGTGTAACAGTCAACTGTCATTGTGCACTGTGTATGTATGCATGAACAATGTGTTATCAGCTGATTTGGAGATCTTCTGAAATGAAGGCAGATAATGTCAGTTGAGATTTTTTTACCCACAATCCTTTGAGTATCCTGTCTAGCAGTGTACATCTAATTACAGGACTAAGCATAATGTTATTAGAGTTATAATTGAAAGAAGGAATAATTACCTGTTTCAAGCTGGATTTATCAGTACTTTCCATTCTTTTTATCAGAGGAGGTGTGTATATACCAGTAATGGAGAGATATAGGTCAATTTGTTTTACCTGTACTTAATAACACCTGGGCTCCCATTACTGGAGAAGTGAATTAATTTAATACAACATGAACACATTGTACACGGAAGTCCAGGAAATAATTTCGTTCTTACGTCATGTGATGGATTAATTCAGCCCTTTTTACTGAGGAAAAAAATGTTACCAGGATACCAAATATGTTAAGACTTGTTTTACCTTCAGATATATGACTGACCTAGTAATAATGCATTTCTTCAATGAACAGTACCCCCAGGACATTTTCAGAAGAGCTAATTTAATTGTAAGAGGAAAAAAATTAGGTCAACAAGATCACAGGACTGTTAAATACTGATAACACAAGCTCACACCTCTGGTCATAAATTATGGATTTATTGGAAGGTGTCAGGATGGATTTTGCTAGGTAACATATGTGACAGTTATGAGAATGTTCTTCTTAAAGCTGTAGCAAGCAGATATAGTCTCGACAGTGGGGATTTGACCGTACATCATTGTCACAAACTACTGTGAACAATTTGTACCTAGAGTGTTGGTACTTTACATCTAAACCATCAGAAGTTATGTCGGAAAGCTTAGCAAGTTTAAGTGAAGATTTGAATTCAAATGTCAAAAATCAATACAATTTTGATTACATATTTTTTTGTCATTTTTTGAAGACAAAACAGGAAGACATGTTCAGAGTCGAAGTCGTCGTAAAACTTTGTTACTGAATTCTACTTATTAAACATTACTGTTTATAGAGTACATTATATTGACATTCATTAAAAATCTTAGCAGTTGTGCAACAAACACTGCACAAGCTGTCATCAGATTCAGACAGGGTATTGATCACTGTTCTTTGTTGTAGGAATGGACTTTATATTGATTTTAATGTGTTAATAGGCAGTAATGTCACACACCAGATTGTTAATCGGCAAGATACGAACATTCTAGCTTTATCAAAATACCCCACTAGTGTGCACCATATAGGTGTTAAACGTTTGAAATACTATAGTACCAACATTGAAAGTGTAACACAGTGAAAATCTTTGCAAAAAAATTTTTATATTGGATTTATATTTGTAACCTAATCTTGTGGTTGGACATACTGGCTTTTATAATCTGTTTTCATTGTAAAGTGAATTTTCAAAAGGAATTTTAATTTCTCTCGTGAAGTATGACAGTATTAAAATACTCTAAGTCTTATTGGAAAGGAGGTGTCAGAGTTGTTAATACTTATTTAAAGAATGTATTGTGATTCTTTCAAAGATGAGTCACAAAGAAAAATTGTGGGATTTTTTGATTCTTGTATATACTTTATAGTGATAAAAAATGACAGATCAGTATTATTATAACTGCTTGGTGCCAGATGCCATGGTACCAAAGGGTGGGACCAGTGTCGAAGACACGCCCCCTCCTAGACCACCAAGACCACAAAGAACATATGATTCAAGGATATATGAAAATATTCCACAGCAGATAGGGGATTCTGGGCACAGACAACAGTTCTACCAGCAACAAGGGCCAGAGGTACCTCCTAGAAGGGGTGCATTGGGGCCACCTATACATCAGAGGGCCCAGAGTGAACCTTTTGACATTGGCTTGATGGATTTGGAATGGTCTCCTCACAGATACAAGGATTCTAGTCATACGTACTCTGAACCCAGGGACCACTTTGGATATTCAACAGTACGTTCTCCAGCAAGACTTAAAGATGAACTGGGACAAGGGGTTCCTCCTTCTGAGCAACCTCAAAGGTCACCAGGGTTGCATTATAGCACAAATAATTTGACATATGAAAATGATGCCAGACGGGGAAGTCGAGACTATCTAAACAACTCATCTCCAAGATGGCAGGATATTGGAATGTCAGTTGTATGTGATAATAGAAGTCCTAATCTAACAAGTGCAGAAACATCCCCAGGAGTTCCACCGAGACTTTCGTCTTCAAATCCAGGCTCAGCAGAACCATCTCCTGGTCTGCCAAAGAGGTCACCAAGTTCCAGTTCTGCCGAACCTTCCCCTTGTCTACCACAAAAGTCACCGAACAGGAGCGTGCTAGACAAGACACCATCTTTTGAATATCCTATAGCTTCACCCCGCAAACATGAATTTCATCAGGTGAGTTAGATGAGAGAAACGTACCCAGACTTGATACAGATAAAATCTCTCTCAAATTGCAAAATCTCAAAATGTATTTGTTGGTCAGGTTTATTTTAAATATAGATTGTATCCATTTTAGTTGATATTACTGCCTGCACACCTGACCAGAGCCTCATAATACAAGAAGTCGCCCAGTTCTGGCAACACTTCCAGTTCTTTTTCATACTTATTATGTACCACTGGTTCTTTAACCCTGAACATGCTGAAATTTTGTAATGGATTTGCCCAGCTTTGAATTTGGAACAGTCCATACAAAGTTTAAGGGATTTCAATATCAAAATACAAAAATGGAGCTACCAACAGTATAGAGTCTGGTCAGACTGCACGGATGTGCAGGCTGGCCTGGCTCTATACTGGTGGCAAAGGCTAATCACTTTCGGTTCCAGCAGGTTAAGGGTTAAAAGTCTTTTTAACTAAATAGGGGCCTTATATGTCCTGATTGTTCATAGGGACATACAACTGGAGTTCACTCATGTTGTACAAATGACTATTAAAAGTGTTAGTGGAGACGTTGTGGGTTGGACATGTAACTTCTGAATTATATGTCTTTTGCATTACCACAAGACATAAAGTGTATTTTTAAACTCTGTGAATACACATGGGTTATTGTGTACATAAACATGTTACTTGGGTCATAGAAATTATGGCAAACAACTATTACTGTTATTTACTGACATTTAACATGTCAGGCACTTAAATGTAATCCAGTAATGTTGTAACTGATATGAAATGAAGAGGCACTTAGGTGGCTATAGCAGCAGTGTAGCTATAAAGTTATGTACACTTTCTCTGCATGACACTGGATTCTAAACTGTATCCTTAATTAGAACAGGTGTTCAGTATAAATCATGATGAATTCTGCCTAAGACCCATCATGGAGATAATTATTCTAGTAAAGTCATTGTTTCAAATATTTAAAAGCTTTTAAATAGTTTGTTTCCACTGTGATTGTTGTTTTTTGCTTTTCACTGTCAGTTCTGACCTAGTTTCATTTTTATGAGTCATAAAAGTGTGTGGTTGCATAAATGACTTGGCTTATTAATTAGCGTTCAGAGATACTGCTAATTGGGCGGGTAGGTGAATACAAATGAATTCTTATGGTTTGGCACAGGTTCTACAGTCTAACAAAATTTTGAAGAAATGTCACTCACTGGACAAATAATGCATCTATCACTGAAAGGCTGTGATGTTGGTTTCAACTTTCTGAGTTTTTTACCAGCTAGATCTACTAAGCAGAAGCTCCGCTTAACTTTTTACACCTTTCATCATTGAAGCTGATGAATATCATTCTCTTTAACTTAATACTTATTTGTTTCAAATGTAGTTCTAATATTTATAACTTAAATCACGGGAAAAATATATTGGACATACATAATTCCCTCTAGACAGTTTTGTTAGCAAACAGATATAAAATTTCCAGACAGTCCTCATTTCAAACTATTAATTTTCATCATGTATATGATATTATGTATCATATTTCATGCTAAAGTTGTTTTGTCTGTTTGAGAACACAGACTTACAGTTTTGATAAAAATTTGGCTGGCATGATACAGTTTAATACAGCCTGTTTAGTGTGAACTGTAATAAAAAGAATGTGACGCTTTCATGATTAAAGAGTAAAATTTTTACTGTTTCAAAAGAGCATATTTTATTGAGCGTTACAGATTAAATTGGAGAACTTTTCAATTATCAAAACTGCTTGAAGGTTGTTACTTCAAACAAAAGATAAATATAGCGAGACCATTTACATAATTGGTCGCTATTGTTTATCCATTTGTTTTTGTCTCACCCTACAATGATTCATCACTGATCAATGTAATCTGTTCATTAACCGAATCCATTAAAAATCATCATTACTGTTCATAGATAACAAGTAGGGAATGCATTGTTCTCGGCAACTAAGATAGCTTAGGATTGCAGATTTACAACAATTTAATTTGGTTAACATAATTTGTTCACAGATTTTCTCAGTGCATTTATTTGATTTTATGTCAATATAATGAGAAATTGTATTGCTTGTGTGGTTAAGAGCAAGGGTTTGATATACCTTCAATTGTTCACATAGGTCAGTAGCTATGAATGTGTCAAGATCAGTATGTAAACAATTAATCGTTGACATTCCTGTGAGAAATATACACAATACATATATAAATTGTAAGGTTTAGTGCAGTCTCATTTGTTTAAGTATTTTATTTGGTAATATTTATATTGAACTGCCTGATATATCTGTTATTTGAACAGGGAAAGCTTGTTCTGTGAAACTCAGGCTAAGTGTATAATTGATACACTTGTAGACTGGTTTTGGAACAATCTTTGGCACATTTCATTTAGGCGTGTAATATTTATATTTTCAAGCACACCATGTAAGTTTGAGTTTAAGCTTGTTTTTTCGTGCAACAAATAACACTTTGTATGCAGTTTCCATACAGGACCTGACAGTCATATCTGCAATGTATTGACAAGAGTATTTGATAAAGGGAGATAATTAATCTAGGTTTTTCAAGTTATGACCTTGAAATGATTCATTTGGAGGAGAGTGGTTGACGGGTTAGAACACCAGACTCCCCGATCCAGAAGTTGCTGGTTCGAATTCACCAGGGGTGAGAGTCTCCAGTGACATTCCACATTTTTTCACTTTTGGCCTTAGTACTGGTTTCGACTTGCTTCCTAATCGTATTCATTTACTTTGTGTGTGTTATTTTTGCCAGCATTCTGAAATCCCTTACTTTTCATGTCTTGGAAATTCTGTAACAGAAGATTCTGTAACTTATGAAATATAGTACTAGTACATTAAATTCCATTTTTGAATAATGCAGAGTTAATTTTCTGTGTTTCTTATTTATCTTTTAAAAGGAATTGAAAAATGCAAATTTCATGTGCAAAAAATATGATACTAAATTATCTTCTTTCAATTTTTTTGTCAGTAAACTGGGGGTATGGATCACTTTTTATTGACAGTTGAAGTTGGTTTTGACTGATTGATTATACAAATGTACATTTATGTTGAAACATCATTAGGTCATTCAACTCTTAATCAGGTCAGGATATTAATTTATACTCTAGCTGTTCTAATTAACATCCAATCTCCCCTTCTGTTATTGGCTCTTTTATCAAGTAGATGTTTAAATAAATTAGTAATTGCTGTTTTATGCAATGTTAAACATAAGAGCTGTAGTTTTTGTGTTTATTTTGTGAGAAAAGCAAGCAGACACTAAGGAGCAGGTACATGGGTTAATTATCATAAGCTATAAACAAATTACAGGGTGGAGATTAAACAGTCCTAAGATTTACCTGTCTACCTGTGTAATTGTATATAAAATCTACCTGATTTTTCTTAGGTAAATCGATTTTCAGTGCATTTTAAAAGTCAACAGGGTGACTAGTCTTTCTAAGGTTGACTGTCATGTAGCTTGTTTTCTTTCAATCATCTAAGTAACATGACTGTTGCTTATTTGTTCCCCCCACCACCCACCCCACCAAAGAAAAAACGAAACAAAATGCGTAATCGTCATTTTTATTGCAGTTTAATGTAAAATGTGAGCATACTTGTCTTAACCGTGAACTTGCGACCTGTTTATCTTATATGTCACATCTGAATAAAAAATGTCAAAAATTTGAATTAAATGTATACAGGTTGGATAAATGGACATAAATTTTTGCTGTAGTCATTTTCATTGAAAGCTAAGACCATTAAAATATTTGCTGCAACAAATGTTCACCAAATGAGTTCATTGTAACATTCACAAGCTTACTTTATTTAGCAATTAACTTCCCCTTAATCCCAAGTAAACATTCTAAATCATTCAAGCCAGTTAAAATTGCATTCCTGAAGACACCAGTGAAATACGCCCCAAAGCCTTTAATTTATGGGAAAGCTATAAATGACAAAAGACTTTATCAAAAGCCTTCATTAGATCTACAGAAAACCTTATCTTTCTATATTGGTTAGATTTTAATTGATAAAATTTAATTATTATTATCAAAAGTCATTATCATTAACACCACCATTATCATACTCATCATCATCATCACCATCATCTTTCTCTCCTTCATGTTGACATCATTTCTTTGAAATTTTGTCAATTATGTACTGTACAAAAATTTTCCCAGACTGTGTTAGGTATATCAGATGACCCTAGCAGTGGTGTCAGTTTTAAAAATTCAAACAAATGGTCAGTAATTATGTTCTTAAAAAGTTTCCTTGATTCAAGTCAAAAACCTCTTTATTTATAAGATTTCCATAATAGTGTAATTATATTCAGTTGATTGAGCATTTAAGGGAAAAATTACTGTTTCATGGATCATTGGACTAATTCTTTATCTATAATGTAAAATTTTAAGAGAGACATTTTATGGTTAAATTGCATTAATTTACATAATTAAGGAGGGTGTCTAACAATTAGGCTGTATTGAAGAAGGTTGTTTTGACTTTTGTCCAACTTTTTTTCTGATTGTATTTTGTCTTGGCACTACCACATGATTATGCTCAGGTCTTAACATGTATACATGTGCATACACTGTATCAGGTCTTAGTTATTCAGTATGTATTGTTATCAGCTAGGAGTGCTTTTAGCATGTCGCCCTCTTAAACTTGGCCATACAGAAAGTAGGACGTCTCTGGCTATATATCTTCACAATGTATACTGTTTAAAAGTACATTTTATGATTTACACCTTTCAGTTGGTCTGGAATGAAATATATGACCTACACTTAGAAAGCTACACAGTATATACACAGCTGTTGCAGCATACCGGAAAGTGTTTTTACTATTGACTGTATGCTCACAGCTTGTAAAGACTTTCTAATGAATCATTGCCAGTCAATATGAGCATTAAGTAATATCCAGAAACTGTACATGATATGTCTGAAAACTATACATGAATACACGATACTGGTGTAATATGTTTGTTAAATATGCCAGTACATTGTTTCAAAGTTCTTCTTAATACTTGGTATATATGTTATATTATGTTATTTTATATTTCAGAGTCAAGTATCAAAACAGTCAAGTACAGAATTGGAGGCTGTGCCAGGTGGCCAGGATAGGAATGCTTCCACAGGTACACTGCTGAAAGTAATATGTATAAGTAAATGTCAAGAAGGCACTGCCTCTGTCAGTGACAGGCAGTATACATTCACTGTTACTTAAATGTCGGACCAAGTGAAAATTTGTCGGACATGTCCCTCGCACCGACGTATTTGGGGAAGTCTGCTTGTTTAGTTTATACTAACATTACCTCTGATATAACGAGCTCATTTAATATGCTGTCAGGATGCTAGAATGATGCCTGTAACTTGCATTACTGGGACCTGTATACAGCCCCTTTGGACTGAGATGCAATAGTCAGGTGACACGAGATGGCATTGCCCACTGTAACTGAACTTAAAACATAGCAAGTGGTTTAAAGGAAAACAATAAGTAAAGTGAAACCATTCTTGCTATACATCTGATCAGAGCAGTGTAGCTAGCATTACCTTTTCTGATCACAGACTTGTATAATCAACGCATGGACTCGCAATGTCAGAATCGTCATGCTGTGTTGGCACACCAGTGTGTTTTTGAAAAGCTGCAATATCTATGAGGCTTAGCTTATGGGAAGTGTACTTTGATGATACTAATTATTATGTTTTGATAATAACTATTTTCAGGGGTATCAAACTTGCGCCCAAATTACTCCTTCAAGGAGAACTCATCACGGACACAGAGTATGTATGTTGGTGCAGCAACGCAGCCTTTACCGAACTCAGCCCAACAGCCAGAAATACAACAGGTAATTGTTGCAGCAATAGCTTTCTTGGTACCTGTTTAACAGAAATAGGTGGACTAGTATAACACAGCTAGGGTTTCGGCTTGTCTGTTCAGGAGAAATTGGCCAAGTTTTGACAAAGAATCTCAAAAAAATACTGTCAGTTGCTGTGCTATGGAAGTTGTTTTTATTAACTTTGGAGGTATAGTGTTGCTGTTAACATTTACAAGAAAGAGTAAAATAGATATTGTTCTGTGTCAGTCATTATGACATAGCAGGAAGATACTAAAATAATATATTTGGTACAAATTTATGTTTCAGGTCATATATAGTACTCAAAAACTGAAAAAAGACAGATTTAAATATAGATTGTGACTTAATAATTTATCAGTTTAGCCGATCTTCAAGTTATATCAGCACTGGTTTGTAAGAGGTCTTGGTTCTCTAATGTTATCAGTTTATCTTATTACTCGGAGTATTTTTTGATATCAATTTCAGTTTTATTGAGAGATATTTTTAGGTATACATTTTAGAAACCAATTTTTTATGATTCAACAAATAAATATTAGATAATAAAGCATGATGTTTATTAAAAGATTAAATGGTAAAATTTAGTTATGTAATGAGGTTCAATTGCTCATGTACGAAATGTGGTTTCTGAAGTAAGCTCTATTTTTACGTTCAGCAAATATCTATTTTAACCATATCTAAAGTGGACTTGTCCATCTTTCAATTCAGACAGATCCATTAATTGTTTATGTGGGTGCTTATTGAAAATTTACTGCCTGACGAATAGTGCAGACCATCATCAGACTGCAAGCATGTGCAGGCTGATCTTGGTCTGTACTGGTCGCAAGGGCAAAACACAATTGCGGTCAGCAGGAGAAAGTTTAAATTGGTTATTTTCTATGATGGTCAGGACTCCATTGTATTGAGAAAGAGAAGAACAGGAGTAAGCTGTCTGTTTTGTCTGCTTGAGTTTTGGTTTATTTCTGGTGTAATGTGTATTTTGTTCTGTTTGCTTTCTTTATTATGAAGCATGCTTGTCTTCTGTAAACTTGGAAAAAATATTGTAGGACAGAATAATGCATATAACTAAACTTTAAGGTCTCAAAAAAAAAAAAAAAAACTAGGTGTGTCCAGCTGCACATCCACATTTGATATTTGATTGAAACTTTATAAAATGTAGAAGTTGTGTTTATAAATGGTTTGTAAAGAAAGGAAATTAATATTGTGCCAGTTTTACAGTAATTATGGCCATTTGTATTATTCACTGCATTGAACATAACAAAAAACTCTTGTGTGATCAAGTCATTATTTATCTTTGGAAGGATTTGTATTAAATTTTCACAGGTTCACATCCAACAGTGGGCTGAGAAGGGGTGAGGGGACATCACACTTTTAGATTCAGAGCAAATCTGTTCATATTTAAAAACTGATAAAGAAAAGTGTTTAGTGTCAAATATTCTCTGTCTGTTGCCCCAGTTAGAGATCTTAGTTTGAAGAAGAAATAAATCACCATTTCTGTAGGGTGAAAGCAAAAAGCCCTTACTGACACTGAAAGAAGAAGCAGAAAGTACCTTTTTCACTTTCATCCTGGAATGAAACTTTGATATGAACATTGCTGAAAGCTCTTACACCACTTGTTCTGTTCTTCTATATGCCTTTGCTTAAGCTGTTTATGAAGCTTATTTTATTCTCTATTCAGTTTGTTTTCTTAACTGTGAGAATTTTTTTGCCATGCAGGGTGTTGGTTTGATCCCCTTGATAAGGATTTAGAAAGGACAAAGAGAAACAAATCGTGCATTGTAGATAGTTGCCTGTATTTGCCTGAAATGTGCAGGATATTGATATTTGCCTGTGTTGGCCTGAAATATGGAAACCATTGATGATTGCGTATATTGGCCAGAAATATCATTATGTAAACCATTGATAGTTGACCTGTATTGGCTTGAAATATGTTGACCTGTTTTGGCCTGATATAGGGAAACCATTGGTAGTTGATATGTATTGGCCTGAAGTGAGGAAACTATTTATAATTGGTCTATATTGGCCTGAAATATGCAAACCATTGATAGTTTTGAAATATGAAAACCATTTTAAATATGCAAACCATTGATAGTTGCCTGTATTAGCCTGAAATACTGAAACCATTGATAGTTGATCTGTATTGGCCTGAAATAAAGAAATCATTGGTTCTTGACCTGTATTGGCCTAAAATATGCAAACCATTGATAGCTGCCTGTATTGGCCTGAAATATGCAAACCATTGATAGTTGATCCGTATTGGCCTGAAATAGGGAAATCATTAATACTTGGCCTGCATTGGTAAGAATTTTGCAAACCATTCATAATTTCATCTGTAGTTGGTTCTATTTCTGGTTATACAAACAGCCTGATGTTATTTGCAACTTGGAAAGATAATCACTGAGGCTCAAGAACAGAAACTTCTGTATATGTGGACAAGCCTTGATTTAGTATAATAATTATCATATATCAACAGATAGGCCTTGTGTACATAGGCCATGAGTTTTCTTTGTTTTATACTTTAATCAAACTATTGTGATACTTACAATATCTCCTAAGGATGCATGTAGGTGTTAGATCAGACTTGCATTGTAGGTGGCAGATTGTTTTTTGTGAACTGTTACACAAGCTTATCTGGTGTAAATCTTGTTGTCAGACAAAATCCTGCATGTTTTACATCTGCGGAATTATGTGTTACATAACACAAGGTTTTAGCAGGTAATGTTATGTAAGATGACTTTTAAACTTGACAAGAGTTACAAAAGTACAATAGGTATTATAGTGTCATGAAATACCTGATTAAGGAGATTATTTAAATTAGCAAGCAGCAGTCAAGGATATATTTTGTCATGACAAAATCTTTTTTTTATCAGATTTACATCAGTTACTGTTTCATGATACCCTTTCTATAATAAGGACGGAAAATGATATGTTTGTTTGCTTTGTTAGCTTGCAAAACTTCTACAATTTTGCAAAGACAGTTTTTTGACATTTTCCTCAAGATGCCAAAAGCCAAATCCTCATACCCTTTGCATCATTCTGACTTCTGGTTTCATTTCTTCAGTTTTACTGTATATATATTTTGTTCAGCATGAGCTTTGCTGTTGTTTTGAAACATCTTTTCTTGAATACTCCCAAATGTGTGTTGTTTAACCATTTCCTTTTGTTTGGTCTTGAATTTTTGTTGTTAGAAAATACACTTAATGTTCACAGGGAAAGGTAAAATGGCATGACTGGTAATGAATAAAATTGCATAAATGCATCAATTTCAGTGAATGTGTTTTCTGCTTAATTACTGTTTCAAAACATGTACATATTTTGTCATGAATTGAGTATTGATTAGAAAAATATGCACTGTTAGAGCAGTTTAATCATAAAGATATTAAAGAAGTCATAATGTTTATCATCTATTATCATGCTTTGAAATCTAGTGAAATGATTTTAAACCCTTCTGTTTGAAAGCTTTTTTTGGGAGTGGGGTGGAGGGGGTTAATCTGTAATCTTTTGTAAGATGCTTCAAAGAATTGCTTACATAACTGCTTAGACAAATCATATTTTGTACTGTTAAACTAAAGTGGGAAATTTCATTTTCAGGTACAGTCATCCTCGGCACAGTTACAGAGAAGGAGTTTACCTACTCCTAGGTGAGTTTATAGAACTAAACCACAGAATTCTACTCATGTAGCTACATTTTTGTCAGTATTTTCAGAGACATCTGTATTAAAGGTTTTGTATCAGTTTTGTAGAGTTTTAAAAAATGGCTGTGTTCTGTGACAGAACAGCAATTAGATATTCTTAATTCTGCCGATGTCTCTATTTTGTATTGAAATTGGTAATTTTTTTTTTTAAATTTTTTAAATTGATTAAATGCAATAATTGATTAAACTGATTAATTTTGAGTTTAGATCAGATCTGAGATTATGTTGGTTTGCATGCTATGTTGGAATGGATGCATGTTAGCTGCCTAGATTGTCCATACAGATGATCTTTATGCTTCACAGTTGAATGGTTTGCACTGAAACTAGGCTGCAATACGTGCATTGTATATGGCTTCATTCCATGCTGACTTAATAATACATGCTTTTGGATTTTGACATTTGGATTTTGTCATGTATATATATAGGATAGAGAATGAAGTGAAATCTTGAGCATTAAGAAACGGAATGGGAGGGAGCATAGTGACCGACTGAGGTTTCTTCATAACCTCTTTCCAACTTAATGTTTGCCCCTCCTATTTTGATCTTTCACTTTTTTCATTGGCTTCCTTATTTGGAACAAACCTGTCCGTAAGCAAACCACTCCCATTTGTGTGCCAGCACACCTGCGCAGACATGTTTTGGTAGGAGCTGCGCTTTTGTAAGAAAAAAAGCTAGAGTGCTCTTCATGAATAAGTGGAAAAATCACAGTTCTTCACAGATAAATCTTTAAGAAATTTAAATATCTTTTCTCTCTGATTGGTTAGAGAAATAGGGCGGTCATTAAATATAATTGGAACATAAAATTTATTTAAAGTTTTTTTGTTGTTGTTGTTAAAAGCTCTATTTTCTATGTTCTCTGATCTTACCTTACTCAAGCCTGTATTCAGGAAATGGGGAAATACTGAAATTTTATCCCAGGATGCATTAAATAAATATAAACTGCTTTCTGTGTGCATTCAGTGTTTTTATCTTGTTCTGTGCAAATATTTTATTTATATTACTTTTGCAACAAAGAATCAGTTTTTCACCTGTTGTATTTAAGGTTAAACAGATTTATTTGCTTATGTATTTTATGTGTATTTCAGTTACATGCAGCCTGTAAAAGTATTGAGTTTCAATGTAAAAGTTTTTGTCCAAAATTTTTTTTTTGAATTGTAGTAGGTCATGTGGAAGATGTTTTGATATTCTGGTTTAAAATTTGTGACATGTAAGATTTGTCAAAGTTCAGTGATATTGTTTTTTTTTGCCTTTCATAAGCTGTTATAACTCATTGAGAGAGCAAGCATTTAAACTGAGTGGGTCTATAGTCAAGCATCAGTTTTCCCTTGAAATTAAGTCCATAATTTTTTAGAAATTAATTACTGGTAGTGAGTTTGTCACAGTTAACCAAATTGGATATTTTGTCATCAGAACATCTTCCATTTGGAAATGATTAGACAGTTTTTCATCGCTGTTGTTGAACGTGAAATCAGCACATAATATTGCTTTAGAAGAAGGAAGTTCTAAAAATAGTATTGCTCATTGAATTCAGGATAGTAATAGACAGCAGTCATGCCCAGGATCGGGCTAAATCTCCAAATCCTGTAGCATCAATATTGTCGTCATCTCCTGAGTTAGTGAAAGATGCCCAAAATACGTATGTTTCTCTCACAGTGTGTTTGACCAGTGCTCTTACTAACTACATACATGTATATAAACTGTCTTGCAACTATATTGTTACAGTGAAACCTTGATTCATTTGCCATTTATAATCACTTATTTACATTGCCACAAGAGTATTATTTTTATCAGCTGTATTAGAATAAGTAAATTATATAGATACGTTTTTTATGACAATGATATTTTTGTATATATCTTATTTATATGTAGTTCAAATACAAATAATGTTTGACATTCTTAGAGTTTGGACATAAGCATGTTTCACAAATTTGTTCACCCTAAAACCGAAAAGGCCCATAAAAAAATCTGTAGACTTGGAATATATGACAGGAGACATAATATATCCTGTCTCAATTTATAAGCAAGGGTTTCACTGTGTACACATGTATAATCACCTGGCATGCACAGAGTGATATGTCTTATAACATGGAGGAGGAAATAAATGTACAGGATGAAATTTATGTCAGTTTTTTGACTGTGGTATTTGGTGTTGGTGGGCACTTTAGGCAGAGACATTCTCACAGGAATTGTTCTCTCACTAATGTATCTGGTGGAGAAAGAATTTACCAGGCTGCAGTGCTCAATGGGTCACAGCTGGTGCTTCCTATAAAATATTATGCACATTTTCCAAATATTGAAAGACCCACAAAGAGGGAGGGATCTAGATTATATTTATATGTTATATGTTAATGTAAAGCTCAAACATTTTTTTCTAAAAGAAAGAATTCATGGGTTGTGTCTCTTCACATTATTGTATATTTTATATGTAGTTGTGCACGAAACTTTCTTTATTGTCTTTGAACAAATATAAATTCACTTATCATTTCTGTCACCATGTATTTCTGTACTGTTTCTTCTGTGCAAGTTTTGTTAAAAGTTAACTTATGATCAGGATGAATAAAACTATTTGAAACTGCATACGCAAGAAAAAACGTAATACGGAAGATTTTATTTGTTGATCAAGAAAGCTTGAACATTATTTGCTTCCTGTTGGTAAGGTGTTGACAGAATTCGATACAAATGTCTGAAGAAAATTATTTTGTCACTCATACAGCTTGTTCGCAAGTCCAAATACGGGAACTTATTTGCAATGGCGGCGTGCATCTGTTTCTGTAGAGTAAGTCACATGACCTATAACTTTGGCACAGTTTACCAGCTGACACATAATATTCATTTCATTCAAATGCTGATGAAGACAAAGATAATCGAGTGAATATTCAGACAAACTCATTGATTTGAAGTTTGCCTAAATTATAATAAAAAGTAGATTTTTGGGCCAAACTTGTAATTTTCCCGAGTGATATGATCTGATCAGTTTTTGTCTTCAGCAGTACTTATTGAACTGAAATGAAGGTGCAGGCTAGAAAATTGATATTTTATTACACTTTAGTTATTTTTTTTTCTTGGGTTTTTAGAGTATTTTTTATATTTTTTAATAGATGTTGCTAATATCCCCACTAGCCATGTATAAAATATATTGATTTTAATGGTAATATAATATTTGCTATAATGGCTCTACTGTAAATTGAGTCAAACATGGTAGCTTTTAGTATTTCCTTTCATCTAGGTGGGTGGGGTGTCACTGTGCCAGAATGGATCTATCTATTTGTTTGAAAGTGTACTATAGTTGACATTCAACTAATTAAACAAAGGGAAAACATGTTATTTACAATCATGTCTTTGTTATGTAATATTGAGATGAGCTGTGAAGTCTGCATGGCTTCTTCAGTATGTTAGTAGAGGCTAAGCTGTTTGAATGGCTTTATTAGCAGTATTTTACAACAGTGATAGATACCTGCTTTTACCACATTATTGCAAGACTGGGTGTACTTTCTTAACTGCTTTTTGTACACAAATATTTGCTTCTGATTATAGCTTGAAGAAAATTTTTTTAAAAATACAGCAATTGCTTTTGCCTCTCAAATTGTCCATTATTTACAAATACACATGCTTACCCACAGATATTTTTTTACTGGCAACAGACTTCAGCATAAGACCTTGTTAGACTAAAATATGAATCCATGGGGAAGTATTAGTAAAATATGCTGATTTGTTAAATGGTTGAGGAATTCAGATAGAAAGATTTAGTTCATGGTAGCTTTACTTTAATAGCACACAGTAGAACCCATTCCAGCTGAAAATACTCCACAGTAGCTATACATAGTACTTCATTTTTTCCATGAAGCTTGAGTTTGCAACTTAAAGGTTGCATGTCTTGTAGTTTTCTTAGCTTCTTTGTTTGCCATCTTTTTATTTGAAACTACCTTGTTCATAGCACAGGTTAATTACAATCTTGAGTAAAATGCCTGAGCAGAATGTCATTGAGTAAAACAAAAGGCAATGCTTTTGTAAAAGTCACTGTGTTCTGCTGGTAGGGCTATCACCAGCCATAATTAGGCATGTCAGTTAGGCCTTTTCATGCTTTGCTCTTAGTTGCATGGGTTTTTTTTTAGCATAGATTTCATTTCAGCAATATTTTATGTATTTATATTTAAAATGCTTATTAATTTTAAAGATGTTCTGCTGTTTTACTTTATTAATGTATTTCACTGTTTAATGCTTTAATTACTTTTTTGCCAGAGTTTTAAGTTTAAAAAAAAAGAAAGAAAAAGAAATGCAGTGGTAGAGGGGCGTATTTCCTTGCTATAGTATTATCACTGTCATGTGACCTGTGAGTGAAAGTTTATCTATATTTAGCTCAGACCATACTTTCAGTATATATATATTATGTGTACCTTCAGTCACCCTATAGCAGAGGAAGAGAGAGAGTCAGACCACGTCTCCAGGCTGGACCTGGGACAGCAGTTAAAGTAAGTGCTTTACTCTCTGTTTCTTTAGTATAAAAGTTGATGAGAGTGAAATCCAGAGTTTTTGTTATATAGGCATAATTTTTTATAAGGATTTTGTTCATATTAGTAGAGGAATGTTTTAGTTTTGTTGAATGGAAATAGATGTGTTGTTTATACAACATTTTCCTTGTACTGGACTCCAGTATAAAAAGGTGTGGTTTGTTTTATACAACTGTGATATTAGAATAATGATTACTATTTTAAAAGCATTGAGTTGAAAGGACTTTCAGCAATTTATTGACTGTTAGATTCCAGTTCAGAAAACCGTTTTTGCTGTGTTAGAAAAAACATCTTATATCTATCTAACTATATCTTACAAGTTTATTTAAATGTCTAGTAGCCAGTTACATTTTTAATGTTGACAAAATCAGACTTCAGATACAGTGTTACGTCCATATGTATTTTCTGAAACTGAAGTAACTGTCAGAAGGTTAATAATAATATGAAGAAAATAGAAACTTATGTTTAGCAGAAAGATTGTTATTGGGAGTGACACTGTAATGTTTCTGTATTTCAGTATCACAGACACAATCTCACGTTCCATAGAATCTCTGGATGAGGTGGACAGTAAGTATATTGTAGATTCTTACATTTAAGTTGGCCACTGAGACAACAAGAACTGTGAAACGCAGTCCTCTTAGAACATTTATACAAGATAGATTTGTTGACAAGAGTCATTGTTTGGATAAAAGGCCTAAATGAACCAATCTTTTGAGAAAAGTGTTGATAACTGTAAATGCTGGTACCCACTTATGGCTGGGTTAAGTGGGTCTGAGTGAACCAGTCACTTGAAAAAAAAGTGTTGATTATTGTCACTGCTGATACCCTCATACAGCTGGGTTAAGTCGACCTGACTGAACCAGTCACCTGAGAAAAAGTCTTGATTACTGTCACTGCTGATACCCACTTACAGCTGGGTTAAGTGGACCTGACTGAACCAGTCACTTGAGAAAAAGTGTTGATTATTGTCACTGCTGATACCCACTTACAGCTGGGTTAAGTGGGCCTGACTGAACCAGTCACTTGAGAAAAAGTGTTGATTGCTGTCACTGCTGATACCCTCTTACAGCTGGGTTAAGTGGGCCTGACTGAACCAGTCACTTGTGAAAAAGTCTTGATTGCTATCACTGCTGATACCCACTTACAGCTGGGTTAAGTGGGCCTTATTGGATCAGTTTTCAGTAGACAATCTTTGGAGCAAGCATAGTGTTCTTACATTTATGATCTCAGTATATTAGGTAATGATCCAAAATACTTAAGATTTATCATATCTTTGTTAAAAGTATACAGGTATTAGAGAATTGAATTTGTTATATTGTAGGTGTACAGGAGGTGAGATATGATGATGTTGAACTTGGTAGTCTGGACATAGCTGAACCAGAGACCTGGAGTGAGACTGTTGACAAGAAAGCCTTAAAGAAGCTTAACCCAAAAGATGTGAAACGCCAGGATACTATCTGGGGTATGAGATTTCTTGATTGTCATTAAAAACATTGTTAGAAAAATGGGAGCCATGCATGCTCAAAATTTAATATAAGTGTCACTTTGCCAGAGATTATTGAATTGAAGTGAGATGAAAGTATGAGACTGCTTTAGATTATTAGAAATTACTTATTAATATACTGGTATGATTTTGAACACATTTCATTATGAGTTTGTTACAGTAAGTTTGTTGGACATGGTTTGTACAAGCCTGAAAAGTCCCTAATTTGGGCATTGGTCTTTTAAAGATCCTAAATTGAACTTGGCCTTTAAAAGTCCCTAAAAAGTCCTTGAAAATAACATGAATAGCAGTCAGGGGCCCTTAAATTAAACAATTCTTGAAGCTGTTGCTTATAATATAAATATGTCGAATAGACCTTAAATGGAAGAATGCAGAAAGTCATCGCAATCATTTCATTGGATGGTTATTTAAGAGTTATTAAAGCTTAATTTAGAACATTTGACTGTTGTTTCAATTTTTAGTTACTTTTTTATGGCAGTTTAAAACTTGTGTTCTGAAATGTTATTGAATCTGTTGATAGAAAGAAGATTTAAGCATCTAATTAATCTACATGATGTGCAAAGATGAATATTATACAAACAGTATTATGGACCCTAAAAATGTAAGACTGGCCTTAATAGTCCTTAAAAAGTCCTTGAATTTCTTGCTTCAGTTCCTGTACTAACCATGTTGAAACTCCATCAAAGAGCAATAGACTGAAATATATACAGATCGTACTTTCTGTTTCAGAACTCATACAGACTGAGAGACAATACTGCAAGAGATTGAAAACATTACAGATTGTAAGTACTAATATAAGCTGAAAATGTTACAGATTGTAAGTACTAAAATAAGCTGAAAATGTTACAGATTGTAAGTACTAATATAAGCTGAAAACATTACAGATTGTAAGTACTAATATAAGCTGAAAACATTACAGATCGCAAGTACTAAAATAAGCTGAAAACATTACAGATTGCAAGTACTAAAATAAGCTGAAAACATTACAGACTGGAAGTACTAAAATAAGCTGAAAACATTACAGATTGTAAGTACTAAAATAAGCTGAAAACATTACAGATTGTAAGAACTAAAATAAGCTGAAAACATTACAGATTGTAAGTACTAAAATAAGCTGAAAACATTACAGATTGTAAGTACTAAAATAAGCTGAAAACATTACAGACTGGAAGTACTAAATTAAGCTGAAAACATTACAGATTGTAAGTACTAAAATAAGCTGAAAACATTACAGATTGTAAGTACTAAAATATTGTTAGTACTAAAATAAGCTGAAACTATTACAGATTGTAAGTACTAAAATATTGTTAGTACTAAAATAAGCTGAAACTATTACAGATTGTAAGTACTAAAATAAAATAAGCTGAAAAGGTTACAGATTGTAAGAACTAAAATAAGCTGAACAGATTGTAAGTACTAAAATAAGCTGAAAACATTACAGAGTGTAAGTACTAAAATAAGCTGAACAGATTGTAAGTTCTAAAGTAAGCTGAAAACATTACAGATTGTAAGAACTAAAATAAGCTGTACAGATTGTAAGTTCTAAAGTAAGCTGAAAACATTACAGATTGTAAGAACTAAAATAAGCTGAACAGATTGTAAGTTCTAAAGTAAGCTGAAAACATTACAGATTGTAAGAACTAAAATAAGCTGAACAGATTGTAAGTTCTAAAGTAAGCTGAAAACATTACAGATTGTAAGTTTTAAAATAAGCTGAACAGATTGTAAGTTCTAAAGTAAGCTGAAAACATTACAGATTGTAAGTTTTAAAATAAGCTGAACAGATTGTAAGTTCTAAAATAAGCTGAACAGATTGTAAGTACTAAAATAAGCTGAAAACATTACAGATTGTAAGAACTAAAATAAGCTGAACAGATTGTAAGTTCTAAAGTAAGCTGAAAACATTACAGATTGTAAGAACTAAAATAAGCTGAACAGATTGTAAGTTCTAAAGTAAGCTGAAAACATTACAGGTTGTAAGAACTAAAATAAGCTGAACAGATTGTAAGTTCTAAAGTAAGCTGAAAACATTACAGATTGTAAGTTTTAAAATAAGCTGAACAGATTGTAAGTTCTAAAATAAGCTGAAAACATTACAGATTGTAAGAACTAAAATAAGCTGAAAAAGTTGCAGATTGTAAGTTTTAAAATAAGCCTCACATCTCAACTGATAAATTTTAAGAGAGAAACAGAAGTTGAAAGCTTTTTGAATTGTTACTGTTTGATTGATTTGCAAAAAAAAGTTTTTTTTAAAGGAAAGCTTAATGTGTTGAAATCTTTGAATTGTTTATAATAGAGAATGACTATTAAATGTGCTGGTTGGTGAAAACAATAAACCACTTGATTGTCTATCATTACATGTAAATAAAAGAAAAGTGATTCATATTGTCTTAAAACAACCTCTTTCAATAAAAAATGTCTTATAAATATGTGCAAGATTTTTATATAACTAATAATTTTTCAGTTTTTCCGAGAAGGCATGTTACATGAGCTGCAGATGACACCTCACTGGGTGAACAAGTTATTTCCACAGTTAGATGAACTCGTACAGATTCATATGGAGTTCCTTCGCCAGTTACAAGACTTACAAAATAGACGCCAGGATAGGTTTGTTGAAGAAATCGGCATTACACTCAGAGAACAGGTAAAGCAAAGTGCCACAAACAGTTTTTTATTGTTTACATCAGTTCTGTACCAAGCCATTCACCAACTTCGAGACTTTAACAAATTAGTTTTTGAAATGAATTTGCACTCCATGTAAATACTGTAAGTAGCCACTAGATCCTGAATAAACAGATGTCATAGAAAAATGTACGACTTTTATGAACTGATTTCATACATCTGTTTACACAGAGGTGAATGAATAATTTTGGTACTAAATAGTTGGTTAGGAGGAGGATTTTTAGCAACCTTAATTTTTTTGTTTTCCCAATTTGAACTAAAAGGTATCACCAGTTTTAAAGAAAGGAGGGAAACCTTAATGAAATGCAAGAACTGAATTTCCTGCCCTTTTGACATTTACTTACATCTGATCATATGTACATGTACACTGTACAGCAATGTATCAGTAAGACCTGCCAAAAGATGTAGTCTTAAGAAAAAAAGTCATAATAAAGACTGTATTTTTGAAAACATTCAGACTTCTTATATAACTGCTGATTTTTACATTATTTTGGACTAATCAGACTGGTTTTAATGGCGGATTAATAGTGGAGCTTTACTTTGATTTGAATCAAATTTACCTGTGTTTTTGCAGTTTTCTGGGGAGTCGTCTGACAAGATGAAGGCATCATATGGGGTGTTCTGTAGCGGGCATCTTGAGTCTCTGCAATTGTACAAAGAACTGATGGAGAAGAAGAAATTCCAGATGTTTATAAGGGTAATTGTTTATTCTTGTTAAAGAATTTAGTAAGAAATAATGAAGCCAAGCTTTGTCGGTATAGTAGCTACAGCTTCTCTGTGGTATAATCTTTTCTGCTTTAGAAGTCATTATATCTTTACATTCAGAGTGTTGGCAGAATTTACCATGTAAAAGGCCTGTAGACCTTTTCACAAAAAATCTTACGACAAATATCTTACAATAAATATCCTTTTCACAAAAAATCGTAAGAAAATCTTAAGTGTAAAATCTGTCTTAACCTAATGATTGAGGTTACCCGTTTGTAGGTGTAAAATGTTGCATTTACAAGTAAAATGTGTCATATGTTTTTATCTTGAATAAGAATTATCAAAAGAGAAAAAAATTTAACTTACGATAGGTTTTGTGAAAATGACTTAAGATTTCACTTACGATTATTGTAAGTCAAAATCTTAAGATAAATCATAAGATTTTTTGTGAAAAAGTCTGCAGATTTATTTTAGAGTTTTGTTCTGACATTTTAGTGGTAGTCTAGTACATAATGTTTGATGAATGAGAATCACTGGTAACTGTTAAGGAAGATTTTTCATATGTATGAAAATATTTCAGGCACGTGCTCAGCATCCTCTGTGTAGGAAACGAGAGATTCCTGATTTTATATTACTGATCACACAAAGGCCTACAAAGTATCCCACTCTTATAGAGGCTGTCATTAAAAGTACAAAAGGTGAGATCATGTTTCTTTTGTAGCTTAGAAGTTTAGGTAAATGGAAGTAATCTGAAAATAAAAGGCATGTTTGATTCAGATATTGGTTAAGACATGCATTTTAAGTTTAAAATTGCCTGTTGTCTTCAGCTGGCATTTGAAAATTTCATTGGCTCACTTAAACATTGGTTGGGTTTTCTTAGGCATTGGTAGAGTTTTTCTTGAACAGTGGTTGGTTTCTCTTAAGTAATCATATTGTTTTAAAAGCTAGAAGTGCAGAAATTTTGTGACTTATATATGTTAAACTCAATAGATTTCCCATCTATTAAAACAGTAAAGAATAATTTGCTTATTTGTATTCTAGACAAGAAGGACAGAGAGAATCTGTTGAAAGCATTAGACTTGAGTAAAGATATACTACAGAATGTGAATGCCCAGGTGGCCAAAGCCGAGAGGGCAATGAGACTCAAAGATATATGCAACAGACTAGATAACAGATCTTTTGCGTTTCACAGGGGTAAAAAATTCAGGGTAGGTGATTTTTCTATGCAGTAGAAGTGTTAGAATGTTTATTTAGAGACTTGAATGATGTTAACAGCAAACTAGTGGTGAGTATAATCTGTTAAACAGATTTATCAGTGATTATCCCAGACTTGAGAGTCAAATTATTTGCCATGTTGTAGAAACGGATTCTTGTTCATGCAAAAAGCACGTACTAAAGACACCGAAACAATATTTTGGGTTTTAATTACAGAAAAAAAGAATAGCAAAAATAAAGTCTATAATATATCAAATATCTAATATGAGACATTGTTATTCTTCAAAATTGTTCATTTTAGATATGACATATGTGGCTTCAAATGATAAATGAAAAAGTCTGTTTCAGAAATCTGACATTTTGGCCAGCAATCGAGTTTTGCTACATGAAGGAGTTGTTGGATGGAAGAATGCACGAGGCAAGGCAGTGGAAGTGTTAGCTGTTGTGCTAAATGATGTGCTGATTTTTCTACAAGAAAAAGATCAGAAATACTCCTTCTTCTCACTAGATAACAAGGTTTTTATTTAAACCAATTCGTTTAAATTGATTGGGAAGCAAGTTCTTGCAACTTACCTAAATCCTTCTGACAGCTTCCTGGGTTTATACCAGTTCTTGTGCCACTGTGTGGGATGTGGAGTAGGGACTAACAAGTGAGTCACTAGGGACTCCCATCCCTGGTGAGATTCAAACCAGCAACCTCCATATCAGGGGACTCACCCTGTGACCCCTGCCCCTTTTCTGGATAACAATAATAATAGTTACACTATGGTATAACAGGGTTATTAAACTTTTTTTATGAGTAAATATACAACTGACAAGAACATTTAATGACAGTTTGATTGATAAACTGGGTTGTTCACCTGAAATGTAGGTGAACTCTCTCTAAAAATGCAGGAAAAATGTTGGGTGGTGAGAAAAAAAGCTATATAAATGGAAATGCCAAACCAAGATAGACAAATATCACTTATTCTTCTATAGTAATAACCTGACAGGAAACTTTTAAGTGCAACATTTAATCATAGTTGTGACATGCTACATTTTTGTTGTTACAGTATGGTGTTGTGTCATTGTTTAACCTGCTGGTCCGGGAGAAACGTGACACGCGAGACACAATAGGCATGTACCTCATTAGTCAGAATAAGCAAAACCCAGAAATGTACGAGATTGTGTTCAACACGACGGTAGAGATGCAGAAGTGGGCACAGATTTTGAGAACTGCTGTGGAAAATTGTCCAGAAGAAGGTATTTGAAAATATCCTTACATCTTTACTCATACCAAAATGTTTGAAGTGAATATTTTTAAGGAATTGCTATAATGTTCCTTGAATTTTTAGTCCTCCCAAACAAACTGTTCCAAACCAAAAATTCTGATGCATTGGCCCGAATCAGTGCTGTTCTTACTTCATTAAATATACAATCTCAGTCTTTATTTTGCATCATTCAAACTATAACAGTGGCATCAGACATTTTAGTCGTTGACAAGCACAGGGTAGTTAAGGATAGTGAACTTGAAATCTCTATTCACAATCTCTTATCTGTTAATTTGGATACATTACTATTTTCAGTTTAAGGTTATGAGGAAGCCTGTAGGTTCTGAGGGTAAAATTTTATAGTAAAGGAAATTTGGCAGAGTAGAAATTTAAGAATATCATAATTCATAAGTGAGGAGAATATTTTTTATGACATTTTATATTGGATTTTTGTTTTTCTCTGAAATCGCTTAGAATACTAAGTGATTGTCTGTAAAATATGTTGTATACAGTAATGTCTGTTGTTGTTACACAGAGGAAGAGGTTCCGACAGAGGCCGAGGAAGAACGTAGAAGGATGGAAGAAAGGCAGGCAAGAGCACAGGCTATTATGGGTAAAATATTTTAAAAATATAGATGTTTTAGGGGGAAAAAAACATATAGGATAGAATTGTGAAAAACTCTGGCTGGCTTTTAAGTACAATGTAATTACCTTTTGGAAAAGACCAGATTTTAGATTTGCCCTGACTTGTGATGTATTTCACAAAGCAAAAGGCATAGTGTGTAAAATTACAAACAATTTTTCTTTTAAGTACATTTCTGACTAGTGACAGCTGTCCATCAAAAACTTGTATATTGCATTCCAGCTTTGGTGTTTTGGATTTTGTTTGATTCACTTTTATAGCAGTTAGAATTGTCTTATTGTATAGAAGATTTAATGAAATTAAATATAGCTTATTTTATTATGTAAAACTGAAAGATGTGTATATGGTAAAACTGTATATATATTTTTATGTAAAAGTAACAGGTATATTTCTACAAAACTGTACATGTATGTATATTTGTGAAAACTGGACATGTATGTGTATGAAAATAGAATGTCAGTATATGGACAAATTGTACATGTATATTTGTGAAAACTGAACATGTAATTGTGATCATTGTGTATGTTTATTTGTAATAACTGAACATATATGTGAAACCTATAAGATGAAAACTTGTATTAGAGAGCTCTGAACATTCTGTATATTCAGATAAATTACAACAGAAGGACTTGGAAATCAAGCAATGCTGTGATGCTAAGAACATACTGATGTCGGAGCTGCTGGCAGTATACAATGATACAGACGATCAACCCCAACAATCGCATGTAAGTCAGCTGCCTTTAAATGATGGTAGTCCTAGTCTAAAATGTAGGATGCAGTGTTTTATCCCAGTATATTGTCTATACTTGTTCAGAAATTTAATTGTAGCTTCTTTTTTTTTTTTTCTTCTTTTAATGCCCCCGAAGGGAGGCATATAGTTTTTGAACTGTCCGTCCGTCAGTCCGTCCGAAAACTATAACATTGGAAATAACTTTCTTATTAGTAAGTGGATTTACTTCATACTAGGACACAACACCCCTTTGGACAAGGCCTTCCCACTGACCTATATTTATTTGACCTTGACCCCTAAATGACCTTTACCTTTAAGATCCAATTGTTCAAAAACTTCAGCATTGCCCATAACTTCCTTATTAGTAAGTGGATTTACTTCATACTTGGACAGAACACCCCTTTGGACAAGACCTTCCCACTGACCTTTTGACCTTGACCTCTGAATGACTGGTTCTCAGCTCAAAGGTCAAAGCACCTTTCGGGGGGCATTGTCATCTTACAGTGACAGCTCTTGTTAATACACATTGCATTAAGAACGTTGGTGCTGATGCTCCCTGGAAAGATGCTTTGATATCATCTGTAATGTTTACACCTGTGAGCTCAGGGTTCTTTTGATAACATCTTTTAATTTTCCCTGAGATCAAAATGAAAATCAAAAATATGATTTTTCCGCCAAGATTTTTTTTTTGTTTTGGTGGTGGGGGGGGGGGGTTGGTCCATTGTTCTGCATGTTATTTGTTAACTATTCCCATTAAAAGAGAATGGCTTCCCATTCTTTAATGAAACTTCAGGTGTAGTTAGCTTGTAATGAAGTACAGCATGGGATTTAGGGTGTCTGATTTCAATGACTTTTTTACTAAAAATAGAGAAACTATTGCCACTCAGTAACTTTGTAATGTTGTAATGCAATGAAACTTGGTGTAAAGCAGCTTGTTTGCAGTTACCTTTTGAGGTCACGTTTAAAGAGTGTTATTGCCTTTGTTCCTTTGACAAGGCAGAATAAGGGAGTATTTGTCATTTTCAGTGATAGCCTTAGATGTGTTAAGAATTTGAAGTAACTCCTAGCTAGGATAGCTATGCCTCTGAACATTGGAAGCATTGCTTAACTCAAATCCAGCATTAGTTTACATCTTGTAACCTTGGGAAGATTTATGTTTTAAGATGCAAATTTCTCTGGTTTAAACTCTTTTCAGAAGAGAACTGTATTATATTGTAACTGTATTAATAAGAATAGGTCGATGGAGTAGGAATTGCTTTTTATCCCTAAAACTCTTCCTTTATTATTTCCAGTCGAGGCCTTTTATCCCTAAAACTCTTTCTTTATTATTTCCAGTCGAGGCCAAGTTCACAGGATCTAGAGGAATCTTCTGTGGGAAATGCAGGTTTATTACAGGCTGCTATTCAAGAAGGTAATGCTACAGTTTCTACGTATTAATTACTAAGAAATAAAGCAAGAAGGTCAGGTCTTCTAACCTTTCTATGGTTTAAAAATTTCTGTAGTTATATCAGATACAAAATACTATTCGTTATGTGAACACAAGTTGTCAGTTAAAATGTTAAAAATAGGAAATCTGGTTTGACTAGATTTATGGAAGTTCAGATTCATATTTAGGATCATCGTCGGATACCCACGGTTGATTATTCCATTGATCAAACCGTGGGAAAAATGAATCGATTTGCGTTGATATATAGCAGCAAGTGTCAAAAATATCGACCAATGAAATCGCATTAATAATATAGATACTCTTCAATGGAGGAGGTAGAAAACTATCAGAAACAAAATGGCTGCGCCTATGGCAAAAACCTGTTTCGCATGTCTTGCCAATATAAAAGGCAAAAACAATCGCCAGCTCAATTCTTCCACAAGCAAAGACCACTATAGTGATATTTTATCTAGTATTAACATTTCACCCACATTTCAATTTTGAGCTTTTCACAAAATGAATTAAACATGTCATCTATGGTTGCGTCCATCTTTTCTGTAATACCGAATGTTGTATAGAATGAGCGTTTTGATTGGTCTTAATTGCCATATGAAATCATGAGGGAACCAATGAAATTGCTGTCTTTGACACACTCCTTATCGACTTGATAGCGTTCAAAAATCCCACGACTGATAAATGTTAATGGATCGGCCTTGGGTATTCGACGATGATTTATGATGAAAAAGCTAGAATATTATTCTATGTTTTTTAGTTACACTGTTTAAATGAAAATATGTATTCTGTTCTCAGGAGATATTTTATTGCTTTACAGTAGTAGACAAAGCATCTTATAAGGAATCTTATTTTGTATTAGACATATAATCTGTTTTTGTATTAGACATAGTATCTGATTTTGTATTAGACATGAAATCGGAGTTTGTATTAGACATAGCATCTGACTTTATAGACATACGATCTGATTTTGTATTAGACATAGTATGTGGTTTTGTTTTAGACATGACATCTGATTTTGTATAAGACAGAGTATGTAATTTTGTTTTTAGACATGACATCTGATTTTGTATTAGACATGACATCTGACTTTATATTAGACATATCATCTGATTTTGTATAAGACATGACATCTGACTTTGTATTAGACATATCATCTGATTTTGTATAAGACATGACATCTGACTTTGTATTAGACATATCATCTGATTTTGTATAAGACATGACATCTGAGTTTGTATTAGTAATATCATCTGATTTTGTATAAGACATGACATCTGACTTTGTATTAGACATGACATCTGACTTTGTATTAGACATATCATGTGATTTTGTTTTAGACATGACATCTAACTTTGTATTAGACATAGTGTGTGATTTTGTTTTAGACATAACATCTGATTTTGTATAAGACATAACATCTGACTTTGCATTAGACATATCATGTGACTTTGTATTAGATATAACATCTGATTTTACTTAATACTTTTCTTTTTGCAGTTTCGATTGCTGCTTCACAGTTGACAACAATGTTACAAAGCAATGGTACAAGTCTAAGTCGCAGTGCCAGTAGTGTAGGAGAACATTCAAGTAATACCTATGCCGTAGTGCCAATACCAAAACGTGCAGAAACGTTTGGTGGCTTCGATAATAGCCGTGAAATAAACCGAGGTAAGTAGTTTTGATAGTCATTCTGCAATATCTGGTAGCTAAGAGACCATGATTGTTGAAAATTTATTCACCTTTGGGATGTAAATTTACTTTTCTTTAGTAATTAAGTTAATGTATGCTTTATGTTCATAGGAAGCAAATTTCATATTACATGCAACATTTTTGGTACGATGTTTCAAATTGATGCTGGCTAAATGCTGTTACATTTGATATGAATTTAATATGACTAAATGCTGTTACATTTGTTATGAATTTAATATGAAAATTATCATCATAGCAAAATATTAGTAAATCAAACATATCTATGGACATATCCTTCTATAATTGTTGCAGTGAAAATGAAAGGCAGTGACCAGCCTGATTACTCTGTAGAGAGTGATCAAGATAGTCTGTATAGGGAACATGACATAAGCGACACCGATCTGACACAATACTCGGACTCGGGCTTCAGCCAGAAGGTAATCAGATATATTATAATCATCAGTATATTAACTCGTGTTGTTTGAAATTGATAAATGGTCAGTGACTATGTTTACAGTTCTTGTATACCTCCCCAAATAGAGGGTTTTCTTTCTTTCTATCTCAGTAACTCTTAAAAATTATAAAAAATACTCTGTGTGTTTTTTTTTTAAAAATGAAACAGCTAGTTAAACATGCTTTAATTTGTTAATTCATGAATCTAGCAGTTGATTTGAAAATTGTTGCTAACAGAATTCAGAAAACTTACACATGGACTGAGCCAATCTGCTTCTTATTATATGTGAGCTTTCTGCACTGATTTTAATACAATATCACAAATGTATGACACACAGTCTTGTTTCATTATGTGTTTAACTGACTGAGGTTCTTAAGCTGAAAAAATCCTCACTAGTACTAGTACTTCAGTACACTGAGAAAAGAAGAAAAAGAACCTCAGAATTTAGGAAAAAGCAGTAATGCTTTTGTTTGTTTTATTGAATATAAAGTAGTGCATGGAATGAGATTTGTGAATTATTTTCAGAATTATGACAGTGAAGGATCTAGCATCTATTCTTCCATGTCTACATTATCACCGATGTCCAGCCAATCTCAGGACCAGTCCAACATCGCAAATCTACTACGCACACTCCACCGTATAGTTGTACGTATAGTGTAACAAACAGATCTGCCCAGAATTAAAATTTTGATTTCTTTGTTAAATTGAGTAAGACCTAAAAATGTAGACAAACTCCTTGTTTTGACAGCAAAGGAAGATTGTTTATTCAGTTAACATGTACATTTTATCAGTATACATGTAGATGTCTTTTTACGTCCCAGAAGGAAGGCATAGAGTTTTTGAATTGTCTGTTCGTCCATCCTTCCCTCTGTCTGCTTTTTGTCCGGTCCATAACTTTGTCAGTCATGGATGGATTTTGAAATTATTTTGCATAAATGTGTGGCACATTGAGACGATGTGTCTCATGCAAGACCCAGGTTTGTAGGTCAAGGTCATGCTTGGACTTGAAAGGAAATTTTCACATACATGCATTGATGGTCATGTCCGATCAATAATTCTGCCATTTCTGGATGTATTTTGAAATTACTTGGTATAAATGTGTTGCACATGATGATGATGTGTAGCGCACAAGAATCAGGTGTCCAGTTTAGAGGTCAAGGTCACATTCGGGGGGCATATGTCAGTTCACAAGGACAGGCCTTGTTTTGATCAGTAAATGTACATGCTGATTTTGGGTGTTCTTTCAGACTCAACATTTAGAAACTTGTCACTGCTTGTTTAAAGATATAAAGCTGTGCTCAGAATAGTCTGTATTGCAGTCTTCAAATACCAGTCATAAGTAGTGATAGTAGATAACAACATTCTTATGAGAATGAACATATCACTTTGTGTCCAAAAAAAAGGGAAGAAAATAAAAGGGAATCATTTGTCAGTACTTAAACCTACATTTCAGAAGGAAGGCTTCAGTTTCTTGAGGGCTTTGTCTTCTTTGCTGTCCCAGTGCCTTACTTTATTTTGATACAATTATTTTTTTTTGTTCTTAGTTGTTAAATATTGTTTGTTCCATTCATTGAACTGTTATAGTTTGTAATATTTTAATGTATGTGAGAAATTTCACAGCATGTTAAGTCAGGCAGTTTTCTAGTAGTTAAATCCTTGAAGCTGTTGGTTGTTGGTATATTGTCATTTTTGATTGAACTTATATAAGGTTTTCATAGCTCTTTGATTGAAGCAGCTTTTCAGTATTTAAAGCTTGATACAATGTTTCAGCATTTGACAGCAAGCCAGGGCACTGCTGTGGAGACATTGAGAGCACAGTTAGCCGAGGCCAATGAGAGAATTAACAAACTCTCAGTGGATGTACACGAGAAAAAGAGTGGTTATAGACATAGCCAACTGGAGGAACTTAGAAATTTACAGGTACCTATCTAGCTGCAAAATATACTCAGAATGTTGACTAATCTCAGTAGACTTGAGTTTGTCCTAGAATGCATAATTTAGCATTGAAATTTGAAGAGCTTTCTTTCAAGTACTTGGTGGAGATGGACTGCCATTTTTTCATGAATCTTTCTTTGAAATTAGAATTCTAAATGTCAAGAAGAGGTTACAAGGATGTTAAAAGGAGACTAATGTTTGTGATTCAGTTGAGAACCCAGTATCCATGACAACACAAGCATTTTTGTGTCTGCATCCATTTATGAATGATTGAAATGTAACTATATTTACTATAGTTTGCCTGATCTATTATATGTATATATTTTACCATTTTATTTTCAGGGAGTGATTCAGAAGGAGAAAGAGGACTGGGAGTTAAAGAAAACACGTGAAAAACGTGAAATGGAACAGGAACGGTTACAACTGGAGGAAATGAAAAGAAATCTGGAAAAACAAGAGGTATTGTAAAACTTGTGTTTTGTAACTTTGTATGAATAAATATGTAGTTAGATTTAGAATTCAGATATTCACTTTACGGAAGTACTTTGAAGTACTAGGTTTAACTGGTGAGGTCCATTTATTTTGCAAACACTACAAGGTAATCTACAAAAGGTGGTGCTGTAGAATTTTCACTACAGTGTCATACAGAATAAGATAACCAGAAGGAAACTGAAGTTTAGTGTGCTATAAAGTTGATTCCGAAACATTTAGCTTCGCTGTTATTGAGATCTAATTGATTGTCCTTTATTTGCTGTTGCATTTAAAAGTTTTCGTTCGATATTTGCAACAAGTATGAATATAATGATTTTAGATACTATCAAAAGAAGTTACCAGTTAACAAGAGAAAGTGAAGTCAATTGGAAATGGTGTTTTTGTACTTACATCAAGTGTTACACATGACAAAGCAAGGGGTCCCTTTGGCATAGCTCTTGTTATTGTAATATTTCAATGTGTTATAATTAGTTTATGTGATTTTAGGCTGACATTAAACAGCAGAAAGAGGAGTTGAATAAAAAGCGAGAAGTGTTACAGAAACAGATGGATCTGTTACGACAGAGTGGTCAGCTTCCTAAAGACACCTCGTTTACTGACTTTGAGTCAGCTGATCAAGGAAATAGTGTGCAATCTAAGTCAGAGTTTATTCCAGGACATAGACGCTCAGCATCAGCTGAATCATTTAATTCAGGCGAAACAAACAAAACTGGACCAATTGCTTCAAAAGAGAACAACTTTCGAGAAAATAAATCAGTCACTAAGCTTCAGAGTTTCTCTTTTGGAAGCAAACAGACTTTACCGGTCCATTTATTAAGTGCTACAAATGAACAGAAAATAGGATCTAAAAATGTTCAGCAGCTTCCGTCAAAGTTGCTAGCAAGTGGATCAGTTTCGTCATCTCCACAGCAAACCGTTCAGTCTGGACATAAAAATAGCACACAAGGACTTACTGGTCAAAGCCATAGTAGTCATTCGTCACAAAGCTTGCCACAAGAATATGGTATTCATGGTCATGCTGACCAGGCTTTAGGTCACAGTTCTAGTACAGGTCAAATTGTAAACCCAGGAACCAACCAGGGACAGCTGGGAACAAGTACAAACGTTCCTGGCAAAAACTGGCAAAGTAATCGACCAAAACAACCCTCCAAAGCTACAGGGCTGTCGGGAGTGTTAAAGTTGGCAGAGAAAGGGGACAAGAAATCAAAGAGCAGCAGTTCTAGTCAGTCAGGGGATAGAGGGGCCCACTCACCTCCAGAAGATGAGAAGTCACCACAGCAGCGTCCAAAATCAGGAACACCTGGGGATAGGAACCCGAACATTAATCATAAGCCACAAAAGTCAGACAGTGATGTAATCTACTTCTAGGAGAAAGGTATAATAGGTTATGCATAACTTCGAGCCTTTGATAAAAATCGAGATCATGGAATATCTGGGTACAAAATCTTCTTAATATAGATTTGAGTTTTATTATTAGGCCAGGGAATGAGTCAAGCAACCAAGTATTAGAATGTAGATACATGTTTCTAAAAGTAAATGATATATATCTTGTTCTGGCATTGAAGACATGTGTGCCATTGCAGTAACAGTTTCATGTAAATTGATTTCAGAGGATTGTCTGGAGCTATGGACAGAAATGAACACAAATGTCAAGGTCAAAGAGATTCCAAGGACAAAGATTGAAGATGGACAAGATGAACAGATTTTACACATGATATTATGTTGATACCTTTGAAGTGCCTTTTTTACTCATCTTTCTTTTCTTACGTGAATAATTACAAACAGAAAATGTAATACCTCTGTACAGTGTAAATGAAATACTGTTATTATACACAGCAGAAATTTAAACCTTTTATAGTGTACATGAAACTTGACAGGTCTTTAGTGCTATAGAAATAAAAAAAATTTGGAATTAAAAAAGAAGAAGTCAGATCCTACTGGAAACTACTTTGTGTGACATCTTAAAGTCCCTCTGTCAAAAATTTCGTTTTTTTCCAGTTTGTTAAATCCTTTATTTGATAATTGTGTTACACACCCTGTGTGCAGGAAGATTTTAGTAGAATTATGTGAGATAAGGTCTGAGCTTTGTTTTCTCTACACACATGTAATGGTCTGTGGCCTCAGTGGGCCAATTCTATAGCATGATTCTTTGCTGCTCGTAATTTCAGAGATAAAACTTCTTTAAATGGTCTGTTTTGTGTTCTAACTCAAATAGAAGCAAACTGGAATTGATCTCAGAAACCTGTATCATTGTAGACATTACTGGTTCAATATTGTGTACCAGAAGCAAGCATGTACCAGAGGCAGACTCTGGCAATAGGGTGATATGTTGCCATAGTTTTATTCTGTGTTGTTTATAAAGTACATCTTTACTATATCATACAGAAAACTGAAGTAAAAGGTAAAAATAGGTGACCAGTAATGTCAGTATATTTTATTGTAAGCCATATTTTGAGTAGTATCCTTGAAATTTTTACTAAACCAGGTTATTTGGTTTACTCTGTATCAAGCTACAAAGTGCAATATATTTGAACTATTTTAATGGTGTATCATGTTCTAAATTAGCTATATTTTAGCAAACATTTTAGACATTTATGCTAAAACTTGAAATGTTATGTTTACACAGAATGTACATATCTGTATTTTGTACAGTTTTTAGTTTCTAAAATAAATCGTGTGCATACAGTTACGGAATGAACTTTATTGAGTAAAGTTTTGTAAATCTTTGACATATATAAAGATACTTAAATTACAAATTACTACTCACTTAGTTAACAATCTGAGTGGTAGTTTGGGACTCATTTTACATTGAGAGAAAATATTTTGTTTCGGTACTTTAGAAAGTCATTCAGCCTGTTTCGAGTGTCATGTTTAATAGTGGTGGTTTTTGTGTTCAAGTAAATTAACACAGACATGAACAATGGCATATATTTAAAAGAAATATTTATAATCTAATTTATTTTATAATACAAATTATCAATTAAATATGCAAATTATGTCAGCCTTTTAGAAGAAGGTAAATCACATATCAACAGACAAAATTGAATTGTGTTTTGTCGGTGCTGAAACAAATATGAAATAAGTCTGTGATAAGAATCAAGTTCAGTAAATGGTTGCAGGAAACTCGAGTATATTAAATACCATGTAATGTAAGCATAGACCATCTAGAAAAACTCTGACAGCTGGCTGCTAATAGTGTCTTTGTTGTTGTTCTGTTAGACACTTACAGTTTGTTGCATTATTTAACTTACTATGCATAATAAAAAATGAAAATGGACTTGAATGAATGGTATTACCAACAGTTGAATTGAAATGAAACTAATACAGTTTTGGTGAAAACTAGTTTTTTGTTTGAACTCTTTAAGTTTACAGTAATTTTTTCACGAGTGCTATCACAAGTTGTATGTTTTGATTTAGACTTTTTATGATTTTATTCTGTTTTATTGGGGTAGAAATGGATTGTAACCATTAATATATTAAAGTGGCACGTAACAGGGGGAAGTTTCAGTTAAGTTGTATAGCCAGGAATAGCTGGACTATTTGAAGAAGCATCATTTTTTTAGATACACTGGCAACCGATTTTATTTGAATTTCTACAGAAGACATGCCAGTCAGTAATGAGATCTGCAAGGTTATGATGTTGGTGTGTATATGATTGCAAATTGAAAACCGTCTTGTATTAAAATATGCCACAGTTTTAAGCTCAGCTTTGAGACAGTTTTTACTTTGATAATAGAATCAGTCAGGTGTCTGGGGCAGTTTGAAAACAGCAGACAAACTGATTGTAACCAGTTTACATAGCATGTTCTTATGCTCCAGTTTTCATGTAGATATACAAGAACATATTTTGCCACACGTGTTTTCATGTAAACAGTACCAGTTTTCATGAAATTAAAGGAATTAAAGGGAAAGTACCAGTTTTCATTAAATAAAAGAGAATACCAGTTTTCGTGTCATTTAAAGGATATTTCCCAGATTTTTTTACCAGTTTCTATATTTTCTTACCAATTACCATGTAAAGGAGATTACATTGAAAAGGAAGGCCTGATAACATATTTTGTGACAACTTTTGTGAGATGTTTTCCCCCACAAAACAAAGTTTGTAATTGAAGCTTGTTTTAAAAACGAATTTTTTTATGGTGACATTTACATACTGTAGGGATGTATTTCAGTTCATGAGGAAAGGTACGGTGTCATCTTTGTTTCTGAACTTTTTAATGTGAACTAAGATGGATTCATTTCGCTATTTCGGCCTATTTCTTTAAGTAGAAAGAGACTATGTACTTTTATCAGAATAAAAAAAAATGAACTGGTTTCCTTCAGTTTGCTGCTGGTTGTTAAATCCACTTATCCGAGACTAACACATTCCGTTCAAATAAATTTATTTTTGCTAAGAGTACATGGTATTTTATGAAGATATTTTGTAATAGAAACTCATTTGTCGTCATACCCATTATTTAATCTTGTCATTACAGGCAAGCCTGGTTTTAGTTTGGATCGTGTGCTGTTGTTGACAAGTATTATCAATTAACTATTGTTAAACTATTTTCTTAATTCTATTTATTGTAGAAGTGGTTTCTTAATGGACTGAATGAATATAAAATGGACAGTCAGTTATAATTTAAATTATGATATACACAATGTATCCATCCTGTCAACTTGCTGCTGATTGAAGAAAATTTCCAGATGCCCATAGATTTTTTTGAAGATAATTAGAAGAGCAGTAAGAAACATGATATTATTCTGGGGACAGATTATTTTTACATGTAAGTGAAATTGGCAGGTTAAAACATTGAGTCAATTGTTGTCTCATCATTCCTGCTTATATCCTGGCTTAAAATGTTGTTGGTTGTCCTTTCCAGGTGCAGATTGCAGACAGGTTTTGCACAGTAGCTTGAAACTTAAATCTTGAATCTACATATACGTCATGACCCAGGGAGGTCATCAAGGTTTCCAAGAACATTATTGTTAAGGGGTGACAACCAGGTTAGGAATGTGAGAAAATAAACTTTTCGCATGTGTTTAAGAAAGTGTTTGAAAATTAATGACTGTTTCTGAATGAAAAAGTTTTATGAAGTATAGATAGAACACTGTTGTTTTTTTTTACGTCTTAAGATACTGTGCAAAAACTATCCGAGATCCAGCACTCTAAAACCCAGGCTGCGCCATGTTCTTCACATGTGTACATTTTGTTTAATCCTTTCCTGTAGTGAGATTTAAATATGTAAAGGGAAAATAATTATGATTTTAAAAATACATATAAAAAGTTTAATATGCAAAAAATAGAGAAAAAAAAACTTGTACAGAAAAAATTATCATATGGAAAGTAGTTTTAAATTATGGATGAACAACCAATGTCCTACTCAAAGTTCTGTTGATAAAAGTTAGTATCAAGTAATTATACTATCGACTAATCTAAGATGAATTAATATTTATGGTAATACTAAGTTGGAATGAAACTGTTGAACTATACAATGGTGATAAGTGTTAAGTAAATTTCAGTTGTGACACATGGCTTGAATAGGGCTATGGGGAAAGAATAAATTGTTGACTTGAAACTTATTTTTCATGTGGTATGAACAGAGGATAAAGTTTTACAGGATAAAATAGGATATATTTGTTGGTGTATACTTGGCAACATACAAGATGGTGGATATTTTATAAGGTATATGTTTTATTTGTTCGAAATCTACCAATGTCAAGTTTGCTTTGTTTTTATTTAACCACAGACTTACAGAGTAATGGACACCATGTTAATTTATCAAGAATGTTATACAAATGGGAGTCCCATGTTTTCGTACAATGTTAATGGAGACTGGTCTACGCTTCAATTACTTTCGAAGAATTGTGCATTTCTGCCTTCCTTAAATCATTTATTACATAGCAACATGTTATTCACATGAATTTGTATGCAATCAAGATAAATTAAACATATCAGTTTCATACTCTTCTTGTTTGTTGTGATTCTTATGCCCCCGAAGGGAGGGCATTTTGTTTTTAATCTGTCTCGACACAAAACTTTAACCTTGAACATAACAAGGAAGTCTTTCCACCTACAGTCTCTGAACTTCACAGGTGCATGCACCTTGATGAGCTCGGGTATGTATAATAACCTACCTGATGAGCTCTACCCGCCCTACCCCCCGAAAGGTCACGGTTCAAAAGTCAACCCTCAGATTGAACTGAAGGTAAATTTTGATGGATTTGATTGGTTGATCGATTTTGATAGATTGATTAGTTAATTGATTTTTGTATTTCCCAGGACCAAAAGGGATTGGCAACCACCTTGTCCAATTCTTTATATTTCTAATTTATAAAGAAAAGATGACCACAAAAAACGTGGATTTATTTTGTGTAGATAAACGCCTGAACAACTTTACTTACCAGTGAAACAGCCTTTCCCCTTTCCTTAAACTTACAAATTCTGCCCTTAAGATGCTTTGCTTAGGCAGACATTTGTCCCTCATTTACTTTATACTGAATTTCATGTATCCGTCCGCTATCGGGGACTAGAGACCAGCGGGTCAGTCGCTGTCCGTCCCTTTTATGCAACTGCACAATGACAACATTCATCAGCAGATATCAGTAAAAACATTGTCTCCATGCTTGCAACATATATACATGTACACTTTATATGTCAGTCTGTCTGTTCGTCCATACGTCTGTCTTTCACATACATCTCCAAAAGTATAGTAGCTATTCTGACAATTTTACAGGAATGTGATGCAGCATTTAAATTATGACACTGCTCGTCTGATATTAACTGAAATAGGCAAATCTCAAAAGTATAAGAGATTGAAAAATACTCGTATATATCTCCTATAGTTTAAGGGATTAAAACATTAGATGAATTCTACAAAATGTTCACATGAACAAATCGACCGAAAGAAAAGAAAGCATTGTCCTCATGAAATAATTGACAAGAGGAGAAACGGGGCGAAGGCAGCCTAAACAAACCAACTGCGGAGTGAATGTCTGTAAAAACAGAATGTATTAGGTACAACTGTCCATGAGCAATTATCTCAGGGCCAATGGAAGCAAGTGTCCGTATGGACAAATTAAGTGAGAAGCGATTGGGGAAAATGTCAGCATAAAAAATCAACTGAAGGGCGAGTGTCAGTAAAACATAATGAATTAGGGACAAATGTTAGCATGAACAAAATTAAGGCAAGGGGCAAATGTCAGAGGGGCTAAAGTCTGTAATTCACAGTTCTCCAACACAGAGTAGTACCCTGTGTACGTTAACACATTAACGCTTTCAACTCCTGATAATTTATATCAGCATACAATTACATTAGTATGATGCCTATGTGTAGTTCCATTCACGAGACTTGCACTAAACGAAGGAAATTGCCTATGCATAGGCCTATGTCAGAAGTATGTATCAGTTTCCTGAAGAGAAAGGGATACCTGGATAAATAAACACAATACCACACACATGTCCTAACAGTTGACCTGAATGCATGGAAGTAAAAGCCTTTAAAAATTTTCAATCAAAAGAGGTGGACTTGTACATGCAAATGTATCAAATATAAACAGAAACAAAATTGAACTCTTACCATGGTTGATCCCCAACATTTGCATTCACACGTTTTCCCACAAGTCGGGTCTGTAGGCACATGACAGAATATTCAATGTGCTCTAAAGAAAACTTAAGTATCAAGCACAAGGTTCTCTCAGTGTATCCAATTGCATAGCAATCTACGAAAAAAATCCACTCTCATTTATTTAAACAACTTGTACAAATTCCCCTCGTGCACAATTCCGAACCAATTCATTTAGACAACCCAGACAAAGTCCCCTCCTGCACTATTCCAAACCAGTTCATTTAAGACAACCCAGACAAAGTCCCGTCCTGCACTATTCCAAACCAATTCATTTTAGACAACCCAGACAAAGTCCCGTCCTGCACTATTCCAAACCAATTCATTTTAAACAACTCAGACAAAGTCACGTCCTGCACTATTCCAAACCAATTCATTTTAGACAACCCAGACAAAGTCCCGTCCTGCACTATTCCAAACCAATTCATTTTAAACAACCCAGATAAAGTCCCCTCCTGCACTATTCCAAACCAGTTAATTTAAGACAACCCTCACAAAGTCCCCTCTTGCACTATTCCAAACCAGTTCATTTAAGACAACCCAGACAAAGCCCCCTCCTGCACTATTCCAAACCAGTTCATTTAAGACAACCCAGACAAAGTCCCCTCCTGCACTATTCCAAACCAGTTCATTTAGACAACCCAGACAAAGTCCCCTCCTGCACTATTCCAAACCAGTTCATTTAAGACAACCCAGACAAAGCCCCCTCCTGCACTATTCCAAACCAGTTCATTTAGAAAACTCAGACAAAGTCCCCTCCTGCACTATTCTAAACCAGTTCATTTAGAAAACTCAGACAAAGTCCCCTCCTGCACTATTCCAAACCAGTTCATTTAAGACAATCCAGACAAAATCCCCTCCTGCACTATTCCAAACCAGTTTATTTAGAAAACTCAGACAAAGTCCCCTCCTGCACTATTCCAAACCAGTTCATTTAGAAAACTCAGACAAAGTCCCCTCCTGCACTATTCCAAACCAGTTCATTTAAGACAATCCAGACAAAATCCCCTCCTGCACTATTCCAAACCAGTTCATTTAAGACAACCCAGACAAAGTCCCCTCCTGCACTATTCCAAACCAGTTCATTTAAGACAACCCAGACAAAGTCCTCTCCTGCACTATTCCAAACCAGTTAATTTAGAAAACTCAGACAAAGTCCCCTCCTGCACTATTCCAAACCAATTCATTTTAGACAATCCAGACAAAGTACCCTCCTGCACTATTCCAAACCAGTTCATTTAAGACAATCCAGACAAAGTCTCCTCCTATACTATTCCAAACCAGTTCATTTAAGACAACCCAGACAAAGTCCCCTCCTGCACTATTCCAAACCAGTTCATTTAAGACAACCCAGACAAAGTCCCCTCCTGCACTATTCCAAACCAGTTCATTTAAGACAACCCAGACAAAGTCCCTTCCTGCACTATTCCAAACCAGTTCATTTAAGACAATCCAGACAAAGCCCCCTCCTGCACTATTCCAAACCAATTCATTTAAGACAACCCAGACAAAGCCCCCTCCTGCACTATTCCAAAACCAGTTCATTTAGGACAACCCAGACAAAGTCCCCTCCTGCACTATTCCATACCAGTTCATTTAAGACAACCCAGACAAAGTCCCCTCCTGCACTATTCCAAACCAGTTCATTTAAGACAACCCAGACAAAGTCCCCTCCTGCACTATTCCAAACCAATTCATTTAAGACAACCCAGACAAAGTCCTCTCCTGCACTATTCCAAACCAATTCATTTAAGACAACCCAGACAAAGTCCCCTCCTGCACTATTCCAAACCAATTCATTTAAGACAACCCAGACAAAGTCCCATCCTGCACTATTCCAAACCATTTCATTTAAGACAACCCAGACAAAGTCCCCTCCTGCACTATTCCAAACCAATTCATTTAAGACAACCCAGACAAAGTCCCCTCCTGCACTATTCCAAACCAGTTCATTTAAGACAACCCAGACAAAGTCCCCTCCTGCACTATTCCAAACCAGTTCATTTAGAAAACTCAGACAAAGTCCCCTCTTGCACTATTCCAAACCAGTTCATTTAGAAAACTAAGACAAAGTCCCCTCTTGCACTATTCCAAACCAGTTCATTTAGAAAACTCAGACAAAGTCCCCTCTTGCACTATTCCACACCAGTTTATTTAGAAAACTCAGACAAAGTCCCCTCCTGCACTTTTCCAAACCAGTTCATTTAGAAAACTCAGACAAAGTTCCGTCTTGCACTATCCCAAACCAGTTCATTTAGAAAACTCAGACAAAGTCCCCTCCTGCACTATTCCAAATCAGTTCATTTAGAAAACTCAGACAAAGTCCCCTCTTGCACTATTCCAAACCAGTTCATTTAAGACAACCCAGACAAAGTCCCCTCCTGCACTAGTCCAAACCAGTTCATTTAAGACAACCCAGACAAAGTCCTCTCCTGCACTATTCCAAACCAGTTTATTTAGAAAACTCAGAAAAAGTCCCCTCCTGCACTATTCCAAACCAATTCATTTTAGACAATCCAGACAAAGTACCCTCCTGCACTATTCCAAACCATTTCATTTAAGACAATCTAGACAAAGTCTCCTCCTATACTATTCCAAACCAGTTCATTTAAGACAACCCAGACAAAGTCCCCTCCTGCACTATTCGAAACCAGTTCATTTAAGACAACCCAGACAAAGTCCCCTCCTGCACTATTCCAAACCAGTTCATTTAAGACAACCCAGACAAAGTCCCTTCCTGCACTATTCCAAACCAATTCATTTAAGACAATCCAGACAAAGCCCCCTCCTGCACTATTCCAAACCAATTCATTTAAGACAACCCAGACAAAGCCCCCTCCTGCACTATTCCAAAACCAGTTCATTTAAGACAACCCAGACAAAGTCCCCTCCTGCACTATTCCAAACCAGTTCATTTAAGACAACCCAGACAAAGTCCCCTCCTGCACTATTCCAAACCAGTTCATTTAAGACAACCCAGACAAAGTCCCCTCCTGCACTATTCCAAACCAATTCATTTAAGACAACCCAGACAAAGTCCCCTCCTGCACTATTCCAAACCAATTCATTTAAGACAACCCAGACAAAGTCCCATCCTGCACTATTCCAAACCAGTTCATTTAAGACAACCCAGAAAAAGTCCCTTCCTGCACTATTCCAAACCAATTCATTTAAGACAATCCAGACAAAGCCCCCTCCTGCACTATTCCAAACCAATTCATTTAAGACAACCCAGACAAAGTCCCCTCCTGCACTATTCCAAACCAGTTCATTTAGAAAACTCAGACAAAGTCCCCTCCTGCACTATTCCAAACCAATTCATTTAAGACAATCCAGACAAAGCCCCCTCCTGCACTATTCCAAACCAATTCATTTAAGACAACCCAGACAAAGCCCCCTCCTGCACTATTCCAAAACCAGTTCATTTAAGACAACCCAGACAAAGTCCCCTCCTGCACTATTCCAAACCAGTTCATTTAAGACAACCCAGACAAAGTCCCCTCCTGCACTATTCCAAACCAATTCATTTAAGACAACCCAGACAAAGTCCCCTCCTGCACTATTCCAAACCAATTCATTTAAGACAACCCAGACAAAGTCCCATCCTGCACTATTCCAAACCATTTCATTTAGACAACCCAGACAAAGTCCCCTCCTGCACTATTCCAAACCAATTCATTTAAGACAACCCAGACAAAGTCCCCTCCTGCACTATTCCAAACCAGTTCATTTAGAAAACTCAGACAAAGTCCCCTCCTGCACTATTCCAAACCAATTCATTTAAGACAATCCAGACAAAGCCACCTCCTGCACTATTCCAAACCAATTCATTTAAGACAACCCAGACAAAGCCCCCTCCTGCACTATTCCAAAACCAGTTCATTTAAGACAACCCAGACAAAGTCCCCTCCTGCACTATTCCAAACCAATTCATTTAAGACAACCCAGACAAAGTCCCCTCCTGCACTATTCCAAACCAATTCATTTAAGACAACCCAAACAAAGTCCCCTCCTGCACTATTCCAAACCAATTCATTTAAGACAACCCAGACAAAGTCCCATCCTGCACTATTCCAAACCATTTCATTTAGACAACCCAGACAAATTCCCCTCCTGCACTATTCCAAACCAATTCATTTAAGACAACCCAGACAAAGTCCCCTCCTGCACTATTCCAAACCAGTTCATTTAGAAAACTCAGACAAAGTCCCCTCCTGCACTATTCCAAACCAGTTCATTTAGAAAACTCAGACAAAGTCCCCTCTTACACTATTCCAAACCAGTTCATTTAGAAAACTCAGACAAAGTCCCCTCCTGCACTTTTCCAAACCAGTTCATTTAGAAAACTCAGACAAAGTTCCGTCTTGCACTATTCCAAACCAGTTCATTTAGAAAACTCAGACAAAGTCCCCTCCTGCACTTTTCCAAATCAGTTCATTTAGAAAACTCAAAGTCCCCTCTTGCACTATTCCAAACCAGTTCATTTAGAAAACTCAGACAAAGTCCCCTCTTGCACTATTCCAAACCAGTTCATTTAGAAAACTCAGACAAAGTCCCATCTTGCACTATTCCAAACCAGTTCATTTAGAAAACTCAGACAAAGTCCCCTCCTGCACTATTCCAAACCAGTTCATTTAGAAAACTCAGAGAAAGTCCCCTCTTGCACTATTCCAAACCAGTTCATTTAGAAAACTCAGAGAAAGTCACCTCTTGCACTATTCTAAACCAGTTCATTTAGAAAATTCAGACAAAGTCCCCTCTTGCACTATTCCAAACCAGTTCATTTAGAAAACTCAGACAAAGTCCCCTCTTGCACTATTCCAAACCTGTTCATTTAGAAAACTCATACAAAGTCCCATCTTGCACTATTCCAAACCAGTTCATTTAGAAAACTCAGACAAAGTCCCCTCTTGCACTATTCCAAACCAGTTCATTTAAGACAACTCAGACAAAGCCCCCTCCTGCACTATTCCAAACCAGTTCATTTAGAAAACTCAGACAAAGTCCCCTCTTACACTATTCCAAACCAGTTCATTTAGAAAACTCAGACAAAGTCCCCTCCTGCACTTTTCCAAACCATTTCATTTAGACAACTCAGACAAAGTCCCCTCTTGCACTATTCCAAACCAGTTCATTTAAGACAACTCAGACAAAGCCCCCTCCTGCACTATTCCAAACCAGTTCATTTAAACAACCCAGACAAAGCCCCCTCCTACACTATTCCAAACCAGTTCATTTACAAAACTCAGACAAAGTCCTCTCCTGCACTATTCCAAACCAGTTCATTTAGAAAACTCAGACACAGTCCTCTCCTGCAGTATTCCAAACCAGTTCATTTAAGACAATCCAGACAAAGTCCCCTCTTGCACTTTTCCAAACCAGTTCATTTTAGACAACCTAGACAAAGTCCTCTCCTGCACTATTCCAAACTAGTTCATTTTAGACAACCTAGACAAAGTCCTCTCCTGCACTATTCCAAACCAGTTCAATTTAGACAACTTAGACAAAGTCCCCTCCTGCACTATTCCAAACCAATTCATTTAAGACAACCCAGACAAAGTCCCCTCCTGCACTATTCCAAACCAGTTCATTTAAGACAACCCAGACAAAGTCCCCTCCTGCACTATTCCAAACCAGTTCATTTAGACAACCCAGACAAAGTCCCCTCCTGCACTATTCCAAACCAGTTCATTTAAGACAACCTAGACAAAGTCCTCTCCTGCACTATTCCAAACCAGTTCATTTAGACAACCCAGACAAAGTCCCCTCCTGCACTATTCCAAACCAGTTCATTTAGACAACCCAGACAAAGCCCCCTCCTGCACTATTCCAAACCAATACATTTAAGACAACCCAGACAAAGCCCCCTCCTGCACTATTCCAAAACCAGTTCATTTAAGACAACCCAGACAAAGTCCCCTCCTGCACTATTCCAAACCAGTTCATTTAAGACAACCCAGACAAAGTCCCCTCCTGCACTATTCCAAACCAGTTCATTTAAGACAACCCAGACAAAGTCCCCTCCTGCACTATTCCAAACCAATTCATTTAAGACAACCCAGACAAAGTCTTCTCCTGCACTTTTCCAAACCAATTCATTTAAGACAACCCAGACAAAGTCCCCTCCTAAACTATTCCAAACCAATTCATTTAAGACAACCAAGACAAAGTCCCCTCCTGCACTATTCCAAACCAGTTCATTTAGACAACCCAGACAAAGTCCCCTCCTGCACTATTCCAAACCAATTCATTTAAGACAACCCAGACAAAGTCCCCTCCTGCACTATTCCAAACCAATTCATTTAAGACAACCCAGACAAAGTCCCCTCCTGCACTATTCCAAACCAGTTCATTTAGAAAACTCAGACAAAGTCCCCTCCTGCACTATTCCAAACTAGTTCATTTAGAAAACTCAGACAAAGTCCCCTCTTGCACTATTCCAAACCAGTTCATTTAGAAAACTCAGACAAAGACCCCTCTTGCACTATTCCACACCAGTTCATTTAGAAAACTCAGACAAAGACCCCTCCTGCACTTTTCCAAACCAGTTCATTTAGAAAACTCAGACAAAGTTCCGTCTTGCACTATTCCAAACCAGTTCATTTAGAAAACTCAGACAAAGTCCCCTCTTGCACTATTCCAAACCAGTTCATTTAGAAAACTCAGACAAAGTCCCCTCTTGCACAATTCCAAACCAGTTCATTTAGAAAACTCAGACAAAGTCCCATCTTGCACTATTCCAAACCAGTTCATTTAGAAAACTCAGACAAAGTCCCCTCCTGCACTATTCCAAACCAGTTCATTTAGAAAACTCAGACAAAGTCCCCTCTTGCACTATTCCAAACCAGTTCATTTAAAAAACTCAGACAAAGTCCCCTCCTGCACTATTCTAAACCAGTTCATTTAGAAAATTCAGACAAATTCCCCTCTTGCACTATTCCAAACCAGTTCATTTAGAAAACTCAGACAAAGTCCCCTCTTGCACTATTCCAAACCAGTTCATTTAGAAAACTCAGACAAAGTCCCATCTTGCACTATTCCAAACCAGTTCATTTAGAAAACTCAGACAAAGTCCCCTCCTGCACTATTCCAAACCAGTTCATTTAGAAAACTCAGACAAAGTCCCCTGTTGCACTATTCTAAACCAGTTTATTTAGAAAATTCAGACAAAGTCCCCTCTTGCACTATTCCAAACCAGTTCATTTAGAAAACTCAGACAAAGTCCCCTCTTCCACTATTCCAAACCAGTTCATTTAGAAAACTCATACAAAGTCCCATCTTGCACTATTCCAAACCAGTTCATTTAGAAAACTCAGACAAAGTCCCCTCCTGCACTATTCCAAACCAGTTCATTTAAGACAACCCAGACAAAGCCCCCTCCTGCACTATTCCAAACCAGTTCATTTACAAAACGCAGACAAAGTCCTCTCCTGCACTATTCCAAACCAATTCATTTAAGACAACCCAGACAAAGTCCCCTCCTGCACTATTTCAAACCAGTTCATTTAAGACAATCCAGACAAAATCCCGTCCTGCACTATTCCAAACCAGTTCATTTAAGACAATCCAGACAAAGTCCCGTCCTGCACTATTCCAAACCAGTTCATTTAAGACAACCCAGACAAAGTCCCCTCCTGCACTATTCCAAACCAGTTCATTTAGACAACCCAGACAAAGTCCCCTCCTGCACTATTCCAAACCAGTTCATTTAGACAACCCAGACAAAGCCCCCTCCTACACTATTCCAAACCAGTTCATTTAAAAAACTCAGACAAAGTCCTCTCCTGCACTATTCCAAATCAGTTCATTTAAGACAATCCAGACAAAGTCCCCTCTTGCACTTTTCCAAACCAGTTCATTTTAGACAACCTAGACAAAGTCCTCTCCTGCACTATTCCAAACTAGTTCATTTTAGACAACCTAGACAAAGTCCTCTCCTGCACTATTCCAAACCAGTTCAATTTAGACAACCTAGACAAAGTCCCCTCCTGCACTATTCCAAACCAATTCATTTAAGACAACCCAGACAAAGTCCCCTCCTGCACTATTCCAAACCAGTTCATTTAAGACAACCCAGACAAAGTCCCCTCCTGCACTATTCCAAACCAGTTCATTTAGACAACCCAGACAAAGTCCCCTCCTGCACTATTCCAAACCAGTTCATTTAAGACAACCTAGACAAAGTCCCCTCCTGCAATATTCCAAACCAGTTCATTTAGACAACCCAGACAAAGTCCCCTCCTGCACTATTCCAAACCAGTTCATTTAGACAACCCAGAGAAAGTCCCCTTCTGCACTATTCCAAACCAGTTCATTTAAGACAACCCAGACAAAGTCCCCTCCTGCACTATTCCAAACCAATTCATTTAAGATAACCCAGACAAAGTCCTCTCCTGCACTATTCCAAACCAGTTCATTTAGACAACCCAGACAAAGTCCCCTCCTGCACTATTCGAAAACAGTTCATTTAGAAAACTCAGACAAAGTCCCCTCTTGCACTATTCCAAACCAGTTCATTTAAGACAACCAAGACAAAATCCCCTCCTGCACTATTCCAAACCAGTTCATTTAAGACAATCCAGGCAAAGTCCCGTCCTGCACTATTCCAAACCAGTTCATTTAAGACAACCCAGACAAAGTCCCCTCCTGCACTATTCCAAACCAGTTCATTTAAGACAATCCAGACAACGTCCCCTCTTGCACTTTTCCAAACCAGTTCATTTTAGACAACCTAGACAAAGTCCTCTCCTGCACTATTCCAAACCAGTTCATTTAAGACAACCAAGACAAAGTCCCCTCCTGCACTATTCCAAACCAGTTCATTTAGAAAACTCAGACAAAGTCCCCTCTTGCACTATTCCAAACCAGTTCATTTAAGACAACCCAGACAAAGTCCCGTCCTGCACTATTCCAAACCAGTTAATTTAAGACAACCCAGACAAAGTCCTCTCCTGCACTATTCCAAACCAGTTCATTTAGACAACCCAGACAAAGTCCCTTCCTGCACTATTCGAAAACAGTTCATTTAGAAAACTCAGACAAAGTCCCCTCTTGCACTATTCCAAACCAGTTCATTTAAGACAACCAAGACAAAATCCCCTCCTGCACTATTCCAAACCAGTTCATTTAAGACAATCCAGGCAAAGTCCCGTCCTGCACTATTCCAAACCAGTTCATTTAAGACAACCCAGACAAAGTCCCCTCCTGCACTATTCCAAACCAGTTCATTTAAGACAATCCAGACAACGTCCCCTCTTGCACTTTTCCAAACCAGTTTATTTTAGACAACCTAGACAAAGTCCTCTCCTGCACTATTCCAAACCAGTTCATTTAAGACAACCAAGACAAAGTCCCCTCCTGCACTATTCCAAACCAGTTCATTTAGAAAACTCAGACAAAGTCCCCTCTTGCACTATTCCAAACCAGTTCATTTAAGACAACCCAGACAAAGTCCCGTCCTGCACTATTCCAAACCAGTTAATTTAAGACAACCCAGACAAAGTCCTCTCCTGCACTATTCCAAACCAGTTCATTTAGACAACCCAGACAAAGTCCCCTCCTGCACTATTCCAAACCAGTTCATTTAGACAACCCAGACAAAGCCCCCTCCTACACTATTCCAAACCAGTTCATTTAGAAAACTCAGACAAAGTCCTCTCCTGCACTATTCCAAATCAGTTCATTTAAGACAATCCAGACAAAGTCCCCTCTTGCACTTTTCCAAACCAGTTCATTTTAGACAACCTAGACAAAGTCCTCTCCTGCACTATTCCAAACTAGTTCATTTTAGACAACCTAGACAAAGTCCTCTCCTGCACTATTCCAAACCAGTTCAATTTAGACAACCCAGACAAAGTCCCCTCCTGCACTATTCCAAACCAGTTCATTTAAGACAACCCAGACAAAGTCCCCTCGTGCACTATTCCAAACCAGTTCATTTAGACAACCCAGACAAAGTCCCCTCCTGCACTATTCCAAACCAGTTCATTTAAGACAACCTAGACAAAGTCCCCTTCTGCAATATTCCAAACCAGTTCATTTAGACAACCCAGACAAAGTCCCCTCCTGCACTATTCCAAACCAGTTCATTTAGACAACCCAGACAAAGTCCCCTTCTGCACTATTCCAAACCAGTTCATTTAAGACAACCCAGACAAAGTCCCTCCTGCACTATTCCAAACCAATTCATTTAAGATAACCCAGACAAAGTCCTCTCCTGCACTATTCCAAACCAGTTCATTTAGACAACCCAGACAAAGTCCCCTCCTGCACTATTCGAAAACAGTTCATTTAGAAAACTCAGACAAAGTCCCCTCTTGCACTATTCCAAACCAGTTCATTTAAGACAACCAAGACAAAATCCCCTCCTGCACTATTCCAAACCAGTTCATTTAAGACAATCCAGGCAAAGTCCCGTCCTGCACTATTCCAAACCAGTTCATTTAAGACAACCAAGACAAAATCCCCTCCTGCACTTTTCCAAACCAGTTCATTTTAGACAACCTAGACAAAGTCCTCTCCTGCACTATTCCAAACCAGTTCATTTAAGACAACCAAGACAAAGTCCCCTCCTGCACTATTCCAAACCAGTTCATTGAAAACTCAGACAAAGTCCCCTCTTGCACTATTCCAAACCAGTTCATTTAAGACAACCCAGACAAAGTCCCGTCCTGCACTATTCCAAACCAGTTAATTTAAGACAACCCAGACAAAGTCCTCTCCTGCACTATTCCAAACCAGTTCATTTAGACAACCCAGACAAAGTCCCTTCCTGCACTATTCGAAAACAGTTCATTTAGAAAACTCAGACAAAGTCCCCTCTTGCACTATTCGAAACCAGTTCATTTAAGACAACCAAGACAAAATCCCCTCCTGCACTATTCCAAACCAGTTCATTTAAGACAATCCAGGCAAAGTCCCGTCCTGCACTATTCCAAACCAGTTCATTTAAGACAACCCAGACAAAGTCCCCTCCTGCACTATTCCAAACCAGTTCATTTAAGACAATCCAGACAACGTCCCCTCTTGCACTTTTCCAAACCAGTTTATTTTAGACAACCTAGACAAAGTCCTCTCCTGCACTATTCCAAACCAGTTCATTTAAGACAACCAAGACAAAGTCCCCTCCTGCACTATTCCAAACCAGTTCATTTAGAAAACTCAGACAAAGTCCCCTCTTGCACTATTCCAAACCAGTTCATTTAAGACAACCCAGACAAAGTCCCGTCCTGCACTATTCCAAACCAGTTAATTTAAGACAACCCAGACAAAGTCCTCTCCTGCACTATTCCAAACCAGTTCATTTAAGACAACTCAGACAAAGTCCTCTCCTGCACTATTCCAAACCAGTTCATTTAGAAAACTCAGACAAAGTCCCCTCCTGCACTATTCCAAATCAGTTCAAATAGAAAGCTCAGACAAAGTCCTCTCCTGCACTCCCTATTCCAAACCAGTTCATTTAGAAAACTCAGACAAAGTCCCCTCCTGCACTATTCCAAACCAGTTCATTTAGAGAACTCAGACAAAGTCCCCTCCTGCACTATTCCAAACCAGTTCATTTAGAGAACTCAGACAAAGTCCCCTCCTGCACTATTCCAAACCAGTTCATTTAGAGAACTCAGACAAAGTCCTCTCCTGCACTATTCCAAACCAGTTCATTTAGAGAACTCAGACAAAGTCCCCTCCTGCACTATTCCAAACCAGTTCATTTAGAAAACTCAGACAAAGTCCTCTCTAGCAATATTCCAAACCAGTTCATTTAAGACAACCCAGACAAAGTCCCCTCCTGCACTATTCCAAACCAGTTCATTTAGAGAACCCAGACAAAGTCCCCTCCTGCACTATTCCAAACCAATTCATTTAGAGAACTCAGACAAAGTCCCTTCCAGCAATATTCCAAACCAGTTCATTTAAGACAACCCAGACAAAGTCCCTTCCTGCACTATTCCAAACCAGTTCATTTAGACAACCCGTACAAATTCCCCTCCCGCACAATTCAACACATTTATTTGAAATACCCATTATTCCCTTTCAGGACAATTCAACACCAATTCATTTAGACAACGCAGACAATTTCATATCCTTCACAATTCATAAGTTATTCATTCAAGTTATTCTAAATATCCCTCCCGCAGAGTTCAACACCAATTAATTTAGACAACCCGGACGAATTCACCTTTGACAGGGAGGACATTAATCATCTTCCTATTTACACTTGTAAATTTGACAGTAAGTAAGAGCAGTCTATAACAAACTTCCTGAATTTATTTCGTCTACTTTTAGCATTTAAAAAATGCGGGAGTAATGCATCCTGTCCTTTTTTACTCTCTCTCTATATAAAGAGAGATATGTAATACAATTCGGTTGATAAGTCACAAGGAAGATAAAAATCGAAATCGGCGTTACTTCCTCTCAGTTCTATTTGACGGGAACGTATAACTAGAATTATTCAATTGGCCTGTTAGGTTTCACTGTCCTGAAAAACCCAAAAAGCAGGTATCTTGACTGTATTTAGATGAACTAAGGAAATTTTCATTTTTAATATGTATATTCAGTTTACCTATGAATAAAAATCCGGGACAAGAAAAATCAGATTTCATTTAAAAGAGCGGATTAATTATTTCACAATTCAGCAATAAGAACACTACAGTGCTCCCCCCTGTATAAACTCTCAAACACAAGCCTCAATAACAATAATATATAGTCATTTTTCAGAAGATTTCATAATAATTGTTTTTTCTCTATTATGAAGTAACGTTGAGGCAACAAGTCATTCCCTAGCGAGAGGTCACACCCTGAATTAATAGACGCGTTCTTGTGTCTCACGGTCGTGCGTCATTTTAGTAGAAAGCAACAGCAAATCTGACATTAAATAATGAATGCGTAAACATTGAAATCCTTTTAGGAATCCTCAGTCGATTTATTCATATTATTGAATTAAAACGAAGACTGCATGTCAGCTAATATCGAGCTCTTTAGCCCAGTTGATGCGTCAACCGTTCGTGTGTGTGCGTGCGCGACCGCAAAAATAGCTTCACAGAGAAAATGTTGGCTGTCTTCCACTCCTGAAAGGCGCATGTGCGTAAAGTTAAAAAAGCCATTTTCCATAAGTCATCAAATATCTTAAAGCAACTGACATGTAAGCAGTTCTTCAGTTACTAACTTTATCTTTTACTCAATCTATCAGACCTAATTTATTGTCATAAAATACAAAACATTGATATTAGAAATTGCATATCTATTTAAATCTTTCCATTAAGAGCAGTGGTCGAGGGTTTAGAGCGTTGGACTCCCGATCCGCAGGTCGCTGAATGGAATCCCACCAGGGGTGAGAGTCTCCAGTATTTTTCCGCATTCCTCACTTTCGGCGCGAGTACTGGTTTGAACCCACGAAGCAGTCATCAAGACGGATTAATGTAAGTTGTAAAATCTTGCTTCCCAATCGATGTAAAATAATTAAGATTAAACTAAACTAAATCTTTCCTTGATCAGTAAGAGGTTACTTTACAATTAAGTTCAAGCTTACCAAATGCCTATAGAATGTGTTCATAGTAAACAGTAGTTAGTGATTAGTGCAACACCAGAAATTTTCTTCAGGGATTCTGGCTATGTTATTGTTCTTCAATAGTGTTTGTAACACGAAATGAAGAAACGGAATTGGTCAACCGATACGGGCTACAGAACCTGAGGTAAAAGTATACTTTCCACAGAGATCGTGAAACAGAAGGACAGTCTAGAGTCTTACCAGCATCAGATGCTCTAACAAGAGCAAATGCACATTGTATTAATCTTAATGTAGCTAAGTGAATGTACACTAAGAAGTTCGATGAGGATGACATACGGATCGGTAGGCTGGATGCTTACACCAATCTTAACCAATGAGGATGACATACGGATCGGTAGGCTGAATACTTTCACCAATCTTAATCAATTACGATGTCATACCGATAGGTAGGCTAGGTGCTTATACTAATCTTAACCAATTACGATGACGTACAGATCGGTAGGCTGGGTGCTTATACTAATCTTAACCAATTACGATGACGTACAGATCGGTAGGCTAGGTGCTTATACTAATCTTAACCAATTACGATGACGTACAGATCGGTAGGCTGGGTGCTTTCACCAATCTTAATCAATTACGATGACATACGGATCGGTAGGCTGGGTGCTTTCACCAATCTTAATCAATTACGATGACATACGGATCGGTAGGCTGGGTGCTTATACTAATCTTAACCAATTACGATGACGTACAGATCGGTAGGCTGGGTGCTTTCACCAATCTTAATCAATTACGATGACATACGGATCGGTAGGCTAGGTGCTTATACTAATCTTAACCAATTACGATGACGTACAGATCGGTAGGCTGGGTGCTTTCACCAATCTTAATCAATTACGATGACAAACGGATCGGTAGGCTGGGTGCTTTCACCAATCTTAACCAATGAGGATGACGCACGGATCGGTAGGCTGGGTGCTTTCACCAATCTTAATCAATTACGATGACATACGGATCGGTAGGCTGAATACTTACACCAATCTTAATCAATTACGATGACATACGGATCGGTAGGCTAGGTGCTTATACTAATCTTAACCAATTACGATGACGTACAGATCGGTAGGCTGGGTGCTTTCACCAATCTTAATCAATTACGATGACATACGGATCGGTAGGCTGGGTGCTTTCACCAATCTTAACCAATGAGGATGACGCACGGATCGGTAGGCTGGGTGCTTTCACCAATCTTAATCAATTACGATGACATACGGATCGGTAGGCTGGGTGCTTTCACCAATCTTAACCAATGAGGATGACGTACAGATCGGTAGGCTGGGTGCTTTCACCAATCTTAATCAATTACGATGACATACGGATCGGTAGGCTGAATACTTACACCAATCTTAATCAATTACGATGACATACGGATCGGTAGGCTAGGTGCTTATACTAATCTTAACCAATTACGATGACATACCGATAGGTAGGCTAGGTGCTTTCACCAATCTTAATCAATTACGATGACATACGGATCGGTAGGCTGGGTGCTTTCACCAATCTTAACCAATGAGGATGACGCACGGATCGGTAGGCTGGATGCTTACACCAATCTTAACCAATTACGATGACATACGGATCGGTAAACTGGGTGCTTACACCAATCTTAACCAATGAGGATGACATACGGATCGGTAGGCTGGGTGCCTACACCAATCTTAGCCAATTACGATGACATACGAATCGCTAAGCTGGGTGCTTACACCAATCTTAACCAATTACGATGACATACGGATCGTTAAGCTAGGTGCTTACACCAATCTTAACCAATTACGATGACTTACGGATCGCTAAGCTGGATGCTTACACAAATCTTAACCAATGAGGATGACATACGAATCGGTAGGCTGGATGCTTACACCAATCTTAACCAATGATGATGACATACGGATCGCTAAGCTGGATGCTTACACCAATCTTAACCAATGAGGATGACATACGGATCGGTAGGCTGGATGCTTACACCAATCTTAACCAATGCGGGTGACACACGGATCGGTAGTCTGGATGCTAATACCAATCTTAACCAACGAGGATGACATACGGATCGGTAGACTGGGTGCATACACAAATCTTAACCAATGAATGACATACGGATCGGTAAGCTGGATGCTTACACCAATCTTTACCAATTAGGATGACATACGGATCGGTAGGCTGGATGCTAATACCAATCTTAACCAACGAAGGTGACACACGGATCGGTAGGCTGGATGCTTACACCAATCTTAACCAACGAGGATTACATACGGATCGGTAAGCTGGATGCTTACACCAATCTTAACAAAAGAGGATGACATATGGATTGGTAGGCTGGATGCTTACACCAATCTTAACCAATGAGAATGACATACGGATCGGTAGGCTGGATGCTTACACCAATCTTAACAAACGAGGGTGACACACGGATCGGTAGTCTGGATGCTAATACCAATCTTAACCAACGAGGGTGACATACGGATCGGTAGGCTGGATGCTTACACCAATCTTAACCAACGAGGGTGACATACGGATCGGTAGGCTGGATGCTTACACCAATCTTAACCAAGGAGGATGACATACAGATCGGTAGACTGGATGCTTACCAAAGACTGACTGTTTCACATTTACTGTAACAGTTGAGCAAGGTTAGAGAATCTGTTAACAACAGATCTGCAAAGGTTCATATGTAGACACTAATTTCTTTCAATGCTTTTGACCATATGACGAGAATTTGGGTAAGATTCTTCATACTGAGGTTGTCTTAATCATCTGTATAATAAAACACTGCGTATCTCACCGTGATCATGGGCAATGTTATTAGTTTCAAGGCCAAATCTGTCTTACTGTTTTTGTCTCTGGGAAGATGTTGAGAATATAAAGTTTTCTGCAGCCATTTTCTCAAAAGAAGTTTGCCGTTCAAGGTATATTAACACGTACTATGTCTTCGGACATTGGCAGTATATAACCCTCGACGGACATAGATGTACCGCATTTATCAGTATTTTTGTTTTTAAAATTGATTTTTTGTCCTGCTAACCAAGGCATCAGCAAAATAAGTGTTTGCATTGATCTGATTCCGCTGGTGCCTTGGATGTGCATATCAGCGGTGATTTACACAGAGTCAACAAGAGACTCATTGTTTTAGTCAGTTTTCAGTTGCTTCGCACGAAAGTATGCATTGTTAGTGCCAACTAAGCCCCAAGGTTTCTAAATTTGTAAGAGCTCGCTAGTCTTCACTCTGCCTTTCAACCTGTATTTCAGCAGTTTCTCATTTACCTCTCGCAATAACACACCTGAACAACGAAGAAAAGATGCGTGTTAAAGCCATTTATTAGGCATTTGTCATCAGTACTGCCATTGTACCAAACGACTTCTGAGGGGTTTCCAAAAAATAATATACTGTGCAAGGCATTGAAAGGCTTTCTCTTTAAAAGACATTCTTTTATAAGTGACACAAAAGTGTGGCATGTACTTTTATCCCTTGAAGCCCATTATAGTCCTGTTGTCTAGCATAAATGGTAACTTGTTAGCCAGTTTTGTAAGTTGTTTTTTCATTGAATCATCTGATCTAAAATCATAAATCCGATTTATCCGATTTAGGAACGATCTCAGAGTTATTTTGCTAATAGATCTTTCGTAAACGTTTCAAAAAGAATATCCGTTTGAGGTCGTTTCTTTCTGTCTTCCTTGTCTTCCTCAAATCAGTCAGATGCACAATGAACCTGTTAAGATAAACAAGGAAGAGTCACAAGACCATTTTGATACGTATCTGCTTATTTTGTCTTACTTTACCAAAAGCTTTCCACCAGTCCGTCTATTCTCACTCCTTGATTTTAATACAACTTGATTAAATGTTTTAAATTGTATCAACATTCCGTGCATTGAATTTTCAAGTGATGCTACTAATAATATGTTGAACAGAATGCCTTATTTTGACAAGGTAGTCTTCAAAATCAGTGAATTCATATTGAAATTTCTTGCACTGAATTGTCTAAACTCATTAGAGTTGTTTTCAGACTTTTTTCAGTTTGCAAATGAACCTGAATTTACCCTAGTCCCTATGTTTTTTGTTTCACTATAATCACCAGTTCATTTTTCAACAGTATCAATTGTACTTAGTGTATAATCGATAGTATCAAATTTGACATGGATCTACTGCTGTGATAAATTAAATTTAATGTGATATTGAGAACGTTCGATTGACTATTGGTTAATTTATGTTCCATAGATGTAACAAACTCACTGCAGTGATAGCGTGAATTCCTTTAATTGAATTTAGCACTGTTTTCAAATTCTCTGCCAGATTGGGTGCTATAAACAAAAGAAACTGCTTGCAATTAGAAGCTAGTAGAAACAAACGAAGTATTAGCATATTCGTTTGTCTTTTGTTGATTTGAATTTCTTTGTTTCTGACTCCTTGCTTGCAGGCTTCTGCCAGTACGCTCCAATTGCTTTGTTTATAGTGTTTTCTCCTTGTTTAACGATTTGACATTTCTGGAAATCTGCAATGGTAGAATAAACTTCACAGGTATCTTCCTTTAGGGTTAGATCAGTCGACCAAGGAACATGACAATGTCATCACGACAAAACTGCCTTTGCACCTGGTCTATAGATATCAAAATTGCTAAACGTAGCAGTAGCTCTAATAGGCAGTTCACATCACAGGATTATCAGTTACAAGTCCATACTCTTCTTAGTAAGTGAAGTTGTATGCACAGATCCCTAAGAATCAATGCTTTTTTGACCCAGTCAACCTTTTATGTGATGTCAGCTGCCCCCAAACCAAAGTCCAGATCAGTCTATCCGGCGTTTTTACCCGTGTAATCTTTCATCATTGTATCTTTCATGTGTTAAATTGCGGATGATGCAGATTGTATTTGTAACATTAAGTTCCCTCCAAATGCAGTCGCCCGATATCGGGATCGTTTGATCCGAAAATGAATTACATGAATGCTACTTTTTCTTGCATACAATATATTTCTTTTGAATATCTTCAGGTCATTTAACTTCAGTTTGCACTGTTTGCAATAGTAATTGATAGAGCTTTTGGAGCAAATTGCTGCTGACGTGAGAATGACTTTAAACAATGCGACACCAAGCACTTAACTTACATGGGGTTGTAAGACTGAGGTATCTTGCATGGGTAAAAAGCGCCAGATAACTTGTTTCGGTGTGCAAAAATGCCTGATCTTACACCCTTCAAAAATAAGGTTTCATATTATAGTCATTCTGACGTCATTAGATATTTGCTTAGAATTGCAATACTAAGGCAAAAGAGAGCAAACTGTAAAGTTTTATGCTATAGAGATATTCAGAAAACAAATATTGTAATTATGAAAGAAAAATAATTATGTATTTGGGTTCAGGTCAGACGGTTCTATGGCCAGATTCAAAATAATTCCAGACAGTATTGCATCCACAGGTCTGGTAGATAGCAACAGGATCAAAATTACATTATTACTGATAGGGGATGTTGGACTACCTAACCAGTAATGGAACAATACGCTTGGTTTTAGTATAAGCAAAATTCAAAGACGAAATAACATAGCATAACTTGTAAGATAATGTATCAGAGACATCAGGACAGTTCTTCTGATTAGGCTTCCTGCTAGTATTGTAATTCAATACCATATGACGCAGTGGCATACTGGCTAGCTTATAATGAAATACGGTAAAGGTTATTCATAATAACTTCTGAACGATGATGTTACTCTCTGGCGAATTCTGTTAAAGGTGCTACACGATTCTGCTATAATTTTACAAGCTCTAAAAAAATTCCTTTCAACGACATGTTGTCTACAAATCTCATGATATAATTTGTGCCGTAATCTTTTAAGAGTCCTTTTCAGCAGCAACAGCATCTGTTTCATTTGTCTTTTTAATGGAATTTACAGTTTCTTTTATGAACGTACACAGTTTACCATGATGCAGTGTATTTTCTTATAATGTTACCTGCAACCATCATGTGTATATTTTGTACTTGTTTTCTTGTTATGACGTTTTTCCTGTTATTCTTCAGTCGACTACAGATAACAAAAAAGTAAATTCCATTCTTGTCTGGCTTCTCTCTCTTGATAACTGAGCTCTGTTCATAAGCCTTTAAGTTTTGCTTTTTAGTGTCTAATAGACGATGTCAGAAGTGTTTTGATATTCTTTGCTCCCTGTTCTGCTCCGTTTTTAGAGTCTTCTTAAGATCTGAATTTTCACATTTAGACCAGGTATTATTTGATTAGCCTCTGTAAGAGTGTGATTAAGAGACCCGTCTGTTCGAATTTGAAATTTTATAGCCAGCACAATGTGGTCATGATCTAAGTCTCAGGTCGTTGATGCATTTTCGTACAGAATACGATCTGATAGATTAAGTTTTTTCTCTCTTTTGTCTAGGAGCGGTATTTCTTACAGGGTCAAGAATGTTTGCTTCTCCTTAAAAATGCGATGGGATTTTGTTCCTTCTCCTCTCCCGCTCTCACTGTCTCGCTCTTTCAAGCGTTTTTTCGAAGATTTCGATCATTGACTTTATTATGTTCAGTCTGCGAAGGAAGATGTAATAATATATTTCGCAGCGTTCAGTTCCAGGGCACACAATCATATTCGTTAAATGAAGTGCGTGAAGTAAGCTTTTTCTCTTTTCCTGGCCTTTTTCACCCAATATCCATTTCCGTGTTCAGCATTCGCCCACCTCCTTACTCGATATTTGCCATCTACTTATTTGTCTTTCGCCCATCCGCTAATTTAACTTTCGCCCATCTCCTCATTCGATATTCACCATTTCCTTATTCAACATTTACTTAATTTTTTGCCTGTTTCCTAATTCAATATTCGCCATTTTTGCATTCGATATTAGTCATTGCCTTATTCGACTGTCGTCATTTTTCTCAATCTCCGTATTCGACTTTCGCCCATCATCTTATTCGACTTTCATCATTTCCTTTTTCGTCATTCAACAAGAAAAAAGAAAATGAAACAAAGGAAAAAATGCTTACCTCGAGCACTTGTTTTTATAGTTAATTTATATCATATTGCCAGTACTAATAATGTTATTATGATTTACATCTTTATACAAAGCTGACTACCAATCTAATTAGTGTCAATATACCATTGTACATTTAAATCTTATGATTTTCAGAACAAATCATTGTGAATAAAACAGTAAACTGATTGCCATACAACAATCCTTACAGTATTGGGGTCAATCGATCTGACTTATGTAAGCTGCGTGAATACAGTTTCTTCACTCTCGGCTTGACCTACATTGACTGCCGATGATTGTAAATCCATTTATATCGTCTGTTTAGGCTTTACCCGAAGGAAAAGCAAACATTAATCATGAAACTTTCCTACGACGACGATTTCCCTAGTAAACCGTTCTGTATCCGGTTACAAGCGGATATTATGTCACAGCGCTGTGCTATCTGTAATAACGCCGCCTACGGATTTCTTATATAAGATAGCGTTTTCTCCCTAGTTAATATCAGTTAATGAATTAAGTAAGTTAATTTAAGAGTTAATAAATATCGTGTTTGCGATTCCGCCGGAAGGGAAGTGTTTAATAGGCTTTGTGTAAATTGAGAATATAAAACCTTAATAGAAATAACGATATATCTAAGACAGAACTTTACTTTCCTGATGTCTTAAATTATCGTTTAAGTCAACACCAGCCATAATGATTCGTTTGGGACAGTGGAACTGCATAAATAACAACAAGACGATTTTGTTGTACAGTAGGTTGCCGTTTTTAATATGGGTTTCGCTTTTCGGTAATGTTGTAAACATTTAAAATTATCACATAAAATTTTATAATGTATTAAATCAGTAGTGATATTTATCACACAAGTTACAAATGTCCTAATGGCTCTAAGAATTTTACCGGCTACTAATTCATAATAAGTAATAAGCAATGCCTTACTTTACATCCTTTGCCTCTGGAATTTGGTAATAACATTTTAGTTTATATTTTGCAAACTAGAGCTCAATAATCTTAATGTAAATGGTGTATCTTATTTTGAGCCCCTCTCTTGCACATATTATTTTTTCTAAATGACTCTTCTCAAAAAAAATTCACGGAAAAGATTATATCTTAAAAACACTGTAGGACTTTGTGGCCACAGCACTGGTTGTACTCATTGTCCATTATACGTCATTGTCCATTATACGTCATTGTCCATTATACGTCGAAGTATTTTTAAAATCCGTTTATTTAAGTCGAAAATCTATTTATAAGAATGCTGTTCAGAAAGTAACATTCAGAATCTCAGACGAATATATAAAATATAATTTCATATGAAGAATGAAAAGCAAGCTATAGATTGTTTACAGTCACATGTTCCTAGAATGGTTGTCTAAATGAAGCTCACCACGTTGTTTTATGTGATGTTGATTATATAAACCTGTTATGACGGCAGTGTTTTGAATTTCAGTGTTGAAATAGAAATAAACTGAGGAAATAACTGCTATAACAGAATGTTGTTTTTCGTCGACGTGCAAATATCAAAAGAATTTGGTCCTAGAGTACCTCATTTACCACAACATAAATACTGGCGAAAAAAGGAAACTGTGCGACATTCAAGATTGCTTAAAAATCTGTCGAAGGTTTGAGGGACATCCCTACAATTATCTGATTGCCATACTGTATATATATTATATTGACTTGTCAAGCCTATTCTAGAAAAGAAAGCCAATGATACCCCATACTGACAGACTAGTCTTTTTTTAGAAAGAAAGCTAAGACTGTCATAGAAAGAAAGCGAGGTCTATTCTAGAAAAGTAAGCCGATACTATCCCATACTGATAGACTAGACTTGCCTAGAAAGAGAGGCAAGACTGCCCTAGAAGGAGAACCTTGACTATCATAGAAAGAAGCCAAGACTATCCAAGAAAGAGAGCCTATATTCGCCTTAAACGAAAGGCAAGGCTATTCTAGAAAAAAGCAAGGATGGTGCTAGAAAGAAAGCCATGGAGCGTGAACGGTGTCAAGCTTGGCCAGGCTCATTTGGCAATTATCTTTCTCAGATTTGGTTAAATGATTCCGGTGTATTTAAGTTTTGTTACTATAGGGTTATAAACAGAGAAAAAAAACTTAAAAGTACATGCCCTCTTATACTGAAGCTGATATAGCTTAGATCTTTTCTTTTAGGATTCAAATGGAGAGTTTAAAAAAATAATGCCATGGATCAAAGTTTATACAGTACAAGTTCAAATTTGTTACCGAAACCAGTTACTCTTGCGATATACTTGCTAAAAAGTATCTCTGCCTCAAAATGTGACGTTGGAACAAATATAATATTTACAAAGGTTTTGAATGTGAAAATAAATTGAGACGGCCTTCATTTTTACATTTTCCACTAATTGTTCTGAGCTTGCGTACTTCAGATTTGCAACATTTGTGTCTGATTAACTTGTTTTGTTCGTCAGACGTACCCAAAGGATCTACAAAAATGATGATGACGTTTCCCCACGACGTTTCCCAATTTGATTAAAAAAGATGATAAATTGTTCTTGTCTACGTTAACGAGCATATATTGGGTTAGTGATCCAATGCTTATGATAATGATATTATCTCTACATGTAGTTTACCTCTCAAAATGTTAAACAATAGTTCTATGTACTATATGCTGATTTTAAACACAGTGTCAATTTCAAACACTGTCTTACAAACCCTGTAATAAGCAGTTTGATTTTAATTAAGGAACAGTTTCTTTTTTACATTTGTTTAATAGTTGTTGTAATCACTATGGTAAACGGTTATGGGAAATTAAACAACAACAACAACAACAACAGCAGCAAAGATACTTCAAGCACTCGTCAGCAGATGCCGATCATATGCGCTTCTTAGTGATGTAAAAGATTCGACAGGTCATACTTTAAGAGTGTAATCATAAGACTTTCGTTATTTTCCGGACACATTCATATGAAAGAAACCTGAAAGTAAAACGAAGAAACCATATGTAATCAGTTTTTACAAAAAATTCTCTGCTGTCTGTCTTCTGGAAATCACACAGTTGCCATCTCATCATAATTATATCTAATATCTTTTTGATGGCAACTATGCTAGTAAACCTCCACTCATTTGTGTATGGTTGTGGCGCAGTGGTGAAATCCGAAATAAGTAAAATACACAAGAGGACAAAATTGATATAGATTATACAATTCTTCATTCTGCTGCGAACGAATGTGATATTATAGAGCTCTGTGGTTAATCAGTAGGTTCTATTAAATTTGTAATATATTTCTATGGTCTTAACAGAAGCACGAGTTACATGTAAGATTAGAAATAGAATGCTTATACAAAGTATTAGGTTGTTTTTCTTTCAGACGAAGAGGAATTTATTTAATACTCCAAATACATATAGACAATTAATTAATCTTATATTTTTAATGTTTGTGGAAAAATTAAACATCTAGGTAACAAATATAACATATTAAGGGTGATTTATATCGTGTGGTCATGATGTTTCTCATTTTCTATTAAATTCACACTTTCTGGTTTTTGTCATGCTGATTGCATCTGTCATGAAAACTAGTGAAATATCGATAAATCTTCCAGTTGCATTTAATAATTTAAAATCTAATTGAATTAAATATTCATTAGAGCAGCTGATTCTTTGAAATATCGAGCAATATCTTAGAAACTGGTTGCCGCCCATGATGATGTGATAAATGCCGAAAGACATCTGCTGTTTTTCATTCATTCATCTAATATTTCTTTTTCTATGTAAATAACTTTGTTTTAATCTAAACAAATGAAATGAAAACAATTTCACATTCCTCTTCTTACTCATTTATGAATACATATTATCATGTATTTGCTCTATTCTAAGTCTTGCCCTGATTAAATATTGAAAAAAGCTCCATTCTCAATTCAACCCTTATATATATTAAAAAAAGAAAAGGGAAGAAAAAGAAAAAGAAAAGATTTTATCAATGACCCGAAATTATAATTTTTGAAAATAATCGTTCAGCTGAAATTATGTTAAATGCACTTTAAGTGCTCTTTCGTTGCAGTGAAAGGTTCATGCTATGTACCTAGCTGTAAAACGTTTTCAAGTTTGTTTCCCGGATAGTCTCTTATAATGGTCCAGCTTACTGGGCACGACCCTCTATCCATTATACTAAACTCGGTTGCGCTATCTTCCTCATATGGTACTTCGTGACAATGTACATTTTAGCACTTCTTTCAAATAAAAAAGTATTGCCTGCTATAGCCATTCCTTAAAGATCTGTAGAAATAAATTATGTCTGTTCCGTGACGATTTCAATCTAATGATACAAAATTTGACCGTTCTGTTCTGTTCTGAAACGAGATAATATTGCAATTTAAGTTAATAGGTGATGTTTGAAGAAATAATGGTACCAAGGAATATCTTTAATGAAAACAATAGGAATTCTTGCCTGCTTTTGAAAATATGATTATACCACTTCCATGTCGAATCTTGCAAACAGGTTGATGACAAAAACGAAAAGAATGGATGCGCATTTTTATGATTTAATTAACGTTTATCAATGATATTCATACTGGTTGGTGACAAAAACGAAAAGAATGGATGCACATTTTTATGATTTAATTAACATTTATCAATGATATTCATACAGGTTGATGACAAAAACGAAAAGAATGGATGCGCATTTTTATGATTTAATTAACGTTTGTCAATGATATTCATACTGGTTGGTGACAAAAACGAAAAGAATGGATGCGCATTTTTATGATTTAATTAACGTTTGTCAATGATATTCATACTGGTTGGTGACAAAAACGAAAAGAATGGATGCGCATTTTTATGATTTAATTAACGTTTGTCAATGATATTCATACTGGTTGGTGACAAAAACGAAAAGAATGGATGCGCATTTTTATGATTTAATTAACGTTTGTCAATGATATTCATACTGGTTGGTGACAAAAACGAAAAGAATGGATGCACATTTTTATGATTTAATTAACGTTTGTCAATGATATTCATACAGGTTGATGACAAAAACGAAAAGAATGGATGCGCATTTTTATGATTTAATTAACGTTTGTCAATGATATTCATTGTGATGCTACGCAAGCCGTTAAACTATGGAAATGAAAGCATTACCTAGATAAAAGGCTCTTTATAAATGGCTGCAAAACTATTGACTTTCTGATAATTGTTCTATTAAAGCTTTCAATTCTGTTCAGATAATAACTTCAATATTATCTCTGATTTTTTGTTTATCTAAATTAAAACTTATTTTCTGTGTAACATATTGCCAAGGGTTCTACATTATTAATGAATAAACAGAAGTTTCTGGTGGTAATTTTAATCTTTGTAGATTTAATGAGCTTCTTGGCTGATCAAAAGTCTTTCAAAACAGCAAATTGTATAATTCGTGTATCTCGCCTTTCAACAGCTATGCTATATATAGTGAACAAATACCCATTATGCCTTGAATCAGTCAATCCAATTACATTAAAATTCTTCATGAAAGGAGAGCTCCAACATAGATAACAATTATTGCTTCATAAATTAGTTATATTTGATAACGGAGAATTCGCATCTTAAAATATAATTATATTACTTAGAAACGAGAAATCCTACGTCCGAAAGGTTCTGGCAGAGGTGATAATGATTTTTTTTAATGTGTAAAAAGTTCTCATTAAAAACTAGTGATGACACAATAGAGGTTAAAATAATACAAAATAATTTTAAATAATTTCATATTTTAAATAATAGATTATATTAAGGACAGTTGCGACCCTCCCCCATTTCTCTCTCTCTCTTTCTCTCTCTTTCTCTAAAAAAACACGTCTGCTGTCTTTCTCATAAAATTTTCTGCGCTAGTCATGGCTGCAAAAATACTTTTTCTACTGAATGTGTAAATGAATAAATTGTGACAATTCAACTCGTTCGACGTTAGGTTAATGAAAGCATCTCAAACCAAATTTACTCTAAAAAATGTTCTGAATTCTTGCGAAGCAAATGTCAACATCGTGACGGAGAGCTGCTGATGATGACAAAACCCTGTATGCTAAGGACTGGTTTTAATATAACATGATATTGGTTCTGATGTAACAAGAAGAGCAAAAGAAAATCTCATGTATCTTTAGACTATGTAACAAACAACTACCGTAAAACTTCAATAAACAACCAGCTGAAGTTATATTATCACAAAACTGAAGCTGTTATGATATATAATGTATGTTTGTCGTCTTACTAAATAATAATTTCAGTTCATTTTTATATCTTATTAAAATTCCGTGTAATGTGTTGAATATTGTTTCTAGACGTCGTTTTCATCGTCCCTCCTTCTAGCAAAGGTTTTTGATGTAAAATAACTCCCGCAAATAATTAGAAATGTACTAGAGTGACCTGATATACGAATGTGGGTGGTTTCCCGTTTCTGTTGGGCGGCATAGTGTTGAAGTAAGTTCTGAAAACATTTTTCATATAAATTCTAAAGTAGCAAGTGTGCGCAATCATATGAAGAATTTTCTCTTAAGCTTATACATCTATGAAAGAGGCATTCCTTTAGAAATATTACGGTATATACAAAAACGTCAGATAAATACATTATCTCGAAGTTTTCTTTTATTATAGACAACGGAATAACGTAAGGACCATCCCTTTTTATCGCAAGTGCTTGTGATAATCTGAAACGCGAAACTCGCTATTACGATGATGAAATCACGAAACTAGGATGACAATAACGCGATGACACGATGGTAACACACGATGGTAATAATGCGATAGAGAATCGTGTTTTCACCATCGTACTATCACATTTACATCATCGTTCTATCGTGTCATCACGTTTAATCACCGCCATATCGTATCATCGCGTTTTCATCACCATAATGTCGCGTTTTCATCATCATACCTCCGCATTATCAACATCGTACTATCGCACTATCATTATCGCTAGATCGCTTTCCAGTTCACATGCGCATTGAAAATTTCTATAGCCATGCGAAAAAATGTCAGTTTCAAAGGCAGATGCGGACGAAATTCCGTTAGGATCATCGTGTTTGCACTCTATATTACATTGATAAAATTACGATACTACGATGACGATAACGCGATGACACGATGGTGAAAACACGATAACATGATAGTGATAACGCAATACTACGATGATGATAACGCGATGTCACCATATTACAATGTGAACAAAGCGAGGGTACAATAATACTACCATCATGGTAATGTATGCCATCACAAAACCGCCATCGTACGATCGCGGTTTTACTATCACGTAATTGCGTTATCGTCATCGTGTTGTTGAGATTTCATCATTTTTTTTTATCAGGATCAGGTGCATACCTCGCGAGTAGTTAGACATAACATGTGAAGAAAATACATTTAATGCCGGTTTTCCTTCTTTTATATATTTACACTCACACATAATTCAATCCGCTGATATCTTAACCGACAACAACGTATTCTGATATTTTCAGACAAAATTGTAACCTTTGAGTAAAGCTGTTTGTTACAAAATTAAGGTGCTGGATCATCATATTCTCCGTCTTTAGTACTGTCATTTTCATACAATGCAAATAAACTATCTAGGAGTCCAGACATTTGACATTTGGTCTTTTTTTTCTCGAAAAGTTAAAACCAGGTTTGTAAATAAACTTATAACACACACTAACGCTTTTTTTATCATAATTCAAAATAGGCTGCAAAAATTTACTGCAAGGGGATTCGATAAAAGTTTGCCTCTACAACTGTCCAGGATGTAGGTGTCTTGAATTTCTTTCATTTGGAACTTTCTCTCCATAAAAACCAGTTTTAGAGTGCGATGTTTTACTCTGAAATGGTGATTTAGGTATCAATGCCATGGACGCAAGTTAGAACTCTGGCGTCAAACTGTCTTATAAGTTAAAAAAGATTTGGGCCAGAGGTGTTGCCTAGTGTATTCTAAAGGTGCTTTCTTATACTGTAATTTATGGTAACGAAAATAAGCATTTTTAATACACATACATCCTTCTTACTTTTAAAGGAGTCCTGTAAAACAGTACTCTGTTATAGCTAAAGGTGGACACATTTTCTCTTCTTTTAAAGTTACACAGAAGCATAACTTGCTGTCTCTTAACACATTGGGACATCATTTGGCAAATAGTATGTGCCTGTATCTTCACGTTACAGTTATGGTTATGGCCTTTGACAAACTGCACATGAACTATTAAGGTTACATATAAGGTTATAAATTTAAATTATTGTAAACTTTTCTACAGTTCTGACCAAATCAAGCTTAAAAACACTGAATTAATGCTTGTACTTGAAAACTTAACGGACTAACTTGACAGACGGACGGATAGAAGGACAGAAATACAATCAAGACAATATTAATTTTTATTCAGTTTGGGATGACAATGACAATAATAAATACTTTAAAACAAATACTCTATATAGTAAACATAATTAGGTTGTCCTTCAACTGGCTTCGTGGATTCATTTTTTATCCCCCCAACAAAGGCGGAGGGGATATTAGAAATGGTCTCCGTCCGTGTGTCTGTCCGTCCGTCTGTCCCAATTTTGTCCTGAGCATAACTCCGAAAGTACTTGAGCGATTTTCTTCAAACGTCATACACTGAAAGAGCACACTGGGAGGAAGTGCAGTGTGTAAAAACAATAACTCTACCTTGCCTACTTTTAGATTTATTCTCCTTTATCAGATTTACTTGAAAAACTTTGTCCGAAGCATAACTCCAAAAGTACATGAGCGATTTTGTTCAAACTTAATACACTGACAGAGCACATTGGTAGGAAGTGCATTGTGCGAGAACAATAACTTTACCGTGCCTAATTTTATAGTTATTCCCCTTTATCAGATTTACTTAAAAAGTTTTCTCCAGAGCATGACTCCAAAAGTACTTGTGGGATTTACTTCAAACTTAAAACCTTCAGGTAACTTCTTCCCGGCGGTGGGATTAACCATGTGTAACATGGCTGTTGTTTTATTTAACATCTCTCATCAGAGCAAACGTTAATGTCTCTTACTTCATATAAGACGAATTTTATCTGATTATAAAGATATTTAAACATATTTGTCGAAAATTGTACAATAATGTAGAATATTAGTACAGGATAATTGAGCAACCTTCGTTCAATCATTTTGTAGTGGTTTAAGAGATTTATGCCACCATTGTTGGGCTAGTAGTTTCTGGCCACGAAGCATTAGTTTTCAGAACTCTTTTCATCAGTGTTTTACGAGTACAAAGTTTCATCTTAACAAAATCAATTTTGCAGGAAGTCACAGAAAACAAGACTTCTGCAAAGTTTGCATTTAGTTTTGCTCCGTCCTTTTCAATCTGCAAAATATTTGTCTTCCTGGTGCTTTTCAAAAAGACTGTTTATATTGTATTTATCCACCGACTTGTCACATACTTTCTTCCTCTTCTTGTTCTAACCAATGACGTATCTCAAAATACTTTTGGTCTTCAGTACCGTTTTCTCTGCCAGATGTTCCATGGGAATATACAAAATTAATTATGTTGCTCCACTAAGACGTGTCCGATTTAACTGTTCTGATCAGTTAGCGAGCCGATAGTGAGTGGTCTAATTATGACTATTATAGTGTCAACTAGCACAGACGTTCAAGTAATACTGTGATGAACTACTACAGCATCATCCCGTATTTATATTGTTGCTGTATAATCACTGATGTCCAGGAGGAATCAGACCCTACACACAGTCTCTCTTTTTATTTTATATGTTCTTTTCCCCATTTCCGTGATTGTCTTTTGCAGATTTTGGATTGAGTAGATACTTTAATCTTGAAACATTGCACAATATTGTAGAAATCTTACTAGAAGTTTTATCAACTGAAGACAGACTTACACTGCCAGAGTATCATAACGCAGACATTTCACAAATATTGCTCACTGTATTTTACAAGCGTAGTTAAAAAAAGCATGTTTTAGTACTTTTAAGTGAAAATTCTAAAACGTAAGATTTTGTTTCAATGTCCTTGCTCAAAAACACATAACAGATGCGGCTAGAGACTTTTTAGCATATTTGTTAGCATCCCTTTTCATTCTGAGAAATCCACATTCATTCAGTGCATCAGCGCTTTTATTGCTTTTGTTCCTGATTTGTTATCTTAGTTTCGTGTGACTTTCGTCATTGCCCTTCCATGGCCTTTTTTTCAAAGTTTAAGTTTTCGATTGGCCAAGTCGGTCATATATTATTTATACTCTTGTCATCTCGAAAAGTCTTGCCGGGTTATATCTAATATAACTCAAACTATTACTGCTGTTTCATCAGATATTTTGTGTAAGAAAACAAAGTAAACAAAAATCAAAACACAACTCTTAAAAAGCCGGTGTGCGACTGTAAATAAGAATACTCATAAATATTGTATAGTTATTTTTTCTCATATCTCTATATGCGGTATATATATCGCTTACTGATCAGAAATATCAGTCTTTATAATATTTTATCCAAAACGTAGAGGATGAAAATATATATAACCGTAAGACTTATATGACTACAAAAGCAATAACAGGCGATGTTTATGAACTGTGATATGTCTCCTTAATACTTTATTTGTAAAACAAGCAACATTTGAGTAAAATCATTTTCACCAGGATTAATAACACTAACCAGTAAAAAGACGAAGTTTACATTCATCTCCTTTATTCGAGTTTTGTATTTACTTTAAACTTTTACTGAACTGTCAAATAACAGTGGTGTAAGTTCAATATGTTTTTGTCAACTTGAAAAAAGTGAACACAAATCACAGATGAGCAAAAATGTCATTTACGTATTAAAATGAAAATAAAACAAAAACCCAACACAAAGCTAATTTCACTATATTATATAAAAGTATTTTTAAGTTGCTAAACACGTACGTGGGCAATATAATCAACATAATCTGCCACAAGCAGCAATTAGGAAATTATATTAAATACCCAGCCGAATATTAAACTTTCAAACTTGAATGCTTGGTAACTGGGTAGGTCTGTGAAACTGGCTCGTAGTTGGATATTCAAATGTGCTTTCAAAAATGCACTTCTGGTTTATTCTTTGGATGCAGAAATGCATTCAAATGTAGTGTAACTGGGGACTCGAAAGTTCATGAAACGGATTTCATTTTAATCTTTTCCTAAATATCAATTTCTGAAAAAAAGAAAAAGAAGAAAAACGCTCTGAATTTAAGTTAACGAAACTACTGCTCTTGTTCCAGAACATTTTTTTGCGCAATTTGTAATAAAATAAGTATTATATTAACTTTTTTTCTTGTCAAGGAAAATGTCAATATTGTTTTTTAACAATGTAGAAATAAAAATAACGTTTATATTTAATGTGTGCATTTTGACATATATGGTCAACGCCTTTTCCTTCTGATAGTATAATTTTTTTCCTTAACAAATAATGAAACAATGTTTCAATTCTATTGAACCGTCTTGCTACAGTAGCTTTATAAAAGGTTTTATCCTCCAGTAATTACATTGTTGCAATGCCATCATATGTCATATCTTTTTAATGGAACACTATAATCTTGTTCTCTGAATATGTTACTTTTGTATGTGTACGTATAACAAATGTTTATTATGCATATATTCTGGGAATAAAATATGTTTAAACTAAACTAACTAAACTATGGAAGAAAACTTCTTCACTCATTGGTGTATGGCTGTGGCGCAGTGGTGAAATCTGAAACAAGAAGATTCACAAGAAGTCAAAATTTATAAAGATTATTCTATTCTTCATTCTGCTGCAAACGAGTATCAAATTATAGAGCTGTCTGTGGTTAATCAGTTGGTTCCATTAAATTTGTAATATACTTCTTTCGACTTAACAGAAGTATCATAGTTAGTTTACAAAATGTGTTGGCTTTATGTTGTTGACTTAAATTGTGGATAACAGGTGTATAAGATGAAATTATTTAAAGGGGTTGTGCTCCAGATGACAAAAAAAGAAAGTTTTCTTGTATTATGAATTTCTTGTAATATTTATGACTAATGCTTAAAAAATAACTTACTGACAAAAAATAAGTCAAATAATTACATTATAAATTGATTTTTTCCCTTTCAAAGTGCTATACCGTAACGCGACGGTATAACTATATCGTATAAAGATTTAAAGTAAATATCTATAATATCACATGCGGCGATGGTGGTGACAGTAAAAGCGTTGGAAATATTGTAATGCCCCAGGCATTCTACAGACTAACATACTAGTTGTACTTACAGTTAGCCAAATTGTAAAATTCTTTCAACACCTGTAATTGTTTTTTTAATAGCTGGAATTTACTGGCAATGAAACATGAATTTAATCGTAGCCCTAGGTTATTAAACTGAACTACTGATCGTCTCCAAGTGTCATACTAGTCTGTCTTATACAGCTTTCTGGTCCTAAATTTCCTATCCGTAAGTTGTGTTTATCCGGATGCTGTTCACATAGTCTTAGATTTTCTCAGTTTATTGTGCTTTAATGTCTTATTTATATCCATTTAACTTAATCCTGTATGATCTGCATATCCAGAAAAATTGAATGCACTAATTTATGTTACTTTATAGTACGCGTTTTGTTAAATTACGACTGAAATGTTTTCTTTCACTTTCAACATGTACAACGGTCGCCATATTTTGCGCACTCTGTGGCAGTTGCTACGCGACCAGCATCCTTGTATACAGTTTTACTTTAAAGTTCGTCAAAGTGTTTTTGAAAGACTTCAAGACATGGCTTATGCTAGTAATCCAAGGAAACGATCATATGAGGTGCATATTTTTAATTTGTGGTAATTTTATGCTTACTTTCATTCAGAAATCTAATGAAATTTGTTATTTTATGCGAGCACCTGCTTGCACAGAAAAGTTTGTGCATTGCACCGTGCGCTATGTGCGTTGTGCAAATGCAACAATGCACCTTGTGGGATGTGGAATTCACCCTGAGCGATGCAGTTTGTGCATTTCACACTCTGCACTAGTCTTTTGGTATAAATACCCGAGAAAAGCGCACTCGGGGACTCCAACGCAAAATTTCTTAGGCTAAACTCCGTCATTATTTCTTGGGAAAAAGAATTAAAACTTACTTTGGTACGATTTTTGCATTAAACTTATTGGTTCATTTTCGTGTTTTTGAAGCATTTTTAGGCTATTTTATTAGAGTTTGTCATAGATTATCTTAACAATCAAATATATTGAAGTTCGTTGTCATCTACTATAGAATTCTATGTCATTCAGATTTTAACTCTACTGTCATATTTAACCTTGCCATCTCACTTAAAAGGCAGACAATTCAGTTTGTTAGAAATAATTGTAAAGTAGGGTGCAATTGTTGTGTCTACCATTGTATTGAAACATTTATAGTTGATTTTTTTGGTAACTTATTAAATATCATGAAAAGTAGCTTTATCTGCCTTGTGCATTTAGTAGTTTAAATTAGAATTAGAAAATTGCTAAAGTTGGAGTCCATACACAATCAGTCCCATATGAAAGTTCCATATTAGAACCTGGTGTAAAACAGACAGTTGTTAACTTGGCCAATGAAGACCCTTTTCCTTACGGGCACTGAAAGAAACTAATAACCATCATCGAACCAGTGACCTCAAGGTCCAGTGACCAAACTTGTTTTGAACAGACCCTGCCAATAGAGGACACCTGCTGAAATCAATAGTAGATTGAATCTATCACCGTAAGCCGGTGCAACCCGGAAGCATACACATATACCCCTGTCCAATTAGTACTGTCTTTTTCTTAGCAAACGCCTGGGGCGTAACAATATTTTGTTAACATGAGGGTCCAGAGTTCAAATCAGGCTGGAGCGAAAATATTTTTTTTATTCTATTTTGACTTTTATAATCAGTTTTGAAGTAAAATATTATGTTGTTATAATCTCACGGCATCTAAATATATAATTTATGAAAATTTTTTTTATGTCAAATCTGGAGTACCGCCTCTTTGATAATCCTTCAGTTATATAAATAATTGATTCATCTTTTATTTTAAAATACTTGTAGAAAAAATAAAAAATAGCCAACAAAGAGAGCATATTTAGGTTGATTTATATTATGAAGTATTGCCGTTTCTCATTTTCTATTAAATTTATACTTCTTGGTTAGTGTCTTGCCGATAAACAAGAGAAGTATCAGTAAATTAATAATTTGAAATCTAATTGGATTACATAATCATTAGAGCAGTATTGAATTAAATCATAGAAAAGATGGTGTGATAAATACCGTAAGACATCTGCAGTACTTCACTCATTAATTTAATATTTCATTTGATTGTAAATGACTTTGTTTTAACCTAAACAAATAAATGAAAAAAGTATTTCAAATTTACCTCCATCATGTTTGTTCTATTGTAAGTCCCACTCTTATATGATGTTTAAAAAATAAATAATAAAAAATGCTCCATTCTAAGTTCAACTCTAATATTATATCAAAAAAGAAAAAAAGGAAAAACAAAAAGATTTTATCAAAGACTTGGAATAATTGTTACTGAAAATAATCGTTTAGCCGAAATTGTTAAATGCAGTGTAAGTGCTACTTATATATGTGCAAAACGATTTCAAGCTTATTTACTGGTATAATAATGTCCACCTTACTGGATACGGACCTCTTAACGTTGTACTAAACTTGGTTGCGTGATCTTCCATATATGACACATAATTACAGTGATTCGTAGCCCTTCTTCCACATAAAAAGTATTGCCTGCTATAGTCATTCCTTAATGATTTTTAGAAATTAATTATGTCTCTTTTGTGACGATTTCCAATCTTATGATTCAAAATTAAACTTAAAATTAAAATTATTTTGTCTGTACTTTTCTGTCGCCAGTTAACATGGCAATATTAAGTAAGTGAAAATGGCACCAAAGAATATCTTCTATGAACACACCTGAAATTTCTGCAGACATTAGAAAATATGATTATAACACATCTATGTCTAGTCTTTCATACAGGTTGATGACAAAACGAAAAGTTTATCATTACCGCTTGTAACAAAGTTAGTCATTGTGACGATACGCAAACCGATATTACATAAATACATAAAAAATGAAACTTAGTACTTAGGTGGAACAGGGCTCTGGTGTTAAATAGGGAATATACACATACATGTATGATATACTCCTTCTCGTAACATAGTTTGCTAAATACCAAATCTTGTACTAACTAACCAAGCATCAAATAAATGTCATAAAGAACTGTCGTCGTTTCCTTGATAAAAACAAAATGACCTACCCAGTGACATTCATTCAACTATAATTATGATTTTTTTTCTTTTTTTACAGTGTATGAATATAATATAATTTTCTGTAAAACTATTGACTTTTAGGTAGTTGTTCTATTAAATTCAGATAATTTCTGTATAAAATCTGATTTTTGCTAATCTAGACAAGAACATATTTTGTATATCAAATTGCCAAATTGTTTCTTAAAGATAATTGAATAGCAAACAAAAGTTTCAGGTCGTAGTTTTAATATTTTCAAATTAAATGCACTGCTTGATAGATCAAAAGTCTTTCAAAACAGCAAACTGTATAATTCGAGTACCTCGCATAAGAACAGCTATCCCATATATAGTAAACCAATATCCAAATTCGAGTACCTCGCATAAGAACAGCTATCCCATATATAGTAAACCAATATCCATTATGCATTGAATCAGTTAAACAATGAACATGAAATGTGAGCTCAAACATTAATAACAATTATTGCTTCATAAATAAGTTTATATTTGATAAGAGAGAATCTGAATCATAAGATATAATATATTACACAGAAACGAAAACTCATATATTATATGGTCTAGGGTTGCGTTCGAAAGTGTCTGGCAGAGGCCAACTGATTTTTTTAAAATATGTAACAATGGAATAGATAATAACAAAAATATATCTACAAATACATTTAAATTAAACATTTGCTATATCTAATTATTAAGAGATAGATAGTAATCAGGAATCCCCTCGGTAAAAATGTAAAAGTTATTTTTTTGCGTAGTAAATTATCAGGTTCCATATTAGGACATTTGCACCAGACGCATTTAAAGCTTGTGATAACGCAAATGTTCCCTTAAGGGGGTAAACATGAAACAAGATAAATTAAAAGAAACCAAATTTAAATAAGAAGCCAGGAATGGATTATATAAGGGCAATTTAGTTGAGTAAACATATAAAGCGTTAGTCATAGTGTCAAAGACACTCCCTTTTTCTAAACGTGTAAATGAATGAATTGTGACAGTTCAACTCGTTTTAGTTTAGATCAATATTAGCATCTTGAAGTTAATTTATTCTACAGGATTTCTGAATTCATGCGATCCTGTACCAAACAAATGTCAACATCGTGACTGACAGCTGCTGCAGATGTCCAAAAGCTGTTGTGTAGGATTGTTTTGATGTAACATAAGATTGGCTTTGATGTGACATGAATTTGACTTTGATATAACATGAGGTTGGTTTTGATGTAACATTAAGAATAAAAAATGTCAGCTACCTTTAGGCTATGACAAACAATCTTTTTCTGTCGTCTCCTCCTTCTAGCAAAGCTTTTCGATGTAAAAATGCCCCCACTAATATTCAGAAATGTACCAGAGATACCTTATACACCAATGCGAGTGGTTACCCATATCTGTTGTGCAGCATAGTTTTGAAATTTATGATAAAACATTTCGTACAAATTCAAAAGTATAAGGAGCGCTTGATCATATTAAATGTTTTATGTAAGCTAAGACATCAGTGAAAGAAGCATGCTTTTAGAAATATTACGTTATATATAAACGCCAGCTTAATTCATATTTTCAAAAAATAGCCTCTAAGTTTCTTTTTGATATAAACAGTCAAAGTACTTTGCATTTATTTATTTTTAATGATTTAACTTTTGTTCTTTGAACACAGTCTTAAAAATGAACTGATTTTGCAAAATAATTTTTCAGGCGCAGCTGCATACCTCTCGTGCAGTTAGACATAACATGTCAAGAAAAAATGATTACTGATTTTTGTTTCCTTCTTTTATATATTTACACTCACACATAATTCAATCCACTGATATCTTAACCGACAGCTATGTATTCTGGTATTTTCAGACAGAAGTGTGACCTTTGAGTACAGCTGTTTGTTACAGAATTAAGATGATGGAGGATCACATTTTCTGTCTTTAGTATTGTCATTTCCATACAGTGCATATAAACTATCTAGGAGTCCAGACATTTGATGCTCATGGGTCTATTGTTTCTCTTGAAAAGTTTATACCAGGGTTGTAAATTAGAGATACTAACGCTTTCATATCGTAATTCAACATAGGCTGCAACAATTTACTGCAAGGGGATTCGATATAAGAATTAACTCTACAATTGTTCACGATATGGATTTTTTTAAATATCTTTTATTTGGAACTTTCACACATTAAATTTCAATTTTCAGTGTCGAGTTTATACAGACAGCCATCTATGGGATGAAATGGTGATCTAAGTATTGATTCCATGGGAGTAAGTTAAAACTCTGAGCCGTCAAACTGTCTTACAAGTTTTAAGAAAATTTGGACCAGATGTGTTGCCTAGAGTATTCTAAAAGTGTTTTTATACTATTCTATGTGGTAACGAAAATAACTATTTTTAATCAACATAAATCCTTGCTGCTTTTAGCAAAATACTGTAAAAAAGTACTGGGTTATGCCTAAAGTTAAACAGATTTTCTGTACATTTTAAAGTTACAAAGAAGCAAATCTTGCTATTTCTTAACTTATAGGACATCATTTGGCAAATAGTATGTGCCAATATCCTTATGTTATGGTTATGGCCATAGACAAACTGTCCATGTATTATTAAAGTTACAGGTATACATCGTGCATGAATATAGTAATTAACGTATTATCAGCAGCCCGGGTAGCTCATTTGGTAGGGCTCCTTAATGTTCTAGGCTCAAGTTGCGCCCTGGGTTCATGATTTTCTTACCCTATTACAAACGTATAGAATAAAGGTTTTCACATACCCAACGAGTCAGTTCGTATGGAGAATTATATATATACTGACGGAAAAATATAACTGTGCACACTAAAATACTTAATATCTTTTATTAGGTATAAAATTATTTTAGCAGATTTCTTTTGTGTAATTCACAAGGTAATCTTGTTTCAATAATACTGCTTTTCGCGAGTTGCACGTGCAAAATTTATAGCCCGTAACGGTCGCGCTTGTTACGTGTTTCTTTATGTTAACATCCTCGTACATGCTGTTTCGAGTTATTTTAACCGTCAAATTATAGTGAGCTACCCAGCAGTTCAGAAAAACACCTTCATTTGGATTTTAAGTCTTTGAAGACAATGCCACGCATCTCAGAAAATGATCGCCTACGTGCCGTCGGTATGCTCCAAGCAGGCATTGCTCAAAATGCGGTTGCGCAGCGTTTTGGTGTTCACCGAAACACCATATCAGCACTTTGGCGACGATTTCAGCAACGTGGCAACGTCCGTGATCTACCACGTCCAGGGCGTCCACGTGTGACGTCAATCCGTCAAGACAATTATATCCGGCTTACACACCTACGGAATCGATTTCAACCGGCCACATTAACAGCACGAACAATTCCTGGCTTGAGACCTATCAGTGGACGAACTGTTAGAAACCGATTAAGAGAGCACAGCATTACTCCACGACGTCCTGCGATACGTCCTACTCTTCTCTTACGTCATCGACAACGTCGACGTCAGTGGTGCAGACAGTATCTAAGGCTTCCAAGAGCATATTGGAATAATGTTCTGTTTACTGACGAGTCGCGGTTTCACTTAGAAAGTTCGGACGGACGAGTTCGTGTATACAGGCGTCGCGGAGAACGTTACTTGGATCCCTGTGTTTTTCAACGTCAACGTTTTGGTGGTGGTGGGCCGATAATGGTTTGGGGAGGTATCTCATCTCAAGGCAGGACCCAGCTTGTAATTGTCCGTGGCAATTTAACGGGTGTTCGTTACAGAGATGAGATTGTCATACCCCACGTGCTGCCATTTCTTCAACGTCAAGGGCGTAACATGACGTTTCAACAAGACAACGCTCGGCCACATGTAGCACGTGTAGTTACCGGGTTTCTGGCTCAGCAAAACGTGAGTGTCTTACCCTGGCCCGCTGTTTCACCAGATCTTTCACCAATTGAGCACGTTTGGGATGAGATGAAGAGACGCCTCCGTCAAAGACGTAAACAACCTCTCACGCTGGACCAACTAGCGCAGACATTGGTCAACATCTGGAACACCATTCTACAGGCAGTTATCGCCAACTTAGTTGCCTCTATGCCTCGTCGCTGCCGTGCTTGCTTGAACGCCAATGGAGGCCACACACGATACTGACCTTGTGAAATCAGATTTCATACCTGTCAACTTCTGCGCCTTGTTACTGTAAAAATTGTTTTACATGATGAAGTGTTTGTATTGATTGTTAGAAATAAAACGTTGATTGGCTAATTTGCAAAGTTTTATGTTACTATTCCTAATATTAAAAAAAAGTCTATACCTTGAAGTATGCACAGTTATATTTTTCCGTTAGTATATATATATCTTACATAAAGGACTGTACACCAGCTATAAGTAAAGTAGTTGTATCATAACGGCATTTTGCATACATCATTTGCAAATTATTATATATAATCCTCTTTGTTTTCAATCAAAGTCAGCATTTAGATCTTAGTTCTGACTCGAGACGGACAAGCTGCTTATATTTATTTCCTATTATTGTAAATTGTTTAACATTTTTAACCAAATCATGCATTGGAACACTAAATTATGACTTAATATGTAAAACTTGACGAACGAACTTGACAGACTGACAAATAAGTTAAAATAATCGTTGCGTAAGTAATGTCTACTACTGGAGCTGACAGATTCTTTTTTTAAAGAGACTGTTAACATTATATTTATCGACCGACTAGTTACAAAATGTTTATAAAGTACCTTCTTCCTCTTACTGTTCTCAGTTTGTTGACGTACCATGCGTGGCCTGTTATTTTTGTTTTGATCACTTTTCTCTGCCAGATGTCCCATGGGAATATACAAAATTATGTTGCTCCACTGCGACGTGTCAGATTTAACCGTTTTGAAGTTAACAAGGCGATACTAAGTGAGTGGTCCAATTTGTTATTACTGTAGTTTCAACTCGCACTAACTTTAAAATAATACTATGATACCTATTAAGGCGTCATCCAGAATGATCATTGTTACCGCATGTTCAGGAGGAGCAGGCTCTACACAAAATCTCTTTTTATATATTATGTGTTCTTTACCCATTTCCGTGATTGGCTTTTGTAGATATTACATTGAGTAAATGCTTAAACTGGAAACGTTGCGCAAAATTGTATATCTCAAATCTCTACCAAAATTTTTAACAACTGAAGGCTGATGTACTCTACCACAGTATCGCAACGCAGACATTCCACGACTATTGCGACTTTTGCTCGCAGTATTTTAGCAGCGTAGTTTAAGAAAAAAACATGTTTCAGTACTTCTAAGTAAAATTCTAAAACTTAATTTTTGGTTCCAGTCGTCCTACGTAAACAAAACGTAACAGATGAGGCTAGAAATTTTTTAGCATATCTGTAAGCATCCTATTTCATTTTGAGAAATCCCAATCACATTCAGTGCGTCAGCACTTTGATTGCCTTTGTACCTAACTGATCTGTTGTCTTAGTTTCATGTTATTTTCGTCATTGCCCTGACATGGCCTTCAGTTAAAAGTTTAAGTTTTCGATTTACAAGCATGTATTGGACTAGTCGGTCAAATGTTATCTATACTCTTGCCATCTCGAAATCTCCTGCTAAAAGTATTGTTATTCTCCATACACGAACTTACCCAAAACTATAGCTGCTGTTTTATCTGCTATTTTGTGTTATAAAACAAAATAGTGTCATGTTTCTCATGCTTCCCAGAGAATTTTGTTAGTATCCATAGCAACATACGGTATTCAGCAATATTGTTCACATCTATTTTTCATAATTTGAAATGTTGGTTGTTTTCGGTAAATAGCCAGTCAGGGGGAAAACACCACTGAAGAGATGTATTTCGTTTTTTTTTTAAAAAGGAAAATGTCTTTATCTCCTAATGAGCTGTAAAAGAAATAAAAAAAGTAATTTATATGCAAAACGACCCATTTTAAATTTGAATATTGCAGCGATATTTTAGAATGTTGCATTTTCTAATTGTGTATTTAAACATGATAACATAGTTATCAGCATGCCGTTTGCAGTCTTTTATGTAATCTGAGGGAATACACAACTCTTACAACTGTAAATTAGAATACTAATAAATCTTGTATAGGTATTTTTTCGGAGTAGCTGTATTAAAATCGAATTTTACCTACATCTGTAACGAATGAAATTGTTAGATACAATACTTTCATCTGAAGAAGGAAGTTTGCCATTGGTTAAACGTGATTCTGTTATGAAATTTAAGGGCAGAATTCGTAAATTGTTAGTTTAATTGTCTCTGAAAATAATGCAATAATAATACGTTAATTCAGCCATAAATTAAATATCAAAACGTTTTGACCATGAACACTTGTACTAAATGGAATCAATATATATAAAATAAATAAGACTAAATACTTAATTTATTCTAATGACAATGTTACTGACACCATTTGAATTAAACTCAAATTTTCTTTTGTTTAAAGTCAAAACTGTTCGAACATAGGACACTCGATAACAACTTCCAATGTCCGAAAACTATACACTTATGGAGGATTGTTTTTTTTCTACTTTACTACGGCGATCATTTTTGTTTCTTGTTTCTCATATCTTTATATAAGATATTAGTCGATATATATACTAGCCCAAATTTCTAAACCGCCAGACTTGTATATGCAAAATCTATTGCTATGGTTCATATGATTTAATTAAATTTTCTAGACATGTGTATCAATAGTCATAACATCGATTCCCCGTTAGACATGACTAATTCCTCGGGTATTTACATGTTTTTAGCGAAAAGGCGCGAAATGGCTATTTTGCACGAGATGCACGTCCATCTATACAAATGCAGTCAGCATGAACACAAATCAGTCCACATTGATCTGTTAAATAAGAAAAGCACAAAACTTTGGCTGAAAATGCCCCGAATGAGCCATGAAGAGAGGGGCCGCGCTGTTGGAATGATCCAATCTGGTACACCGATACGAGAGGTTTGTTTATTTTTAATATTGTTATCATATTGTTAATTATGTCTCCCCCCAAAAATGGGGGAGACATATTGTTTTTCCCCTGGTTGTCCGTCCGTCCGTCCGTCCGTCCGTCTGTCCGTCACAAAATCGTGTCTGCTCTGTATCTTCCAAAGCCCTTGAAAGATTTTTATGAAACTTGGGTCAGATGTTCACCTCATCAAGGCGGCGTGCAGAACCCACTTTGTGGGTGTGGTGTCTCAAGGTCAAGGTCACACTTGGAGGTTTAATGTCAAATGCCACAAAATCGTGTCCGCTCTGTATCTTCCAAAGCCCTTGAAGGATTTCTATGAAACTTGGGTCAGATGTTCACCTCATCAAGGCGACGTGCAGAACCCACCTTGCGGGTGTGGTGTCTCAAGGTCAAGGTCACACTTGGAGGTTAAATGTCAATTGCCACAAAATCTTGTCCACTCTGTATCTTCAAAAGCCCTTGAAGGATTTTTATGAAACTTGGGTCAGATGTTCACCTCATCAAGGCAACATGCAGAAACCACTTTGCGGGTGTGGTGTCTCAAGATCAAGGTCACACTTGGAGGTTAATTGTCAAATTTTACAATCGTCTGACTCAGTACTGCCTGCAGCAACTGGCTGGGGGGAGACATATGTTTTTGTTCAATCAAAAACCCATTTCTAGTTATTATTATGTGTTTGCTAGAACAGGGTTACAAACAACACTATTTTACTAACATTTTTCTTCCAGGTGGCACGTATGCTATGGACATCACAAGTCCATACAGCAACTGTGGCAGAAGTTCCAGGTGACCGGAAGTGTGGCCGACATCGCGCGACGCCCAAAACGACGCGTCACTACTGTACGTCAGGACAGACGCATAAGACTTTTACACTGTCGACGTCGCTTTACAACCGCAACGAGTACCGCACACACCACTGTTGGCCGTCATGGACGTCACATTTCATCCCAAACTGTTATCAACCGACTTAAAGAATCCGGTCTTCGTGCCCGAAGACCATATGTGGGACTTGTTTTGACGCAAAGACATCGCCAGCAACGTCTACGTTGGGCTCGTCAGCACGTAAGATGGACTCGAGCTGACTGGGCTAATGTGTTGTTCACTGACGAGTCCCGATTTAATTTGCGGCGGTCTGATGGTCGCGCCAGGGTATATCGTCGCCGCCGCAAGCGATTCCATGATGCACGTGTGGAGTGGAGAAGGATCAGTATGGGGGGGGGGGGTGCTGTTATGATCTGGGCCGGCTTCTCTCTACACACGAAAACCAACGCAATAGTGACTGATGGAAACCTTAACGCTGCCAGATATCAAAATGAAATTCTGCGCCCTGTTGCCATTCCTCACATACGAGAAAACAGAGGCATGATATTTATGCAGGACAATGCACACAGCCGCACACAGCTAGGGCGACTCTTCAATTATTGCAAGACAACAACGTCAGGACCCTTGATTGGCCAGTTTGTAGCCCAGATCTCAATCCTATTGAGCATGTCTGGGACGAGGTAGATCGGCGAGTTCGTCAACGCGGACCTCATGTTGATCTTGCTCATATGGAGGCCGACGTCATCAATTGCTGGATAGCATTAGCCAGCGATTCCTCCGTAACTATGCGACGTCGATGAGAACCCGATGTTAAGCCGTCTTTCAAGCGGAAGGTGGACAAACTCGCTATTAAAACTGTGTGCTTAAATGTTGATGTTTTTTGGTGAAAATGAATTTCGGCACCTTGGTGATTTGCAGTTAATTTTCTAAATGAAAGTGGATAGGTCTGTGAAATTGGCTCGTAGTTGGTGATTCAAGTGTGCGTTGCACATTTGGCATGTTCTCGGGATTAAATTCTTAAAAGAGATTTGTGTAGGACGAGAGCTATGCATGATATCGGTCTAATACATTAGCATGTTATTCGTGTAAAAAACTTAACTTTTGACGCCCGTCTCCATTTCAACTTGTTTGCGCACTAAGTTTTTACTGAACATTATGTTTTCGGCTGAACTTCCTTTCTGACAGTAAACACAGTCTACAGCATTTTTGCTTGAACATTTATATGTGGAACATTTAACAGACTTTCTCTACTTTCTTTTTCTTAAATATATAAATCTTTTAGACAAAAGGTCAAAGTAACGTAACTTACACCAGGCTCAATTCTGATCCACTTAATTTAGGAGTAAGTCATAAAAAATCGAAACCACTTTTGTTGTTTACGTTTTGAGTGGCAATATCTTCTTATCGGTTTTGATGATACTTGTGCAAATAAAATCGCCCTTTATGCATCGAAACAAACTTTTAATTTATTTTAAGAGAATACGGAATATTAAGTTGAGTAGTATATTGCCATCGGTTAAATAAAACATGCATGGAGCAGCTAAATGAGTTTAACAAAAGATTTAACATATAACTAACCCGGTTCACCATGAGAGCTTGAACCCCACTGCTTCAGTGCCTCAGAGCTTTGATTTAAAGACTTATTGAAAGCCAGATTAGTCGTTTCTCTCTTTGAATAATGTTTAGCATTCATTTCTCTTATTCTGGCTTTCCCTAATCTATCATTCAGACATTACAAACGTTTACTTCTCGACATTTCCGCCTTTTTATTTAATCTCTCAGGTAGGACTAACGTCAAAAATGTAAATAAAGCGATGTCAACAGATCAGGTAAAAGAAATAGGATGGATACAAACAACTTATCCATGTTTACAGGCTAGAAGATGGTGTTATTTAGAAGTATTTGCTCTATCTTGAGGCCGACACAGTTCATGCCTATTTTTCTGTTGAATAAATAGGATGCTAAGCATTTCACTTAAATCACTTCTCACTACCGATCCACCTAATAATCATGAAATCTGTGTGGAAAGATTTCTAAATAGGTAGAAAGAATGGTCTACTGTTACGTAGCGGATGTGGTTCAGTGGTAACGCGCTGGACTGGTAAACCAGGGGTCCAAAGTTATATCCCCCGCTCCTCCATTAACATTACAAATAGTCTCTCGGATGAGACGTTAAACCGAGGTCCCATATATCAGTGCTATACACTGAGCACGCAAAAGAACCAGGGATGTATCTGAAATGGGATGCTTTCTGTATCTTGCACTTCCTCCACAACATAAAATAACTAATCTCTCCAGGGGGCGTCGGTCATATCGGCAACCGGTACCGACGATAAATAAGCTCAATTAGATAGAGAGATACTGTTACGTGACCGCATGCATTAGTAGACAGGTAGAGTGGTCTATTCTTATGTGGTCGCATGCATTGTTAGACAGGTAGAGTAGTCTACTGTTATGTGACTGCATGTATTGTTAGACAGGTAGAGTGTTATGTGGCCGCATGCATTGTTAGACAGGTAGATGGATCTACTGTTATGTGACCGCAGGCATTGTTAAGCAGGTAGTGTTATACTGTTATGTGGTCGCATGCATTGTTAGACAGGTAGAGTGGTCTACTGTTATGTGACTGCATGTATTGTTAGACAGGTAGAGTGTTATGTGGCCGCATGCATTGTTAGACAGGTAGATGGATCTACTGTTATGTGACCGCAGGCATTGTTAAGCAGGTAGTGTTATACTGTTATGTGGCGGCATGCATTATTAGAATGATAGAGTGGTCTACTGTTATGTGGCCGCATGCATTTTTAGACAGGTAGAGTGGTCTACTGTTTTGTTACCATATGCATTGTTAGACAGGTACGGTGGACTCCTGTTATGTGACCGCCTGCATTATAAGACAGGTGGAGTGGTCTACTCTTATGTTACTGCCTGCATTGTTAGACAGGTAGAGTAGTCTACTGTTATGTGACCGCTTGCATTGTTAGACAGGTAGAGTGGTCTCCTGTTATATGGCCGCATGCATTGTTAGACAGGTAGAGTGGTCTACTGTTATGTGACTGCATGTGTGTTAGACAGGTAGAGTGGTAAACTGTTATGTGGGTCCTCGTAAAACCGAAACGCTTTCTAGTTCGTCTACAAAACGTACGATAAGTATCCTTCAATGTAAGTTTTGCGACATGCATGATTCCTTACGCAAAATAAAAATACGTGCACTTGGATTTATTTCTTTTAAAACATACTTGTTCGCTGTCACAAAACAACAAATCAGTGTGATTTTTAAAAAACAAAATCACAATAAGGAGCTTAATATGTTTGTGAAGAATCATTTAGAATACCATCTGGCATCACACTGCTGCTAAAAAAGGAATGAATACGTTTTTCTGTGTGAGCAGCTGTAGCGTATCAAGTTCAACACCATCAGTTTTCATTGTTGACATAATGGATTACCTTTTTGTAAATTGTACCTAAGTATAGTAAATGAATAACATATCTTTGTATATTTTTTCTACATTTCAACTGATATAATGACTGAATGAACACATCCCAGCACGACTTATTTATTCACTTACAAGTCATGTCGAATGAACAATCTAAACAATATGACACAGATTTGTGGTGTCGGGAATAAAGAAACAATAAAAAAATGTTACATATATTTTTCTGTAATCTAGATAGGATATTTAAGATGGGATATCCAAGATGTATGATCATTTTTTTAACAAATCGGTAATAGCTGATCTTAGTCCAAAATCAAACAAATAAAACGTCGAACATTAGTATTTCCTTATAATATCAGCAGAGGTATACAATCGCTGATCTTTCAGAAGTTCCTTCTGCTGCGCTCGATTTTAAAACTCTCATATTATAAACATAACAAATACTTCGAAGAATAAACATTGTACTATTTTGTGCATAAACAGTAACATACGAAAATAGTACACTACTGCGATGGTGTTATTACATTTTCGCAGATTTTTGTATAATAACATTCTACGGCTGAGTTGAAGTCATTATTATCAGGATGGTGGGAACTCTTGCCAGAGATGATTATATTGTGTTCATTAGTTCTGTACGGAAAATACATTTCAAGCCTGAATGAATATATGAAGAATGGGTTTCGGAATTTCGCACAATAGCAAAGCCTCATTTTTCAACAAATGTTTTCAGACAGCTCATCATATAAATGGAAATTACCCCGAAATAATAACTCTTTAAAACATCGACCCATCTTCCAACGACAAAGATGTAAGCTTTGAGTACTTTATCAACATGATATTCTAGTCAAATGATTGTGGTTATGATAAATAAAAATGGTGATTTGGTTTCATACAATTATTTTTAAGTTCGTTTTGAAATTTCTCTGCAAAAATTATTTCACCATTTTCTTTCATGAAGATTTACTTGAAGGTTATATGGAAACGCTGTCAATTAAAAAAAATCGGTTTGTTTTATTGCATAATACTATGACGAAAAGCTTTAGAACATCAGACGACAACTGCGTGTAAACGTTAGTACTCAGTCAGAAATAAGAAACTCGAGACTAACCTTTGCTCTACACCAACTGTAACCGATAAAAGCGATAGAAACCGTTAATAACTAGACTTACAGACCAGAGTGGTGCAAAATGTGATTGTTAGCTGTATGTTGAACAAGGAATAGAACTTAAACGTGAGTTGTTATCTAGAAATTTGTTTGTTTTTAAATCGGAACATAATGTTAGATATTCCAAGGGTTTCCTTTTAAGTATAGCAGAAAGGTAAACGTAGAAGCGTAGAAAGAAAGACAACGTATAATGGATATTCGTCGTTATCGGGGGAAAAATTAATTTATCATTTTTACCGCTTAATACTATACTTGTGAATAAGTTAAAAGATTTTAACTCTTGTTTCAGGCATTAACAAGGTTGTTGATCTCTTTCATGCCAGATTTTATTTACCTTCCCTTGTCTCTACTTCTGGTTTAAATAATAATTAAGTATTATTCATAAGAACATTTAGAGATTACCACACGAAAATTTAATTTACCAATACCTTTGCTAATTTGTTCGCGTGTGTGTTTTTTGCGTGCGTGTTTGTTGTGTCGGCGTGTGTGTGTGTTGGGTGGGGTGGGGATACAAAGTGAGTAATGTAAGGAATCTTCAGGTGTCAGTATGCGAGAAGCAAATGTTCTGTTGAATAAAAGTGAATGAATTATACATCATGTTGCAGAACTCATCTTAATTGAGATTTCATGAAATGCTATGGACTGACTCTTGAAAATTTCTCTCACATCAGATGATATTATAAACAAAAAATGGAAACAAAATGATAAGAAGTTACTGTTAAAAATTAGGGTTGAAACAACATAGAAAGTATAAAGAAGAAACGTGTGAATAGCACGAACCTGTAAGAAAGTTTAAATCAATTCATTGTGGTAGAATCTTGGTGTAAATTCCTGTGAAAACATTTTTGTATACACCATTTATTTTGTATAAAGCAGCCAATTGCAAAAAGAACAGTTCTGATTGATTTATTTCAACTTATTTAACGGGTAATTGAATTTGTCGGGGAAACACACAAGATCTTTCCAGAAACTGTCAGAGGAATCGCTGTTGTCAATTAGAAATACGTTTTTTATTCTATCATTCTTTCGTGTTGTTTATTTGCCCCTAAATCACTGTCAAACAGTCCTGTTAGTGATCAGTTTATTTATCAGTCTTTGGTCGTTTGAGATAAATTGCGGGTTTTTTCAAGACGCTATGTTGTTCAGGTGTTTCCAAAACTCACCCGAAATAATCTAAAACACAAACAGCTTGCATAGTCTTCAGAAATAATTTGAAATCAAACACCAAGGCTAGAGGTAGATGCTTTTTACAAGCGAAAGCTTCTAAAGCTGCACACTAGTTTTTCTAGTTTCAATTACATGACTGCCTCTTATCCATACATTCGCGTTGAAAAATAGTACCATAGGTTGTACGATTTTTCATTGCAATTTTGACAAAAGTGCTTTGATATTGCAGAATTCTGTTGATTTTGAAAGCCTGAGGAATAATTTCATTTTTTTTTGGCAAATCAAACTGTAAAACTAACAAAGAATTAATTTAGTATCCATTCGCAAAAGTTTCATTAATAAAATTTACTACGCTTTGAAACAGTTGCAACTTCTCGGCTCTGCTAATCGGCGAGGTATTCCGAATGCGTGTAATGAGATAACGTACCAAACACAAAAAACGTACACGAACAAACAAACACGCGTTTGACTCTGTTGATAATATTTTTTGTTGTTTTGTTGTCAAATCAGTCAGAATAACTCAAATATTTTCCTCTAATAAATGTGTTTATTTTATTTTTAATATCCTTTCAGTTTGCAGGTTGATTACATTATAAACGTCAATATATTTATCTGTTTTCCTGAATCTTGACCGAAAGAAAAAACAACTCTTGCTATATTATCAACTGTCCGTATATATGGCGATAATTCACGTTTTACAGAGCGGAATATATTGTGTTTATGCCAATCACAAAAAAGTATTTGAGGCTTCCATTCAACAAGCCAGTTTTTGATTATACACAGCAGTTTCCCGAACCGCGTTAGTCTGAACGAAAACAGTTAAATAGTACCTATATTCGGATAAGGAAATTCGGATAACTGATGGGAAGTCCGAAAATCGAAAATTCGAATATTTTCCAATATAGAAAAATCAAATAATCGAATATTGATTTCAGTATTCGTTCCAATCTTTACTTTCTGATAACCTTTTACTTGTATATAATGTATATAATAATGTATATATTTTAATGCTTTTCTTGAAACACCTTCAGTTGATTATTGATAAGCACAGATCTCCAAATATACTGGTCATAAAGAATGTGAGGATAAAAACATTTCATTGATAATATTCAGGGTTTCCTGATGACCATGTTTTGCCTTAAATTAATTTCATGCCACATTTCTAATACAAAAGATAAGAGTCAGTCTGAAACTATTAATACCTTAAAAAGTATCTGATAGAATAGGACACTTTATGCAAGTTTACTTCATGTAAGGTAGGATGTATGTGTCTCATTATAAATTTGTAACAAGAGGTTATTCTACATAGTCATTATGTAAGTCTAGGACAAATCTGAGTAAATTGATATCCAAATTACATCTAGTAAAACAGCAGTGAATTTTTTGAACATGATTATGGAGTCAAGAAATTAGTTTCTGTTAACTTCTGTGTTGTCAGTATAATTGCATTTGAGGCTGTAATATATATTTGCAGTATTATTTTTTTTTATACATTTCAGGTTATTTATCTACTGTTTTCACATCTTAATTATTTGCTCATATGATTTTGTACAGTTTACTTACATTGTTTTTAGAGTTCTGCCCCATTTCAACTTGATTTTTTTTTGTTGAAATTGGTTATTGATATAGAAAATTTTAAAAGCTATCAAAAATACTGTACTGGGCATACTTGCTACTTTGGACAGCATACTTGTTACTGGGGACAAGGCACATCTGTACCACAAGGGACATTACTAAGTGATCAGTGTTTCTAGAGTTATGCCCCTTTTTCACATGGAAAATAATAAAACTTTTGTATGAATACTAATATCTTGAAGATTCACAATTACAAAGTTATTCATCTTAAGTCAAGTGCATAACAGCAATTTTGAATAGATCATAACACTCTTGAAATTAATTTTTAATAAGTCGTTGCTCTTAACATACGAGCGTTGGTATCGCATGCGATGTTCTTAAGAGTCTGAAATGACCATAGTGTCTCCCGTCACATATGAACGTCACAACTCAGAAAATACTAGAGGGATTGAGTTTATATTTTATATAATGGTCACACTTTAGTGACAAAGAAGTCCGAACAATTACTCTACCTTGGTTCATGTTTGAATTATTTCCGTTACTTTTATGTTGAAATTATGCTTTTCTAGAGCATATCTAAAAAGCAATTAAAGGAATTGATATGATTCTTATCACATGGGTGGAGTGACAAAAAACAATCTTCACACATTTTAATTTCGCTTCTGTCAGTACTCTCTGTGCTTTGATTTAAAAATATTATTGCATACCATGATTTTAATTTCCTTCTGATATTGAATTTACAAGCACGCTTTGCAAGGAAGCAAGTTATATTTCCTGCTGCGAAATGACCTTTCTGTTGTATTTTATCTAACAGAACATTCGAATTTGCTTGAATAAACATGTTTAAGATGTGACGCATTTCAATGGTCTATTTAGTGCCTAAACTCTCAGGTCATGTGTTTAAAGTTCCAGTTTGAAGAAATAAATCAATGTAAAAAATGTTTTACTAAAAATAGTTTTATTCAGAAAGTTCTTTTAGGGAAAGATCTCCATCTCAACCGAACGTTGGAGCTAAATACTCGTACCACCACGAATACATAAATACAGGTACTAAATGTAGCTTTGGCATCAGCTTAATCTGTCCATGCTAGGAAATACGCCATTGCTTAACTTAAAATGGTAATAAACCAAGGCTTAATGCAGGCACAATGAAAGTAAATATCTATATATTTTGTTTTGAAAATAGAACAATCTAAGCAATTTAGACAATATCAATTTGCATATGATTGAGACTGATTTCATTGAGAGAATTATTCACTTTTTTTTATTATGTTCTTATTATGTTAATTTACCTTGATTATTTTCATCTTTATGAATATCTTATATCTTTATAAGTTGCGCTTATAGGCCCACAGGGGCGGGTGTTTACATTTCATTTTTCTATATTATATGTCGAAGTACAGAAGACTCTAAAACAGACTATTACTTATTTATCTATTTTTCCTATCTATCGTTTTGTTTTCGGTAAAATTAGTCTATTATTAGTACTATCCAATCTCTTTTATTTCGCATGACATATTCTATTACTCGTGTACAGATTTCAGTAAAGTTGAAAGCATTTTAGATAAACTGAAATGTTTTAATAAATGTTACATTTTATTATATGACCTATAAATAGACGCGATCTCATTGGTTCAAAGCGCAGTCGGCGACCAACAATATATCGTTATATTCCTGCATTCTGGGTTTTTCCCATGTTATATTTTAGGTCTAAAAATAGATTGCTGTTGATACTCACTGTGCTGTCTGGTGCCCGGCACTCAGATAACAAAATTACTCTAATGCCGGGAAATAAACAAAATACATCCGGGCACTTAGACTTTTTCTAAGAAGTGGCGTCTGGTGTGTGTTTTTTTATTTGGATTTCAAAATCACCTGTCAGACTTCTGAGTATTATTGTAATATGAGAATGAGTATAAAAAGTCATACAAAAAATTAACACATTGTAATGAATGTAAATTCAGTCTGGAAGAAAACTTAGTAGTAACAATTGTATGTAGTCATATAATAAAACAGTTATTGACTAGTGTGCCATAGAATATGATGTGATATTCACCGGCCAAATGTTATATTGACCTCGGCTTCGCCTCAGTCAATATATCATTTGGCCGGTGAATATCACATCATATTTAATGGCACACTAGTCAATAATTGTATTATAATGTCTTTCATGCGTTGCACGGTCGTATTGGCTGCTTGTTGTTTTAGCATCACCCTGCATGTACCTTGTGCGACAAAATTTTTTTCATACAAAACACCGACTCCTACAAACAGATAGCAGTAAAAGGATCAAAACTTTCTCCCAAAATATTACTTGGAGAATGAAGAATGAAAAATATCAATTTTATAATTAACTGAAATCATTGTGATGTAAATTGTTTAAGATGCTAATCACCAGTCATTTTAACTTCTAATTTATGAAATTACAAGAAAAAAATACGTTCTCGTTACGACCATTCAGTTGCACCTCATCCTTAGTTTGGAGGAAAAAACGTCTGCTTTGATCATTTCGACATTGATCAAAGCGTCCTGAAGGAGAAGCGAAAACGTTAGAATTTTTATGATTTCTTCATCATCTTGACGGGTTTCTATAGTAGGACATCGCCTACGCTTTTCAAAATTTATTGGAACTTCGATTATTTATTTTGTCACGTCATGAAACTCGGCATAAACATTTGTCTGTGTAGTCTAATTTGTTTGGAGCGTCTAAAACGGAATCATTCAATTTGTAAAAAATATAAACTCTACGTCATTAAAAGATGTTAACAGGACTGTAGAACAAATTGTATGAACATAATTCAACATTCTTCATTTTTTACCCTATATTGCACTTTAAAGTTCGAAAAATGGCCACTTTAGTTTAATAGTCAGAGTTCCTTTCTTTCGCACATTTTAACCATCTAAAAATGCTCATATATTTCGTCCATTAGAAATAGGTTGTAAAACACGCCTTCGTTTATTAACTAAACAACTTAAATTTCAGCTCTCTTGTTTAGTAAAGTTACTATTATCACAACAAAGTTCCAATGGAGCGGTAATCGAGGTGTTAGAGCGTCGGACTCCCGATCCGGAGGTTGCTGGTTCGAATCTCACCAGAGGTGAGAGTCTCCAATGACATTCCACAGTCCTCACTTTCGGCGCGAGCACCTGAAATCAAATAATGTAGAAACAGTAACAAATTAATTTAATATAATGCCTATATGAATGAGGGTTAAAATTCACATGACCCAGTGACAAGAATGTCGCCGTGCATTTAGGTATGGCATTCTTCTCTTTTTTTTTCTCTGTTGCACTTTTTTAGCTATATTTATGACCTGATCACTTCACTTGTGGTTAATTTGCCGCCGGCGCCAAGGTCTGGTAAAATATTTATAGATATCACACATTACGGTTCATGCATCTCTACTTCTTTGCTACATTTGTATTTAGAAACGAAAACATAACATATTTTATCTCTATCAAAAATAGCAGCGAATTGGTATATGTTATTGTTTATTATCATAGATAAATGGAACTTGGTTGTTTTATTGGTACTCATATACTTTACACAGGAAAAACAATTAGCGACATTTTCATATCCATTACCTTCATCATCTTGTGTATAACGCCATTCAACGCTTTAATTCGTCAACTTTATTAAGATGACAGTATCGCATGTCAGAAACGATTACATTGTGTGCATTTGCTTTTTACGGAAAGCACATTTCAAAATGCTTACGATTTACACTACGGATGAGTTTCACTGGATTCCCCATCATCGACAAGCCTTTCTTTTCAACGAATCCATTTCTACACCTCATCATATTAATTGGGAACATTAACAAACCGACACCCTTTTGAAGCATGAAACAGTGTCAGTCACGTCAAGTTAACCAATATATCGGTTTCCTTAGTACTATTTGCAACAAATGTTAAACATCTAAACAGATGATCACTTTCTCACACATTTTGTTTTGTCCCTATCACTACTTATGAAAATTGCAGTGAATATTATCATATTCTTTTTATTTAACATAAACATATATGATAAAATCTGTCATTGCCTTTCGGCATTACAGGACGCTACAGAGGTTGAGATTTAAACAAGTACATGGGCGTTCAGGAACAACTTTTTCGAAAGTAAATTACGATCGCTGTTCACATACCACATGTAAGGATATTTGTCCACAACAAATAAGACTAATTGTTTTAGAACTAATATATCTACTATTGCAATATGTTTCTTTTGTTTTGCAACTAGTACAAATGTCTGTCTTTACCTAGACGTAATTTTGACTTTACGACACCTTAATTTTGGACTAAATCACTTGATCCAACAAAAAATATTCGTCATTGAAACAATTTAAGTATAATTTCGCAGTCGTTTACATGTCTGAAACAAAGTATCATTTCTAAACATGAAGTCATGCGTGAAAGCATTAATGCATTTATTGAGTAGTACATGGCATAAATACAGCAGTGAAAGATCCAACGTTCTGAAGAAAGGCTTACATATGTTTATATCTATCTATCTCTGTATACTGCCAACCCTTCTCGCGAGTGCTATAGGCAGGAAATAAGTGCACGTCGGATTGTTAGTAAAAAGGTGAAATGAAAATAAGTCCAGACATTGTGAACACGTCAGGATAGGTGAGACTGGAAAAAGTATTCTAGTCATGGTTAAAATGTTAATAGTGAGAAGTAAAAGTCACAAAACAAAATAGTACAAACACAAGGAGCCAGACTAATACTGCAACCCTACAACTGCCCGCTTAAACTGACCTAGGTGGAGCAGAATTGCAATGTGTCTAGGGAGTTTGTTCCATAAGTACAATGCTGTAGGGAAAGAATGAGTACTTATAGTAGTCAGAGGAAACCTGTATTTGTCGTAGAGATAAGGGGTGCATATGTCTGGTTAACCTATGTGGGGCTTGGGCATATGTCGGGAGATTATTTGCAACTAGGTTATGATATACCTTGTAAAACATGATGAGCCTACAGTCTAGTCTGCGATTTTCAAGGGAATGCTAACCCAGTACTTCCTGCATGGCTGTAACACTCGAGAGAGGGGAGTGATCCCTTTTACCCATGGTATTGCACGCCTTTGGACCATCTCTACTTTGTCAATATTAGATTTAGTATAAGGACACCAGATGGTCGATGCATATTCAACCTGTGGCCGGACCAGTGACTTGTATGCTAGTTCTTTGACTTTCTCATTTTTTTGCATCGTTGGATACCCACGGCCGATCAGCCGTGGGGTTTTTGGACGCTATCTAGTCGATAAGAGGTGTGTCAAAGACAGCAATTTCATTGGTTCCCTCACAATTTCATGAGGCAATTAAAACCAATCAAAACGCTTGTTCTTTACGACATTCGGTATTACAGACAAGATGCCGGCAACCATAGACGGCATGTTTAAGTCAGTTTCTGAAAAGTTCAAAATTGAAAATGTGGGCGAAATGTTAATACTAGGTAAAATATCACTAGAGAGGTCCTTGCTTGTCGAAGAATTGAGTTGGCGATAGTTTTTGCCTTTTATATTGGCAAGACACGCGAAACAGGTTTTCGCCATGGGCGCAGCCATTTTGTTTCTGATAGTTTTCTACCCTCTCCGTTGAAGAGTATCAGTTTTGTTAAACGCAAATTCATTGGTCGATATTTTAGGCTATATATCGACACAAATTGATTCATTTTTCCCACGGTTTAATTAATGTAATAATCAACCGTGGGTATCCGACGATGATTTTTTGTTATTACATTCGTTTTAGCAGACGGATCCAGTCCGAGACATTTAGCATTTGAGACCGATTCTAGGACTTGGCCATGGAGTAGATATAGGTATTTAATCACAGTTTTGTTTTCGGTGATGTGAATGACATGGCAATTTGAAGGGTTAAACTTCATGTCCCACTGCTTTTCCCAGAGTACCATGTTGTCTAGATCATGTTGGAATTTTGGAGGGTCTGAGGAGGAAAACAGATACATGTTAAAAAGCAACTGTGCTCCTGGTAATGTTTGTGTTCGGACTCGGAAAAGTCGATTTGAGATGCCAGTTGCAAATATGGCCAACGGTCCCTGAGGAGTTTAAGCTATTTTAGGAGGTCTTAGGGAACATTGTATGATACGGTTTAAAATAAGGGTTTTTTTTAAAGAACTGTAGCTTAATAGCAAAGACAATTAATTATTTATGTAAAAAAGTTTCAGATGCGTTTTTTATTCGCTACAACGGGCGAGCATATACTCACCGCTCTTGTCCATCCGTCACGCTTTATTTACCAAACTATTGGTTCAAGACCCTTTAGGACACAACGTTAATGTGAAACTTCATACAAGCATAGATTTCACAAAGGAGGAATGTCGTGCTCTAGAACATTAACTCACTTTTCACTATTTTGCTTTTATTAATTTTCACCTTTTATTTTATGTCCTGGGGATTACTCAAGGCTCTTGAAGATACATTTTGAAACTTCATAATTACATAGTTATATCTTAAATCTCATAAAGGACTGATGTGCAAACAACTCTCGCTTTACAATTTAAAAAAAATATTTGTCCGGAGAATTTTTACGAGACATTTCGCCTTTCACAATTGCTGACCTTGACCTTCTGACCTACTTTCTGATTTGAAGCTGTGTGTATGAAATATGTACAGTCCTACTTGCAGATTACATCTTTGAATGAATTTTTTATTTACAGAAAAAAAATTAGAATTTGCCCCGTCCCAGGGGTCACTTGTTACTAATCTAAAATACATTCACACAGTAAACATTTTAAATATGGTGAGGTGGTACAGGTCAGGATCCAGATAACGAACTTGCGTGACAACTGTTTTGGATGTCTAGGTTTGCTGTACGTAAGTTGAATGTCTGTCATTGGCCTTGATGTAAAGAGCAGTTGTACTCTTTTGAGCGATATTGGTGTCCCCTTTTCATCTCTTGAATCTAAAATGAAGCACTTCAGGGAGAAACAATCAAATAAAGCAATATCATAGTTTTACACTTGCTTGATCTCCACTGCACCAGGATGTAAAAAATCACAACAAAGCAACGTGTTCTTGCTAACTAAATAAAGCCTGTCCCGCTTTAGAATAAACATGGAAATTATTAAAAGGCTAAATTTACTGTACCTTTTATCGTTTCCGTTCATTTTTTTCTTCAGAAATTTTACGAGAACAATCAATTGAAAACTCTGTATTATTGTGCATCTGCTTTGCACTGTGTAACAATAAAACACCAGAGGTAAATTTGATGTAAATTTTTATTTTAAGTATTAACGTTTGGTAACACTCGGTGTCCTGTTTCATTCCTTAACCTAATATTTCATACTTTTTATAATTTATTAAACTTAATTAGTTTTCCTGCCGAAAACCTTTACGGCAAGATAATAATTAGAATCTATAGGCATGTCTGTTAATGTTTATAACCTTATTTTAATGTTTAATTTATTATAAATCTTTTATTTATACTGTCAGTGAATTTTGTTTTTTAAGTGCAGTTTCGCATTATCTAACTTCATTATCGACCTGAATTTTTAAATAGATTGAAATATATTTCTCAACAGGCTTCAGTTACTTCGTTTTCTTTGTTTTCTTTAGATTCCTCCTGTACCTCTCAGCTATGTAAATAATCATGAACGCTGATAAACTGTTTCTGTATGTTTCATTACATACTTAGAAGAAAGATTTTAAAAGTTGCTCGACAGATGGATTAAGAATAATGTTAACAAAGAGAACGAAGTTACAAAATGCGAGGTTCTCTCCAATACCTCTGTTTCCGATCGATTGGATGTATTTATGAATAAATGAGAGAGTAAAAACACACAAAAAACATAAAATAAGATGATTACCAGTAATATTTTCTAAAAAAGTACTGCAATATTTGGTGTTTATTTTCGTTCATATTTCCCTTTTTCTATAGGCTGCTGTTGTCATGAACAGTCAGGTAAGGTTGCCAGGTTTTTGTTAAGACAACATGTGGGCGTAGAGTATATTGAGTGTTGAAACACGGGAATATCAAAGAGTTTTTACTTTGTTGAAAAAAAACTAATTTAAATTTCAAAGAATAATCATATAAGAATTTCTTAATAGAAATATGAAAAAACAAAAGAACTTGTAAAGAGTGAATAGTTTGAAAAGCAAAGAAACAGCGTATTTAAAAAAAACTACTGGTAAAAACACACCATTAGTAATTTCAGTAAGTAGGAAGTAGGTATTTTACTCGAACAATGGAGGAGATTTGTAAACGAAATATATCGAAAAAGTTGATACCATACGTTTTCATTTTTCGTCGGTCCTCTGCGGTCACCGTTAGCCTGTCTTCCCACTGGGATTACACAACATACATGAAACTGAAACCAGAGATGAACCAGAGATTTGAGTCGTTCTAAAGCGTGTACAAAGAGAAATTCAAAATTAACTTTTTTCCATGTATTGTTTTATTTCGTTTATGTCGCTTTCGTTAATTCTTAAGCAAAATCCAAAACAGTTTTCTATTAGATTACAAATTGGAGAAAACCCTGGGTCATATTCATTCAATTGCCAAACAAATTCTAAATGAAGTTTTTCTTGGGTATTTTTCCAGGATATTTGCCATGGCCAACAACGCGCATATAGTAAATGGCACTTATGAATCTTTTGTAAAAGTCTCAGATTATCGCAGTACTTGCTGAGTTTGACGTTGAAATTAATGTCTTCAAACCTCAGGTTTGTAAGTAGCATATACAATGAATAAGTCGTAGTGTATGAACTTTTGTATCTCTAGTGTAACATAGTATTTGTCTGTCGCTTGGTATTTTTTTCACAAAGTAAGAACTCTTTGACATTTCCATGTCTCACCACTCTAAAATACTCTATGCCCACATATATCTTTAAAAAGAAACATAGTTATGTTACCTGGCTGTCCACGGCAAAGGCTTCTTATTGGGAACAAATGGAAATATGAACAGATATAAACACCAAATATCGCAGTATTTTTTAAAGAAAATATCACTAGTAACCGATTCTTATTATGTTTTTGTGTTTTTACTCTCACTTTTCCATAAATAAAGCCAATTGATCTGAACGGAGGTACCGAAGAGAACCAAGATTTGTTTTAACTTGTTTTTTTTATTGGTAACACGATTCTTACCCAATGTGTTCGTAATGGTGAAGGTGCACCTTTTCAATTTTTCTTCTATGTATGTAATGAAACATACAGCGTTCATGATTATTTACAGAACTGGAAAAATCTTAAAGAAAAATAAGTAACTGAACCTTGTTAAGAAATATATTTCAATCTGTGTAAAAATAAGGTCAACAACGAAGATAAATAATGTGAAACTGCACTTACAAACCAATTTCACTGAGGATATAAACATAAAAGATTTATTATAAAACTAAATATCAACATTTGCAGGCATACCTTTAGATTCTAATTATTTCCTTGCAGTTAAAGTTTAAAGCAGGAAAACTAATTAAGTTTAATAAACTATAAAAAGTATGAAGTTTTCGGTTAAATAATGAAACATGATAACGGATGTTCCCAAAAGCCGTTACTTAAATAATAAAATACATGAAAAATGTCCAAATACCTCTGGTATTTTATTCTTACACAATGCAAGCACATGCACAGTAATTTAGAGTTTTCTATTTATTGTTTTCGTAAAATTGTGCTGAAAAAAAAATGGACGAAAACAATGCAATGTACTGTGAATTTAACCTTTAAATAATTTCCAGGTTTATTCTAAGCGGGTCAGGTAACTTTGTTGCGGTGGAGACGAAGCAAGTGTAAAACGGTGATATTGTTTTATTCGACTGTTTCTCCCTGAAGTGCGCCATCTTAGATTTTCCTTTGAATATATATATAGCATATTAAAATGTGTTTTTTTCGTACAAAAGTAATAAACACAATGTGATCGTTTCTGGCATGAGATCCTGTCACCCTTAAAAGACCATTTTCCCATTTTTTGTGCAATATACATGTATGGTAGAAAATAAAGATTGTTGAGTTATGCTAATACATTTTGTTCTACAGTTCTGATAGCATGTTTTAATGGAACAGACTTTGTCTTTGTGCACAAATTGAATAATTCTATTTTAGACATTCACAACAAAACTGACTACACAGACAAATGTTTATGCCGAGTTACATGCCGTGACAAAACAAATAAGCGAAGTTGCTATAAATTTTGAAAAACGTAGGCGACGTCCAACTATAGAAAACCCGTCAAGATGTAGAAGAAAACATAAAGATTCGTTTGCGCTGCTCCTTCAGGACGTTTTGATTAATATTGAAATGATTTCACGGACGTTTTTTTTCTTCAAGAGATTAAAATGACTTGTAATTAGCATCTTAAACAATTGACATCACAATGGATTCAGTTAATTTTAATCTTTTGTAAAGGTCTCGAATAAACACAATACTTGCCGAGTTTGACTTCGAAAAAAAATGTCTGAAAAACTCAGTCAAATATAAGTCGTACGTATGAATTGTTCATTAGAATTGTTTGCTTCTCTAGCGCAATGCATTTTTGTGTTTCGGTAGATAAATCCTAAAGTTGTTTTTCAGTCCATATTTGAAAATGATATTCTGTAATATTCTGGACCCTCTCTTTGAGATCCAAAGAAATGCTAAGTGTCTTTTCTACTTACAGTTTGTGTTTTGTATTTGTCTCTATTAGTCTCTTATACATCGATTTTCTTTGTAGTTTATATAAATATCATTTTGCATTTGACAGATTTATACATTTATTTCATTTATGTGTTTTTGCAAGCGATGTACAGACGTGTTTTGCGCAAAATAAACTTTCGTGACAAATGATTCAGAAAAGTTTTCACTTCAGTATTAACTTACTGACGTGCAAGATACACTTCTTGCTTACTGGAACAAGCAGAACCTCGTTCCCGCGAAAACCTGTTAAATAAATAATATTTTTCGTTAATTCCTTTTATTTTAGCGTTTTCAGAAACAGGAAAGAATACGTTTTACAATTAATTAAGAATATTTGTATTTTGTTGATAGAATCTGCACTCTGGTTTTACAGAGATTTATTTCACCTTTAATAATTTAACTTCATTTCGAAAGAACCGAAAGAAGATGAAACATTTCCTACAAGGAAAAATGTTTTTAACGAAGCGTTAAAATGATTTTGATGTACCCAATATTAACTTTCTGTAAGAGATCTAATTTTGTTAGTATTTGAAGTATTGAAAGCGATGCTGTCAATATTTAGTAATTTTTAACTAACTCGCATACAATAATACCACACTTCTCTTCACCATTCATTTGCTTTTTCACCTTTAAGGCATTATCTCTACACAACAAAAATTTGTTTAAATGTTTTTATGACGCATACTAAGTTAAGACAAATTCAGTCATGTGAAGCCAAAATCTTATAATAATATGAGGAAAGTAAAAACAAAAGAATATCTTGTGAACAGTTAATCGACCACATTTTAGCACAATCTTAATAGAACTGGTCAACATATTTATTTGTATAAAACTCAAATGATGTAAATAGTACCCTACACTGAAAACTCAAATCTAGAGACCATACTTTGATACAGTTGTAATTCATAAGATACATATGCTTGAAAATCTCGTAGCAGCTGAACATTGGGTTTCAGTAAATAAAGGATGCATTAGTTAAATAAATGGTATACACTTCACACTTAAAAGACTCCTAATTTGATCAAAATTAAACTTTGTTTTTCTTATATTCTTGAAGTCACACATATTTTTTGTGTGTAAACACCATGGACTCTTAAATGTATACTACATTTGGTCAATTTATTTCAAAATTTAATCTTGATCGTCTCTTATAATAAATGTTGATATTTTTGTCTAGTAAAACCTTTAGAAAACGTCTCCAGCCTACTTCCATCGTGAGTTTCATTTAGCCTTTTTATACTTTCAAGGCGTAGGCTCAAGTAAATGTCGACACGTGCAATATCTGGCTGCTTTTTGTTTTGTGACAAATGAAGCGTTTGCCTTCTTGCTTCTCATAGGTGTAATATGCATTAACATTGAAAAAGTTGAACCGAATTGTTTTTAATCTAGAAAAGAAGTGTGATAAGCCGGTTCCACTTACCAAATGTTATCCCCATTTCACTTTTCTGTCCTTGTATTTAATAAAATAGTGTTAAAAGTCCAAAGAAGAAGCAGTCTTCTTTAAGAATAAGAATCAGATCAGAACACGACCTACGCATCTAAAATTACTCCAGTGTAGTAATAACACAGGCTTTCTACTCTTACCTTTTTCAATAAAGTTCCAGACATTTTTATTGTGTGTATTCCAAATTTCCCGTAAGGATGGAAAATTTGTTTTTTTCTTGCGGTAAATTTACAGTAGGAAAGTAAAACGAAAACTGTAACTGATCATCACTCAATAATAAAACGCCGTTATTGCTTATAATACAACCCATACAAGCTTATATGCCACCATCGTCTCTCCCTAGATGTTTACCGGATGTGTTGGTAATACAGACAAATGACAAAATTGCATATTATAACTAAAATATAAGATACAGTTTTCGTCAGTTTAAACCATGACAAGGGAGATATATTTCATCTGTTTTTTTTTAGAAAATGATCATTAAAATATAAATGCATGGTTATATGATATATGCCAAGTCGGTCTTCTTTTACAGAAAGTAATGTAATTTAGAACATAACTAAAATGTTTCAAAATGTAATTCCGACTCGGAAAAACTATTATTACTGTTTTCCCCCGATAGTTTCATATGTTTAGAACGAAGGATTCATTACAAATTAAGGGCCTTCTAATATTTTCAATATGAGCGAACCTTAATTTCGCCATAAGTCGTGGACTAGCCATACTGCCAATTTGTGGAAAAAAACTGAAGCACCTATATGGGCATATCAAGTTGACATTTCTATTAGGACAAAGCCTCTTGATATTTGCGAATATTGGTAAAACTCAACAAAATGATTGGAATGTTTTCCTCCAAAAATATAAAACTAAAAACAGACACAGGAAACTCCGAAAATTTTGTGTATTTGTAAAATCATTCTTAGGTTTTAACAGAATGCAACTCTTTACTGAACTCATTTGTGTCACCCAGGAAACTGCCTTCTTGTCTTTGTCTTAAAAAATGAAAAATAAGTTCAGCCTTTTGTGTATTTTTGCTTATAAAACTACAAAGTCACACTTTCAAAATGTTTGAACACCATTCAAATTTTCACGATTGCACACTGACCACGGAAGACGTCTACTTCTCAATTGAACACATTACTGATCACAGACCATGTTAAACAAATGCCGGTGAAAAGCATTAAAAGCATGCATATTTGGAGTAACAAAATCGAAAACTATTATTACTTTAAGCCCGTGCTTGCACGGGCTCCCATCTAGTATATTACATTTCTGAGATTAACGTTATTTGAACACTTTTCAAAGCTAACGTTTGACAACAAGTCAAAATGCTTTTGTGCTGTGGAAATATATTAATAAGAATATACTTTTCTGCGGAATTTAAGGAAGGATATGTGTTGTCAGAGGACGGTAAGTAAGAATTAAATACAACATACTATCTTCTCAGTCTGTTGAAGCTGTTTGGATAATTTAACTTCAAAGAGCCAGCGTCTTAAATTTCAGAGACTGTAACTATATTATATACCATATATTATTTGTCGGAGAAAACTGAAATATAGCCGAGTTTATCACCCTCTTCTGGTTGGTTTGCCAGATTTTATACTTGATTACTTATTATTCACTTAAACAATTTGCAACTAATAATAATAACTGAATAATAAACCATTTTCTCGCACTAAACATCAATATCAATCATTTTAGATTAATTATTTACAATCATCATGAAAAAGAAATATTTTCAATTTAATAATCAGTCCAGCTGCATTTGTAATTTACTTTGTACTTATAGAAATGTTACTTACATATAAAATATGTACTATATTTCAGGATTTTCTTGTCTGACAATGTGCAAAAAGCTTCTGTACGCATCTCCCAACGGCTAGATAAGAATTTGATTTGGTCAAATTTTAAGATTGATAAATAATCGTTCTTCTGAGTAACGAGCCCTCAGGCATTTGTTGACTGATAGGACTTTCTTTAATAAGCTTTCTTTAAATTGCACGATATTTTCCTGTCAGACAAACTCAACATAATTGAATACAAGCATCGCCATTGAGCGTTTTATTTGTTTCTTTGATGAAGAAATCTGAACACATCGTCTTGCTTTTTAGCTAGGGGACTGAGTGTGTTCTCAGTCATAAACACAAATGTTGTCTCTCCTTTGTCATTTAAATTGTATTTGCAGTTCTTTTTTATTATGCAAGATGATTTCCAATGTTGGAAATTTGGTCGATATTTTTAAAATTCTTATTATCCTTCACATTCAATAATTTTTGTTGACATTTCACTGTGTTTGTAAGAAAACAAATCTTGATTTTCACAAGTAAACTGTCCTGAGAGAAAATATTTAGCTATTGTTTCATATTCATATGTTGAAAGTGAATTCATGCGTCACTCCTTGTCAGGCCTTCGATACTTTTCTGGGGTTTTTGCATTTGAGATAGATGTTTTTTCGGCGTAGCTGTATTAAAATCGAGTTTGACCTACATTTGCGACAGATGTTAGATAAAAAATCTTCAGCTGAAGCAAGAAGTTTGCCATTGGCTAAATGTGTTGCCGTTATGAAATTTTAGGGCAGAATTCGCAATTGCCTCTGGGAATTATGGAATCAATCATTAGTACATTGATGCAGCCGTAAATTAAATATGAAAATGTTTTAACTATGAAAAGTTATACTAACTGGAATAAATATAATATAATAAATATGAATAAATATTCATTTTCTAAAAATGATATTAACACTTTTAGCATTAAACTCAACATTTTTTGTATATATACTAACCTGTTATGGAATCTACGACGGTTATCTGTTTTAAAGATATTTCTTGTTTGTTTTTGAAGATAGTTATCGTACATTTATGTATCAAAAGTTAAAGTTCGGTTTCTACACCATACAACAATATATGCATACAAAATATAAATATAAAGGTCAAAGATCAACTTATACAATGCAAAGACAGTTTGTAAGTACAACGAGTAACAACACAAATATTTTTACAGCTCTAAATGGTAATTTCGTCACGAAATGATGTCATTTATTGCCAAAAAGGATTCTCGTGATAGTAATAGCTCACTTAACACGGCGTAATTAAACAGGAAATAGTTCAGTAAAAATGTAAGAGAAAGAATACAGTTTTTTTCATACTGTATCGTGTTGTATGTTTTAGTATAACGTGCATGAATCTTAATTTTTATTTACGGCAATAATTTGAGATTAATACTTATAGCCCTATTTTTCTAATCCATATTTTTGCTATAACTTGCTAAGATATGCTTAATTGCCATTGATAAAACACAGGAAATAAAGAAACAAATACCACTTTGACCACAACAGTAAGTGATATCTAATTTGTTCAACATGATTTCTTCTAAACAACAAATATTGTCTCCGAAAATCCTGCAAGTCCAGATCAGACTGTTGTGTCACATGATTTGGCTTCTGATTGATCAAAGAAAACACAAACTCAGATCTATCATCAGTGTGTTATATTAGTCTTGCTTTTCATATACCTCGATAAATAAATGCTTCGAACGAAAGTAATTCCATCATTTAGGGCAGAATAATCTTTGAATATTTAGGTACAAATAAAATAACTTCACAATGGTTGTGGCGATCAAACCTTAAATGCAAACCAAATGTAAAGGCTGAGAAATTAGGCATTGTGCCAATAGCTTTGGTTATGATAAAGTTATCTGCCATTGTTATAATAAGTTGAAGTCAACGGTAGGAATATTATTGGACCTACTTTTTTCAACGGAAGGTGTCAGAATGATAGAAAACTTAACAACTTAACTTTACCTTGGGCTTTTAAAGTGTTCATCTTTTTAAACAGGATTTACTATCAATTTTTATTTAAAATACCGATTTTTATTGATGAAAAGTTTCTGTTCATCAAATAACACTTAATATTTTACTAAAATGAGAATAACATTTGGGACATTCAATTTTATTTAAGCATACATGCATAGCAGACATGCACATTGAAAAGAAATAGAGTAAATATATACCTCAAAATTCACTCTGTCATATGGTCTTGACCAGTTCTCATATTTTCGTTGCAGTTTGCATTTAATTTAATGTTGTACTCTTTTTTGAACTCAAATTTCAAGATAATATTGTCAAAAATATATGCATGTACTTGAAATCGACGTGTTTCTTAGAATAATCTGTTTAGAGTAGATTTTAGCCAATAGTGCGCATACTAGAGTCTAAACTATGGAGACACGACTGCTACTAAACATTTCATTGTTTGTCCTGTCTTAAAAAATACATGATGTGTTCATATCATGTACGGGGAGGAGTAATAATATTATTATTTTCATACTTGCTTTTATAATATCATTATTTGAACTTTACGGAGTTTATATTTTTGTATTACTTAACCATATTCACTAGCATGGTATATCGTAGTCTGTCTCAAACCGGTCAAGTAATAATGTTTTTTTTTTGGATACAATGTATTTGCCTGTTATTTTTACAGAAAAGGTATGTTACCAGATGGCTGTCCGACCAGTCAGTTAACAGACATACTTTTAATATAGTTTAGAACAACTTTACATACTCATAGAATAATAGTAGAATAAAAAAGAGAAAAAAACCTATAAAATCAAGAACGTAATGACAAACATACACGTGAAGGGTAAAACAATGCAAATACTGGCAACTTAAAAACTACAGTTTACAGAATACATAAACATAAAATTCTAACAAGCTGTATTGCCTGATGTCCTGCATACAATCTATGTCAGAGTCATTTGTGTGTTTTTGTCTGTCGTAACGTTCTGACCTACACAGTTCAGTTTCAGATACACAACCTTTATTGCTGAAAGAAGCATTGCACTGGTTATCTAACTGCACTGATTAAACGTGTAATTGATGTTGTATGAAAACTCACAGGAGATTTATCTAAGTTTGATCGAATAAACATTACAACTGTCTGTGATGGATCGATCTAATGGTCCGTTTGAAATGTTTGCCAAATCTGTTAAAGTGCAGGTTCAAATTTCGGCAATAAATTCGCTAAATATAATCCGGGCAGACTTACACAATATGCAAACATCTAAAAACCAAAAGAATTGCCTTTTACTTACCTCGATATTGCTGATGCAAATTCTGAGAAAACATACTACTTTTTTACCAAACCGTCCGTATAAAATTTTGTTATGACTTTATAGATTATGTGCAGGGCAACAGGGAATGTATCACGAATTCAAAATGATATAAAAATTTGATATTTTAATTATATTGATTTAGACCGCGGTTTCTTTGATTTGGCCAGTGTGTATTAATCACATGACGAATATTATACAATTATTGACTAGTGTGCCATTGAATATCACATCATATTCTATGGCACACTAGTCAATAACTGTTTTATTATATGACTACATACAATTGTTTCTACTAAGTTTTCTTCCAGACTGATTTTACATTCATTACAATGTGTTAATTTTTTGTAGGACTTTTTATACTCATTCTCACATTACAATAATACTTAGAAGTCTGACAGGTGACTTTGAAATCCAATAAAAAGAAAAAAAGAAAAAAAAAAAAAAAAAAAAAAAAAAAAAAAAAAAAAAAACCACACACACCAGACGCCATTTCTTAGAAAAAGTCTAAGTGCCCGGATGTATTTTGTTTATTTCCCGGCATTGGAGTAATTTTGTTTACTGAGTGTCGGGCACCATACAGAACTACTACGAGTATCAACAGCAGTCTATTTTTTAGACCTAAAATATAACATGGGAAAAACCCAGAATGCAGGAAAATAACGATATATTGTTGGTCGCCGACTGCGCTTTGAACCAATGGGATCGCGTCTATTTATAGGTCATATAATAATGTTTGTTATGTCAATATAACCATTACACATTTTTTATAGTATACAGATATTTCATGTAAACTTCTATTCAACACGTCCAGGAATAATGTAGTCTCGCTTAATTACATTTTTTTTCGAACCCTTTGAATAAAAGTTAATATAAAATGAAAACTCATTTTAAACGTAGCTAATTTGCTACGAGATTTTGCCATTTTTAAAAAATAAACTCTTTCTTTTACTGATGTAAGCCCGGGTAAATCTCGTTCTTCTACGCCAATTAGAACCCTAAAATAAGTCATTTGACTAAAACATGTAGCTCGATTGTATTAAGAAAAGTAAAAATATCGTAGCAGTCGAGTGATTTCAGTGATATTGTAATTATATATAGCATAGACATCCCCATGTATTTTCTATCCTTTACATTACAGATCCGTTTGACAAGATTTTATATGATTTAAGTCACGCTTCACTCATCTGTTTACTCATCAATTATTTTGGCGTCTTATCGTTTAAAACCTATATTAAGAATTTCATGTTAAAACTTGAAATTCCATTTTACAAGCATTTGAACTGTGTTGTTGTATTAAACTAAATGCATTAAATGAGTTTTTGATTTTGAATAGATTATGCTGCATAATACAGTTCGTATGTAACAATACTGATTAAAATAGTTGTCTTAATTACAAACATGATTAATATTCTCAGTTTTTTAGACAGAATCTTATGACGTATATTTATATTCTAATGGATTTTAATATTGTTTTTTCTTTCTTGTGGGATAACTGATTAAAAAGTCCCACTGAAAGATAAAGCATGAAGCAAAGCATGAAGTTCACCTTTCAAACGCACATTCGCAGCGGCTACTAGTTACATATCTCTAATTGTTCTTTAATTTCTTTTTGAGTAGTTTAGATAGTAAATTACCAAAACTTATTTCGATCTGTACAGATCATGTCGCTTGTGATGCACCTTATTTACTGCTTTCTGAGAAAGTTAAACTAATAACTTCCAATATTTTTATTTCACCAAGTATCTTCTTTATTCACATGAAATAAGTACATTTAGCACAGCAGATCATTCTGTCTTACCATTTTCCAAGCTAATTTTGTCGGTCAAAAGCATATATATATAAATGTCTTTTCAGACTTGCATTGGAAGCATGTAAAAATGACCATGAATTAGCTCTCACTAAGCTGAAACACGAACAAGTTCAATATAATTAAAATCACACGTTATTTGCGCCCCTTTACTGTGCGCAGTTAGCGAAATATGAGAGAAACTAATAAAACTGATTTTAGTGTGACTGTATCTAAGATACACTGCCAAAATTCAATTATAAGTATTGAAATAACAATACACCAGTTAATCATATACATAACTGGACACAAAAATCTTTGCAAAACATTTATCTTTTCTGTTTTTAATTTCATGCTTGGGTAAAAGCCACAATAGTATTTTGGCATACATTCACGGACCCAGACCAGAATACTGACATGTTCGTCAACACATAAACATTGATGGAAACAGGTGAATACATTTGCTAACAGTGGTCAAATGGTAAAACTAAACACTGAAGGCGTCACTCGTGTAAAATAATAAGGTACTTAGTACTTAATATCTGTTTTAAAATATACGGATAGGAAAGATTTCATTGTATTTTTGCAAATACCCTTTCAAATGGTGGCATCTATGTTTCACATACCAATGATAAATACATGCTTTATAATGAATCTTTGTATCTTAAATATTTTCATTTTCTTATTACACGTTTACGTTTGTTTTCAAAAGCATATACAATTTCTAGCATATTTTAATATAATTTTGATGTACGAGTTTTTTACTTTTTATACTAATTTTGTGTCGCCCTTTCGAAGAAACGGCGATACATAGGGATCGCTTTGTCCGTCGGTCCGTCCGTCACGAAAACTTAACGTTGGCTATAACTTTGCCATTTCTTAACATTTCCTCATCAAACTTTCAAATTGTATTGCTTATGACACCAGGGTCGGGATGATGCCAAAATCTGTAGGTCAAGGTCATATTTGACAGAGTTATGCCCCTTTTTGTACATGGATTTTGTCATGAAAACTTACGTTGGCAATAAAATTGCCATTTCTTAACATCTCCTCACCAAGCTTTCAAATTATATTGCTTTCGACAACTGGGTCGCAATGATGTCAAAATCTGTAGGTCAAGTCACAAGTGTTCAACTGAACACCCATCTAGTTTTTTTTCATTTTTGTTTTACAAAAACCATGGTATAAGGTTCAACAAATGTATGGCATTAGTGGAATCAAGCTTGTTGTAATGAAATCCATGAATAATTGTAATTTAAAGTCAATGTCATGATAAAGCAATGCTTGCAAAAATTATCTGGCAGTATCATTGCTTGCTTGATTTTCTAATCAAAAGACGATATCGTTATCTTGATGAGTTCGCTGTTGTTATTTAGTTTACTCGTGTTTGATTCATGAGTTTATCTTAAGTAGCTGTCTCTTTCATCTGTTATTTTGATGTGTCCTGTTTTTCGATCGTCATCATAATTCAGTTTAAAACCCCTAGAGGCAATAGTGAAGCATTACAAATACAGATATATATATTAATATCGGGTTTCCTTTCCTAGTATTTTCACATAACTTGAGGGTAATACTTCTCGGGAATAAAGAAAAATGAGGCAGTCTGTGGTCGCTTTAATAAACCAAAACCATAGGAATAAGTCGCACTTAGCATGAGGCATGGGGTGTCACGGTGGGATTAGAAGCCAGTTTTATATTGAATTTTATATAATTATCAAGTATTATATGCTATCTAGACGCATGTGGGAAATGTTAACATAGAGCTTAAGATAACTGTTATGACGAATCCTTCATAGTTTTTTTGTAAAATGGTTTAACATTGTAATGTATGCATCCATATAGTCATTTTATGCATTTAATATATGATTTAATTCAGAAATTGTCTAACCTATTGTGATTAGCTTAAATATTTGACATATTTCATTTCTTTCTAAAAATGTCTAAAAATTCTTGAAAGCATATTGTTAAAGAAGCAAATGATGTTAAAAACAATTATAATATTGTACTTACTCGATAATTGTTTTCGAACACGATGACACTTTCATTACAAATAGACTATTTTAATCCCTTCAAACATAATATATCATTAATGATATCTTGATTCAGCTGGAGAGTATTGGGTGTGAGATCGGTTTTCTTCGGAAATTCGATAAACATGTGCGAAAAACACAGGAGTAAGGTGTTGACATTTCTATGATTTCTTGGTGAAGAGATCTGCTAAATTGAATGCCGTCTCAAAATTGTATGAGTTTAACTGAAAATGTATTGATACCAATTGTAGAACCGTATTAATATATTAAATGCACAAACGATGCTTGCTTATGAGATGTATAAAATGCCGTCTTAACTTTAAGAGAACCCAATTCCGACTTGGGCATGCACTGAACATACACAAACAGCCGCATTTGAAACATATGTCTAACTCAATCATTAGAAGTTCTCCAATACAGGCTGCCGTATTCTGCGACTAGGCCACTAACGCGTTTGAAATAAAAGAATTAAAGCAGCCGTTTGCCTAATAAATATATATAATACGGGGCTTTCAAATATATCAGTACACTTAATTATTCCTGATCTTAAGGGAAATTGGGTCTATTGACGACGACATACATCAAAGTTGATTGGCACATTGGTTCTCTCGATAATAATATTTCACCATAATGACAGAGGAAATACTTTTTAGCACAGAAGGCATTACGTACATACGCATAATAAAAAAAAACATCAAAATAAAAATATCAACTAATACAAATAAAAAACCATGCAAGTTCAGTTTTAAAGGAATAGTTCTTTTTCTTGTTGAAGAGTGAGCTATTTATGCTATAAAAAAAGAAAATAAAAAATTCTGAATCGATAGATATAATACTGAGTCATTTACTGTATAATGTAACAAAAATACAATGAAGCAATGTGTATTCGACAGTACATATGTTTAATAACACTTCCATTCTCTTTAAGTTAATTTCAATACTTGAATAAAAGTAACATCTCAGTGAACAAAATCTATGTCAACATGAGAAGCTGCGATTGAAAATTTAATGAAAACCGAATTAAAGGATGGGGAATTGGCTTTTATTATTTCGATGGTGTCTGTTCTTGTAATCAGACATTTAAAACGAATTCTTAGCGGCATTGGAAACTCAAATTTGCACTTCTTCTTTCTTGTCACAGCAAAATGAAAAGAATACCATTGTTGCATCTTCAGAATAAACTGCATTATACTTCTTACTGTTCATGCACTTTACAGTTTCAATTTTATTAAAAAGAAACACATCGTCTAAAATACATTTTTGATGGTCGCTTCCTACTTTATAGACCAGTTTTAAAGATATTTTAGAATACGGTCTGGCTGTTTGTTAAGATTTATCTTCTTGAATACAAAAAGAGTAATTGCATTTCCGATACACAGTTTGACTCATTGTTGAAGTGCACACTCCTATTGTATAGAATGGTTTCTTATTGTTATGAGAAGGACTATACTTTTATAACCATGTTGCATTTTATGCACTGATTCATGGCATTTATGGTGAAAGAAATAAATCTTGACCGTTTACAAAGGCCATGTAGCCTCCAATAGTGTTGGCAATGCAGCTTCAACTACACACTCATTTTACAGGATATCAAATTTATTTTGAATGGTGAGTATCGGTCTGGGCGTTCATATTTTGGTCATAAAAACATTAATACTGGACAATACAACATTGGTTACAAACTAACCCGCTTCATTTGTGCAGTAAATTAATTTTTTTTCTGAGTTGGCCAGTAAGTATGATACAAAATAAATCAGAAGTAAATAGCACAGAAAGGGGTGCTTTTGAATTTTCATATTTCTGACGGAGAGGTTGTGAAAACGTTGAAAGGCACAGGCAGCATTTTTATGCATGGATTAAAGTATTAATTGACTGCATATTTACATTATTCCAAGACGTCTAAATGCGAACAAGCGCATCAGTACATTCAGTTTCTTAACGAATGAAATGTCTCTAATCAGGATGGGTAGAGTATAACAGACGCTTTCAACTTGTATTCCTAACCTTGAACAGTAAAGTTCTTTACAAATTATTCGATTCTGTATAAATAATATATGTTTTACATTACTATGAATTTCATGTATAATTTCCTTCGTCATTACAAAAATGCGTAAATAAAAAGGCTAAGCAAAAGGCACAGATACAAAATAGATTTGCAATACTTCTTTGTTGATCATAAATATCTTAATTTCAACATTCTCTCTATTGTTCTTGTTTACATTATTATATCAAAACATAAGCAATACGTATTAATAGGAAACATTCACATATTATTTCAGTTTTTTTCTCTTGAATTATTATCAACTGCATCTAACAGATATTGTTATCCTTAAAATATTGTAATATGCGTAATTATTGGTCCGAATTTGTGAAATGTTACACATTTCTTTTTACTTAAATTCAAAAGAATGGTCCAGTTAGACCTTTTAAAAATTGTATTATCTAGCGTCCTGCCACACGTTACTGCTTCTCGAAAAGGTTTGTGATGACTGACATTATAATATATTCTAATGACTTTGCAAACAAATTACTGATATATCAATATGTAAAAGATAATATAAAAATATGTGTGATTTTACATTTTATCTGAAGTATTTCATTATACTTCTAACACAGAAGAATAATGCAATATTTGTCAAAAGAACGAAATTTCAGCAACTGAAAAACAGCATGTTATCTGAATTGTTCTGGCGTACAAACGGGAACATAGATATAGAAAAGCTAAATTATTCATGCTTTTAATGTACCCTGTAGGAAATTGATCATACAACGACAACATTAATTGTCAAAATAATTCTCTTGGAAGCAATATTTCTCTTTGCTTGACGTTACCTAACGGTAATCTGTAAAAGGAGTCTTATTCAATAAAATTTGTATGTTTCATTCTTTCGGAGCCTGCTTGCAAGCTATAAAGTACATAATATTCGGCTGCTTCTTCTCATCAATTGAAAACCGTCGTTTGGATACCAATATACATTTGTAAGAAAAGAACTTTTCAAAATGCTTAAAAGGGTGATCAGAGATTGAAAATAAAGAAAATCTGAGATAGACACGTATTACATTACGTACTTTTTCCTACAATAAAAAAAACTCAGTTCATTTTCTTGTAATACCGTGTAAAAGTAAAGTGCTTGTTTATTATAAAAAGGACCATCCGTCCGGGTTTATGAGACATCTTATTAGTGTACACATTTACCCCGCTATTCCTTATCCTATGTGCCAGCCGCTAGGCGGACAGGCAATCGGTAACCGTTCTTTAACTAGCTGGCGGCTAACTAAACGGCCGCATCAGAACAAGCCTCTGACAGGAATCGAACCTTCGACTTTCGCTTCTTAAGCGGACGCCTTAATCACTAGGCAACGGAGACGGCGTGTGACTCAGAAAAAAAGCAGCTACAATGTGGTTTTGAAATTATTCAAAAAAAAATGAAACAGTTTGAAAGATAGTAATTTAAGCTAAAGGTAGGCACTTTATTTTAGCAGTTATTTGACTGTTGTAATTAAGAGATCAGAAGAGATTCTAAAGGGTACTGAAACTGGGCAGTCCATGATTCTATAATGCTTTCGATTTACTTTGAGAATATTATTCACGAATATATTCTAATAGATCGTATATTAGTGTCCCTTTTTGCCTTCTTGTGCAACAGATATTTCAAAAGAATTTAAGATTTAACGATATCATTCATGTTGGGTTATAAACAGACTGATGCTTCTTATGTCGGGAAATTATGAATGAGACAAAAGATTCGTGTATGTTATATGATTTTCCTGAGAGCAATAGCGGTTGATTAAATTGCTGTATGTCATGTAGTTGTTATCAACGTTGTTTCTCACTGTTGTTTTCGGTCACGTGATTCCCAGCCTTTTTTAAAATCCATTTTTATTCAAGAACTGGTGGTAAATGAATATGAATTCAATACAAACTAACAGAGTTAATTGGTTAGACGAAATTTTAAATGTGATATTCAGAAATTACTGACAACTATAATATTTTGAATTTGGCAGTTAGATTTAATGGACTTTGCCATACAAATGTATTTTCTAAAAGTTCGATGTACAGTTTTAGTTTACGAAAAAGCTGAAAAGGTTTGATGTATTCTAAAAATTTAAAATTTACTTTTTCAAAAAGGAATACGAGAACACTGAAGTGTTTAATAAAAGGATAAAAAGGCTTACGGTAATTCGTTTTGCGGTTATATACAAAATGTTTTTGTTTTATATATTCTATTTATACTCATTTTCCAACAGGAATGTCTATTTGGAATGAATTAAACCTTTTCATTTGATCACCATATGCACGCCTAAATGACGTTGAATAGAAACCTTAAGAGCTACTATTATATTAGCAATGCATATTGTATGATGGCGTTCTGATTCTTTCTGCATTCATGTAAATATTTTTCTTTTCTGTCGCTTCTTTACTTTTACAAAAACGTAAGATATATGGGGGCTTTTGTCGCAATTTACAGCAAAAGGAAAAATCGTTAGATCAGAGAGATTCTCGCTATATGCCTATCAATGCAACGGTCTCCATAGTTGATTAGAAGTGAAACACTTACGAGAGAGAGAGAGAGAGAGAGAGAGAGAGAGAGAGAGCGAGAGCGAGCGAGAGCGAGAACTTACCAAAAAAAAAACAAACAAACAAGCAAACAAACAAATTAATAGGCTGTAATAGAACTGATTAAAACGATTACTTCCTCAGCTGATAGCTTCAGGGAACTTACATATCCCTTTCTAACGTGGTAAAAAAAGTTTAATTGTGAATCTCTAAGTTGTTTAGCACGTAAATACTGAAAAATAGCCCACAAAAATAAAACAGAAATGGGGAAAATATACAGTATTAATACAGAAAAAAAGTAGGTTTGAACTAGCTAAAGACGACAATTTCTTAGCTCGATAGATGTCATCGTATGAGATAAATTAGGTACTGAGTGATGGGCCCTCAGAAATTTGTCAACTGATAAATATTTTTTCAGATCTGTGACTTGTCATTCTTGTTCTACATTAGTGACATTTCTTTCGTCAGTGACTGTTTACAATATCACACCTAACATTTTGTACCTTTAAGAATTTGCTTAAATCTAATATCTGGGCGTAGGTTTTTAATTGTCTTTGGGGAAGGCAACAGCATACGACCAAATTGACCAAATGTAATCTACGTCATCACTCACTTACTGTCTCCATAGTGTGTTTAATACCCATTGTCAATATTTGTTCTAAACCATTTAGCAGAATGACTTCAGAAAACGTCGAAACTTAGAAGGAATTCGTTTTTCCTTTTATATGTCCTTACAAATAATTAACCATTATGAAGAAATTTTCCAAAGCAAATCCAATGTATTTTATTTGTCTTGACACTTTCAATAAATCTTCGCAGGTTGAGACAGAAACTAAAAAAAACTACTTATATTGAAAATAAAATCTAAATTACCATCTTGGTAAACTCCTAGACACGATCTTGGCATTTAACCGTAGTTTTCTATGACGTTTTCGAGCAATCATTTCATTTTCGAAAACAGATACTGTTTCAGATATAGTAATATCACAGTGTCGCAGCAAGAGAGAGAGAGAGAGAGAAAGAGAGAGAGAGAGAGCAACAGGTGGACAAAATGTGTATTTCATAAGATACTATATTGGCTTTGTTTGCGACAGTTTTTCATATTAATATAGATATACATATAATGTTGGCTTTGTCTTTGTGTTTGGAAGTGTATCGTGTGACGCCTGCTACACAGCACCTGCGACATATAGGGATCACTTCTCCATCGTCCGTCTGTCCGTCCGTCACAAAACCTGTGCGGACTACTCCTCAAAATCTACTGGTGCAATTTCATCCAAGCTTTACAGGAATGATCAGTACCAAGTCTAGTTGTGCATATCTTCGGCATTTTCCAGTTCAATGATTTTTGTCAGAGTTATGGCCCTTTAATGATTTTTATTTTTAAAGTTTTTCCGGACAGTCTAAGTTGAAATAGTGTACATCCACATAACACAACAACTGTGTATCCATGTCTTCTATGTTTATGCAAAGCCTAATACAAAGCTGAAAACCATTACAAAAGACATTAGTTCTGCAATGGAATGTATTACTGGGTTGGTCATTGTGATGGGAGATTACAACTGTGAAGGACAGAGAAAACAGCAGTTAGAAACACACATAAAAACATATGGGCTGCAGCAAAAAAATCACATGACTACAACTAACAACAACACCACCTTGGATCTGGTCTTCACTTACATACAAGAAACCAATTCCGGTATACTTCAGCTACCACAAAACTGTGTCTCTGACTTTGCCCACCCATGGAACATAGTGGTATCCTCCAAAAGAACAGTGTTCAGCATCATCAGTTGGGTAATTCTTACTTTCTCCACATGTCAGAAAACACTCAAACATCCATACTGTCAATTTTTATTTCCAACAAACTGTCCAATCACCCCTCAATACAACTGCTTAATTGGCTATCATCAGGCGACATGTGTGATCACTGATCGCTATTGTATGTAAAAAATTTTATGTATTTTTTTCAATGTTTGTTCTCTGTGCCTTTGCAGTTAGCAGGTCGTATAAATACTAAAACTTGGGGAATTAAACAATCAATAAATGAACGATAGACTAAACACACAGGTTAAACGTACACTCAGGTACATGTGATAACCAGAAAAGTCTTTCTTGAGAAAGTTTCCATTTTGATTAAGGAATATTTGTTTAAATTGAACCCTTTAGTAGACTTACTACAAATGTATTCAATTAAAGATTTTGTGAAATGCTTATGGTACTTCGAAGCATTGACATATCTATATACATGACAGTTTAAGTAGTATTTTATAGAAACTGCACCAATATAATGTATAAGAGTGGTTAGTTAGGAATAAGTTTTTGTACTATGCCAACGCTACTGTATTTAAGCTTTGGACGTTTTTCTAATTTCTTTCCTAACCTAACAAGTTCTGCTCAGTTTGAAATGAAAGTTAAAAATACCGCCATTTGTCGGTTTATTTTACGAAAAAAAAAGCAAAAGAAACAATCAACAACAAAAAAAGTGTCCTCTAGTTAGACATTTAACAATTTACGTTTTGGTTATGGTAAAAAGGGTCATCGTCAAGGGAATCTACCGACTAACCAAAGAGAAATGCTTTAGACAATGGGAAATGCCACCAAAGAGTTAAATTTTGACAGTACGTCATACATTAGAAAAACTTGAAATTTAATCAAAAAGCATATATTCTTTCCGCAGCAACACAAACAGATGAACATACTTCTGTTTTTAATTCATTGTATTTTTCCAAAAAAAAAAAAAAAAAAAAAAAATTATTGAGAGACTATCATCTTCTCGTTTTACAGGTCTAAACCTCAGAGTCTTCTTTCACAGGAGAGCTGTGATGTTGTGACTACACAAAGGTAGCGTAAAAATGTCAAGTCAAAACACAGTTTTGCATTTGCGCTTAACTTGGCTGAACGAAGAACAAAAATTCAACTTTATCTTTTACAACAACAGACAAGATATTATGTTGTTCTGAAATTCCAACGTACTTTCGAATACCAAGATAAACTGTTTAATCAGGAAAATAAAATATCTGAAACAAGAAATATCAAAACGATTTTTGGCTTAGATACAGTACAAAATTAATGCCCCATAAGTGTTTAGTTTTCGAACATTTGCAAACATTGAGCGCGCATGGTTATCAAATATCCTATTTCCATAAAAGTTTAGGCTATAAAAAATGTTGAGTTTAATGCTTATAGTGCCAATATTATTTTTAATGTAATAAATATTTAGTCATGTCTATTACATATCTCATTTAGTATAATTTTTCATGGTTAAAACGTTTTTGATATTTGATTTACGGCTGTATTAATGATGTTATTTTTGCATTTTTTCAAACGTTATTAAACTAACAATTACGAATTCTGCTCTAAAATGTCATAACAGTAAGCCTTTGAACAAATGGCAATCTTTCTTCTTCAGCTAAAGATTTTGTATCTAACAATTTCATTGGTTCATTTGTTACAAATAAATACAGTTACGCTGATAAATCAAATTAACCTTATTTTGCTAGACGTTTTGACTTGCCAAAATATATATGGATAAAATCTTTCTGAAACGACGGTGATCGAAAGACTCTTAAAAGCAAACAATTTTATGAAATTATTTTAATCCGTATCACGTAGAATTCTGTGTTTTGCAGAGCTTCTGTTACAAGATTCACGGTGTATTCAAAACAGAACATTGTTATGAATATCACTGAGAAAAGTTAAAATCAAATATTTCCTACATTTAATGAATGAAAACAAATACATCCTTCTTGGTCTGTTTGCACCATCTTCCACATGATCTTGGTAAAGTCTGACCAGAAACAAAACACCATCCATTTCGTTGCCCGCTGTTTAGACAAAACTTGCGAGTTCACTAAGTTGCTTGAAGAAAATTCACCGCTCCTCCTGTTTGAAATGTTTCTGGGAAAAAATGAAACATTTATGTAGCATTTAGAGGCGTGATCCTAGAAGACATCACTCTCCCTGCCCGACCGTTGGTCCGTAACATTCACATGTCTGGACAATGACGATGTTTATTGTTGATTTTTAAATAAGTTGATACAAGCAAGCACAATGGTCAGAAGATGTGTCGCGTTAGAGCATTCTGTCTTTTAGTAACTGGTCAAAAGACTTAACTAAACTTAGCGCATTTCGCTAGTGAAGATAATTCTTTTGTATTACTTAAAATGACTTATAATACACAAAAATATTGATAAAAATATACGAGGGACATACAAACTTAAGGAAAATGAATTCTCTGTGAAAACATTTTTGAGTAAAATGCCTGTGAAACATATTCATACTAACGTTCGTCCATAACATGTTACACTACTTTCCGGATTTACATATAAATAAAATTTGTCTGATATCAACCAGGAAATATGCTGAGGATTCTAGTCAATAGACATTAAGTTGAAATTTAATGGCGTCAGACATGAATGGCTGCTGTCGATGATTTATATTTTTTACTTTATCATTTTTCTTTTTCGGACTTTTATAAATCTATGAGATTATTTCTAAACTGAACGCTCGTAAATAGAAAGTGATTAAGTTGAGTATATAAATAATTTGCTATATGTAGAATCTTGTATTGATTTCGAACTAATTTTGTTTTCTTCAATTTTATTTAAGCATTATGTCTTTTAAAAGTATCTTGTTTTATTTATCGCATATTATTTTAATTCAGTTTTTCTAGTTTAGAAATGAAAATCCAAATGGTTAACTACGGTAGCACAGAGGTGACATGCACAACTTTTTTTTTAACTGCACTTCTCTTTTTTTTTATCTCGTTCCCACGAGATACTAACTCGAGGGAACGACTTAGTATCTCGTTCCCACGAGTTACTAAGTCGTGGGAACGAGATAAAAAAAAAAGAGAAGTGCAAATCTGAAAAAAGAATCGCATTTGAAAAAAAAGAGTTGCGCAGTAAAAAAAAGAATCGTGTTGTAAAATAAAGAACAGCGAATGTAAGCTATGTCGAGGGAAGGACTTACTAACTCGTGGGAACGAGTTAACTATGTCGTGGGAACGACTTAATATCTCGTTCCCACGAGATACTAAGTCGTTCCCTCGAGTTAGTATCTCGTGGGAACGAGATAAAAAAAGAGAAGTGCAATTAAAAAAAAGTTGTGCATGTCACCTCTGTGCCACCGTAGTTAACGGCTTTGCAGTATGTTTTAAATTTTCCTTTTCTAAATGTCGTCAATGATACGAGGTCATTTAACTTTGTTTAATTTTATCATTTTTCCATTTCCCAAAAGAAAAGACTGGCACATTGAAGCAGAACATCACAATGATAATTGTTGAGACTTTTTGTATTTAAATTTTTGGTACTTTTTTCTGAACACAACTTTTCTTTGAAAACAATACTAAATCGTTTACTAAAATATTGTTTGTCGGAAAACACACGTAACAGTTATAAGATTTTATTTGAAGGTTTTTTTTGTTGCTGTGGTATCGCTGTTAGTGTTGTAATTATCTGAATTAGGGAAGGCTTTTATTTGTTGTACCTTATTTCATCATAGTTAATGTATTAATAATTGTTTTGATAATAATAATAATAATAATAATGCTCTACGACTAACTGCCTATGAAATTCATGCGTTTTCAGTTTAAACTCGATTTAACAACAAGTGAAAATGTTACGATACATGTTACTATTGTGGCATAATTCTTTAAAAGGTAAATGAACGAAACTTTCTTGGATTCTCATGATCAAATATGTCTGTACACTCCTTTACAATTTTTATTTTCTGTCGAAAAAAGTTATCGTTATTTAGGCAACTAATGAATTACAACTCGCTCTGTTGTTAATTCACCATACTAAGCCAAAAGAAATGGCAAATATTACGAGGGTTACCAAATTTTTAATAAGGTACGGAACATTTCTTATCTACTACCATGTAGACATTTGCACAAGATGACGTAAATGGTATGTGATATGTCCTCTTTCTAATGAATAAATTACCATCTTGACATAGTTTCGTTACTTTCTGTAAAACGTGTAAACCCAAATGAGGTATAACATGTACATTTTGAAATCAGCACAGTCTCTTCGGTTAAAATGAGATTTTAAAGCTTTAAGGTAAAATGTTTATATTTTTCTTTTGTCCGTGTCAGTAAACATTTCCTCGTAATTCGATATTTAAAGAACTTATATTTTAAATTGTGCCGAAAATTCAAAAGTAGCGTAAACATTCTTTTGGATTCATGACATTGGCCTCAAAAAGACACAGATTTAGCTTTTAAGCAAGTCAATATTAGAGGCACAGTAGCATTTTTCTGTATGTTTGGCGGAAGTCTGCATGGAATTTTCAAAACTCTCCAGAGAATAGATTTTTACTTATGTTTTTATCGTCTACTCGAAGACAGAAAGCTTTAGGATTTAAGAAGAAAACCTTGCTATTGGTAAATATTTATGCGGAATCTTTCGATGTGTTATATTTTGTAATACACTAAGCACTACAGATTAATTGTAATATGAAAGCGATATACTAGTTATACGGATTTATGCAAATATTAGTGACCACCTGAAACGACAACATACTGTTATTCAGAAGAAGTTGAGAATAAAAGATTTCTGTAGAAAAAGGAACAGAGGTAAAATGAAAATCGTTGTTTGATATCATTGAAGTTAAAGTTTTAGCATGCGTTCCGGACAATATTGTTTTAGACTAGATTTTTAATGTTCTGTTTAAGAAAAAAAATATACACATAAATAGGAAACTTTAATTTGAATCTGACTTTATTTTTTCAGGTTAAAAAGTTTTGCATTGTTTGATATCTATATTTTAAGATTTTTTATCCATACAAAAGAGTTTCTTCTTTGTTAAAATATTCAAAACAGTACGCACATCAATATAATAAACAAATAAATAAATAAACACGATACAACTTGTCTACGCTTAAACAGATCTCTTACAAAGAGTTTAAGGTTTTATCAATATGCATTTTGTCCTTTTGGCCGATTACATCCGAAAACAAAACTTTATATTTGATCACATTATTACGAAATGACAGAGTTGTTTTAAAGAGTATTATACATTTGTGTCTGACAGTGAGTTTGTCTATAGAAATGCATTAATATTTTTACCTATTGAAATACGTGCAATACATGATGAAAGTAAAAAAAATAATTTAGAAATACATTAGCATTTGAACAAAGTGAAGACTGATATCGCATATATTTGTCGTCGAGAATCTCGTGATATAATCCTCAAGGGTATGATATTGTTTTTACCTAAATTGATAGGATGTTTTAGAATAGATTTGACAGTTCACAAAACTCACACCTGCTGTTTATTACGCTAATTGTTGAAGTTTTTTATCGTTAAATTGTGTTAAATTAAAAAAAAAAGAACAAAGCAATTGGTATACATAAATTCTATTATGTTTACCTGCTTAGTGTACCTTTAGTTTTACGACCTGTGGATATTATGCTAATGAGATATCAACTTCAGTATTTATTTAATCAGCTCTATTTTGTTGAATATTTAATCAATGCATTGAAGTTATATAAGTGACGTGGTCAAAATAAAAAAGATGCATGACAGTCAGATAAATGTTGAGAAGTCAGTGAATGTTCAGAAATCAAGTAATTCAGATATGGCAAAGACACTACTAAGATTAATACAAGTAGAAACAAACCTTCTAAAGACAAAATCTCAACTATATTTTACTGTATTCAGCGTGGAACGTTTCAATATTCAATGTTTACATTTGTATTGTAAAATAAGATCTATTTCTATCGTATATTTTTCATGAGTATTTAATAATGTCTTTATTTGTATTCAAGAAATTCTATTTCTATCATATATTTTTCATTAGTATTTAATAATGTCTTTATTTGTAGTCAAGAAATTTATATTTGTATTTTGATAATTTATTAACCAGGTTTTCAATTTTGAAAATCCTGGTTATTAGATTGGGGTATGGCGGGCGGATGGGCGGATGGGCGGGCGTCAAACGAAATTGTGTCCGCTCTGTAACTCTTCAACCCATTTGAAGAATTTTGATGAAACTTCAGACAAATGTTTACCACATCAAGATGACGTGCAGAACGCATGTTCCGCATGGCTGGCTCCAAGGTCAAGGTCACAGTGACATTAACATTGAAAATCCTGTCCGCTCTGTAACTCTTCAACCCTTTGAAGAATTTTGATGAAACTTCAGACAAATGTTTACCACATCAAGATGACGTGCAGAACGCATGTTCCGCATGGCTGGCTCCAAGGTCAAGGTCACAGTGACATTAACATTGAAAATCCTGTCCGCTCTGTAACTCTTCAACCCTTTGAAGAATTTTGATGAAACTTCAGACAAATGTTTACCACATCAAGATGACGTGCAGAACGCATGTTCCGCATGGCTGGCTCCAAGGTCAAGGTCACAGTGACATTAACATTGAAAATCCTGTCCGCTCTGTAACTCTTCAACCCTTTGAAGAATTTTGATGGCTCCAAGGTCAAGGTCACAGTGACATTAACATTGAAAATCCTGTCCGCTCTGTAACTCTTCAACCCTTTGAAGAATTTTGATGAAACTTCAGACAAATGTTTACCACATCAAGATGACGTGCAGAAATTGTTGTCTCATTATTAAGTATACTCCTTGCAGACAGTATTGTTAGCCGAAATTTACATCCTACTCATTATCATGTATTCTCATGAATATTATCTTTTCCTTCATGTCATGTTATAATCTTTTGAATATTCATAGCAATCTTCATTCCAAAATTCATACTATAGTATAGAATCAGAACAACATTTTTGAAAACCTGGTTTCGTGGCATTGCCATGTTTCTTGTTATTTATTGATATAGCGTTTCACATACTATATCAATGGGATTACACCTTTTACAAAAATAAATAAGGTCAATAAAAATGGTTATATAAGTTTTTCTTCAAGTAGATGCAAGTGAAAAAAATAGATTACAAGTCAGTTGACCACTAATATGTCTTTAGTAAAATGTTAACGTAAGTTTTCAGACTACTTAACCTTACACTGTTGCGACCATTCAAAATGATAGGTCTTAATAGATAATCGTATTTGATCTAAAAAATTTTTTGTATTCCTTACTTTGCAAAATTTTGAAATAAATTTCTCTTTTAAGCAGAAAATTACTGTATTTGCGACTTGATACTTCAGACGATATAAGAGAGCTGACACTCCTGTCGACAATATAATGTATTGAAACCTTATATTGTCTGTTTTTATTATTTGTTGATTTTAGCTTAATGTCTTGTTATTGCTTGTTGCAGGATAAATTGAAATATTTTTTGTCGAACTTGTCATACGAACTTGATATAAGATCGATAAGGGAAATTCTGTTTGTTTTGGATCATCGCTTTTAAAATAGGCTTTGAGTAATTCTAGCAAAAACTATTTGTTGAGACAGAGAAAACATGGCCAGTTAAAAGTTCACGTAAATAGTTTTATGCCTGGATAAATGTAGTGAGTGCAATTTGGCTTAAGAAGTCATATCAAAACACGGACATGTACATCAGCATATGAACATTGCTCTGACAAGTTGATGGGCAATATTTCCAGCATCGGTTCATTTAGAACTAAAGAAGTCTATTTCAGATATTCACTGGGGTTATTCTGATAAGTTTGTGTAATAAATTGTAGCAGAGGTATAATAGGGCACTTCTACTCTCTTGCCTATCAGCTAGCTTTTATGGCGACGTGGCAGAGTGTCCCCTTAGTAATCGAAGGTACCCGACTTCAAACCCAGCTCGGGGCAGGTAGATTTTTCCAGGATACATTTGGCGCCCAATGTAAATAACTCACGAGTTTAGATGTGATGACACCCTAGGAAAGTCCCACAGACATTCAGAACTTCAAAAATTCGAGGACGAATTCGGTGAAGGAAGGGGTGTATGTAGCAGAGGTATAATACGACACTTCTACTCCCTTGCCTATCAGCTAGGTTTTATGGCAACGTGGTAGAGTGACCGCTTGGTAATCGAAGGTACCCGAGTTCAAACCCAGCTCGGGGCAGTCGGATTTTTCCGGGTTACAAAATTAAAATGGTGGATATCTTTTTAGTTCATTTTAAATTCTTGTTGTTAGAAATTTCGCCATATAAAGATACTATTTAATTATATATATATAATTGCAAGTTTATATGTGTATATATACTGCAAGTTCATGCTATTTTTGAAAATATATCTAATAATTTGCCCAACATTTGGAATTAAACTGCATAAGAAATAATACATTTTGTATCTATTTTCTGTCTTTCATTATTTCATCACACCTTCATGCACTCCTCTGAATAAATACACATATATCATCTTTTCATTTTCATTAATATTCAGATTATAAAATCATCAAAACAAAGCCTAAATGCCATGATAAAGCAATATGTAAAAGAAAGTTTGATTAATTGGGAACTAAATGAGGATAATTTAATTTAATCTTAAGAAGTTCGTTGTTCTTAGAAAATTTACATCTGTTAGCTTCATTTGTACTTTATAGCTATCTAGTTCGATTGATTAATTTACAGTCTGTTAGTGCAGTCGATCATTATCATTATTTTGTTATAAAGATTTTACCGGTATTTCCTCAAAACAAATGTACGCTTTTATAGCATTCAACCATAAAATCAAAAGCTTTCATGTGTTCACTCGAATTCCTACTGGAGAATATACTGGAGAAGTATCAGTAGTCCGTAGTTGCTATGATAAACGTATAGCGCGGGGAATAATCCTGCCGCCAATGCAGTAAAATGGATCAAGTAACTTTCGGTGGGACGTGCAACAAGTTTATAGGGAATTGTATTCATCAAAGATAGTCTTTTATCTTTAGAAAAAAGTAAGTATTTTATCATCAAAGAAACACAGCTAATGAAGTACGAGTAAATAACGGTTGCAAACTGACTTAATTCAGCTTAAGGATATTACATTTTACATTGACAGTGGAAACACACCAAATCAGAGAAGGCAATGTTGAACACTTTGTTTTCAACGACAATAAAAATAAGACTTAATCAAATCGAACTAATTACTTCTTACCAGTACTATTAAGTGTATTTGATGACAGTAGCTCGAGTTTCGTTAACTTTCACCAGCAAGCTGTTGAAAGTTAGAATCACCGTTTTAATTTCGACACTTATAGCGTCGGGTTTCATTCCTTTTAATTTTCAAGCTTAGTAAAAATCTGTACAATCGAAATGGTGGTCAAAACTTTTATGTAAAGCAATTTGAAATTATATGTAGCGACATTATACTCGTGACACAGGTTAACATATTCTAGTGATATCTGCATTTGTAATCCGGCAGTAGACGTTATTCATTAATTCTTAACAATGGAAAATTAAAAAAAAATGCTTTTTTTTAGTTTAGTTTCCTGGGCCGTTCTCTCTGTTTGCTGCATCAAATATAGAATATACCGCTTTTCTGAAACAGACTGTATTTCTGTTTTGAAAAAGATATACTTTATCACAAGTCTAGAGAGGCAAAGACGTGGCTTTTATTTTTTTTACAAGCGGTTTATAAAAAATTGCTTATTTGGTTATGCATTAGGTTACTGCAATTTTCTGTGCTGAAGTAACTACGCAAAAGTTCGAAATATATTTGGATTAGCTACAAAGATAAAATTGAAGTAATCTTATATATAAGCCAGTGGATACCATATGCACGCAAAACATGATTTTCAAACTATCAAAAAAATTTGAATCATGTTAAAAAGACGAATTTTAAACAGCTGCCTTTTAAAAATCTCATATCTTTTACAAAACCAATTTATCCCATTTATACAACAATGTTATCATTTTGTATTGATTTGAAAAGAAAAGCAACGTTAAAAATGTAGTTTTATTTGGTGCATTATTATTATGGAAATTGAATTTTGCAAGATTTAGAAGAAGCTAATACTGAACTAAACAATTCGATGATTTTGTTTTAAAAATACTTTTAATTCTCAAAAAGTACAGCTGTTGATGTTTAAGCCGATAAATGCTATTTTAATTTAAGGAAATAGTCCTCTAACAGAAGTGCTGGGCTTACTTAAAAACTCAGCTATATATTCTAACGCAAATTCCTGTGACGAATCATTTTGATGTCAGTCCCTGTTAGAAGTCATTGTTGATGCCAGTCCTTTGGAGCAGTCATTGTTGATACCAGCCCCTGTAAGAAATGATTTTTGGTGCCAGTCCATGTAAGAAATGATTGTAGGTGCCAGTCCCTGTAAGAAATGATTGTTGAAACCAGTCCCTGTTAGAAGTCATTGTTGATGCCCGTCCCTTGAATAAATCATTGTTGATGTCAGTCCCTTGAAGAAGTCATTGTTGATGTCAGTGCCTGTTATAAGTCATTGTTGATGCCAGTTCCTGTAAGCAAGTCATTGTTGATGCCAGTCCCTTTAAGAAATTATTGTTCATGCCAGTCACTTTAAGAAAATATTGTTAATGCCAGTCCCTGTAAAAAAATCCTTGTCAATAGTAATCACTTTAAGAAAACATTGTTGATACCAGCCCCTTTAAGAGAGCATAGTTCATGCAAGTCACTGTAAGAAATCATTGTTGATGCTAGTCACTTTAAGAAAACATTGTCGATACCAGCCCCTTTAAGAAATCATTGTTCATGCAAGTCACTGTAAGAAATCTTTGTTGATGCTAGTCATTTTAAGAAAACATTGTCGATACCAGCCCCTTTAAGAAATCATTGTTCATGCAAGTCACTGTAAGAAATCTTTGTTGATGCTAGTCATTTTAAAAAAAATTTGTTGATGCCAGCCCATTTAAGAAATCATTATTCATGCCAGTCACTTGTATATATCTTGAACCGATTGAAGAAAATTGAAAATAATTGGCAGAATTGTTAACCATACTGAGACGGTTTTCAGAGTATAGGTTTTGAGTAGTTGGCCTCAAGGTCAATGCGAGACATAGTTATTTTTTTGTGTAATTTGTGAAATTTTGTGTCTTCTCTGTACCTCTGGAATGATTGAAGGAAATTTAAACTGTTTTGCAGAAAAGTTTATACGCCTGAAGGAACACTTCATTATGTTATGTCTCTGGTTGTCCATCTGACAGGGATTGTCTGCCCGTTACCAGTTTCGATTTAGCGAAATGTTTAAAGGTTTTGTGTCTGCCCTGTATGACTTGAACCGATTGAAGGAGATAAAAACTATTTGGCAGAAATAGTAACTATACTCACACGATATGCAGAGCGCAGGTTAGGCTTATTCAGATCAGGGTCAAGGTCATAATTTGTCATTCTGTATCTCCTGAACCGATTGAAAGTAATTGAAGCTTCTTTGCTGAAATGTTTAAAGGTTCCAGTTATTTATTATAATAATTTATAAATGCTATACCTTAATGGGATGATCGGAGGCATGGGTCATGGTCAAAGATAATTACAAGCTACTTGGCATAGGTATCTTGAACTTATTTTTTAGTTACCTGTGGAACCTTGGAAGGATGCTACACTAACCATAAAATCTGCTAGATTGGCTGTTATTAGGGTAATAAATGACTAAAGATCTAATCAGTAAATTATTTGCAGACATTGTTATAATATTGTGCTTACAAATAAACAAGATTATTTTATGTTTCCTGTTGATAAGTGTTTATCAATTGTGAAAAGGGTCTTCTACTGTCAGCAGCTTTCTTCGGGCGTATATTGCCTCGCTTCAGCGGAACTTTTGTTTTTTTCATGAAGAGAACAGAGCTTAGTCGAGGAAAATAATACTACAAAATAACTATTTGTATCTTCAAACATGCTAAAGGTAATCATACATTTAAGGTCTTATATGAAAGAAGTACATGCAGCTTCTTAATACGCACTTCTTGGTGAAAGATATTTTTTATCAAGACATGGCAAATCGAATGGCTTTTAACTCATTAATGCATTTGCAGTTATTTGTTTATTAATAAAACTTTTGTACTTTTTTGAGTCTTTAGCACGATAAACTTAAGACTATAGTGAACACTAGAGAAACATTTTCGTTACAGATAATGTTTATTTACCTTTGTTAATAACTGAGTATATCGACATCGACATGTTGAACAATTGAATGATTACTAGTATTTTGCAAGATTCAAAAGGTGAAAGCATAATTCTATATTCTCATTTTACTTACTTTAATCAGTTAGGCGATCATTCATCGTAGTACTTGTAGAAAGTATTTACACGTCCTTCTAAAGATGGCGGTCCCTTGAATGCAGAAAAAGGCCAAACGTTTGCAAAGTTATCATAGTGTTTACTTAATGAATTTCACTATTTCTATGAATAACCATTACTCGTTGCCAACCGACTAAGTAATTGTAAGATATAGGCAAGTTGTGAGATTGATAAACTAATGGCCGAAAGAATAACGGGCCCTCAGACATCCTTTGATTGATGTGCTTCTAAATATAGCATCTCTTAATCTGGTGATATATTAACCTGTCAGTCTTGCTCTGCATTAGTGACAATTATGCAGTCAAACAACACATTTGTCGACAATTAACCACCTGGTGCATTTCTGTTATTTGCATCTATTGCAATCTTGAATCATATAATTAGGAATTTTGTTTTTAAAACCTGACAACAGCATTTAGACTAAAACTCTAGGCCTAGGCCTATAGCTAGGCCTTCTAAAACTCTTTTGAATCCAAGTGATGCAAAGTCAGTAATCGCTTATTAAGGTACATCGCCTCCACCAACAGTATTATAATATGATAGTTATGATAATCATCATTATCTTCATCACCATCAGCAGCAACATTATGGTTTTCAATATTAATGTTTTTCAGTGATCACGCTTTTAAGTTTATGGTGTATTTGACCATTACATTAGGAAAAGCCTCATTTGCTATTTTTCTTTAATACTGATATTAATTAAGACATTATAACATTGTTCGTACCCAATATCAAGCATTCTTTTTTAAGTATTCATGAACAGCAGGACATTAATCGGTATCTTTCTTTGTAATAAGATTGATGTACAGATGTTTCAGCACATGAGACTAAATATTGCCTTTGTACACTGATCGTTTGAGGTAATAGAAACTGAGATAATAAAGTTGTTAAATGAGTACACATGAGTACACATGAATACACATGTACTTATGTAATCATTTTAAACCTCATCTTTGTATATTTCGTTAGAGTAGTATTAATAGAAATCATATATTACCTTTAGAAACCGGCAATATAGCTAGCGTATTAACGAAGAAAACGATGAATTCCATTCACTTTCAGCTAAAGAAGTTCATATGATAGAAGAATTTCAAAATATTTAAATATATGTTTCTATGTGAATCCTACTTTATGCACTGAAGCAATATTATTTTCAATTAAAACTCGTTTTTAATAACAACAAAAAAGATTTATTGATAATTTATCATTACAAACCTAAATGAATATTTATATAATTTAGCTTAAATGGTATTTTTTACTAAGAAACAAATGAATTCACAGTTATATAATTTGACTGGAATTGTATTATATCTTCACACAAAACGCTGTTTAAAACCTATAATTTTGTTACTTGTGTAGATCCAATATTACTAGAATATATCGTCGGTCTCCAGTTAACTTTTACTCTTGTACCGCTAAGATCAGCCACCTATAATGTATTTTATTGAAAAATGATAACTTACCTTATTTACTTAATGTAAACCTAAGTTTGATATAAACTTGCAAAGCTGGAATCTTTTCAAGTCCCAAAATGACGAAAATCATTGAATTAATTTCCAATACAATATTACAGATTGTATATTTTTTGGTTTTATGTACACGTAAACATCATACTTATTTCAGAAATTTGCAGATTTATTGACTATTTAATTCCTGTTTTGCATTATGTTGTGAATAGTTCTCAATATTGCAAGCTAATTGACATAAATAGACAAGTCTTCATTAGAACTTATAATACAAAAATATTCATGATAATTACTAGAAATGAACTGAATAAGTATTATTTACCATTTTATTTAATTTTATTTTTAAATATCTATTTGTTGTTACCGCAACTGATTCAAGCAACCCCATCGGAACAAAATTCAGGAATTCTGCGTTTACATGAATGTTGAAAACATTCTCATGTGATTGTGTACATTTTATTGATACTTGGGAATCGTTGCAAGCGTTTTCCATACAATAACTGTAATGAATTAACACAATCGCATCATTGATTATACAAGAAATGATGAACAGAAGATAGAAAAACAGATTTTTATTTAAAGAAATTTAATCAGGTTCTGGTAATTTACAATTTAATTCAAAACAAGACTATCAGAACACCTTATCTATATAATATATCCAAAACATTGTATTTTCTGTTATTTCTTGTATTATAATAATAACCTTAAGTCCCAAGGATATGAAGTTTACCGATTCTTTATTCTTTAAATTCATATACTGACTTATTCGTATAATATTGATTCAGATTCATCTAAAATCCATGACTTTTAAGGAGGCATTTGCAGTTTATTGGTAGGTCAAGCATGTCCTGGTGTCATCCTTAAGCCTGATCGATTAAACTATTTATAACAATATGCCCTTATACAGACCTATGGTTGGCAGTAAAATCTTACGGTCTATTTCACAATAATAAGCAGGTTTATACTTCATTTCAAATAGTTTATGGCTGTATGCGTCATTGTTTTTGAATGATACTCGGCTGTATCAGTTCTCCCAATGTTCAGGCATTTAAATTAATATATAAACAGTTTTGTATGTTCGTCATATATGATAATACTAGCTCAATGGTAAAATCTTTGGAATTGCATGAATTAATTCTACATCTGTTTGAAACGTATCATTGTGGCCAGTCTAATTGTATTACCGTGAGATTAAACTTGAGGCATGATATAAATACTCTCAGCATTCTCTTAGAGAATTCATTTAGCTGCGATATTGCATGAGACTAATCTAAAGTTAATTTAGCTTCCTGCTTTGTTCGAAAATGAAGATCAAGGTTGTATTCTGTAGCAACAAACAAAGGAATTGATCGACTTATTAAAATGTGAATCCCAAAAAGAAATAACGTCGTGTCAACGATAATAATGGAAATAACATTAATCAAATGTCTCTTATGCGTCTTTCTTGTTCAGTTATGAAAAAAAAACTTAAATTGTAGGTTCGGCGAGCAAAGGTCAATGAAATGTGTGACTTATTCCAAGATTTTTTTATTCAAATTCAGATACAGGTTTAAGACTTTTTCCATCATTAGAATGTTGTATATTGCTATGTATTTTTTTAAAAGGATAGAAATTGCAGAAAATACTTTAGCTAGTTTGAAATATGTCTTAGGTGCTTGATCTAGTGAACATATTCGATTCTTAAAGCTTGTGATGCCGTATACTGTGTTCCCTAATCGATATTATGGAGAGAACTGTGGTGGCAATCTTTATGTTACAATATGAAAACAACAAAGCGAAAAATAGAACGATCAATACTCCACCACAAAACTGATTAAAATCTTATAAATTAAAATAAATAACAAAATATTCAAAAACATAGTATCAGTGACTATTCTTAAAGCTTTAATGCAGAAAAGAGAGAACACAGAATGCTTTGAAATTATGAGATGGATTATACAATGCAAAAACATCCTTAAGTTTACTATTCTTAAATTTGTATTTAAGACATGAGAAATTGTGTTGCTGGCAAATATTGCAAACACAAACACGTGGTCTAAAAAGTGGTTTAGTTGCATGAATGTAAGACTTTAAAAAAAAGATCAACTTTGAAAAAAAAAAAAAATCAAGCATCACTAAGATTGCCTATAGCGTCTATTTCATTGCGTACGACATACAGTGATTGCCCATGAAAGGATTTCCAAACACTAATTGCATTTCATATCCTATAAACGAGAGCTGTTTTGTAGAAAAGTGAAGAAATGAAGCCAATTTTAACACATCTATGTGAAAGTGTGGTAAGATTTGGAAACCTTATTAACTTGAAGACAGCGTTAGTGTGAATAATTAAATTTAATGCAAAAGTTATCACTCGAAAGTGAAATATTTTACTTTAAGCAAAGAACATCATTTTCAGACAGAACATAACTTCGAAAAGTTAGGTGTAATTTATACTTGTTTCTTGTCACTTGCTGTATTATTAATGTGGAACTAGCTATATTCTTGAGTAGGTTAGAAATAGGCAAAATTATGTCATTTTGAACATCAGTGTGTTTTAAACATCTTTTATACACAAGAAAAGAATTGGACACTCCCTATGTTAGTCACAAATATACATAGACTAAAAATTGAAAAATGCATAATATAAAAATTAAATAAATAATTTTAAATCGTTTATATTAAGAAATATGTGCCATTATTTCTATGAAGAATTAAAGATACCTATGGTAAGAAGTTGATATTGCTCGATTGAAACAAAAAGGTTCTGCATTCTAATTATAAATCGAGTTAATTCGAGTTTTAGGCGTAAAAAATAAATCATCCAAATGAAAACTCAAAACACGTGCTAATCTATACCAGCTGGGTTTCAAGGTAGGAACTATATAAAACGAAATTACATTTTATTTAAAACGATTTTACTGGATTTTTCGGGTCGGAATTTCAATAGTTTTATGTTTTATATTATTTTTGTTGTTTACAATACTTTATTTATGTCTTTTTTTCTCACACCTATATATTATTATTGTACGAAATGTTCTCATTATATATATTTGACATTATATAAATTTATATGTTTCCTTTATAAATGTTATATTAAGATATGTCTGGGATATCAGCTAATTCTCAGTTGTGGTAGACATTTACATTTATGGAGCTTCTCCTCTTTATTGTCCCTGCAAACTCATATAATATTTGTTTAAATATATTCGTTTATTTGCAGAGAAAACAAACAACAAGAAAATACTATTTCTGTGTATATTTGTATTGTAGTATATAGGATATCGCACTTTTCAAACATGCAAGTTTTTCTTTATTTACAAATTATTTATTATTGTTTTATTTTCAACAATACTGGAATTAAGTGTGACATACTTGTCATAAAGTGAACTTTGTCAACTTTGTAAAACTTTCTTAAAGCAAAGGTTGGTTAGAACTTAAACATACTTGGTACCTTGTGTTTTTTCCATTATACATTTCAAATATATCTTCACAAACGTGTGTGTCATGAAGCTTGGGTTAAAAGTTAGGCTTAATGGAGAAAGTTTAGATCATCTTTGGGACCTGTGTGTCATTTTATTTGGAAATAGCTACCGTATGAATAAAATATAGCCAGAAAAAATCATTAGAATAAGTAACTTTCTCTCTCTGACAATGTGTAGAAGGTTTTTGAAAATTTTATATGCTGCTGCACCTTGTCAGTTCTATTTAGAGGCATGCAGATTATAGCATCTTACAGGAGACATGAGAATGGTTGCTAGGCCAGACATGTTCTGATACTAAGCACATTTTTTCTGTCGGGTTTTCTTTAAGGTTTTCATAACTGACTGATTACAGACTGCCATACTTTAACTGTCATACAAAAGATAAATACTGATTTTGAAATATGTGATACTTTGCTTGAAAGATTTATTAAGTGCGTAAAAATTCGAAGTACCTGCGACTTCTCATGTATTAATGTCCAATATTTTCTGTAATTTATTATAAGGGTTATATGTTTCTTGAAAAAAAAATCAATTTAGCGAGAGGTGAAAATGCAGTTTAATCATTTGCTGATACATTATCCGGTCCTTTAAGTGAAATAATGCATATTATTGTTAACATGATTATTATGATCATTATTGTTATAACCGTTTTATTCATTCAAGACAATGCTAAACAGAAAAACTGAAAAAAGTCATTCATGAAATGTATGATATCGAAAGTTAATGTATCAATCACAAAATCCGTTCCCTCATGATCGATTTATTTCAAAAGCAAAAGTATTCGTAAAAAGAATAAGGAGATTTTAGCTTTTACGGTGTATTAATACTTATTTTTGCGTCTGTGTAACGCGATCGAAAGCTATTTACATGCACCAGTAATGAACAATTTATGTTATCGGAACCGAAAGGAAATCTAATCGGAAAAGATTCTGCGTTCAGTCTCTATGTAACCACAATTCTAATAAGGCTGGTTCAGTCAATGTATAAATGTCGCACTTAGATTTAGCGCCTTAGCCAATAAAAAGCCCCGACGACTATTAATTACTTCCCGGATTTTGTGCTCTGTGCTATATTCAAAATATACTTTCAGACAAATCAAAATTTATATTTCCTATTATGAAAACTTTCGAGATTTTGTGTTGACGGTTCGAAACCTTTGCTTAATGTTTAATTTGCTAAAATTACTGGATTAGTGCATATTCTTCGTTTTTGGTTAGTGGAAGATATGATCTCTGAAAATGTGTCTAAGATGTTCTGATTGGTTTTAAATAATGTTAACAAGGACAGAAAGATATGCAAGGGGCTCTCTAAAATGTTAACTTTTCATTCAAATATTTGTTACCAGAGAAAGTTTGAAGAATCACGAAAACAAACTACGCTGTTCAATAAACTATAATTATAAATGCTTTCAATCGTAAAATACACCTCACTCTTGTATAATCACCTAGAAAATTTTAATAAGAAATATATACCCTTGAAATTCATATTATATTAGTATTTCTTTAGATATAATGAATGGCCAATAAATAAAAAAAATGCTTTTTGCAGTTATGTCCATTAATTATGAGAACATCTTTTGAAAAATAAATAATTTTATAAGAGTACAAAATGCCGTTTTAAATTTAAATGTTCAGACCTGATATTACATTTTTGAACAGTTAACCAGAGCAGATATTCACATGTTGACACTAGTTAAAATTAAATAAATAGTGACATATATATGTAATAAATGTACTGATACAAGGACACCATTTAAGTTTGTAGAAGACATGGATAAATTTATGATGTTAAGCTCTGGTCACAATTTCAGAAAAAAAGTACTGCCCTACTCAACTTTTATAATGAATTAGGAGAAATACATACATTTCCTCATACATCAGCACTGAAGGACTCCGGTTTTAGGTAGAGAATATATTGCTTTACTGCGATGAATGTCGATATTTTTTAATTGATAACTCTTTAATTTGAATGATAGTGAACCAATTATACCAATTAATCGACGGTAATATAACACATAACTACTTCAAGTTACGCTGAGCGTGACACTAGTAGAGAAAAAATCATTCGGTCATTCCTAGTTTATTAGCCTCATCCATTTCATCTACACACACACACACACACACACACACACACACATATATATATATATAATCCATAAAACTTAAAATACATGTGATTGGTCATTCTTATAAAGAATTATAGGAGACTGTTACAGTTTCTTTATTACAAACATTGCACCAATATCACATATTGCTCACTTTGTTTGCCAGTCGCTATTTGTTGTGAAGCCGAAACAACAACAGAATCAGTTGAAATAAGACTGATAAGGTCAAACGAAGAAACGTGAAGACACGTTTTTGCTGAGTTATTTCAAATATGAAAGAATTGTATCGACATAGAACAAACTCAGGCTTACGAAAAGCTTGAAAAACCTTGTTTTGAAATGAACCGAAAAAGTGCTTTTATTATCAAGCAATGCAGGAGACATTATTGAATATTTCTTTCTCAGTTACACAATCAAACGTCCTTACAAGCACCAATAATGAACATTTTATGTTTACTGGAGTAAATGAAAAGCTAAACAGAATGGAAATTGAGACATCAAAGCCATGGTTCTGGCGCAAATTTAATAAAACAGGTTAATCAAAGTATAATTGCCACGCTTTATTCAATGAAAAAAGGAGATTGATAGCTCGGCACCTGTTCTTTACTCCCTTGATTTTGTGCTATGAATTCGGATTATTTAAACAAAAACACTAACAATTGGTTTTCTTGCAATGAAAGCTTCTGAAAACAGATATTGTGTGTGTGTGTCTTTATAAAATCTTGTATGTTAACTTTGTTGGTGAATTAAGTAAAATCATACGTTCACGTTTATATTTTCAAAAACGATTTGCAAATATATCTAGTAAAGTGGCTTAACAATGTATCATAAAAAAGGGAACAGGCGTCTGTAGGCTGCCTTATGTTCCTAGCATCCATTTAAATTTTCGCGATGGGACACAGTGCAAATGTGATTAAATAATGAAGATATTTTGAATAAGATATTCTCTCACAGTAAGAATCGTCATATTATATTTTCTGATAAGATGTTAACTTATTTAAAAATAATAATGATTACAACGAAGAAACAGTCAAATGTAGGGTAATAGCTTTGGTGAAATAACATATTTTTGACTTTCAAAGACAGTAATTTTTGCCTAGTGTCTTTGAGACTATGCGTTAAAGGCTTTTGAAAATATCAACATGAACAATATAATTTTTACATTCACCTCATAGAATGTTCCGTTCCTATGATTGTCAGATGTATCCAGATAATTAGAGATGAATTTTTCATCATTATATAATTCATTGTATAATCTTGTTTTAAAAGTGTTATTACTAGACAAGCCAATCTGATTATATGTCCTTAAATAGGAAGGTGGATTAATACACGTTATAAATTTGCATCCTTCTTACAAACATACCCATTATCTAAACTTATATTTCATTTAGTCGACGGAGCATCGGCTAAATACAAATCAGCTACATCCACCCAACGCTGATCTAAATTTATTACCAACATGACGAATGTTCAATCTCTGCTATGAATTTAGGTACTTGTTAAAAGAACAGTTGTAGCACATATGTAAATTCTGTCATTTTATATGCTCGAAGGGACGTCCGTCCGTTAGCAAGTTGGTTTCCGAAGGATAACTTGAGAACTGTTGGGCTTATAGTCTTTTAACTTCATATACTGATAGCCCATATTTAATGCATAACCCCTATTGATTTTGGGGTCAGTAGCTGATCACCTTAACATTAAAAATCATTTCCGCCATGTAACTTGACGATCATTTGTTCTAGAGACTTCAAATTTTATATCATGATTACACACATTGAGTGGATGACCCCTATACATTTTAGGGTCAGCAGGTCAAGGTCACAGTGACCAAAATGTTTAGAATAATTTACACTCTGTAACTCGACTACCATGTCATAGAGACTTCGAAATTCATGTAATGGTTGCACACATTGAGTGAATGACCCCTGTTGATTTTGGTGTTAGTAGATCAAAGATCAAGGTCACCGTGACCTTAGCACTGAAAACTATTTCCGCTGTAAAAATTTATTACAATTACAGACTTCAAATGATGATTGATTACATTGAGAAAATGACCTCCATACATCTTAAGATCAATGGGTCAGATGTCAAGGTCACAATGATCTAAACACTTAAAAGCATTTCTGCTGTATTACTTGGCAACTACTTCCCATACAGACTTCAAACTTCCTAGGATGATTGATATCATTGATTACATGACCCCATATACTGTTCGGGGTAAGTACATAAAAAGGTCAAGGTAACAGTCAACTAAACAACCAATATTTCTGCACTATAAATTGATAACCATGCATCACAGCATAAACATCATAACTTCTGAAAGACTGGCATTTATACAAATTATAAAACCTAATGTTCAGATATGATAAAGATCTATAAAACTCCAAAATTAAAATTATAAAATGTTAAAAATCACAATAAATCAAAAACAAAAAATCTAATCTAAAGCAAATCATCATACTAAGAAAAAAACGGTGGTCTTGTTTGTATATTTACAGAGAAGCTTGATCTTAAAGTATTGTGCTTATTTCATAATCTGACGAAAGGTGTTTTGTGAATAGAAGCAATTAAAATCATGCTTATTGTATTTTCTTTGAAATGTGCATGTATTCATTTCTTTTTCTTATTAAATTTTACCCGCAGTTTTAAATATTACAAATATGAAGGACACAACGGCCGAGTGCACAGAAGGGGCAAACGTTACGCTGCCATAAATGGTTTGCACTGGCCTAACTTATAAAGAGACATTATCCAGTCTTGCAGAGCTTTTCAATCAAAGCATTTAAAATAAGAAATGCATGTATAAATAATTTCAACTGACACTCATTTACAGGGTATCTCTTACTCTTTGTCTCTGTCTTTGTACTGATTTATTTATTTATTTATTTTTTTCTTGATGTATAGATTTTTATCTTGTGGTAATATTGTTTATGTGATCTAATAAACCATTATTGACCTTGTGTTTATTTGAATGCATTTCTGGAAGAGGAACTACGGTTAAATTCCAAATTTTGAGAATAAAAGTTCTCTTCTGTTCTATTCTGTTCTTTCCTGTTCATACCAGGTCGAACGAAGTAATTCTAAGTCCAGTGCTTTAAGCGAACTGAGAATCGGCTGACTTCCAGTTCTAAAACAAAATCTGTATGTAATAGATGAATAGTTTATATAATATTTGTAATAATATAATGCGGCCATATATCAAATAAACAGATGTTTGAAAGTATGGAAACAATTTGTGTCTTGTCTATATCAATAGCATCGTGCGCTTTTTGTGGTGTCTTAAATACGTTTTTGCCTCTTAAGGACTTTCTTAATCATTGAGAATGACCAAAGCTGTACAACTGACTCACTATTGGCATTCTAAGAAGAAATTCTGACGTATGCATTCATTCCCTTTATAATGATAGAAATTTCTAAACATTTTTAAAATGTAATACTCGTGCAGTAAGTTTAAGATTTATCAGGAAAACAACCATGAGATATCTGGGTAGCATTATTTCATTTCTTGCAGAAGGTCCTATGAAAAGATAATATATTAAAAGAATTTGAATCATTAGAAACAAACGCTCTATCGCTAAATAAAGCTTCCTAAATTGTATTTAGCACCCATTTTGAATTACTACACGAATTCTAAACGTAGCATATTATCAATTAAATATATATTTTAACTTTTATATATATGTCGTATAATATTATCTGTATTTCGCATTAAAATTGTTTAACTACTCTTGATACTTTTGATACCAGACGCATTTGTCTGTTTAAATATAAACCAGTAAATATTGTTTCTATTGCAATGTATTAATCAGACAACTGTATGTATCTCAGCGTTAGATAACATATCAGTGTTTTTTTTTTGCTTATTAAAACAATGCTCAAGTGCCTCAGTGAATTAGCTTTTAACACAATCATGTGGTTCAGAAGTTTAGAAATGAGTCTGTTGATTTTGAGGAGATATGATATCGTTGCTGATTATCCCATGTGGTTTAGCTGGACTTCAACTTGCAATAACACAGCGGAAAGATATTTTGACTGCTACAATTATAATTTCATACTAAGTATGAGCTAGTGTCTCGATAGAATATTTCAGAGATGATAAGATTCGACAAACCGAATGATTTACAGCTAAATCATGTGTCTTATTTAATGTTTCATATCTGTACGCAGTCAGACTTAAAACAAGTCTTACTGATATCCTAAGAAACACTGAAAACATAGGAGAAAGTTTTCCAAGTTCAGTTATATATCAGAAACTTGCAGATGTATTGCACATTACACAGATGATTAAAAACATCCACAGACAGTTAACCGTGTGAAAATTGTTACCTATATAATTTTGAGAATCTCTCAAACAGTACTTATTCTCAATGAACTTATCGTAAAAATCGAAAGTTGCGCGATCTTTTAACGAGTTCGAACATTCACCTATGAGACCTTAATAATTCAATTCGAATAGAAGTATTGACTAAAGTTTTTCATTGTTTTTTTTTCTTCTATTTTTCTTTTTCTGTTGTGTGGTTCTAGCAAACTTTTAGAACAGAAACATTTCACCAAGTAAGTGACATTTTACTCTTAGTGTTTGGAATACAGGGAAAAACCTTTCAGGTATTTCTTTATTTCTTTTACTTTACAAAGTAAAATTTTATAGCTTTGGATTTGATTATTTGATTTAAAATTGCTTTTAAAATATAACTTAAAAATATTCTATATTACATTCCATGTATTTTGAAACACGGCAAAACAAAATAATAAATAATATTTGTTTGAATTAAAGTATTTCGTAAAACAATCACCATTTTTCTTTATATAGAAAGTGTAACCATATATCTCTTTTCATTTAGTGATATATTACGGCATATTTTAAATTCAATATACTCAAATTCTAATAAATCATTGAACAAGTTAAAACAGAATTTAAGCTTTACAATCACGGATTTAATTTTTTTTTTCATTTTTGCCATAAAATGGCTCATCTCTATATAGAATGGCCATATTACTTCAAAATACAGATTTTTGTAGTATACTTAAAGGCTGTAGTCTTGTAGATTATGTTATTGTATCTGAGTATTTTTTCCATATATTAATATATATCGTTTGTTGTGCATGACCCCCAAACCCGTTATCAGACTACTGTTTAATTAAATTTGCTTTTCAAAACAGTATTATTTATCAAGTTTGAACCTGTAAATGGGTTTTGATAATGGTGATTATTAACAGTAGATAGTTAATACATATGGAAAACTGATTTAAAAGATGATTATATTAGTGCCTTAAATGATGACGTTGTAGCAGATAGTAAGCTAAATGATTTGATTTTTAAATACTGGTAGAGCTTTGGTCAGAATGCCATCGAGTCGAGTTAACAAGATTTCGGAAGGATAATAGATAGTGTTACTGATAAACTGTTTAAGAAAAATATAGTTAAGAAAAATCATAACGGTATATCACAGAATAGTAAGTCATGGTTTATTGACAACTGTGAAGTTAAACGGAATGAATTTTCTTTATTTTTTTAATCGTTATAGAAATTGTAAAACTGATGACAAGTGCATATTGTTAGTTAAAGCACGTTCAGATTACAAAGCAGATATAAAGTTCTCCAACAAAAACACAACGATGATCGTACCAAAACACTTGAAACATACGACTAACTAACGCTAAATTCTTCTCGAGATCTTAAAAGATCCCGCACATGTCAAAGATCCAAATATACCTTTGTTTACATTTGAAAATTATTTCAAAGCTGTAAAAAATCCTGACAATCACTTTTTTAAAATCCAGATGAAGATGTTTTATACTAGAATGAATGTTTTTCATATTATATTTGATGAGCTTGATGTGCCTATTAGTAATATCGAAATTATAGCTGCCATTAAGGAACTAAGGACTGGAAAAAGTGCAAGTCCCGATAAGTTATTTAATGAGTTTTTGATGTATGGTGCTTGCCAGTTATTATCATATCTTAACATTTTGTTAAATAGTATATTTTACCACAGGATGTTTCCCGGAATCTTGGTCTGAAGAATATATTAGATATTATAGAAGCGCAAGCTGGTTTTCGTATTGGTATGAGTACGACAGATAATATTTTTGTACTACATGGTTTGGTTACACATAAATTAAGATAAATACTGGAAAGAAGTTGTATTTGTGTTTCATTATATAGAAAGAAATAGTTTATGGATAAACGGATTAGAATTGGTGCTAGAGGTAAAATGTTAATTGTAATTAGAAGTATGTACACCGGCATAACGTCTCGTGTTAAGTATAATAAAACACTTACAATAGAATTTTCATGTACACTAGGTGTTAGACAATATGAATGTGTATCACCTTTTCTCTTTTCTATGCTAATGAATGATATTGAAGGGTATCTAATTATAAACAATTTGATGTATAGATATATACATGACAACATTATTTCTTTTACTATATGCCGATGACATTGTCATTTTTTCTAAAACAGCAGATGGAATACAATAAGGTTTAGACTTACTTCGAGACTATTGTAACAGGTGGAAATTGAAAATAAATGTTAAGAAGACTAAAGTGAATTTTGTCTTTGATAATGAGCTGATTGAAATAGTTAAGTCTTTCTCTTGTCTTGGCATTTTAATTTACACAAGGTGGATTATTCAGTGAAACCCAAAGTACGTTAGCTAGTAAAGCACAGAAGGCAATTTTCAGATTAGATAGATATTTATTGAACTTTTCAAATATGTTCATTATTCATATATTAGAGTTGTTTGATAAACTTGTTTTACCCATTCTGAACTTTTCTTGGGGATTTCATAATGTTATTAACATTGAACAAGTGCATACTTTGTACTGTAAACTGATTTTAAGAGTTAAACGTTCTGCATAAAATGACTTTGTAAATGAAATTTTAGTCTAGAAAATTCATAGATTATTAGAACTACATGTATTATATATTGGTTTAAAATGTTCATAAGCATTGATAACAAATAAACACGAATTGTATATTATATGTTAAAAACTAATGCAGATATATACCAAAATAAAATTTCTTGTGTTAATTTAGTTCGAGACCTGTTGTCTTCAATGGGTGTTAATGAAGTATGGCTTGTACAGGAAGTTGGTAATTTTGATGCCTTTATGTATATTTTTCAACCAACGTCTTCGTGAAAACAAATTTCATTCATGGCACGATCGTCTGGAAACTTCAACTCGAGCAACTTTTTTTCAGGGAGGTTGATTATTAATTATTAATTAATTGACTTCAAATTTCAGTTTTTTCTTAAATCTTTAAACGTTCAGAAATTCAGAATAGCTTTCATTAGGTTAATTGTTTCTTCAAATGATCTTAAAGTAGAGTCTGGTAAGTGGCATAGACCAAGAAGTATTCCATTAGCAGATAGAAAGTGTATTGTATGTGATAAACCTGAAGATGAGTTTCATTTCATTTTAGAATGTTCATGTTATCATGATTTACGCAAACAATATATCAAGAAATACTATTGGTGTAGACCTAGTATGGTTAAGTTAAAGCAACTGTTTGAAAGCAAAAAATAAACTGTAATTAAGCGTCTAAGTATGTACACATTTAAATCTTTGGAAATCAGAAAAACTTTAAATAATGTATAAAATGACTCTTGTAATAACTAATAGACACTAAATCGTTGTAATATTACCATATGTGTTCATTTGTATTGCGTACATGTTTGTGTTGACATAAAGTCATAAGTCATAAGCCAGTTAAAGAAACAACACCTTCTCCGCATAGTGTTCATTACCCGTTGACTTCCGTCCCCCAAATAAATCTACAGCATGGCAGTAATTATTTAGGCAGAACTTTGTGCTATAAGATCTTATTGGTACTTTATTTATTTCAACACAAATATAAGTTTCAATGTGTCACGTGACTCGCTGTTATGTATATATTTGTATGTTCACATGAGCCTTTGGCCTAATGAATTTGATATAAATTCTTCTTCTTCATGTTGTTGTTAGTTTGAGTCAATGAAATTGCAGTTAATTTTCTTTTTCGATTAAAATTCACAAATCCATTCAATAAAAAGTTCTTTTTCTTAAATCGAATTTTATTTACGAGAGCGCATTGTTTGACTTTTTAAACGGATTTTCTGAGAGGCATATATTTCTTTTAATTATGGAGGGTAGTTTTTATTCCGTAGCACTTGTTTTAACAACATGAATATAAACCTATCCCACCAGAGGCGATATTCTCAAACACTATCTAAATAATCATAAAACGTAATAAGTTGTTATAACTCCCAAAAGCTTTAGCATATACTTATAAACATTTATAATTTATTGTTATGTGTTAAATAATCCTGACATTAAAGTTTCATTTCCGTCGCGGAATATCACTGACGTCAGTGGAAAACGATGCATGACTGAGGTCTTTAGACATAACATTTTTATGGAGTTATTCTTTTTTTTATAAGGAGTGTTCTTGACTTTATATCATACAAAACTTATAGACTGATAACTTGTTTATATAGAGTCTTTTTGTCATATAAGGGGTGTTATTGAAGTTATGTAATTAATCAATTAAATAAATTAACTTTAATGATTTTGCGTATGCGCAGTCAATCTGTCATAGTGATTTTGACTCAACCCTCCATTAATGGAGTAGTTTTCAAATATATATGATACGAACACCTAAATGTCAGAGATCGACCGAAAAGAAATTAAAATGACCAATGGTTTTGCTCAGAAATCATACAGCTTTAATGACAATGAGACACACAATAAGACGTATTATACCTCTGCTGCATGTTTTGTTGGGACTGCTATCTTTTAGATATTTGCATTGAAAGTACCAAGGATGTATTTTTGTTTGTCATAGGTAGTCACTCGTAGCCCTAAAAGACTTTTGTAGTCATGTATTTTTGTCAAGAGCTATATGTGTCGGGAGTTGGAAATAGAATATTTTTAAGGCATATAATCGCTGTTGATATTTTGATAGTATTTTGAAAGTTTTCTAAGTGACATGGCATGACTGTTTAAGTCTGTTTGTTCAAGAAATATACTCATCTTTACAGAGATCAGGTGTTGAATTCGGTCAAACGGCAGTTGTATCGTTATATTGTAAAAATGTCATACATGCGTATCACATTTCATCTTGTGTAGTATTGATTAGAATTTTATCAAGCTGTTCACTGGTTTGATATGAAATGGCAAGACCCGTCTAAAATTGGTAAGTAAAGTATGTAAACGAGTTTATTGCTGTTTATATTGCTCAGTTTTTTTAAAAACCAAAGGAAGCTAGAAATTAAGTAGCGTATCACGATATTCCATAGAATTATCGAACTTCAGAACAAGTAGCAATGTTGAACACTGCTGAACAAAAACAAACTTATTAAATTAAATGATATTGACCGCACAGAAGGCGACTTATATAACTTCAAGAAACGGCATAAAACGTCATAACAGTCAGTATGATTGTAAACAAAACAAGCCATTTGACAGTCCGCAAAAATAAGATGTAAACTGTATGGTAAAATTGTAACAGAAACTATATATATATATCTTTTTTGCATTTCTACTTTACAGATGTAGTGTGTTGTTATAAAGGGACAGGATATCATTTATTCATTCCTGAATCTTACCTAGATTTTTATTTGTTTGTACAATGGATATTTACTAACAGCGTGTTAAATAATTGACCCTCTTTAAAACGAAACAAGGAGTGTTATTTATAAATATACGATTAATTTTACAGCACACAGCACACACCACTGCTAAAAAATAATAGTGGTAACATCTAGTATGTAACCGTCATTATTTGAGGTGCCTGACAGGTACAGCTGTTACTTTTCAAATATAATCTTCAAGAGCCCCACCATAACTCGGTGTTTTATATGAAAGAGGAAACAGATGTGTATAGAAGATAAGGGTCATGCACCTACAATACCAAGAAAACAATTGGATATTAAATGTACAGAAAACAAATTTTATTTGATTTTCAACTTTAAGAACACAAAACGTTACACTCCTCTTTATTATGCTTCTTTTATTATCGTCTGTTCAGAGAAAATTGTGATTAACGACCTCAAAAGTGTAAAGTGATGATAAAAATGAAAATATTAAAGATAATTGTGTTCCCAGCACAAATTAAATCAATGAGGTTGGAATTTTTTGATTTACTTTATTTTATCATTAATTTGTAAGTTTAGGTACATTCGATGAGACGAGTACAAGTTCGGTTAAGATCTGTCGTTACCTGAACTTGTGCTTGAATTCAAATAAAAGTTTTGAAGAACTAATTGTCACTCTTGATGTCTTATTTTTTACATGCACAACACGGCATACAGTAATTGAGTTACAGACTTAATTGCTTTTTGGTATTGCACTACACAGCTATAAGACATATTGAGAAATCCAGTGATCAAGAATTGCCTCTGATAAAGGGAATGCACGAACATTTAAAAAAGTTCATCGAGGATAATTGTGTACAAAGACATATTGATTCCATATCTATTTCCATTTGTTAAGGAGACTGTTAGTGTATCAGGTAGAACTAATGTTTCAATTATTCGCAGTACATTTTTGTACCTTTAATATTTTCAGAACTAGAGAATAAACCGGACATATTCAACACAAGCCCAAGCGATCGCGACAGCAAAAGGTAATATTTTTTCTTACAGTACGTCTAATTTAAGAAAATGAAATTCAGTTGTTCGGTCTTTTGTTTGCTTTTTAACTAGGAATCTAGTCTAGATCCTTGCTGTTTTCCCACCACTGGCTTCTAAGAAATGTAGAGCATTCATTGTATCAAATGGAATGTCTAGAGCTTTCAGCTCAATAATCAAGCGGTAATATTTTCTAATTTACACACAAAGGAATCTTTTATTGCAGTTAATAGAATACAAATACACTGTTATCATTGAAAAAAAGGAAAAATGAAACCAATTTTAACACATTCACTTGAAATGTTTATAGCAGTTGTAAACCTATTACTCAACTTTATTGCATATCTCTTTCAAGCGAGCGGTAAGCAAGGTTCTTAAGTCAAATATTACTTTTCTTGTTCCAGATGATTAATGTATCCGAGAAAAGGAAATATGGAATATCTTTTTGAAAATGTCGTAGATCATTTTTTTTCTCGCCAGATTCTATTTCGGAAGTACTCTCTTCGAAATTTAGTCAGTTTAAAAGTCTTATTTTTCTTGAAACATACACATTTTATTTAATCCAATGAAACAGAAAAAATCATGACCTCTAAGGAATTTTAGTCTATGTCTGTTAGGTAATGAATAACTAGAGAACCAATGCTGTTGGTCAGTAAGCCAAAGAATTAATTAACCGACGCAATAGGAAAAGGATGAATTGCTACGAACTGGAGTAAGTGTGCATTCAACTATAACACAGAAAATATCTTTCAATATGCCGACTGCAGAGTTCAAAGATAAACACAAGAAGTCTTAATCATGTAAAACATTTGATAGTCTTTATTTTAAGCTGATTGATAGTCTTTATTTTAAGCTGAGATTCATATTGTTTTCTATGTTTAGAATACCAAACTTATCTCATGATTATGGACGGTATTCAAAATGAAAATAAAGATTTAGCACTTGCTGTGTCTTACGGAAAACGTTTTCATTTATTTAAAACATACTTATACTTGATAACTAAAATGTTGATTGTTGTAGCTTGTAGTTAAGTTTTAAATGAATTGGTAAGATACTCAGCATATTCTATATTATTGTTAACGTCAGTGGTACAAGTGCTTTTTTTGGTCAGGTGTTGCGATGAACATGAAGGAATTTCTATTTCACTACACTCTTTGTTTGAGACTAGTGCAGATAAAAGGAAATAACTTATTAGGACCCTGCATCAAGAAAGCACTCTGTTTGTCTGTCCATCTGTCTGTCAGCATTTCTTGATCTGAATTATAACTGTGTATATGGTCAGTTTTCACAATAATTAAGAGCAAACAACCACTTGACAATATGGTGTGTTGCGATTAAAAATTAGGTCAAATTGTTACTGGTCAATATCAATACTCGACTGCAAATCTTGCATTTTTCCTGTATGCTTTAAATGGCGAATGGAAATATTTTTTCCAAACTGTAACTTGTGCATGGTGAGATATTATCACAAAAAACAAGATACATTAAAATTTCTGAATTATTACATAATACTGAAAAGTGTTCTTCGACTACTGGTTTGAAATTACAGAAAGCCTTTAAAAAGCTTGCATACTTTGCCCTAAAAGTTAAGTCTCAAACTGAATCATTGAAAGAAATGCACTTACTTTATTTGTAGAAGTAATGTAGGGCAGGTGTTCTCTCCCTTTTCTTTGTAAATTGTTTATTGCTTTCTTAATGTCAAATAAAATGTACCGTATAGTTTAATTATTCCATTGAACAATTTACAGATGGATGGTTTAATAATTATTTACAATTCTTATATATTACATAGACATATAGACTTTTAAAAATGTGTTTTTAATGTCCTTAGTTATTGTATACATAAATTATTTTATTAGACTTTATTGCAAAATAAGCTAGCGAATATAATTTGCAGAATCTTTTGATCATTTGCAAAACATTTTATCTCATAAGCATAATTAGCATCGAATCATTTCTAATTAGTATTGTGGAGATATCAATCATTTTCCGTCGCTGTTGGGCGAGTTCTAATAAGTTTAATGACCTTTTCATTAAATAAATAATACAAAATAATTTACGAATGCTTCTTTCAGTCTGAAAATGGCTTATGTAAAAGTCTTACCTTAATAACTTTGGAATTTATTGTGAATTCGCAGAAGTCTATCAAGATTAGAGTTTTAGGTTAATGCCTTATTGACGCTTTACTGTTACTTATCAAATTTTGTCTGAAAAAGCCGGGACTAATAACCAGCCAAATTCAGTAAGCCAAGAAGAATCTATTGAAGCCAATATTTTAGTGAAAATACGCGGTTTTGGAAGGTAAAGGTCAAAGAAATTTGAAAAGGGTTCTGCTTTAAGTATTCCAGTAAAGCTGTTCGTAAATAAGATTATAATCAGTCTTTAATATAATCAAGAAGAACATTTCAAACTTTCTGTTCTGATCTGTTATATTAACAGCTTGATTTTTCGAGTTCAAACGAATATTATTTTTTTGAAGTGTTGTTGGTCCGGAGTTAAGTTCAACCGCTGATACAAGCAAAATTACTGTAGGTATTAAAATCATAGTGAGAAGTACTAACATCAGTTTACTTGGTGTAAAGGAATGAAAGCATGCAGTCCACCGTGCTTTAACTGACTATTACTGCAGTTCTAGCACGACTGGATACACGTGCAGAGTACATCTAAAATATACACAAAGAACAAAGAAAAATGTTGACTTTGGCTTACTAATGGTGGCACGAGGAGTGATGACATTCGGCTGTTTTTAGCAAGATGTATTGTTTTTAATCCAACAATACTACTTGGAATGGCGATAACTGTGTTTCAAGTGGCCAAATACTGATTATTACACTCGGTGATTAAGTAAAACTGCTTCGGAGAGTCAGCTCGAATGAATTTGAGCAAAAACAACGTCATTATGCTATCTTAACCCACAAACGATATTCTAAGAAACATCTCATCAGATTTATATTGAATATCATAAATTTTGTATTTGACATAAAATTTCTCTGAAATGAAGCTAGTTTGCTGGCAAGTTTTTTGGTTCTTATGACATTTACCATTTCCTTATGGCCGTGGTTTTGTATTTGCAAAGATTTCATGGAGGGCAGGTGTTAAATGCAATTAAATCGCAGGTGATTTGTTTGGGAATCTATTGCTTTATATCTCTAACGGTGTGCGTTGAGATCTTTTTTTGAAATACTTTTTAATATTCATTATTCATTCTTCCATCTCAAATGTTTAAAGCATTGAGACTCGTGATGTTTATTTAACAGACCATAGATAGAGCATTGTCAGGAATTTGAATAAAACTATTTTTTAATTTTTTAATTATTTATATCTAGGATCTGACAATATTCTAGGCAATGTTGAACAGATATACATAAACTCTGTTTCCACATGCTGAATATAAAATTTTATTTTCATTGAAAAAAAATCAGGTCAAAGCAAACAAAGCCTTCAAAACTAAAAAAAGTTTTTTAATTTAGTTAAGATAATTAAAAAGAGAAGACAATATATTAACTGCTAAACTCACTTCCATAGAATTGCTTCTAAAAACGAACAATAGATTGTTACAAAAAGTTCAATACGTCACCTATTTGTAGTTTTGTAACTCGTGGATTTCTTGTTTCACTTAATTCTTTCTTGCAATATTGCTCCTTATCTAATCCAACAAAGCTGTCTGTATTCATTTGAAGAAATGCATGCTTAATATCTTGTAAAGGCAAGCATAAGTATTTATTTCAAAAGTCTATTTAGACAACGACCTTTGTTATCTTACCAAATATCTGAACATGTGATATAATATATAGAATCTATAATTTTTCTTATATACAAGGAGTAACGATAACAATAAGGTATAATATCAGTTGGGCAAGGCAAGAGAACTTATTTTGAACATAATCATCGTTATCATTGGATGTGTGCCGTTTTTGCATGTATTATTGTGACATTTCTTTTCCAGTTATTGGTCTGTTACTATAAATAAATAAAGACTGCCATGTACAAACACTGAATAATGATGCGCTGATTTCTTTGGACATATTCGGTACTATATCCTTTGTTATGGCACATACAAGTAACATGCAAGTTTGTTTGAGGCAAACCTTGTTTTGTGTAGTCTAAGGATTGTTTTGCCTCCTGCAATTTCTAGTAAATATTGCGAAGCTAATATATTTTTTAGCCCACCTGTCACGTAGTGACAGAGTGAGCTTTTCTGATCACCTTTTGTCCGTCGTCCGTCGTCCGTCCGTCCGTCCGTTAACAATTGGTTTGTTAACACTCTAGTGGTCACATTTTTGCCTCAATTGTCATGAAACTTGGTCAGGATGTTTGTCTCATTAATATCTCGGACGAGTTCGAACATGGGTTATCAGGGTTGGAAAACTAGGTCACAGAGCCCAAATATAGAAAAACCTTGTTAACACTCTAGAGGCTACTTTTTCAGTCCAGATATCCTGGAAATTTGTCAGAAATGTTTTAATGATGATTTCTAGCTCAAGTTCAAATATGGGTCATCTGGGTTCTAAAACTAGGTCACGGAGCCCAAACATAGAAAAATCTTGTTAACACTCTAGAGGTTACATTTTCAGCCCAAATAATTGTGAAATTTGTCAGAAAGGTTGCTTTGATGATTTCTAGGTCAAATTCAAATATAGGTCATCTGGGGTCAAAAACAAGGTCACAGAGCCCAAATATTGAAAAACCTTGTTAACACTCTAGAGGTAACATTTTTAGACCAAATAATCTGGAAATCTGTCAGGAAGGTTGCTTCTATGATTTCTAGCTCAAGTTCAAATATGGGTCATTTTGGTTCAAAAACTAGGTCACAGAGTCCGAAAATAGAAACATCTTGTTAACACTCTAGAGATTACATTTTCAGCCCAAATTATCTGGAAATTTGTCAGAAAGGTTGCTTTAAAGATATCTAGCACAAGTTCAAATATGAGTCATCAGGGTTTAAAAACTAGGTCACAGAGCCCTAAAATAGAAAAATCTTGTTAACACTCTAGAGGTTACATTTTCAGCCCAAATAATCTGGAAATTTGTCAGAAATGTTTTAATTATGATTTCTAGCTCAAGTTTAAATATGGGTCATCTGGGTTAAAAAACTAGGTCACGGAGCCCAAACATAGAAAAATCTTGTTAACACTCTAGAGGTTACATTTTCATCCCAAATAATTGTGAAATTTGTCAGAAAGGTTGCTTTGATGATTTCTAGGTCAAGTCCAAATATAGGTCATCTGGGGTCAAAAACAAGGTCACAGAGCCCAAATATTGAAAAACCTTGTTAACACTCTAGAGGTAACATTTTTAGACCAAATAATCTGGAAATCTGTCAGGAAGGTTGCTTCTATGATTTCTAGCTCAAGTTCAAATATGAGTCATCTTGGTTCAAAAACTAGGTCACAGAGTCCAAAAATAGAAAAATCTTGTTAACACTCTAGAGTTTACATTTTGAGCCCAAATTATCTGGAAATTTGTCAGAATGGTTGCTTCAAAGATTTCTAGCACAAGTTCAAATATGGGTCTTCTGCGTTCAAAAACTAGGTCACAGAGCCCAAAAATAGAAAAATCTTGTTAACACTCTAGAGGTCACATTTTCAGCCCAAATAATCTGGAAATTTGTCAGAAAAATTGCCTTGAGGATTTCTAGATTAAGTTCAAGTATAAGTATGGGTCATTTGGGGTCAAAAACTAGGTCACAGAGTCCAAATATGGAAAAACCTTGTTAATATTCTAAAGGTAGCATTTTCAGTCCAAATAACCTGGAAATTTGTCATAAAGATTCTATGGATGATTTCTAGCTCAGTTTTGAATATAGGTTCTCTGGGGTCAAAAACTAGGTCACAGAGCCCGAAAGTAGAAAAACCTTGTAAAAGCTCTAGAGGTTACATTTTTAATCCAAATGTCCTTGAAATTTGTCAGAAAGGTTGTTTCAATGATTTCTAGCTCAGATTTAGATATGGGTCATCTGGGATCAAAAACTAGGTCACATGGTACAAATATGTAAAAAACTTTTAAACACTCCAGAGGTTACATTTTCAGTCCAAATATCCTGGAAATTTGTCAGACAGGTTTTTTTGATGATTTCTAGCTCAAGTTGGAGTATGGGTCATCTTGGGTCAAAAACTAGGTCACAGAGCCCAAATATGGAAAAACTTTTAAACACTCTAGAGGCTACATTTTAAGTCCAAATGTCCTGGAAATTTGTCAGATAGGTTGTTTTGATGATTTGTAGCTGGATATGGGTTATCTGGGGTCAAAAACTAGGTCACAGAGCCTAAATATCGAGAAACCTTGTTAACACTCTAGATGCTACTTTTTCAGTCCAAATATCCTGGAAATTTAGAGATTGTTTCAATAATTTCTAGGTCAAGTTCAAATATGGGTCATCCGGGGTCAATTAACCAGGTCCATAGCAACTTTGTTAAAAGCAGTCATACTCAGGTGAGCGATCCAGGGCCATCATGGCCCTCTTGTTTATTTGACGTAGATGCAACTTAAAATGTCTTGCTAAATGTGTCAAAACGTAAGCTTTTCTTTCAATCGTGTCCTTTCAGTGATTGTTGAAAGCTCTAGTGGACTCCCTTTTCGTCAGTCAACTTTAAATAAGCCGAAACTGAATTTTTGATTTGAAGGAATATATAGATAAGTAACATACTCTCTAACAACACTCGACGTTAACTCAATAGATTTTAGCAGTGGAAGTTGAAATATATGCCTTTAAATGAATTCTATCTTCACAGAATATACTACCATTGGAACGTGACCAACTAAAAATAGAAGAACAAATTATGATTTATACAGCAATAAGGATGTGTCCATAGGACACGGATGCCCCCACATTACGCTGTATTGTCACAAAAATCCTGTACAATTACATGTGCGTATAAAGTCGAAAAATGCTAATATTTTTTAGCTTTATCAGGGGGTATATATATGCCGTTCTCCAATATATTTGCATCAAAATACCCAGGTGCGTAACTTCACATTTATAACACGGCTTTGACGTACATCTTTGAACCTACATATTAAGATAATAGATTATGAGAAAAAGTCTCAACACAACTAAGCTTGATTTCCAGTCATATTTTATATATACCTTACACTCGTAGAAACAACGGTAGGAATATGATTTACCTTTACTAGGTTATATTGTAATTTACTTGGTATATTTCACAAAATTGACAGTCAGAAAGACTTAAAACTTAAGTTCAGACTTAAAAGTCTGAACACATCACAATAGACTTTTACCAGTTTGTTTGTTTTACCGTGTTTTTAAGTTTTATTGAATTTAAACAAAAATGAAGAAACGAAATGGCATGTATTTTAATTGATATTAGGCAATGCTCATCATTTGCTGTAAATAACTCAGTATTACAATGCGGTTTGTTTAACTTTAGAAAACACACGGGAAATCACTAACTATATTATATTGTAATCCCGATGTTGTTGAAGGCGTATGAAGGGTGATATGCTGGTATATTATATCTTCATAGGGAAGTATTCTCTGCATATAAATAAAGTGATATAATGAGGATGGAAACTCATATAAATTTCAACAGCATACCTTTTTCACAAAATTTAATATTTTCTCCAAAACAGGAGTATCTGCACTTTCTTTTTTTAGAATATCGTTTTATATGACGGCTTTAGGGCGTTTTATTTTTATTAATTGGAAACAGCTTGTATTTAAACGCTGCAAAAGAGGTCTAGATATTTGTTTTAACTCACTAAAACGTAACTTAGACTAGACACTGAAGCAAGCAGTTGATTTCAAATTTTCTCATATACACATCTGCCACAAGACTCGAAGAGGCAACGACATTTTCGTGAACTGACAAACTATAAAAACGACCTGTATCAGGTGTTAACCTTTGTGAAATTTCAAATGTTTTGCAAATAAGGTTTGTAATAGTTTCACATTTCAGTTCATGGAGGCGAACACCCTCGGTGACTTAGTCACAAAAATACATAATCAGTAAGATTTTAGGCTATACAGAAGCGCTATTGAATTCAATAGAATCCTTGGTAACATTGAATGCAACATGTCTTATTGGCATTATCTATGTATTTATGTATTTTGTTTGTGACAATATTGAATTGTCTGTGCCATATAGATAATAGAAAGTGACAGAAAGTTTAAGTAGAAAAAAGCATTTATTTTGCAAACCACAGTTCTTTAAACAGAATTAATAATACCTTAAAATAAACAGCCGTGTTTATTATTTTATATTACAATGAGTGAAATTTTCTCAAATCATTCATCAGGAATTCTTAAATATTCTTCAGTACAGTTTTGTTCTTTTACATATGAGATTAACAATTAAAGCGGCTTTCAGAATTAAGCCGATTTTTTTCTTTAAAAATTAAGAGAAGTTAATATACTAAAGAAAAAAAAAACCATAATATTATGTTTCTGTACACCATGAAAACTGAAAAAGAAGTTTTGAAATAACATTAGAACCAATGACCTTTCGTTCGGTAAAATATAGAGAGACGATCTACATCTCTGAGCCACAGAGACTAGTAATCCAGTCTCGTTAAAATTAATGTCACAACTAAAGTATCTTCCACATGACTAACGGGGCAAATTTTTTTACCGATAAAAGTGTGTAAAACTTTATATTTTGATGTCTTTCTGTTACAAAAAATGAATCAGTAACTTAGTTTAGATATGTTCTTCACAATTACAACAAGATTTTCAAGACGTATAAACGTTTTCTTTTTTTTCATCGTTGGCCCATCTGTGAGACATATTTAAACGAAAACAATTTGCTTTAAATTTCAAGTTCACATGTGTAATAGATTGAACGAGTAAAATTGAATCCAACTATATCTTTTGCTTTTTAGCGGATATGAGAATGATTGACGAGCTGTAAACAGTATCCTCCTCTGCTGTTACCGACATGCTCAGCTGTTTATACGGCACATACATCGTAACATGACAACATCTATAATTCTTGTATACCCTTTAAAAGCCTAACATGATTACTATTTTATAATTGAAATTTTATACATCAAATGTGCCCAAGCTAAGTACTATGGGTTTATTAGTACAAATGAGTTTAGTATTTCCATTTTAAGATGTAGTTGTATCTCAATTAAAAAAAAAAGATATAATTCTGAAAATAGTTCATTTACATCATCTTCAGTATAAAGTCTCAGAATATTTGAAAGGTCATATATTGGGAACACCCTTGTCATTCAGAGACTGAGAAGCAATTTTACTTTACAGAGTGTGTTCGATTAAACTTATCTGGCAGACTATTGGATATAATATAAGCAACTAGATAATCCAATCTATTTCTCTCTGAAATTCAGCATTATGATAAGGAAGTCTGGTTATGTCTTGTGATTGACATATAGAAATGTTTTAAATAAATAACACGCACGCACGCACGCACGCACGCACGCACGCACACACACACACACACACACACATTAACCGCAAATAAGCTTGAAGATACTGATAATGTCGCATAACTACATATCATTCTAAAAAATCCTTATTTCTGAAAATCCACAAATAAATATAAACTTTTTTACTAATTCAGTGCATACGCACTCCCTGTCTGTAAGCATCTTTTTGTTCCTTTTTATCATTCACGTATGCTTTATAACGTCCGTATCTGGAGTGACAAAATTATTTAGGAGCATATGAATTAATGCAAAACTTCCAGTTTTATAAAGGAATAACCTTTTCTTAATCATCATCATCAACATCATCATCATCTCTAACTCAGTTAAGGTAAAGAAAGAAAGAAGAAAAAAAACGAACTATTTTTTTCATTTACTTAAGTCTGTGTCCTGAACTTTAAGATGTGTCGTTTCATTTCGAAAAATGTCTATCCTTTTCTTTGTTTTATTGTTATTATACGAGTAACAAGTTGCTTTATGTACATACTAACATAAATATTAAGTAAATAAAATCATTTTTCAGACCCTTTCTCCTTTCTAAAATGTGAACGACCTCCTTTTACTGTTTTAAAACTTTTCAATGAATTCGATAAAAGAATAGAATGTAATTAGTCTGAATGACGCATTTCAAATGCAAAATATGCATTTTTTTCAAGAAGCAGAAATGCTTCCTGAAGTCAGTTATGCACGAACATAGCTTTTAAAGTCGTGTAGTTCATGTAATGAAAATAAACCTAATATTTTGAAGGCATGTAAAGGAAGAGGTATGTTGCAGGTGTGTTATATCATTATTAATGTTTTGACAACGCAGTCAGATGCTGAACTTTACGTTCAGCAAAGTTTAGATTGACTCGAATATATATAATAAGAACTGTCACTGAAAGAGGACAATGCCCCCGAAAGTGGTGCGTTGACCTTGAGCTGAGAAGCAGTCATTCAGGGGTCAAGGTCAAATAAATATAGGTCAGTGGGAAGGTCTTATCCAGAGGCGGTTGTGTCCAAGTATAAAGTAATTCCACTTACTAATAAGGAAGTTATGGGCAATGTTGAAGCTTTTGGACAATTGGATCTTCAAAGTGAAGGTCATTCAGGGGTCAAGGTCAAATAATTAAAGGTCAGTGGGAAGGCCTTGTCGAAAGGGGTGCTGCGTCCAAGTATGAAGTAATTCCACTTACTAATTTGGTAGTTATGGCCGATTATTAGTTTTTAGACAATTGGATATTCAGAGGTCAAGGTCAAATAATTAAAGGTCAGAGGAAAGGTCTTGTCCAAAGAGGTGTTGTGTTTAAGTATAAAGTAAATCCATTTACTAATAAGGAAGTTATGGGCAATGTTAAAGTTTTTGGGCAATTTGATTTTCAAGGCAAAGATCAATCAGGGGTCAAGGTCAAATAAATTTAGGTCAGTGGAAAGGTCTTGTCCAAAGGGATGTTGTATCCAAGTATGAAGTAAATCCACATACTAATAAGAAAGTTATTGCCAATGTTAAGTCGGACAGACTGACGGACTGACTGACGGACGGACTGACGGACGGACAGTTAAAAAACTATATGCCTCCCTTCGGGGACATAAAAAGATACCCATAATACTCAAATGAAATACAATGTGAAAAAGTCATATACATTGACAAGGTGACAAGAATTGTAAAAGTCATGAGCTAAAAGGTGTGATGAATCATACGCTTGACTTCTTAATTTTCTAACATTTATTGAATAATTAGGGACAGTTTGTTAAGCAAGTATCGGCCTGTCCAAGGAAAGTAGATACTATCGCCAAGATGAAATATTCGATTTATGCAAATTATTCCTTTTGATTTTTTTATTCCCGTGTAAACTGCATCAATGAACAAAGTATTAAAGTTAAATCAGTTTAATTGCTTACTAACAAAAATAGAGACTTTTCTGCTCGCAAAAATTCCAGACTCTAAGATTCGAACTATTCAGAGCGCAGAATTATCCATAGTATTTCATTTTTTTCAGCAGCAGTACTTTTTGTAACCAGATATATAACTAGCTTTGAGGTACATCAAAGGAAGGTCGAGACATTTACATTACAAACACATATAACACAACTGATATTACAAGTAACAGACTTGAGATAAACTTCATTTCCTGGCACAAATCAAATCAGGTTGATTTTTGGGTTCCATTAGCAGAAATCAATTTTCCTTGATTTTCATTACGATTGCATCTTAGACTATGTTTTGAGTCCTTTATATGTGCCTATGTAATATTCCTAATCTCGTACTCTTAGTTAATATATAGCTATTGTTGTCACTCAGTGAAATTAAATTCCTATTGATAATTATGACAAGAAACAAAACAAATCTTGCCAAACTTGTCTTAAATCTTGAAATACATATATACCAAGTTTTTTTTAGTAAATAATATATTTTAACGCCATTGAGCAGCAAACAACAACTACTACTACGACCTCACCTATGGAGACAAAAGAAAAGGAGATTTCACATTGTTGGTTCCAGACAAAAAATCATTATAAAATTAAATAAAAACGACAAAGGGTCATAACTCTGTGATAAGTCATTTCATTTTTTGTAGAATACTTAATGGTTTTGATTATACGAAAAATGCGTTGTTTATTTAAACGATAAAGTGAAGTTAGAGAGACTTTAACAGTGAATTAGTGTAATATTGAAGATTTCAGATTTTTCAATCTATGCACATCATGCAATGAATTGAAAAAAGCTACAGACAGTTTTTAATTCCAAATTACGCGGCTAGAAAGCGATAAAAAAGTCAGCAAACAAGTAGACATGATCTATGTTGGTAAATCAATATTCGTAGATAAAATTTCTGTACAAAATACAAGTGGAAGGTAAGAATCATTGAAAAATAAGAGGTGTCCGTTGGGTTTACACGGAAAAAATGCAAATTTTGGAAATGCTGCTCACAATTTTTATGTGTTTAAGAAAACTACAGAACCGAGGGCGGTAAGTAAGTAAGTATCAGTGGAAAAGAATTGGAAAACCGTGTAGGCTGGCATGGGTCCTGGGAAATAGAAACAGTCAAGAAATATAAGATTACCTGATTTTTGTGGTCGAAGTGACGATCTCTGACGGCCATTTTGTCCGTTGCTGATACACTAAAAGTCTCGTGATTCCCAGCCGTGAATTATGGTGCTGCTTTTATAGATTTTATCATTCCTTGTGTAAACATTGCCACTTACAATAGAAAATATGAAACAAAATATCTGATTGAGCATGGCATTCGCGAATAGGTTAAGAGTAAAAATGTAGTCTTTTTAGCTTGCATATTTTGAATTTTCCCTTTTCTAAGTTACAACATATAATTGTTTTGTCAGTGACGCAAACATCAAAGTATTCGTTAATACACTGATGTGCTGGTAACTTCAAATTAGTGTTGTGTGGTCAGCTTCGTTAAGTTACATAATTACACAGAAAATATAGGCAGTCGTTTGACCTGTTGCTTTGTCACGATAGCTGGCAAATTTATCTGCATTAGATCATTTTTCGTATATCTCTTTTATAAAGTACCAACAATAAGAACTCAAAGTCATTCTCGAGAACAGTCACTGGTAAAATAATCACTTCTTCAAAGGTTATTCCGAAGTTTGAGGTTATTAAGTGTCTGTATTGTCCAGACAGAAGTTTGTGACAGGATTGTTTATAACGTGTTGTGAATTCTGTGAGAAATAAAGATTTGCTATGTTGCACATTCTTCACTAAATTGAATACTTGAACATATCCAGCCTGGTGATGTATTGTTATTTTGTCATATGAATCTGGCGGAAAAACTTTATTGAGACTTTGCCCGTATGAAAGCATCAGACAGCCCTGGAAAACGGAATCTATTTAAGTTGTACATTATATTTTGCTTTGATATTCAAAGCGAGTGACTCACAGATGAGCCGACGATGAAAAAAGAAAATATTTATACATCTACAAATTCCAGCTGCTGTAATTGTGAAGAACATATCTAAACTAAGTTACTGACTCATTTTTGTTACAGAAAAGCATCACAATATTAAGTTTTTAAACTTTTATCCGTAAAAAATTTACCCCGTTAGTCAACGGGGTAGATACTTTAATTATATCATTTATTTTGATAATTGGTCTCCATGGCTCTGTGATGTAGATCGTTGGTCTATATTTTACTGACCGAAAGGGCATGGGTTCGAATTCAGGTAAAATCAACTTTTTTTAAGTTTTCATGGTGTATAGAAGCATAATAAAATTTGTATGTTTCTTCAATACTGTATAAACTTCTCTTAAATTTTAAAGTAAATTAATTTTCGGCTAAATTCTGTGAGTCAGTCGCTTTAAACCTCATTTCCTACATAGAAGTTTCTTAGATTCGTTTTGAATTAACTCCTAATTCTATGTTGGCTAAAATCTATCTACATTATTTCATAGCTACTGTATCTCCTTTTTACAAGACGAATAAAAATAAGTGTCCACGTTATAGCTTTAAATTCAGGGATGTGTAATGTTTTTGAAAGTGTGCACAGCTAAAACAATGACATCCTATTTACAAATAGACTTCTCTTAAAACATTTCATAGTGTCTACATGTTGAAATGAGTGATGGAAGATTTTATAAAATATGTTTCAGGAAATTAAATACTGTTAAATTACAGTATTTTCAATATATTAATGTTCTGATTTATTCAAACTTAATGAAAGTTAAATTTAAAATATACATTAATTTACTTCGGAACATCATTTAGAAAATCGACGAATTATTTATATCACTATAAAAGCACGAAAATACCACTCGAGGCAAATATTTGAAAAGAAGATGATAGATTTATCAAAACAGCTTTCCAGTTGCAGCATTAAAGCTAACATATATTTTTTTATTTAAGAGGACAACTTTGTCAAGGTATGTGACTGTTATATTGATGACTTTGTGTTTGCTTTGTACTTACCATCGGCCAAACCTCGGCGAGGACTTAACATGAGACAGGCGACGTTTTGTTTTTAGTCTCGCGAGGAGTAAGGTGACACATGCGAAACTTATATAATTAAGTTCGGCTGTACTTCCTCGTTTGGTTTTTAATTTTTGCGTGAATATTTTTAAGCGCAAAGTAAAATATTAGAACAACAACACATCTACTTATGTTTGTTTCTATTTATCAAACATTTTAGAAAGTTTTACTTGATCACTTTATTCACCATCCAAACACTGTTTTGTCTTTTTCTGTCTACGACTGGCTCTGGCAGTTATTCCATGCTTTCTACCGAATAATTCATACTGAAAACATTAAAATACCTTGCTAAATAGTATTATCTTGTTTAAATCATAATAATTGGTTTGTGGTTCAACAGTTAAAAGGAAATCTAACTCACTAAAGACTAAACGAATTTTAGTCAGTTTATGATAAATTGAAAACCTGATGAAAGAATTTTCAGTTTGTAAATAATGTTAGGTGCGCATGCGCAATCTGCTCATAATCATAAGAGATTAGGCCTATTCGTTTGCTGTAACAAAACCCTGAAACAAATTACAGGGAAGGGAAAGTATGGTATGAATTAGTGAGATAACAAAGAGTTAGTAATGAATTCTATTACTGTTATAGGGCTACCTTCTTTTGTGATAAAAAAATCATTTGGCTTGAGAGATTTTCAGGTGTTTAGGGCAGAAACATCCATGTGTTTATGTTTAAAGGCACAGTCGTGTTAAACAAAGCTTTAAAACTCAAAATATATATATTCAGTATAAGCTAACATACGTATTTAATACGGTTACATTTAGGCAATTCACAATATTCTTTTTCCTGGTCTTTCATTAATGTTTTTTCTTCCAGTCCAGTGTAAGGGCGTAAAATCAATTGTGTTTCCTTTATTTGCCATTGGACCGTAGAACGAACTTCATTCATGTATTCCGTTCCTCGTATTTATGAAAACAACTTCACATTACAATATTACTACTTTGAAAGTAACATAGTATCTCCGCATCACTTTACATTACCTTTTTATTTCTTCTTTTCTTTGTTATGCAAAACAACAACAACAACAACAAACTTTGATTTGTTAAAATATTGAACCTTGATGTATTTCTTCAGACAGTCGAGAATACAGTTTTCTCCGGATATGTCTTAGCCTAATATGTAATAATTCCGAAATACATATTTAAATAATTAATAATTTTTTCTCTACATATATTTCTGTAGTAACCAATTGACGTAACGGAGTTTTCTTGGTGTATTCGCTAGATAGTGATCACTTAAATTTTAATGGTTGTTGTTTATGTTTAATATGTTGAAATTGGTTTTATGATTTAATTTTAAATAGTATATCATTTTCATTTATTTTCTGCGCGCCTGTAAAAGATGACACAGATAAAATATTTTTTTTTATAAACAAGAGAGCCACAAGGCGGAACAAAATACATCCGTCAATTGAGGAATTTGTTTCAATAACATCTATGAAGTTTCAAGTAAATAGCTTTGATAATATGTGAGTATGGTCCAGACAAACATCAAGTATGAAAATTAAACAAAGGGGAATAACTCCCAAATCATGTAGTGCAGAGTAATGGTTCTTGTGTATTGCACTCCGCCTCAATGAGATCTATCTACCTATGAAGTTTCAAGTCAATAGCTTTGATAGTCTTGGAGTTATGTTCCGGACAAACATCAGGACGCCGCCAGTCCGCCCGCCATGGGCGATCCCATAATACGTCTTCGACGGGCGTATAATTAGTCAATACTTTACTCACAAACGGTATTTATGAGAGTTACTGTCTCCTGTTGAAAATAATTGAAACGATTCATGTAGAAAATGAACTTTAAGGTAAATGTTACAGTGATTGCAAATGTAACTTTGCAAATCGTAACAATGACCCGTAATACCAGCTAAAGCGATTAAACTAAGGCGAGAAAAATATGCAGATAATAGACATAAATGATTCAGTCATTCATTCTATACATCTGAAAAACTTTATCTCAACTACTCAAGTTTTGTACCCAGCCGTTGTCCACGTTCACTAGGCAGTTCAGTTCTCTATGCATTTTTATAGATCTTATTGATTCTGCACTAACGCTTACTTAATGTATGTTCAAGCTTTTACTGTAATATCTAACACATATGATAACAGATCACAACTCAGTGTCCGCATCGATAAGTATATTTCTTATTATAAAACACGTATTTATCTTTGTAAATGCAGTATACTTAGGATATTCATCAGGTCTTTAATATGTCTAACCTTTTGTTAAGGATATATGAACATTTTGTATATGATGTGAACGCAATAAGCAATGGTCAATCGAGATTTATACAATGGCGTAAATTTTTCAGAACTCATGATCATCTCATTAAACCCTAGAAGAGGACCGGGTGTGCATTGACAGGCCAGGCAAGCACAGGATTGTCAAAATGCTTTGGCTTTATGCCACGCTGGATATAAAAGTGCCGCTATAATTGTAGATAAACCCGCGTGGTAGCGTCACATATGTTGTAAAGGACTTAAGTACCTACATACTACATTATACACAGACACTTTCACGAATATGTGCATAAAGATTTTCATACTGAGTGATATTAAAAATTGTTGTATGGTATATTTAAAAGGAAAATAATCATTAATTTGTACCTTGTTGAGGCCGATCACTTGGCCGATCACTTGGTATAATAACAATAATAATAATAATAATAATAATAATAATAATCTTTCGAGAAGCAAGGAAGTTAAGTAGTGACAACTTTAAGGTTATCAATTTCAAGAAACAAGGCAGTTAAGTTAAACTGTTAGTGACAATATTAAGGTTATTAATAACAAATTGAAATTCCAATATAAAAAGCCAATTGATTGCAAACGGTCAGAGTTATTTGCGAGCTAATAATAAGTCGTCTCTAACGGTTAAGAGTAATAAAGATTACCCAAAAAATAAAAATAAAAAATAAAAAAAATAAAAAAATTAAATAAAAAATGAAAAATAAAAAACACACACGACAAAACAAAAAATATCAACTTTTAACCCATATGCTGTAGTGTAACCGTGAACCATGCGAATGACTCTTGTATTTTGTTATTGTTCGCGTTAGAGCAAAGTGAGAAAATAAAAGTCATTTATATCGTTCTAAATGCTTTGGGGTATTATAACTGTTATATGAAACGCCCTTCTTTACAAGCTTGTTTTTATATTCACAAGAATAACATTTATTTTGTGATTATTAATCCTTCTACTATTTGCAGATTTTCTGTAAATAATACCACCCTAAAAACAAAAAATAACAACAATAACAACAAAAAACAACAACAAAAAAGACAAAAAAACAACAACAAAAAAAACAAAAAAACGCTGCAACTAAGTAAAACACAACATGCTGCCTAAATGTTAGGTGTGTCAACTTGTATCTGAGACACGGATATAGGTGTCTGAGGAAAAGGATATTCAGTTCATTAATAATTGTTTTATACACGGGTTATGGAAAATTTCGCGGGTCATAAAAAGCACTTCAAAAGTTATTTATGTTCTTGAAGTGAAACAGCATAAAATATCCCTAACAAGCACCGGAGACGTACAGGTTGAACATATCCGCTGATTGTATTTTGCGAAGCTGAAAGGGAGAAAATGTTGCATAAAACTTGCTTTCTAAGCACAAATCAGATGAATTACGTTTGACCTTTACCAGCGGCCTAGCCTGATTTGGCTTATTCTGCAATATTTCTCTAACAAGCTTCTATAACGAACATAGTAGCTGGAATCTATCTGTCAAATAATCCTTGTAGGCATGCTCTCCCGTAGTTTTTAATGTAAAACAGAACAGAAAGAAAAGTTAATTATATTGTACTTTTTAAAAGCATTATTCATTTTTACGTTACACCAAAAAGAATAACTGTTGTGCTTTTTTGCTATCCTGAGCACAAAGTGCTCAAAAATGAGCTATTGGCATCATTGATTGTCCGGCGTCGTGCGTCGTCAACAATTTGACTTGAACGACTTCTCCTCCTAAGCCTCTCAGCCAATTTTGACGAAATATGCCTGAATTATTCCTTGCAATGAAGTTTTACCATAGTTGTTCAAAGAATTGAATTCCATCAAGAACTCTGGTTGCTATGGCAACAGAAATGAAAAAACTTTGAAACTCTTGTCTGAAACGACAAGGCCCTGAGCCTTAAGATTTGGTATGAAGCATTGTCTAGTGGACCTCTACCAAGTTTGTCAAATTATATTCCTGGGGTTAAATTTGTCTTCGCCCGGGGGTCAATTGATTTTACATAGGCTTATATAGGGAAAACTTTGAAAATCATCTTGTCTGAAACCACAAGGCCCTGAGCCTTAAGAATTGGTACGTAGCATTGTCTAGTGGACCTCTACCAAATTTGTTCAAATTATGCCGCTTGAGTGAAAATTGGCTCTACCCTGGGGGTCACTTGAATTCATGTAGATTTATACAAGGAGAATCTTAAAAAGTTTCAGCAGATCCAAAGGCAAAGTATTCAGGTGAGCGATCTAGGGCCGTCATTGCCCTCTTGTTTCAGGACGCTATTACTGCATTTTGAATGTTCGTTTACAACAGAAAGAGTTCTTGAAACATGTTTTACGTTTTTGTACGTTTGTTTTCATTGCATATACAATATAGTATTTGGAAAATGATGTAAAAAATGTAAAGACTAGTCAAGCTGTCAATCTTATAGATCACCTGATATATAAAATCTCTTTGATCATAGTGTAGACAACACTTTGTTTATGTTACTCGGCTTGCGCATGGAATAAAAAATTAAAAGATATGTTCTGAAGGAACGAAATTTAATGCAAAAGAAAGATTGCAAGTCAAAACATATCTCAAGCCCACTGCGTTGAAATGAATAATATTCAAAACAAGCTTTACTTACCAACTGAAGTCGTAAATGTATTCTGTTTTAAAATTTCTGTCTAACTCAAAGATGATGATAAAGCATTAACATTCGCTGTATTATGATCCAAACGAGTTCTCTTTTTCGTTGTTTTTTTTCTCTTTTTTTAACTTTAAATATCTGTGCTTTTTGTTCTTCTGCTTTTTGACTGTGTAGGGAGGGTGTATTTTCTGAATGCGGTTTTTCCTGATACATGTATGCGTTTTTCTTTTTCTTTCAAAAGGAATGTTTTTTTTTTGTAGTTGAATTTTCTCTGAAAAGGGTAATTTAAAGCTTTTCGATGAATTTATTAACAAGTTATTAATAAACGTATTTACCTACTTCATACGGTTTTAAGCCCACATCGTTTGCAAGTGTCTGTCGGTACGTCGTTCCGATCAATACCTTCATATCCCTATAGTTTTATACTTGGTAAGTAGGTTTTTACTTTTTGGCGCACAGTGTCAAACGTCAAGCACACACTTCATTTTACTTTGAAACCAGTTTGTGGTCAACGACTATAGAACAGCTGCTCCCAGGACTGTCAGACTTTACAGGAAGGTTATGTTTAAAGACCCCTATCTTGCTGAAAAGTCAGGCTCTATTCATTTTTGCACCCCCCCCCCCCCCCCCCGCTCGGTCAAATGTTAATTTCACTTGAGTCTGGATATTTTTGTTAAAATAACCCAAAAACAAATGAAAGCAGACTTTACAGGGTCGACGTGCATGATAAAAGTTTAGACCAAATGGATCTTAGGGGCATGTTCTTCTAAAAAATGAGAAATAGTTTCTGATCATTAGCTCAAGAACGTTTGTGCATAATGTTTAACATGCCCATGATAACTTGGCATGTGCAAGTTAACAATACTGATTTGTTTCATCAGCGTGTCAAAGGCCATGTTCATTGGGGTCTAGGTATATCTTCAAAAGTGGGTATTGATCAATTAAGAAGAAGAAGAAGAACAACAACCAACAACAGCAAACAATAACATCAAAAAAGGAACTTTACAGGCAGATGATCTCTTGGGTTTATAGGTTCATCAGCATAAAGGTCTTACAGGGACCTGTCCTCCAAAGTCATTTCTGTTCAGTTTCTAAAGAAAATCTTAAATCAGGACTCTCAAACTTTAGTAATGTGGGTGGTTAGTAATGGTGAGTAGGTGACCTTTTGGCCCACAGTGATCTGTTCTTTTTCAGTGGTTTCCAATCTCACTGGCAAATACTGAAGCCATGATATTTAGTCATTCAGAATGGTTGATTATGACGAATCGACATTCTTATTAATCTTGGGGAATTTCCGCTGCAAGAAGATGGAGAGGGGAAGGGGCAACAATGTACTTCTTACAGCTATTGTTGTGTATAATCTTTTCTGACTTATATTCAGATGTGTTAACCACACCATTACGGACATAAGAACGAATAGAATCTACCGCAGAAAAAGACACGTTTGTCTTTAAGAACAATTCCAGTCTCTGTATAACCGCCCTGATGAATCTGATTTATAGTGAAGCAAACCTTGGCCTTTCCTCCCAGTTTTATGCAATGAAATTTATCCTGACCGTTTATAATTAAAGGATTTATAGATCTGTTACATCATTTTATTTTATGTTCCAGACATGTCGATGCATTATTCTCTTGTGCCAGTATCATTTCCTAGAAAGCAAATGATTATTTTACTTCCAAGAACAAAAGCTGTGGCTTTTGATCTCATTGCTCGATATCCACTTCTTTAAGAAATAAAATAACACTTTGAACGCATACATACAAAACTTCAACATTCATTATGGCTAGTTTGGCTAATTTACTGTAATCTGTAAACAGGATTTCTAAAGTATCCATATTTCATTAGTATTCAGTTAATTTATATCTCTCACTGCAGTTAAGATAATTCAGTTCATGGTACATGTACAATGTTTCTAAGTATACTTTTTTCCGCTATTTTTATGCGGTAGGCTTTAAATTTTATGTTCAAAATATCTTTGAATTACCACATCAATTAGGCTATTTGTTATTGCTACGCGTGAGATGTAAATTAAACAAAAATTCAAGGTACTAGATTAAACCGGTCATTTTCAAGGATGTAATGGTATTATCAAAACCTTGACCTTAAACATGACTTTGTTTCTGCGTTAGATCGCATTGTGCGGCTATCACCTGGCAGTATAAAGACAGCAGATATTCGTCGGTTTGGGTTTTTCTTCAAAGATAGAATACAGTTTTTACAGTTTAAACGCACTGCACGTAGTAAAAAAATAGATGGCTTTTACCTCTAGCATTAGTACTACAACAGTTTGATTTGATAAGAAGATCATTACAGACTTTTTGCTGTCTTATTCAAGAGTCTACCTTAGACATATAATTTCCTAATGTACAACAATGTTTACTGCAACATTATTATATTAACAAATGTATAAGATGTTTTATGTGAAGATTAAAAAAAAAATACAGGAAAATCCAGTAGAAAACTTTATAAAAACAGTTAACTGATAAAGTGCATGTTTAAATGATAATGGTTCCTTGATAAGAATACCTTGTCTGTAGAAACAGGTATGTTGTTTCTGCTTTATTGAATAATTAATCTTAAGTAGATTACTATTTATGTTACATTATCATTTACAAGTTTTGTTGTATTTTCATTAGATTACATTGACATGTTTAGGCATCTCCCAGTCTTACGATTGTATTAAGATTGTATCTTCCGTTTTTGTGTGCAGATGTTGATAAACTACAGACAGTAATCATTTTTTTAAAAGACATGTTATTTTTAAAATACACATCCAATCCTAGGAACTGTACAATTATGATATCTCAATCATTTTATTATTATTAAGTAACCAGTCAGTTAAATTGTTTTGGAAGTGATAAGAACAGTGCATATGTTTTATATCTAAAATAAATACAATACTGAGAGCACTGGAATTGTAAGCAGCCTCCTAACAAAGAACATATTTGTTACTCTATACTCTTATAAAGCTTTTTAGATACATTTTTGATTAAACTCTCTTGATAGTTGGTAGACATATTTCAGATTGGCAAACGTAGATAAGAGGAGCGGAACTAATTCACAGATACTAATGGGGATTTTGTAGAGAAATAAAACAAACGGTAACTATATTTAGTTTTACTTTGAACCGCTTTCGCAGTAAAGTGTTTTTGATAAGTTGTGTAAGCAAAAAATATCTCGTGATTTGTTAAAATTCCTAGACTTTTAAACATTGTCAGGCATATGATGTTTCAGATCAGGAATGTAATGGTTTTGTAAATTGTTTGTTTCATATTAGTATGATAAAACCTTCTAGAAGTGTAGAAGTGTATATATATATACATAGAATTCGTGTAATGTAAGAACCCCTTAGTATTCTTTGTATTTTTTCTATTAAAGTCACCAAATAATTTGCCTGTGCAGATTTAAAAAAAATGCATTTATCTCCTTATTGTTGGGTTTCTCTTTTTTACGCCAAAAAAATTCTAGCATAGATTTCAAGATTCATATATGAGGCTGCTTCTGGTTAAAGACAAAATAATAACGTTTTTTTCCCACACAAAATAGACCAATCGGTTATAGTGAGAAAACAGTCATTTTATTCATCGTATGACAGTCGGTATTTTTTTTAAATCACAGTAAATGTTTAATCTTGTCATTTAGGTTTTACATAAGTAAGATCAGAGAAGACTATTTCTAATCATCCCAATTTCAATCACCTCTCAATGCAATAAAGCGATACAAAATCAATTAACGTGACCAACGTGAAAAACGTAATTCCTAATAATTCCTATTACCACAAATAACATATTCAAACCTATGCAATAAGTTTTGTTTGTTGACCTTACTTGGTGTTATTTTTGATTATGACTCGCTATTACAGTTAAAATATGAAAAACCAAATCTAGCTGTCTTTGATTTAATTTTTTCTCTCCAAAAAGTTACTCAATTTTTTTCAACACTAAATGACTTAATGGAGTGAAAGTTATTAAAACTCTAATCGAAACAAAGTTTTCAGATAAAATTCGTATTACGCCTGAGATGTATGAGTTATCTGACATTTTCTCTCGATTTTTTGTTCAATTGATGAACATATGGTATTTTGTTTTTACACTCGGTTTAACTTAACTTAAAATTTTACGCCTTGTAAATTAATTAGTTGTGCAAAAACAAGTCTAATATGCATTCTGTAGAATACATAAATCTCTTTAGAATACAAAACATGTGCCTCTCTTTATACTTAAGCGTGAAGTTATTTAAAGAGACGCTGAACACGCTTCAGGCTTTTTCACATTTAGAAATATATTCCATAGAGGTCACTCATATACTGATTGTTAGTCAGGTTTACTTTATTGAACGATGGTATATAGTTAAAGAATCGTAGCTTTTCGAATATAGCTTGTCATCCAAATTATTTTTATTCAAATAGGGTTCAAATAGGGTTGAAAGGTTTACCTATTTTTAGCACTTGTTTAAAGGATTTGTTATTAATGAATATAAAACTTCAAATGTGTTTTGTATACAAGCATTTAGATATTCGATGGTTTGTACTGTAACCACTCAAGTTACATGTCACTTTTACTCTTAGACTAATGTTTATGAAATCCAAGTCGTTGTGCTGGTGTCTTTGTTATCTTTTAATAACATTTCTCTTTCCATAATTTTGGCGCCATGTTGAATGTTACATTAAGGTAACACTAGAAAAGTCGACACACACACACACACACACACACATGAACCATATTTAACCTCGATTGTTTTGCATTGACAAGCCAAAAGGACGGGAACGTGAAAAAGACCCAAGCCTAACGGCAAAGGGTGTGTTCAGTCCTCATAAACTTACTTCATCATCATCATCATTGACAAGCCAAAACTTATAACCCTATATTAACTTACACCTTGAATTATCCAAAATAATCGAATTTGATAATTCAGTATGGATATTTAAAACAAAAAAATAAAGAATAAAATGAGAAGAACCGCAAATCAATCGCTTTAGAGTTAAAGAAAACCAGAAAGGCGGTTTTATCTTATTCCTAGTTTATTATAGAGAACAAAGATTATATAATTATAGAGTATTTAACCTCGTTGTTTTCAGTTTTAAAATGTCTGAGTCTTCCGTTTTCTGACGCGCCAAACGTTGCGCTCACACAGCTCTGGAACTGCTTCTTTTACGTCATGAGGATTAATTCACGCGTTATACGTCATGAGGATTAAGTTCACGTGTTTGTTTGGGAAAACGTTTATGTTTGTCACCGCTTGTCAGTTTCTATTTTAATTGATCAATACTTACAGTATTTGTATGTGATATTTTTATCATCGACTCTACATGATAACAGTAGATAGTTTGTTGTAAAACGGTGCATGAATTGACCATATAACGTGATAGATGCCCCTTTCCTCTAACTGCATTAATATAAATATATGCTTGTGTTGAATTCTTTAACAATTCCTTAGACGCCTCGGAGACATATTTATATTCTTTCCAGAAAAATTGAAACGGCTATTGGTTCTACCGTCATAGAATAGATTAAAACTACATAGAAAACACCATATTATGAAACATTTACTTATTTCTGTTAGATTGCACGATATGTTTCGCCTTATTTTTAGCTTTTGAAATTTGCAAATAAAGTGTTTTTTGTAAAGAGGATAATGATGAAAATGGTATGAACATATGTACATTTTCTTGATTTCCTTTAATTCTTCTCGATGATTTATGATTATACACGATCTTAAATGGATCAGGTGGTTGTCTAACTAGTTAAACTGCAATTGCTGCAAATATTTGTTGAAAATTATAGTATATCATTCAGTAATATGTAACAACCTGTGAAAGCTCAACTTACATAATGTCTTGCTCAGCAACTACTTGTACGTTATGAAAGTTTCTAAATCAACACATTAATAAATTTTGTGTTGAAAAAAAAAACATAATCATAAAACATCAACAACAACAACAACAAACAACAAAACATGACAGCTGTACTGACATATAAAGGCAACAAAAATAGAAAAAACTAGTGTAAAAGATATACCAGATAAAGTCGACATTTCAAGCATGTCCACATAATGGTTTAAGTTCAAGAACGAAATACAAAGTACCTCATTTTCATTTTTTTCGACATCTAAGCTCAGCCGTTCGTTTAAAAATCATAGACGTCCTTATTACAGATATTATTTTAATACAATTTGAGCTAATGCATGTAACGGTCTGCCTAATGAGGCAAATAGAAAATCAAATGGAGCTTTTTTTTTAAAAAATCAAAGAAATCTAAATGTTATTGATGAAAGTGACAAACTTTGCTGAAAAACAACAACAACAACAACAAAAACTCAAATGAATGCTTATTTTATAAAAAAAAGAATGATTCGTCAGTTTACCATAATTATTCTAGGTCTCACTAGGTTCTTTACTCTATCTGTTATACAGAAAAACAGAATGATTATTTTTCACTTTGAATTTAAGTTTCAGAGAAAATATATGATTTAAGAAACAGGAACGTAACCAAAAAAAAATCCATGAGTTGGATTCAAGTTCGGGAACCATCAATCACAACGCAGACAACCTACTACATCGCCAAAAAGCTATTGATATGCAAGGAAGCAGAAATGCCGTATTATACCTCTACTATAGGTATAATAAGCATTACTGCATATTCAAACATAACGATCTTCATTGAATAGAACTTAATGAATTTATTTCCTTTCCTATAGCAGAGAGGAATACAGGAAACTAATTATTTCCCCTTTCTATCAAAAAACTTTGTAGACAACTCAGCTATACGAAGAATGTTACAAAAATGCTTACTGTTGCTTTTATTAATATCTATGGAATAAATATTCATTGTTCAATAATAATTTGAGATTTATTATGTTTTCTTTATCTGTACTAATTTCTTAGCACTCAACCATTGACGGCTCCTGAAAGTTTGGAATCGATAGTGCTCTGACAAAACAATCTAAAGATGAAATGCAATAAAAAAATGATTTAAATGCAAATGAAAAAAAATGCTGTGAAATGTGGCTGAAAAATACTTGCCTTTACGCAAAATCTTGAAGAGGAACTGCTGTAAACTGCCGGAAACAGTCAATGAAAATTTCTATAAAACAAATAGATGGATGCAAAGCATCTCCACTGTTTTCCCGATGTGAAATGCACTTACGTCAAGGAGAAGAAGTCACATAATACAAATTGGGCCACCAGACAAATGAGATTAGTCTACATTCTCTGTCAATCAATGTCAAACTTTTTAGTTTAAGTAATTTCATCTCACGAGTATATCTTTTGTTTCTAGTTAAATTAACGACTTTGTACTCATAAAACATTTACTGGTTTAAGATGTATGCTAGGATTACAATAGTTACTTAACAAGAGCCATGTTACACATGGTTAATCACCCCGCTGGGAGGAAGTTACCTGAAGGTTGTACTTTCAAAAACTAAATGTAATAATGCGCATATGCAGTTTGAAGGAAATCCCTCAAAAAATAGTTTTAGTACTTTTAGAGTTATGCTCTGGACAAAACTTTTTAAGTAAATCTGATAAAGGGGAATTACTATTATAAAAGAAGGCATGGTAGAGTTATTGTTCTTGACTCTGCACTTCCTACCAATGTGCTCTGCCGGTGTATTAAGTTTAATTTAAATCGCTCAAGTACTTTTTGAGTTATGCTTCAGACAAAGTTTTTCAAGTAAATCTGAAAAGGGGGAATAACTCTAAAAGTAGGCAAGGTAGAGTTATTGTTCCTGCACACTGCACGTCCTACAAATGTGCTTTGTCAGTGTATTAAGTTTGAAGTAAATCCCTCAAGCACTTTTGGAGTTATGTTCTGGAAAAAACGTTTTAAGTAAATCTGATTAAGGGGAATAACTCTAAGAGAAGGCAAGGTGGAGTTTTTGTTCTTGCACACTGCACTTCCTCCTTAACTGCTCTGTCAGTGTTTGAAGTTTGAAGAAAATCGCTCATGTACTTTTGGAGTAATGCTGCGGACAAAGGTTTTCAAGTAAATTAATTAAAATTGGCGTTATTATTTTTGCACACTTTTCTTTTTCCCAATGTGTTCTTTCAGTGTATGAAGTTTGAAGAAAATCGCTCGAGTACTTATGGAGTTATGCTCCGGACAAAATTGGGACGGACGCACAGACGGAGACCATTTCAAATATCCCCTCCGCGGGGGGGTATAATGACAAGTGTATTAAAACTATCTCATTAAGTCTGTAAACGAAGATTATGTTCATTTGTCTACCTGTTGTAGAAAACATATTACAAAAATGACGAGACTTTTCTGTAATGTTATGTTTTAAAAACAACTATAAAGCCATCTAACGGAAGGCCAAATGTCAAACTGTACTTATCTTGTCCTTGGTTTAAGCATATTTATTTCTCAGAATATGTTCAACATATAGATTATAATATACACAAACAAATGCAAGAAAAATATTCATACGAAAAGGATGAGAATGAAAGACAAAGTCTTATAAAATTCTTCTCCTTGATATCATTTTAACAAACCGGTGCTTACTAGTTACAATTGTACCTGACAAAAAAACACAACATATAAGTATATTTATATGGTCTGTTTTTTTTTTTAACTACAATATTTTTAACAATAATCTTTAAATGGTTTGTAGAGTTTGTTCTGTTGAATTATTAGTTACAATGCAAATATCTAACTGGACATACTCTAGCCCATCTTTTAAGAAACTTAAGCTTTTTTGTGTAATACAAAAATTCTTTCCGAAGCGCACTTGAAATCTATGAAAGACGTTGACTCCCTGAATTTCATACAATGCCAAGAACAATTGAGAAATGTTTATATATATTCATGCAAATGGTATCTTTTTATAGAAGACATGGCAGTATGATTAGGCCAGACATGCAATGATTTTTGACAAACGATGGCATCATGCCAGTGTAACTTGTAAACTGTTGCACTGGTATAAATACGGTAATAAGAATAAACAATTCATTCTGAAGCTAAGTGAATATGTAGGGAAATCGCCAGAAAAAAAACTAACTCATCGTTGTCGACAAGGTAAATAGTTAATGCAGACTAAAATTGAAGATTTCTACAAACTTGCGTGTCGAGCATGTTCGCGTAATGTTAAGAATGTGTTATTTCAAACAAAACTAAAATCTATAATAATTACATTCCACAAAAGAAGTATAAAAGGTATCGCTCCTACTCGACTGTAAAAGCCTAGTTTATAATAGAGCTCGTGTAATAGGTAAAGAGCCACGTCTCCAGCAAGGTGGTTTGATATGGTAACTGTACTAGAAAACATTTCAAATTGTATTCCTCCAACATTCAAATGGAAAAAGATTGAAAGTTGAGTGTCGCTTTTATATAAGCAATCATCTTAATAATGAAAGTCCATTCACATAATTTATTGTTATTTAATGGCTTCGCCATAACACTAAGAGTATAATTAAAGTAAATTTGATAGAAATTGTGGCATTTTATTTATTGTCCTATGAAAATTGTCGAGCTCGGCGAAGACAGAAAAGGTTTATTTCAGATTTTGTAGTTAGTTTCAAGAACTAAATTTTCTTTGATGTTCAGGTAAAGGATTTTCGATATTGCTTTTTTTCAATACCTCCTCTTGATTGATACATTCATAATTCAATTTATAACACTGATGTATATCAAAAGGAAACAAACTCGTATCCTTTCAAATTTGACAAGTAACGCGGAAGTAATGTTCCAACTTTAAACTTATCTAAAACAGAATGAATAGCCATATTGAAAGTAAATTTGTCGGAAAACTGTGATTTTCAAAGAAATTATTGATAACATTTTATGAAGTCAGTTCCACAGTATTTATCCCTACCATTTCCTAATTAGTTTAATATTTTAACATGAAAAACGACATCTGAATTTGTTCCGTAAAGGGACGGACTCACAGATGGGCCGACGAAGAAAAAAAGAAAATGTTTATACATCTTGAAATTCTCGCTGTAATTGTGATGAACACATCTAAACTGAGTTACTGATTCATTTTTGTTACAGAAAAAGATCAAAATATAAAGTTTTACACACTTTTATCGGTAGAAAATTTACCCCGTTAGTCACGGGGTTACAGTGGCAAAGAGGTGACATGCACAACTTTTTTTTTAATTGCACTTCTCTTTTTTTTATCTCGTTCCCACTAGATACTAACTCGAGGGAACGACTTAGTATCTCGTTCCCACGACCTTGTAACTCGTGGGAACGAGTTAGCTATGTCGTGGGAACGAGAAAGCAATATATTATGCTACACTTTTTTTCAAAGCAATACATTTTTTTTAAATTGCACTTTTCTTTTTTTTATTTCGTACCCATGAGATACTAACTCGAGGGAACGACTTAGTATCTCGTGGGAACGAGATATTAAGTCGTTCCCACGACATAGCTAACTCGTTCCCACGAGTTAGTAAGTCGTTCCCTCGACATAGCTTGCATTCGCTGTTCTTTTTTTACAACACGATTCTTTTTTGTACTGCGCAACTCTTTTTTCAAATGCGATTCTTTATTCAGATTTGCACTTCTCTTTTTTTATCTCGTTCCCACGACTTAGTAACTCGTGGGAACGAGATACTAAGTCGTTCCCTCTAGTTAGTATCTCGTGGGAACGAGATAAAAAAGAGAAGTGCAAATTAAAAAAAAAAGTTGTGCATGTCACCTCTGTGCCACCGCACGGGGTAGATACTTTAGGTATAACATTAATTTTGACGGAATTTGATAATTAACCTCTGTGGCTCAGTGCTGAAGATCGTCGCTCTATATTTTACCAACCGAAAGGTCATGGGTTCGAATCCTAGTTAGTCAAAACATTTTTTTCAGTTTTCATGGTGTATAGAAGCATAATATTATATTTTTCCATAGTATATTAACTTCTATTAAATTCTAAAGAAAAAAAATCGGCTAAATTCTGTGAGTCAGTCGCTTTTAATTGCTCCCTTAACAGTCAATGGGTGCTATGTTGAACTGCATGTAACCTTGGCGAATTGTTTATTCCAGTTAGGTCGTAACAGAAAGGCAGATGGTATGGCTGTTGACTATTTTAGGACTAGTTTTGTTAATTGTTATTGAAACTATTGACAGTCGACGTCCTTGTCGTGTAAAACCATGTTATGTATATACGGGATATAGACGATTGTAATAGGAAAAGAGCAATTTAGAGTAAGTGAAGACAAATAAAACAAAAATTATTGGATTCTTAACTACCGAATGTTTTCAACATTTCTGACTACACCTGACAAAATTGATTAAAATTTACCAATAATCTGGATGAAAATAAAAAAATCTAATATAATTAATTGCATCTGAAATATATGACTTAATCGACAGCTTTTGCGTTTATTTATCTTATTAACAAAAACACAACATTTATTCTTTATTTCAGTCTTATTCTAGCCGTTTCCAAACACTATCACAGCGACTATATCTATTCAATAATTAGATTACTGCATATCGTTTTTATTATCTCATTTACTATAAAATGAAAATAACTGATTTTCAACAAGTTTTGGGGCTTTAAGAGACTTGAAAATGTTGGAATGAATGGCAATCAACCCAAAACGCATCGTCGGTGACCCCCGGTACATATTCCGCACAACTACATTATGTACTGTGGGATAATTGACTGCTGATAATTCGTTTTCATGAATATTTATTAGCAAAGGGATGTAACTCTTCGTCGAATGAGATGCCGCATTACAAATAGACACTCTTCAGTGTGGAGAGTAGGCATAATGACAAGTTACTTAAAATAGACGTATTTCCCAGGATTTAAACATAGGCGCGGAAGTCAAATTGTAACAAGTAATTTCATTGGCTGAGATTGCGCAAGGGAAATCTTACGGAAACCAATGAAAGTAGGTAATGAATTATTCATGAGTACGAAATTTTACCAGCCAATTGTCCCACGGTAGATAAATAGAGTGAAACGGAATGGATCGAACGTGGGTTTCCGACGATGCCCAAAACGACACAACAACAACTCTCTAAAGACATAGAGATGTATTCTGTTTACCTGTTTTACCTAGATTCTTTGACAGAACATAAAATAGTTTAGATTTTAGATTAGGCCTTTCTAAGAAGCTAAAAACCAATGATTTTTTATAGTTTAAAGCAAAGAACTTTTCAGTAAATGTATGTATTGAATAGCTTTAGGTGAAAAACAGCATTCGACACAAAATATTGACAATACAGAAAGAGAGTCGTTTCTTGATTTCAACCACTGTCGAATAAACACGCAAAGCTGCCATCCATATTAAATCGACTGACTCGCAGATGGGTCGACGATGCATAAACAAAGAAACGGTTTATATAAGTAAAAAATCTTGTAGTTGTAAAGAATATATATAGACTAAACTACTGTCTCAGGTTTTGTTACAGTAACACATCATAATATAACGTTTTTCACACTTTTATCGTAAAATTTTTTACCCCGTTAGTCACGGGGTAGATACTTTATTTATATTATTAATTTTGAGACTTTTAAGAAAATACTGTAGTGGCTCAGTGGTTTAGGTCGCAGCTCCTTAATTTTACTGACCTGAATGGCATGGACTCGAATCCTGTTAAATCAAATTATTTTTTCTTCAGTTTGCATACCGTATAGAGCATAAAAGTATGTTGTTTCTTTTTTTACATAGTGTATCATTTTTTCTTAAATTTTAGAGAAAAAACATTTCCAAGCTAAATTCTTGAGTCAGTCGCTTTGAATGAATTTAAATCGATGGTAATTAGACGGTACCATTTTTCCCAGAGTTTAGCTGTGGTATTTGTCCGACCACTTGCAAAATAAGGCGCATGAGAAGAAAATAAAATACAACTGATAAAAAATAAAGTTGGATTGAACAGTGTGAATGTTATTTAATAAACCTTTTATTTTTTGGATGGTTTAAACGTTTTATTTCAAAATAGTACAATAAAAAAACATATACGAGGGTTGATCCAAAAGTAATGTCACTGACGTGATGAAATCTTTTCTGATGGACGTATCAAACGGAAAATTTGTACTGCAGCACTTCATTATCTTTGAAGTTTACTCTGCAAAAATTATTTAAATCGGACTTGCCACTTTCGAAATATAGGACAATTAAGGAGGCAGGGTATTGACTAGCGCCGCGCACCAACGACGTCACGGACGTTATTTGAATCGTACGTCGTTTAGGTTATTTGATTGTCACTCCTTTTCAAAGTACCGTCCTTGATGCAATACGCATCGTTCGTGTCTGGACACCCATTTTCTGAAAACATCCCCAAACCAATCTCTGGAAAGAGCTGAGAAAGTCTTGTTGCAGGCTTGCTGTAGTTCACCCAATGTCTGGAAATTAGTTCCACGGAGCTGTTTTTTCAGGTAAGGAAACAAGGCAAAGTCACAGGGCGCGAGATCCGGACTGTATGGTGGGTGCGGAAGTGTCTCCATTCCCATGACATCAAGAGTGAGTCTTGTCTCACGTGCCGTATGAGGCGTGGCATTGTCGTGATGTAGGATACACCGCTCAATGTCTTCATAGAAATGTCTTCTCTTTTTACGCAATGCAGTCATGAGTTGGGTGGTTAGCACCTGCAGTAGAGCAAATTTATAATCACTCAAATATTGGGTAGACTCCACATTGCAGCTAGGCATATTAATCAGCGATCATTTGTCATAAAATCTTAAAAGGAATTAGTCATATTCAAAAACAGGAAGTGGTGTTTTTTTAATATGAAAGCGCTTACCTTCGAATAATACTTTGCATTGACAGTTTGGCCCTTGGGAACAGCATGGCATAACACAACACCCTCCATGTCGAAAAACACAATAAACATGTGCTTTCCAACGGTCCTGCAGGTGCGTGCCTTCTTTGGAGGCGGCGAGTCGATGTTTTTCCATTGGCTCGACTGCATCTTGGACTCCGGATCGAAGAAATAAACCCATGTTTCGTCTGCTGTTATGATTCGTCTCAGAAAGTCGTACCCCTCCTTCTTCCACCGCCGTAAAAATCGCTGTGATTCCTTTACACGAGTTGCCATTTCTTCATCTTTTAATAACCGGGGAACCCAGCGAGCACTCACCCGCCTCATTTTCAAGTCTTCATGTAGTATTCTTTGAACTGTACCGAAGCTCATATCAAGATCTTCGCATAACGCTCTAATCGTTGAACGTCGATCTTCATTGACGGCGTCTGAAACAAGTTTGACGTTGTGATCCGATCGTGCATCAACTGGCCTTCCAGGTCTCTCTTTGTCCTCAAGTGACTCATCTCCGTCATTGAATCGCTGGAACCATCTATACACTAACCTTCTGTTCACTTTAGTTTCGCCGTATGTTTCATTGATCATGCAGACCGTATCTAATGGCGACTTCCCGAGTTTATAGCAGAAGTGAATAATTGCCCGTTGTGGCGTTTTGTCAGATATTGACATCTTTGGCTTACGCACCACCCGACTTCAAACATAGGTTACGCACGCTAAATTTAAACCACATCAATAGAATTCCAGCACATGATAACTGACATTCATGACGTCACGTCATCATAACATCCTATGATTTCGCGCATTGTTACTCAGCAAATTTTTACTTTAATTTGAGATCGTAAGTCCACAACACGGCATATTTTTCACGCGCGGCGACCATGCATCACTACGGTTTTATGATAGTGTGTAGTGAAAATATGTGAAGGTCAAATTTAACGCTACTTGGTCAGTGAATAAAAAAGTCTTAGAGAACTAACATATAGAAATTTCGATACCATACCTTAAGAAATAAAAAAAATATGAAGGTAGTGACATTATTTCTGGATCAACCCTCGTAAAACGTTAAAAAGTAGACAACGATTATTTCTTCAGTTAGCGGTTTTGTATTTGTAGCTTCATACTGAGCAGGTACATGCTGATATAATTTGCTTAGCAAAAAGGAAATTTTGTAAACCATACTTAACCCTCCGAAACTGAATTTTAGCGCATGCATAAAAAAACATCTAATAAATCTCGTAGCCTAGTTGTTAATCTACGTGGTAGTTATTTGTTTGTTTTTAAATCTGCGGATGTAACCATTTTTAATGAAAAAAAATCAAGCCAATGAAGAAAGAGATAGATTTGTCTAGAAAATTGCATTATGTTTGGTACAAATGATTGAACACCAGGAAGCAAAACTGATATAATAAATAGATTTGATTTCATTTTCCAGGAAAGAAATCGAGAAGTAAGCCGACTTGCTCTTTCTCACATGACAGTTCATATCACACTGATTTAAACATTATATTCTCAGCTGTCGCTATCTGCTTTCCAGACGACCACGACACCATCACAATTAAGCTTACAAAACAATTCACAAACTATTCAAGTCTTCATCTTCCCTCGTCTTGCTGTATTTTTAAGTGACTTCGTAACAGACTGAAGTACGCGCTAGTTAATACATTGATACAGAATATAAGCAATTTTATCTGTACCATTTGATAGCCATTAAGTGTTTTAATTTGAAGAATGTATGGAATATGTACCTTCATCAATAGATATGCTTTCGATGCGACATTATTCTCGCTCTTTTTTTTTGATTCTACGAGAGCCTATTGTTATTTCTAGATTACGCATTTATTTATTGTTTTGCCAAGCAGCAGTGATAAATTCCACGAATTCATCCAGTTTCACCTTATCACCAGTTTAATAATCTGCATTTATGTTGCCTGGGATGAAACGAACAAAACTGTCAAAAAAGATTGTTTCTTTCAAATCACCTAAACTTTAATCTAGTTTTGATACAGCAACGCTTTCAATGTTATAAGGTCAAAGAACCAAATGTTTACGCCAGGATTTATGGGGAAAAATGGCAGTTTTTTTTCTGGAGAATATGGTCTAGCGCTTGCCCTCCCAGAAACAATGGTAAGGAAATCTTACCGCTCGATAGAGAGCATTAAACTCAAAACACTTTACGAAATCTGAAAGTTTAATACTTTATTTCATCTGATAAAAGGAAAAACTGTTACTTACATTTTCAGATTGACTCAACCAAAATGTTTTGTTTAAAAACAATGCACTTGTAGCCGATTAGTTGATCAACCTCTTCACTCAAGGTTATTTTGGCGGGGACTACAGTTTCAGTAAAAAGTGAGAAGATAATTCAAATATTAAAGGGCAGAGAAGATGATGTAAACAGCGTGTTACAATTATATCAACTCTTTCTGTAATATGCGTCCAGTTCCTTTGTTATACAAGGCTAGTCGACTAACAAGCTCTTCGTCAAAAGCACTGTCCAGCGACGTATTTCTTCTGTTTGATTTGCTTTTTTCCAATTAAAAGATATCTGTTAAAAATTATCAATTAAATGCTTCGGAAAGGAGAAGCAATAGAAAACAGTGGTTTATATTTAAAATGTCTTCTTGGAGTTAGCTAGTTTTGCTTAAAAGATACATAATAAGAAAACAACATGTCTTACGTCTGGCCATAGGAAATAAACTGATAATGAGTGTATGTAGTGTAATTATTTCATCATTAAATGATACAAAATTTTGGGGAAAATATGGGAGAAATACGGGGAAAATACGTACTGCCAGAACCAGAACCCTAATTTTCATTTATTTTTATATAGTGATTAGATTAAAGAGAGAATTAGTGGGAAATACACTTAGTCTAGGCATTGTAAATGATGTTGAAACTTGTAAGAAATCGTTTTGAGAAAGGTAATAAAATAGTCACAGCTCCTGTCACCAGTGTGATGTTAGCTGGACACTTATATGCCAGTTATATGCACAATTTTTTTGGGGTTATTGTAATGGCCGAATGGGTTAAGGCATTCTAACTTTGCATTGATATGAGGTTGATGCCGTTCCGTGCGGGATCGATTCCACCGGGAATTTGTATATTTGTACGGGTTCGCTTTCCACTGGGAACTTAATATTTGCACCTTGATTATTATGAACTTATGGTTCTTAAATACATAAGCATTAAGTCCATTTTGTCAGTTACGATATATTTCACAAACCCTATGTATATATAAACCACTAACAAAGGGTTTGTGTAATAAATCGTAACTGACAACAAAATTATAGCTCTCAAATCTATCCCTTTGTTTGTAGCATATCAAGCTAGACCTCTACGAGGTATATACAAATAATCAACAAAAACAAAAGAACAAGGTCGCCTAGTTAAATAACACATCACCCTGTACGTATGTTTAGTTCCATCAACATGAAACTTCTTCAGAATGTTGACTAGAATAGAAATTCTGGTCGTGAAGAGTAAAATATTGGTCAACAGATTAACATTCAAAAACGTTGTTAACACTAAAGAGGCCTCATTTGCCATTGGACTTTTTTTCTGCATTGAATCTCCTGACACTGGTTTCGTAAGTTGCGTGTCAAAAACAGGGTCTTCTGTTTTGCCTTGGGAAACGTTGAATGGCTAACATATAAATATTCTTTATTTGAGAGTAAAAAAAAAACAGGTAAGTAGAAAAAGAAATAGTGAGGTGAATGTTTTTAAACAATTAAAAGTATATTTGATTTGAAAGTGATGATAATTTCTGAAGTAAAGATATTTTCTGGTAACCAGAGGTATTCCTGTGGGCTTTCCAATAAAGATTTGGAATTTGAAAGGAAGATGGCAAGTCAAAACATTTCAACTGGCGGCAACGTTGAAATGCTTAATATTCATAACAAGATAGAACTACTGATAGTTTCGCAAAAATCGGATTGCAAGCAAAACAATTCATATGGTTTTATCCCTAAACATGTTAACGATAATTGTTTCCAATTTCGTGTTGCGTGAGAGTGTATCAGTCTAACGTTAAATCATTTCTATCCCCCCCGCCACAGGCGGAGGGGATATTAGAAATGCCCTTCGTCCGTCTGTGCGTCCGTGCGTCTGTGCGTCCGTGCATCTGTGCGTCCGTCCGTCCAAAACAATTTTGTCCGGAGCATAACTCCAAAACTACTGGAGGGATTTTATTCAAACTTCATACACTGACAGAACACATTGGTAGGTAGTGCAGTGTGCAAGTGCAATAACTCTACCTTGCCTTTTTTTTAGAGTTATTCCGCTTTATCAAATTTATTTGATAAATTTTGTCCGGAGCATAACTCCAAAACTACTGGAGGGATTTTATTCAAACATCATACACTGACAGAGCACATTGGTAGGTAGTGCAGTGTGCAAGTGCAATAACTCTACCTTGCCTATTTTTTAGAGTTATTCCCCTTTATCAGATTTACTTGTTTACATTTTAAAAATCCCAGCATATTCATGTATATTTAATACTTGAATTCTTGAACTTATTATCACCCCGCCAAAGGCGGAGGGGATATTAGAAATGGTCTCTGTCCGTCCGTGCGTCCGTCCATTCCAGTTTTGTCCGGAGCATAACTCAAAAAGTACTTGAGTGATTTTCTTCAAACTTCATATACTGACAGAGCACATTGGTAGGTAGTGCAGTGTGCAAGAACAATAACTCTACCTTGCCTATTTTTAGAGTTATTCCCCTTTATCAGAATTACTTGATAAATTTTGTCCGGAGCATAACTCCAAAACTACTTGAGGGATTTTATTCAAATTTCATACACTGACAGAGCACATTGGTAGGTAGTGCAGTGTGCAAGTCCAATAACTCTACCATGCCTATTTTTTAGAGTTATTCCCCTTTATCAGATTTACTTGTTTACATTTTAAAAATCCCAGCATATTCATGTATATTTAATACTTGAATTCTTGAACTTATTATCACCCCGCCAAAGGCGGAGGGGATATTAGAAATGGTCTCTGTCCGTCCGTGCGTCCGTCCATTCCAGTTTTGTCCGGAGCATAACTCAAAAAGTACTTGAGTGATTTTCTTCAAACTTCATATACTGAAAGAGCACATTTGGAGGAGGTGCAGTGTGAAAGAATAATAACTCTTCCTTGCCTACTTTTAGAATTATTCCCCTTTATCAGATTTAATTGAAAAACTTTGTCCGAAGCATAACTCCAAAAGTGCTTGAGCGATTTTCTTCAAACTTAATACACTGACATAGAACATTGGTAGGAAGTGCAGTTTGCATGAACAATAACTCTACCTTGCCTATTTTTGTGGGATTTTCTTCAAACATTATTACATTGAGTGTTTGAAAGAACAACCTCCAGGTAGCTTCTTCCCGGCGGGGGGATTAACCATGTGTAACATGGCTCTTGTGTTACTTGAAAAACATATCTCGCTTACCGTTGTTAAGGGCCATTTACAATTTGACCGTTTAATATCAACTGCAAAATTCGTGCGACAGAATTAATAAAACATATTCAGAACGCAGTACAAACCACCTAGACCTATTTGATTACTTCAGTAACGAGGAAAGATAATTTTTAACATAGTTTTAATTTATTACCATTATACAGCCGATAGTGCTAAAAATGCGGAAAGTCTTTATATATATTATTTAACACAGCTCTCAAGTTTTGTGTAAAAGTACTTGATGCATCTCATTTTTACTTGCTACAAATTGCCCCACTTTTTCTTTGCTTTGAAACACCAATTTTCCCTTATACCATTACTTGTCTAGGAAATAATTTACCTCATTTTCTTTTAAAGTACGCCGAAAGACAAGACAGAAGACCATAAAACAAATATTGAAAAACGCATATACATGTAGACATTTATGCAAATAATTGTCTTGCATGCAGAGTTATTGCCATCTTAATTTTACAATTGACAACACTACATGAGTGTAGGGTGCATTAGGAAATGTGAGGGTTATCGGTTCTCCGTAAGTAGAAATAATATTTTCATGCAAGGTGTCATTTTCAACAGCTAAAACAGCACAAATTCTGTCTTATAATTAAACCAACCTTGAAATATTCTGGCAGTAGTGTTTGTCACATTTGTTTAAATTTGACAAATAATAATTATTATTATAATGATAACAAGGAAAATTCAAATGGACTTGAGTCCATTTGAGTGTACGGTTTTTACTGTATTTTTAAGGAACCTTAAGCTACATTACACTATTTTGTTTGCAGATGCTAATAAAAAGAAATTTAATATATATCTTTAAATTGAAGACCTGTCCGTTCAGACAAATTATAACTAAGGGAATCCCCATTTATTGAAGAACACTAACAACAACATATTTGTTCAACCTTTAATTCCATATATTTCTTGATGTTAACGGTGATAATTATGATACTTAAACAGTGTTTGTTTTGTTAAGTAACAAAAAATAACATGAATTTCATGGAATAACATGCTTGAACAGAATAACAAACTTGCTTGAATAGAATAACAAATATACTTGTAATATCAATTATGATAATTAACTATGACCATGCTTTGATTACTTTGATATAATTCAACTTATTAAAGACCAGGTGAGGAACAGTCACTGTCGTAGCAAAGTACCACCGGGAATCAGACAGAATTTTTAACTTCAGATGTCTTTTTTCTTTGTGAGCCGAATTTTATTATTTGAAAACATTAAACATAAACATTGTATCATTTTACATCATTTGAAAGCTCTTTAGATTCATATTTTGAAAGTATAAGCAGATTTTGAATTTTTGCTTTTAAGAAAGAAAACTAAACTTATTTATACCTGTCGTTTCAGCATTTTTTCAGCATTTTTCTAGCAGCTTAGATGCACTAAGTTTAACCATTTATAAACAAGAAAGTGAACAGTTTTGAAAATTATTTTTTTATATATGTAAAATATGAATTTACAGACCTTTTAAATGATATAAAATATTGAATTGTTTGATGAAAAATGACTTTGTAACTAAAATTACAAAATTACTGTGTTTTGCATTTTTATCAACCGCCATATTTTTGCCATCCTTCAAAAAGTTACATACGTGTCTGTATCTCTTTATCAGTTACTTGTTACTATTAATAGATTTCAAAACAATAACATTCAATGTTCCTACACAGTATTTCCAGACAGTCACGTGATTCTGTCCGTGATTCTGTCCGAGGATTTCCGGAATAACACAAATTCGCAAATTGATTCAACAGGTAGTACATCGTAAAAATACGTAATGCTTCGGCAATAATCGTATCTTCTAACAGCCAATCAAAACACAGAATTACATAATATTGGATAACACTAACCCCGCTCCAATTGTACATATAGGAATATAATACTGGCAATTTTCCGTACAGAAAAACCAAACCAAAAAGGAAGAAAGAAAAAAAACTTATAAACTTCGTAACTGTTGAAAATTTACTATAATAAAGCTGCGACTCGCTTTCAAATTCAACTACACATTTTATTATTTTTTATCCAAAGTATAAATATTAAAACAACATTTAATAGGTTATATTGTACAAGAGGACATCAACCAATTTGTGCATTAATATATGTAAAATATATACATCTGAACAACTCTCCTGATATCTGATGAATAACACGAATAAATAATGACCTCATTTTGAGAACTGGGCAACGAAGTTAATAAGATGAGTTTGTATTCCTTAACACTCATTACCGAGAAGTTTAGCGTGGTAATTTGCAATAATCTTATATAAACTCTGTCACCGTACGGCTAATACTTCATTATCTATTCATTATTTATTCACCGTCCCTGCATTTATAATTAGTTTTGAGTTGTTTCTGAATATCTGAATATGGATCGCCGTGACTGTCTGATGTGATAAGCTATTGTTATGTTATGTATAAGTACATTATAAACATGTTTAAAGCCATGCTATTGTGTGAATTCGCTATGCTATCCTGTTTTTTAGTCATATTATTTTGTCAAACGGATATGTTATTATGGCTACGTACAGGATTAAAGTCTTGCCTTTTTGTCAAAATGCATTTTCTTTTTCAACTAAGCATGATATTTTTGTGCAAACGAAACATGATCATGTCTTACACAGAATTAACTGTTTTAAAAGTCACTCTGTTATTTCAGTTCACACAGCTATCTTGCCAACTACATAGCATAGCAATCTGGCATACTTATAAACAAGACAGCATAGCAATCTGGCATACTAATAAACAAGATATCATAGCAATCTGGAATACTTATAAACAAGTAGAAACAGAACATTATGTTTATGACATGTTCGGTTGATATAATGGTGTGATAAGTAGACAAATGTCTGTGAATGGACAAAAAAAACACTTTTTTAATGAAGTTTATACTGTACGAAATACGAAAAGAAAAAGCATACAAGACAACATGCTTAATTAACCTTACTATAGCATAATTTTAAACAAAACATGCTATAGCAGAGAAAAAATGACGGGTCAATTGAACAAGACAATATAGAAAGTTGATAAGATGGCATAAAAAACAAACATGATATCATGACTTGGGACAAATTAATACTGTATGTAACTATTATAACATACTAACTTGATAAGATGCTAAAAGGAGCAGACACGACAAATTTACATATTACTCAATTCAGCTGTTGTTTTAAACAAATTAATATTGACTTTAACATAACAATAAATCCGTTTGACATAATGATGTAGTAAGTGTTTGAGTAATTTTAGCGGAGGACATAATAAAATGATTTTCAATAAGCAAATGCTGAATTTGTATCATGTTCGCTGAATTTGTATCATGTTCGCTGAATTTGTATCATGTTCGTTAACAAGTTAATATAAAGAGTAGACAATATAGCACTGGAAATAGATATAATAGGATGGCTTTCAACAAGTTACTGCTGCCGTTTACGTAATACAATACCTGGCATAACATAGTGAATAGACAAAATAGACAAAAACAACAACAACAACAGATATGACAAAAAATTAATTTTAAAAATAAATATAATCTTAAGGGAAAGCCTTAAGCATTATTTACTTTTTCTGTTAATAAGTTTTATACTCCAGCAAAAGTACACGAACGGACTACACACTTACCGGCTTTTGTTAAAGATATTCTTGTGAAACGGAAATGAGCATCGTCCTTTAAAGTTCGCAATAAATTGAAAAAGCGATTACATCCGGCTTAAGCGGAGAAGTTAGCTGTTTTGGAGTTCTGGATTTTCTGAACTCCATTTTTTCAACCGTACAACTTGAAAAGTTCGAACAAGATACTTGGATACATTCTTATACGAAAATAGCCGACTCAGAAATGTTAATAGAAGAGTTATCAGATATTTTTTCTTGGCTTAGTGATAAACACTTTGCCTGTAGGAACAAGCTGTTTCTGTTTTATTGATGATTGCTTTCATGATTTGTTAATCTTACGTTGCTGATTGTTAATTTTGTTATCTTGTTTTTGTCATGCTGTGACAAGATTATGTTAAGGCTTTTAAAACAGAATTGAAGGTTCAACACTCACTGGAAAAACTGAAACAATTTTGGTACTCGTTTAAATGAATTATATCGATAAACTTTCAGAAAACATAAGAATTTACTTACTCATTTACTGGAAATTATCTCTCCGTGAACTGTCAAGGAATTCATAATGAAAATGAATGTATAGAGCTACAACTAACTCTAGAATAGTTGTGGTTTTTCAAGTTAATATATACATTTAAAAAAAGGAAAAAAGGATAGATTAATTGTTTTAAACTTACCGTTTGAAGTCACGGGCTACTCGTAGTGACAGTAAATTCTTGACAATTTATTTTAGTGTTTTTAGCTCACCTGGCACAAAGTGCCAGAGTGAGCTTTTGTCATACCCCAATGCCGGTGTGCGTCGTGAGGCGTCAACAATTTCATTCAAACGACATCTTCTCTGAAACCACTGGGCCAAATTCAATAAAACTTGCATGGGATGTTCCTTGCATGAAGTTCTTCCAAAATTGTTCAAAGAATTTAATTCCATGCAGAACTGTGGTTGCTATGACAACTTAAGGAAAACTTTGAAAATCTTCTTGTCTGAAACCACAAGGCCTGGAGCTTGTATATTTGGTATGAGGCATCATCTAGTGGACCGCTACCAAGATTGTTCAAATTATGACCCTGGGTCAGAACTGGCCCCGCCCTGGGGGTCACTTGATTTACATAGAGTTATATTGGGAAAACTTTAAACATCTTCTTTTAAGAAACTACAAGGCATGGAGCTCAGATAATTAATGTTGAGCATTGTCTGGTAGACCTCTATCAAGATTATTCAAATCATGGCCTCTGGGTCAAAACTGGCCCCGCCCAAGGGGTCACATGTTTTACATAGAGTTATATAGCAGAAAACTTTTAAAATCTTCTTGTCACAAACTGCAAGGCCTGGAGCTTAGATATTTGGTAGTATGCACTGTGACCACAGTGGGGTCATCCCCCTCCACTGGTGTCACTCCCCCCCCCTAAAATAAAATTTCTCATTTTTTAAGTTTTTCGCTATGGCAATAAAATTTGAACCATTTGTACAGTTTTTCAAAATCATTATTCCTTGACCTATATTTTTGACCTACTGACCTACTTTTTTGTTTTTTTTTAGCTACAGCAATGAAATTTGGACCATGTGCACAGTTTTTCGTTTTGATTTCAATAATGTCATCGCATGACCTATATTATTGACCTACTGACCTACTTTTTATTTTTGGAGCTATGGCAATGAAATTTGGACCATGTGCACAGTTTTTTGTTCCGATTTCAAAAACGTAATAGTATGACCTATATTTTTGACCTACTTTTTTGTTTTAAAGCTATGGCAATGAAATTTGGACTTTATGTACAGCTTTTCGTTCTGATTTCAAAAATGTCATTTCATGACCTATATCTTGACCTATTGACCTCCTTTTTGTTTTTGGAGCTATGGCAATGAAATTGCATTGGTCCATTTCTGTGATATGCATCATTACATTCATAAAAATTTCTTTCATCTTTGAACCCAGGTGAGCGCTTTAGGGCCATTGGCCCTCTTGTTATATGACATTGTGTACCTGAAAGTTTTTAATTACTAGAAAACGTAAAAGTTGAGCTACTTCAAGTATATTTTGTTCGGAAGTTTGAGAAAAAGTCTTTTTAAACATGAACACATTCTTCTATAAGAAGACGTGTCAGAAGACTCTTTATCTCAACTCTTCTTTCAACTCAATCATCCTACTTATGTCTTCGAAATAAGTATAGTCCTTTCTATAATAACCAAATTAATGCAGCCACACTCGATTCTACGATATATCAACGCAAAATGTATCATAACATAATGATCAAGACATCAACGGCAATTTCTACTTCGACAGAATTTGTTTAGTATTTGCACATAAACTATATGACCACAACAAGTCCATAATAAGTGTTTTTATCTGTGTGTTGTGACAGAAACAAAGAGGCTTTTCTAACGCCGATGTGAATAACTATTTAGTAAAATATTTAATTTAATTTTAAGGGTCTGATTCACAGATGGACCGATGATGAAAAAAAATGTTTATACATCTTGAAATTCTTGCTGTAATTGTGAAGAACATATCTAAACTAAGTTGCTGACTCATTTTTTGGTTACAGAAAAACATCAAAATATAAAGTTTTACACAGTGTTATTGGTAGAAAATTTATCCCGTTAGTCACGGGGTAGATACTTTAGTAATAACATTATTTTTGACGAAACTTGATAACTACCCTCTTTGGCTCAGTGGTGTAAATCGTCTCTCACTATTTTACCGACTGAAAGGTCATGGGTTCGAATCCTGTTTAAGTCTAAACTTTTTTCTCCAGTTTTCATGGTGTATAGAAGCATAATATTATGTTTGTTTTCCATAGCATACTAACTTCTCTAAAATTTAAAAGAAAAAACATTTCGGCTCAATTCTGTGAGTCAATCGCTTTAAATTATAGACTGTAATTTTTTTCACTCCAGAGATGTTTGCTCAAGCAGTAGCAGAAGTTATACAGCTTTATAAATGACAAGTCTTGATAATTTTTATTTTTATTTGCATTTTTTAAAATGTCTCACGTTTTATTATAAAAGGTTAAATTTACCTTTTATAACTGTTGTAGAAAACATGCTTGACCAAACGTTTGTTAAAAATCTGAAGTTTTTTCAACAGACTATTAATATTCTAGCTGAAATATTAAGATAACCGTCAGTGATAACTTAACAGAAATAAAGAGAAACGGCATATTGCTCGAAGAACATATTGTCAATTTGATTAATACAATGTAATAGCTTGCAACTCTGTAAGGCCTTGAATAGAAATACAGACGTCATAAAGGAAGGAGCAAGATTGACATGAGAAATTATAGCATTTTAATTTGTTATACTTCTATTGTGACAGCTGTTGTAGTAAGCCGCATTTATGTCTGCAAAAGTAATTATTTGTTTTCAAAGCAAGCAATCTGTAGCAGTCTTAATTATGTAAAATTCGAATAATTCTTGTGTATGATGTTAAAATTCTGTATTCTAGTTCCAATTATTACACTGTCTAATCTATTAACCACTGTTTTGTTTTCACATTTAAATCTGCACACTGGTATTTTTTTTCAAATAACATATTCTAGAAAACAAAGAACAATAACAATAACATTGACTCTCCGGTATTGATACTTCTTTTTAGTGATTTTGCGCCTGTGAAATTAAAGAAAAAAACAACTCCTGAAACATTTTCAAAAGTTAGAGTCAAGAGCCTTTGACCATAATATACGGATTTTTTAATTCGATGTTTCATGTATAGTGATGAAATCAATTAAGTAGGACTACTAAGGACTACATAAACAGGTTTTATTTTATTCGGCGAAGTTGTTTGTCCCAACACTAAAGATACTAAATAGTCCAGTAAAATTTGTGATCGAAAGTGAGGTAATTTTAAACGAATAAATATTGACATTTGTTTCGTTGGTCAAAAATCGTTAACTGCGCAAAAACAGAAATAGTGAACAAAATTGACGACGTTAGATTCCAGTGAAGCCCTTTCTATTATTATGCATCATTGCCTTACGGAAGTGATTGGCTTCCTTGATGATAGTAATGGCAAACGTAACGCGACGAAAGGTGACGGAAAGCTATCCAATACAATTTTTCGGTACAAATTATGTGTTTAGAGCAACCGTGCACTTCCCTTCAACGCCGAATACTTGTTTGGGGTTTTCTTGTTATACCAGTACCCTACAGAACGACACGTTTGTGTTTGAAGAAACATAGTGATGAAATTAAGACGACATATTTTAGGATTTACCCATCTTACTCAGGCGATTATATTTCTTGCTGATCCTTTCCTTTTATTTCAAGTTACATCTATATATTACGATGTCAGTGAAATAAAACATTTTAAATTTTATACGAAACAATAAAGCAAGTTTAGACTTAAGGTTATAGGTGGAAAAAATGACAACAAAAGATATAGAAGTATTGACAAGCAAATGAGGAAAGATGACATAAAAGTAATGACACTTTCAGCCATCAACGTCAATCGTCTTAGGTCTTAGTATATCAGAAGGCCTTTATCCTGCTTGTAATGAAGTTTCTGACGTATGGAATGAGAAAAGCAATCAAGCATACTCAATTTTCTCCAATTTACGTTGTTTCTGCGACTGAATACTTTCCTTTAGCACAGGTTTTTGTGGTTTTGCTATGTTATTATATTACAGCAACATACGTTTCATCCTAATCTGATGTGCTACAGAAAGTATTTTTCACATAGCATTCTTCCACTTCTCTGCTTGATACGAAAGAACGGAATATGTAAATGTTTTCTGTTGGTAATACATGTTTGAAGTATTTTGAACGCCAATGGTGTAAAAATAAATATTTAAGCAGACACATCATATATATTTCTTCGAAAAAAAATTTCCGGTACAAACCGGAAATGGAAGTAAGGAATCAGTACGAATTTTGCTGACGGCTAAAACAGGATGTTATAGTTTTTTGACAGTTTTACATATTTTATCACATTTAGTCTTTTTTGTTAGTTTGTCCATAGCAACTCGAATATAACAGAAGACTCAGGGTTCTCAGTTTGGTCAGTCAGTCAGTGTTTTATGCCTTCAAATATACTATTGTTTCGCTATCGAAGAAAAAACATGTGAAACAAAATATAACTTCGTAAGTAAAAAAAAGGTATAATTTCGTGAACTTGACCTGTTTTATTCAGCTGCAATGATCTTACTACTACTACTACTACTATTACTACTACTACTACTAAATCAAACTGACATCATTTTAAAGGTTTGAATACGCGTTATGTCAACAGAGTAAGATATTGTACTCTCTCTCTCTCTCTGTCTTGCTGACTTACTTCCTTATGCTATGTTTAACAATATGTTACCCGATGCTTTTATTACATTGTAAAGTTTTACAGGAGTGCCAGTAAAATTTGTTACCAGGCAACTTAGCTATAAACCTATCAACTATGTAAAAATGATATTTCTGAAGATATAAACAGACATGTCTGCATTGCTTTTGTTGTCCATGTTTTCGCCTTGCGAAAAAAAAAAATGTCTTCTCCTTTTCACATCAATATTAATAATGTTGTTGGCTCCTACAGTAAAAACAGGTTATGAAAAAATTCATATAAATGCTGAAAATCTTTTTTGATCCTTGATACAGTAGGACTTCAGTTCATGTAGAAAATTTAATAATAACGTTAAAGCAGCTCATTCACAGAAAATTGAATCCCTTCAAAATAGTTTAAATACATATCATTAGGAATGAATGATCAGTAAAATCTGTTTCCAGTAAAGGTTCTTGTAATGTGTCGCTGATTTTTTTAAAACAATACTCTGCCTAGTCTATAGCGGTATAAACGGTAGAGTTAAACAATATAGGCTTAGAGCGCTGCGGCAACGTAAAACCAAAGTCCAAATATATTTTGGTTAGATTTTCTCATGAATTTTCAGTTGTTTTTTGTTATTTTTGAATATACATTAGTGAATGAAAAAAATGTATTTGAGAAGGAATACATTTCTTTCACCATAGTGAGAATGTGCTGCTTTAAGCGTAACGGTGTTTAAAATAAGAGGTAATTTTAGTTCAGTATAGAGTTGTAACAGTGCCTGTCATCAATTGCAGAAAGATTGGAATGCACGAAAAAGAAAATAAAACTATACAAAAGAAGCTCATCAATGTTAAAACGATATGACTATTGCCATAATAAGTAACTGCTGCAATTCTGAAAGAAACATTTGAGAAAGTGTTGATTAGTTGTTTAATTGACACAATTTAAAAAAAAAACTTTTGACACAATAAAAAAAACTTTTTTTCTTTAAAAAATAATTTTAAAGAGTAGTTAATATACTATGGGAAAAACCTAACTTTATGCTTTGATACATCATGAAAACTGAAGAAAGCAGAATTTGATTTCAACAGGATTTGAACTCATGCCCTTTCGATAAATAAAATTAATGGTTTTGAGCTAAACCACTGAACCAGAGAGACATGTTAGTACCAACTATCAAAATTGACAATATAAACAAAGTATCTACCCCGTGATTCACTAAATATTTTATCAAACTTTATATTATATGTTTCTCTAACAAAAAATAAGACAGTCACTTAGTTTAGAAATGTTCATCACAATTACAACTAGAATTTCTATTTGTATAAACATTTTCTTTTTTATGCATCGTAAACTTATCTGTGAGCCAGTTTATAAAAATCAAAAGTTATTAATAGAAACGTATTGATGAGTTTGTAATTTGGATCTGGTCGTTTATAGTATGATATGAAATAATATTAAGTATTTAATAGTATTACTAATTTTATTCATCAGCAGTTGATGGACCTGATATCTACAATGGTTTTATAGTCTGTCCCATATTTTATTTCACTACAGCAGAAATAAATTGTTAAATTTATCTTTTATTATTACTTTAAATGTGAAAATCTCGCCTTGGATTTGTAAAATAAATCACCATGCATGTACTGATTTTGAAACGATTTGAATCTTATGATGCATGTTTTAAAACGTTTGCTTCAGTAAAGTATTTCAGTATTAAACCTAACAATTTGTTAAAAGAAAGAGACATTATAGATTTTTCCTTTGGTTGCCGATTTGTTGCGGGCCATTTAAATCAATGTGTCCCTGGTCGAGTAAATACTTCTAACTTTTTATCTTATCAAAGCTGTATTGATAAATCACAAAAATGCAAGAAATCTCTTGCACAAATTCTTGACCTTTAAATGCATTAGGACACAATACCTATGCAAGTATTCAGCTGTGAACATTTATTATTGATATTTAAAATACGCGACCGCGTACACTAGACGGGCCGATTCAAATCCGGGTATATTTTTTCGATTGTAGCCAGGTTAACAATTAGACTATAGAACTAATAACATAAAATTTATGCAATCAATAAATTAAAAAAGTATCATATGAATTTATTCATAGAATTTCGAAATTGACAAAGTAAGTAACTGTTATTACAAGAAATGATCAGGGAAAATGTTCAAATAAATCCACTTTATATTTATACTTATAACAGTAATAATAACAATAACTACAACAAATAATAAAAAATACCAATAAATTATGTTCAGCTGAACTGTAAAGTGCAAATTCAAGACCTTTTTAAAATAAAAACAGCCAATTATGTAATACCGGAAGTGTTCAACTGCTATATTTGGAGCTATTTCTCTGAGAAATTATTGCATTTTGATCTTTGCAGAATATCACTGAGACATCGTCGAAATAAGCCGCGTTTTATTGTCTGTGAAAGTTATAAGTTGTTTACCAAACAAGACAAATGCAATAAACTCTCTTTATTTGTTGCTTCGGTATTGAATATTTAAAATAAATTGCACGATTCTAAGAGGATTTTTTTTTCGATTGCAAGTCGCATACTGTAACAACGGAATATATTTCTTAATAAAGTGTCTAGCGCTGAGAAACAGTATAATCTTAATATTAAGAGAAATATAAAAGGAAAGTCTAAATATTTAGTGGAGGACATTATTTTTCTACAAAACACGTTATATTTTGTTGTATATTAAACAATGGAAATAGAAGACTCAGTGGCTAAAAAAATGGTTGACATTATATCATTGTCAAGCTATAAATAAATAAAGTAAATATAAGAAAAAATGTTCAGTAGATAAGTATAGAGAACAAGATATTGTCTAAGTGGTACCTATAGGATTTTGTTACGTATTTGGATTTTAACCAGAAGGTAGGGAATAAATATAATAATTATAGTGAAAATTAAAAATAGATGAAAAATGGACGGTTTTTTATTTTTTCCAATTTTACAAATAGTAGAAGTCGGTGAAGATCATATTTATGTAGTAATTTGCGATATTTTCTTGTTGTTTTTTTTAAAGCTAATGTCATATTACCGTCCTTTATTTGCAAATAACTTCGACAAAGTTTTTCGACTTCGCAAATTTTTTTGATTTTTTTGTATTGTATCTGACAATTAGGCGAATAAACATGTTAATGCTTTCTGCGTTGTAATATATAAGATATAAATGAAAGATGTATCGATATAGTAACAACACTTCCATATATAGAGATCAATTGACACGATGAGAACATTTCCCTTAAGATTTATCGACATGGTGACAACTCTTTCCTTGAGATTTGTCATCATAGTGTCTGTACTTCCATTGAGATTAATCGGCATGGTGACAAGACTTTCCTTGAGAATACTTTCATTATAGAGATTTTTTGGACATGGTGATAACATGTCCGTAGAGAAATTATACTTGTTAACAAAATACTGTTTAAGTCATGAAAAATCTTGGCTTTATATTTATAACCCTAAGTCTCTATACCTTTTTCGGTCCTTGTGATAAGGTTTGTTGGTAACTTTCAGAACGTTTGTAACACCTCTATGATTTTGAATTTATTATTCACGCTACTGAGCTCACTGTAGACATTTGTTCGTGTGTGTGCGATCTTTACGAGAATCTCGAATTTTGTTTCTGGAAAATTTTGAAAAAAAAAAACATTTAAAACATTACTTAAACAGCAAGCAATTATAGCTTAGCATTTTCATTTAATATCGGGTGCGTCTGAAAGATTTACATTTTTATTCATTTTTACGACTTTTGCTGTAATTTAAGTGGCGGTCAATTTCAGAATGCAAATTCATTAATATTATCATTATTATAATTATCATGAAGTTACCTGTATTAGAAAGCCGTGTGTCATTTTGTCAGTCAGGAATCATGATTAAATTGATAATGACATGAGAACATAAATTAAAATGATAATGCGAACATCTAAAGAAAACATGTTTCCTTATATAGAAATCAAGAGCAAGAATAGTGAAGATTTCTTAAGAAAATATCGCTTGTAATTGGACTAATTTTAAAAAAAAGTTTAACGATTACTAAGACTGACAATCCACTGCATACCCTTCGTTTAAAGTGACACATGTGTTCAAAAAGAACGGAAATTTTATGGTCATGAAAAAGTTTGAAACATTATATATGTTTAGAAATATTGTAACTTTCACCAAATAATAACATACTATTGTTTCCTTCCAAGTATACAAAACATTATCATACAAAGTTTAACTGAAAATTTATAAAAGACTTTGCTAGTCAAAAAAGATTTTATCATTTTGCAACTGTGTTCAATAGGAATGGAACTGTTATATGCAATCATTTAATTTAGCTATAACCTAAACAATTTTTGTTTTCTATGATTAGAAACAAATGGTTAATGTATATTTCAAAACAGTGATGGTCACTTTGAACACATATGTCACTTTAATCATCTTGCATATGCTGACCTATTCGTTTATTTTGAGGTCATTTTAAAACTTTACCTAGGATTACAACAACGTTTTCTACGATTCTTTCATATTTGATACAACTGCTACTTAAAGTTTCCATATATTTTTAATTTGAAATGTTATATAAATTATTACACAAAAGATAGACACTAAAGACAGGTAATCCACCACTCGATGTATATGGGAAAATGAAGCAAACTGCGTTTACCTATAACCAGAGACTTCAGTCTGGAGAAGATTTTCTCGAAGAACAAAGGGTAATGAGAAAGACGTTAATTTGTCCAGTGCTGGAATAAGCGGGATTCTATTAACTATAAAAGCAATTAGGTGTTTAGGGCAGAAATTCTGAATCAGACATATCCTGTTTTGTTCATATTAAATTATTTATTTATTAGGAGATGATTATCATTTCTTTATATGAAAAGGCTAGAGGAAATAATGAATACGATTCTTTGTCATATAAATATTGATAATAATTCAAGAAAGGGGGGAGTTGAAGCAAACATTTACGGAATAATTGTATTTGAACTTATATTATAACGTGCAGAGAAAATAACGTCGATGGAAGTAATTGATGGAGTGCTGAGGAATTATGGAATAGAGAAGTAACAAGTTTTTTTACTTGTTTATTGAAGCCACCGCAGTTCTAATTGTAAAAAAAATATAAAGGTCTTAGAGATATGTATTTTATTATTTACCAAATACACTCATGTTTTGGGTTTGTAATTGTCTCTATATGAAAAGGAGTAGGCACAGAGAGAAAAAAAGAAACAGCTTTATCAAAAATATCCGGTGGTTGTAGAGCTGACGGATTGAAATGTTGCTGTATTGATACATATTAAAATGAGCTATACACGTTTTTTTTTGTTATTTCTTCGGTGCATGAATACATAACAGACATGAGTCATATTCGAAAGCCTAGTATCAAACATAACACCCGAAAGGTCGAAATTGTGTATGTTCACGTCCTTAACCCTGAACATGCTGAAATTCTGTAATGGATTTGCCAAGCTTTGAATATGGAACAGTCCATTCAAAGTTTAAGGGATTTCAATATCAAAATACAAAAATGGAGCTACCAACAGTATAGAGCCTGGTCAGACTGCACGGATGTGTAGGCTGGCCTGGCTCTATACTGGTGGCAAAGGCTAATCACTTTCGGTTCCAGCAGGTTAAGGGTTAAAGAAAATATGTCTAACTTTATTTTAAAGTCGTTCTCGAGAAATACATTTTCCTCCCAAGATTCGACCAATAACATTTCGATTATCTTTCGTACAAAAATGAAATTTTAGGATGTTTTGTGAGCTTTTATGTCTACACATAAAATATAAATTTCTTTACCTTTACAATATTATACAAATTTAAACTAAAGCTGCCGTGGTACAAAAAATAAAAGGTCCTGCTATATCTGTACACACGTTATATACAAAAAATGAAGACGAGAAAAAAACTTCAAAAAGTGTAGTATCCGCAAGTGGGGCATTTGAAAAAGATTTTGCAACCTGGTCTGCAATTTACTGTTGGTTAGAAGTCTGTGTAAAATCAAATGGCCCAAAATTTCAATTCATTAGGTTTTCTTTATTATAAGCTTTTTTTTCAAAGACCCTGGTGCAAAATATTGATAGCATAAATATCTCATCAGAACAAGATAACGTTAGATTTTATTGGCGTCTGGTATCAAATAAATATCCGAATATTTGCGAATATCATTCATTTAGTTATCAAAACGTTTGTAAGGTTAATAAGACTGTGTTACATATGAGCAAACTTCTGGAATATTTAACAATAACGACTTGAGATGTTACTAAAAAATCTTACCGAATTATTTTGTAATCTCATTATTCATTCTTTTTGTAATAAATAAATAAATAATAGTCAGAATCAGGTGTTTACTGAAATAAGTATATTTATCTAAAAAGGTGGGACTTAATTTTTTGGTAGTTTGGGGGAATGTCGTATAGCAAACAAAATCACGTTGTTCAAAACTATACTTCTGTACGACAAGTTATAAATTTTGATAAATAAGTTTAGCTAGTTCGAAGATAGTAGAAATAACTTATGAATCAATTGCAAAAATCCAGAAATATTCAGACCTCACAGCATTAATACTAAATGATATGACAGAAAACTGTAGGAGCTGAAACCTTATAGTTTTATCGATTACACCTGATTGATTAATTGTCTGTTTCGACATTTAGATGAATATGAACCTTTCATTCGCCGTCTGAAGGGCTTTGCATGTTACTTGACGTGAGGTTATGCTTGTTATTTATAACTTGTCTGACCTTTTCCATCACTAGAAAAGTTTTATTTAAAGGTTGTCTTTTCCTGAGACATATCACGATTGTTACCACATCCTAACTAAATATACTGGAAAGGCTTACTTGAAGCCAATAAGTTGTACCAGCTGTTTCGAATTTTAAGACTGAGAAGCTTAATTTTATACAAAGTTAAAAATTAATATAAATGTTCCAGTTTGATATCAGTTCCTGTATGAAATATTTTAGAACCAAAAGGAATAAACTTCGCCCGTGTCTTGCTCCCTACACAAGCATCCGCGACCGTTAAGTCGTGTTTTCCAATGCGCATTCATTAAAAGCAAATGGGATATTTATTTTAGTTCTTATTTAGTAGTTATCTAAGCTATTTTTCTAGAAAATCAGTTAAACTAGGTGCATCCTTAGAAGAACAAACAACATCCTTTTTACTTGAATCTTTATATATGTCTTAGAAGTTGAAAAACTTTTGTTCCACGTTATTAACATTATATCTGAACATTATTTTCAGCATTGATTTTATCGTGAAAGTCATGCATCTACGTCATTTTGCACACTAATATAACTTTGATAAAAAATGGAACATTTAACTTTTGTCCCACGTAGATATTTTTCGTCTATTCAGTGTTTGAAAATGAAGATTAGATTATCAACAACATAATATTTGTTCAAAATGATGACTGTTAATTTTATTTCATGTATGTTTCTTATTTTTGTAATAATGTCCTGTCAAAGAAATAACTGCATATAAATGAATTGGCATTTGACTGACGTGAAGGAAGAAAAGACAGAAATACAGTGAATTTTACAAGATACGCATTTAGTTTATTCATTTGTGAATAAAGGATGGTCAGGAGTTCTGATTTATAGGAATTAAAAACTTGTAGAGAGCTTCATCTGGCTGTATCTTTTTATTTGTCATCAATAGTCCTTGGATACTTCGACTTTTACATGTTTTGCATATGTTACAAGTTGTTAGAACAATATTATTGTTTAGTTTGCAATCGTCTTATTATCTCCGATCAAATATGAATAACTGTTGGCTTTGCAATAACAATTTGAACGATGATCAACGCTGTAAAATAATTCGGTGCTATTCAATTACAAACTGTAAATCAAATGAGAGCTGATATATTCTCTGCCCAAATTTGACGAGGTCGAAAGCAACTCGTAACTATGTATTTCTTATAGTTTTGACTCTTGGTGAACTGGACTTATTAATAAGTGCTAGTCTGGGTTTTAGCCGCCGATAGTAGACATACGTAAGATCCATGTAATTTTTGGAAGCTTGCATAATTAAATACACAAAAGGTTATTTCACTACTTCGTTCAACAAAGTAATGTAAAAACTTGTGAGTCTTCGTAGTTTGCCTTGATTGAAATAAAAGGAATTAATAATCTTAATTGAAAGTTAGTTAATTGTTACATTTTAATGTGAAATAACATTAAAAGCCAGCTTAACCTCAAAATTTAACTATCTATTTCATCTGAAGAAAAAAGTAATCAACTGTTTCGACCGGGGTCCAACGATATCTAAATTAAATTAGCTGTTTTCCGATACGTTTATGAATTTTGTTTTTAAGTCAATTATTGTGATTCTGTTTGAATAAATGCGTTTTGTTGTGATTGTAAAAAGCAATCTGTAATTATTTGCCTCTATTGTTGATGTTTTTTTTTTATTTATAAAAGCAATTTCTTTACTCTAATTACATTTTGTTTTTGTTTTTATTGCAAAAAGCACACCCTTGAAGACAGAAAATAACCAAGATATTTTAACCTCTTTTTAAGCAGACATTTTATGATCGATGCTGAGGGGGAAAAAACGACAGATTTCTCGGATTTGAAATTATGACGAGAAAAAAATCGTTAGTGGAGAAAGTTATAAGACTTGATAATAAAAACGATCTACAGAAGTTATCCTCTTAGAAAGAAGTATATACACTTTTATTTGCAAGGGAAGTTAATGATGATAATATGTTTATTGTGTCTTGCCATTAGCACAGCTTGAATTTTTGATGGCGTTGCTCGTGATTTTAGGGATCCGCAGATTAACTTTAAGGTTTGTGTATTCTTTCTAATGACCTCTATCTGCACTTTGAACATGTATATGTAATAATTGTATTAGTTACTGAGTGGTTTGAAAGTAAAACAGGTAAGAATACAAATGCATTTTATTTTTTAAGTCGCTTGATTCTTATATTTATTCGATTCATATTAGATTAAGAGGTGGGTAAATTTCAAAATTCTTGGTACATAGCATTACAAATTCATGCAAGCGTTTCCTGAAGTAAGTTTCAATGAAATGTGTGGGTCTGATAGTTTTTACAAGTAATCCCTTCTTAGAAAGTTAGCCTACACAAATCGAACGACCCTGCCATAAAATGTTGAATATAACGATATTGTTAAGTCTGCAGCTTTTACTTAATATTTTCATTGGCTGTTCCTGACAATCTGTATTATACAGCTGTGGTAGTTAGGTAAAATCTTTTATAATTTCAATAGTCGCACAAACCCTTAATATCTCAGTGGCAGATTTATTAGAGCAACCAAAATATGCGCACCACCATGTCAGCCGCCGAGTGAAGATTTGTAATATATTTTAATTGTGAAACCTTTATCTTTTGATGAAAGAATTAAATATTTCATATCTTACATAAAAATAGACACGATTGCTTACAGGAGTGTGAGGAAGGCCCCCATCCGTTCAGAAATATAACAATAGTTCTTTATGCTTTTGATTGTTATATAGTTTCTGATTTTATAAAGAAAGTCTACTCTAAGGATATTCAATTAAAAAAGCAAGGGTGAAAAAAGTAGAATAGAAGACCTATCGTGTACAGATACAATCACTTATGGTACAATTCTGGAAAACCGGCATTGCCAATACGGGCTCAAAATGCTGAAAGACAAACATCCTAATCTATAAAAAATTAAATGGTTTGGATGGCATCTTTAGCTCCAGATATACACCAAAACACTGCTTTACATTAAGATATATTTATATTGGTTTTCGCTTAAGCATAGAAATTTCCCAACAGCCCAGTGTTACATTGAGATCACCAACATAATATACTGTCCCACAAAGGTTTAAACGTTATTAACAAACTAATCACTTCATTACGGGGACCAAAAGCTAATAAGTTTGACCAATGTTCCCTTTCACTCATTATAGAAGGATTTAGGTTGGTATCTCCCATTGTCCTTATTTTAATCCTGTCCTCAAATACTTGTTCAGTATCCAACATAACCCTTTGCAATCACTTGGTATTTCTATTTTTATGAGCAAAAGATAATTGGCAAAATGGCAAAATCAGAGTAAAATCTGACCCAGAAGTCTTTTATCTTACCTCTTTTGGCATATTGACAAGTTGTATTGTAATACATAAAAGACAAGGTGATAGAACGATACCATCTTGTACCGAAAACGTGAACATCCTTTTATAGGATATATTAAAAATGAAGATTGAAAAAAAAACTCACAGCAGTTGTACTCCATGGTATACAGATACTTACTAGTAAAAAAATGAAATATATATTCATAGATTCAGCCTACAGGAAATCTACACAGTGCAATAATACACTGCTGAAGGTCAGTCCGACTCAACCATTAATATTCAAATAATCTTAAGATCTCTTATTACAAAACGTGAACTGCCGTGTAAGGAACAGTAAAAAAATACGACTAGTGCATTAAAAATGTAGTATAATCTGATATACAGCTTCTAATATGAGACAGCATTGTGACAATGCTGAAAGTAATACAACCATGGGCCGAGATGTTCAGGCGTTGTTTGGAGATAATATAGAAGGACACATACCCTTTCAGCTTTCACCACTTTACCTTCTAACCGTATCGAAAACTCATATCTGGAAATCACGAAATATTATGTTTTTTTGGCAAGTCATTTTGGGCAGACATTTATGTGTCATTGTTTCACTATGGCAAGGATATTTAAATGGGAAAAATATGTTTATTGATAGTAGTTGCTTACTTATAAACCATACCTATATTAATGCTTTGATTTTGACTGATTTGACTAGTTGAGTAAAAGTTATACCAAGGTTGCATCAAAATAGTGCAAAATTGGACATTTTAAAGTGTAAAAATTAAAAACAAATGTTCTTTATGAAGACCACACTTTCACTGATATTTTAAGCGAAATTATACTTTATCAAGTATCTTCTTCTTTAAGAGCACTATCAATAATACAAAAGCAGTAAAGAGAAAAAAAATGAACAAAATACTGTCTCGTAGATTAGTAACGCCTAAAATATATATCGATATATAGAGGATATTTGTTTGTTTTTGTGGAAGATGAGAATTTATTTCATCGAGTGAACACCATATGTGATATTTTCACGAGTGGCGCAGCCACGAGTGAAAATATAAACATATGGTGTTCACGAGATGAAATAAATTCCCATCTTCCACTAAAAAACAAACAAATTTTCTTTTTATTTTATGCCAACACGTCAAAAATTGGTATTTTATGACATTTTACTCAGGGCCTTCAATAAATTCCCCATGGTGAGCCCCAAATCAGTTAATGGGTACTTTGGTCAAACCGTTACTCCGCACAAGAAAAGTGCAGACAATCTCCAATACATATGATAACTTTACTTCTGCTGAAATAAACTGAATACACTTTCATCAAATAACAATTTTTTTTCTCTACACAGTTTATCAATATTTATTGAATTTTAGCCATACATATTTTAATTATAAAAGCGGATTAATACCGAGTAATATTCAATCAATTGATTTGAAAGTCGGGCATATTGGATATTGTCCATGTGAGTTATGTTAACAAATCAGACATTTTAAATAATTTATGGCGAATTTCATCATTGTTCACAACTAGTTAGGCTCAGGAATTCAATATCATAACTGGATTTTACAAGGTAAATAAATTTCACTCGCTGTCACTGTCACAGCGGATTCTCTTGTATTTAAGTAGTTCCGGCACAAACAGTGGATTATCAAAATGGTAATTTCACTGATTCAAAACAGTGGATTATCACTTTTATCTCACTGATATTTCCCTATATTTCATTGGTAGGCATAAAATAAATATATCTACCTATCTTAAAAATATTTATTGATATATCACATATATTAAGGCAAAAAACCCATTAAGAAATATTTGTCTTCAATTGAAAAATTAAAAACTAAGGTTCTTAGTTGGTTAATTTAATTTGCTATTTTCAACTAAATAGATATGATTATCAAAGGCTTTAAATGTTAGTTTTGATGATCCACCAGATCCTTTTTTTCTTGATATCAGCAAAACGACAGAATTTTTCCTTTGAGATTGCTTATGTTATACGACTGAATAGTGCATAAAATAGTTTTAAATATCGATGCTAATGTGATTTCCTTTCTTTGCCTTGTTTAGTAAATATAAAACTATGATATTTCTACAGCTTTCTTTTTCAACTTAAATGTTTCTTTCGTAACCACGTTAGTTATAATTAACAATGCAAGGAGAAAAGAACCACATATGAGTGTATCTGCTAATTACTATGCAAATACTAGGTTTAGGTGAAGAAAACCTTGGCCAATAGTATAACACTGGAAATCTCAGACTTCTGTTTCAGGTTATATTTCCCTCAGAAGATTCTGCATTTTCGTTTCTCGGAATGATTGTTAGTGACATAACAGCGCTGAAATAAGCCGCGTTTTATTCTTTGTATAGGGGTTATTTGTTACATAGTTTTTATTTAAAAAAAACACTACCGGAGTTTTTTCTTTTCTTTTCGTAAAGGAAAATAATCAGATTTATATTTTATATTATGTATTTTATATTTAACTTAAAGTTGAATTTCCGTTTAAAAGCTGCAGATGCACGAGGAGAATAGAATTCATATTAAATCATTTTGTGCTATTGTACAGCTATTTTCAAGACAACACTGGAGTATAGACAATGATGAACTACGCGAATTTTGTTCCAGACATGAGAAAAACTGTTACTGAAGCGTTCTTGAAAATCTCTTCAGAGCAAAGTGAAATGGAAATAAGAGCAGGTATTTTTACTCAAAATTTAGACAATTACTCAGTGAAATATTAAGGGTAATAAATGCAAGCAGTTATCAGAGAAGAAACCTAGTATTATCTTCTTATAAGACTGTAGATCAGACAATGTAAATGGATGCTGTCGATAAAATTAAATAAATTAATTAGTACATGAACATTTTATTAGAACAGATATTTTAGAGTTACGTTTTGGAGGCTCTGCGCGAAGATAGTGCATTTGTTTGACATCATTTATTCATTATGCTTTTAGCATAAAAAATATAGTTTTATTTTATTCATTCATCTGCGTGTTTGAGCTTATATGACACGAATTTTAATTGTTACAAATACAGGAAACGGCAAACCAGCTGGTCATGATTTTAAGAATCGGATGTTTCGTGAATGTAAAAATGTGTAACATTTTTGTTGTTTAGGAAAAGCAATGCTGAAATAACCAAAAGTATTTTTGTCACTTCATAAGTTATTTCTATAGCGTTTCGATAAGTTTAATTCAAGACGTAAGAAAGTTTTAAATGATACTTAATTGAAAAGTTCATCCTTACATTAGATTTCTAATACGATGGTAATAAGAAAATGATATTCAGTAACGCTGAAAAAATGCTTTCAACTAGAAAATAGTCCAAGGCTGATTTGTGCCATTTCGCGTTTTCGCCCCGCGACCCCGCCAAGCGAAAGGTCGAGAATTAACAAGTTAAAATGGCGGGGGCGCAGAGCGAAAACACGCTAATTAGCGGGGGCGCGGGGCGAAAAGTCGAGATTTAATTGTAAAACGGCGGGGTCGCGAAGCGAAATATTTATTGTTACAGGGCGCTAATTAGCGTGCTGTTGTCCGCGCCCCCGCCAAATTATTCTTAAAAACCTCGACTTTTCGCTCCGCGGCCCCGCTAATTAGCCTGTTTTCGCTCCGCGCCCCCGCCGTTTTTGTAGTTAAAATCTCGTGTTTTCGCCCCGCGCCCCCGCTAATTAGCGTTTTTTCGCTCCGCGTCCCCGCCGTTTTATTTCTTAAATCTCGCTCGGCGCCCCCGCGGGGCGAAGTTTTATTTCTTAAATCTCGCCCCGCGCCCCCGCTAATTAGCGTGTTTTCGCCCCGCGCCCGCGCCGTTTTTTTTCTTAAATCTCGTCCCGCGACCCCGCGGCGCGAAGTTTTTTTTCTTAATTTTCGTCTTCCGGTTTTTGTAGGGCATGCACAGTTTGTTTTTTTAGTGAATTTACATATTTTAAATAACATCAGTTTCAATTTATAAGATTGTCTTATTTCAAAATAATTAAATCATATAAACCTATAATCTCCTCAATTATGAGGAATTTTTAGCCAAGTGAGAACTAATTTTAACAATTATAGCTTTAAAGATCCTTTAACACAATTTTTTTACGGTTTTAAATCATAAAAATGATGCTCAAATTAAGATTTATAAATATTGTAGGTTCCAAAAAACATTATTTATAAAGATATTACCGAATTTTACATTTCATGTAAATAAAGGGAGGTAATTAGAAATTTATTTTCTATAAAGTTTAAGTCAAATTTCACAATAAAGAATGAATTCATATATTTTAATGATTACATATAATACGCACAAATATTTGCAGTACATATTTAACATATTCTTCGATGTTTGAAAATTGTTCTATTTGCATAATTATGTACATATATATAATTTCACTTAGTATATGAATATGTTCATGGCAATGTTTAGAGCAACACGCTAATAAGCGGGGGCGCGAGGCGAGATTTAAGAAATAAAATTTCGTCCCGCGGGGTCGCGCAGCGAGTTTTAAGAAATTAAACTTCGCCCCGCGGGGTCGCGGAGCGAGATTTAAGAAATTAAACTTCGCCCCGCGGGGTCGCGGAGCGAGATTTAAAAAATAAAACGGCGGGGGCGCGGGGCGAGAACACGCTAATTAGCGGGGGCGAAAAGTCGAAATTTAAGAAATAAAACTTCGCCCCGCGGGGTCGCGGAGCGAGATTTAAGAAATTAAACTTCGCCCTGCGGGGTCGCGGAGCGAGATTTAAGAAATAAAACGGCGGGGCCCGAGGCGAAAACACGCTAATTAGCGAGGGCGCGGAGCGAAAAGTCGAGTTTTTAAAGAATAATTTGGCGGGGGCGCGAACAACAGCACGCTAATTAGCGCCCTATAACAATAAATATTTCGCTTCGCGGCCCCGCGGATTTACAATTAAATTTCGACTTTTCGCCCCGCGCCCCCGCTAATTAGCGTGTTTTCGCTCCGCACCCCCGCCGTTTTAACTTGTTAATTCTCGACTTTTCGCTTGGCGAGGTCGCGGGGCGAAAACACGAATGGCACAAATCAGCCACCATACGTAATAGCTTATTGTTGATTATAATGAATTGTAAATTTTAGCACTTAAGGCATTATCAAGATTTAAGAGACCAGAGCAGATGTTTGGGAAAAACAGTTACTAATTTTAAGACAATCTTCTATCAAAGTGAACCAACAGTTGCTCCTTTTAACACAAAAATGGTTGGTATTGTTTCTTTCCAAAACAATAGCATTCGCCCCCTGATTTAAGATTAAAGAACATTTCTTACAAACATCGCTTTAAATATTTGTTGAGAGATTTATCTGCGTTGTTTTCTTGTATTTCTAATCGGCAATGCCACTTCCGTATTTCAGCAGCGCAATTTATAGTACATGGTATCTTGCTATTCTGTTGTAATTAGGCTTAGTTAAGTAGAACTACTTTGTCAGATACTGGGCCAATCACGCAAACGAGTCGTAAACATTAACTTTCTTTCAAGATCTTTAACAAACTGACTTATTATTGTTAATGTTCTCGACACGGTTACTTGGTCTGAAAAAGTTTATCTAAAATCTTATAAAAATAACTAAAATTTCTATGACAGCATCTATACTGGAAAAATGTGTATCACGCTACATACAAAAATTGTGCATCTTAAAAAGTATTTTAAGCTTTGATATGTGGTGTATGGTACAGATTATAAAGACATTAAAAAGTACAATCGTTGTTTCTACAAGTTTTAAATAAATGATTTTAATTTGTGACTGAGTGAAGTAGAAAGTAAAACCCTAAGAATCAGCATTTCTTGGCCCGGGAGCTAGAGGGCCAAATCTGTACTAATAAGGACTTGGTATTTCACTCTGGGTGTGCTTCCATTCTATCTATTTTCGTATATTACTTTAGTCAAAGAAAATAAGCAAAGCCAGTAGCATTTAAAGAAATGTCGCATGAACATTTAACAATTTGAGGAACTACATTTCCGTTTTCAGGAGAACAATAAGCCCAGATATTTTTCCTGTAAGTAGTTTTATTTGAGACCATTGTAATTACCTTTTCTGGTAAAGATCTTGATAACGTATTTTTGTTGTTGTTGTTTTGGTTTTATTTTTATATTTCATTTAAGAGCTGTTATCTTACTAAACAATTGTACACTGATCAAACTTACTTTTAGACAATTCTTAATAGCTGATAATTGTTGTATCATGTGTTTAATTAAGAAATTCAAAATGCCCAAACTTTAAACATAATGCTAGGTTCCTTTCACATCTGATTGTGAAGCGAAATGATAACGAAGCATTGAAACGAAGGAAATGATGTATTAATATTTACATACGATCATTAATTCTGAACACCTGATGTATAAAGCTTCATTTTATTTCCTTTTAAAGACATATTACAACTAATCCACAAAACTGAGGAACTAAAAGTAGACTAATTGGTTATTATATTTTAATGTTTTTTTTTATTTCATTGCATGCTTTTTGTTTATGTATGCTTTAATAAATGATAACCTTTCCCCAGAATAAGTTGGTTGAAGATAATGATTGCTAAATAAAATATATTAACTGGATTGATAAAACTTGTTGTGAAACATATAAACAAGTAAATAAAGAAAATTGAAGTAAACAACGCAATTAAAACCATCAACGTCAAAGACGTAAATATATCAGATGGCTTTTATCCTGACTGTAATGAAGATTCTGACGTGTGGGATGAGAAAAGCAATCATGCATTCTCAATTTTCCTCGATTTACATTGTCTCTGCAAACTGTGTATTGAAGCTTTTAGGCTGTGGTAGCGACATCAACTGTAATTAAGTTATGGGGACCGACTTTTATCTCATAACACAATATCGTAGAGATATCAACTCTTTGTAAATATGTTGATACCAAGACAAAAAATGCTGAAGGATTGTTTATGGACTTTGACTTTCATCACTTACTCAAAGGCTGAAACGTTTACTTAAAAAGTTTCCTCATTCTTGAATTTTGAAATAATAATTACTGCAGTGTATTTTACTATATATAACTTATAAGATAAACTTTTTTTTAGTAATGGATTCCATATGCCTTATATTTTAAACATTAAAAAAGCCGAATATATATACTGAAATAATACATGTTTTTAAAGTTTGCATTATAATCTCTTACATAATAAAAACTTATTGATCCGGGCTATGAAATCAATTTACGTCACTGTATGTAAAGCATTCGAACCGTTGTTTTCGTTTCATGCTTTGCGGTAATGCCTGTCGTTTCAAAGTCCTGTAATGTTAAAATGTTTCTACAGTCAGTACTTTATTTGATTCTTCTACAGTAATGCCTGACAGATGTTTATTCATATATAAAAAGGAGACATAATTTATGTTAATAAATATCTAGTTCTATCATGATAATTATTCCCAAAATGATGATGATAACAAAAATTTAAAACCTTAAAGGTTTTATACTTTCATAACCGTAACTTAAGTGTTCCTAAAAGGATGTGTAAGCATTAGTTCATCAAAACTTAACAACACATCTTGCTTTGCAATTTGTGATCAAAGACTAAAATACAAATAAATATTTAAAACATTTAATTGCTTCAGCTGGTGAAAAATCTGATGATAAAATCATTAGAATAATGAGAACTCTTTTCAGACTGTTGTTTTATCCCATATACAAAATTATAAAGTTGTTCCTTAAGCAGTCGTTTTGTTTATGCTTCTTAATATAAAATTAAGCTTAAAATATGCTTGCACAAAAGAGCTTAGTAAATTTTGACGACTAAGGTTTTATGTGAATAAAACATAATCAAATGTTAAAATATAGACGGATAAAAAAGAAAAGTGAATTATTTACAACACTTATTTACAACATCCTCAACGTCAAACAAATAGATGTACAAGAAGGCTTTTATCCTGTTTGTAATGAAGTTTCTGACGTTTGGAATGAGAAAAGCAATCATGCATACTCAATTTTCTCCAATTTACATTGTTTCTGTAATTGCGGACTGCTGTTACATAGACGAAGCTGTCCCCATTTTTTGTAATTATGTTACAACAATGAGCTTGTGTCACTAAGTCATATGTTCTACAGCCACTAGATTTACAGAACTACTCAACGTGGTACGCATAGTAGAGAAACAAGTATCATTGATAAGGTCTATGAGACGGATTTGTTAACCTTTTCTATGTTTTAGTTACAACCATATTCAGTCATTTTGAATTTTCAATCATTTCAGGCGAACAATAGTCATGTCAAAGAATTTATGCCAAGATTTGAGTTAAATAAGTCGAATGGTGATTTCTTTGTTAATGATATTACTTCCGCTTATACAAAGCTGAACAATACAAATAACGTAGAAATTGGCTACCCTTTAATTGCAAATAATGAAATTACATACATAACGATATATGCATAATAAAAATGTTTTACCGTCTAAAAGACACATACTATAAATACATCGCTATATCGTATCGGGTGAAAAACAATTAGTTAATTTTTGCAACTCAATATTTTTTATATTACTTGTAGCTGTATCAAATAGAGCTTATCTTTCAAATTTTCCATAGCCATTAAGTCAGCCTAATTTCGTGACCGTCTTATCAGTCGGCATAGTTCCGTACTTTAAATACAATTAAGTTATTTGATGACATGATATGCATTATTTATACTGCATAAATAAGTTTGAACAATTCAGTGTAATGGAGTGTTTCTACAATTCGTCTAATTACGTTTATTGTCACGCAACAGACTCATAACAATAAGTTATATTTTCAATAGCAGGTCTTTTCAAAAAAGTGTATGACAGTGTTTATATTTTACAGTTAATGGTATTGATAAGGCTACAAAAACTGAAAAAAGCACCATAGCAGTCTGTGTACTTCAGTTAATAAGGAAGCGGACAATGAGTCACACATTTCACTTGTGCCGTGTTGTGTTTTCAAAGCATTTTAAGGATTGTCTTGTACTTCTCACTACGGTTATTTGAATACTCACATTCATTTTCTGCCTAGCTGGCATGAGTTCACATCATTTTTTTAAATACAGTGTTATTGAATTGGAACATTGAATTGTTTGCTTAACTTCTTTTGTACTTTGCTTACTTTTATTTATTTCTTGCAGATTGAAGATATTTAGCTACACAAAGGACGGCTGTGGAACAATATGGAATTTGATACCGGCTTAAATATCACACAGACTTGGTCTAACATGACAAATTATACTTTGGTGCATTTGAATTCCAGTGAAGCCAATAATGTCACAAAGGCAGGAATATGTGGAACTGTGCATGACATCGATAGGCATAAACCAACACGATTAGCTATTCTATATTTAACTATTATATTCGGTATCTTAGGTTGTGTCCTGGTACTCTTATGGATGGCATGTAATCGTAAAGTTTCACCAAGATTTAATCACTTGTCTAGAGTGAATTCATTCATATTAAATTTAACTCTCGCAGACATTCTAGTGGTGTTACTAGCTTTGTTTCCGCAACTGATTTGGGAATATGTCGACTTGGAGTGGTCAGCAGGCCCAGTAATGTGTAGACTGGTCAAGTTTTTACAGAGTTTTTCAATGATGTCCAGCAATTATATACTTGTGGTGATAGCTATAGACAGGCATCAAGCGATCCGCGCTCCACTAAAGGAATCGTGGCCGGTAGGTGGACACTATTTTTTCATAATAGCTTTTTTTGGTTTTGAGATATTTTTATTTTTATTTTCAAACTATTATCCTGAGTTATTAGTTTTGCAATGTACAAAATTGTTAAATCTGTTGACATGGTTGGTTAGGTACCTCACCGTTACAGCAAAGAGTCTATTAATTAATTATTAAGCGAACTTTAATTTTAACCTCTTTTTCGTTTTTAATGCTGTTTTTAATGTACCTATTAAAACTCTCAAGACATTATTGTGAATGGTAGGAATTAGTTTTATGTTGTTTATGTTGTTATTCTTAGAAAGAAAAAAAGATTTATTTATGTAATATTCATATGCAAACAGGAAAACATCTAAACATTTGCTCATTTTGTTATCACATAGTAATTTCAAAAATAAAACAAATAGAGAGCGGGTAAAAAAAGTCAAGTGAAAAATTAATTCAATACCAATATCAATCAGAATGGTAAGCAAGAAAAATAATAATACAAATAAACTGAGCATTTTTTTCAGTGTCAGCTTGGTCTATACCTTTCTGCCCATCAACATTATAATCAAACATACACATTTCTTTGAGGTCTTAAGTTAATCGGAACTGTTTTATTTATGTAAGACAGATGACACTTTTTTTTCGTCAGGACAGACATATTTTTCAAAAGTTGTTTGCGTCAGATTGACGGAGGGGAGACGTATTTCATAAATTATATTGTCAGATTATATCCCTTGAGATCGTACCTTGTAACAGATTTTGATATGGCATTGCCAGGGGAAAAACATTTTCTAGTATAATTAGACTGTTTTTAGAAGAAATTGATATACACCAGAATCAATCAGTTTGTAAGTGTAAAATTGTGCATCAAAGCAGATGTGACGATCTGTTACTTTTAACGATATTTTGTCGTAATTACTTCTCTTGCAGTAAGTTAAGTTTGATTATTTAACTAATAATTAATATAGAAAATCCTTGATCTTTGTATGATATCACTGTATAACCAAAACATATTACATACTAGTATCAACTGGACAGGCTTTGAATTTAATAAAACAGACGAGAGCTCAGACAATAACTATTCTTTAACCTGATGGGAATGTGCTATCTACCAAAATTGAAAAATTCCACAACCGTGACTTATACTGATTTCCTGCATAAAACTTGATAATCAAAGCTGCATATTAACAAGCATTTAAATGACGAAAAGGCGAACGTTCCTACAAGTTGTTGTTTTTCTTCACATCTGGTTATTAACTTTTCTCCGAGGATAATATGAAAAATGTTAAGACAGCCTTTTATGAAAACCCGTATAAATAATTTCAGTTTTCTTAATTAGTTTCGTTTAGGTTTATAAGTATGTCAGCCTCAAAAAGATAATGTAATAAAACAGGTAAAGATATATGTCTACACCTTCTAAGTTCACCGTTGATTTGTATCTTTGCATTTGTATTAAAATAAGGAAAGTGTTCATTTTACCCCCCCCCCACCCCAAAAGAAAACAAAAAAACTTATTACAGTGGGGAAAAGATCGATAACTTGAGAATGTCTGTCTTGATGAGAACAGACAAGATTAAAGTGATCAAAAAACAAAAGATCTTACGTATGTCTTAGTGTAATTTGCATTTACTTATGACTTGATAATATTTTGATGGTGTAGAAGACTTAGAAAAAAACAGCTAGTGTTAAAAAGTTATAAATCCCGTTTCTTTTAATCGTTTAAAATGTCTTTTTTTAGAGAAAAAAAAGAAAGAATGATCCTGTTACACTTAAAAAAACTTCCAATGGTTTCAGTCGCTGGACGGTACATCCAGTAAATGCAAAAATCAAACCAGTTACATCTAGTCATGAGACCTTTTGCAGATCTGAATTTTTACTAGGCATAACAAACGTTCGGGGTCTAAGATATTAGCAAAACAAGGGAGGAATGACACGTTTAGAGAGTGTGAACAGTCTCAACACGATGTTTGATTGTCTAACAGCTGTTGGACTTAACTTATTGCTCATGTTTTGTTTAAAGAAAGAAAGAAAGAAAGAAAGAGGTGTTTTTATGATATTCTTTCACGTGGAATCACAGTTCATCCTTGAAAATAACCGATCAGACAACCTGTAGTTATGACGATGTTTGAAATTTGATCAGGTTTCAATTTTGTTTTACTCCACTGAAAGGAGACTATGTTTGGACAGGAGTAAAGTTCAGTGCTAGCTGTGTCACATTATCAGATTTCCTAACTACAAACATAATTCTACCAAACCTCTGAGGACTGCTCAGCTCGATAAATTTTTTGACAGATGCAGAAGTGGTTAATAAACAAAATCAACATTAAGACTCTGGCCTTTAAAGATTTATCTCACGTACAGGAAAATCCATCGACGACGGTACATCATGCTTGCTGTCACAAAACTTATCTTTATTGGTTTTGTTTGGAATAAGGAGAAAAATGACACCACCACTTTGGCTAGATTTTGTCATTTGTTCCGTTTATATAATAAGACTGTTAATGAGCTTTCTGTTTAACCGATAGTCAAAGTACTCCCGCTGTTTTTAAAATTAATGTAATTTGAACAAAGACTATTAGATCCGTGTCTTTTTCACTTTGCCTTTTATCACCTTCGTGGATTGTGTGTTTCATTGAATCTTGTCGTTTTCAAGCAGAACTTTCATGATACTGGAACACAAAACGAGAAATGTATCTGATTATTAAGATATCAGCTATTTCAGTATGAAAGTGAATTGGAAAGCATAATACAGGCCAAATATTTTCTCACTTTGCCACATATTTAAGAAGTTTTGATTACATTTTTATTTAACTGTGTTCTCACACATAGCTACGAGAGTAGATATGCTTTTTGCTGCACATACAATCTATCAACTACATGAAACGTTTTAAACTTAAGGTTTTTTGGTTGTTGCAATCTTGGTCTACTCCGTGTGTCATTCATTGCAAAACATGTCACAAGACAACAACACATAAAATGTGTTTATATTAATTAATGTAGTGAAAGACTTATTTTAGAAAGCGTTTAATATGAATCTGATTTTACCTTCAACTCAGACCTTTTTCGATGAAAATTCTTGACATTTGCTTTCTATTACGATAAACAACTTTCCGATGATAGGACAGTCTCAATTTAGCGAGGTGCAAAAACTTTGGTACTTTAGATGAAACTATTTGAACATTGAAAGTTTTATGGCATTTTGTTTATATATTCGTTTGATATTGTACGATTGATACAGAAATATGTCTCTAGAAATAAGTAAAATTCACGACTGTAATGTTCCCATTCAGTATGAATGAAATCTTGCGTTGTTCACCAAGAAATTGCTGGAGATTGCTAGTTATACAGCGATTTCTAAGTCCATGCAATATACATTTCTCGAGTAAAACATATAAAACTGCATGAATGACATTTTATACACTGGAGAGTGTCTGTCGGGATTTGAATCTACATTCCTTCACTGAATGCATTTGTACTTTGAAGTTTTGTGTTATGAATAACTGCTTTCTGTTTCAGGTCTGGAAGATGGCAGGCCTTGGTTGGCTTATGGCGGCTTTGTGTTCTATGCCAATGTTTGGCGTGTTCCATCTAGCGGAAAATGGTGGGAAGTACAAATGCGAAAATATCTTCCGTAACAAACCTGCGTTCCACAGACAGATATGGATAGCTTACATCTGTTTTTCCGTGTTTTTCATACCGTTGTTAATTCTGACTATCTGCTATATTCGAATATTCTGGAAAGTTGCACAGAAAGCAAATGAGAACAAAAATAAAAAGACTTTGAGATTTAAATGTCAGACGGCGAAAGTAAAGATTCAGCTGCAAAGTACGAAATCCACGTCACTTCCGCGGGCTAAGATAAAGACATTAAAGCTTACCTTTGTGATTATCATGGCTTTTGTTGTGTGTAGTTTGCCTTACTTTATTATGGAAATGATAATGTCATTCGGGGACTTCTGTTTAATATCACCAACTGTTTACGGACTTTTCGGTGGTATGGCGGCTTGTAATTCTGCGGCCAACCCATTCATCTTCCTAGGCTTCAACGTCAGTATCTCGTGGCTGAAAGAAGTTCGAGCCCGTATACTTGCATCTAGGAAGAAGAAACCGAGGTTCGTGTATTCGGCAACATCGAGTCTTGACTCACACCCATCGCTTAAACAGTTTGGTAATGGGCAAACATCGCATACATTTTCGCAGTTAATTTAAATTTGTCTCTGATATACAGATAGATACTTAGAAAAATAATTACAAACTGTGTTTTTTCATTTTCCCCCTCTACTTGACAGTAAGCAGATGTTTACTCACTACCATAACATCAGTGATACTATTTGTGCAAGGATGGGTTACAAACACATATATAATTGAAAACGCTTAAAACTAGTTTGGTGTGAAATTTAAAGATAAACGTTATTTGTGTTAGATTTTTGCACACTGTTCTGTCTAAGACAGGATTGACTTACAATTATATTTGTAATTGTCTTGTTTTCATCATCAGTTTTAGCTTATATCTTTAATTGATAAACCAATATTTTCTTCGAGTCATGTTTCATTACAGATCACCATTAAATAACACGTGCATTTATGCCTACCACACATATATTAAAATCAAAATTTGTGATCTGTCATTTTCATTTTGTAAACCACAGTGAGACATTAGTTTTCTTACACAAAATGATTTTTTCTTTGATACTTTTGGTTTATTTTCATGAAAAGTATTTTATTATGTAATTATAATAAAAAAACACCGAGTGTTAATTTCAAACGCAGTGTTTGACTAGTCGAAACAATTGTTGAGATTTAGTCTGGAGAAATGAAACGTGACCATAGGTAACCTAAGACTAAAGACGAGGAAGTTATGTAGTGCGAAAATGTTTTCCAGATATTGGTTTTAATTGAAATTAATATACTTTCATGGTAAGACTGCTTAAAAGTGCTGATTGTCAGCTAGTGGTTCAAAGAACTATTTAATACATTGCTTTTTTAATGATTTAGGATATAATACATTCTGACATAATATTTTAGCAATATACTCATCGTTTGTATGATACAGAAATGCGCGTTCAAGAGCAGTGTTGATCGCGATCAAACTTTATGCTAGACGGTTGCGTTTTTAAAAAATGAATAACAATTTCGAGTATGAAGAATATCAGATATCATACAGAAATATTTATATGAGTTTATATATCGCTACAAAATGTTATTTGTCATGTTGTCTTTGTGACATAACACCTCCATCGTCAAAGATAATCTGATGTGATAGACAAATATTTGAGTGAATGTATTGAGTGGTTGCAAAACATATCCATTTTTTCTTGAATCATGTTTTAATAAAGTACGATAAAACTTAAAGCATCTTAAAGCATCGAATTAAGCTGCAACAGATTGTACTTCTCTTCAATACGTTTATACCAAAGACCAAACAGCGGTGTCTTAGATCTTTGTTATATGCGCACAACAACTGTGAATTCTTGAGAAACATAAATACGGAAGTATTGTTTGGTCTAAATGTATTTTTTGTATGGTATTGTAATTACTTGTTGAGGATATATGATTATATTACAATATTTTAGAACGTGTTGTTACTGTCAACAATAAACGGTATTTCAAAATAAACGGATTGCAAATTTGCTTATTCAAATATATATATATATTCAGATCTGCAAACTAAAGATTCATTATGAGAAAAACAAAAGTCTCCCCCACATATCATTTACCATGGAGAATACTCGCAAATAACCTTCCTGTAAAGTTTCTTCCAAATCTGATAAGCGGTTATGATGATATGATGCCTAGTAAAAGAATTCAAATTTGGACAAATCAAGAGCAACAAATCAGCTGACCGGAACACATTTGTTATACGCATAACTAAATTGCTAGCGATAATTCCTGTGAAGTTTTGTCAAAATCCAACAAGCAGTCTAAATTGGACAATCGGTTATGGAGTTAGGCTGAAATGTACTCATTTTTGGACAGATATAGCACTGCAACACCACTTAAAATCATCCGACAGGAACACGCTGATAATATACAGAACTTCACTTGGTAACGATCATTGCTGTGATTTTTTTTCAAAATCCAACGAATGGTTATAGAGATATACCCAACTGAATTCAGATTTGGACAAATCAAGGACTATAGCTCTTCTACAAATTATCCGACCAGTATGAGTCAATACTATTCATAACTCCACATGCTAATGATCATTGTTGTGAAGTCTCGTCACACTTTAACCAACAGTTATAGAGATATGCCCAAATGAATTCAAATTCGGCCCTAACTTTGCTTAAAATCATCCGACCGTAACACGGCAAAATATGCATAACTACTCTCGCTTATAAACATTCATGTAAAGTTTCCTCAATATCTGATCAGCGGTTATGGAGATATGCCCATATGTGTTCAAATTTGGACAAATCGAGGCCTATAACTTCTCTGAAAGTCACTGGACCGGTATATACCGACGATATGCTCAACTAAGTTTGGTATCAATAATTCATAGCAAGTTCCATTGAAATCCGACCAGCGATTATGGAGAAGAAGGACAATCCTTGTGACATACACGCAGGCAGACATACATAGAGACAGAAAGTACAAAAAACAATACGTCTCCCGCACTGCTTCGTTGGGGAAGACAAAACTTCGAGTATCATTGAATAAATGTTATTTTTCTTCATCGTGTTCTTTGCTTTCAATAAAAACATTACTCGTCAGATAAGGATGCTGATACAATATTAAGTCGTGTTTGTTCGTCCCTGTTAAAAGAAATCGTATGCAATAACATTCTCTGATTCAATTTTCAACCTTCACATCCCTAAAACAAACAATGTTTCCATATAATTGAAAGGAAAGTGAATGTATCTGCAGGCGTCACACTGTCCTGAAATTGACATCAGATGAAAACACGATAAAGGAAATGTTCAAATTCGGCTCTGATCTAAAAATCATTGGGCCATTTGTGGGGGCATTTTAAGCCATTGTATGCTGCCGGTGGATTTTCTCAGGCTCCGGCAGCAACTTCGTAAGCGGTGGCAAAATCTTTGGCATGCCAAAACATTGCCGGAAGGTCTTGCGAAGGTTCTTTTGTGTGTTGAATTCCTTTGTCTTTTTAGCCCTGCGTATAGCCATCGTGAAGGCATCTTGTCAAATCGTGTCATCTTCATATTTTTTTCGTGTGATCATCGGTGCTATCAGACATTTTTCGCCTCACGAAGACAATATTAAGGAAACAAGAAGCCCGATTGTCTAAGGAATGCAACACAGCTACGTGAAACCCTTGCAATGCCGTCGTGTAGCCATCGTATTATAGTACGATGAAATCGAGATGGGACCACGGTGTCGACAAAGACAGCCACATTTGAGTAGCTCAAGCGTTTTCCATATGCCAGAAACTCTTCGCAATGCTGAGGAGACATTTCAGACTGATGAGGAGACCTTTCAGACCGCTGAGGAGACATGAAACCTCGGTTGAACGCTCTGGGGTTTTATTTGGACAAGTTCTGACATCTTTCTTCGATTTCTTCCCCTTCTCCTCTGGATCCCCAATGTCCTCTTCTGAGATCTATCTGCCATATTTTCCCCGGCATCTACCAGCTTTGGGTGTCATTTAAAATTTGGTTTAAGTTGAATCAAATTAAACAGAGTTGAAATGTACTGTGTACTATCCGATCAGCAAATGAATTCCCCACAGTCGGCCGAAGATTTTGTAATATCGGGAAGTCACGTGACGCCTTCTGGACCTATTTCGAACGGATCGCACTCTCAATACGACGCCGTGAAGCCGTCGTAAGACCTTCGTTTGGCCTGCGGGTAAACATAAGAAAAACCACATAATCCTGTTGCAATTGTGTGTGGTTCGGGTGCCATCGTGTGACATTTTGTAGGCCTTGTATTTGCTTCGGCTAGAGACTGGCGGGCGATCTTCGCCTGAAATTCAAAATTCCATATTCGTATGGGCATTTGATGCCAATTTCGGGACAGTGTGACGCCTGAAGATATACTCTTCGATAACATATATTCCACTATGTTATGAAACTACAAAACGTAACTGAGTAATTTGACTTCTATAACCATGTTCAAGTTGGTGTTGACACGAATATCTAATAACAGAAACAACTTGGGATGTCAACGAGTATCCGAGTACTCGGATATCCGGATACTATGTTGGTATCCGGATACAAATTTGGTATCCGAATATTCGTATACAAAATGAAAAAAAAAAAACACAACGGTGAAATTTAACTTTGATAAAAAATTCAAACACTGGCAAAATAAATTTTGCAATTTCATAACGCTAAACATAATCGCGTCTATTTACCGCTGGCGGCATATTTCTTGATTGGTTTATTGATAAAGCGTCCATCTGTCGCACGCCATTAAATGTGTTTATTCGTCTTGCAAACTGCTGGGACCTAACGCGACATCCCATTGTGTAGCAATTACTTTAACCCATGGTGTTTATAAAACCTACACTAGAGTATCTTGTCCCTTTATTAATCAATTAGCAGTGTCAAACATGCCAATTAAGGGTTTCGCGGTAACTTTCGCAAATGATTCTATGATAGTTTTAACGCAAGACTTATAAAAGAACGTCCTATCAAAATGTGATTACTCAAATGATGTATCCAATCAACGATTTGCTAAAACAAGCATTATGATTTTAATATGTCAAACGATCATTCTTTGCCAAAGCATTCGCATTAAAAACTTTGAATCATTCAAAAATATTAAACCCATTTAAAACTTCTGACACATTTGAAATCTTTGTTTTTTTTTTGTTATTTTGTTGGCGCTCACATAGTCACGTAAGATGCATAATACATGTTCCGGTATACAAAAACGATAATGTGATATAGACTTGAGGATACAAACAAAACAGTGTTTTGATCTACGGTGATTTTAAATGATATTTTTAAATTATATAGTTTATTTTAAAAAAAAAAACAAAGACAGACCATGTCAAAAAAACAAAAACAAAAAAAACGGACGGTAATCGTTTTCGTCAGACACTTAGACTTAAAGCACGTGCGTATTGGCGGGAAAATATACTTCAAGAGACACGAGGAAAATTAAAAGAGTAAACAACATGTCTTTGTTTTATTAACTTTATTTACACGTAATGACAGTTTTTATTTTTGTAAAACTGTCTTAACACATGTAATAGGATTACCGGAACAATATGTAAAACAGACATCAAATATAATGTTCGGTATAGGAATTGGAACATTGAGGTCGTATAGTCGTCGATTTTATACGAGTATCCGGATAGTATCCGAATAGTCTATACGGATATCCGGATACCGATTTAGGTATTCGATGACATCCCTAGAAACAACACAACCCTTTTTAAAATAAGTCTTCTGATTTGTTTTGCTTGTTTTGCTAAAGAAATCAAAAGTCTAGATTATTATATTTTACGGAAAAACATAAGCCCATAAAACAGGCAAAATAATGTCAACTTTAAAGACAGTGAAAATGGAGCTGTTTTTTTTATTTTCAAGAAGAAAGAAAAAAACAAATTTCCAGAAGAAAGTCTTTACAATTTATCTTGAATTATAAAAACAATACAGTAGAGGTAGAATTGATATTAATACTTGTTCGATTCAAAGAAAACTATTTTCATAACTCAACTTTGATTTTAAATATTTTCCTAACGGTTCGAAAAGTCAAAGCTATGTTTTATGACTGTCGGAAATCTTTGTAAGAAATAAAAACACGTATACTCGAGATCAAACGATTTAATTGAGTCATATAACGAAACATACTTCCAGTGAACAAAGTAGATATTTAAATTACGTTTTATCCAAAGAAAGAGATTTTATGCGAGTGAACTTATTCGGAATTTTTCGTGACCGTGAAAAGCTCTCCGTATGATCTAAGTTTAAGGTAAAAATTTGTCTAGAATAGATAAGGCGCCAGTTAGTTATCAGCACCTTTGTTAGAAGGAAAAGATACATTTATAGCCTGTTTACAATTTACATTGATGCACACATAGACAAAGGATATATTTCTATGTTTGCAGGAATCCAAATGTGCCAATATTTCGATATTGTAGAAAACAACAGCAGATGATGTACGAAAGCAGATTATTCTGTTCCGTCATATGCACAAAATCAATGCATGCTTGTCCGTTTTCATGGAATATATAAACTTCAGTCATTGTTGATTCTAATACAAAATCCTTTGGTATAATTCTGTCTCTACTACTAACAAGTGTTTGATAGAGCAACATGTGAAATATCATGTTTGAAACAAGCAATTATATATCATAATATTCTATCATATTCTTTACGTTAACAAATATTTGATTCAGCTAGGTATACACTGAAGTACAGATGGTAAGTGAAAACATTGTTGTTTTAGCGGCTGCCGAAATATTTGTGTAATGTCATTCAACTGTGCTAATATGACAATACGAAACTACATAATCATAGTCGGAAACCCACGTTCGATCCATTCCGTTTCACTCTAGTCATCGACCGTGGGACAATCTTAGCCAGCGAAATTACTCGTTACAATTTGCCTTTCGCGGCTATGTTTAAATCCTGGGTAAAACGTCTATTTTAAGAAGCATGTCGTTATGCCTACTTTCCACATTGAAGAGTATCTATTTGTAACGCGGAATCTCATTGGACCGAGAGTTACTTCCCTTTGCTAATTAATCTTCATGAAAACGAATAATCTGCAGTCAATTGTCCCACGGTACATAATGTAGTTGTGCAAAATATGTACCGGGGGTAACCGACGATGCTAAATAGTGTATTCCTTAAATTTTTCAACATTAAAAAATCTATAATATCTTATACCTCTACCATTTCTGATTTTTAAAAAATATTCAAGTTTTTGTCTGTGCAAAACTAAGTAATGGTGCTAAGGATTAACAACTACTTAATGCTGTGCCTATGTGACAAATAATTATATACAAAATAAGAGGGGTTGATGACCAATGAAAAATTTTCAAGTACAGCATACTAAGACATTCAAAATTATGTTCCCTTAGTGGTATGTTCCTTAAGTTGAAAGTTAAAATCTGCAAACAATTTTCAAATTTTAATGCTGTAGCAACAGAAAACAATGACCTCTCGGCGGGACCAACGCTGAGCCTAGGAACATGATTTGAAAAAATAGGTAATGCCACACACTTAATATCTAGACTTCATTCCCTGTGGATTCAATGAAGAATAAGTTTTTTTTTCTCTATATGTCTACGTGAAAAAACGGGTCAGTAGTGACCAAGGGACATAATTTGAAAAATCTTGGTTGACTTTTTCTAGAAAAACTACACACCAAATTTCAGAGTTGCGAGACTTGTGGTTCAAGAAAGATTTTTTTGTTATCGTTTATTTAAGTTGCGACAGCACAGAATGAGCATCTGTTAACATGTCAGTTGAGTTTCATGCAAGGAACATTCCTGCCAAGTTTAATTAAAAATGGCCATGTGGTTTCAGAGTAAATGTTGTTTGTGGGCGATGAACGTCGGATGACAGTTAAAATGGTACACACTAGCTCAAATATGAGCCTTTGGCTCAGTTGACGTAAAAATACATAAATAAACTTGTAAGTGAAACATTTTAAGACTTTTTATGATAGCTTTACTGTCGTTAGACTGTGCTAATACTACAATTCCGAACTTTATAGCTTGTATCTAAATGTTTTACCAATATATAATATCTCAAGTGTCTTATAACTGTATCATTTCTAATTTTGAAATACTAGTCTCGGTCATTGTTCTTAAGTTTCGTTTGTTAGTATCTGTACACAGAGGTTTCACCAGGAAAGAAAAATCGAAACATTTGTGTCTAATGTAGCATTGAGTTGTTATTGAAATCGCACATTTTGTGACATAATTTAACCTTTTCAGATGTTTCTATTAAATTAGCAAGTATTCTTCCTTTTCACTCTTTAGATTTGTTACCATAACATCTTTTGTGAGCATTTGTAACATATAAACTGCTTTACTTTCCCTAACTTAACACATTGCAATGCCGCTGAGTAAGATCACCAATCTGTCATGCATATTCTTGAACAGGACTAGCTTATTTAAATAAAGATGTATCGTCCTCGCCTTTTTACGAATAAGAGACTTTTTGTTCTAAACAGGAATATCTGTCAAACAATTGTTGTCTATTTTATCTATACAAATACCTAGTAGACGTTTACATTATCTTGCCAGTTGAAGCCTCTGGGGTTCCGTCATTGACAAATGACGAAATTGCCAAACAAGTAACATCTCTGAGATAAAACAGTTTCACAGACGTAACACATTACGAGTCAAGAACGAACACCCTTATATGTAACGTATTTGCTTCAGAAAGAAATTTGACATGACTTGCCAACGTAAAAGGAGCTGGCCATCAACACAACTAACTTTTTGAATTTATATAAAGAAGAAAATTGTTTTAACAATGATAACTCGTAATTTTCCGTTTTGTTTTCGACTTGTTCAAATCGTCGGTTCACATAAAATATATTAAATGATATTTTATGGAATATTAAAAGGGTCACGAGAATAAATCACTTAATTGGGAAAGACAAACAGACAGTTATTGCCTTCAATGTGGTTCTCTGTCAGAAGTGACCCCTTCTTCATCAAATCTAGATCTACGGAAGCATCATTTTCATTAATGAAAGTTATCTCACTGTTGAAGAAGATGTTTTGAGCTATTGTGACGAGGTATCAGAAAATATCATTTTGAATGTATTACACATAATATTTAGGCTACTGCTGATAACGTTTTCTTCCATAGCTCAAAGCAAATAATTTAACGAGCCCATATCTATAAATGAGCAATATTTTGGACTTTTCGAAGATACATTCTGAGTCCAGTCCCTTAACAAATCCTATAAAATCATGTACATATTCGTCGGACATTTTCTATGTATCTTAACTTCCACTTTTTGTCGTCTGCTTGAAACTGTAAAATCCTTTTCCAAAAGAATAAAATTTTGACTGTGATATAAATGTACGACATCTGTTTAGCTTGTCTTGCTCACTATATTCGTGATTTCAACTCTACACTGTCCTTGCAAATCGTATACAGATACACACATGAACTGAAAGTTTATTTTTGTTATTTTGGCTGTGATTTTAACATTGCAACTCTACTGCAAGATTTATTTTTAACGGAAAAGAAAGAAACGTATTGCCCATTTATAAAATATGTGATACTTCATAAGTTAAAGCAGATAAACATTAATTTCAAAAATCATGCAAGGAGTGATTGTATTGGTCATACAGTGACTTTGTTTTTACTTGTTATGAGTAAAGAATTTGTATACCTCAAAATATCTTATAAACATTTCCGACCAGGTTTGAATGTCATGATTTAACTGTTTGTGTGTTAAAGTGCGTTTTCATTCCAGTTATCTTACGCAACAACATGCACCATTTTAGTCTACAAATCCAAAGAAGAAGGAATGGTTGTGTAAAATCTTTCAAACGGAAACAGAGGTTTTGAATTCAAGAAAGTTAATGGTTCCTTCATTATCTTTAGGATGAAATAAAAAAAGAAAAAAAAAACTGTGACAAAAAGGTCAAACAATAAGTGTTATATTTTATGAATTATAATGAAGTTTATTAAGTCATTATGGTTTTGAGCAAGTATGTGTTTATTCAAACGTATTTTAAATTGTGATGGGTTAACAAAAGTAGATTGATTCATTGTCTGTCATAAAAACACAGAAAAGAAAACAACGTCAGGAATAATTAGAGGTTTATTTTTTCGGAAAAGAACAGATTGTTTTTGCGTCTGACGTTACCATTTCAATAAAAATATATGTTACAACAAAATAATATCGCGGAATCGTACCAAGTTTAAATATATATGACGTGTTCTAAAAAGTCTCACCCACAATAATGGAGTGGTAAAGTTTAAATTTTATTTCCTTTTTAATATATTTTTAAAAAAATCGCATTTCTATATTTTGGTAAGTTGTTGTGTTAACTAGAGAATAATAGGTTAGTGCCTTAATATGAGAAAGTTTATCTGGCAAGGCGTAGGAATCATCGGCTCAACCGATAAATTCCGCAGCCGAGCCAGATAAACTTTCCCAATTAAGACATAACCTATCATTCTATTGATCCTGTCACATCAGGCAGTTGGAAATAATTTACTAAAGATATTGAGAACCTAATTTCAAAGAGTTTCAAATTAGACTAATGTCAAGGTTATCCGCCAGGTGTACATATACACAAAATATAGTTCCAAAGTTTCAATAATTTTATTTCCTGAAATGATCACTATATTGTAAGATCTACATATTGAAATATTTAATTTTATTCAAGTAGTCTCTGTTTGTAATAACAACAATTTTATCACTTCCTTCTGTTACAAACACAAAAGTAGTCCGTGACGTATCATGTGCCGTATAAAGCAAAATTTATACGGCACCCCTTTATCGGGTCGGATATGAAATGATTGACAGGATAAAAGACTACATTAATCAAATGTTTTTATTTTGTTGAAACAATGATCATTCAAATGGAAATGCAAATTTAGTGTCGTGTCTTTTAAACAACATCCCAATATTGGCTTTTGAAGAGGAAAACAAAACTGCCTTAATCAAAATGAATCCTCCTCGACAAGATGCGATTTTTTTTATCCCTGTACGGCCACTTTTCAGAAACCTCTGTAAAGTGTTCTGAAGCAAACATTTTTCGTTGAGAATAATCCTATATGACCGGTTTGAGTCACACACACACACACACACACACACACACACACACATATATATATAAGGTATTTCAGTGAATTTTTAGCAATTACTGAAACGTTCTCAGACAGGCAGCAAACTTGGTATATGAGTGCCTTATGTCTTCGCATTTGTGGAAAAAGTACTATTTCTTTACCCCAAGTGTCTTTGGTTTGAGTAGGAGTAACACTAAGACTCCCAGTACGTTGCATTATGTGTTTATCTAGAAATAGTTGCATCTTAAATGATCGGGTTGTTGCATATTGCTTTAAGGGACGCATGTCTTAAAAGAAACGACATCCATCACACTAAAGCTTATTGTTATAAATAAATTGGTATGAAAACAACATCTCTGATTTACCGTTATTATCGTTCTACTGTAATCACACCCTTCCGAAAAAGAGAAATTAAGCGTGTATATCAATGTTTAAAGGAAAATACAAGAATAAAGCAGTCCATAGCTCTGAAAGTAATTCTATTATTTTGAAAATACAGTAAGTGCACCTTTATTTTGTACAATAGAACACAGTCATCGGCCACATGTGAAAAAACGAAACAAACAAAAATACAGATGAAAACATTTTACAGGAAGTGATGAACTGGTAAGTATAGATAAGCTGTATATTTGAGAATTTTTGTCAGAAAAAAGTACGTTAGTCCGCATATCATTATTAAAATACACATTAAATTAAAATTTCATAATATAACATTTACTTTGGATGTTTCATTCATATGCTGTTGACAATCGTTGAAAAAAATTTTTCGATTTCTCCACAGAAATTGTTTTTCACCTTCAAGCAGAGGATCAACATGTAATTCGAAATTGGTTTATCTACGAATACGAGTCTACGTATGATGTCAGGAGATGCAGGATTAAAGAAACCAATTTCCTTCCAATAACTTCAGAGGTTGAACCTGATTAACTCGATTGAAATCGGAAACATGATATTTGTCTGAAATCGTAATTGCAGAAACAAGCTCTTCTTTATAAAATCCCGTAGAGTGAGATAGGAATTCCTATTCATTCCTAAGAGAAGATTTGTGAGCTTAGAATAGGTGTGCTGTACGTCAACTTCTTTTTTAACTTGTTCGGCAAGGCAGCCGTATTGTCGTTTCCTTGCTTGTTTACATACATAAAAATCGGTCCTTGTTACATGAAGTATTTGTCCAATGATGACAACGTCTTGGTGCAACATATCCAGTTTCCTTCGGTCCAACTTTTGTGTTAAACCATACAAAACTAAACCAATTAATGAGGTTTTTTAATAACGCCTAGACTCAGGGGGGATCTGTAGTCCAGTGGGAACGCCAATGACCTGTTATCAAGGAGGCGTCCATTCGATCTTCTGCTTCTCCAATAACGCTTCTAAAAGACCTTCGGATGAGACGCTAAACCGAGTTCACACGGTAAAAATAATATATGTGTCTCTGGAATTTGATGGAGTATACAATAAATATATAAATAAACAAAAACAAAAAAAATAAAGGAAGGAAGAAAAAGAAAGTACAGCAAGTTAATGATGTATTCGTTTCCAAGAAATAATCCATTATTTCATTCCCAAAAGCTTGAGTGAATGTTTAAGCATAACTTCGTAAAGTGACACTCGCTTACATACCATGTGTAGCTTTTCCTTTGTTTTTAATAAAAAGCGATCTTCATAACGCAAAATGCATAATGCGCCAAACTTTTAAGGAATTAAGGTATCCTAAAGAGGGTATATATAATACATGAAATTCAATGTTTATGTCGCTTTCCTGCTGTATAATATAACTCAGAAAATATCAATCTTACTTTTCTCTTTTAAACTATCATTTAGTCTGTTTTTCTTAACAGACGTGAGGACAGTCTGATTTCTGTAAAGCATTGAAATTCGGGAACGATGTAGCCGTAGTTATGGTGCGTTATTTCTTGAAGAGTAAAATCTTTGCTTTCAAAATATTCCAGAAGATTTATTATTTTTTATTATTACATAAAATTTTGACTTTCTTTAATGGAACTTAATTATTTTGAATTGCTGTTTGTTTCACTATATAGGAAAAAAAGCGTATGCTTTACATCATCTTGCCAGCATCTTGCCAGCATTATCACATCATTTTGTTTGTCCTTTGGCAGACATTTGTGAATTAATAAAATGTTGTGTAAGGGTTTTTTTTCCAATAAATCGTGTGAAGTATGCATAATTTTAATTAGATCTTTCGACTTAGTATTTTTATAGAATCACCAAGTACAAAATATTTTTATTACGATGATACATGGAACCATGCTTAAATTCTGTTGTTACCGGTTCTTTTATATGCATCTTATGAAGATATGCTTTTTATTATGGGTGCAATCACGTGTTTTTGTTTGATATTAATTTGTCTCTTTTGAGACCTCCTGTGCATTCTTCGAAACAATTTTGTCAAGTATCTCAGACTGAACTGATTGTCATCGACACTTGGGAAATTACTTTCGGTTTTCAATGACACCGCTGATTTTACAAGGTAATACAATTTTTTCAGCGACAGTCTTTGTTTTCATAACTTGCATTTAACATTAGATATGTTTGTTCCTACATGATCAACATATTATCATTCTTTGTAACACTACTGGACTTTGATTAAAGATGTGAAAATACACTGTTATTTAAAATGACTTCAAAATTTAAAAGCATGCTGCGTCATGCATTTTGTCACACAATTGTGTATCTATGTATTTGTATAAAAGTAAATTGCTTGTTTATCATAGTGTCACTCTTACTGAAAATATCAGCCTCTCTGGCTTATGAGTGCAAACATTTTCTGACTTTTTCTTTTTCCTATGTACATGACGTCAGGCGGACAGGAAATCAGTATCCTTCCTTTAAAAATCTAGGGGCTTACCAGCCGGCCTTGTAAAACAAACCTCGAGAACAAAGAGGAGGCCTCAAACTTGGATACGTGCAATATAGTCATGTTTGCATATATTTAAAGTGTGTTTACCTGACAAAGTTGGAGAACAAGTGTTTTATAACATAACTTTTTAAAGTTTTAATAGTCCTAACTACTATATATTCCATCCTTCTTAAATCGTCATGGAACACACGTTTCAACAGCTATTCTAGTGTTGAAATTTTGAGATTTAAAGTATATATCCCGTCTTCCTGTTTTTTGTTTAAACCTATGAACGTGCACAAAACTGCACTGATGTTTAAAAAAGCAATTGCTTTGTACTGGAATACGCAAGAAAGCTTTCCGCGTAGTAAAGTTATATCGCACAACTTAAGAAACGCAATATTCTATCACTCCACAAGAAGCACGCATATATATCAGTGCAGAGCAAATGATCTCTTTATTGCTTACACTTAGAATGAAAGAATAATACTTAGAAAACAGGACACAATCCGTCATTGCTTAAAAACAAAAATGTTCTATGAATTCTTGTGAATGAATGAGACACACGGCTTCATAGTACTAAATAAATGTTTTAGAAGTACGTGAAGGTTTACAAACCGGAAACCAAATTCGTAACTTACCAGGTATATCGAAAGATATTGACTCCTCGAAATAAAACAGAATTCTGCAATTACAGTAAACGGAGTTTATCTCAAGTGTGTCTTTCAAATATGTATTCCATATGGCATTCATGTTAAGTACATTAAATGACGCAAATGGGGAAACATGTGGAAGCCTACCACCATGTTTTCATTTTGCACTTAAAACACAATACCAGATAAATCAAAGGATTATTTATAAGATCACTTTTTACTTCACAGAGAAACTTTAGAGTTGCAGCCTGACAACTGAAAGTTATACATTATCTTGCACCATGGCATGCTATATTTTGAAATGCAACGTAATATTTTCACATATTTAGAATTCTTTCAACTCGATAAAGCCAATGGTGTGTACATTTTTACATTGCAAACTTTTAAAACTTACTGTTCGATGAAATTCAGAGTGGAAGCGCTTTCACACATACTTAGCTCATAAATTATCTTCGACATTGTGTCATTTAGGTAATTCTGGCGCCCCATTGTACAACTTAGACAATGCTGAAAATTAGCAAGATATTTGTCATGATCTTCTAAGATAATAACTATGTCTCATGTCATACCAGTGATATAAGTCGGCGCGACATTTTACTTTGTGTTTTTATTGTCCCTGTGACCTGTTGATTTGTTTTTTTAATGTCATCTTTTAAAAAAAGCAGTTGTAGGTTATAGACAAAATTAGACATAATCAAATTATAAGTTTCGTTTCAGTTCTTTACCTTACTGTTCCAATGTCTTTACCTTAAAATGTATAATTGAAAAGTTTATCTTTCTCAATTACTGTAACTGAAGCATCTTGACTGTCTGAACGTACATACCCCTTAACTTACATACCTTTTTTAGAGTGGGTGTTCTGTTTTTCGAATGCTTTACTTCCATTTGCTTACCTTATAATAATTTAGTATGTGATATAAATAAGCATGCTCATAGACAATATTTACCTTGATTTATACACAAACGATTAACATTTAGAGGAAATATGAAAGCGATTCGTACAAGTTTTTTTTAGTATTACATGAATAAGTTCATAGTTATTGTACTTTCTCCTGATGGTACAACATTAAATGCCACACATGTTTCGATTTACATAATATCATGTCTGATCGTGCACAACCCGACAAAAGGTAATCGCTTTGTCTGGAGTAGATACACTTTGTAATAACTGACTGCTGCAGTTCATAGTGTGTTTATAGAATTCAGTTTGCATTTGTATGTAAATATTTATCCAACATTTTTGTTGTCAGTTCTTAGCAAACATTGCCATGTTGTAGTTGAAATGAAAAACTAGTCAGTTTTTTTATTTAGACTGCATATTTGCAAACCATTCAAAGGTGTTAAGAATACCTACGTATAAATGAAAAGCAAAACCTTTGTTTAAAATGTAGAAAACCTATGTTAGCCAAAGATATTCTAGCAAGAAAACATAGTATTTGTTAGTGCAAAAGAGGTATATCCAAATTAGTGTAAAAAATCATAAAATATAAAAGCCAATTCAACATTTCATCTTTAATAAGATAACAACACATTGGATCCGTCGTGCTAGTCTTGGTTAAGAAAAGGAAAAACGTTAGTTTAAAGTTAAAAACATACCATTCCCTTTCCAGTACATTAAGATGAAACTAATTCTTTCTGTAAATGATCCTTTTGTTTGTTGATATTATCTTGGCATTTTGATCCCTCGAGGGCGGTTTATGTGACGCCAACACTAACAAATGATGAGTTTGTTAATTTTCAACACTGTCATTTTCAGCTAAAGACGGTTCATTCCAAAGTGCAAGAAGTAATGTTGAATTCTAGAGGAAAACGACCGTCTTAATGAAGTGTTTGATTTACTGAACAAGATCAGTAAATGGGGGCATTTTAAAGACGAGTTCTAAGCACAAATGTCTTTGAAAAAAAAACTTTGTTTAAGAATACATGTAAGGTCGACTGGTGGTAATGATGGCATAAGCATTCCTTTTCAAAAAAACAAAACAAAGAAAATCGGTAAAAAAATAAGTTGTAGTATTTTTCCATGTAGGACGTGTCACTGTAAGTCTAATATCATTCGAAATAAAAATCTTGTTAGGATAAAGCGTGCCAGTAAGATGAAAAAAACCAAATAAGAAAGTCAATTTGATAGGAAGGTCAAATTAAGGCTGTCGTAAGAAGTTTGATATACATTTGTATCAAGCGATAATGTCTTTAAAAATCAAATTTGAATATGTCACCCCAAATTTTATTTTTTGTATGATAATTAGGCGCCAGTCGTCACCCAACTTTAGAAAATAATTTCCAATGCCATAAACCTAACATTAAGTTACAGTGCTTTACACTGTTATGGTTAGAAACATGTTACTTATTTCTTCAAGAAATGATACCAGTTTCGTAGGAAATACCTCGGTTATTTGTACATATCTTGATTTGAATTTGTAGATGACTTCTTTTCTTAAGTGTTTTTACTATCTTGTCTCCTTTTTAACTATTTCACTAAAGACTGGTTCTGTCTGGTCTAAATAGAAACCTGATTGTATTCATGTTCAAGACTTTCTAATTCTACGAGACTGGTCTGGGTAATAATCAATGACAAATGATAAGCTTGCCAGTTTGCAGCTTATGTTTATAGTTTGATTATATTGCATCTTAAATACAAAATATGTCACTGCAGGGCAGGGAGATTATTTGTCAACAATACCGTTTTAACATACTTAGACTGTCGACAGATTATGACTAATTTTCAAAATTTTAGTTGACAAGACAGCAAGACATGAAAAAGGCACAACAATCAATACCTTTTAATTTCCCCATCAAATGAACTGGATGTCATTATTTCTGCTATTATGAAGTGTCATGAGTTTTACAATGATAAACACGAGCTTGCATAAGCTATTTTACTTAATATTTGTAGTTTCTGTTACCACAGACTGTTGTTTACCGAAACTGATGGTCTAATGGAAATAATTTTGTCATTACATTAAGCTATTGTCTCGTACTATGTTGTGATACAGCTATAATGTGGCTTTTATGTGAGGTTTGCAGTGTTGAGACAGTACTTCTTTACTAAAATGACCTGTGAAATGTGGTTTCTTTCCTTTTTTAAAATTGTTCTATAAATGAATTTATGCCATCTTTTCCTTTAGTTTTTGACTGTGTAGGGGGGAGGGCTGTTTTTTTTTGTTTTACTGTTTTATTCCTGATATACTTCTCCCTCGCTTTCTTTAGTAACTTGACTTCTGTTACCTTGTTGGTATTGCTACGAACATCCAATAACAGAAACAACACAACACTCTTGTATATAAATCTTGCGATTTGTTTTGTTTTTATTTTAATATTATTAATAATTTTGCTAAAGAATATCAAAAGTCTATGAAAAAACACAAGCCCATAGTAGAAGCCAAATTAGGCAGACTTAACAATTAGTGAAAATCGAGCTGTTTTTATTTTCAAGAAAAAAAAGAAATTTCCAGATAAAATATCATTTAAGAAATTCCTTACAATTTATGTTAAACTATGAAAACAGAATTGCAGAAATTGAGTTGAAATTAATAGTTTTTGGTTCAAAGAAAACTAAGCACGCGATGACTCGAGTTTTTTTTTACATACCTTTTAACGGTTCAAAAGTCAAATCTATGTTATATCACTGTCAGCAATCAGAATTCTGTGTCAAAAATAAAACACTTAGACTCTAGACCAAACGATTTAATTGAGTCGTATAATGAAACAATAAAATAAGTCCGCATAAGAACTGCCTCTTTCTCCAAGTGAATAAAGCAGTTGTTTGAATTAAAGTCTTTGCAGAAAAAGATTTTATCCGAGTGAACTTTCACCAAATTTCCGTGACTGTAACGGTTCTCTGTATGACCTAAGTTTAAGAAAAGTTCCTTATCAGCACTTTTGTTACAGATACATTAATTTTTTAGCCTGTTTACGTTTACATTTATCCCCACACATTTCACAAAGAATAAATAACTTGGTTTCATGGAATCCAAATTTTCCAGTATTTTGATACTTTTCCAATATTTTGATACTGTCGAAATAAAAACAGACACTGTGGTGCTACCATAAAAGATGTACGAAAGCAAATTATTCTAGTCCGTCATATGTATGAAATCAATGCAGGCTTGTCCGTTTTCCTGGTATCCGTAAACTGCACTCATTTTTGACTCAAATAAACAGCCTTTGTTATAATTCAACTTTAAAGCAAAAAGTGAAATATCATGTTTGAAACAAGCCTTTAGGTATATAACAAAATCCTGTCATATTCTTGTCATTAATAAATATTTGGTTAATCTAGGTATCCACTGAAGTACAGATGGTTAATGTAAATATTTGTACATTTTGCTATAACAATTGTTTTGGAGGCTGCCCGGAAAACATGTATATTGGGCTTATATAACAATACGAAACTACATAACTTTTACCTGAAAAAAATGTTACAACTTTTTAAAATCTGTAATATTTTATATATCCAGCATTTCTACCGTTTAAAGTATATTTAACAAGATTTTGTTTGTGCAAAACTTAGTAATGATGCTAAGAATTGTCATTTTCTTAATAATGTGCTTACGTGATTATAACTATATAACAAATTAGAGGGTCATCATGACCCTTTATCACTCACCATTGCTCTTAAAAGTGCAACCAGCGAAAGCTTTTCAGTTGAAGTACAGCGTACTAAGACATCCAAAATTGTGTTCACTTAGTGGCCAGTTCGTTAATGTGAAAGTTAGAATTTACAAAGTTCAAATTTTACTGTTGTAGCCACAAAGACAAGGAAATGGGTCTATAGGTCAATGTTATGGTGACAACATCCTCAATGACAATGATCACGTTGTAAACAAGAAGGTTGTATAGAAACTTATATCGAAAGATATTTTATAGCTGATTTTTGGGCTCGGTATTTTTTAGTCCTTGAACAGTATTTGAACAACTTTATTACAAAACAACTGGACAATGCTGCTTACTAAAAATCTAGGATCAGGACCATACGGTTTTAAAAAGACTTAAAAATATCCCATGTTATCTAATAAGTGTCCCAGGGCGGGTCACATTTGACCTTGAAGTCATGACTTGAAATTTTTTTGTGCAAAACTACTATATAATGCTACACACAAAATTTCTTAGCAGTTAGTCGTACAGTTAAAGAATGTAGCTAAAAATCCTTTATCAGTTCAATTGGTAACCCTACGGTGGGGTTACATTTCTGCCGCGGTCATGACATGAAAGACGTTGGTACAGATCCACAAAACAGTGTGATACTTACGGAATATCTAAGCTCTAGGCCATACGGATCTAGAGAAAAAAAGAAATCCTCGGGCCATGATTTGAAGAACTTTGTTAGAAAAACAATAGATAATGCTGAATCGTTACTATTGAAGCTGTAAGCCTTACGGTTTACGAGCTCAGAAAATTGCTACATTAGCTAAATAAGTGACCTACCGAGTATCTGAGCTCAAGGCCCTCGAGATACAGAAAAGAAGATTTTAAATGATTTCCTCGGTATGTCCATGTACAAAAACAATGATCCTTTGGCGGGACCAAGGGGATATAATTTGAACAACACACTTACAGAAAATATCTAGACTTTAGGCCTTGTGGATTTAGAAAAGAATATTTTTAAGTGTTTTCCTCTATATGTCTATGTGAAAAAGAATGACCACTGTGGCGGGGTCAGTTGAGACCGAGGAAAATAATCTGAATAGAGCTTTATGCAAGGAAGGTTCCTAAAAAGTTTCATCAAATTTGCCCAGTGGTTTCAAAGTAAATGCTGCTAAAGTGTAAGTTGTGGGCGATGGACGTCGGATGATGGCTAAAATGGTATCACTATAGCTCTACCATGAACCTCTAGCTCAAGTGACATAAAACAACCCATACTAATATACTGCCTAACATGTCTTATATCTGTGGTAGCTTTACTGTCGTTAGACTGTGCTAATATTACAAACCGAACTATATAACTTGTATCTAAAGAGTTTTTTTACCAAATTGAATATTAAATCACTAAAGTCTTATTATTCTACAATTTCCATTTTTTTAAATACTACAATCTCTGTCATTGTTTTCTAGCGTTTTATCAATATATAGCGGTCTCAGCAGAAAAGTAAAATCGAAACATTTGTATCAAATGCAGCACAATTTGTGACCTAGTTTTGCCTTTTCGATGTTTCTGTCAAATTAGAAACTATTCTTCTTTTTTTACTTTTTAGATTTATTACTATTAACGAATCATAATGTCACTGAGTAACATCATAGATATGTCCTGCACGTGTTTGAATAGAACCAGCTTAGTGCCGTTCGGTTATGTTCGAATCCCACTGGGGGCTTGATTATTTATTATTCACAACAACGCTATTTGTGTAAAATGTCTGCCCGTACATATAGTCAGGTTGTCCTACATTTGGCGACTGTCAACAGTGTGGTGTGAGGTGCACTCTTATATCCCGGTTATTTGCGCAACCATTTTTGTCGTTGTTGCGGTAGCCGAATGGACTAAGGCGTTCTTACTTACTTTACATTGCTAGGCAGATGGTGCCGTTCGGTGCGGTTTCGAATCCCACTGGGGGCGTGATTATTTACTTAAATAAAGATGTATCGTTCTCGCCTTGTTACGACAGAGGCTTTTTGTTCTTGACAGGAATATCTGTCAAACGTTTTTTGTCTATATTATCTACAAAAATACATAATAGACGTATACATTATCTTGCCAATTGAATACTGTCTCTGGGGTTCCGTCATTGACAAATGACGAAATTGCCAAACACAACATCTCTACTGTAGAACAGCTCCATCTATATATAATAGAAGAGACGTAACACATTACGATAAAGGAACAAGTATCTTTTTATATAATGTATTTGTTTCAGAAATAAATTTGACACAACTTGCCAACGAAAAAGGAGTTGTTGATCAACAAAACTAATTTTGTAACTTTATTTTAAAGAAGGAAAAATTTTAACAATGATAAATCGTAATTTTCTATTGTCTTTCGACATGTTCAAATAGTAGGTCTCACATATAATATATTAAATATTTTATGGAAACAGATTATCAACAAGGTCACGAGAATAAATCACTGAATTGGGAAAGACAAATAGACAGTGATTGCCCTTAATGCGATTGTCAGAAGAGACCCCTTCTTCATTAAATCTAGATCTAAGAATTTGTCTTATTTTGGACAGAATCTTATTCCATTCAACGAAATAGTCACTTATTTGGAATTGGAGAAGACAGTATTTATCAAAAATGATATAAATCTCATTGTTCAAGAAGATATTTGAGCGGTTGTGACGTTGTGTCAGAGTATCATTTCAAATGTATTACAAGTAATATTAGTCTATAACTGATATTGTTTTCTATCATAGCTCAGTGCAAATAACCAAACTGTTACTCTGGAAGAGCGAATATCTAGTGAGCAATGTTTTGGACTTTTTATAGATATATCTTGAGTCCAGTCTCATTAAAAAAAACATATAAATTCATGTCACGTCTCTTACTGTAGCATTCTTAGGAGCTGTGCCATGTATCTTTTTGACTGTGGTTTTTCCATATAATTATGTGTTTTTCACTTTGTTCACTTTTTTGTCGTCATTTTGCAGTAGACACTTTTTCACCTTCTTGTCGTCTGCTTGAAATTAAAAAAATCCCTTGTTTTCAGTAGAATAAAATATTTACTGTAAACTAACTGTACGACATCTGTTTAACATGTCATGCGCACGGTATTCGTGGCTTCAACTCCACTGTCCTTGCAAATGGTATACAGGTACAGAAATTAACTGAAAGTTGAAAATGTTTAATTTGGTTGCAATTCTAACTTTGCAATTCTGATGCAAGATGTAATTTTAACGGAAAAGAAAGCAACGTATTGCCCATTATTATGTAAAATATTTAATATCTTTTCAAGGTAAAGCAGAAGAAAATATTTATTTCAACAATCGTGCAAGGAGTGACTGTATAGTTACTTGTTATCAGTAAAGAATTTGTATACCTCAAATACCTTATAACGATTTTCGATCAGTCTTGAATTTCGTGATAAGGTTGTGTTTGTGAGTTAAAGTACGTTTCCATTCTAGTTATCTTACGCAACAACATGCAGCATTTTAATCCAAAGAACTAAAAGTGGTTGTACATTCTTTCAAACGGAAATAGAGGTTTGGAATTCAAAGAAGTGCATGGCTCCTGCATTTACATGCTGATAGAATACAAAAGAGAAAAAGACATAAGGTCAAACAATAAGTGTTATATATCATAACTTGGTGTGCTCCATGAAAACAACCGAAGTAGATCGCTTCACGGACTGCCATGAAAACACTTACAGAAAAATTAACTTAAAAACAATCAGAGGTATTCTTTATCAGACAAGAACTGGTTGTGTTTGCATGTGACGTAAACATCCCGTTAAAAACATAAAATATATATTACAACAAATGAATATCAAGGAATTGTGCCGAATTTAATTATACATGACGTGCTAATAGAGTATCGCCCAACATAATAAAAGAATAGTAAAGATTAAAAATAATTTCCTTTTAAACATCTTTTTAATTCTATAATTATTATATTGGTGTTCAAAGTCTACATTTTTTCAACTGTTTTTCATTTTTTGAAAACAAAGCTCATTCAAAATGAAAATGCTAATTTAGTGTCTTGTCTTTAAAACAGGAAAACCCGAATATTAGTTTTGTCATATTTTTGAAGAAGAAAACAAATGCATTAATCAAAATGAAAACTCCTCCGCGTGATGCGACTATTTTTATATCTTTGAAGGTATCGAAATTCTCTGTCAAGTGTTCTGAAGATAGATTTGCTCGCATGCATTTTTGGGCATAATTCGTTTTGACCGGTGTGAGTAGCAGTCACACTAGGACTCTCAGTCAGTCACAGTAAGTTTATCTAGAAATAGTTGCATCTTAAATACAAGGGTTGTTACACATTGCTTTTAGGGAAACATGTCTTTAAAGAAACGACATACAACACATTAAAGCTTATTGTCCTAAATATATTGGTAAGAAACAACATCTCTGATTATCGTTCTATTCTAATGACACCCTTGCGAGAAGGAGAAATTAAAAATTAATATCAGTGTTCAAAGAAAAAAAAAGAATAAATCTGTCCATTGATCTGAAAATAACTCTATTACTTGAGCATATAGTAAGTTCTCTCTTAATGTGTTCAAATGAACAAGGTCATCGGCCACAGGTGATAATTGAAACAAACAAATATACAGATGGACTTTTTACGAGAATTGATGAACTGGTTAGTAAAGATAAGCTGTATATTTGAGAAGTTTTGTTAGGAAGAAAGTAAGTAAATCGGCATATTAATATTAAATATATGAACACAATTTCATAAAATCACATTTACTTTGGATGGTTCATTTATATGTTGTTGACAGTCGTCAAAGAATTTATCAGTTTCTTCACACAACTTGTTTTTCACCTTCAAGCTAAGGATCAAGATGTAATTCGAAATAGGTTTATCTACGAATCAGTTTTCCTATTCAAGTTAAATTCTCAAAGAGTACGTATGATACCAGGAGATGCTAGATAAAAGAAACCAATTTGCTTCCAATTACTTTAGAGGTTGACCCTGATTAACTCGACTGCAATCAGAAACATGATATTCGTCTGAAATAGAAATAGCAGAAACAAGCTATTCTTTATATAACGCCTTAGTGTGATAAAGGGAAATCCTGTTCACGCCTATGAAAAGATTTGTGAGCTTAGAATAAAACTTCGGATTGATCTACGTCTGACATCGCCTTGGTGCTACACAGTCCAACTTCTTTCGGTCCCATTTTTCTATTTCACCATATAAAGATCAAATAATCAGGAGTTTTAATAATGCGTTTGAACCCATTTTACATTAATTAAACTCATGTTCAGTTTATTCTTTTAGTTTGCACGATAAACATGTAAGCAACTCGTAAACAACATGCCCTTTAAAGAACACGTACTGAGCAACCTCATTTAATTCACAAGTTTGATATACAGTTGCTTTCTATGATAAAAAATGATTGAGGTTATTCCTTTAAAAGTATGCTGATTTAAAAACTAACCTGTTATACAAATGATAGAGCGCTTGTTTTTTTATGACAGATGACAAAACAAATACTAAGTAGAACAGTTTAAGAGTACTCAATCGATAGAGAGTGAGCAAGTCAAGACAGAAAGAGGCCATGCAACCCTTTAATCCTATAACCTGTACTTCAAGCAGGTTGCCGAATACGGAAGTTGACTAAGGTCATATGGATGATGATAATGCTATGTATCAATACTTATGAGGTCTGAACGTGTTGACCCTATCAAAACTGAATGATGGGTTGATGCTACACTTTAAAACAGCTTGTTCACAGATGGTCCTTAACTAAGAATTTGATTTCAACGGTGTTTATTGCGTCTATCAATACCAATCTACAGACCAAATGTTACATTTGGTGATTGTAAAACAAGTTGGCTGCTTAAAAAGCATCCAATGGGTTATGCCGATGAAATGAATTTTATATGTGATCACATCTTGATGCAATATTTCTTGTGATATTGATAGTTGTCCTCTTGCTTTAATGTTTCTGCCCATGTTAGTAACTATTGTCACAAAGCAAATGATTTTATTATAATATATAGAATTATAAGTCTTTACAAGCACCGGGTATATAATGAATACACTATGAAATATAATCTCTGAAAACTCAACTACGAGCATATATTTTATAAATAATTTAAGTATCGTAAATAGAGCTGCAGCACAGCATTTTTTTTATTTTACAAGACCAAAATTTCTAGTGTGAATAATATTCACTTACACATTTGAAATTAAATTAAACCACTGTATTTTGCATTGTTGTTGTCACATTTCAACATGTTGTCTATTTAAGCCGGCATCTTGCAGGAGCAGTGGTTCAGTGGTCACGCGCTAAACTGATAATCCAGCGGTCGTGATTTCACTCCCCGCTCCTCCACTAACATTATTTAATAAAATATTCTCTTTCGGATGAGACGTTAAACTGAGGTCCCATATATCAGCGCTATACACTGAGCATGGGGAAAAAACAGAGACGTCATTGAAATGGGATACTAACTTGTCTTGCTCTATCCCCAACAACCTAAAATAACTAATCTCTCCATGGGGCGTCGGTCTTTTTTAAAAATTCAAGTCTTATGTTTTTATCCAATGATTTTTGAAAACATGTGTCTACGACAAAAACAGCTGCAAAAAACGCTAAAGTCTTAATTGTAAGTTTGTTCTTTTAACGCAGTAAAGAAATTTCAATTTTATTGCTGTCATTATCAAAAATGAAACAAAATTATATGTACATTACAATCAATTTCTCTGTTAAATTTAAACACATCACTTACCTAAAAACACAAATAAACATAAATAATTTTGCCAATCATAAGGAATAATCTGATTCAATACATTAAATGCAGCTTTCTTTATTTTTTCACTCTCGCTCATAAACATTTAGAGAAATCAAATGAGTGCACCTTAAAACTAGGACCGCAAATAGGATCGGAGGGTCGCAGAATAAAATCTCCGGCTCCAGACGCTCTGCTGTATATTCATTTTCAAAAGACGCTCTGTCGCATTTTGAAAACTCGCCACTTTGATTCCCTAAGGGGCATAACCCAAAAATGGATAGTTTCTCCTTCATAGGCTATAGCTTTTCGAACGGTATAAAACCCATATTTAGAATTTCTGTTTTCGTGTGCCGTCACATGACTGATCGCATTCACTCTTCATGCATCCGGTCTTGAATATTGGACCAAAAACCACAGGTATTCGTTTCATGGATAAATGCCCCGAACCACTATATAAACAACACAAGGTACGAAAGTTCAAAAATTAGTCTGAGGGTCACTCTGCTTTAGTGTAAACATCATTTAAATTGTCCCTCCAACTTTTGAGTGTTCTAATAATATGAAAAATGAAAGTACATCAGCTGATTCGAGTGTATCTACAAGTTCCGTTACAAAAATAAATCAAGTCCACTAAAGACTTCAGTTTATTTAAACAATGAAACTGAAACTTGAGATATTTGGATTTTTGTTCAACAATTTAATTTCTAATTTCTATTAATTGTATTTCGTAAGAGACCGGGAGTGGTGTCACGAAAACTTTTGTAAAAAATTGATGAAATTCATTTGTCAATGAGAGAAATTAGAGGAACGGTGGATAATGCTTTCAGTCCTAATGGAGTTATTAATTGTATATTTAGGAGAAAAAAGATTCAACTATCAGAGACAATAAGAGTTGCTTTGCATCTGTCAGCTTAAATAAGAGAAAATCTGTTGAAATAAAGTGATCCTCAGATTCATTTTTGTGAACTTCGTAATTTGTGTTGGTTATACAGTGGTTCGGAACATTTATCCATGAAAGGAATACCTGTGGTGTGATTGGTGAAGACGCCCTGTTGCGGAACGTGTCACGTGGTACAGCAAGCGCCTGCTGAATTTCAAAAGTAGGCGTTTACGAAAAATACTTTTCCCGTGCAATGTGACCTATGCGAGCTGAGTTTTTTTTCGTCAAAAAACAACAACTTCACCAACAGTACCGAGGGAGAGAAGAATAAACCTTTTTTTTAATTTTGCCGTTCAACTGTGAAAGAGCTGCTTCAAGGAGGATGAGGGTAAATCTACAGACGAGCTAGTTCTGATAAGTATAATAATATATATCTAACACTTGTTCTGGTGTTTTAAAGTTTCTGAATAAATAAATTTGCGTCCACATTTTATAAGTAGTAAAAAGATTAAGATTCAAAACGTACAATAAGAGATTTTCGAGCAACTTCGCTATTACAGAGATGGGAAAATATGGCCTTAAAAGAAAAGCTAATTGGAAAAACAGGGAAAAAAGCCGGAAATGAACCGAAGAATAAATTTTTAAATGTTCTAAATGAAAGTAGGCGCAGTGGAATGAATTTCAACAGGTTTTCCTTGTTGGGAAAAAATAAATGCTATGGATTATCAAATAAATAATTAAATAAATAAAACAAAAAAGAGGGTAAAATAAATGAAGTACATCAGTTAATGTTATATTATGTTTAGGAACACAAGGGTCAAAGGTCAAAAGTCCAGCTGTTAATACCGTGTATGTCTGCAATTGGCATCAATGCAGCGACGCCTGATAGACCTCACCAAGGAAGCGAAAATTCTTGAGGAATGTCATTCCGTATTGTTAACACTGCGAGCGCATCTAACGTTAACGGCTGATTGGGATGACAGCGTAGACGTCGCCCCATCTAATCCCACACGTGTTCTATTGGACAAAGATCAGGTGAAACGGCAGGCAAGTCTAACAATCAACGTTGTAGTCCTGCAGAAACGTTGTCACAACGTGTGCGACATGGGGGCCAGCGTTATCGTGTTAGAAGACAACGCGCCGGCCGTGACGTCGCTCGTCTTCAATGAATGGAAGTACGGTGGTCTGTATGACGAGGTCACGATATCTGATACCAGTAAGGTTAGCATCAATCACAAGTAATGGTGTACGACTGCCTTCAGTGATCCCGCCCTACACCATGACGCTGCCACCGCTTAAAGAACGTCGCTGTGCAACACACAAATCTGAGTAACGCTCACCTATTCTTCGGTAGACTCTCTATCACTACCATCAATATAAAAACGTGACTCGTCTGTGAAAAATGCTCTCGCCCCATTGTCTATGTGTGTATCTGACGTGAATTTCGCACCTTTGCAGTCGTGCCTGACGGTGACGTTGGGTCAGAACTGGACGTACAGCAGGACGCCGTGAAACAATTCCGTATTGATGTAAACGATTTCGCACTGTCTATGGATGAATTGGTTGTAGGTCAGGAATCGTTCTTGTCGTCAGCGATGCAGATTGGAAACGATTACGCAAGTGCGTAACACGGATGAACGTATACTGCTGACGTGACGTCACTCGCGGTCTACCGGGTCTAAAGTTGTAACGAGTACTACCATCTAACCTGTTACGCCATACAATGAACTAATAGTGTTATGATGCACACCAAAATGATTTGCGACCTCTTGTTGTTGCATACTAGCTTCCAACATGCCAAAGGCACGTAACCGTGATTCTTTAGACAGACGCAGCATTGACGTTGGAGTCAAAATCACACAATACACGTGTTTCTCTAATGAGGCTTTCGTCAAATGATGTTTATGATAAAAAAAATCGAAAAAACAGCGATTTTGTGTTTGAAAGCCATTTTACACATGAATGAAAAAGCGTCCGTTGACACGCAAAATCACCAGAAATTCACATTCATTTTGACATCTAACACAAGCAACGATACTCGTACAAACCTGTTTTCAGGTGTTTCGACACGCATATATCAGGATAAGTATAATGCATATTTATACTATGCACAGTTTTTAAATCGCGTCAGTATAAATACATGTGTGTGTGTGACACTCACAATGTGCCAAGAATTTCCAGCGATTAAGGCATTTTTAAAAATGATTTGAAGGTGTATATATAATGCATGAAATTTAATGTTCCTGTCGCTTTACTGTTGGGTTATATAAATAAGAAAATAGCAATCTTATTTTTCTGTTTCAAAATAGACATTTAGTTCTAGACATTATCTTGCCAGTATTATCACATGATATCATTATTTTGTATGTACTTTGGCAGTCATTTTCAAATGAAGATGTTGTTTGTGTGTGTGTGTTTTTTTGGTTTTGTTTAGTTTGAAATGTTAGGCCTGGACTTATTTTGCTCAAAAGTTGTGGAACACTTCATTACATGATTCGGAGGCTCTTTTTTCTAATATAATCAAAATGTTATTGTTAACAAATGGCTAAATATGTACACGAGCGACTAATAGTATTGTGACAAAGGCTTTATTGCATTTTGGCCAAGTCATTGCCACTCCTTTGCAGAAGTATGTTAACGTTTCGACAATAAAGAATTTAAATAATTCGCTATGCTTTTGAGTCATTATCAGAATTTAATTTGTCAAATGTTTTAATCAAGTCCCTCTGCAGCAAAACCGTAACTTAAACACATGATTTGCATTCTGTAATATATTTGTTTTTCAATAAAGTGTTTCAACAAAGTACAGTAAAGGATTAGTTTTGATGGGTCTTATATTACAATCTTACAATCTAAATACGAGCTGGTAAAGCGTTTAGAAGCGAAAGTGACTGTCATAATACATACTTTCAATTAGATTTCTCTACTTAATATTTTTACAGAATCACCATGTAGAAATATTTTTTATTACGACAATTTAAGGAACCATGCTTAAATTCTTTTGCTATCGGTTCTTTCATATGCATTTCTTGAATGCATGCTTTCTAATATGGGTACATGCCCGTGGTTTTCATTGCTTTTAATTTGTCTCTTTTGAGACCTCCTGTGCATTATTAAAAACAGTTCTATCATGCAAGTATCTCAGATTGAACAGATTATCATCGACACTTGGGAAATTACTTTCGGTTGTCAAAGATACCGCTGAATTAACAATGAAAAATATTTTTCAGAGGAAGTGTTTGTACTAATCACTTGCATTTCGCATTATATATGGTTCTGACATTTTATTTGTTCCTACATGAACAACATATTATCGTTCTTTGTAACACTACAGTACTTTGATTGAAGACGTCAAAATCAACTGTTGTTTTCACATTACTTCAAAATTTTAAATCAGGTATTGTCATGTCTTTCATTAAACCATAGTGAATCTATGTATTTAGGTAAAAGTAAAGTGCTTGTTGAACATAGTGCCACTCCTATTGAAAAGATCAGCCATTTGGGCTTATGAGTGCAAACATCTTCTGACCTGTTCTTTTTCCTATGTACATGTACATGACGTCAGGCGAACAGGCAATAAGTATCCTTTCTTTAACAAACAAGGCTTACCAACCGGTCTCTTGGGGACAAACCCTGGGAACAGAGGACGCCTCAACCTTGGATACGTGCAATACAGTCATATTTGCATATATTTAAAGTGATTTTATTTGACAAAGTTGGAAAACAAATGTTGTGGGACGTAACTTTGTAAAGGTTTTAATAGTCCTAACCAACTATCTTAAGTCGTTATGGAACATACATTTGAAATTCGTATTGTTCTATGACATTCAGTGTATATAATTCCTTGTTTAAAATTAAACCACTGGAGTGTTGGGTTTTGAGATGTAAAGCATATATCACGTCTTTCTGTTTTTTAACACAATGACCGATCCCAAAACTGCATTGATGTTTAAAAAGGCAATTACTTTGTACTGGAAAACGCACAAAGTCGCCCCCCGCCGCGGAGTAAAGTTATATCGCACAACTTAAGGAGCGCAATATTCTATCACTCCCCGAAAAGCACGCATACAAGCAAATGATCTTTTTATTGCATATACTTAGAATAAAATGAAAAACACTAAAAAACAACTGTGTAGATTAGAGGGTTTTATATGTGACTGACAGCCAACAACACAATTATCTGTATCACAATCCGTTTCACAAAAAAAAAAAAAAAAAAAAACACGAAGAATTCAAAGACATGTGAATGAATTAGAAACATGATTTCATAGTACTTAATAAATGTACTAGCAGTACGTGTAGGTATACTAAATTCTTTCGTTACATAACAGGAATATCGAAACATATTGACTCCAAGAAATAATACAGGATAAGAGGAAATGTATTCAACAAATGCAGTAAACGGAGTAAATCTTATGTGTTACTTTCAAATATGTATTCCAGGCGACACTCGTTTTAAAACCTAGATACGATATGATATCAACAGAAAGACGTAATTGTTATGCATATCTTGCATCATGACATGTTATATTTTGAAATGCAGCGAATTACACTATTTTACATTATATATTCACATATTTAGCATTCTTTCAACTAGGCCAACGTTGTGTATATTTTCACATTTTGAACTTACTGTTTGATGATATGTATCATGCAGAGTTGTATCATGACTGTCTTTTCCAGACCAACTTAGCTCCTAAAACATCTTCGTGCATTGTGTCATTTAGGTAATTCTGGCGCCCCATTGTACAACTTAGACAACGCTGATAATTAGCAAGATATTTGCCATGCTCTTCGAAGATAATAACTATGTTTCATATCATACCAGTTTAGTTAAGTGATATAAGTCGTGCGACATTTTACGTTGTGTTTTCGTTGTACCTGTCAATGGCGGATTTTTTAAATATCAGCTCTTAAAAACAAGCAATTGTAGGTTCTAGACACACTTAGACATAATAAAAATATAAGTTTCAGTTCTTTACTTTATAGTTCCTCATGTTAACTCTTAACTTTCATACTTTTTTTAGAGGAAGAGTTCTTTTTATCGAATGCTTTACTTCTATTTGTATTATAGCCCTCAGATTTTACTGTAGTAAAAGCTGGTAGTCTATTTAAGATAAACCTGCTTTGGATAGGGGCGGAGCATAAAACTGTACTCTAACAGTGATAGAGCATATGTTCTATCTGAAACAGAGCACAGTTTGAAGTATTCTTCAGTAGTGCTAAAAGTACAAGTTTTAATTCTGAAAATATAAATTTATTCTTAAATTGTAAGCTTAATGCCTACATGAGTAATGCATGAATTCAGTTTGCATGTGTTTGCAAATATTTATCCAACTTTTTGTTATCAGTTCTTAGAAAACATTGTCATGTGTTAGTTCAAATAAATCTTAGTCAGTTTGTTATTTCGACTGCATATTTGCAAACCACTCAAATGTGATAAGAATGCCAACGGTTAAATGAAAAGCAAAATCTTTGTTTGAAATGTAGAAAACTTATGTTTGCCGAAGACAGTCTCGCAAGAAGACATAGCATTTCTGAATACAAAAGAAATATAAATAAAAAAATAATAAAAATTGATAACACGCTTTTGTTGTTGTTAATATATTCTTTATAAATAACCTTAAATTTCTTTGTATTCCTCCTTCTGTGTTAATTGTGAAGTTGTAGTGGTAATTAATTCAATTTTTTGGTGTCATATAAATTTTATTTAAAGGTGGATAAAGTCATTAAAATCTTAAAGCAAAAACTTTTTATCTTTAATTAGATATCAACAGAATATTGAATTCGTTGTGCTTATGTTGGTTAGGAAAAGAGCAAAAGTTTAACTTTTTATCTAAAAGATCAAAACACATCATTCCCATTTCAATACTTTAAGATGATTCTATTGTTTGTTGATATTGACTTGGCATTTTGATCCCCGAGGACGGTTTATGTGACGACTAAACAAATAATGAGCATGTTAATTTACAACACTAACATTTTCAGTTAGAGGCGGTTCATTCTTAAGAACAGAAATAATGTTGAACTCTGGAGGAAGACGACTATCTTAATCATACTGTTGTGTCCTTCATTGACTAATTTGACTTCCAGCGATACTGAAAAAGATCAGCAGACAAGGGCATGTTTAATTCGCTTTCTAAACACATATGGCTTTGAAAACGTATCAAACTTTGTTTTAGAATAAATTTATGTTCGACTGGTGATAATAATAATGATGTGTGATGATGATGATGACGATGGCATAGTCATATCTTTTCTTAACAGATCGGTAAACAAGGAAAACAAGTATCCTGCAAGGTAGGATGCATCACATTTAGTCTAATATCAGTCAAAATTAAATTTTGTTAGCACAAAACATGTCAGCAGGAAAATGAAATGAGCAGAATGATAGAATTTTCGTTTGTATACATGTACATTAAGTAATAATGTCTTCAAAATTCAAAGATGAATATCTCTCAAGTTAATTGAAGCTTTGGATGAAGTAATTAGTTCCTGTTTCAATTTCTGTCTCCCAGAACTATGGCTTCTGAAAGTGATTAATTAAATAGAATATTTGTTACACAAAAAATCTTTTTATGAAAAGGGTTCTTAGAATCATGCGTTTAAAAATGTTTTATTTTCAATGTACGTACTGAGTTAGATATAAGCATTTATTTATCAAATTTACACGTGTAATATCTAATGTGTTTGTGTTCTTGTGATGTCAGCTGAGAGAACCCAAGAGGCGAATATTATGATGTAGTTCAGAAACCCATAATGTTACTTTTCAAAAACAACTTTAAGCAATTTGGAAGAAGCGTTACAATTTTTAGCTTATATATCGATACAATTGCCTTTGATTATCATTATTATTATCATTATTATATGTATTTAATATTTATCTTAATTTCTGCTCAAGACAGACGTAACATGACGTATAATAAAGAGGCGTCATTCGACGCCCCACTTCAGAAAATAACTTAACATTAGCTATAGTGTTTTATATTGTTATTGTTACAATACGTTTACCTATTTCATCAAGCATTGACACCAGTTTCTTACGAAGTCACCAGTTATTTGACGTACATAATTATCTTGATCTGAATTTGTAGATGACTTCTTTTTTCAAATGTTTTTATTACCCTTTTCCCCCTTTTTTCTGACTATTTTTCAAAGGCTGATTCTTTCTAATCTAAATAGAAACCTGATTGTTTTTATTTCCCTGACTTTTTAATCTCACGGAACTTGCCAGGATAGCATTTACTCTACAACGAATGATTAACTTGGCAGTTCGCAGCTATTGTCTACAGTTCGAGTATTTTGCATCTTAAATACAAGATATTTTTACTGCAGGACGTGAAGATATTTAACAATCAGTATGATATAATATTAATAATAATAAGTAGAAAAGGACCAAAAATATCCTTTCAAATATTCAGAGTCGCATTATTTTTTTTAAACGTTTAAAGGTTAACATAAAACAAACAATAGTTATCCCTTTGACCGCTAGAAAATCCGGAAACTTTACGGTGCTTTTGGTGTGTTTGCAACCCCGATAAGTATGCAACTGCTTCCGTCACTGTGAACTAACATTGAAATTAAATACGGAAAAGTACAAACATTCAGAAAAAACAACAACCTAGTTACCTCTTCTTATGATTCATGATAACATTAATTCAGATTCCTTGATGACGACTGGTAAGTCTTTTTCTGTTGTGCAGAATAGATGCAAAGCTTCACACACAGTCAGCTTCTTACTTACTTAAATGATTAATTTACTTTAATAAAATAAAGAATTGTACAGCTTTTTCTTATGTCTGTACTTTACACAAAATGTATAGTTAATTATAACAGACTGATAAAGTCTCGGATATGCTTGTATTGTTACTGTGCAAGGTGACAGTATTGTTCTCGATTTTCGTATGTCAGGAAGACAGTATAAATGCTGACGTATTTCTACTGTAAGATAACCAGATTAAGTACGCAAACACTTTCGTGTTACTAAATATTGGCGATTAATAATTAGCTAGCTAGTTTACGTTCGCCAAAACAAGTGCCCTAAGATATTTATCTTAACACAAATAATTACCCTCATGGTGTCTAGAATTGCCACTAGAGAGCTTATTTCAGACATCAACATATTATTAAACTAACAAGACATGGTTTGCATTATCACTTAATAAGTAAGTGATTAAATAAAAAAATATTCGTGCTGCCAGTTATTTGACACTCGGAAGATGATAAGTGACGAAATAACTGAAAACGCGAATCATAACTAGATCTAGCTAGTATGGACGCGTAAATTGACCCCCGAGGTAACGTGAAAGTTAAAGACGTGTCGACGTTTAAAATGTCTATCTCCCGTTTGTAACATTACATCATGGAAAATGTAAACATTTGATTTGTATCTTGTTATCTTAAAGTATGTCGTGAACTGTGTTCCATTGATCAAATCTCATTTCGTTTACTTTCTTGTTACGTTGTGCACCGTTGATGTGACAGTACAAATAGTGCAAACTTAATGTAAGCTGACACACGTCATGTTGCCAACCACAAATGAAACTTGTTAAAAATTAGGGCTGCGTATCGCGGAGCCACTGTTGATATAATAGGTACCGATACGGCGGTACTGATATGTATACGTATCGGTACGAATATGTCCGATGTATTATATGCATACGTTATATCAATTTCGTGATGTTTGTGTTGTTCTATCATTGGTTTGCAATTTTTGTTGCTTCATGTCAACTTCCCGTGCGTTTAGAGAACAATATTTTGTAAATTTTGTAAGTGTTGCTTTGCAGACGTGCGTCGCGATGATGATACCCAGTACATCTAAATATTTTCGAAAATAGTTTCAAAAGAATAATGGTGAAACTCGTTTTAATCAATAACTTTTAATTCATAATACTTTTTATTCCAATACATATTAAATCTTTAAAGTATCTCAATAACATATAAAATAGAAAAATTATTTGTGCTAAAATAGATGCTTGAATCCTAGCTATATTTAGAAACGTCAATATGGAATGGAATGCAGGATTTGCTAATAATTTTGTTTAAAGGGGATTCGTTTTTGTTTTGTAGTTTTCGCAATATTCTCATTAAAATATAAACGTTATAAAGGTCAGGGTTGTATAGCGATACGGCAATACGGTAGGTGGCGATATATGGCCTTGTATGCGGTATACCGGTACCATGGACGTATCGCTAGAGTCCTATCAAAATACTTTCATCCAAGTTTTCAGGTAATCAAAAATACGTAAAGTAAGTTTATATATCTAGCAATTTACGACATTTTCATTTTTACATCAACTTTGACAGAACGCCTATTTTCTTTCCCATGAAATAATTTTCTATGCAGCATGCCGTCCTGTTTGTATGTCAACAACAAATACGTAAGACGTCAGTTATAACAGTAAGCATATACTAGGTAGTTGAAGTAGAAACATTGTTCACAAGAAGTGAATCAGTTATAACATGACATCTTAATATTTTCCCAGATGCAGAATAGATAGAACACGAATGCCAAAGGAAATTCTGACGACATGTAAAAAATACTTTCACGTCATCACGAGGGTCAATTAACGCTTCCATAAGTTAGTTTGTTGGAAACCAATAAACGAATTGTATCTAATTGACTGCTATTTCATTAACTTATTAAGTGGTAGTACAAATCTGATGTAGTAATCATATTAACAAAAGTAACCAAAAATAAGGTTAGTAGTGGCAGTTATGGGCACTTTTATATACTATAAAGTCTGTTATTTGTGTAAAGATTACTGTAAAGCCTTTTGCCCACAATTACAAGTTAGCTAGTAAATGGTCGAGAATATAATGTAACGAACACGAAAATGGTTGAGAACCTTCACTGGTTATCTAAAGGCAGAAATATGACACCTTAGGAACGAAAACATCCTTAGTGAAGTGAAAAAAGACATCCATAGGTTAATATATTGCAGTTTCATACTTAGTTTTGTCATCGTTTCATTGTTATTAGATAGAGGATATTTGTTTGTTTTTGTGGAAGATGAGAATTTATTTCATCGAGTGAACACCATATGTGATATTTTCACGAGTGGCGCAGCCACGAGTGAAAATATCAACATATGGTGTTCACGAGATGAAATAAATTCCCATCTTCCACTAAAAAACAAACAAATTTTCTTTTTATTTTATGCCAACACGTCAAAAATGGGGTTTTTTATGACATTTTTAATCAGGGCCTTCAATAAATTCCCCATGGTGAGCCCCAAATCAGTTAATGCGTACTTTGGTTACTCCGCACAAAAAAAAGTGCAGACAATCTCCAATACATATGATAACTTCACTTCTGCTGAAATAAATTGAATACACTTTCATCAAATAATATTTATTTTTGTCTACACAGTTTATCAATATTTATTGAATTTTGCCATACATACTTTAATTATAAAAGCGGATTAATACTCAATATTCAATAGTTCGGGCACAAACATGTATTATCAAAATGGTAATTAACTGATTCAAAACAGTGTATTATCACTTTTATCTCACTGATATTTCCCTATATTTCATTGGTAGGCATAAAATAAATATATTTATTTCACAGTATAGAACTGTCCTTAAGACATAAGTTTGTCGTTCTACGGGACAGAAATATTCACTAGCAATATTTGATATATAACATTATTTAAGCTAGAGATCAATCCCTGTATCCAAGCTGAAAGACTTTGTCACGTGATGAAACTGTCTGTATAAACAAATTTTATACTACCTGTATTGGTTCCGATCAGGAAATTATTACAGTAAGTTATATCTGATTATCATAATAGGTTAGATTTTTTTATTTTTCATTTGGTTACAGCGTTTTTAGGTAAATTTACATCATTTCCGCTTAAGACTGCTAGACGAGTATTTTGATAGGTAAACATGGGCCAAAAACGACATCACGCTATCTCGTAGTACTTCACGAGACGGTCGACTTCGAGTTGTAAGAAAACCTACCAGAGACCTTGTTTCTTCAGCTAGTCATAGTTCACATACAAATTCAAATATAATTGTTGTCCAGATGCAGTTTCATATACTACAACATTTCGAAACAAATAGATCAGTATTTTTTAAACATATATATTTGAATACATAGGACTGAAAAAAACAACCAATCGAAATTTATCTAATTAGTAAATGTTTCGAAAACGGTGAGATCTGGTTTCAGAGAAAGACCTATTTTTCCATCGAAATAAAGCATATGCTGATGTAGTGGTAGATGTCTGTTATTAAAATACGAGGCAACGACCCAACACCTTCAACGTAAATACAATGCGTATGAATAAATGAAATATGTAATATTTTAAACATATGCTGCACATTGACGTGAGCTTATCTACACTGTTACTAACTTAAACACCTTTTCTGCATTCATTTAAGGCAAAAGTAATGTTGTCGACTAAAACATAATTCAATCTGATCGAAATGGTTTTTACTTAAAATACAAGAATATCAGGCTTTGCTGAATGAGAAAAAGTTACTATCTGTACTGCATTTGTTGCAAACGTAAGCTTATTTGACACGGCGGTAAAGAATATGACGGTGAGTAACATCAAAACATTTCTTTAAATTGTATGTCCTCATTCAGAGAAGCTACGATTGAAACGTTGCGATATCTCAGGTTTCTGACAACATTTTTAAACGAGGTTTTCATTCAATATTTCATAGCCAAAGCAGAGGAGACAGACGCGAACGACGGCATTCATGTTAACACTTTGTACACAAAGCCATCATTTATACACAGTAAGTGCCAACCTTTTCCCTGATATTCTAGTATTCGTTTGTTTGCTGATCATCAAAACGAAGTTGACAGTGTAATACAATTTACAGTACATTTTAGAACTAATTTTGTCTTACTTTTGAGAGCACGTTGAAAGTGAGCGAATTTAATAAAATTAACACCTTAGTGTAATGAAGTGTAACAAGGAAAACCGTGTATTTGAAGAATTTAATCAAGCTTTTCAATCACGTTCTTGATGAGACAAAGCAAAATCCGACTTTAAATGCATTGTAATTTGATTATGCGCTTGTGGTTGTCATGAAACGCGAAGCATGGTTAATCGTTGCATAAGTATACTTTATCTCACAAACACTATCTAACTTGATTAAAACCCCTGAAGTAGGAAAATGCGTCACTTACATGTCTTTAATGTCGCACAGTAAAGGAACATACAATTTCGACGAGGTATAACTTTAAATATTTAAACCAAACTTCCTGTTTTAGATAATCTCAGATTTCTTGAGAAATTGCCATTCTTCAAACAAAAAGATATATGATCGGTATTCAAAGCTTGTACCAACGATCCCTTGTCAGTAAGGTTCTAAGAGATTACAGAGATTTGAAATCGCCGAAAAAATGTCTGAACCATTGGTCCTAATGTCACTAATAATAATAGGATAGCTATAGAAATGATACATTGAAAATGATTTTTTAAAATTTCAGTGTTCAAGAATCTTCGTTGTGTGATTCCTGATATTTCGCCTTGTCTATGTTCCTAAATGTACTTCCAATATTTAAGTTGCAAATGGTAGGCTACTTTGACGACGTACCTTAATTGAATAAGGAAACGCTTCCTTCAAAGAGAGTGACAGTTTTCTTTGTTTTTCGACTTGTAGACTTTGCACTTCATATATACAGTGTAGGTATAGCCAATCATATTTTAACTGCATAATTAGTCGGTATAGCACGGTGAGCACTTAATGACATATACAAAAAAATAAACAGACGTCGCCATTATACTCAGTGATATAATTACAGCAATGTTTCTCATACATGCGGATTATACGGCATACTCAAAACCTTAGCCATTGAATATTCTCGAAAAATAATGCTGTTATTGTAACATGACACATAACAACATTTACTTTTTTGATATAAGAATTTAGTGATAGGACTCATTGATAATTCTAATAACAGAATGACTTCTAGACATTCTTCGAACATAAAACAGGCACTAATAGTGGTAGAGCTACAAATCTTACCAAATTGACATTCGTTGTTACTTTATTTAGTCTATCAATATGGGTCAATTTGCAGGGGGGGGGGGGTTTCGGTCATCAAGAGTGTTTGTATTCTTGCAAAATATTTAAGGTTTTTACCTTGTAAATTTGAGGGTAAAAAGAGTAATTTAGATAATCTTATTCAGCGCTTTCCTTTCAACATATTGATGAACTTTATTGCTTTGGATTGCAAATATGTCATACTAATAGGAAGTCTTGGATTTAAAAGCGAGTTGATAAAGATTAAATTCCCAGAGGCAAAATGATCGGCATTGGCAGACGATAAATGATTACTCAGGTCTAGCTGAAAATAAATAAATAAATTAATAAATAAATGAGTGTGATTTTTTCTGCTCATTAGCTTTTTCATATACAGTTGTATAATCGAATCATAATGTATTCCACAAATATATACTTCTGTGTACACAGAGCCATCAGTTAGACATTCTTTTTTGTGATCTGTTCAGGAATCACCCCCGTGCACTGAAAGCCGTCTGTAATGATAACAATTCTGTTCTATCTGTACAGTCTGTTTATTTCAATGAAACCATTGTGAATTTTTATGCAGTTCGAATGTTTTGGGAAAAATAACCATTTATTAAAAATATATATTCAGACAATTCTAATAATTTTAAGAAGTTGTAAGGGAATTTTATTTCCTCCCACTGAATTTAACTCTTACATCCATAAAAAGATTTCAGAACCAGAAGACTTTATGGCTGCAGAGGGACGTTTGATCTGGAAGATTCTAAGTTTTTTGTTAAAGCATTATTTTGGTCATTGCGTTACATTTGTCTGAATATATTTGAACTAACAAAATATTTGACAAGGTAAAGCGATGTCTCAAAAGCATGTGTCAAAAATAATTCTTCATCTTGTTGCAGTATCATGCATATGTCTTCTGGTTCTCGGCATCAGAAATAATTTTGACTTCAGCTTCTTAAACGAAATTTAAAATAAGATATACAACATCTGTTTCCAGCATAAAAAATGTGATTTTAGATATGTCCTTTTTAGATTAAAGGCGTAACTGTTTAACAAACATTTATAACAACAAGTAAAAGCATAAGATACCTGTTTTGGGTTTTTGTCCTGTGGAGACATTTAAGCGAGAAAAATGGAAATTAGAAAAGAAAGGAAGCAGTTAAATATTACAGCTGAAAAATATATAAAAAAGTACTTTTTCCGAATACAAAGTCTGACAGTTCCTTTTCTATTTTGATGAATATTTGCAATTTTTAGCTCACCAGAGCAAATGCTCAGGGTGAGCTATTGTGATCAGCCTGTTTCCGGCGTCCGTCATCCGTCGTCAACATTTTACATTAAATGACATCTCCTCCTAAACCACAAAGGTATTTTTAACCAAACTTTACAGAAGTGTTTCTTGTATTGCTCTTTCCCAAAATTGCTCAAACCGTTCAACTCCATTGCCTATCAGGGCTGAAAAAGCTAAAAAAAGAAAAAAAATCTAACCACATCTCCTCCTTAACGGCTGGGTGATTTTCCACCAAACTTTACAGAAATGTTCCACACATAGCCCTTTATTTAAATTGCTAAAACGGTTCCGCTCCATTGAATAAAATGGCTGCCAGAGCTAAAAATAGATTTTCATCAATATTTGGCTTCAAATGACATTTCCTCCAAAACTGCTTGGCCATTTTAAACCAAATTTGACAAAAATGTTCCTTAAATTGCCCTTTTCTAAAATTGCTCAAACCATTTCTCTCCATTAAATAAAAAGGCTGCAAAAGCTAAAAATAGAAAAAGAATCAAACAGCATCTCCTCCTAAACGGTTGGGAGATTTTCCACCAGATTTAGCCTTCTATTAGAATTGCTAAAACGGTTCCGCTCCATTGATCAAAATGGCCACCAGAGCTAAAAATAGATTTTTGTCAATACTTTTCTTCAAATGACACCTTCTTCTAAACCACTTGGCCATTCAAAACCAAACTTTACAGAAATGTTTTTTATAATGGCCTTTTCTAAAACTGCTCAAACCGTTCCGCTACATTGCACATAAGGGCTGCAAAAGCTAAAAATAGAAAGAAAATCAAACAACATCCCCTCCTAAACGGTTGGGAGATTATCCACCAAATTTCACAGAAATGTTCCGTTCATAGCCCTCTATTAGAAGTGCTAAAACGATTCTGCTCCATTGAACAAAATGGCCGCCAGAGTTAAAAATAAATTTTCGTCAATATTTTGCTTCAAATGACATCTCCTCCAAAACCACTTGGCCATTTTAAACCAAATCTGACAGAAATGTTCCTTATAATGCCCTTCTAAAATTGCACAAACCATTCTGCTCCATTGCACATAAGGGCTGCAAACGCTAAAAGTAGAAAAGAAATCAAACAGCATCTCCTCCTCAATGGCAAGGTAATTTTCCATCAAATTTCACGAAAATTTTCCTTACATACCCATGCTTTAAAATTCCTTAAACGTTTCTGCTCCATTGAACAAAATGGCCACCGGAGCTAAAATTAGGTTTTCTTCAATATATGGCTTCAAATGACATCTCCTCACAAGCTGTTATCATAAAATTGCCTCTGCCCATTGAAGTTTTTTTTTTTGTCTAAAATATGAAATCTTTGAATATCTTCAGTTAGAAAATGTAATGTTGCATCTGATGTTTGCTTAACGGGTAGACCCTCGACAAAGTACTCAGGTGAGCGATCCAGGGCCATCATGGCCCTCATGTTTGTAATTTTACTCGTCGAAAATTTGGATTCTCCTTCTGTTGTAACGAAACAATATTTTTTTTACAAGTTATTTTGAATTTTCATATTAAATTGGCTAAGCTATAGTCGAATATATTGTCAAAACTGTGATCAATTTATGGCAAAGACAATGTTAGAATGTATAGCAAAAAACATAAGTTTATGATGTCCATTATCATATTTCCATCAGCGTTCTTAGACAAATAACATTAGTTTTGGTAAAATGAAATACACATGCACAATTACTAAATAGGGAAAAATATAATTGGCAGCTAATCTATTTATATCAATGATTTAATTGCGATGATTTTCTTTTGTACAGGAGATAATTGTTGGATAATGTGATATGGCATTTTCGCTTATGAAATAAGCGTTGACGCGCAGGTACTTTGGTATATTCACAGAAAAACATTGTTCAAAGTTGTAATTTTGTTATGAAGCATATATTTATTAAGAACTTTTTGCGTGTACAAAGAAAATATAAGAGAGATCAAGTCTCTTGGAAATCACCATTGCAATGTTTAATTGGTATTTTCGTTTAGCGCTGAAAGATATTACCTACATGCCGGTGTGTTTCTACTGCATCTACAAAACCAACGGCTGCTTGACTTGCACGGAAATACGCGCTTAACATTCTAAAGATATGTATATGAACTAATATTTGAACTGGTAAAAATTTAAAATGGTAAAAAAAAAACTAAGAAGCCGTGCGAAGAAACAAAACATTAAATGATCAGAAGACAATTATCATATTAGTAAATAGGTGCTCATTTCCTTATACATTTTAAGAGTTTTATTCTAATTCGATTGAACTTCTAGAAAGGAAAATTAATGACATGGCATGTTCATCTATCCTTGAAATCTAAAGCTATTTTCTTCTTTCATATTTTGAAAAACTCCTTATTTCATGAAACTGTATAATTCAACCAGAACCTTAGGTACGTTATAGCAATAAAACATTAGTTCATACTATAGTATGTCATTTAAAATCTGTTAAATTCTGTCTATTCAATCCTAATATCAAAAACATATTAACAATTCAGACAAAAAACAGCGGAAACGTTTAAGTGGATAGAAAAGTAAGGATAAATTGTTATTTTAAAACCAACAAGATATGTCAGAATGACACGTATGCCTCCCCCTTGAAATTTGAAGTTTGCAGGCTTCGTGTCAAATCTTACTCAAGTTATTGGGAAGAAGTAGTTTCCAAATTCCAGGTGATGGTGACCTTAACCTTTGACCTACTGATCCCCAAAGCAAAAGGGGTTTTTAAAAAAATTAGGGCAACCACTGTATGAAGTCTGGCGGCTATGGGTAAAATGGTACTTGAGTTATTTAGTGTAAACCATTCTAAAATTGAAGGTTATACTTACCTTGACCTTTGATAGAAAATACAGTCTTCTTCTTCAGGAAGGAAACCACACTCTGAAGTAAAAAGGGAGTAGGTAAAATGGTTTTTGACAAAATTGTTTTCAAATTCAATGTGACAGTGACCTTGACCTTTGATAAACTGACTTCAAAACAATAAGGTTCTTCTACTCAATAAAGGAAACCAGACTTGGAAGTTATTAGGGTGTAGGTCATAAATTATCTTGCAAAGATAAAGTTTATTAAAATGTGTCACACCTACGCTTCAAACAAACATTCCCATAATTCCCAAATAAATCACATAAAAATCCACACATAAATCTGTTTTTAAAACATGTTCTCCTTTCAAGTGAAAATAAATGTCTTATTCGTTTTTTATTATTATTTAATTAATGTCAGCTGACGGCACTAAAGCATATCTTAAAAATGTGTTGTTGAAAAACAATTTCCTCATTTGACAAAGACAGTGATGCAGAAGACGATCTAAAGAGAAATAAACTTGCAGTATGATATACAAAATACGTCTTCCGTGTCAATTATGTAACACAAATAGGATTTAAAAAAGTATCAGTCTTTTTGTGGTACCTACGTAAAAATGGTCCTAAAGAGAGCAAGAAGAGAGTGTGTTCGAAAACTAAGCTTCCAGAACAAGGTTTAGTTTTAACTTAAAATATTGTTACTTCGATCAGCTTACGTTACGCTGTCGAAAACTTTTGTAAATGAAGACATTTTCTTCTCACAACATAAAGTCCTCAAGTCTGTATCCCGGTGTAAGGTTAATAGTTGGTTTTGAGATTTTACATTGGATTTTTAGAATTTCGGTAATGATAATAGATAAGTGTTTATGACCAGTAAGTAGACAAACCTAATTTGACATCGTTGTGACTTTGATTTAATTTGTTGCATTTTGACAGAGATACTGTTTATACGTAATAGAAAGAGTATTATTCTATTGGCAGACGGAGCAATTATTTCAACAGAGATGCGGATTGGCCATCATATGCCGTCAGTTCTTGTGGAATCTATTTATGGCTTTTTCTTAAAAAAGAAAATCCTCGTTATTTTTTACAGTTTGTCAAAGCTAATAAATTAACTCTTGATAGGCGACACGTTTGTCTTTTTTTTCTGAAGAAGTTAATTAGATAAAACAACATACAAAAACAGAAAGACGTAAAAGTGCAAGACTACAAATGTATGGGAAAAGGGTAAGATAAACAGCCATTTAATGCATGTTTATGAATTTGTAGTTGTACATAGAGTGCCTATTCAAATGCTTCATTTTTGTAAAAAACAACAACAAAACAACAACAACAAAAAACAAGAGGGGTGGGGTATTATACCTACTGTAGACATAGGGACAAAAGTTTGATATAAAATCATAAAAAGATTAATTGAATACGGACGGTCATATAACAATATCATATTATGATCCTGATATCGCCAGCTGAGTTACTTAATATTAAACCTTTTTATTTTTACACTGAATAAATAAATACACCGTATTATTTTATTAAAAAGAATGCTGAAATAAAACATCAACAACAACAACAAAACCAGAAAAAACAAACAAACAAAACAAATAGGTTGTGTTAATGTACCATTTCTGTTTCCGTCTGATTCGTTCCTTAAGCTGTTTCAGACCATCCTAAGAAGACAGAACGATTAACAACATTATCAGTGGTATAGGAGAATATATCAATCATTCACTTTAAGTTGGTTAGTCATGGGTTACACAGAAAATATCTAACTTTGGGAAACTTCTTGTGGTGCATAGCAAGACCTCGTATTGAAATTGTATAGAAAATTTCCCAGGGGCCACGTTTCTTTTCGATAGCTAACATTAATATTGTATATGTTCTAAAAGCTGCATATTTTAAATCTGATTTGTTTTCACCTAACAATATAAAGTAAATCGAGAATTTGCAAAGAATAAAGTCTTATTTACGCAGATTAAAATCAGATCGTATTAATGTGTTAGTGTCTTAAGCTAGGTTTTACTTCTGCTTGTGTAATGGTATGTTTTCATAATCTAATTGATACATTATTTTCAGGACACAAAAGAAAACGTTTCCTTCAAAAACGAATCAAAAGTTTCGTAACATCAACATAAAGTACATACGTTTATGACGCTAATGCATTTAGATAAATTTTGTAAGGTAACAAGTAATAATATGGACAGAGAAATAAATAGAGCATTAGAACAAACCAAATGAAATCGTATGTATGGTGTGTTTTACATTATAGTTATAGCAAAGATTACATAATAAATTGAAATAAGAAATAATCAGATGTGCAGCTTTTGATTAAATATCTTCAAAATAGCATGCCAACTATTTTAATGACTTTTAATTCTCATATGTCCAAGTATTTTTGCTTTCAGAAAACAATTAAAATAATTGAAAGAGTTTCGAATCATGATTGTATTGAAAGAAATTTCAAATCCATTAATTTGTAGTGATATAAAGCTACTGAGAAACTGGACACAATCTTAGGATGTTCTAACAGACAAAAAAGTGAACCTGACGTGTTCATGTCAAATAATTAAAGAAATTTGTTCTAAGACTTAATTAAAGAAATTTGTTCTAAGACTTTCTTCAATTAACACATATAATATGGAGTTGACATACAAAATCACAGTTTCAATTACACTATATAATTATATATATAATGAATCTAGTTAATGTTGCCCTACGGCATCATGAGCACTATTACTGTGCAAAATTATAAGCTATACATTTATCAACCAAGAAGCATGCTACAATCGAATCTGTATAAATATTTCTGAATACAATACAAATGCCGGTAAAACTCAGCGTGTTTCGAAGAAAACGCGTGAAGATTTCAGTAAATATTTTAAAGTGAAGTATCGGTCATGGCTTACAAGAACAACAGATTCAATTGTGTATTTCTCAAACGGAATACGAGCCGCCCACGAAAAAAACTCTCTGTATCTTAACATAGACAGGAGAAAACGTGTTTCCGTAGATGCATGAAGCATTCATGCTCAGACTATTCCTCGAAATATTGAACAACGGAATAAATGCAGCATGCATTTGTATACCTGATATACATACATAACAAAGTTACAATTACTAACATTCTCTAACCGAGTTTGAATGAAGAGATGTTACTAGGGCCGGGAACGAATAAAGAATTTGATGTTCGAATATTCGTTTTCCATGTTCGAATATTCGTTTTTACAAAATCTGTTCCAATATTTCTTTTTTACGTAGTATCTGAAATTGATTAGGTCGAATACTATACTACTTTAATATGCTGAAAAAATCGACGGCTAAGAAGATATGTATTACTATGTCAAAGTGTTTTGTTTTGTTGATTGTAAATCGATATATATATGTTTATATTCTTACTTTTGAAATAAATTCATAATTTGATTGTCTTTTATCCGGCTGCTGATCATTTGTCTTATTAACGGGAGGTAACTCACTTGACTTGACTGACAGTAATATGAATCATCGTAGGCTCTTACGATCAAGCTGAATATTTGTTTATGTTCCCCTCCTTTTGCAGTCTTTCAGCTTTTATCATTTGTTCCTGGGTCACACCAGTACTTGATTACAGTAATCATTAACTTGCATTGTTGCACAAAACTATCTTTTCCGGACAGTAATAATCCTTTAGAGTTATCAATAAAACTTGAAAAGTAATTCCAAACACGTGACGGCATTGCGAGATATTGACTTTTGATTTTTTTCAACAGAGTGAAAAAGATATGTCCAAAATCATCCCTTTAAAAAAATCTGAAAACAATGTTTGCAAAAAGTTATTGGTTCCGAGTAGAGCTTTAAATTTCCATTGGGTGAAAGAGTTAATTTTAGAGTGATGAATATCGATAGGATAATCGTTTACACGCGTTATACAAACATATGAACACCTGGTCAAGTGAAGATCAAGGGTTAAATTTACGATCTTTGAAATTTGAAATTAAAAAAAAAAATGAAAAAAAAAATTGTTGTTTTTTTTCGAATATTCATATTCGTTTTTTAATGTTCGAATATTCGATAGTGTTTCGAATATTCGAATGTAATTCCCGGCCCTAGATGTTACCTATAGAACGGTCTGCGAAGAACTGACTATTTTTCAATTCAAACTTAATGAAGAGGCACTGTCGCGTGACTAAACATGTCAAACTAGTTTTGTATACAAACCGGTTGAGACAATTGTTCTCCGCTATACGATGTAACGCGGAGAACGAAAAATGGTAAGTGTCAGAGTTGTTAACAGTGGTTTGACAAGATAAACATGTGTAAAGGTTTTGAGAAGAAGTTTTCCAACACATAAGACAATGGAAAACCGACTGCGTTATCGGAAGGCACGATGCAATTACTTCGTTTTCAGACGTCTAGTAATAACATTTTCTGTCCGTTTATGTTCCTTCCTTACAATAACAGAACAAGACATTTTAATTGTCAAGAACTTATAAATAAACTTGCATAATGAAACACAGTCTTTAGCAAAATCACAAAGATATTTCAGAAAATACCAAAGGTTTTGATTTTAGAAAACATAAAGTTATGTTTTGATTGATCAAATAACAATTAAGAAATTATTGCTATTTTGGTTCGGTGTATCGACCTTGAAGCAGGGGTGTTATAAAATGTATATCTTTCTCATCTTAGATATCTAGTCTCTCTGCTGTCATATTATTAAGAATAACGTCAAACAATTTTCCTTATCATATTAGATCTTCTTTTTTCAAAATGTCTGATATTAACATACTATTGATAGAAAAGAATAGCTAGGGTAGAAGACAGCTTCCACTGCCATGGCGTAGTTCTTGAACAAAGCCGTTTTAGATAAGGACAAATGGGGTATTTAAGAACAGACACGTTTATTTGTGTAATTCAACAGTATTTTTCCTGATCATTTTTCATACAATTATTGATTCTAATATGTAGAAATAACAATCAGTTTATATTGTGTTATCATACATGAACTGTCATTTATTTTTAGATATCGAAGAAAACACGATGTTCATACAATCTAGGCTAAATATCAGAAAGTTGTCTGCCGAAGCCTTAGAATAACCATCCAGTATGAATTGAATAAATTAGATTTATGAATGTAACTTAATATGTTTAAATTTTAAAAGCAGCTTTCAGATTTATGAACTTGAAATGTTTTACGCCTTAAAACGTGTGATTACACAGCGTGCATATCGGTTGAGAAAAAGAAAACACAGATTTTAAAGATCCAGGAACACTAATTGTTTTCAGAGAACCAAAACATATACATTCAAATGAAATAACATAATTGTAAGAAAGAGATCTGAGAAGGTGATTTTCCAACAAATCAAAAGTCTACTACTGGTATTCACCAAGACTTGTTATGACGCCATTTTCTTTCCTGTGTAGTTTTTTTTGAAGCTGAAATAGGCTTGAGATCCTAAAACGAAAAATATTAAACAACGAGAGTGTTTCGTCGTGAAGAACTCTTCGAATGCTTATTCAGCAAGATGATTTGTAATACAACATTCTTCCGAGATTTTTCTGGACAAAACTGTCTCCATGGTGAACGATGAGGCTGTAAAATGTCATTGTCTTTGTTTAAAATGATTTGTTGCTTTAATGTTATCAAGAATATTTTATTCTGATACTTCTACTGGTATGAACTTTTGTTTTGGGCACCCGTATCTGGTGAAGCTTTTGGTCGTTTAAAGCGGTTGTTTTTGTAAAGCAGAAGGAGCTTAGAAGACAGCTTGCTTGTTTGTTTAAGCCGTATTCGTTCCGATATCAATAACGCAAGGCTTAACCATGAACTTTTTTAAAATGTATACCCTACCCTTTAAGAAAGAAATTGTATTTGTAAAATTTTGGTTTGACTATTCATTCAAAATTCCCTACATAATTTCATGTATCACCTTAAACATTTGTTTACATGATCTGTTTATCTGTTGCCTTCTTTATTACTTTTTTCTTTGGCATAGACAGCCCGGACGAATTCTTCTGAAAAATTCTGTCAGATTTATTGACATATATTTGATATTGTTACAAGAGCAGTAATCAAACTTGACATATGCAATTGAAATCCTAGTGTATTGTCGAGACTGCGATATGAACAAATATATAGCTCTCCCTGTCAAAGATGAGACATTTTATGAAAAGTGCAATTAGAGGTTAATGTCGAATTTCTGCGACTTCAATATTTTGATTATGATTGCATCTATCGAAAGATGCACAGGCTCTACAGAGGGGTCGAGTTTAAAAAAAAAAAATTCTTCTTGATGTTATAAAGCAGTCTTTAATCCTAACTCTATTAAAAATTGTTTATCACCATTTATCCGGTCGGAAAATTAAAAAAGAAACTGGTTCATCCAAAGCTAAACTATATCAAATGTCCGCTGTTCCAGTTATTCTTTCAAACGCAGACACGATATAATATATTTTATTGCATTAAATACAACATTTTTACCTAAAAATCAAAACTAAATTGTGTATCCATGCACTATCAAAGGCCCTTTAATACCCTAAAAAAAGAAGCAATTTGATTTATTAGTCAGGAATCACTTGTCAAACATACGAATATTAATAATAAAGTAAAACGCTGTGTATTTTTATTGTCTAGCATGAGTAAGTATTGTTGACGTCATTCTTGAAGACAAGGTAAATCGTTATCTCGCCTGTTATTCATACTTGTCTATTCATCTGTTATTGTGCAAATCTGTATACCTTCACAGAGATAAGAAATCTAGAATTATTATCTATTTATTTGATATCATTTGCTTATTATTGCATTAGTAGAGACGGATAGAAGCAACGATTGAGCACAGATAGATATTATTTATGTGAAGGTTTGAATGGTAATAAAATGAAAAACAAATCTTCACGTTGATTTTCTTATTAATCGGGGAAAAGATGTTCTAACTTTATATATTATGGTATTACTTAAACACATATTTTTACTAGAATCTTTTCGTAGCTGTTTAATGTAACTGGACAAGCACTAATAAGTTGTTCATCATAATATTCTTCTGTTATTTGATGAAGAAAAACTAACTGTTAAAACAAAGTTACAATTGTTTGAGCGAGTTTTACCTTACATGTTTATGGGTCTCATAGCATTTCCTTTATCTGCCATAGCAAAAGAATGTTCAGATTTTAAGTGCTTATACACCATCACACTGTACGTACATTTTTATCAATAAGTCCTCGATAGAACTTCTTGGTGTAGTCGTATTTATTCGATTATTGACCAAATCAGCATTATCCGATTTTGTTTTTCTTCTGTTACAACAAGATTTAGAGATCAGTGTACACACAAATGATTGGGTTCCCTTTATGAAAGCTTCAAACCATATAGATAAATATTCAATATAAGCGTCCCTGTGTGCTATATTTGTTTTTTGTTGTATCAATAGCCATTTGCCATATTTTGCAGTCGTATTTTGTACATGGCCAAAGGCAAATTGTTTTGGCTGTTTTTTTTCCAATAAAAATGAAACTTTAAACTATATTTCATAAAAAAAACAGATATAAATTTTTTACCAAGCTTATCTATTTTAGAACACATTTATCCTCGTACTTTTACAATAAAATCTGCATTCCAGCAGTATATATTCTTCAGATTTCGTACAGATAAGCTGGATTATTAAAGGATGTTCATGTTTATCAAATGGGGCGTATTATCTACGGTAGAAAGATAGTACATTACTGTTACGTTTAACTCCAAACACACTATACCATGAGGCATTTTTCATTTAAATTGACAAAGAAATAAGTACGCCACCCAATGTCATATGTTTTATAGAATTTCAACTTGCAGATGGTAATTACAGAGTTGAGAATCTCCGTCGTTTGAATATTTAAAGAAACGAATCTATACAACTAGAATTAGAAAAGAAAGGAAAATATACATTTTTGTTATCGACATTAATATTCTTGTCTCACGCTGTCAATATCAACTGATTGACAATTAACTGATCTGTTTAATTTTCTTACTTTTTTCTCTTTCATCCACTTGAAACCGATCTATGCAATCTATTTTAATGACGAAAATGGTGCCTATCAAACGACACTCGGCTTTTAAATTGGCTGAAGCTTGTAACACAAATATTACTTCACAGGGAAGGTAGGAGAATGGAGGGCAGGGGGAGGGGGGAGGGGACAGGATAACGAGCCTTTCATGGATAGTGGTTTAAAGCAACATTTTCACGTCGAATATGGTTAAAAAGCGGAAACTGTGTGTTTTTCAAAGGACGAGAAAACAAGGAATTGGAAGTACATATTCTCTATGTGTATGTACAAAAGCATGTCTATTTGTAAGCTCTTTGCATCAGTTAAAATCGGCTCGACAGAAAAGTTAAGAAATAAATGATCAATCGGGTCATATATTGAAATTTTACACGTTTGTTACTCTGTCAAAAGCCGAGACTGTAGCTCTGATATATGTCAGATTGCTATTGCCTATAACCACATGACCATTTGCTCATTTAAAAAACTTAAATGTCGACTTTTGTCGCCTTTTTTCAGTTTTATGTAAATTCTTTATATTTTGTAAAAATTCTGAAAGGTCAGGACGAAACATAAATAAGTTTGTGTGATAAATACATTATTACCTAATGTTATTAGGAAAGTAAAGTCAGTGACAAAATCTTACACTTAATAAGTAAACATTGATATTATATATATATATCTTTATCACATTTATGTCCAGAATAATGGATAAACTTAAGAATAGTCTTGGGTGATCAGTAAAGATTCTCTATAAATATATGCTTCTTATGGGGTCAGTAGTTCGTTTTCAAATTGATATTGTCTCCTAAAGAGAACCTTTACAAGGTTGGTCGATCAATGCATGGCAAAAACACCTCACATCGTTTTATTATTCAAGTTGAGGACTCACTTTGCCTACACATATTTGTAATTTAGCTATATCATTGCATCTTATATTTTGATGATTTTGTGAATGTTAAACTTGTCTCTTTTTTTTCTTTTTTTAGCAAGTTTAACTTTTGTTTGTATAACACTAGTACTACCATTGCTTGTTTTTGCTGAAAACAAAAGGAAACTACGCAGAATCGTAGACTACTGCACCTAATTAAAGTTGCATGAAGGTTTAATAATAGCACCGGTTTATATTTTGTTAACTTGATTTTTTTCAAAGAACAAGATAGTTAAAAAGGCCGTTGACGGTTTTATTCACTGTTATTTTAAGGTTATTTGTAGCTCATTTTTTGCTTTAACACACAATCAGATGCTTTAAGGTTTTCTCTTTTCAATGCTAGAAATGTTTCATTATTATTTCTCATCTTACATACGTCATAGAGTTGCATGAAAAGGAAAGAGTTTTATTTTGACTTTAGAAGAAAATACGCATAATATTTCAATATATTTGTTATATAAGTTTTGTAACTTCTTGTGATTTATCTATCAAAGTCAGTTGAAGGAAAGTCTGCTTCAATACAAATAAAAGGGTGTTGCAGACTTTTAGTATATAAAATTCAGCATTTATCATCCGGCATCTTGAAATAGACATGGAATAGTTCATGAAACAGGGCACATCACATGCACACTTCTCATGCCTTGAATGAAGGATAGCTAGAAATGTATCATTGTAATAAACCCAATATCTTTGCACAGCATACACGTATCAACTGTAACTTTTGATCCTGGGGCATGAATGCAGACAACATTCTTCAAGCATTACATAGAATAAGATGCCTATACAAATTAGAAAGAAATAGTATCGTTAATGTCTGCCGAAGTGAGTGCCCCTGATTAACGCGGTAGACTGCGCCTAATTAATATGTTGTAAATCCGAACTAGCTTTATTTGTCTGGATACAAAGAAAACAACAAAAACAAAATGCGAAACAAAGGTTGGCGTGGATCCCGAAGACAAAGGTTATTATAGATAAAACATTTATCTGTAGAAATAACAATCGCAAAGAAAAATTTGAGAGGATATCATACGAACAGGATTGTATACGACTTATTCTGGGGACGTAAGAAACCATCTTAAATATGGAAAATACTACTGTTTCAGAATATACTGTTCTTATAAGTATTTCAGTAACAATTTAGTATTTTAAGTCTAACTGCTTTGATTTCAGTTAATTTACAAACTGGCATGTGTCGGAGTTTGTTTGTGCAGCATCTGCACAATATGTACAAGTAAGACAATATTTGCATAAAATTTCAAAACTAAGAGAAAAGGATAGGCACATAAATACAAACATTAATTAGTTCATATACAAATACAATAATTTTACTCAATGGTCTATAAACTTATTTCGAGGTTTCTACGTCTCACAAAAGACTGTAATTATATTATCATGTTGAGTGATTAAACAAATGACATTGTTACAATTTAAATAGTGCATTTTCCACTTAAGCCATTCGTATCACCTTATAAACTATGACATCATATTACGTAGAACATTATCTTATAGTTTTCAACATCTCCGGTCTGATTTCTGAGGCTGATTTCTGCCATTTCATTCTGGCGTGTAAGCGGGTATGGAAATATCGTTCTGTCGTATTGGCGAGGAGAGAACACGCCTACATGAAAGAACACCAATTGAGCACGCCAGCACGAAAAATGCTACATTTGTCGTATTTTCGCTCAGTCAATCCGCCAACACGACGGAAGGAAATGGCAGATATCAGTTACCATACCGACGTTATGTTTGAAAGACTAACCTTAAATCTCATGAAAATACTATCCATTTACTATACAATAATTTTACTCGAACTGGTTCCTAGTATGAATATCCTAACAGCCCAAAATGACTGAGTACATATTACCTTTAAATATTTATTTGTAGAAGACACATTAGTAATAATTGTGTTGCTTTAAGATATTCAATGCACAGGGCAGTTCATAAAATAGATCATAATTATAATCAAAGTTTCTAAATGGGAAAGAAGTACGAGTGACGTGATGTGTAAAACACAAAGACGATCGGTGTAAGAGCACTGGTATGAATTATTCAGAACACGGAAGTTTTATGTGTTTGACAGCAAAAAGTCGTTCTTCACGTAATAAAGATATACATAGAATTCACGTAATAAAGATATTGTAGAAAAATGCAAGATCGTTCTTTTCCAAATGTATTACAAATATTACTGGATAAATGTGTCCCGTTCTTCACTCGCATGTTACGTTGAATATTTGCATCAATTCCTCATGGCGTCCTTCCCATCGTATGACTAAATGTCCGGCTTTGGAATGCACTAGTAAAACATTTGAGGACAGCAAAACCTAGCTTCTTTTTCTAGGAATTCTGTCAAGTACATAGTAGAATTAACGTTGAAACCAGACTAAAATGATAATACGTTTATCCTGCAAGTCTTCGAAGCTTTATGCAAATATACAGAAACTGTGTAACTGGAAAGTAGATAATAGTCAAACTTGATTCACACAGGAATACTGACAATATCTAAAATTGAAACAAGATGAAGAAAAAAGTTTGACACAATAAACAATTAATCTAACTGTCGTCACACATTCCTCATAAAAGCAAATATAACGGTTGGGAAATAACTAAACCAACCAAATCATTGTGCTTTCACAAGAACCGGTTGAATTTTCTGGGTTCTACGAGTTAAGCTAGATAAATCTATTTTTAGTCTCTGTGACCTTGACCACAGTTTTATTGAAGAGGTTCATGCAAGGTGTCTTTATAACAAATGTTTAAAATATCAATCAATAAATTAAGCCTCTATGACAGAAGATAGAAAATCTATTACTAGCTGCAGTAACCTTGACCTTACTCCAGTAACCTTAAACCCCACCAAGGCGTATAGGTTCATGTTAAGAACCTACATACTAAATATCAAAGATATTGGTCTATAAATTAAGATTTTATTCGGTAAGCTAGATAAATATATTTTTAGCCTCGGCGACCTTAACTCCAATATAATGAAAGTGGTTCATGTAAGGTCTGTTTATCTCAAATATTTAAAATATCAATCAATAAATAATGTAGAAATTCCTTTTATTAGCTCCAGTGACCTTGACCTTGACCCAATAATCTTGAACCCCTTTTATGGGTAGGTGCCCTTGCAAGTTACGTACATACCAAATTTCTCAGATATTGATCAATAAATGAGGGCTCTAAGGGTAAAAGTACAAAAATCCATTTTAGGCATCGGTGACCTTGATCCAAGTGAGTGGCAGAGATTCATAAAAGATGCCTTTATACTATCTATCTAAGATCTGGCAATAAATTAAAGCTCTATGACAAAACTTTGAAAATACTTATTTTAGCCCTAGTTACCCTAGTGCAGGGTCAATTTTGATCCCAGGGCCAAGATTTGAATAAACTTGGTAGAGGTTTACTAGACAAGATTTACACATCAAATATCTTGAAACTAGGCCTTGTGGGTACTGAAAAGAAGATTTTAATGTATTCATACTCTATGAAAGTCTTTACAAAATCAAAAGCGACCCCTGGGTGTGGTCAGATTTGACCACAAGAGCATCACTTGAACAATCTTAGTAGAGAACTGCTAGATGATGTTGTGCAAAATATATAAGCACTAGCCTTTCTGGTTTGATAGAAGAAGATTTTCGAAGTTTCCCTATTTAAGTCTTTATTTAATCAAGTGACCACCGGGTCGGAGCTATTTATGACCCCAGAGACACAATTTGAAATATCCAGATGAACCTGTATACCAGATATTATATCCTAAAGCATTGTAGTTTCAGACAAGATTTTTGAAGTTTTCCCTATACATGCCACTATATAAAAATGACCCCCGGTAGAGGTCCAATTAGACAACACTTTGTGCAAATTTTTAGATTTTAGGGACTCGTGGTTTCATATAAGAAGATTCCTAAAATTTTCCTATATATTTCTATGTAAAAGATGTGAACCCTAGGTCGTGGACATTTTTGACACCAGGGACATAATTTGAACAACTTTAGTAGAAGACCTCTAGATGATACACAATGCCAAATACCCAAGCTCTAGGTCTTTTGATTTCAGACAAGAAGATTTTTAAATATTTTTCTTTTTATTGCCGTAGAAACCAGAGTTCTGCATGGAACTGAATTCTTTGAAAACCTTTGGTAGAGCTTCATGCAAGTACCATCCCTGCCAAGTTTTATTAACTTTGGCCAAGTGGTTTCAGAGAAGATATCGTTTGAATCAAAATGTTGACACACGACGGATGATGGACATCATGCGATCCCAATAGCTCACATTAGCACATAGTGCTCAGGTGTGCTAAAAGCGACCCCACTCTCCTTTAAAGGTTTCCACAGTACTTACTTAGAAATTAGCAGTTATTTATCAAATTTGCACATGTAGTCTATGCTGTGTTTCTGTTCATGTGCTGTCAGCTGAGAAAAACCGAAGAGGTGAATACTGGAATGAAGTTCAGAAACCCCAAATTTTACTGTTCTAAAAATTTAAGCAAATTGGAAAAAAGTGCCGTATTTCTGTTTTCAGGTCTTAATTTCTGTTAAAGACAGATGCAACAGGACGTATCATGAGGCGTCATCCGGCGTTCAACTTAGAAAATTTTCCAACATTAGTCACAATAGAGTAATAGAGTTTTTTACTGTTATGGATATACAAGTTCTCCTATTTCTTCAAGAACTGACCAGTTTCTTACGAAGTCCCTCGGTTATTTGTACATATTTATCTTGATTTGAAACTTCTTTTCACGTGTATTAATTATCTTACTATTTTTCTGACTTTTTCTCAAAGGTTGATTCTGTCTGGCCTAAATAGAAACCCGATTGTATTCATTTTCCAGACTGTGTAATCCCACAGGAATGGTCTGGGTAACATTCACTCTAAGACGAATGATGGGCTTGTCAGTTCGCAGCTTGAGTCTATATAATCTTAAATATAAGATATGTTACTGCAGGACGGGAAGAAATTTCGTAAGCAATGCTGTTTTCAACATAGACTGTCAACAGATTATGACTGATACTTTAATATTTGAACTAATCATTTATGTTAATAGTTAAATGTATCTATATATCCCGAACCTAGTTTGAGGGTAAAATGAAGGAAGTTAATTAATCAACATTGCCTGGTTATGCTATGATTCTTAAATACTGCACTTTCTGTCACTTCATCTATCTATGTTTTGGATATAAAGCATATACCTTGTTCAGACTTTAAGTGATTCTCCGAATAAGCGTAATAAGAAATAACAAAGAAAGGTAATCATACAATTAGGCAGAGTAGTTTTATATGCCTTTGATAATGTACCCCCCATTTGCTCTCTATCAACAGGTGTAATATCTACTAAATGTCTTGTTATGCTTCTGACAATCATTTAACAAGATAGTCATGATGACCATATCGCTCACCTGAGTACCACCGCTTGTAAAATTGAAAATATATTTCACATCCCATACTGTAGCTGTGAAACAAGAATAGGTCTGTAGGTCAAGGTCAATGTCGCCTAAGATCATAGTTGAATTCTGCATACAAAATTTAAAAGATAGTTCAAAGTTCAATCATGTAGCTGCAAAATCAAGAAAGAAGATCAGTAGGTCAAGGTCAATGTCGGCTAAGATCAACAATGAAATCTACATTCAAATTTCGCTGTAATTAAAATTTCCATACTGTTGCTGCAAAAGAAGAAAGTAGGTATATAGTTCTAAGGTCAATGTCAGCTAAAGTCCAACTTTAAATTTTCATGAAAAATTATAAGTATAGTTCAATTTGCGATACTGTAGTTTCAAAATGAAGAAAGTAAGTCAGTACGTCAAAGTAAATGTCGGCTAAGGTCAAAGTTGGAATATGCATGCAAAATGTCCATACTGTAACAAGTCAATCTAAAAGTTGAGGTCACAGTATGGGGTAAGTTTAATGTTCATCATGAAGACTTCTTAGAACGGACAACGCGAAACATAACTTATTTTGTTAGTTTATTAGAAAACTAGCGAACAAATTGTACCTAACTGACTAATTATTTATTAACTTACTAAATGGTAACGCATGTCTGATATGGTTATTTTATTAACAAAAGAATACAAAAATAAGGTAAATAATGGCAGATATGGGCACTTTTATATATTATCAAGGCTGTTTTGTGAAAATTACGGTATAACATTTTGCAAACATAAACTAGTTAGCTAGAAAATAATTGCAAATATTACGTACCTAACACGAACGTGGTTGCGAACCTTAACTAGTTATCTAAAAGCAGAAATATGCAACCATAGGACGGAAACAATACCTTAGTGAAGTAAATAAATTACAGTTTCATACCAAGTTTAGTCATCATTTCGTTGCTATTAGATATTTTTATCTCACGATTTGGTACTGTCCTGAAGACATGTTTCCCTTTCTACGTGACAGAAATAATATAAATAATATATAAGCAATATGTAATATATAACACTATTTATAATAAGCTAAAGATCGATCCTTGTATCTAAGCTGATAGACTTTGTCACGTGATGACATTGTCTCTAGCAACAAAATGTATAATCCTGTATTGGTTCCATCAGGAAATTATTACAGTAAGTTATATCAGATCATTATAATGGCTTACATTTTTCTTAATCTTGCTTAAGATATTCATATGCAGCATTTTCTAGAAACATTTACATAATTTCCGTTTAAGTCTGTTAGGCGATATTTGAGGGGACCAACAAGAGCAAACTCCTCGCACCGGTTACGTCACACTTTGCTACTTTAACCACTGCCACCACTATAACCCACGTGACGATAGGTTATCATGTGACCAGAACAATCTACTTTCGTTATCTTTACGAAATATTCTTATTTCACATTTATTTTTTACCTTTTTGTACATTAAGCATAACAATTAATGAAAGAAAACTGAAGTGATAGAAAGTATTAACATTTTAAATTAAAAGTGAAAAAAAAATATACTCGGATCTGTAACGACCGAATTTACTTGTGGTGGCAGTGGTTTCTGTACAGATCAAGGGAAGTAACCGCTGAGGGGAGTTTGCAACAAGAGGCCTTATTTTTATACGCCCGAAGGGACGTATGTTATCCCCCGTCCGTCCGTTAGCAATTTAGTGTCCACTCTGTATCTTTTGAACCGATTTAATCAAATTGAAACTACTTGGCAGAAATATTAACAATAAGGAAACGATGTGCAGAGCACAGGTTCCAGCTTTCTCAGATCAAAGTCAAGGTCACAGTCATTTTGATTTAATGTGTCAAATTTCGTGTCCGCTCTGTATCTCTTGAACCTACTTAATCAAACTGAAACTACTTGGCAGTAGTGTTAACCATAACAAGAAAATGTACAGAGTGCAGTTTCCAGCCTTTTCAGATCAAGGTCAAGGTAACAGTAAGTCATTATGATTTTCCTGTCCGCTCTACATCTCATGAACCGATCGAAGGAGATTGAAACTACTTGGCAGAAATGTTAAAAATAAATAAATAACACATATTCTACCTTTATTACCTCTTGCATGCTTTTTCGCTTTGCTACAGATTGGAGTATGCATTAAATACTTTCATTTTTACCTCATTTTGAGAAGCACATCATTGCAATATAAAGGATACGCGAGACACTAATACGTCAGACAATTCATTTAATATGTAGTTTATGCACGTAAACAGGAAGTATAACTACCGACGGTTAAAACGTAAGGAACACCGAAACTTTTCTTTTAATTGTTAGTTCATATTCAGAAAACGGTCAGATACGATTTTAACGTTGTGGCACCTTCGGTTTGTGACGACCTTTTGTTTAACGAGGTTTTCATTCAATATTTCCTAGCCATGAGATTGCGCTCATTGAGCAGACAGGCGCGGACGACAGCATCCTTGTCATTAGTTCGTATAAAAAGCCGTCATTTATACAGACTTAGTGCCTGACCTTTTTGCTGATATTTTGATATTTGTTTATGTGCTGAACATCCAAACGAAGTTGACAACGTAATACAATCACAGTACATGTACATTTTGTCTTGTTATTTTGGAGAACGCGTTGAAAGTGAAGCGAATTTAGTAAAAATAACACCTTATCGTAATCAAGTGTAACAACGAAAACCGTGTATTTGAAGAATTCAATCAAGCTTTCAAACGACGTTCTTTGTGAGAAAAATCATAATCCTCCTTTAAATGCATTGTAATTTGATTAAGTGCTTGTGGTTGTCAGACATGAAACGTGAAAGATGGTTAATTTAATGAAAGCACACTTTGTCTCACAAACACCATCGAACTTGATTAAATTTTTTCGTTGCTTACATATTTTCACTGTCGCATAGTAAAGGAACATACAATTTCGAGGAGGTAACACATGTTCCTGGATTTTTTAAGTAAACACAAATGCCAATGATTGTTTTTGGTGAGAACCCCCCCCCCCCCCCCCCCCACTTTTTCTGGAAACTTCGCAAGCACGCCTCAGAAATTCAACTTAAATAACAACAAAATTAGGCCACAAAACAATGTCAGAATTGGCAAGACCAGAATAAATCTTACAAAAAACTGCAAAATTGTTTACAGTCCTACTATTGAGATGATTTTTATAATATACTCTTTATATAATAAATGTTAATTCATCAACAAAAATGAAACAACCTTGTATCCTGTCTTACATATTTGTCTGTGTTGTATAACTGAATGTTTGTCTGAAACAAACTTGACAATACTCTAGAAAGTTCGATTAAATGTGACCAGCATGTTTTCTCTGCTTCTTGAAATATCAATGAAATTTCAATAGGTCTGCTTTAAAATTATAGAAAGTTCTGTCTAACACTTTGACATTTGATGGATAAGGTAAAGAAAAGTATTGACGTCTTATTTTTAAGTTTTCGCCAACTTTCACGTTGATATCCATAATTTTGATAAAAGAATGTATAATCATGCAGTATTACTAACGATTGCAAAACTGATTAGAGTTTCACGTATTCGGAAAGCGGTAAAAAGTGATGTAAAGATGTTTATTTCAGTAGCTTAAACTGTCACTTTACTGATCATCCAACAACAGCGAGGCAGTTTTCTCAGGTATACCTGTCAATAAAACTGCGTCTTGCAATCTACCCGCAGCCAGAAAAATGCGACAGAGCTGTAATAAGTCCTTTTGTGGCAATATTTCTTCGTTTGTAGTTGTTGTCGTATGTCACGTCTTTTTCGGTAATAGATTACAATATTCAAACAAGGTAATTCATATCAAATGTTTCTGTTATAGAAAAATCTAAGTTTCGTGAGAAAATGCCATTCTTCGAACAAAAAAAGACATTATCTGTATTCAAATGTTGTACCCTCTGGTATTGAAGTTTTTAAATATTACAGAGATTTGAAATCACCGACAAAATGTCTGAACCAATGGTCTTAATGGCACTAACGATAATATGATAGCTTTATATTGAAAATAAATTTGTCATTTTGATTCGAGCGTTCCAGAAACTTCTGTTGTATGAAGCGCCCTGTCTATGTTTTACTTTATTCTTATATTGAAGTACCAAATGTTACGTCACGTTGACGACGTATTCGATCATAATAATAAAAAAACGCTTTGTTTTTCGTCTTTGTATTTTACATATTCTATGCAGGTATAGCCAATCAAAGTTTAACTGCATAATTCGTCGGTTGTAGCACGGCGAGCGCATACTGACATATGCAGAATATAAACAGAGGTCTCTATTTTACTCAGAGATATAAAATTATTACAGCAAGTTTTCTCCTGTATGCGATTATACAGTTAACTCGAGTTGAGTCCCTTCGCCATTGGATGCTCTCGAATATTATACTGCTATGGTAGCATATCCTATAATATAACAGCATTTACTTTTAAATATCAAAATTAAATGATAAAACGCATTGCATTAAGGTAGGCTGTCGTAAAAACACAAAACATACACGAACAGTGGTGGATCTACAAATCTTATTAAATCGACATTCGTCGTGTCTTTATCTAGTTCATCTGCTGGGTTGGTTTGTTCATCAAGAGCTATAATATCTACTTTTGTATTCTTAAACTATTCAAGGTCCTTACCTTGTAAGACTGAGTGTAGGAACTTCAAGAATATTTTAGATAACCTTATTCAGCGCTTTCCTGTCAACATATTTAAACTATTCAAGGTCCTTACCTTGTAAGACTGAGTGTAGGAACTTCAAGAATATTTTAGATAACCTTATTCAGCGCTTTCCTGTCAACATATTGATGGACTTTATTACTTTGGATAGCTAAAATGCCAGACTAATAGGACGTCTTGGATTTAAACGCGGGTTGATAAAGATCAAATTCCCAGAGGCAATATGATCGGCATTGGTAGACGGTAACTTCCCGATATTAATCTCAATTACACAGAAACGTGTTGTACAAGATTTGACGATAAATGACTACTCACGTCTAGTTGAACAAAATAAACAGATTGAGTGTGATCTCTTTCAACTCATTAGCATTTTCATATACAGTTTTATCGAATCAAAGTATATCCCACAAATATGTTTATGTCTGTGTACACAGACTCAACATTTAGTTATTCTTCTTTGTAATCTGTTTAGGAATTGCCTCCGTTCACTGAAAGCCGTCTGTAATGATAACAGTTCTGTATTTTTTTTTATTCCAAAGAGACCGTTGGGATAAAATTCATGCAGTCGGAATATTTTGAGAAAAATAATCAATGACTGAGAATATATGTTCAAACTATTCGAATAAGTTTAAGTAGTTTTACGGGAACTGAAGCATGTTTTACTGAATTTAACTTTATTATTCAGGGAGATATTTCAGTACAAGAAGCCTTTAAAGCTGCAGATCTTCTGAAAGTAACGTTTAATTTTGTTGATTCTGAATTTTGAGTTAATGCATTTTTCTGATAATTGCATTCCACTTTTCTGGCTATACTTGAAACGAACCAAATATTTGACAAGGTAAAGTGATTTCTAAAAAGCATTAATCAAACATGATTCTTCCTCGTGTTGTAGTATCATACACATACCTTTTGTCTGTCGTAAGCAGAAGTGTTTCTGACTTAAGCTTCTAAGACAATATTCTAATAACAACATGCAAACATGTGCTTCCAGAATAAAAGGGGATATGTCCTTTTTTTAAAATCAGTGATAACAACCTATGAACAAATCGTATAAATATATTTCCAGTATGCATTCAGAAAAAAACTTTCACCCGTTTTCAGGCATATACTAGAATTTTACATTATAAAAATTCTTTACGTAAATACAAAGTACACCAGCCAATCTTCGGTGCACAACATGGTTTTTTGTAACTCTACAGATTTCTTATCGAGAGACCATTTTACCTTTCAAATTTCGTATTGTTGATACGCGGGAGAGCATAAAACAGGTGCGCGATGACGTAGTATCCTACTATTGCTAATCATGAACGCCGAATCATGACTGTTTATTAAACTATTTGGGGTCAGTAACTTTTTTATCAAGATAATCCTGCATTTAAACTTACAATTCCTTTTTTGTTTTGAAAAACGATGAATATTGCATTTTGTCATTTTACTCGATTAGAAGGATTGTCTCCTTGTGTTGTACATTTTCACAGTCACGCTTTTTTGGAATTTTTATATTTAATTGTTTTAGCTATAGTCGAATATAGGCAAAACTGTGGTCACTTTATGGCAAAGACAATGTCAGAAGGTAAACAATTAAAAATAGTGAGAAAACAAAGTTTATGTTGTCTATTATAACTCTGTCAGCGTCCTTAGGCAGATAGCATTAGTTTTGGGTAAAATGCAGTTGAATACATGTGTACAATTACAAAAAGAGATAAAATGTAATTTACAGTTAATATATATATATATATTCGTCGGTGATCTAATTAAAAAGATGATTTTATCGTTTGTAAAGAATATAATAGTTGGATAATGTGTTATGGCATTTTCACTTACGGAATAAGCGTTGACGCGCGGGTACGTAAGTATATTCACTGAAAAACATTGTTAAAATATGTGATTTTGTTATGAAACATATATTTAAGGATTTTCTTCAGACATTACGTTACGTAGAAAGTATAAGAGAGATCTAGGACTCTGGGAAAATACCATTGCAATATTAAATTGGTATTTTCGTTTAGCGCTGAAAGATGATGTGTTTCTACTGCATCTGAGTAACCATTGGCTGTTTGACTTGTACAGAAGTACATTCTTAACATTCTAACTACATTTATTTGAAATAATAGTTATAATTGAACTTTCTAAAATGGCAAAAATATAATAATAAATCGATTGATAAAACGAAACATAAAACAAACAGAAAACAATTATCATATTATTAAATAGGTACCCATTTCCTTATACATTTCAAGATTTTTATATTAATTCGATTGAACTTCTAGAAAGAAAAAAAATAAAATGGCATGTTCAACCATTCTTAAAATCTAAAGCTATTCCCCTTTTCATGAAAACCTCCTCATTTCATGAAATTGTATAACGCAACCAGAACCTTAGGTGCAATATAACAATAAAACATTAGTTCATACAATGCCGGTCAGTTATGTCTACTGAATCCTAATATTTGATTATATCTAAACAATGACCTTTATATATTAATTAACATGTGTCTTAAACGGTACTTGATCTTGATACTCTGTCACAGGGTGGCCATACCACGTGGTATATGATGTCATTTAGGCTATCTCGAGCAGCATTATTTTGACTCGATTCGGAGGAAAAAACTGTTGTAAGTATTTCATTTCTTCACCAATTTTAATGGTGCATAGCGGATGCGAAGCGGAATAGTATGTTCTACACATTGGCCCTGATGATTCTTTTGTCAGATGTACAGAATTTTATAACATTTAGGAAAACTGATGCGCTTTGCGCGATAGCAAACATTGTTACGAACTCTTTATTTCCCCAATGTTCAGAAAAACTGTGCATCTGACAAAAGAATCATTATGTATGTAGTGCACAAATGTCCGCTTCACATGCACTATGCCCCGTATATATTGATGTAGAAATAAAATACTTACAGCAGTTTTCTCCTCCGAATCGAGTCAAAAATAGCCTAAATCACATCATATACCACGTGGTATGGCTACCCTGTGTCAAACACATGCCAATAGTTCAGACAAAATACAACTAAAACGTTTAAGTGGATCGACAAGTAAGGATGAATTGTTATTGTAAAACGAACAAGATATAACATAATTGATTGCACTATTTCCCAACTGTACTAGGCTTCAGTTTTGATTCCCTGTCTATTCTTAATAAATCACTCAGGTAAACTCGAAAGAAATCTGAGCTAAAACTAATCTTGAAGAAAACAGCACTTAATCATTTTGAGTGTTGAGTAGCGGAAAGTAAGATGTTCGTATAAATACATAAGTGAAAACTCTAAATTGTTGCGACTGTACTCTTGATAGTGTTATGCGAATTTTGAATAGAGAAATAAGTTGTGTATATCAATGTCTTTACATTCGTTTAAAAACAGAGTGACAGAATGTACTAAAATGTTTTCTTAGTCACAGCATTGACAAAGCTTCCGAATATTTTGTGTTTGACAAGTTTCAATGAATGTCAAATAAATACCTTTATTGTTCCCAAATAAATCACATATAAATCTACATTTCTCTTTTCAAGTGACAAATTTCTTATTCGTTTTTATTGTATATAATTAATGTCAGCTAATGACACTAAAGCAGATTTGTTTGAAAAATGTTGCAGAAAAACAATTTCCTCATTTGAAAATGACAGTGAAACAGAAGATGATCACCAGAGAAATAAACTGGCAGTATGATATGAATATATAAAAATATGATACAATTCGTCTTCCGTTCAGTAACAAAAATAGGTTTAAAAATATCATGAACGTGAAGTTGGCACATAGATCGAAGCTCTACATCCAGCTCTGCAATCTTATATCAATGCAGAGCTGGGTCGCAGCTCTACATCCAGCTCTGCAATCTTATATCACTGCAGAGCTTGGTCGCAGCTCTACATCCAGCTCTGCAATCTTATATCATTGCAGACATCCAGCTCTGCAATCTTATATCACTGCAGAGCTTGGTCGCAGCTCTACATCCAGCTCTGCAATCTTATATCATTGCAGAGCTGGTTCGCAGCTCTACATCCAGCTCTGCGATCTTATATCATTGCAGAGCTGGGTCGCAGACTTGCATCCAGCTATGCAATCTTATATAATTACAGAACTACATCCAGCTCTGCAATGATATAAGATTGCAGAGCTTGATGTAGAGCTGCGACCCAGCTCTGCAATTATAAGATTGCAGAGCTAGATGTAGAGCTGCGACCCAGCTCTGCAATGATATAAGATTGCAGAGCTGGATGTAGAGCTGCAACCCAGCTCTGCAATGATATAAGATTGCAGAGCTGGATGTAGAGCTGCGAGCCAGCTATGCAATGATATAAGATTGCAGAGCTGAATGTAGAGCTGCGACCCAGCTCTGCAATGATATAAGATTGCAGAGCTGGATGTAGAGCTGCGACCCAGGTCTGCAATGATATAAAATTGCAGAGCTTGATGTTTAGCTGCGACCAAGCTCTGCAATGATATAAGATTGCATAGCTGGATGTAGAGCTGCGACCCAGCTCTGCAGAGCTGGATGTAGAGCTGCGACCTAGGTCTGTAATAATATAAGATTGCATAGTTGGATGTAAGTCTGCGACCCAGCTCTGCAATGATATAAGATTGCAGAGTTGGATGTTTAGCTGCGACCCAGCTCTGCAATGATATAAGTTTGCAGAGCTGGATGTAGATCTACGACCCAGCTCTGCAATGATATGAGATTGCAGAGCTGGGTGTAGAGCTGCGAGCCAGCTCTGCAATGATATAAGATTGCAGAGCTGGATGTAGAGCTGCGACCCAGCTCTGCAATGATATAAGATTGCAGAGCTAGATGTAGATCTACGAGACAGCTCTGCAATGATAGAAGATTGCAGAGCTGGATGTAAATCTACGACCCAGCTCTGCAATTATATAAGATCGCAGAGCTGGATGTAGAACTGCGACCCATCTCTGCAATGATATAAGATTGCAGAGCTAGATGTAGATCTACGACCGTGCTGTGCAATGATATAAGATTGCAGAGCTGGATGTATAGCTGCGACCCAGCTCTGCGATGATATAAGATTGCAGAGCTGGATGTATAGCTGCGACCCAGCTCTGCAATGATATAAGATCGCAGAGCTGGATGTATATCTGCGACCCAGCTCTGCAATGATATAAGATTGCAGAGCTGGATGTAGAGCTGCGACCCAGCTCTGCAATGATATAAGATTGCAGAGCTGGATGTAGAGCTGCGACCCAGCTCTGCAATGGTATAAGATCGCAGAGCTGGATGTAGAGCTGCGACCCAGCTCTGCAATGGTATAAGATTGCAGAGCTGGATGTATAGCTGCGACCCAGCTCTGCAATGATATAAGATCGCAGAGCTGGATGTATAGCTGCGACCCAGCTCTGCAATGATATAAGATTGCAGAGCTGGATGTAGAGCTGCGACCCAGCTCTGCAATGATATAAGATCGCAGAACTGGATGTATAGCTACGACCCAGCTCTGCAATGATATAAGATTGCAGAGCTGGATGTAGAGCTGCGACCCAGCTCTGCAATGATATAAGATCGCAGAGCTGGATGTAGAGCTGCGACCCAGCTCTGCAATGATATAAGATTGCAGAGCTGGATGTAGAGCTGCGACCCAGCTCTGCAATGATATAAGATCGCAGAGCTAGATGTAGAGCTGCGATCTATGTGCCAACTTCACGTTCATAAAAATATCAGTCTTTTTGTGATACATACGTAAAAAGATCCAGACTTCCGGAACAAGGTTGAGTTCCAAATTGTCAATTTTCATAGCCAGTTTATCACTAAACTGATAATATTGTTACTTCGGTAAGACTTTGTTCCGCCTATGTTTTCAATACAACATTGGTGTTTTCTGTCCATTTTTATGTGTTTTGTTAAAAGTCGAAATCCCAATATCGATAGTAAACATGCCTTAGAAGTCGGTTTCCTATTGTTATATGCAGATTATGATTAAACTGGGCATAGGTAATGGTAATGGTAATGGGTGTATTCTTGACGCAGAAAATTGGTTTTCATTAATGCCCTTCCAGAATAAAAAGGGATTTTCCGATCGGTCCCTCTTTTTGGCCCATATATAGAGTTTTTTCAAGTAAATTTAACAGTGAAAATGCTCATAAAAATAGCAAAATGAATATTAAGTATAAAATTTTCTTATTTATTTCATAGATTGACAGCTTCTTATCAGCAATATGTTCATATGTACGAACAATGATAGGTACTGATGTAATTAATGACTGAAAATTTGTTCATACGTACGAACAAACCTTCTAAAACTGTTTTTTTTTCATAAAGAAAGAAGTTGAGATCAGTAAATTAATTCATTCATTTTGTTCATACGTACGAACAAGTGTATTTTCAAAATCAGTGAATGCAATAAGTGACTTGACACTTGTAAAAAACTGTTTTTTTTATAAAGAAATAAGCCAAGATCAGTGAAATAATTTCATTCATTTTGTTCGTACGTACGAACAAGCGTATTTTTCCCTGTATTAAAACAAGCATAGTTTTCCATGTCGATGAAATGACTAACTTCATACATTTTGTTCGTACGTACGAACAATTTTAAGTGTAGTTTTCCATGTCGATGAAATGACTAACTTCACACATTTTGTTCGTACGTAAGAACAATTTTAAGTGCAGTTTTCCAAGTAGATGAAATGACTAACTTCATACATTTTGTTCGTACGTACGAACAATTTTAAGTGTAGTTTTCCATGTCGATGAAATGACTTACTTTACACATTTTGTTCGTACGTACGAACAATTTTAAGTGCAGTTTTCCAAGTAGATGAAATGACTAACTTCACACATTTTGTTCATACGTACGAACAATTTTAAGTGCAGTTTTCCAAGTAGATGAAATGACTCACTTCATACATTTTGTACGTACGTACGAACAATTTTAAGTGTAGTTTTCCATGTCGATGAAATGACTAACTTCACACATTTTGTTCGTACGTACGAACAATTTTAAGTGCAGTTTTCCAAGTAGATGAAATGACTAACTTCACACATTTTGTTCGTACGTACGAACAATTTTAAGTGTAGTTTTCCATGTCGATGAAATGACTAACTTCACACATTTTGTTCGTACGTACGAACAATTTTAAGTGCAGTTTTCCAAGTAGATGAAATGACTCACTTCATACATTTTGTTCGTATGTACGAACAAGTGTAGTTCTCCCAGTCGATGAAATGACTGACTTCATATATTTTGTTCATAAGTACAAACAATTTTAATAGAAATTTTCCAAGTCGATGAAATGACTAACTTCACACATTTTGTTTGTACGTACGAACAATTTTAAGTGCAGTTTTCCAAGTAGATGAAATGACTCGCTTCATACATTTTGTTCGTACGTACGAACAAGTGTAGTTCTCCCAGTCAATGAAATGACTAACTTCATACATTTTGTTCGTATGAACGAACAATTTTAAGTGTAGTTTTCCAAGTCGATGAAATGACTCACTTCACACATTTTGTTCGTACGTACGAACAAGTGCAGTTCTCCATGTTGATGAAATGACTGACTTCACACATTTTCTTTGTATGTACAAACAAGTGTAATTTTCAAAATCAAGGAAATGACTGACTTATGCATTTTGTTCATACGTCCGAACAAAGTACTAAGGTTTTCAAATGTTGTAAAAAAACTTTCAATGAAAATTCAGTTGCTCATTGGAAGATGTGAAAATAAAAATGAAATCGTTTTTGTTTGTATGTATGAAAAATTTTGTAGTTCAAAGATTGTTGTAATAAGAAACAGTTCTGACCAGAAAGCATAGTTTGTTCATATGTATATGTACAAATAATAACAATTAAGCAATGCAACATATATGTAAAATCTGCATGAAGCCATAAAAATAACTTTGAGTGCGTACGAAATGACACAGGTGTCAGGATGCTATAAGGATGCTTTATACCAAGTATCATCAAGACTGGTCAATTTAAACCGAGTTTATTTAAAGGGGCTGTGCTCCAGATGACACAAAAAAGAAAGTTTTCTTGTATTATAAATTTCTTGTGATATTTATGATTAATGCTTAAAAACTGACTAACTGACAAAAAATAAGTCAGGTAATCACATTATAAATTGATTTTTTCCTTTCTTAGTGCTATACCGTAACGCGACGGTATAACTATATTGTATAAGATTTAAAGTAAACAATAGTTATTTCACATGCGGCGATAGTGTTGACAGTTAAAGCGTTGTTAACATTTTGTTAACATGAGGGTCCAGAGTTCAAATCCGGCTGAAGCGAATAAATTTTTTTTGTTCTATTTTGACTTTTATAATCAGTTTTGAAGTAAAATATCATGTTGTTACAATATCACGGCATCTAGATATTTAAGTAAAAAAAAAATTTATATCAAATCTGGAGTTCAGCCTCTGTAACACAGATTTTCTATATTCAGTAGTTTTTTAACTAACAGTGACAAGAGATTTTAAATGTATCTCATGTTGACATCAAAGATAAATAATCCCTGCCTCTAGCAGTCATGCCCTTTCTACACAAAATAATCTCTGCAACTGATACAGACATGATAGAGGGTCATTCAATGAATAATTTTGTTCAAAATTATTTTTATTGGGTCAGGAATTTCTAAAGAGAAGATTTTATCAATTCCCAATTCAGACAAATCATGAAAGATAAACCCTGCCTCTGCTGGCTTTGTTTTTTTTGCAGCTGACCACAATAAATGTTGGTTTATATAATGGTTAAAATGAAGCCAGCAGTTTATACAGTTTTTCTCTTTCCCTATAATATATAACGGCGGTCAGTGTTGTTTTTACAGAACAAAGTTTGCTTTAAAGTTCCTCTTTCCCCTTTTGGACTGCCACCATTTTCTTTTCCCTCATAATCTTCTAGACTGACTGAAACACTGAAACCAACAGGATCTGAAAAAAAATTAATGATACAGTACTGTAGTTAAACATTGTGCCAAGAAACATAAATTCTATAAATATACCAATGAGGTACAGAGTTGACACATGATTACAGCTACTGGCTGGTAGTATAATTTATAAATCATATGGCAAAATATACAATGGACAAACACTTAAACAAATACACTGTGTTCAATTTCACCTGGATCTGCTGGACATTCAAGACAAGCTTTTATAGTTCAACAGGAGCTTCCCAAAGCACCATTAATGCTTTGAACAAACTTGGTAGAGGTCCACTAGACAATGCTACATACCAAATATCTAGCTCTATAACTTTGGGTTTCTGACAAGAAGATTTGTTAGGGTTTTCCTATATAACTCTTTGTAAAACAAGTGACCCCTGGGGCGGGGTCATTTTTAACCCAGAGGCCATGATTTGAATAAACTTGGTAGAGGTCCACTAGACAATGCTACACATCAAATATCTAAGCTCTATAACTTACGGTTTCTGACAAAAAGATTTTCTAAGATTTTCCTATATAACTCTATGTAAAGCAAGTGACCCCTGGGGCGGGGCCATTTTTGATCCAGAGGCCATGATTTGAACAAACTTAGTAGAGGTCCACTAGACAATGCTACACACCAAATATCTAAGCTCTATGCCTTACTGTTCTGACAAGAAGATTTTTAAAGTTTTCCCTATATAACTCTATGTAAAACAAGTGACCCCTGGGGCGGGGCCATTTTTGATCCAGAGGCCATGATTTGAACAAACTTGGTAGAGGTCCACTAGACAATGCTACACACCAAATATCTAAACTCTGTAACTTACAGTTTCTGACAAGAAGATTTTTTAAGATTTTCCTATATAACTCTATGTAAAACAAGTGACCCCCGGGGCGGGGCCATTTTTGACCCAGAGGCCATGATTTGAACAAACTTGATAGAGGTCCACTAGACAATGCTACTTACCAAATATCTTAACTCTAGGCCTTCTTGTTTCTGACAAGAAGATTTTCAAGTTTTCCCTATATAACTCTATGTAAATGGGGTGGGGTCAGTTTTGACCCCAGGGACATAATTTTAACAAACTTGGTAGAGGTCTACTAGATGATGCTTCATACCAAATATCAAAGCTTCAGGCCTTGTGGTTTGGGAGAAGAAGATTTTTAAAGATCTAACTTATAAAATCTATTTTTAGCTTTAGTGAACCAGAAATGCAATGGACCAGAACCATTTAAACGATCTTGGTAGAGCTTCATGCAATGAACATCCCAGGCAACCTTCATTAAATTTGCCCCATTGGTTTCAGAGGAGATGTCGTTTGAATGAAAAGTTGACGACGGACGGACGACCGACGGACAAAGACCGATCAGAGAAGCTCACCCTGAGCACTTTTTAGCTCCAGGTGAGCTAAAAATAGTTGCAAACAGGACATGAACAGTATGTACACAGGCTTACAGACATTACTATATGCCAAAAGCAAGTATTTAATGCTGTCATTTCAACTACTTGGGCTGAGAATCAAACCTGCATTGTATCCTTCATTTTGTAAACAAATGCTGTCATCTTTGAATGAAGGATACAATGTTTTTCTTTATTACTTTTTGATGTTGGAAATGACTGTATAAACTTGCAAAACTATTGTTAAAAATGAAAGTTAAAGCATGCAGACAAGAAATTTGACAGATATTGCTTTATCCATCATTTTTACCCGCAAATCATTTAGGTGTTGCTTAGCAACTATAAAATCAAAATACTTGGTGCACACACGCATTTTAAAAATAAACATGCATACCGCCAGCTCCAAAATCTGTACATCTGTTTTTTCCAAACCTTACCTAAATCCATGTCAAAACGGTATCCTTTATTGGGTTTTTTTATATTATCTATCATTTTGTTACATAATGTAACTTATATATAAGCACAGCTGATTTTTTTAAAGGAATCAGATTGGCCACCTTTAAATTACAATGAATAAATGTATAGCTAAATACATACCTTAAATGCTGTAGCTTTTTGGTTTGACAATAGCCCTCTATTGCTAACAAAGTCGCTATTTTGAAAAGAGCTTATTTTAAACTCACCTGAGCACTACATAAGCTTTGGGCTACAATGGCTTCCTGCTGTCATTATATCCATCGTCCACTAACTATGTTAACCGTTTTATCTTTAACTGGACTTGAACCAACTTGTGCAGAATTGGCATCATGAACAGATCTCAATTCCTTGGTTGAAACTGCCTGATACATGAAAAACGAAATAAAATTTAAGTCATATAACATTCATCTGCTAATGGCTATCATAGCTAGTTTTTAGTTTATATGCACCTTGCATAAACATTTTCTTATTCATAGAATATGAACACTAGAATTTTTAAACAAAAACACCACTTTGCGGAGCATTATATTCAAAAGGAGGTTTTTTGTAAGCATGATGCATTTGTGATATATGGGGAGGAAACCTTCAGCTTTAAAATTAAATAATTTGCTTTACATTCTTTATCTTCTGACCTTTGACTTACGGACCCCCAAAATCAATAGCGGTCATTCACTCAATGTGTGCAATCATTACATGAATTTTGAAGTCTCTATGAAGAATGGTTGTTGAGTCATAGAGTGTAAATGATTCTAGACATTAAGGTCACTGACTCACTATGACCTTGACCTATGACACACTGGCCCCAGAAATGTATGGGGGTCATCAACTCGATGTGAACAATCATGATGTAAAGTTTGAAGTCTCTTCAACAAATGATTTTATAGTTACATGGCAGAAATGGTTTTCAATTTTAAGGTCACTGTGACCTTGACCTTTTACCTACTGACCCCAAAATCAATAAGGGTCATTCACTCAATGTGTGCAACCATAACATGAAATTTGAAATCTATATGAAAAACGGTTGTCAAAGTACAGAGTGTAAATTATTCTAAACATTTAGGGTCACTGTGACCTTGACTTTTGACATACTGCCCCAAAAGGTAAAAGGGTCATCCACTCAATGTGTGAATTCATGAAAGAAAGTTTGATGTCTCTAGAAGAAACAATTGTCAAGTTACAATGGTGGAAATGGTTTTCAATGTTAAGGTCACTGTGACACTGACCTTTTACCCACTGACCCCAAAATCAGGAAATTTCAAAGCAACTTTAACGTAATCAGTTACTAACAAAAGTAATCAGCTCCAAGCCTGGACCTTACAGACCTTTTAAATGATATAGAATATTAAACTGATTGATGAAAAATGAATTTGTAACTGTTATTACAAAACTACTATGTTTTGCTGTTTTATCAACTGCCATATTTTTGGCTACCTACAAAAAGTTACCTATATGTCTTATCAGTTACTTGTAACTAGTAATAGATTTCAAAACAATAACAATCAATGTTCCTTTAAATTAAACTAATTCTCACAACTGCGTCAAAGAATCAATTCCCTTTCTCAGTGGTCCAGAGCATTGTCTTTAATTGCTTGAAAGCTGGTAGGTGCAAGTTTGAATTGTTATATAACTGGACTTTTTTCCAATGCATTTGCATCTTACTGTTACAAATTGGAATTGTTCATAAAAATATGAAGAGCAAGAAAAATACTTTGAATGAAACTGATGCTTTTCCTTTATCCTATTACATTACACTTTAATGAATACAACCATCTGAAAAACATCTCATGATCTTGTACCCACCATTGCATATATCACGGTGTAAATGCTTACATTATACAATGTAGTAAGTAATGTCAAAATACGCTGGCCTATGTGTAACCCTTACCTTGGCCACAGGGACCTGAGTTTTGTGTGCGACACTGCCTTACAATGGTCGACATTAGTGCAAAGTTGTATTAAGATCTCTCGATACATGTTAAGGTTTTTTTCCAGACAAGCGTCTTAGACGGACCTCTAGGTGTGACCTTGACTTTTGACCTCGAGACCTGGTTCATACAAGCAACACTATATTTTTATGATTGTGAACTTTGTATCAAATTATATTCGAAAATACCTCCATGCATGTAGAAGACATTCTTTGGACAAAATCTGGGCATTTCATCATCTCTAGTGACCTTGACCTCGCACATATGGACCAGGATTATGCTCAGTCTCGTTATGGTGAACATTTGTGATAGAATCCCTCAATTCATGATGACTAAATGGACAATACTCACATTTTCATACTTTAATCTGACTATTGACCTCTGTGTTTGACCTTGACCTTGGCCACAGGGACCTAAATTCTGCATGTGACCTTGACCTTTGAATTAGAGACCTTGTTCATGCAAGCAGTGCTACTTTTTAAGATGGTGAACATTGGTACCAAAAATCATTAATATCAATCCATGCATGTTGAAGATAATATACATCAAAATGTCAACAGGGCATTAACCATAAACACTTTTCTTGTTCTATGAATAATATATATCTTATGAACAGATTTGAAACAGAGACTGCAGGGATTTCAATAGCTTTTGAAAACTTTGGGTCATTTGACCACTGCTGAGAGTTTTAAATGGGGAGATCGACCTTGACAGAGTGATAATTCATCAGGATAATGCACAGCCTCATAATGCAGAAACTACACAATTAGAGATCGATGTTTTGGGCTTTGAAGCAGTAAAGCACCCACCTTACAGTCCGGATCTAGCCCCTATGGATTTTCGAATTTTCCCAGTGATTAAATCTGCATTAAAAGGTAATAGATTCGATTCATTTACTGAACTTTCTCAGGCAGCACAGAATGTTGTTTCCGAGCTATAAACAGTGACACAGTGGTATAAAGACATGTATACACAATTGATTGACCGACACCATAAATGTATCTCATGTAAGGGCGAATATTTTAAGAAAGAATGACGTCCTAGATGAAACATTATGAAGGCAACGTCACTTGACATGGGGTATCTGTATCGGGCTGCCCCGCCCAGTCTTGATTTACCCCTGTAAAACCGGTGGGAATTTTTCATTTTTAAATGCAATAAATTGATATTTGGCATATGTGTGAAATAAAGATTTGAAAGGGTGCTGATGCTGTTTCACATTTATACTCCAAATACTCTTCCAATACTAGAACCAGTCTCATTAATTTTCTATCACCCCTCGTATGTACATATTTCTCTTTAACTCCGCTGACATAAGGAGGCCAATCATGGAGAAACTGCATTTTATCAAGCCTCCAAGAATCTCTGCGAATTGTTTATGCATTCACTTGACTGAAGTATTAAATTTCATTTTTACTTACTACTTTAAACAGAGTTGGTATATACATGTATATACTTGATTTACAGACTTCATACTTGTTTCTTCTTTTTGGCTTGTTTCTTCCATTGTAAGTCACATCCAATCATTAAACACCATCCCCACACTGTGCTAGCCCCTGTGTAAACAAACAAAAGTATAAACATGTAGATCCACTAATAAAGACAATATCCTGAAGAATAACCCTAACTAGAGCAAGAATTCAGTCTTGGTCAATAGCCAAGTCAACTGTTTTTTTCCGTGTTGAATTTGATTTCACTTGCTCATTTTTGCTACTTCACTGTCATTTTTAATATTTTTGTAAATAATTGAACTTATAGTTTAGTTTTAAACACTCAATAATATATCAAACATAGAAAATATCGATAAGCAAACTAGATCTAGATCAACCTAACTATGTCTAAAACCTAAGAATTTCATTAGAATGAAATCCTCATTCATTTGAATGAAACCCTCTAGAAAATCCCGTTTTCGGGTATTGTTGTGAAATTGATAATTGAACAAATTAAACTGTTAAAAACTGAAAAGGTACTTACCAGTAAATTGTAAACATTTCCAGTTATTAGCTGAATTCTCACCCTTCTACATGAATTTATTGATTTCCTTCCAATGTAATGAATCTTTACACATCAAATCATGGACGATACCATTTTACTACACAGTCGATTCTACCGAATTCGTAAAATGATCGCTTAAATTTTGCGCTTAGTATATCAAATAATGTTTGATTGGACATATTTTAATCTATCTGTAAATATCTTTTATTTCTGAGAAAATAACCTTTATCGAATCAAATAAACTTAATGAGATGTTCGTTTTTATGGTAACACCCCTACAGATAATGAAGTATCTTTAGTCGGAGGAGAAAATACACACGTCATTCCGCGCGTGTAGACGAGATTTCGGGTCAATATTGAAGTTAGCAAAAATGAGATTTAAACGAGTTGAACAGCGATGAGATTATGAACAGTAGATAAGAGGTGTTGAAAAAAAACAGATGTGGAAATACTGCAGAAAGATATCACAGCCGAGGTGAGAAAATTTGCATACTGTATTCCATTTTAATATTTGTGTTGTAGTCTCAGACTTCAGTCGGTCAAAAGCTATACTGGACATAGCTTATGTTTTTTTCTGTTTAAACTGTCATCCGACTATAAATAAATTTTGTATTGTATTGTATTGCTACGAAGGCGGATATCGACCATTCCAAAAATAGCACAATATTCAACTTTTTGAGTACAGTTATCTGGACTAAATTTTGAAGTTGTGTCACAGAAATGACAAACACACAGGGTGACATTCGTGAATTTTCTATGTTTTGTTGTTATTCTTACAGAAATTTCATTCAGAGCCAAAAATGACCATAATGAAAATTACAGGTTTTATTGCGATTCATATAAAATTTGTAACTCTAGTTAAACGACTCATTTTTTCTCACATTTTAAGTGAAAACAACCAGTGTACTGGCTATACTAAATGTTGGTGATCTAATAAAATGGATTTACAGACGTTTCGGTAAATGACCAGTTCGGTAAATTGGATTTATATAATAAACCCTTTGGACGTTTCGGTAAAAAGTCAGTTATATAATTATATGGTAACAATGGGATATATCACATATTTCACCGGTTTTCTTTAACCTCTTAGTTGTACTCAACACATTAGCGGTCTTTAAAACCCGCTAATTGAGTAATAATAGATGCGTGCCTGAAGATATCAGAGCACTGACTGTGTTAAATAAATAAATAAATAAAACGCACGTATATATCTCTACCTGCATATCGTAGTGATGTCGTGAAACCAAAGTATAACTGATTAATCTGGGTCCAAACTGAATTCTTAATCTTAAGTATAAGTTAAAGGGTTTACTATATAAATCTAATTTACCGAACTGGTCATTTACCGAAACGTCCGGCACCCATAAAATGTTTGTCTTCTTATTAAAGAGAGGATAAGAGTAGGAAACAGGTTCCGAAACAGAAGTTAACTGAATGAATTAACAAAGAAAAGCCATCTTGTATTGTCTGGAATTGTGGCACCAGAATATTGCGCGAAAATATGTAATTGCTTGTACATTGTTGTGTGCATCACCGATAATAGTACAAATGTAGTACACAGATAATAGGGTTACTGATGATATAAGAAAACAGTTTAATTTTTTTAACTTACAAATAGACATTTTATTTAGTTAGTTAAATCACAGGAATTGAAATTGTGCTTTTAGTCATTAAACAATCAACATTTTTTTTCTAGCTTCCATTCTTTTTATGTGTGTTTTGATTTACAGATAAAAAAAGCTAGATTGTTGCTGGTTTGACTCTTGAATGATTAAAAACACAATTTTAAGGTCCAGTGATCATATTCTTTCCAAATTCATTCTGAAATCAAATCAAATGAGTCTAAACTAAACTAAATCAAATTATTTTCTTCCAAATGAAATGACTTTTTCATTTTTTTTTAGTCATTTGCTATTTCAGTTTTACAAAAGTAGCTGAGGTATAATTTGGCACTTCTACTCCCTCCCTTGCCTATCAGCTAGCTTTTATGGTGACATGGTAGTGTCACAGGTTCAAACCCATCTCAAGGCAGATGGATTTTTCTGGCTTACATTTGCCATCCTAGAGTGTCACTAGAGACTCTCACCCCTGGTGGGATTCAACCCAGTAACTTCCGGATCAGAAGTCTGCTGCTCTAACCCCTTGAACACTGCTCCTATTCCTTTTTAATAAAGCTCAGTCGAACCAAATATTAATGCATTCAATTTACTAGTTCTTTTAGAGTTTTGGGATAGTAACTGATGCCTAAACATTGTGTTATAATTTGTTAAAAATAGTTCATGTTCACAATTATGATGTTGAAGAATGCTCTTATTTTTTGATAAAATGCCTTTTTACAACATTTTTTTTTCACTGACTGGGTCTTTAATCAGTAAGGAACTTCTTTATTTCCTGTTATTTTTAGAGTAGTTCTCAAGACAGGATGTACATTTAAAGCATGTTTCTTTTGCAGCATGAAGAAATCAGCAAAAGATGTTATTGCACATGACCGCCATGGGCAGTAAAGAAAGATAGAAGTAATTTGGAATGACTGAGCACTGGCTAAAGCATATTAAACAAACAAAATGGTATGTAATGAGATCATACATCAAAGCTGTTGATCTATAGTTTTTGTAAGAAATGAAAAGATTAAGATAAGTCACCTTTTAACTTGACTTTTTCGAAGAAAAATAAGGAACTATTGCTACAGTCATGGTGTTGTTGCTGCTCCCATCCAAACTGACTTGATCATTACCATTTTATTTCTAAGTGGACTGTCTTAATACTTGGACACAACCCTTCAGATACGACCTTCAAGTTTATCAGACTGAACTTGAACGTGGCTAATAAGTGACCTTCACATTCAAGGTTAAAATTATTGAATTTTGCCAAAATTTTGGCCAGAACTTTGTTATTTATTTATGGCTTTGATTCATACTTGGACAAAGCAACATTTATTACAAAATGATTTGGAATCCTGCTAGTTGGAAAATTCAAGTTTGACCTTTTAATGACCAAGACCATCAAGGATCGGAAATTAAAGTTCTCTTCTTCTACACCATGTTATCATTTTTTTGTCTTATTAAATCATCCAGTGAACCATTGCTTCTCACACAAATATGCTTAATATCCAACAACTTCATATTTTACAAATAATTTCATCTTCTCTGGACTTGTAGGAGGATGGTAAAATCAAGATGCTGAATAATTCACCTCATATCCTTGCAAGTGACCATCTTTTAGGGTTTTTCACGTATGGCATCAGTATAATCTTGACAAAAATGTTCAGTTTTCCTGAAACGCACTTAGTAGGAATTACAATAAGAGGTTAATGCAAGACTGCTATGAATATTTTCTTTAAAAATTCTGATATCTTTTACAGATAATTTTGATTCTGCATTTAAATGCATCATTAACTCCTTCAGAAAGTACTAGATAGCACAGAAGTTTTTCAGACTGATGTAAAAATGAATGAAGACAGGTTGTATACTAGAATAAGTTAACTTTTCTGAAGAATAGACATTAAACAAAAGGGACTAACATAATTTTCGTTAAACTTTCTAGTAGGGTACTATTTAAGCATCAAAACTGTATATTTTAGTAACAATATTATGTCTGACACATAAATCTTTGCATTTTTGGCTTTTTCTTCCAAATCATAAACATATGAAGTACAACTTGTAACTGTGCTTAACCATGCCTTGACCTGCTATGTACATGTACAACACTGAGCAGGCTAACCACACTCCACAATCATGCTTTTTAAAAGACTTAGCCTCTTTGAATTGCCTGAGTTGATACAAACATTTGTAAACTAAAAGAAGGCTTTAAAGCCCAATAGGATATCTACTTTTTTAAAACAAGAAACATTAAAAAAACGTAGAAAAAACTGGAGAGCACATTGAAATATCAGCAAAAATGCAATTCTGAGTTCAAATAACAATGTTCAGATCTAGAAAAGGAGTGCTTGCATCATATAGACTATCATATATTCAAGTCGACCTTGTTGAAATAAAAAATAAGGCATTGGTGTACTGTCAAATTCTATTAACTTCTCTCAAATTGATTTCTTTTTCTGATCCACTGCTGAACTGAAATAGGCAGCACACAAACTTTTTGGCCTACTGCTGAGTGAATGATTTTGGATTGTGGTAGCATCCTAGATTGTTTGGGTGCAGTGGTTGGAATTACTGATTAAAACACTAATACTAGTATACAAAACAAAATTTCAGGACTTCAATAACTCTCATTATCTGCAATAAAACATATATCTTTTGATCAACTGCCCTTATCAATATGACCCAATCAACAATCTAGGGACCATAAAAGTTCTAACTTCAAAATATACATGCTGTGTTAAGAAAAACATGTTTCTTTGGTGACATAACATAGTTTTTACAACTAGTAAATTAGCATGAAGTGTGACCTGTCATATTCTAGATGTTTATTTTACTTTTCAAATCAGTAATAACAAGGACAGCCCCTTCAGTAATGAACTACCAATCAAAATTCAGGACATCAATAAATTACATTATCAGCCATAATTCATATATCACTTGATTGACATCCCTAATCAGTAATGATCCAATCAACAAGCAAGGGATCATAAAGTTCCAACTTCAGACCACATGCTGTGGTAAAAAAAAATAACATGTTTGGTGACACACTTAAGATTTACAACTTGTTCATTACCATGAAGTGTGAAATATCATTTTCAATTGAATTTATGCAGCAGCTATTTTGATCACATTTTGTTAGAGTACAGAACAGTAACCAGTAAGCAAGGCTTAAATGATTTCTTAAGACAGCTTTGTGTATTCTTTTAAACTTGGATACCTCTAAAATTCTGCAGACTGGCAGGAACATATCTATACCTTAAATACAAGTAAAATGGAACAAGGCCTGTATAAAAATCAAAGCACTGAAAGTACTGATGGGGGGCGAAGAATGAATACAATGAAGAGTTTCAATTTCATATTTTACCGGTACTAGGGAAACAAGATTTTTCATTTACAAAAATAGGTCTCTGAACTTAGGAACAGCATTTTGCTTTTTACATTCAGGACAATCACCTGTGCAAAGCAAAAAAATACAAAACTAATAATATTTTGACAGTTACAGCCTTTAATACATGAGATTGTAACTTTGCCTACATAGTCATCAGCAGGAAGAGATTTGAAAACAGACAAGAACACGAGGTCAATATAACATTTACTCTAGAATATAAAATAAATGAGATCAGACTAGTATATACCAGTGGTTTTATGCATAGGAACAAATTTTAAACAAGAGGGCCATGATGGCCCTGGATCGCTCACCTGAGTACTTTGGCTGTAGGTTTGCTGTTAAGCAGTATTTCATTTTTTAATTGAAAATATATAAGTGCCTACAAACCAAATATATAAAATATCAGTCAATAAATAAAGGCTCTATGACAGAAAGTAGAAATATCTATTATAAGCTATGGTGACCTTGACCTTGACCAAGTGACCTCAAACCCTACCAATGGGTAGAGGTCCATGCAAGGAACCTATATACTGAATATCAAAGATATTGGTCTATAACCGAAGGCTTTATGAGGTACAGTAGATAAATCTATTTTTAGCCTCCGTGACCTTTAACCTAATCCAATAATTTGAAAAAGCTTGATAAAGCTTGCTTCATGCCAAATTTTAAAATTCTAGGTCTTGTGGTTTCAGACAAGAAGATTTTTAAAGATTTTCTTCTATATTGTTATTTAAAACTTGTGACCCCTCGGTCGGGCGGGGCCAATAGTGACCCTAGGGAAATCTTTCTAACAAACTTGGTAGAGGTCCACTAGACAATGCTACACACCAAATATCTAAGCTCTATAACATACGGTTTCTGACAAGAAGATTTTTTTAGATTTTCTTATATAACTCTATGTTAAACTAGTGGCCCCTGGGGCAGGGCCATTTTTGACTCAGAGGCCAGGATTTGAACAAACTTGGTAGAGGTCCACTAGACAATGCTACATACCAAATATCTTAACTGTAGGCCTTCTTGTTTCTGACAAGAAGATTTTTTAGTTTTTCTTATATAACTCTATGTAAAACAAGTGACCCCCGGGGAGGGGCCATTTTTGACCCAGAGGCCAGGATTTGAACAAATTTGGTAGAGGTCCACTAGACAATGCTTCACACCAAATATCTAAGCTCTATAACTTACGGTTTCTGACAAGAAGATTTTTTAAGATTTTCCTATATAACTCTATGTAAAACTAGTGGCCCCTGGGGCGGGGTCATTTTTGACCCAGAGGCCAGGATTTGAACAAACTTGGTAGAGGTCCACTAGACAATGCTTCACACCAAATATCTAAGCTCTATAACTTATGGTTTCTGACAAGAAGATTTTTTAAGATTTTCCTATATAACTCTATGTAAAACTAGTGGCCCCTGGGGCGGGGCCATTTTTGACCTAGAGGACAGGATTTGAACAAACTTGGTAGAGGTTCACTAGACAATGCTACACACCAAATATCTAAGCTCTATAACTTACGGTTTCTGACAAGAAGATTTTTTAAGATTTTCCTATATAACTTTATGTAAAACTAGTGGCCCCTGGGGCGGGGTCATTTTTGACCCAGAGGCCAGGATTTGAACAAACTTGGTAGAAGTCCACTAGACAATGCTTCACACCAAATATCTAAGCTCTATAACTTATGGTTTCTGACAAGAAGATTTTTTTTAGATTTTCTTATATAACTCTATGTAAAACTAGTGGCCCCTGTGGCGGGGCCATTTTTGACCCAGAGGACAGGATTTGAACAAACTTGGTAGAGGTCCACTAGACAATGCTACACACCAAATATCTAAGCTCTATAACTTACGGTTTCTGACAAGAAGATTTTTTAAAGATTTTCCTATATAACTCTATGTAAAACAAGAGACCCCCGGGGCGGGGCCATTTTTGACACAGAGGCCATGATTTGAACAAACTTGGTAGAGGTCCACTAGACAATGCTACATACCAAATATCTTAACTCTAGGCCTTGTGGTTTCTGACAAGAAGATTTTCAAGTTTTCTCTATATAACTCTATGTAAAATCAACTGACCCCTGGGGAGGGGTCAGTTTTGTCCCCAGGGACATAATGTGAACAAACTTGGTAGAGGTCCACTAGATGATGCTTCATACCAAATATCAAAGCTCCAGGCCTTGTGGTTTCGGAGAAGAAGATTTTTAAAGATCCAACTTATAAAATCTATTTTTAGCTCCAGTGAACCAGAAATGCAATGGACCAGAACCATTTGAACAATCTTGGTAGAGCTTCATGCAAGGAACATCCCAGGCAAGTTTCATTAAATTTGCCCCATTGGTTTCAGAGGAGATGTCGTTTGAATGAAAAGTTGACGACGGACGGACGGACGACGGACAAAGACCAATCAGAAAAGCTCACCCTGAGCACTTTGTGCTCAGGTGAGCTAAAAAAGTAAGCAGAACTGTAAAAGACAACATAAGTTCCACTCACATACATTCTTCAAAGAAAGGACAAGACATTTATATCACTTTTTTAGGTACATGTAAACCTTTCTTAATGTCATTCAACAACTGTGCATAAAGGCTACTGAGAGACTGGGGATTCGAGGCATCGCCAAAATTAAATGTTAACTAAGACTACAAATGTATTTGTTTTAGGTTAATTTATTTCTGTATTATTGCTATTTAAGGAATTCAGTTCTGCTCTGAAAATTTAAACTAGTCTAGTGCACAGTAAAATGTAAATAAACCTTGTACTTATATTTCCAAATCAAGACCTTATTCAAACAATAAACTGGCCACACTTTGCATCATATAATAGAAAAAAAAAAGTTCACGACAACAAAATGAAATAAAAACAAAATTAACAGAAAAGATTTTTCTATAACTAAGTTACAGTTTTTCTAAATCTGAGCATCATTTTTTCTGTGATATACTTATTCTATCATGTTTATGCACCTTCATATACAAGAAGTTTTCATTAATTATTCATCTATTAATGCACTTGTCTTCCTATTGTATAATGTTCTTGTGATTTTGGATACTAGATTTCCAAGTTTCAACAATTTTAACTCCTAAAATTTCACTGCCTTGCTTTTCGATCTCCAAATGAACTGATCCATGTTCTGCAAACCACAGTGGCAGGGTCATCACCAAGAGCAAAGAAGAGAACATCTGCTGGCAATACCATGACAATGTATCTTGCAGTAATAACTCTGCCTTGCTGTCTTCCATACTGACCGCAACTACATGCAGTTCCTCAAATGCAAAGCCTGTTTCACAATTCTAAAAATTATGAAAAAAAAACAACATTTGGTGAACAGGCATAATTACACAATGTTAAGTCAAAATATCAAAAGATGTATTCACTGAAACTTTAATTGGAAATACATGGGCAATCAGTGATCACATGTGTCGCCTGATGATAGCCAAGTAAGCAGTTGCATTGAGAGGTGATTGGACAGATTGTTGGCTAAAACGAGATTTTTATTCAAGGGCCATAACTCAGCCAAAAATCATTTAACCGAAAAACCTGTTAAACAAGCCCAAGTACTTGAGGTACCGATCAATCCTGTAACATTGCATTCAAATTGCTTCAGTAGTATAAGAGAAGAAGTCCAGACAAAGTTTAAAAATAAAAATCATTAAAGGGCCATTACTCTGACAAAAAACACTGAATTGGAAAATGCCGATGATTTGCACAACTTAACTTGGTACTGATCATTCTAGTAAAGTTTGGATGAAATTGCACCAGTACTTTCTGAGGAGTAGTCTAGACAAGTTTGTGACAGATGGACGGACGGACAGACAGACAATGGAGAAGTGATCCCTGCATGTAACGGCTACTTTGTAACATGTCGCAGCTACTGTGAAGCAGGCAACACAAAAATCATTAACGGGCCAAAACACCTTTTAATAATCAAGGGCCATAACTCAGCCAAAAAAAAAAATTAAACTTAAAAACCCATTAGATACGCGCAAGTACTTGAGGTACTGATCAGTCCTGTAACATTTCATTCAAACTGCGTTAGTAGTATAAGAGAAGTTTAAAAAAATCATTAAAGGGCCAATCATTAAACTGGAAAATTCCGATGATATGCACAACTAGACTTGGTACTGATCATTCCTGTAAAGTTTGGATGAAATTGCACCTGTAGTTTCTGAGAAGTAATTTTTGTGACGGATGGACAGACTGACAACAGAGAAGTGATACCTATATGTCGTGGCTACTTTGTAGCAGGCGACACAAAAAAATATATAGATCACTGTAATGACACATTAAGAAGGCATTGTAGTAAAATACAAGATAATTGTGGAATTAATTTAGATAGGTAATAATTATAAGTAAAACATTCTGCATAGAATCGTATTCAAACTTCACAGAAATATTGTTCAAATATATTTTTATTGTAGTTATTATTTTTTAGGTTTGTTTTGAATTTAATGCCCATATCACATTCAATAATTTATCAGAGCGGGCAGTTTATCTAACCATCCTTCTTTTATGGCCAGTCTCCATAAGAAACTGCCAACATTAAGGGCCATAAAGCAATAAATGTAACATAATAAGGTATCATACAATGAAACAGACCATAACATTTTGATACCACATCTGAAATTTATCAAACATACCTTAATTGATGTTTGTACAGTTGTGGACAAAGTCTCATTTTCTCACATCACCTTTGTTACTTCCACAAAATCCCAAGTGGCATCACAACATGTTGCATCCCACTAGAGTGTGATCATTGCCTTCCGAGATCCATCTTAATGTGTAACTGTTTTATTGAAACATCTGTTCCTTTGACCTTAAACATTCTCTGGTTGTCTTCCTGCAGGATGAAATAATCAGTAAAAATATCTGAACTACTCAATGGTTCAAACTTGTTCAAACATAATGACCTATATTAGGCAACCTACATGTACTACACATAACTTCCACTCAGGAAGTCTAATTTCATTAATTTTGAGTTTTATGTACATATTAAACAAATTTTCAGCCTCATCTAGCACAGGCAGGTGGTTTATCTGTCAGCCTCATCTAGCACAGGCAGGTGGTTTATCTGTCAGCCTCATCTAGCACAGGCAGGTGGTTTATCTGTCAGACAATGGTCATTTCATAAATGTGCCAAACTCCACTCCTGATCTCTTTGAGAATCTCCAGCCTTTATTTAACATACATGTACAGCAGGGCTCAAACCAACTGCCCTTTTTATTAGTAAAAAAGGTTTACAAGTCAGTGACTCTAACCAACTGACCTGAAGTAAAACCAAGACAAAGGTTTAATGCAAAAGATAAAAAATATTACAATAAAACATCTCTAGCATTTTTTACAGAATGTTTGTTTTTTATTATGATATCTATCAATATAAGGTTGTATGATAACTATGGAATTAGAATAAAGACATGTTAAACATGAGAAATCTTATAAATTTGTTTTGTTTAATCTTACACAACTCACCTCTATAATCATACCCTCCGTACACACAGACCCTTTGTTTAACCATAGGTCAGTGAACTCTAACATGCAGAGTAGGAGCAAGGGAGGGGTACTTCCGTAGAGACATTATCACAGTTAACTCTGTGCTCCTCTGTCGTTATCATATTATTTGTGATAAACACGTTTGTTGCTTGTGTTGCAACAAGGTAGGCTGGTTTGTCATCCCTCTTCAAAATTACCTCCCCCAAAACAACAGTTTCCTCCTTTTGGCTGGTGGTTTACCTGTCAGACCATGATTATTTAAAAAGTCACATAACTGCATAGGCCTCCATCACATGACCGTGCAGTCTATCACTTCCATTAGGGCCCTTGTTGTGAGTGGTTTGTGCAAGTGCCATAACTTGTACTGGCATCCCATACGGTCCACTTCCATTGTTTACTATCTTTAGAATGATGCTCATCTGGAACAAGAGTAAAAATGATAAATAATAGTAATATTCTGTAATTTCATAGTCAATTTGTTCTTTATTAATCTTTGGAGTTCAAATGTTAGGAATATCAGGTTGTTTCAGCTGCACAGTAAGCACATACTTACTGTTACCATAATAAGGATTAACAAAAAAGCCAAATAATACATGGTAAAAGTGGAGTGAAACTGGTGATATGGTGACCACCAACCATGTCACATACCATCACAAGTGTTTACAGTGCTTTATCTTAAAAAGTCAGCCTTGTCAAATCATTTCTCTGTTTAGTTCCTTAATTTCTTTGACCCATTCTTGCAAAGAAAACAATAAGACATTTTGCCCCATTTCTCAATGTCACAAATTTTGAGATAACAATTGATCAACATAATTATACAAAAAACAGAAAACACATGATAATTTCAAAGATGATTTCAATTTAAAAAGCAATAACTTATCCTATGCAGGAAAAAATGCTTCTTTTATGGTAATCAAAATAATAGTAATGAAGAATAATTACAATTTCCTTTATCTTTAATGCCTATGTAGCAGAGGTATAATACGGCACTTGTACTCCCTTGTCTATCAGCTAGCTTTTATGGCGACGTGGTAGAGTGTCCGCTTAGCAATCGAAGGTACCCGAGTTCAAACCCAGCTCGGGGCAGGTGGATTTTTTCCGGGTTACACCTATATTAAAATAAATGAGCAGACAGAAAGGAAATGTAAACAAAAAATACTTAGAATCTAGTTTAATGTATTTAAGCTATCATTTTCATATATTTCGAGCATTAAATCTTCATCTTGCAAGTTGCTTATTTTTATTATTTGTGTTTCTCAGCATTGACTGATACACATGAAACAAAAGAATGACAATCTTCCTTAAATTGGGTTAAGACACAGTGTTTTGTATGTTAATTTGTTATTTGTTAGCAGCTATGAAAACTAATTTTATGCAACTTCAGAGAAATAAGTAGTTAATAACTATGCTATCAGTCATATGGACAACTGGTACGATAAAAAACCCTAAATGCAGACAGAGTTCTTTGTAGTTTTTTTTGTTCAATGAACACATACTACTTTTGAGCACAGGGACATGGCTCACTGGTCAATGTGCTGTTGTGTCACTGTGCTTTTGAGGGAAGCAAAATTAAAACTCACATGGCGCAACTGACTGAGTTGCAGTTCTCTTCATTCTTTTTCTAAATTAAGAAAATAAAGTTGTTCCCTCTTCTGTTTTTTATTTCAGAATATGCAACTTAACCAACGTAATTGGGCCCACAGTCACTTGAAGTTGGGAACTAGTTCCCATCTCTGTCTCCTGCTGTCATTATTTCTCAAAAAAAATGTGGCGACAAGTTAATTTTGAGTGTTCTTATTGAATTTCAAGTTTATTCTTTCACTTAGACAAATATTGATGTGTAGAATACACTTGTAATTATCACTTAATTGATAGGCACAACCAACATTTTACAGACCTTTGTTAGTATTGAAAAAACCAAGGAAAAACTATTGACAGTTCTGATACTTTCACTTTAACTAGGCTACAATCGGGAATTCCATATTATCATTACGCAGAACTTCACTTCAACTCAATGAACAGTCTAGCGGATAATTCAATGACTAGTTCAAACGTTTTTATGCAGAAAAGGCACAAACCTCATGAAATTTCTCCTCCTTTTCTTACAACATAACTTCCGGAATTCCCATTGTCTAAATTTCGGCGTTTCGATTGGCTGATCTATAAATACTTAATCATGAATGCAATACATGTATGTCAAAACAGTCATGTCGACAATATACATTCAGAACCATGTTGATGGCTCGATATCTCCGTATCTTAAATTTGCAACTGCCAAGATCTTGTTTTTTCTCTGTCATAAAATGTAATTCGCCGAACGATTAAGTTTGAAGCCTACAAAGAAGGTTGACCTACTTTCTAACATCGATGCGTGACATTCAGAATAAGCGCTCAAAGACAAAATTGTTTTCATTTCCTTAAACAAATCTGAAAATAATAATTTGCTTAAAATAATTTTAAAAAGACTACTTACAATGCTGTTTTATTTTATTAATTATATCCTCCATCACAATTCGGCTGCACGATCCAAAATGGCCGTAAGCTAAGAAATATAATCCGACATTGCGAAATCAATGCGCGTAATCACTTTGTTTCAGTAAAAAGTGTTCGGTTTTTGGTCTCATTTGAAAATAAAAATGAACACATAATAAAGAACCTTTATCAAAGCTGAACAAAAAGTCCATCATTGATTAACAATTTTCAATTCATTTATGAAAAAATGATCGAACTATTTCGAAGCGTAGGATTACTACTTCTCTGAAATCTAATGTGAAATGTCTCGATTTTCCTGAAAATTTGGCAAGCATAGTTATACCTTTGGAGGGCGAAAGTATTCGCCCCCCAATTACACTTAAAGCTAGATGGGAATAATTGTTTTGATGGACCAGTGTTGAAAACCTCATTTTGATGGAATAAATAAAAGAATTGTTTTTGTTTGTGTTTTATAAAACCACATACTGTTTTACATAAATATGCAAGTATGTTTGAGGTAGTGTAAGGTATGAGATTTATAGGATGTCTCTACAAAAAATAAACACCCGGGAAAACCATTTGCATCATAAATGGCATTTAACATTAATATAAAAATGCATTTATTATGATACTGAACAATTATAGTTTTGGAATAAGAAAACTTTAATTTTGCTTAATTTGTGATAATTTTGTCATTTATTTATGGATTTGAATCAGTGAAACTTGAACCAAACAACACTTATTTACCGGTCTCATTCATTCTTGGACAAAACAACATTAAGACCAAACCGCCATGTTGAATTATTCAGATATGACCTTGACTTTAAAAATGATCTTGACTGTCAAGGTCAAATGATTGAATTTTGCTTAAAGCGACAGTCACAGATGAACCGAAGATGAAGAAGATGTTTATTTATACATCTTGAAATTTTTGCTGTAATTGTGAAGAACATATTTAAACTAAATTACTGACTCATTTCTTGTCACAGCAAAACATCAAAATATAGATTAACATTTACTGGTAAAAAAATTACCCCTATTAGTAAGGGATAGATACTTTATTTGTAACATTAATCTTGATGCAGTGTAATAACTAGTCTCTGTGGGTAAGTGGTTTAGACGTTGCTCTAAATTTTACTGATTAAAAGGTCATGGGTTTGAATTCTGGTTAAGTCAAAACATTTTATAAACCCAAAACGAAGTTTGGGGGGTATATAGGAGTCATCCGGTGGTTGGTCGGGCGATCGGTCGGGGTGAAGCCTGTCCGGAGCATAACTTGAAAACTACTGGTTGGAATTCAATGCAACTTCATACAATGGTCAAGAACAATAAGTGCAAGTGCACTGTCCAAGAGTCATAACTCCAACTTCACTATTTGCAGAGTAACTGCCTTTAATTGATTTTCATTGTCCGGAGCATAATTTGAAAACTACTGGTTGGAATTCAATGCAACTTCATACAATGGTCAAGCACAATGAGAGGAAGTGCAGTGTTTATAAATCATAACTCCATCTTGACTATGTTCAAAGATATTGGCCTTTATTGGTTTTCCTTGTCCGGAAGATAACTTGAAAACTACTGGTTGGACTTCAGTACAACTTCATACAATGGTCAAGCACATAGAGTAAGTGCAGTGTCCAAGAATTTTAACTCCAGCTTAGGCCCTGCTTGCGGTGGCTCTTGTTGTGTCACCTGCTACAGAGTAGCCGCGACATATAGGGATCACTTGTCCGTCGTCTGTCCGTCCGTCTGTCCATCTGTCACAAAACTTGTCCAGACTACTCCTCAGAAACTACTGGTGTGATTTCATTCAAACTTTACAAGAATGATCAGTACCAAGTCTAGTTGTGCATATTGTCGGCATTTTCCAGTCCAATGATTTTTGTGAGAGTTATAGCCCTGATATTATTTTTAAAGTTTGTCCGGACTACTTCTCTTGTACTACTTACACAATTTGAATGAAACTTTACAGGATTGATTAGTACCTCAAGTACTTGCGCAAATCTAACGGGTTTTTCGGTTGACTGATTTTTGGATGAGTTATGGCCCTTGAATAAAAAAGGCATTTAGCCAAATAATGAATTTTGTGTTGCAGGCTTACAGTAAGCTGTGACATGCTAAAAAGTAGCCAAGAGATATAGGGATCACTTCCCCATAATCTGTCTGTCTGTCCGTTCTTCCAGCTGTCTGTCTGTCCATCACAAAACTTGTCCAGACTACTCCTTAGAAACTACTGGTGTGATTTCATCCAAACTTTACAGGAATGATCAGTACCAAGTCTAGTTGTGCATATTGTCAGCATTTTCCGGTTCAGTGATTTTTGTCAGAGTTGTGGCCCTTTAATGATTTTTATTTTTAAAGTTTGTCCGGACTACTTCTCTTATATTACTTAAGCAATTTAAATGAAATGGTACAGGATTGTTCTGTACCTCAAGTACTTGCGCATGTCTTACAGGTGTGGTTGAATGATTTTTGGCTGAGTTATAAATGCGTTTTAGCCTACAAACTGTCCAATCACCTCTCAATACTACAGTAACTGTTTAATTGGATATCATCAGGCGACACATGTGATCACTGATCGCCCTTGTTTTAAAGAAGTCTTTGCATGTTCATACCACAGGTTTCACCTAGTTGTTTATTTAGAAATGCTAAAGTGAATTATCTTGTCATAATAATGGTGTCTATAATTCGGGGGACATATTTGAAGATTGAAGTATGTTTTGTACTACATGTAAATTTCCAGTCATTCACCCTTTGAATTTTATGTTTCAGTTCTGGTGCTGGAACAAGAGTTCTTTGAACAAGGACTTCCTGAAGAAGTTTGATGAGATTAAGAAAAGAGGACTTCGAGATCATAAGTTTACCAGATTGTTCAAATGTTGTGAAACTGGATAAAGAGGATTTTCACAAATAAAAGTAGACTTTTAGAGCTACATGGCTACATAGACAGTGAATTCATCATATATAGGACTTTCTAATGCAAATATCTATATTTACATATTTAATTTAATGTTTACTTCTGCTTCAGAGTTATGATGTTCAGAAACAAGTTTAACAATATTATGAAAACTTTAGAGGTTACATGGTCCAATGTTCATGAATTTTGTGAACAGAAATGTTGTGAGTCCACTTTGTCACATTGGCTTTTAGACAATCGTTACATTTTTCAGATTTTGTTATTTTGGTTAATAGTGAATTGGGAGAATAAAATTAATTTTTGCATAAATTGCATTGGAAATATCTGCAAAACATTTGACTTTTTGAATCTTAAGAATTGGGATTTTAATAATTGCATTACATCAAAATTTTTCTGTACTTGGAAATTCCAGATTTTGTTATGCCGGCATGACAGACAGTGAAAGTTTTCAGTCACATGCTGCTTCTTGTTAAATCAGTGTTTGAATTTCAGAATTTGACACACTATTAAAAATGTATACTGCATGTCTTCTATTTGGCATCTTAATTCTCTGTGAATGTACATGTATGTCATGATAGCATCCATTCTGAAAAGAACATAACTTATCCATACATATGAACAAACTTAATGTTTTATGTTTTAAACCTGTTTCTTACTTAAGCATTATAAGAGATTCAGAAAATGTTCATACGTACGAACAAAATGGATTAAAAGTTTTTGTAATGCGTAATTGCATGCCTTTTTTTAATGGAGGCTTTTTAATTCTCTGTAAAGTTTTCAGTCAAAACTGCCCGTCTGAAAAGTATATAACTTGTTCGTACGTCTGAACATTCTTTGTGCCTTTTGTTTAAAATCGGTTTTTTTTTTTTTTTTTTTTTTTTTTTTTTGTTATAGTGTAAAAAAACTTCAGAATTTGTTCATACGTACGAACAAAATTGATTGAAAGTTTAGTTTTAAAATGCATAGTGCATTGTCTTCTAAAAGGCAGCTCATTCTTTGTAAAAGTTTCAGTCACATTAGCCATTCTGAAAAGTACGTAACTTGTTCGTACATATGAACAAACTTCATGCTTTTCGTTTAAAACCTGTTTCTTACTTAAGTGATATTAGAGTTTCAGAATTTGTTCATATGTACGAACAAAATGGATTGTAAGTTGTTTTTTATTGCATAATTGCGTGTCACATTAGCCATTCTGAAAAGTACATAACTTGTTCATACATATTAACAAACTTTTTGCTTTTGTTTTCACACCTGGCTCTTATTAAAGCAATTTAAGAGTTTCAGAATTTGTTCAGACGTACGAACAAAATTGATCGAAAGTTAATTTTTAATGCATAATTGCATGTATTCTTTAGACTATTTAATTCTCTGTAAGTTAATTAAATAGTCACATCAACCATTTTGAAAAGCACTTATTTGAAACTGTTTGTCTGATGAACCAACTTTATATATTTTGTTTAAAAACCGCTTTTTTTTATCAGTGTTAGAATTTCAGAATTTGATACACTATTAAAAAGGTATACTGCATGTCTTTTATTAGTACATGTATATCATGACAGCATCCATTCTGAAAAGTACATAACTTATCCATACATATGAACAAACTTAATGTTTTATGTTTTAAGCCTGTTTTTTACTTAAGCATTATAAGAGATTCAGAATATGTTCATACGTACGAACAAACTGGATTAAAAGTTCTTTTTGATTTTTTAATGCGTAATTGCATTACTTTTTTTAATTGAGTTTTTTTTCAATTCTTTGTAAAGTTTTCAGTTAAAACTGCCCGTCTGAAAAGTATTTAACTTGTTCGTACGTCTGAACATTCTTTGTGCCTTTTGTTTAAAATCTGTTTTTTTGTTATAGTGTAAAAAAACTTCAGAATTTGTTCATACGTACGAACAAAATGGATTGAAATTTTAGTTTTAAAATGCATAATGCATTGTCTTCTAAAAGGCAGCTCATTCTTTGTAAAAGTTTAGTCACATTAACCATTCTGAAAAGTACGTAACTTGTTCGTACGTATGAACAAACTTCATGCTTTTCGCTTAAAACCTGTTTCTTACTTAAGTGATATTAGAGTTTCAGAATTTGTTCATACGTACGAACAAAATGGATTGAAAGTTTAGTTTTAAAATGCATAATGCATTGTCTTCTAAAAGGCAGCTCATTCTTTGTAAAAGTTTTTAGTCACATTAACCATTCTGAAAAGTACGTAACTTGTTCGTACGTATGAACAAACTTCATGCTTTTCGTTTTAAACCTGTTTCCTACTTAAGTAATATAAGAGTTTCAGAATTTGTTCATACGTAGGAACAAAATGGATTGGAAGTTGTTTTTTATTGCATAATTGCTTGTCTTCATTAGGCTATTTGATTTGAAAGTTTTCGGTCAAATCAACCATTCTGAAAAGCACGTAACTTGTTCGTACGTATGAACACATACATTGTTGTTTAGAAAATGCCTACTTATGAATAAAATTATGAAAATTATATACTATATGTACTTTTTGGCTAGTTTTATTTGTATTTTTACTGTCATAATTACTTAAAAAAACACCAAATATGGGCCAAAAAGAGGGACTGATCGGAAAATCCCTTTTTATTTTGGAAGCAGTTATTATTTCTTTGAGAAAAAAAATTATATAGAGAGGATATTCAAGTTTTTTTATATATAAATACTGGATTTATTTTCATCAGGAGGCATGAAAATAAATGTTTCAGGAGTGTCGACAGCAGTGAAATAGCGAAATAAAGAAAATATGTCTCACTGCAGTGAAAAATAAATTTTTACAGTGAAAGTACGGAAAATGAAAATATGCATTTTATTTCATCAATATTTCTCAGTATTTCATTTATAAGCATATAATAAATTTTCTAATGCATCATTTTCCTTTGTTTTGTAAAATGATGTTTGAGACAATATGAGGGCGTCCGTGTCCTATGGACAAATTTCAAGTTTATTTATCATTTTGTCAGTGTTTATCCCTAGAGATCAGTTTAGCTTATGCTGTTGGCAGATCATGTAAATGAAGACATTTTCTTCTAACAACATAAAATCTCCAAGTTTGTATTGACCCCAGGATATAATTTGGTTTATTTAACAGTTTAATAGTTGGTTTAAGATTTCACCTCGAATTTTAGAATCTATACATATATTAAATAAGTGTTATTGACAACTAAGTAGACAAACATGATCTGATTTCGTTGTGAGTTGCATTTTAAGAGATAGTCTATTATATGTAGTAGAAAGTGTAATATTCTGTTGGCAGTGATTTCACTAGGGACACAGAGTTCCGTCATTGTCCATCAATTACTGTTAGTTCTTCTGAGATCAGTTTGTGACTCATCGTTAAAAAAGTAAATCTTTGTTATTTTTACAGTTCTTACAATCTTGTAAATAATTCTAATTAGGCGATACATTAGTCTCTTTCTTATCAAGAAATGAGTTAGCTAAAACAAAAAGCCAGCGAAATGGTACAGAAAAACGTACTAAGTGCAAAACTACAAATGTAAGTGAAAAAGGTTCGATACATGTTTACTAAACGCTGTATAAGTGTTCAAAGGGCAGTCATTTAATGCTTGAATATTCATACATTGGTAGCAGTACAAATAATGCCTATTAAAATACTTCATTTTCAGTAATAAACCGTTGACAAGAATGGTATGATATAAATAAATGTTAATTGAATTAATGGTCGTTTAACAATATCAAATCACGGTCTTGATGTCGGAAGCTGATAGATTTAATATTAAAAAAATTAGACTTTTTTGTTTTTAATCTATGATAATTAAAAGTACATTGTTATCACATTAAAATGCTAAAATAAAAATAAATGATAATAATATACAAACAAAAAACACAATAAGGTGTTTCAATGAAATGTTCCATTTCTTTTTCTTATTCGTTAGTTCCTTAAACTGTTTCAGACCATTACAAGAAGGCAGTTGAACGATCAATATTATTATCAGTGGTTTAAGAATATATATCAATCATTCCTTTGAAGTTGGTTAGTCATGGGTTACACAGAAAAATGTCGAATTTTAGGAATATTATTGCGGTGCATAGCAATCCCTCTTTTGAAATTGTATAGAAAATTTCCCAGAGGCCACGTTCTTTTTCTTTTCCATGGCTAATATTGCGTATGTTTTAACAGCTGCATATTTCCAATCTGATTTGTTTTCACCTAACACTATGTACGTCTCAACTTTGCAAGGAATAAGATCTTATTTAAAATCGTGTTATTGTGTTATTGTCTTATGCTATGTTTTACTTTTGCTTGTGTAATGGTATGCTTGCATAATCTAATTGATACATCCTCTTCAGGATAAAAAATAACAAGTTTCCTTATAGGGTGAATAAAAAAGTGTCAAAGCATCGACATGAAGTACAAACGGTTATGAAACAGTTGTATTGAGATAATTTTTATAAAGGTAAAAAGGAATAGAATGGAAGGAGAAATGAATAGAGCATTGAAATAGACAAAAGAAATTGTGTGTATGAAGTGTTCTACATCCTGATTATTTAGAAAGCCTAAAAAATTAAAAATTAAAATCAAATAAGGAACAATCAGATTTGCAGCTTTTGATCAAATGTCTTCAAACAGCTCTCGCAGACCACCCTGCAGAACAGCATATTTATATAGTATACGTACTATACGATATTACCAAATGTACAAGTAGTTTTGCTTTCAGAAAAGAGATAAAATAAGTAAAAGAGTTTCGAATTCAAAGGAGGATCCAGTATTCCATTAATTTGTAGTGATAAAAAGCTACTGAAAAACTGGAAACAATCTTTGAAACAAAGCGAGCCTGGCGTGTCGATTTAAGTAACTTGTTCTGAAACTTTATTGAAGTTAAACAAGAGTAATGTACTGTTCTGGACAAGAATATTATTCTGAGTTGTTTGTGACATCATTTAAATAAACAAACATGATCTTATAGACTAGTTTGCAAGTTTGGAGACCGATCTGTGTAATAATATTTGTGGCGTATAATCAGATGGTCAATAAACAAAGTAGCGTCTGTAGATCGGAAAAGTGTTATCGTAAGTGTAAGGGCTGTTACCAGTGGTTTGAGGAGAAAAAAATGTGTAAAAGTTTGAACTGCAATTAAATATTAGGCAAGAGAGAAGGTTTTGAAAACCAAAGAAGCCAGTTGAAAACCGACCGCGTTATCTAAAGGCACACTGCAAGATAACCATTAAAATTACAAAGGTACCAGCCAGGTTTCAGGCATTAAATATCAAATAATTTAAAGGCTTACGCCAAACTAAGCTCAATATCTTGAATAAGCTGACTCAAGACAAAGATAAGCGAAACCTTGGAAAAATACTATCTCAAAAATTCCACAAATGCACTTTTCTTTTATAAAGCCATTTTTGTCTTCGGAGGCCCAGCATGCGTCTCATGAGAGGCTGAACTTTATTGACTCTATCTAAATTCGAAGACGAATTTCTCGTCTGGCACTAATTTAGTGCTTGATAGATTTCCAAATATATCCTAGATAAAAAGTCCATTCCCGAGAATAAACTGAAGCATTTTGATTTGTTATCAGCTGGCGAGTACTATTTTTCTACTTTGTTATATTATTACACTAACTTCGTTTTAGACATCTAGTAAAATCACTTTCTGTCAGTTTATATTTATTTTTACGATAATAGAACGTGTCATCTTTAATTTCAAGTATGGTTTATATGTTTTAATTAGACGTTCATACTAAAAAACAATCTTTAACAAAATTGCAAAGATATTCAGAAAAAAATGGAAGAGTTACTGTCTCTAAAGGTTATAGGTAACCTGACCTTGATTTTTGAACAAATACAGTTTTTATTGATATAATAACAATAACAAGAGTATTGCCTTTCTGGTTCGGCTATTCAACCCTGTAAAAAAGGTATTATAAAATGTATATCTTTCTCGTCCTAGCTATCTACACTCTCTGTTGTCATAATATTAAGAAAAAACGACAGAAACAATACTTCCATATCATATAAGATCTTCTTTCTTCCAAAATGTCATAATGTCATAGACATACAATAGATAGAGTCGTTAGGCCTTCAGACGACATTCACTGCTATGATGTATTTCTTAAACTAAGCCGTTTTAGATATTGATAAATGTGTATTTAACGACAGAAACGTTAATTTTGTTAAATAACTATATTTTTACCGTCATTACATACAATAAAGTTTTCTAATTTGTGAAAATAACACTTAATCAGTTTATACTGTGTAATCAGACGTGAATGGTCATTTATCTTTCAGTATCTAAGAACATCACGATGTCCATATAATCGAGGGTAAAATCATCAGACAATCAGACAGTTGGCTGCCGAAACCTTATTATAATCAACTAGTACGAATTCAACATTAGTAAGCTATTAATGTATATTTGTAAGCTATGTTTCAATTTTAGAAACAGCATTTAGATTTCACTTGAAATGTCTTACGCCTGAAAACTTGTTTTGTTAGAATTAGAAGGCACAGCGTCCATATCGGTTGTGAGGAGGGAAACAGAGATTTTAAAGATTCAATAACACTGATGTCTTCAGGGAAACAAAATACTTACATTTGAATAAAACAATATATTTGTACGAAGGAGATCTGAAAAAAGGGGATTTTCCTTCAAAACAGTGGTCTACTGCTGGCATTCACCAAGACTGGTTATTACGCAATATTCTTTCCTGTTTATTGTTTGAAGTTGAAATAGGCATGAAATCTTAAAACGAAACCTGTTGAACATCGAGTGTGGTTCTGTCTTAAAGAAATCTTAAAATGCTTTTTTCACCATATCAAGAAATGCTCTGTTACACAACAGTCTACCGAGATATTTCTAGACAAGGCTCCCTCTATGGCGAATGAAGAGGCTTTAAAATGTCACCGTTTTTGTTTAAAATGTAATCAGGAATATTTTATTCTGATACCTTTACTGGTATGAACTTTTGTTTTGGGCACCCGTATCTGGTGAAGCTTTTGGTCGTTTATAGGAGCTGTTTTTCGAAAGCAGAAAGAACAATAAAGACAGCTTGCATTACACATCTGACCTCAAAATTTCTTCTATCGTTCATTTCAGCCATATTTGCTCATATATCAGTAATGCAGTGCAAATTCTTGGCCCTTTTCAAAATGTATTCCCTACCGTTAAAGATAGAAATTGTATTTGTAAATTTTGGTTTGTCTAATCAATCAAAATTCTTTATATAATTTCCAGTATCGCCTTTAACATTCGTTTACATGAACTGTTTATCTGTTGCCTTCTTTATTATTTTTTTCTTTGGCATAGACGGCCCGGACAAATTCTTCTGAGAAATTCTGTCAGATTTATTGACATATATTTGATATTGTTACATGAGCAGTGATCATATTTGACATGTGCAATTGAAATCCTTGTGTACTGTCGAGACTGCGATATGAACAAACACACAGTCCTACCTGTCAAAGATAAGACATTTCAAGAAAAGTGGAATTCCATCGTAATTTCAAATTGCCGCAACCTCAATATTTTGGTTATTAATGCATCTATCGAAAGATGCACAATGTCCACAAAGTGTTGATTTTTAAAAAAATCAATCTTATTATATAATAGCGCTGCGTCTGATCCTGTTTTTAATTATTCAAAGATATCACGATCCGTTTGAAAACAAAATATCTCCCTAACCTGGTGTTCCTGTAAGTCTTTTTGTATTCATATAAATGTTTATTTTATTTTGAATTTTAACAACTTGAAGTTTGCTGAGTCAAAATAACTTTGTAGAACCAGAGATAGAAACAAAATAATCGTTTCAACACGCTGCAGTGAAAAAATGATGTGTGTTTAATACCATTTTCATTATTCTGCGCTTTTTTGCAAAACATTACTTACAAATATAACATAAAACAAATAATAATTGTCTCTACCTAGACAGCCCGTTGAGGCATTCTTCAGAGATCCAGGCAATGAACAAATTAAATGTAGCTTTGGTTGTCTAGCATCCCTTTCCACAAAGCAGTTTAGCTGAACAATGAATTCTAACATCTACATTGAACGATATTTCTCGTTATCCTGAACAAAATTACAACAGTCCAGTTATAAATTCACACAAAAATGAAATACAGCTTCAAAGTACATAAAATGAGTAATTGTATTTCAGTCATTCTTGATTTAACAAGTACTGATAGCTTGCTTAACATCGAACATATCCTGAACTGTCTGAACATTGATATAATTTCAAGAGATTCGAGATTCATGAATAGTAACAACTGTTGCTGTATCCTGGACATTAATCTATGCAAAAAAGGCGTGTTCGTAATTATGTTTAACTCATTTACTCAGTTATTTGAATTGTTTCGAATTTAATTTGTTTCTATGCAGTTTTCGAGGATTAAGGAACGTCATTATAAACGCAACGAACAACAAATTATGAATGTAAAGAAATAAAGTATTTCACATCCATGCAAAATTCAAAAGCTGCCTTTTAACTGGGAATTATCAAGCAAGAGACAGTCAATGGATAACATAAGAGGGGTGTTTGGAAGTCATGTGCAAATTATTGGTTTAAATTTAAGTTTTAATGTTGATTTTGTACCCATATGTAGTTTGGTACATAATACGTACGGCAAAAAATAGTAAATGGGGTATTTGAGTACTATTTAATCCACTTTGTATCCTTGCAAAAATACATGGCTTATTTGCAAATTGAAAATATTACCTTTCTATTCAGAGAAATTACCACTTTAAGAGGTGAATGTAAATGACTTTGAACAATCATAAAAGATAGTGTTGTTAGTCATCTTCATTTGCATATTAAAATTATTTTTCATAATGTTTGGTAGAAAAACAGACTGATTATTTGACTAACATTGTACTTCAGAACATATCTGGACTACAGTGGGTCACAGTCTGTCGTATGCAGATCAGTTTTGTTATTCCTCAAGATAAAACAGAACGAGTAGAAGGGGTAACTGACTTGTATATGTGTATTATAACGTTTGTATGAATGGTCATGTGTTATGTTGTTCGATTAACCGTTTATTTTTTTCTTTATTTATATAATATTATAGTTTTATTTGAACTAAAATATACATTGCATGAAATGACTTGAAATTACATCGCATTACATTTTACCTTCGTTTATTCCTTTCATTGAGTCAACAAATTTCAAGACAAATCTTTTAATTCCAAACTGTCCGTTGTTCTAGTTAATATTCTTCCAAACGCAGACACGATGTATATCTTAATGCATTCAAGAATAAAATAAGTTTTTATCTAATTAATCAAAACTTAATTGCGTATCAATGGTCTATCTAAAGGCCTTCAAGATCGTCAAAAGAATTGCAAATTTGATTTGTTCGTCAAGAATCAGTTGTTAAACATACGAGTATTTAGAATAAAGTTAAACGTTGTATATTATTATCGTCTAGAAGGAGTAAGAATTGTTAACGTCAGTTTGGCCTTGAACTTATGTGAACTGTTATTTCGCCTGTTATTTTGCAACTCTATAAACCTTCGCAGATAAAGAATCTAAAATTATTATCTATGTATTTGACATCATCCGCTTATTATGGCATTATTCAGGACATATTGAAGCAGAGATTGAGTACAGATAAATGTAATTCACGTGTACTCTTCACAATAGAATTTCAAATAAACGTTTATAAGACGAAGGTTTGATATCATTTACTTTATCTGCCATAGCAGAAAAATAGTTAAGATTGTAAGTACTTATACATCATCACTCTGTACATTTATCAATATAATATCATCGATGAAACCGCTAAATGAAGTCGTATTTATTCGATTATTGACCAAATCAGAATTAAGCGAATTATTTTTTTTCTTCTATTACAACAAGGTTAAGAGATCAGTATGTACAAAAACGATTGGGTTCGATTTATGAAAGCTCCAAACTATAATAGATATTAAGTATAAACAAAAATTAAAAGAAATATTTACTTCAACCATTATTCAGATACAACTAAGGACTGTAATAAGAAAACAACAGACATTTAAGAAATTATGTTCAAATATCTTAAAGGTTGAAATGGGAAAAAATAGGGGAGTGGTGTGCACAAATAGGACGTGAAGAATATGCAACGCAACCGTCACTGAATCGGAATAATATTCTAAAGTATGATTTAAAACATATTTGCAATTTCATAACAGACACTTGAGCCATATATCATTGCCTCCAATAAACACAGAAACAAAAACGTTATATAAGTTATATGAGCATATAAGCTGTAACGTCATTGTAATCTATATTTGTGTTTTGTTGTATCAATGGCTATTTGCCATATTGTGCAGTCTTGTTTTGTAAATGACCAAAGACAAATTGTTTTAGCTGATTTTGCCAATAAAATTGGAACTTGAAACTATATTTCATAAACATTTTACGGTTAAAACATTTTCCTTACCAATCTTATCTGTTTAAGAACACATTTCTTCTCCTACTTTTACAATAAAATCTGCATTCCGGCATAAAATGTTCTTCAGACCTCGTATAAATAACTGGACATATAATTATGAATTAAATATGGAAGTTTATGCGTGCCAAAATGAGGCGTATTGCCAACGGTAGAAAGATGGTGCATTATTGTCACGTTTAAGTTCAAACACGCTATACAGGGATATCTCCCACATTAAGAAAGGACAAAAAAAACAAGTATGCTACATAATGATATACGTTTAAGAGGGTTTCTACTTGCAGATGGTTCTGACAAAGTCGAGAATCACAGTTTGAATTTTAATCTATTCGAACAATAAAAGAACAAAGGTAATAAACACATATCACTGCATAGTATTATTAATTTTTCGATAAAATTTCAATTGGCTTAAGTCTTCTCAGTTTTTTTTTTTCATAAAGCAAACGGTATTTTCTTAATATCTTGTCCACATTTATGTCCAATGTAATGGATAAACTTAAAAAATAATATTGGGTGATCAGTCAAGATTCTTTATAAGGACATATTTCTAAATGAAGCAGTAGTTCGTTTCCCAATCGCGGCTAATTTCTTAATTAATATTGTTACTTAACGAGAACCTTTGATAGCTATGTCGATCTATAAAAGAGAGATAGTTGGCGAAAAATGGCACTGTTGTGCTATTCAAGTTGGGTACTCACTTTGTCTACAAATAATTAACATTTAGCTATTGCATTTCATCTTATATGTTAATGCTTTTGTGAATCTTAAACTTGTAAATAAAGTTAAACTTTTTCTAGCAAGGAGTGCCTTATATTTTGTATAACACTACCTTTGCCTCGATTTGCTTACGACAAAATACAAAAATACTCAGAACCGTCGACTTCGGAACCATAGATACCCTAACAAAACTGCGCGAGGGTTTAATAATGACAACGGGTTATATACTGTTAATTTAACTGAGGTAGTACTCTTTAAATAACAAGAGAGTAGACGGTTTAACACGCCACCAGATGCTTTAAGCCTCTCTCATTTCACTGCTAGAAATATTTCATCATAATTGTTCACATTACACACGTCATAGATTTACAACAAAAAGAAAGAAGTTTCTTATTTTGTATTTTGAAGAAAGTGCGGATAATATTTCATTAGTTATTATTAGTTATTAGTTTTTGTAACAACTTGTGATTGATTTATAGTCAACTGAAGGTAAGTCTGTTTGGATACAAATAAAACAGTGTTGTAGACTGAGGAGTAAATACAGTTCAGGACTTATCTTACGGCATCTTGAAATTAATATGAAATAGTTCTTAAAACAGAACGCATCGCATGCACACTTCCCATGCCCTGAATGATAGGGTTACTAGAAATGTATCATTGTAATAAATGCAATGCTCTGGCAGAGCATACTCATATCAACTTTAACTTTTGCATCCAGAACCTTATACTCATTCGTCACTCAAACAAGAATCATAAGGAAAAATATTTTAGGCAGTCCGTTGAATAAAACATTATTATTTAGAATGGAAAAGCACCTATTTGTTAAATGCACGTTACTAAACAAAATAAATGAACTAATAATAGCATTTATTTGAAGATACAAAACATGCTCCCCATTAGAAATCGAAAAAATGAAATCAAAACACTACGTTTACTTACTCATAAATTTTGACAGATGATAAAAATGATAAATGCATTACTGAATAATTTCTTTTTATTAACATTGGTCTTACAAATGTCAAACTTATACAAATAAGCAATACATTATGGAACGGTAAATTGTTTAAGTTTCTTAATGAGAGTCGGCTGTTTAAGATCACAGTTCTTTCGATCCTGAATGCATGCAGACAACATTCTTCAAGCCTTACATAGAATAAGCTGCCTGTATAAGTTAGGATAAAACAGAATCGTTAATGTCTGCCGAAGTGCATCTGATTAATGCGGTAGGCAGCGCCTAATTAATATGTTGTAAATCTGAACTCGCCATATTTGTCTGGACTGAGATCGTATTGACACAAAGAAGAAAAAAAAAACACAAAGTGCAAAAACATAACTTAATGGTTTGTGTGAATCGGATAATATATATACTTTAGATAAAGACAAAGATTACTGACATTTACAGCATTATTATTATATTATGAAAATATGAAAAAGAAATACATACATAAATACAAACTTTTGTCTACAAATATAACAAATACACTGTAATTTACATTACAATGGTCTATAACTAATTCGAGGTCTCGACGTCACACAGAAGATTGTAATATTATTACGTTGAATTTGGTTTGTCTCCGTCCCATTAAACAAATGACACTGTATTGTTTTAGAGACATATCCAAAAGTTGTCACCTCAACAACAAAATCATAGAATGTAACATTTTGTCTTACAGATATCAACGTCTCCGTTCCGATATTGGAAAGAGTTATTTTATATGATGGAAATACCGTCCACTTAGACACGATGATTTTTATTCGAACCGGTTCTTTGTATGAATATCATAACAGCCGAAACTGACTGAGTACATTTTCTTCTAAAATGATTTCTTTGAAGAAGAAACAGTTGTAGTAATTGTTAAGTAATTGTTTTGTTATTAGACAGTCAATCGACTTTGTAAATTAGAAGTATGAATAAAAGTTTCTAAATAGGGAATTAGTATGCATGAAGAAAGAGTAAAATACCTTAAAAAAGGCAAACACGTAATCTTAAATCGATGTTGGAACAATGACATGATTGATTTATTCAGGACGCGGAAATTTCCATTTCATGTTTTTGACAGCAAAAGGTCGTTCGTTACATAATACAAAAAATACAAACCTGTCGTATCTTCGTTACAGTATCATTCTTTTCCAAATGTATTACAAATATTACAATGATAAATGTTCCCCGGCCTTCGCTCGTTAGAATGTTTGAGCCTATTGATGGATCCCTGACCCTTCACATTTCCATGATTTAACAAAGAAGTACAGTTATATTTTCACCACACACAAGTATATAACAAAGGAGCACGTGGTAATGTTGTGGGTAAAATCTATTGTTATAAGATTTAAGAGTAATGCTGTGGATCCATGAATTGCACGTGACGTCCGTTCCATCGTACGATTAAAATGTCCTTCTTTGAAATACAATAATAAAAAATATTTGGGGATAGCAAATTCTAGCCTTTTTCTCTTGGCATCCTGTCATGGACAGAAAAAGATTAATGTCAAAACCAGTCTTAACTGATAATACTTCTATCCTGTAAGACTTCAAAGCTTTGTGACTGTGCAACAGGATTGGTAGACATTGGAAAAATTGATTCACTCAGGAATATTGACAGATATTTAATATTGAAACAAGATAAAGAAATATGTCTGATACAATAAACAAACTATTTAATTGTCCTGTCACATTTCTGATGAGAGCAAATATAACGGTTCGATGATAATTAAATAAACCAAATAATTGTGTTACCAGAAGTTGTATTTGTATACGATAACTAACTAACTTAACCTTCATGCAATGTTTGGTATGAAGGTGTTTATTTTACACCGATTTGGAAATGCGTTCTTGCAACTTATTTTAATCCAGCTCGATGACAGCTTCGAACATTCAATCCAGTACTAGTTAGAAGCGAAAGCTTCAGATTTTCTAGTTACAATCATATGACCGCCTCTTATCCATACACACGGGTTGAAAAATAGAACCACAGGTTGTATGAGTTTTCATAGCAATTTTTAATAAAAGTGCTTTGATATTGCAGAATTCTGTTGATTTTGAAAGCATGAGCTGTAATTTCATTTTTTTGGGGCAAACGAAGCTGTAAAACTAACAAGTTATTAATTTAGTATTCATCCGCAAAAGGTTCATTCATAAAATTTACTAAGCATTGAAGCAATCGCAACTTCTCAGGGCTTTACTAATCGACGAGGTATTCCGAATGCGTTTAATGAGATAACGTAAAGACGAAAACGTACACGAACAACCAATCACGTTTTTGACTCTGTTGATAATACTTTTTTGTTGTTTTGTAGTATGGTGTATATGAGAAGTTTTCTAAATGCAAAAATAGTAATCGCTTTGTTTAATTAAGACATTTAGTGTTCAGCTCTTTTTAATGTGTGATGATTTGGTCCAGATTGTGCATTTCTGAATGGGTTCATAAGCATTGTTGCCTTTTGTTTCCCCACTCTGTCGACTCAATAATATGTGAAGACTATTTTAACAAATAAATGGTACTAAGGTTTTGATCTCAAAATTACTGATACGTAAATATAGCTACACCTGCGTTGGTTTATTAAACTATTCTATGAATTGATACAGCAGTGGACAGAAGACAATAAAGCAAGCTTAATGTTTTTTGTTGTTGTTTTTTTTTTGTCATGATTTTACACGATCTTTTTGTATAACGGTAAAATCAATCACACTCTTCAGAGTACGTGCAACAAGATTACATTCCCACTTACGTTTTGCCTTACTATGTAGAAATGAAATGAAATAAAATGGACCAGCACATAACTCCAACACTATAGTTTGTTTATAATAAGCTACCCGTAAATTTATAGCAAAGAAGTCCATACATGTTGGATCTCACCTGTCATACCCCTTTTCTTTAATCAGAATTTAAAATAAAAATATTTGTTTTTCTTATTCTCCGATAAAACTGCAATTATTTTATTTCAGTCCTAGATGAAAGAATTCCTCCCTAAACCCAGCCAAACAAGGGCATTCACTAATGAGGCAACAACTTTAAATTTGTTTGTCACACTGTTATCAGAAACAAAAAGATGTTCAGTTCGTCAACATGGTCAATATACGAAATCTCGCAGAACTTTAGTGGGTTGAAAGGGTAACGGAATGATTAAATGATAAAATGATAAAATTCACTCGTCTACATATTTGCTTTGACTCAGTATGCATGAGTGAAAGCTTAAATCCATTTGTCCACTACGATTAAAACCTGCCATATAATATTTTGTAAGACCTAGAATTTATTCATATACCACTGAAAGAAATCTGAAATGTCTGAAAACTTTAACTGAGTGTCCTACTAATTTTAGTCAAATTTTCGTTTTAAGAGCAGGCGGCAAACAGCTTATTTAGTTGGAATAGTCTGACGCTTTATATTTCAGCACGTTTAAAATTGTTGTCATTAACAATGCGCCTGTCAGTTGCACTGTTAGCCATATGACGTTAAATTATCAACTAAGATGCATTATCTGACAAAATATTTCTCTGCAAAGACAGATTTTACAATCAAACACACACGCGAATATTACATTAATCATACATTTGAAATAATTAATGTTTGTCAGATCTTCATTTTCTAAACTGCAAGATACAGCTGAGTGATACAAGAAAAGGAATCATCCATGATTTCAATTTGTTACCACATCATAGTAATTCATTCTTTTGTTTTCGTAAAAAATAACCAAAATCACTGAAGGTGACATAAAAAAGGGTTTGCCCAAGAGTGCATAGCATAATGACACGAAGAAATCATCCTGATTGACTCTATTGTTGAATGTAAGACGTTCTTTTATTTCGATATATTTTATACGATAATATTTCCCCAATAGTCATATTTTATTTCTAAAAAAAATAACAAAAAAACCCAACAACAACTACGAAATTTTGATGCAAAATTAATCAAACGTTCATCCGTCTACTAATGTTACTTAAAAACTAACACACTGAGAATATTTGCAATCTTGCATCTTTCTATATAAAGATAATACAATCAGCTTCATTAAAATGTCATAGCCATAAACATACGTCAGCATCCAATGTTTTCAGTTTGAAGCTTAAGAAAACTTTCTTGGCATTATAAGTGGCTATTGATTTGCCTGGCTCCTTTTTATGATTATGATTTTATTATTTTTATCATAGTTTTTTCATTCTTTGATACAATTTTATTTTCAATAAAGACTTATTTCATCGCAGAAACTTTTATCTTGTATTACAGGAACCATGAAACAGAACCGCTAACGTTGAATATATGTCAAAACGAATTAAAAAAAAACCATAATAACTTAAGTCGTACTTTCCAGTGTTCAAGATTTCTTCTCAGATCTGTCTGTGCTAAATTACAGAAGAACAAAACACTATCAAATCTGTTATTCAACTGTCTGTTTTTTTTATCATGACTATGCAAAACCTATGTGCATTGTAATTATTCAATTCCATAAACAATAACAGAGTTTAAGCAATCTTGTTAACCTTAAATGAAATAACATTCCGAAATGGATTATAATCGCCCTCATAGCCTTCTTTGTTACTTTGAATAAAATTTTAATCAAAAATATACATGTTGTATAACGTTTCAAGTTATTATATAGGTATAGCAATGACTGTGGTTGAATTTCCGCCTAACGAAAATCGAAAAAATGTTTTCATTCCTTCTTAATAAATGCATATTATGTTTAATTATGAGAGCTCTTATAACCGTTTAGGGTGTTTTTCTACTTTCTGCACATCTAACATTTCTCTCAATGTACTGTATCAAAGACTGACCTTGAAATGCACATAAATAGTTGAAATGTAATTCCTAGCTTTGCTCAATCACGTTTCCTCATGGGAGGTCTAATCAATCACTTCCAAGCTTTCTCAAATTGTTATGCACTGGCTATGGTACGTCTATGAACATTGTTGCAATGAAGTTTGTCTTGATGTATGTATGTAATATATGCAGCAGTGTGTTTATGGTTTTTGCAAAAACGTGTGACAATGGTACACTCACTTGTTGGTTAATGTTCTTTTTTGAGAGAGAGAAATAAAGCATCAAGTCTGGCACGCTTGATCTTTTCGTTATTTTTTTTTTTTGATACATGATATATTTCATCGAAGTAGACGCTGGTCAATTCCAAGATAAGAGACTTTGACAACAACAACAACACTATTTCATTGCAACTCAACATTAACATGACTGGCAACGAACAATGAAACTATATATAAATGTTTACAACATGCGTTATTTAAAAAATACAATAGAAATTATATGATTTGTTTTCGAGTATTTTTTACTAAAATGGAACATATATGCATACATAAGTCGAACTAATTTCTTATTTCATATGCTTCTTTTAAATATTTACAAAGTTTCGCTACTGTTCTGGTGTTAATAGACTGAAGCTGAGAAATATATTTGCTTACGTGAGGCCACAAGTTTGACAAATTTATTTATTATTGCAACAGGTTTAAGGTACTTTCTGTGACAAAAAAAAAATTTGAAAGTTAAAGCGTCTTGTGCTTTCTTTTCTTTTCTTTTTTTCGCGGAGGGGGGTCATTTTGACTTTTTGTTAATAATGTATTGGATTAATCTGTCTACATTGAAATACATGTCTTCACAATACACATGTATTTAAAAAAATACTATTTTTGTAACACTATAAAATTAATGCAAACTCGGCGATTGTAGACCACTCAAAGTCAATTCTTTTAAAATACAGTTACTGTTCAAGGCAACTAAACGAATGAGAATATACTTGATTACAGACTTTTAATTTTTTAATAAAAACCACTGTTAACATTTAAGGACTGGTAATTAAGAACGCTTTTATGTAGGTAGCTTCAAAACGCATGTGGTTAATGAATTTTTGAAGTTATGAAGCGGACAAAAAGACTCTGAATATTATTTTTTAATCTACATGTATTTTTTCTTTCGTGTACCGTTAAAAACAAATATTGCCGATCTTTTTCTTTTGAAAAAAAAAAGAGAATAAACTTGTTACCCAATAAAGGAAATTTTTGGATAAGGTAAAGCATAGTTTATGACTGGCTCATTAAATACTTAAAATAACAACTATACTGGTTGGTATGTTTTCATTTATATCAGTTATAGGAGTTAAAACGTTCTTTCTCACATCAAATTTACTTGATGTCTGGGAAATCACAGTGTTTTCAGCACTTATCTTGACTGGTATGCATCTTAACTTGATATAACTTTAGACATGTGATACTCCGGGGAAGGCTATTTTTTTTCTAAAACAGCCATTTATTCAGCGGAAGAATAACTTCAGGTGAAGAATCTTCTCACTTCCATGTTGGAGAAAACTCACCTTGCTTGTGTTGACACAAATTTATGGTTAATGGAATGATTTTTCTAGAAAAGTCAATGTCTTTTTAAAATATTTGTAAATGTGATATAAACAGTTCACAGAAAGGAACGATGTACAGCATTCTTTTCAATATTTTCACATCAGGCCACATCTGTCTTGGATTTTAAAAAGATAACTCCCGTAGTTCCTGTACGAAGGACATTCAAATGTCATTTAGTGGAATAATGCAGGTGTATTTTGCTAATGTAATTACATTTGTCAAGCCGACTATTCAGTTACTTTTTAGACGTAGCTGTATTAAAATCGATTTTGACCTACATCTGTAACGAATGAAATTGTTAGATGCAAAATATTTAGCTGAAGAAGGAACTTTCCCATTGGTTAAAAGTGTTGCTGTCATCAAATTACAGGGTAGAATCCGTAATTGTTAGTTTAATTGCCTCTGAAAATGCATTTATACAGCCGTAAATTAAATATCAAAACGTTTTCACCAGGAAAAATTATACAAGATATCTAACTGGAATAAATATAGAATAAATATGACTAAATATATAATTTAATTTATTGAAACTAATATTAACACTGTTAGCATTAAACTCGATATTTCTTGTTTATAACCTAAACTGTTATGGAAATAGGACATTTGATTACCGCGCGCGTTTAATATTTGCCAATGTCCGAAAACTATACATTTCTGGGGCATTAATTCTGAACTGTATCTACGCCGATCATCTTTTTAAAACATATTTCTTGTTTATCTTGTTTTCTTCTACCATGTTCTCAGCAAGAGAATCACGCTGTGTAAATTGCCACCTTACAGGAATCAACTATTCGGCATAACAATAATACTGCAGTAGTGATGAAAGAACTGTCAATTGGCAACGTTTTAAGTTCGAATTGATTCAACAAATAAGACTATCATTACATGACAAGTGACTCTAGAGACAGACATGTTTCGGCACTTTATCTTATTTAATCTGGGAAATAAATATTTCACTTAAATGTATTACTTGTACTTTAAAAGGAGCTGTTCTGACTCTGACATGACAAGCTAGATTAAAATGTAAAATTGATATCACCAAAGGAAAATAGTTCGAGCAGCAAGTACTTTTAAAACTTCACAGAATTAAGCATATGGGCAACAGTGATACAGTTGCAACAATATGATCAATAATTTCATTTAGATGCGTAATTTTGTTAATTCAAGGGGAACAAAGATATGACGTTTGACTGCCCACGTGATTCAATCATAGCCCCGGGAAGCGGGTTAATGGGGGGATGGGTATAATAAACTTTTTCTAAATATAATAGTCATGTACGTACTTCATTGATCTTGCTAAGGAGGCGGCTATCTCTCTTTTTCAGTTTCAAAGCAGTCAAATGGTGGTATGTCATATGATATTTTTCTGTCTTTAGGTTTTGTGGAGGAAAATGACAGTGTCTAATGTGTCTTCCGTGATGAAGATCAGGAGTGCAGATACACTGGTAAAAGCCATTGTTTTGTATGTAGAGGTTAAAACCCTCAGTGTTTTCTGTTTGATTAAAGTCTTTAAGGATGACAAGATTCTGGAGATTTTTCAGATGTACCTGTAAATGGTTGAGGAATATTTTGACTTGGAAATTTGGCTGCTAGTAACCCACAATGTTATTGTATGTTTGCAGATGAGAATATACAGACTTTTCACGAATTTCAATGTGAGAGTTTTAAAATACCAAAGTGTCGTGATGATGACCTTTTAAAAATGTGACAAGACCATAATTGTTGTTGTCAACAACAAAAAAAGAGAGAACAGGTCAGTTTGTTACACCATTCTTTAGAAATATACAAATATACAACAAAAATCTATCCGTTTACAATAGAAATGTAAACATTTAATATTACAATGTTGTTTCACATGCCACAGATTACGAGAACGTGTTGTTTCTTGCATTGTTTTCAAGACTATCTCTATCTCTAAAGAATGGTGTAACATATCGGTCTGCACTCTTATTTTTGTTAAACAACGTTTTTGAGAAATAAAACAAAGTTAATGGTAAACTGAGAAATTTATGCAGTTATAATGAGAAAGTGTTTGTAAACCGACATCTGCTCCGTCGATGTTACTGTATAAAGCAGCACTTGTTTTTATGACGTAACATTTTGTTTAAATAAGTAATGGCCAACACAGATATATTATATAACGAAACAATTATTTCCAGTTGATACATTATCTTCTTACTAATCTTATCACTTCTTCTTGATCATTGTTAAACCCTGCTTTCGTTTTTTGAAATGCAGTGCATCGTGGGTAAGGTCTCAAGATTAAAGTTATGTATTTATCATCGACTATAGAGAATGTTCTTTGAACTTACATGGTCTACTCTCGTTGAAAAGTTCATGGGCTTTTAACGATTACTGGAAATGTGTATGTGTTTCTTACTTTTTGAATAAATAATTCTATCTCAGTCCAAATTTCTTCGACTCGTCAGGGTAGAAATTTAAAATGTGCTTTCCTTTTATATATTTTTTTCGGAATAGTCTGAAACAACTGTAATGGAAACAAAGACTCCATATCTTACTCGTATTGTTGTTTATTTTTGCAGTAAGGTGTTCTGAAACATTGACAGCATAGATGGTCAGATGTTTGCTTTCCAATAATTAAACGATAAATTCCACGTTTTTGTGTGATGCTTTTACATTTTTTGGTGAGTTTGTATTAAACGATATTAATTAATTTTATCCTGACAAAGATTCAAGACAAAGAGATTAATGATTGTACGTTCAATATTTGATAATATCACGAGTTTGCTGCCTATCTCTGCGCATGTATTTAACTTCATTTTAACAGGAAAATATTTAATAGCATTATGGGGAAGTTTCAACACCTGAGTCTTTAATAAATGTGAAATGTCCTTGTATATAAATGCGGCCCATTACAAAAACTGTGTCCTTGTACAAGGTGATGACATGCAAAATTAAAATACTGAGGCTTCGATAAAGTAGCTAAAATTAATATAATTTAGCGGAGATTGATTTAATTTTACGTAAATCTGCTCTTAAATTGATAGTTATTTGGAAATACGTTTACACCTTGAATAAATAAATTGTAAAACAAAACAAAGAACATGAACTCATAAACAGGGGTACCTTTAGGATCATGGTCACTGATCTTCATTCCTTTGTCATGCTTCGTTCATGCTTCATGGCAATACCTCAAATATTCTTTGAGTTATCATCATTAATTTATACAAGCACCTGCTATATAATGTAGCCTTTTTAACCCCGAGGCAAAATGTCTGTAAGATCCCACTTCAAATATTGAAATATACCTCATACTAGAAATAGAAACTTATTTGATACGTGTAACTGAATAAAAACATCATCTTGTCAGGACTCAGAAGAGCAAATATTCGACGTGTGGAATGTAAGTAAATTCTAGGAAAACAGACCTTTCTCTTCGACGATATGCGTTTTCTTCGTCAATGCACAGCGGGAGGATACCACAATACGATCACTCCGTAATTAAGCCACTCTTGTAACGTGGCCGTTTTTTATGAAGAACAAATTTTAATCATGTTTTGCTCCGATATTCAGTTGATGTTTAGTCTAAAATTATCACCACCCTGGTAATCCATTAATACGACGACCCTTATCTGTCCCATTCGCATTTCTGCACACAAGGGGAAAGCAAGTTCTCCCTTTTGATCGTTGTGACATTATTGCAGTAAGACAAACAGCTGTGACAAAAAATATGAGCAACATCATAGGCGAGAAAGTGCCGAATAGGTAAATTACAGAAGAAAGGTTAAGGCATAACCTTTTAATCAGATAATTACTCAGTTTAGTTCAGACTCATTTATTTTACATCGATTGCGATACAAGTTAGATTCATCACGCTCGGTGACTGCTTCCAGGGTTACAAATCAGTATTCTCGCAGCGTGGAGAAAAATGAAGATCGTGAGAGAATCTCGACGCCTCTGACGGGATTCAAACCTGCGAACTTCCGGAGCCCTACGTTCTACCCCTGGACCACGCTGCCTCCTATTAAGCTACCATGTACTTAATAAAGCTATTACAACGCACTCGATGCATTTTTCAAGTGTCAGTAATTCCAGTGTTACATATATAAAAGTGTAATATATATTTTGAATTAAAAAAATAGAGGTGCCCTAATTTAGAATCCTTCCCAAATAGATCATAAAGGATATCTCATTTTTGTTTAGATATCTTTTAGTTTTAGTCAAGAATAGGATCTTTTCTGTGTCAGTCGCTCCCAATGGATAATATGGGCAGCCAACGTTTTGGTTCAAGGGCACTTAAATACCCTTTGAAAGTATTATCTTATTTCTCTTTGCTCATGAAAATGTCTAGCAGAGCATAAGATCTGACATTTATCTCGTTAAAAAGTTAATATTGCTATGAAATACCAAGAACTATATTTATTGTGGTAATAAATAGGGAATCATCTGCTTAATTAACATTTGTGATGTTAAACAGATCGTGTTATGTTTTTTTCTCGAGAACAATTTTTGCAGCATTATCAAGTTACTGCATTTTTTCTGGTTATTAAGAGAAAATTTCTTCAAAAGTCTGTGGAATTAAGAAGAGGTTTATTTAGAATTTCTCTTAAACCGGTCATTAAAAAATAAAAAATATACTGGCATTTCTCATGATAAATGGTTTTAAGCAGTTTATAAAAGCGCTTATCAATATGTTGAATGTTTTCACAATCAAACTCCTTTAAATCCGAAAGTCGACTGACCGACCGACTGACTGACTAACACTAAATTTAATTTCGGTATATTTTTTCCTGGTTTAGAAATAAATGCAATACGTAAAAAAATATACTACAGAATATGTTATACTTCCTTTCATTTTGCGATTTAACTAGAGAAATTTTGTTTCCTTTTGAATGAGCTTTGTATTTTTTTTTAAACCGTCGGCCTACGGTTAATATTGCAGGGACCACTGATCCACTCCAGTAACTTTTTTTGTTACTTCTTATTCTCCACATACGTTTTTATACCAGTTATTTGCGATAATAACAAAGAGTTTCTCCTTTTATTGTTCAAATTTTCGTGAATAACGTTTCCAGCTAAGACTCAACCGGAAGTGTTTCTAGAATTCAAAGACTTATGTTACTAGGTATTGGTTTTCTTCATTCTCTCTTATAAAGTCAGTGTTTTAAATGCTAAGATTTAAAACTATCTTTTATTTTGATACATCGAGGACAAACGTAAACTTAGAGTAGCCTATAAGTTGATACAGGGCCTAAATTAAGGCCCCGGTTGATAGGCCTGTCCTTTTAAATCTAGAGAGAAAAAAAACGCTGATTACTTTATTTTTACTTGTGTGCTAATATCAAAATACTTATATATCCACAGGTTATTGTTGAAATTTGCTCTTATTGAACTGATATATTTTTCTATATATAAACCTAACATTTCATGCAGCAGGTAAAACGGTCAATAATGGTTCGAATTATATTGAGAACGAAACCTTTGCACTAGCACAAAATTACTCGATCACCGTATGACGTACTTCCTAGTTACTGTTGTCACGTATACATTTTTCTTGTATTTATTTATTATCGACAAAAAGTGTAGCTTTAAACGAAGTAACAGTGACAACTGACATGCAGGCTTGCAGTATTTATGACTTGATACCTCAAGAAGAGGTTAAAAAGCCAAAACAACCGAGGTAAACTTTCATTTTTCTATTTTATCAGGTTTTTTTTCGTTTTATTTTTAGTATGGCATATTATTACTAAGAGTCAGAGAAAAAGACTCCAGTTTTAAATATTCTCTGGTATGTTTTGTTTCTACACAAACATAAATGTAATCAATCATAAGACTCCAGTTTTAATTATTCCCGTGTATGTTTGGTTTCTACACAAACATAATTTCATAAATGTAATCAACGGTAAGGTTTCATATCTATTGCAAAGGTTTGATTTGTGTCCTAATTTTCAGAGATTTATTCCTCAAGTCACATGTTCCATGACTGTGTATTATTTAAGGAAAGATTCTGGACAGTCATGATAATTTGAAAGAAATAAAATGTTCATGACATTCAAGATGACTATAAACCAACCTAAGTGACTTTAAGGTTTTATGTGTAGCCATGTGCGGTATTACACAACACTAAACTAATGGAGGAAATAAGCTTTTACTGAAACGATTCATTGACATTTTAATGAAAATTAAAAACAAAACTAAACAGAATTATGGAAAATGATTCCTAACATGTAAGATCTTTTTAAAACTCATCCCTTTTTGTCATAGAATCTTTGTCATCAAGTAAATATTTGCATACATTATGTATGTAATGAAAACAATAAAAATCTTGATCTAATTAAAAATCTTATTTATAGTCCATTTCTGATTCTAGTAGTATCTTGAAATGGAAGTAATAAGTTTGGACATGTTTTAAGTAGAGGTGGCATGGTATGCCAGAAGTTTAGCATGGTATATCACGGTTTTACGTGAGTGTATTCGAGTGTATACCATGATATTGTGCCTTTCAAAGTACATGTATATTGAAATATAAGTTAATGTAAGTTTGCATTTTGTAGGAGCTCTTATTAATTAAACTCCTGCAATAATGATCAATATCATTGTTCACTTGATTCTGGAGTAGGCCTTGATTTACTAGAACTTGCTTAATTAAGGCATGGATGATGGCAATCTTTACTTGACTTTTGGTTACTGGCTCTGTGGTCAGTATTCTTTACCTCTGCATGACAGTTTTTGTATACTACACAGGATTCAGTCATTTTGTTTCATGTTGTATTTTTTACCCAAAGTGCTACCAAATAATGCTCTTAGCAGAGTAATTGGTCATGTTGATTACTTTTTACTCCTTATCAGACAGGCCCTTGTCAAAATTGAACTGGATGTACCAGATAGAGACATACTTTTTTCAAATGATTAAATACCTAAAAAAATTACTTTTTAATCATAAAGTACATGTATTTTCCATATTATTTCTTAACATGATAATTCCATGTTGCATGTTTGAAACTTTTAACATTTTTACTGTGTTTTTATTATAAAGGTATATCTCAAAGTTCAGGGAGCCAGTAAAAGATGAATACTTCACACACAAAGGTGACTACAAAACTATGGGTCAAGCCAAAGTTCCTGTACCTACCACAGACAATTTTCTTAAAAAGCATTCAAAGGAACCTAGATTGCCAGACAGTAAGTAGTCATGAGTTGTGCATCAGTATACTTATACTTATTATTTCAAGGACATTTATCAAAGTATAGATTATATGTGTATACAGTGAATTTATTGATAGTGGTGTTTGTGGCATTCATACACTTATATAGTACCTTTTTTTTAATATTGGCTTGAACTTTTATTTGCTTTAAATTATAAATTTAGCAGAAGTACCATTAACTGATGTCATCACTGCAAAACACTTTAATCAAGGTTTATATATCTGATAGCAAATACTAATAACACTAAAAACTATGACAAGGAACAAGTAGTTTTGAAAGTGTTAGAAGGTATAAAAAAATCATTTGAAAAATCATCAACAAAATCTTGATGTTCAGTTTGAAAGTTTCCTCTTTCTTTTTTTAAAAAAAAAGAGTCTGAATTCAAGTACCCTGATGAGGAAAGGCGACGCCCAAAGGTTCCACCTAAAGATGACAAGCCTTTGATGGGACTAAAAACAACCAAAAATTTCATTACAACAAATGCAGTTCAGAATATTACATCAGTACCAAAGAGACCAGAAAAAGTGTATGTAGATACAAAGAAAGGTGACAGAAATAATCTTGAGCCATCTGGACTTGAACCTATATATATTCATAAAAAGGTAATCAATTTTAACAGTTTCTGAATCATAGCATAAATTGTACAGTTTGGTTAGCAGTAGTTAGTTCAACTTTTCCTTAAAGAACAAACTGTTAGGTTATTCTTTTATAAGCCTCTGGCTTTGTGTATTCTGAAATGAGAGAGAAGATGATATTATATGATGATAAATTCCTAATTTTAAAAGTCAATCTTGACTATTTGACAACCATTAATTTTTAAATGCCTCCATTGAGTTATCTTCTTTTATACCATCTTTCCTGTAATTCAAATAATGGGCAGCACAAACTTATCATTTACCGGTTGCTGAAACACTATTCTTTCCAAAAGAAGTTACATCAAAAATATTTTTCATTATGTTGAAACTTAACAATGTTATTTCTTAACAGGAATATGGATCAACCCCTCAGTACTTGACTCGGCGACAGGAGGAGATGAAACGTGCTCAAGAAGAATACAACGCTTATGTTGCCGAGCATTTCCGTCGAGGTGCCATGCAACAGCTCACTGATGAAGAACGTCAGTCTATCTTAAATGGTCTTAAGAAAAACTGGGAAGAAATCCATGACCAGTACCAAGGTTTGTCTGTTGTTACAGATACAGCACCTAAAAAGAACAGAAAGGAGAGGATGGAAGCTGAAATGAAACAGCTAGAGAGAGACATTGATTTGATAGAACGTCACAGAGTCCTCTACATTGCAAACTAGATGTTACTATTATAAACATTCTAAAATGTTTTTTATCAAACCATCTTATAATCTGACACTTTTAAAAGTAAAACAAAATAAAAGAAAGTGTTCTGTAAGTCTTCTATCTGATGATCTGCAGGTAGCTAAAACTGGCATATTTTCATTTCATGTTCCCTTAGCATAATGTTATAAGGAATACTTTACTGTGATAAAAAAAAATGTCAGAAAATTTGAAGTAGATTCTATTATAATCTGTGCTAAAAAAATATTAACAATTTTTGAAACATTAAATGACAAAAAACAAACAAACAATGAAAATAGTTGTGAATATTCACAAACTATAAAAATTGAATTTTAAAGGTTTCATGTTGTGAGTGATTAAGAATTTGAAACATCTGTTTCCTAAACTGTAGTGATCATAGCAAGAAAGTTCAGAGCAAAATCAATTAAATATTCTTTCCATAAACATGCACAGTGTACGTGCATTAGTGACTGCTTAGAGATTGCTTTGTGGTAAGTGCCTATATGTCTTTATTCATTATTACTACAAGCTTTACTTTTAATATTGAAATGTTGTCACAAGTTGTCATACAAAAGGACAATTGTGACAATGCATTTAAATCTGTTTAAAGTGGCACTGAACAGAGAATGTTTGGATTGACTGAAACGGAAGATTGACTGTGATAAATTTAAGGCAAATGTTTCGAGACAGAGAGACTGTTATCAAGTTATCTTGATATTTCTTAGAGAGATTACCTAACCAGCAGTGTTGACAGTTTCAGAACATAATCCTTTTACACTGGGAAGCATGTTTTTTTATCATATTCATAAAAAGATTATAGAATGAATGTGATTCATTTTAACTGAACAGTTCTTGGATATTTGTGTGTTTCTAATATTTATCTTGAATATGTTATCTGTCAAAGGAGGGTGTTATTTACATGTTAAAGAAAATCATCTAAGTATTGAAATCGTATTGGTATAAATCATTTGAAAGTAATAACATTTGCTTATTATCTAAAGCATGAATTTCATATATAAACTTGTTTCTAATTCTAATTAGTTACAACAATAGAATTGGTCAGCAGATGATATGATCTTATATTTTATATTTTTTGTAAATATTTTTTTTTTTACATTTTCACAAGTTTGACTAGATAAACTTAAAATACATGAAATTTCACAGACCAAAAAAGGTGTATAAAAAAAAATAGTATTATAAAATTGATGTTGCTGGAATTTTTGTTGTTCTTCTGTTCCTTGTGAAAGAAAATCTCTTCAACAGAATCAATATGAAAGTCCCTTACCATTCCCTAACTTGATATTTTCTTTTCTAAATTCTAATTCCCAAAAGTTAATTCTTCTTTATGATGGAACTTTATGACAGACAAGATAACGAGATGTGTGTAATTTCCAGACGAAAGCACCGGATAAAATCATTGGTTTTCCTGGAAGTCTATATTTTACATGTACTCTTAAAACCAGTAGGTCTTGCCCTACCATCAGTAGAAGCAGTTAATACATTGAAATACCAGTAAGTTTTAGGACTTATGCCTGAATTCCACCTTCAGGATTTACTCCACTGCACTGTTGCTAAGCAAGCACTCAGTGATCAAAACAAGTATCAAGTCAGTACCTAGATAAAAGAAACTGTATCACTTTGATGTTAGCATGTCAACAGGTACTAGATATTGTACTAAATAAGAACACTCTAATTTTTATATATATGTCACAAAAATTTTTACTCATGCATTTATGAAAATCCATCATCTTCTGAAATACAGATGTTCATGTTTTTATGCATCTCACCACGTTCTTGGTTCTTGTACCAATTTTTTTTCTCACATTACTGGTTGGACTACAACTTTCTTTAATAGCTAGTTTGTAATTTCTTGACAATACCTGCAGAATAAAATGTAATATGGTTGAGATTTTGACCAAAGATGTCAGAAAGCTGTACATGTATTACTCAAGTTAAAATTAGAGGAAAAAAGTAAGTTTGAAGTATAATTATCATAATCATCCATTTGACTGCTAGTTTTATCCAACCAAATTTAGTAGTTATATCACTTGTCATAATAATGCAAGTGTAAGGTAACCCCAGCAGACCTATATTGTATTCTAAGAATAGTTGTAGACAAACTATGGAAAAACAAAATGTTCCAATGGGGTAACATTTTTAGAGGTCATGCCTCGATACTAATTTCAAACTTCTCCAGTATATGACAAGTGTACTGTCCCCTGATTGGCTGTGTTGTGTATTATGTACAAAATGCAAACTGGAAATGACAGTGTGAAAACAGTCCTTAGCATTTTCTTTATTTTCATGTCTTCATCTTGATAAGGAATTGATTTACTATCAATGCTCTGTATAAAACTAGCAGCATTGTGGCTGTGCCCCTATAGCGGTCCAATCAATCATACATAAACTTGACATCTTGTGGTTAAGATCAGGTGCATATTCTATCAACAACTACTGTTTTGCTCCAATTTAGCTGGAATATTTCATAAATGTTAAGGAAAATATTTTCAAAGTAGGCGAGCACTTTAAATGCTATTCTTAAGCTTGTCAAGTCTTGCTGACTTGAAATTAAAACAGAATTTCAAAATCTTATCTTAATATCTCATCTTGTCAATGTTCATTTTAATATATAAATAACTAAACAAGAGGGTTATATGGGCACTGAATGGCTCATGTTAGTACAATTGTTCAGGTGTTATGTCACTTAAATGCAATTTACAAAACAAAATAAACAATTAAGGCAGTCTGAAGGACAGCTAAATCCCCTTTCACAGCGGACATGAATGTGTACTTCTTGACCTTTAACCAACCATGACCTTGATGTTCTGCCATGCATATTACAAGCACATAGTCTCATGATAGTAATTATTTGTGCTAAGTTATTTAAAATCTTCCGTAAGTGAAAAAGTTATGGAGAACATTTAACCTTGACCTTGGGGGTAGCAACCTGGATGTCGAGTTCTGCACATCGTGTCCTAGTGGTGATCATTTGTGCAAAGTAATTAAAAAACTTTTCGTAAGCAAAGTTAATAAGTAGAGCAGACGTGAAATGTGGATATTTGACCTATAACTGTGACCTTGACATTGCAATTATTGTGCTCTGCACATCATCTCATAATGGTGATCACTTGTGCCAAGTTATTTCAAAAAATTTTCAGCGGTTTAAAAGTTATGGAGCGGACACGAAATGTAGACTTTTAACACTTGACCTTTAAGTGTGACCTTGACCTTGGGGGTAGCAACCAAATAATTGCGTTCTGCACATCGTCTCATAATGGTGATCACTAGTGCCAAGTTATTTCAAAAAATTTTCTGCAGTATAAGTTATGGAGCGGACACGAAAGTGTTACGGACGGACATACGGACGGACAGACAGAGGCAATTCTTATAATCCCCTCTCCGCTTTGCAGAAGGGGATTAAAAATACATTGCTCAGTCTTTTATATCAAAGCTATAGGCCTACTGGTTAGTGACAAGCTTTTCAAAGGTTTTCTAAATCTTTATGCAGAAGATTTGAATCCATGGCAATGGCAATATTTGCAAAGGTCAACAAAAAAACGTCACATATGCAACTTTTGTGGATTCAAAGAATACTTCATATAATCAGTGTTGTTCTCCAGAATTCCAGCTGATAAGCCATTGATTTATCTATCAATTGGGGTTGCTATATTAAAAGTCTTTAAATTTAAAGTCTTTGAAACTACACTTCCTCTCACTGCTCTCTATAACTGTGTGGAGTTTCAATGAGATATCATTGATAGTTTAGAAGTTGTACTCTGGACAAGCATTATTAAATATTTTAGGTATCATTAAGGGAGATAATTCAAAAATTAAGCAAGGTAGACCTATGGTTATTGAACAGTACACTTTCACTCACTAATATCTATGACTGTGTGAAGTTTTTATCAATTCCTTCAATACTTTTCAACTTAATATCTGGACAAGCAGGGAGATAATTCAAAAACTAAGTAAACTAGAGTTATGGTTCTTTGACATTGCACTTCCTCTCACTAGTCTCTATAACTGTGTGAAGACATAATGAGATACCATTGACACTTTAGAAGTTATACTCCATACAAGCATAATTAACGTAAGGGAAATAAAAATATGCAAGGTAGAATTATGGTTCTTGGACACTGCACTTCCTCTCACTGGTCTCTATCAACATGTAAAGCTTCAAACAAAATTCCTTCAATACTTTTCAAGTTATTTTCCAGACAGGAGTGTGACATTTAAAGTATCATTAAGCGAGATAATTCAAAAATTAAGCAAGGTAGACATAATTATGATTATTGAACAGTGCCTTTTTACTCACTACTATCTATGACTGTGTGAAGTTTTAATCAAAGTCCTTCAGTACTTTTCAAATTGATATCCAGACAAGCATTATTAAGTATTATAAAGGAAGATAATTAAAAAAGTAAGTAAACTAGAGTTATGGTTCTTTGACAATGCACTTCCTCTTATTAGTCTCTATAACTGTGTGAAGTTTCAATGAGATATCATGGACAGTTTAGGAGTTATATTCCAGACAAGCATTATTAACTTAAGGGAGATAATTAAAAAAATTATGCAAGGTAGAATTATGGTTCTTGGACACTGCATTTCCTCTCACTGATCTCTATCAATGTGTAAACTTTCAATCAAATTCCTTCGAGACTTTTCAAGTTATTCTTCGGACAAGAGAGCAACGGATGGAATGACTGACAAGGCGGCAACTAAATTCACTTCCTTTGGGGAGCATAAAAAAAAAAAAATCCCTTGATTAGTATGAATTATGTAAAACTGAAGACTATAGACAGAGCCAGCACTGGTGTCAGGATCACTAATTTAGTAACCTTATTGTAGATCCACAGGGACACATAAAATAGTAAACATCTAGCTCTAGCTGGAATGGTATCAGATATTTTTTTTCTCAATTTTTACCTCTGTAGCTCTCTATGTATGATGGACAAGTACCAATGAAGCAGACCTGAGAGAGACAATACAAAAATGATTGTGGCCAAGTCTGTGTTATAATGGCTCAATGGATTCAAAACAGATGCCAATTAAAACATTTATGGATATCTCATGGATGATTACTGTTCATAAAAACTTACCCTGCACACAAAGTGTTCAGGCAAGTTGCAAAACAGCAATGTAAACAAGAAAAAAGTACCGTTTCTAACTTTCCTTACAACAAAAGAAGCGGAAAAAGGGCAAAATATTGTGTAAGGATGTGGCATGAACTTGAATAACCTTCCCCGTACCTACATTTGTAGCAGACCTAAATAAACTAAAGCCTACACAGACATAAAACCAAGTACATAATATGGCGTTAATATATTTAACAGAGCTTTTACAATCATACTCAGAGAGACTTTTTATCAGATTGCAGAAAGATTTGAAAATAAAACAATAAATTCTTCAGACAGCCACTAGAAACAACAAGAGGGCCACGTAACTTAGTACTTTGGCTTAAAGACTGCTGTTGAGCAAACATCAGAAGCAAAATAACAGGATTTAATTTGAAGATTTTTATAAAGATCTAATATTTTGTAGAAAGAGAACACTGGAGAAGTGAACTAGTTTTGACCCAAGGGACATAATTTCAATAAATTTTGTAGAGGTCCACCAGACTGTGCAACATACAAAATATCTAACCTCTAAGGAATACAGTTTCAGACAAGAGGGTTTTTTTTAGTCTTTTCTATATAAGCCTCCTATATATGCCTATGTAATATCAAGTGACCCTGGGGCAGGTACACTAGACAATGCAACAAACAAAATATCTAACCTCTAAGGCATACATTTTTCAGACACGATATTTTCAAATATTAAATATTTTACATAAACAGGACCCTTGGCGTGGGGCCAATTTTGACCGCAGAGACAAAATTTGAATAAATATGGAAGAGGTCCACTAGAAAATGCAACACCCAAAACATCTAACCTCTTAAGCATAGAGTTTCAGATAAGATTTTTTTTAATCTTTCCTTTATAAGCCTATGTAAAATCACGTGACCCCGGGGCAGAGCCAACAATGACCAAAAGGGTATAATTTGAACTATCTTGGTAGAGGACCTCAAGATAATGCTCCATGCAAAATATCTAATGTCTATATCTATAGCTAACAGTTTTTCACAAGAAGGTTTTCAAAGATCATATATTTTACACAAACTGGACCTCAGAATAATACGGGCCAGTTTTGACCCCAGGGACATAATTTGAAAATTTGATAGAGGTTTTCTAGACTATGCAACATACAAAATATTTTAGCTCTAAGGCATATGGCTTCAGACAAGATTTTTTAAATCTTTCCTATATAAGCCTCAGTAAAATCATGTGACCCCATGGCAGGGCCATTAATGAACCAGGGGCATAATTTAAACAATCGTGGTAGAGAACATTTAGATGAAGCTCAATGCAAAATATCTAAGGTCTATAGCTTACGGTTTCTCACAAGAAGTATTTCAAAGATTTTACATAAATAGGGCCCCTGGGGTGGGGCTTATCTTGACCCCAGGGACATAATTTGAACAAACTTGGTAGAGGTCCACTATTCAAAGCTTTATGCCAACTTTCAGAACTCTACACCATGTGGTTTCAGACAAAATTTTTTTTAAAGATTTTCTTCTTTATTTCTATGTACATTTTGTAAAACATGTGATTCCTGGGCACGGTTTATAGTGAAATTAGGGACATAATTTGAACTAACTTGTTAGAAGTCCACTAGACAATGCTACACACTAAATTTCAGACCTCTGGGCACTGTAGTTTTAGACAAGAAGATTTTCCTCTATATTTCTATGTAAAACAAGTGACCCCTCAGGTGGGACCAAAGGTGACCCTAGGGACATTATTTGAATAAACTTGGTAGATGTCAACTAGACAATGCTTCATGCCAAATGTTAAAACTCTAGACCTTGTGGTTTCAGAGAAGATTTTTAAAGATTTTCTTCTACATTGCTATGTAAAACTTGTAACCCCTCAGGTGGGGCTCGTTGTGACCCCACGGACATTATTTGAATAAATTTTGTAGAGGTCAACTAGACAATGCTACACATCAAATTACAGACCATCTGGGCTTAGCAATTTTAGAAAAGAAGATTTTTAAAGTTTTTCATTCTTGTTGCCATAGCAACCACAGTTCTTCAGGGAATGGAATTCTTTAAACAACTTTGGCAAAGCTTCATGCAAGGAAAATTCCTGCTAAGATTTATCATCTTTCACCTAGTGGTTTAGGAGGAGATGTTGTTTAAAGTAAACAAGAGGGCCATGATGGCCCTGGATCGCTCACCTGAGTACTTTGCCTGTAGGTTTGCTGTTAAGCAGTATTTCATTTTTTAATTGAAAATATGTAAGTGCCTACAAACCAAATATGTAAAATATCAGTCAATAAATAAAGGCTCTATGACAGAAAGTAGAACTATCTATTATAAGCTATGGTGACCTTGACCTTGACCCAGTGACCTCAAACCCTACCCATGGGTAGAAGTCCATGCAAGGAACCTCTATACTGAATATCAAAGATATTAGTCAATAAATGAAGGCTCTATGAGGTACAGTAGATAAAATCTACTTTTAGCCTGCGTAACCTTTAACCTAATCTAATAATTTCAAAAAGCTTGATAAAGCTTGCTTCATGCCAAATTTTAAAATTCTAGGCCTTGTGGTTTCAAACAAGAAGATTTTTAAAGATTTTCTTCTATAATGTTATTTAAAACTTGTGACCCCTCTGGCAGGGCCAATAGTGAACCCAGGGACATTTTTTCTAACAAACTTGGTAGAGGTCCACTAGTCAATGCTGCATACCAAATATCTTAACTCTAGGCCTTGTGGCTTCTGACAAGAAGATTTTTAAAGTTTTTCCTACATGTATATAAGTCTATGTAAAACATGTGACCCCTAGGGCGGGGCCTATTTTGACCAAGGGGCCATGATTTGAACAAACTTAAAGAGGTCCATTAGATAATGCTGCATACCAAATATCTTAACTCTAGGCCTTGTTGTTTATGACAAGAAGATTTTTAAAGTTTTTCCTATATAACATGTGACCCCTGGGGCGGGGCCATTTTTGACCTAGGGTACATGACTTGAACAAACTTGGTAGAGGTCCTCTACACAATGCTTCATACAAAATATCTGAACTCTAAGCCTTATGGTTTCTTCTGTGAAGATTTTTAAAACCTTTTCCAATATAACTCTATGTAAACAAGTGAACCCCCAGGGCTGGGCCTATTTTGACCCAGTGGCTACGATTTGAAGAAACTTAGTAGAGGTTCACTAGACAATGCTACACACCAAATATCTAAGTTCTATGCCTTACAGTTTCTGACAAGAAGATTTTTAAAGTTTTTCCTATATAACTCTCTGTAAAACAAGTGACCCCTGGGGCGGGGCCATTTTTGACCCAGAGGCCATGATTTGAACAAACTTGGTAGAGGTCCACTAGACAATTATACACACCAAATATCTAAGCTCTATAGCTTACGGTTTCTGACAAGAAGATTTTTTAAGATTTTCCAATATAACTCTATGTAAAAAAGTGACCCCTGGGGCGGGGCCATTTTTGACCCAGAGGCCATGATTTGAACAAACTTGGTAGAGGACCACTAGACAATGCTACACACCAAATATCTAAGCTCTATGCCTTACTGTTTCTGACAAGAAGATTTTTTAAGTTTTTCCTATATAACCCTCTGTAAAATATGTGACCCCTGGGGTGGGGCCATTTTTGACCTAGGGTACATGACTTGAACAAACTTGGTAGAGGTCCTCTACACGATGCTTCATACAAAATATCTGAACTCTAAGCCTTATGGTTTCTTCTGTGAAGATTTTTAAAACCTTTTCCAATATAACTCTATGTAAACAAGTGACCCCCCAGGGCTGGGCCTATTTTGACCCAGTGGCTATGATTTGAAGAAACTTAGTAGAGGTCCACTAGACAATTATACACACCAAATATCTAAGCTCTATAACTTATGGTTTATTACAAGAAGATTTTTTTAAGATTTTCCAATATAACTCTATGTAAACAAGTGACCCCTGGGGCGGGGCCATTTTTGACCCAGAGGCCATAATTTGAACAAACTTGGTAGAGGTCCACTAGACAATGCTACACACTAAATATCTAAGCTCTATAACTTACGGTTTCTGACAAGAAGATTTTTTAAGATTTTCCTGTATAACTCTATGTAAAACAAGTGACCCCTAAGTCGGGGCCATTTTTGACCCAGAGGCCATGATTTGAACAAACTTGGTAGAGGTCCACTAGACAATGCTACATACCAAATATCTTAACTCTAGGCCTTCTTGTTTCTGACAAGAAGATTTTAAAGTTTTCCCAATATAACTCTATGTAAAATCAACTGACCCCTGCGATGGGGTCAGTTTTGACCCCAGGGATATAATTTGAACAAACTTGGTAGAGGTTTACTAGGTGATGCTTCATACCAAATATCAAAGCTCCAGGCCTTGTGGTTTCGGAGAAGAAGATTTTTAAAGATCCAACTTATAAAATCTATTTTTAGCTCCAGTGAACCAGAAATGCAATGGACCAGAACCATTTGAACAATCTTGGTAGACTTTCATGCAAGGAACATCCCAGGCAAGTTTAATTAAATTTGCCCCATTGGTTTCAGAGGAGATATCGTTTGAATGAAAAGTTGACAACGGACGGATGGATGGACGGACGACTGACGGACAAAGACCGATCAGAAATTAAAATTGAGGACACAGATGCACACAGACACAGAGCGATCACAAAAGCTCACCTTGAGCATATAGTGCTCATGTGAGACAAAAATATACAAGTTGTAAGATGATATTATGCAAGAGGAATGTACATAAAAACATTTCATTATAACCTTGGGTCTGCAGTACTTTCAGTCCTTACAATTTACTTTTACCATGGTAAATATCTGAAATGGACTGGTCCATCTTTCAATTTGGACAGATCCATTAATTGTTTATGGGGGTGCTTATTGAAAATGAAAAGCAGACTGATCTTGGTCTGCACTGGTAGCAAAGGCAAAGTCAATTGCTACCAGCAGCATTAGGATTAGCATTTCACTCTTTATATATTATTGTGGAACATTATTCTTAAACTTGATAACTTTTTTTCTTGTAACATAAACCTTTCCTACACATAAATCTGTCAAAAACTGACAATCTCTGAAATGTATTCAGCCTATCAATACAAACTTCCTGTGTGAATATTCTACCATGCAAATCCAAAAGAACTTAAGGATTCATTTCTTTAAATTTTAATTAATGAATTCAGGTGTCATTTGGCCATTTCTGACAAGGCATTTGTTCTGGAAAGAGCCCTAATAAGGGACATGCAAAGAGCTGGCTTGCTCAAGGACACATATAACACATAAAATTTATAAACATATTTATTCACTGAAATCTCTGATTTTGAGAAACAAACATAAAGCAATTTCATGAACTTCTGTTCTTTATTTGTATGTATCTACATTATAAACATACTCTTTTTGTTGCAAGTTACGACTGTTTGACTTTATTTTCAAATTTTCCAACTTGATGCTTTTAAAGTATCTGAAATTACAAGCAATATTAAGACATTAACATATGTAAGAAATGCCACTGTTCTAGAAAGTAATACACAATGTTTAAACAAATCTAACCACACATAACGAGATGTTTCTCTTAAAAAGGGAAAATCTTCGCTGCCATCCCAACATCAGGACTCACAGCTATCATTACGAACAGATCACAAACCTGTTTCAAATTTTTTGCAAGGGAAATTCTCCATAAATGAACAGTTAAAATTGAATCTGATGTCACCCTTTCTATAACACATTTTGTTAGATAAGTCTGAAGCCTGATATCTGATATTCTTTGCATTACACATTGCCTTTCTTTTGAGAGTACAGGTATGAGTGTTTCAGGTAAGGTCTTGACCAGCAAGTAATGATGACACGGCAGCGTCAGACTCTAGATACATGGTATTAAGAGACTTCTGTGTGGCCAGTGATCTAACAGCCTCTTCGTTCTGTTGCCGCCTCTGAATCTCAAACATATCATGATAGATCTGTAACAGAACAACAGAAAAATATGACTAGCTATAACAACAGTATATCAGTAACATTTTAACGTACTACAATAAAATTATCAAGCAAATCAAAACTACAAGAAACACCTGAAGCAAACACTCACTGGTACTGGGGCACTTAGTGTATCACAGTTTGTAATGCACACTACATTTCATAGTAACCATGTAGCATTAAGTTTTGACAACTAATATTCTGTAAGATCTAGATCATTCTTACTGTAGCAGGTTATGTCTGTAGCATTTATAACACTGAACTAACACTTTTAAAGTCAGTACACATATCATGGTCAACCTGAAACATTTGCATCTTCTTGATAAGAAGAAAACTTGTTTAAATATATTGTGATCATGCAATTAAATTTAACAAAATTAACAAGGTCTTTCTTTTCTGAAGCAATCTGTAAGACACGCCCATATACTGCACTAACTTTAGTTGAAACTGTTGTTTAAAAGTAACTTAATTTTAAAAACTTCTTGTATTTTATCATTCATACTATATTACTAGAAAATAATGACCATTCCAGTAAAACATATATCCCTCCCCTGGAAGGCACTTTTAAAATGGATCAAACACTCTTTTTAGAATTTTATGACAAGAAAAGTCTATCCTATTCAAAAAGACCCACCACCCCAACAGAAGTTCCTTATTTTGCCTTCCTGCAGTAGGATATATATTTTTTTTTTACTGGAATGACCCTAAGGCAACTGCATAGATCAAGATAACTTTACAAAAATGGCAGTTTACAGCCACTAAGAATTGACATTTGTTCTTTCTCTATAGTTTAGTTTTCTCTCCATGTTTAGTTTAAATACCTTTTTATCTTCTTGAGAGAGTGAACTCCACTTTGAAGCCAGTCTCCTGGTCAATTCCTGCTGTGATATGATCGCATTCTTTTCCTGTATTCAAAATTATAGCAATACTCACTGTATTTAAGATAAAATCTGAACATTTCATAGCCATTTTTAGCCTTCATTATTAAAACTCAATATTCTTTACAAGGACAGTCTCGGTCAAGTTTAACTAGGAGTCTACGACTGTCATCTTGTTTGTATGGTGAGACTGTTTATAAGTCCTAAATGTCTTGATTATACTTTTCACTACTTAACTGATCTCAGTATAAAAGATGCAGAGCAGTGTTATCTGTCTCTAATTTTTTCTAATGGTCATTCCAGTAAAACATATATCCCTGCACAATATGGCACTTTCAAAATGGACCAACCCCATCCAAGTTTATATGACAAGAGAAGACCAAACCCCTCTACCACACACAGCCAAAATTTCTCCTTCTTTTTTTGCTTTCTTGGTGTGGGATATATGTTCAACTGGAATGACCCTAAAAAATACAGCAAAACAGCATCTACACAGCCTGATCACCCATATTTTCAAAAAGAATGACAAACTATCAAGCAGTCTTTTGTCTGACTGTCAATTTTTTTGCCTTACCTGAACACTATACCCTCCTTCAGTGAAAAATGAACAAATTTCTGAAGAAACGAATACTAGTATCATAGAACTGATCACAGAGGTAAACTTGCATATTTTGATTGTTTAGCAAAGAATTTAAAAGTATACAAAATGCTTACTCTTAAATATTCATTCTTTACAGACTGCCTATACTGGTCACAGAACATAAGGAAAGCATTTGTTGGCTTTCGGCCAGTTTCAAAAGAAGCCAGTCCAGTACTGTACACATCCTGCTGTGTTACTCCGGTTGCCACTGGTGATGATATTCCAAGGTCAAGTGACTCACTTCCTGTTAGCTGACTGTTCAGTGCTTGATCAGGTGACTTAAGTAATGACTTTATTTTCTTTACAGGTTTAGGTCTACTAGGTGACAACTGTTCTGGAACTTCTGTCTTCGGCTTTAACAAATTATACATCTGGTCTTCCTAGAAAGAATAAGACAACTATAAAACTCTGAGCTCCTTTTTTTCATTTGATACAAGTTACCAACTATTTTTATATAAAATCTATACCTTTCAATATCAATCTACATTTTCATTCAGGCTGGGAAAACAAAATCAACTATATATTTACATATTAACTAGATTAGTTAGAACTGCAGAGTTTGATGAAAAGCATTTTCTTACTTGTTATTTCAAGCTTAATGTTTTCTTCCAGCAGTGAATAGTAAAGTGATACAAGCAAGCATTTAAAAGAAATAACAACACTACTTTCAATTTGTGATTTAACTACCTGACTTAATTTTCATGTAAAAACATGACCTATTAAGGAAGTATTCATCTTGAGGCTTTGGAAAAAATAGAAGCTTGACCTAATCTCAGTTTTATTTTACTACATGTACTTTACCTATGACTGTTTTCCCCAGTTAACATCAGTCCCTCCCCTATGGCAAAAAATAAACCAAACAAGAAATAATTAGGAAATTTTTGGACTATTTTCCTCTAAGAATATTTTTTCTCTAAACTTTCTATTCTCTTTAAATCAATCCAACCATTACGCTATCAACAGAAATAGAGACAGGGACTAGTAGATAGTGTAATACAAGTGTAATCATACCTCCCACATGACAGGCACCTGCGCCTCTCGATAATTATCCTTGTAACCATCTAACCTGGCTTGTAGAAACCTTTCAATAAAAATACACTGTTATATAAAAAAGTAACTCATTTACAATTAGTGAAACTGTTTACATACAATGTAGACCATTGGCTATATTTGCTTCGATACCTTTGGACTCTGTTTAATTATGGTCCTCTACAAATCTTGTTCTTCTTGTCTTCAATTCATATTTATACATTTGTAATAGGTTGACTTAAATGAAGATCAGATCTGAGCTTTAACTCTAATGAGACTAATACTGCAAGACAATAACAATAATGTTTTGTCTGCCAAAACATGTACATTTGTATTCATGATCAATGGTTTAAGACCTCTATTAACTGCAATAAAAAAGTTAGCAGAGAATTGCTCACATACTTTTTATCCCTGTTATATCTTCTAATAAGTTTCTGTACATGCTGAAGTCTGTTGATTAACTTCTCATTGCCCTGAAGTACAGATAAATAACAATATCAATAAATGTCAAGATTTTCATCATGTATTACTCAATAAATCAACTGATACAATTTTTGTTTTTATTTCTTGCACACCTTTTCATTCTTTACAAATAATATATCCATAGTATACTATCTACAAGTCTGGACTTGGAATCTAGATAGATCAGTAGTTGGAATATTTCAAGGTACATGTTCACGGGTATTGGACAGTTTTGAGTCTGGCAAAAACCTTTATCATTCAAAATTGAAAGGGTGGTGATCCATCAAAGCTATTTATTGATTTTCAAACACAGTGTTTAAAAGGACTGTACAAAGATTTTCAAACACAGTGTGTAAAAGGACTGTACAAAGATTTTCAAACACAGTGTGTAAAAGGACTGTACAAAGCTTTTCAAACACAGTGTGTAAAAGGACTGTACAAAGATTTTCAAACACAGTGTGTAAAAGGACAATAAAAATTTTTCAAACACAGTGTGTAAAAGGACTGTATAAAGATTTTCAAACACAGTGTGTAAAAGGACTGTACAAAGATTTTCAAACACAAAGTGTAAAAAGACTGTACAAAGATTTTCAAACAGTGTGTAAAAGGACTGTACTCAGATTTTCAAACACAGTGTGTGAAAGGACTGTACAAAGTTAACCGAACTAAGTTCAGGTAGCTAGAAAATTAGTAACTTTCTGTTCTGCATACAGAGTTTTGTATACAAATGATTAATGATTTCTCTTTCCATCTATGTAAAACTTATCAAGTTTTATGAATGCCTGTTGTGAAATAATTGTGACATAAATATAGTGATAAAAATCTTCTTGCAAAAGATCAAGGTCTTTTGAATGTTTTATGTGAGTGGAGTTACGGTATAGCAAACAAAATTAGATCAATATTTCCAAAGATCACATGAAATAAGTTTTGACTTGAGTTTTTATAACCAAAACAGCACTCAAACCTAAGGGGTTTGCCAATCATTCTGTCATATGAATTCACATTGCCGTTTTTTAACTTCTACATGTATAATTATGTGTTAAATATGTTTTCATTTTATCAGTGATATAGTAGCCTAAAGCACTAACCTAAACACAGCTCCTGCTGAAAACAATATTAAAAAGGTAGTCCTGTCAGTCCATACGGTAAAGCTAGTATTGCGGTATTCTGTTAATATTTATTAACTGGAAGTAATTTAGTGGCATAAAAGCTGCAGTAACCTCATCAAAGCACATGTTGTAGAATTCAAGATAGTGGCTAGCATCCAGGTCCAGTTTTGGCTAGTGTTCTACTTACTGGACAACTAGGCACATAGGCCACCAGAGAGCCCTTCAGGCAGTCATTTGCAAATTTTCTTTTGGACATATACATGTATTATGTGCAAAGGAAATTACGAAGGCCTTAAATAAATATTAAAATAAAAAAAAGGCTGCCCCTGGTTACATAGCTAAACAGTAAAGTAGAGCAGGTCAATTTTCATTTTAGATTGTTTTATTGTTTGTTGCTATCACACTACATCAATTTTGTATACTCATGAGTATAAAACAAGTGCAAGCTTGTTAAAACTTAACCATCTTGAATTCAAGTAATAATTTCAGATGTTAATCTGCAACTATAATGACCTTTACACAAGTCTGCATATAAATACAAAGACTTTGTCATGCAGTTACAAATGTACTTCCATAGTGGCAAGTTTGACTCTTAGGTGCCAATAACGAATTCTTTCCCTAAAACTTGTTTGACTTCGTTTAAGGGAGGTAAATGCCCTTTAATAATGAAATGGACAGTTTACCTATCCATCTTTCCTGGGAAGGACCAGTTTTAGATCACTATTCTCTGTAAAAAAAAAACAAACAAAAAACTGCCAACTTTCTCACATGAATAGTCATGGTCACTTGTATGGCTAAAATGTGTGACCTTCCCTCAGTACGGGGTTTACTGATTTCAAATGCACCACCACACCACAAAGGTAGGTAAAATCAACATGGTATTTACATCGCACAAGAGCACTATTGCAAAATACGACCATCTTATGGTTATGGCATCAGATTGTGACTGGAAGCAAGTGTACAAATGGTTTTAGTTTAAACCTATTCAACCTTTTGTAGAAATCATCAGAAATGTATATATTTCAAGTTCTGATGCAACTGACAAGGCTTATTCAGCATATTATGTACAATTCTAAAGCCATATCTCTAGAATGCCATGAGGGATTTGACTGGTTATCAAAACTGGCTGAGATATTATGCCTATAAAAATTATTAGCAAGTTTGGTAAAGATGAGATAAAAGACTCTCTCACAAGGCTAATTTTAGATAATTCAAGGGCCTTAAATCTGGAAAGCCTGGTGGAATTTGACTCATTCTTCAAATTCTCAGTGATATTAGTGAAGATCGGATGAAAATACTTTAAACTGCAGACAAGGTCAAATTTTAGATAATTTAAGGGCCACAGTGTGCCTTGAGTGTCTAATGGTTTTTGGCTGGTTATCAAACTTGGCCAATAAATTTTGCCCACATACATTATCAGCAAGTTTGGGAAAGACTTGATGAAAATTCTTTGACTTTAAAAAGAGCCGGCTAGGCTAATTTCTCACATTCTAAGATAATTAAAGATCAACAGAGTGCCTGATCAGATTAAAACTCTGACTTAGAGAGCAGACATGGCTAATTTCACTAATTCTGGATTATTTAAGGTCAAGATCCACAAACATTAATAAGACTGATGAAGAACTAATGTAAACTCTACGACATAAGATCCCATTTACTGATCTATAGGAGTACAAAAAAGGCTACAATTCCAGTTAAATTCTGTGATTGAACAATTTGGCAACATTGACATTTAGTCTAGTACTTCTGAGTTTATTTTCTAGCAAATCTAGGGTTGAAATAGGGCCCCATTCCCAAACCCAAGTTTATAATCATTTTTCCCAATATACAAGAAATTAATTCCCAGAATGAAACATTTGGGGAAACAATGGGTTAGAGTGTGACCTCTTCCACACTCATTAAGTAAAGAAAATATCCTTTTGTCTCACTTTCTGTCAATAAAATTTAGGGTATCTGGCATGTTCGCACTTAATACACATTCACCTTGGTCTGTTCACCCTACATTCATCCACCTCAGATAGCAAGTCTGTTTGCCCTTTATACATTTTTATTCATATTCTTCAGAAAGCATGAAACAGATACCACTGTGCATTAACTGCAATTACTTTACTTGTTGTTCTCCATACCTTGAATGATAATTTGTTATGTTGTGAAAATTTGATTTGTTATGAAACTTATTTGCATGAAAAGGAGACAGAATCTGTTTTTAGTGTTTTTTTTTCTCTATCTTTTTTCATTTTTTTGGGGTAAGTTTGTCTGTTAAATAACCGTGACTAACAACTTTGTTTCTTTAAAAAAGATGTAGGTAAATCCTATTATCGTAATAAAGTACCATACTAGAAGATAATAAATAATAATTAAGGTTATTACATGTAGGTGCCCTGAATGATGTATTAATCAACATGTTTTGATCTATTTTATTTCGTTTTTTGTTTTTGTATCATTACCCAAAAACATCCTTGTTAGCAGGTGTTTTATCAGGGTGAAAGGGTTTCAGATGAACAGGAATTAGGGTGAACAGGCAATTGAGAATATGTGATTCAGGGCAAACAGACCCAGAACCAAAACTGTGCTGGCACTACTGATAAACATTCAATCAAACTGACTTATGACTGTTCTTATCATTCCATCTTATAGGTATACAACCCTTATTGCCCAATCAGAAATGCTCTGCCCATTTCTCAAAATGACTTAAATAGAAAAAAAACACTAGATGAAAAATGTACATTAGTTTTGTACATGTATTTGGCATAAAACACAGCAATGAAAATCCGTCGAAACAGTCCAACAATATTTGGATCCTTCAAATGTTTGACGCGAGTGAAGATGCAACATTCATAACATAATGTTACAAATATCGAAATTATTTTGGCTAGTACTTGTCCGAAATAATTATCCGGAATTATTTACAGTTCTTAATCATTATTCACACTAGAATCTTAAAACTATTGCAGGCTTCTGCATTATATCTCAAGTAGCATGTTTAAGTACCTGTTGTAAATGTTCACATTTATTTCTGAGCGCTAGGTATTTTTTCATGAAAACGTTTTCCTCTCCAAATTGTTGCTCAAAATTTTCGGCCATCTTCGTCTCTTTCGTTCTCAACGTATATCGTACTTATCAGTCGGGAGCATAAATATGATTGTGTTTAACCCAGTGATCAATTTTTTAATCAATATATAGAATACGAAAAAAGTAATGAATTTAAAATTTGCTAACTTGCATATATTGGGATATTTCAACCAAACGGTTGTTGAATCCATAAAATAATGAATCATCTCAGTTTTAAGCCATTACTTAAATCATAAATGCTACTCGAGTTATTTGTTTCTGATACAGTTTTCTCCATAAATCAACTACTGATATGAAAAACCTACCATCACATGTGAAGTCTTTTTATCTTTATTGATGTATAGACCTTTTGCAATCTGCTTGATTCTCAAAGTAGAACAGACGAAACTGACCAAGGGACGATACGGGAGGGTCTGTCAGACAGATTCTGGTTTTCGGACAGGAATATTTGAATCCTTTCCAAAGAGGTTTTAACGATGTTTCGTAAATTCCTAAAATGCACTACTAAAACTACTTACAGCATTTAAAAAGTCATTAGATAGTACGAAACTACTTTTTTATGAATATATATAGTATACAATTAAAATTGACACTACGAGCTAAAGTTTGTGACCTATATCCGACGTCTGTACGTTTGCTGGCTGGTGCAGGGGGGCGCCGTGTTTTTGAGAACTCAAAAACACGGCGTATAGAATTGACCGTGTACATCGTATAGTACGTACATTATATAAGTATGCTGTTCTGCAGGGTGGTCTGCGAGAGCGAAGTTCAGTGTGGCAATATCGTGTCAGAGAGTGCTGGCCAGGGCTGCACCACAGATCGAGAACTTTGTTCAGCAAATCCCAAGAAAGGAAGCGCAAACGGTTACCTGCAGTGCATTGTCATATATAAAGGCATTGTAATAGAAGAAAGTACGGCGAAAGCAGAAATTTGCCCTGTTTAAAGCACCAAGTTTGAACGTATACAGCTCGGTAACGCCTGAGCCGATTTTCTAGCAGTTAGTATCAAATAAAAATTGACGCTACGAAGCAAAGTTTGAGAACGATCCGACGTCTGCACGTTTGCTGGCTGGTGCAGGGGCGCTCCATGTTTTTGAGTTCTCAAAAACACGGTGTATAGAATTTACCGTGTATATTGTATAGAACTTCTTCTATATAAGAATACTTTTCTGCAGGGTGGTCTGGGAGAGCAAAGTTCACTGAGGCAATATCGTGTCAGAGAGAGCTGGCCAGGGCTGCACCACAGAGGACTTTGTACAGCAAATCCCAAGAAAGGAAAAGCAAACTTTTACCTGCGTTGAATTGTCCTATATAGAGGCATTGTAATAGAAGAAAGTAGAGCGAAAGTGGGAATTTGCACTGTTTAGAGCACTCCGTTTGAACGTGTATAGCTCGGTAACGCCTGAACTGATTTTCTTGCAGTGAGTATCAAATGAAAATTGACGCTACTAGCCAAAGTTTGAGACCCCTCCGTCGTCTGTACGTCTTCTTGCTGGTGCAGGAGAGCTCCGTGTTTTGAGTTCTCAAAAACACGGCGTATAGAAATTACAGTGTATACTACGTATACTATACATATATATGTATGCAGTTCTGCAAGGTGGCCTGCTAGCGAAGTTCACTGGGGCAAAATCAGAGAGTGCTGGCCGGGGCTGTAACATAGGGAACTTTGTTCAGCAAATTACAAGAAAGGAAGAGCGAACTGTTACCTGGGTTACATTGTCTTAAATAGAGGCATTTTAATAGAAGAAAGTACGGCGAAAGCGGGAATTTGCACTGTTTAGAGCACTCCGTTTGAACGTGTATAGCTCGATAACGCCTGAACCGATTTACTTGCAGTGAGTGTCTGTACGTCTTCTGGCTGGTGCAGAAGAGCTCCGTGTTTTTGAGTTCTCAAGAACACGGCGTATAGAAATTACCGTGTATATTACGTATACTATATATACATATATGTATGCAGTTCTGCAGGGTGGCCTGGGAGAGCAAAGTTCACTGGGGCAATATCGTGTCAGAGAGTGCTGGTCGGGCCTTTACCGTAGAGAACTTTGTTTAGCAAATCACAAGAAAGGAAGAGCGAACTGTTACCTGCGTTGCATTGTCCTATATAGAGGCATTTTAATAGAAGAAAGTACGGCGAAAGCGGGAATTGGCACTGTTTAGAACACTCCTTTTGAATGTGTATAGCTCGGTAACGCCTGAACCGATTTTCTTGTAGTGAGTTTCAAATGAAAATTGACGCTCCGAGCCAAAGTTTGAGACCTCTCTGGCTGGTGCAGGAGGGCTCCGTGTTTTTGAGTTCTCAAGAACATGGCGTATAGAAATTACCGTGTATACTATGTATACTATATATATATGTATGCAGTTCTGCAACGTGGTCTGCGAGCGAAGTTTACTGGGGCAATATCGTGTCAGAGAGTGGTGGCCGGGGCTACACCATAGAGAAATTTGTTCAGAAAATCACAAGAAAGGAAGAGCGAATTGTTACCTGCGTTACATTGTCCTTTATAGAGGCCTTGTAATAGAAGAAAGTAGAGCGAAAGCGGGAATTTGCACTGTTTAAAGCACTCCGTTTGAACGTGTATAGCTCGGTAACGCCTGAACCGATTTTCTTGCAGTGAGTATCCAATGGAAATTGACGCTGTGAGCCAAAGTTTGAGACCCCTCCGTTTCTGTACGTCTTCTGGCTGGTGCAGGAGAGCTCCGTGTTTTTGAGTTCTCAAAAACACGGCGTATAGAAATTACAGTGTATACTACGTATACTATATATATATATGTATGCAGTTCTGCAGGGTGGTCTGCGAGCGAAGTTCACTGGGGCAATAACGTGTCAGAGAGTGCTTGCCGGGGCTGCACGTAGAGAACATTGTTTAGCAAATGTCAAAAAAGGAAGAGCGAACTGTTACCTGCGTTGCATTGTCTTATATAGGGGAATTTTAAAAGAGGAAGTAGGGCGATAGCGGGGATTTGCACTGTTTAGAGCACTCCGTTTGAACCTGTTTAGCTCGGTAACGCCTGAACCGATTTTCTTGCACTGGGTATCAAATGAAAATGGACGCTAGGAGCCAAAATTTGAGACCACTCCCTTGTCTGTACGTCTTCTGGCTGGTGCAGGAGAGCTCTGTGTTTTTGAGTTCTCAAAAACACAGCGTATAGAAATTACCGTGTATACTACGTATACTATATATGTATGTATGCAGTTCTGCAGGGTGGTCTGCGAGCGAAGTTCACTGGGGCAATAACGTGTCAGAGAGTGCTGGCCGGGCCTGCACCGTAGAGAACTTTGTTCAGCAAATCACTAAAAAGGAAGAGCGAACTGTTACCTGCGTTGTATTGTCCTATATAGAGGCATTGTAATAGAAGAAAGTAGGGCCAAAGCGGGAATTTGCACTGTTTAGAGCACTGCGTTTGAACGTATATAGCTCGGTAACGCCTTAACCGATTTTCTTGCAGTATATATCAAATGAAAATTGACGCATCGAGCCTAAGGTTGAGATGTCTCCGACGTCAGTATGTCTTCTGGCTGGTGCAGGAGGGCCCCGTAGCGGGAATTTCCACTGTTTAGAGCACTCCGTTTGAATGTGTATAGCTCGGTAACGCCTGAACCGATTTTCTTGCAGTGAGTATCAAATGAAAATTGACGCTATGAGCCAAAGTCTTCTGGCTGGTGCAGGAGAGCTCCGTGTTTGTGAATTTTCTAAAACACGGCGTATAGAAATAACCGTGTATACTACGTATACTATACATATATATGTATGCAGTTCTGCAGGGTGGTCTGCGAGCGAAGTTGACTGGGGCAATATCGTGTAAGAGAGTGGTGCCCGGGGCTGCACTGTAGAGAACTTTATTCAGCAAATCACAAGAAAGAAAGAGCGAACTGTTACCTGCGTTGCATTGTCCAATATAGAGGCATTGTAATAGAAGAAAGTACGGCGAAAGCACGAATTTGCACTTTTTAGAGCACTCCGTTTGAACGTGTATAGCTCAGTAACACCTGAAAAGATTTTCTTGCAGTGAGTATCAAAAGAAAATTGACGCTACGGGCCAAAGTTTGAGAACTCTTCAACGTCTGTACGTCTTCTGGCTGGTGCAGGAGAGCTCCGTGGTTTTGAGTTCTAAAAAACACGGCGTATAGAAATTACCGTGTATACTACGTATACTATATATATATGTATGCAGTTCTGCAGTGTGGTCTGCGAGCGAAGTTCACTGGGGCAATATCGTGTCTGAGAGTGCTGGTTGGGGCTGCAACGTAGAGAACTTTGTTCAGCAAATCACAAGAAAGGAAGAGCGAACTGTTACCTGCGTTGCATTGTCCTATATTGAGGCATTGCAATAGAAGAAAGTACTTCGAAGTCGGGAATTTGCACTGTTTAGAGCACTCCGTTTGAACGTGCCCGGTAAATCCTGAATTGATTTTCTTGCAGTGAGTAACAAATCAAAACTGACGCTACGAGCCAAAGTTTGAGACCACTCTGACGTCTGCACGTCTTCTGGCTGGTGCAGATCTCCGTGTTTTTGAGTTCTCAAAATCACGGCGTATAGAAATTACCGTGTATACTACGTATACTATATATATATATGTATGCAGTTTAGCAGATTGGTCTGCGAGCGAAGTTCACTGGGGCAATATCGTGACAGAGAGTGCTGGCCGGGGCTGCACCGTAGAGAACTGTGTCCAGCAAATCACAAGAAAGGAAGAGCGATCTGTTACCTGCGTTGTATTGTCCTATATTGAGACATTGCAATAGAAGAAAGTACTTCGAAATCGGGAATTTGCACTGTTTAGAGATCTCCGTTTGAACGTGTATAGCTCGGAAATACCTGAACCGATTTTTTGCATTGCATATCAAATAAATATTGACGCTACGAGCCAAAGTTGAGTCCTCTCCGAGGTCTGTACATTTTCCGACTGGTGCAGGAGAGCTCCGTGTTTTTGAGTTCTCAAAAACACAGCGTATAGAAATTACCGTGTATATTACGTATATTATATATATATGTATGCAGTTCTGCAGGGTGGTTTGCGAGCGAAGTTCACTGGGGCAATATCGTGTTAGAGAGTGCTGGCCGGGACTACACCGTAGAGACCTTAGTTCTAGCGAAGAGCGAACTGTTACCTGCGTTGCATTGTCTTATATAAAGGCATTATAATAGAAGAAAGTACTTCGAAAGCGATAATTTGCACTGTTTAGAGCACTCCGTTTGAACGTGTAGAGCTTGGTATCGCCTGAACTGATTTTCTTGCAGTGAGCAGTAAATCAAAATTGACGCTACCAGCAAGAGTTAGAGGCCTCTCCGACTTCTGTACGTCTTCTGGCTGGTGCAGGAGAGCTCCGTGTTTTTGAGTTCTCAAAAACACGGCGTATAGAAATTACCGTGTATACTACGTATACTATATATATATGTATGCAGTTCTGCAGGGTGGTCTGCGAGCAAAGTTCACTGGGGCAATATGGTGTCAGAGAGTGCTGGCCGGGCCTGCGCCGTAGAGAACTTTGTTCAGCAAATCACATGAAAGGAAGAGCGAACTGTTACCTGCGTTGCATTGACCTATAAAGAGGAATTGTAATAGAAGAAAGTACTGCGAAAGCGGGAATTTGCACTGTTTAGAGCACTCCGTTTGAACGTGTATAGCTCGGTAACGCCTGAACCGATTTTCTTGCAGTGAGTATCAAATGTAAATTGACGCTACGAGCCTAAAGTTGAGACCTCTCCGGACGTCTGTACGTCTTCTGGCTGGTGCAGGAGAGCTCCGTGTTTTTGAGTTCTCAAAAACACGGCGTATAGAAATTACCGTGTATACTACGTATACTATATATATATGTATGCAGTTCTGCAGGGTGGTCTGCGAGCGAAGTTCACTGGGGCAATATCGTGTCAGAGAGTGCTGGCCGGGGCTGCACCGTAGAGAACTTTGTTCAGCAAATCACAAGAAAGGAAGAGCGAACTGTTACCTGCGTTGCATTGTCCCATATAGAGGCATTGTAATAGAAGAAAGTACGGCGAAAGCGGGAATTTGCACTGTTTAGAGCACTCCGTTTGAACGTGTATAGCTCGGTAACGCCTGAACCGATTTTCTTGCAGTGAGTATCAAATGAAAATTGACGCTACGAGCCAAAGGTATAGACCCTCTCCGACGTCTGTACGTCTTCTGGCTGGTGCAGGAGAGCTCCGTGTTTTTGAGATTTTAAAAAACACGGCGTATAGAAATTACCGTGTATACTACGTATATTATAGATAATATGTATGCAGTTCTGCAGGGTGGTCTGCGAGCGAAGTTCACTAGGAGCAATATCGTGTCAGAGAGTGCTGGCCGGGGCTGCACCGTAGAGAACTTTGTTCAGCAAATCACAAGAAAGGAAGAGCGAACTGTTACCTGCGTTGCATTGTCCCTATATAGAGGCATTGTAATAGAAGAAAGTACGGCGAAAGCGGGAATATGCACTGCTTAGAGCACTCCGTTTGAACGTGAATAGCTCGGTAACAACTGAACCGACTTTCTTGCAGTGAGCATTAAATCAAAATTGATGATACGAGCCAAAGGCTGAGACCTCTCCGACGTTTGGACGTCTTCTGGCTGGTGCAGGACAGCTCTGTGTTTTTGAGTTCTCACAAACACGGCGTATAGAAATTACCGTGTATACTACGTATACTATATATATATGTATGCAGTTCGGCAGGGTGGTCTGCGACTTAAGTTCACTGGGACAATATCGTGTCAGAAAGTGCTTGCCTGGGCTAAACCGTAGAGAACTTTGTTCAGCAAATCACAAGAAAGGAAGAGCGAACTGTTACATGCGTTGCATTGTCCTATGTAGAGGCATTGCTATAGAAGAAAGTACGGCGAAAGCGGGAATTTGCACTTTTAAGAGCACTCCGTTTGAACGTGTATAACTCGGTAACGCCTGAACCTGATTTTCTTGCAGCGAGTAGCAAATGAACATTAACGCTACGAAGCAAAGTTTAAGACCTCTCCGACGTCTGTACGTCTTCTGTCTGGTGCAGGAGAGCTCCGCGTTTTTGAGTTCTCAAATACACGGCGTATAGAAATTACCTGATATACTACATATACTATATATATATGTATGCAGTTCTGCAGGGTGGTCTGCGAGCGAAGTTCACTGGGGCAATATCGTGTCAGAGAGTGCTGGCCGGGGCTGCACCGTAGAGAACTTTGTTCAGCAAATCACAAGAAAGGAAGAGCGAACTGTTACCTGCGTTGCATTGTCCCATATAGAGGCATTGTAATAGAAGAAAGTACGGCGAAAGCGGGAATTTGCACTGTTTAGAGCACTCCGTTTGAACGTGTATAGCTCGGTAACGCCTGAACCGATTTTCTTGCAGTGAGTATCAAATGAAAATTGACGCTACGAGCCAAAGTTTGAGACCTCTCCGACGTCTGTACGTCTTCTGGCTGGTGCAGGAGAGCTCCGTGTTTTTGAGTTCTCAAAAACACGGCGTATAGAAATTACCGTGTATACTACGTATACTATATATATATGTATGCAGTTCTGCAGGGTGGTCTGCGAGCGAAGTTCACTGGGGCAATATCGTGTCAGAGAGTGCTGGCCGGGGCTGCACCGTAGAGAACTTTGTTCAGCAAATCACAAGAAAGGAAGAGCGAACTGTTACCTGAGTTGCATTGTCCTATATAGAGGCACTGTAATAGAAGAAAGTACGGCGAAAGCGGGAATTTGCACTGTTTAGAGCACTCTGTTTGAACCTGTATAGCTCGGTAACGCCTGAAACAATTTTCTTGCAGTGAGTATCAAATGAAAATTGACGCTACGAGCCAAAGGTATAGAGCCTTCTGACGTCTTTCCGTCTTCTGGCTTGTGCAGGAGAGCTCCGTGTTTTTGAGATTTAAAAAACACGGCGTATAGAAATTACCGTGTATACTACGTATATTATAGAAATATGGATACAGTTCTGCAGGGTGGTCTGTGAGCGAAGTTCTCTGGGCCAATATCGTGTCAGAGAGTGCTGGCCGGGGCTGCATCGTAGAGAACTTTGTTCAGCAAATTACAAGGAAAGAATAGCGAACTGTTTCCTGCGTTGCATTGTCCTTTATGGAGGCACTGTAATAGAAGAAAGTACGGCGAAAGCGGGAATTTGCACTGTTTAGAGCACTCCGTTTGAACGTGTACAGCTCAATAACGCCTAAACCGATTTTCTTGCAGTGAGTATCAAAAACACTGACGCTACGAGCCAAAATTTAAGACCTATCCGACGTCTATATGTCTTCTAGCTGGTGCAGGAGAGCTCCGTGTTTTTGAGTTTTCAAAAATCACGACGTACAGAAATTACTATGTATACTACGTATAGTATATATATATGTATGCAGTTCTGCATGGTGGTCTGCGAGCGAAGTTCACTGGGGCAATATCGTGTCAGAGAGTGCTGGCCGGGGCTGAACCGTAGAGAACTTTGTTCAGCAACTCACAAGAAAGGAAGAGCGAACTGTTACCTGCGTTGCATTGTCATATATAGAGGCATTTTAATAGAAGAAAGTACAGCGAAAGCGGAAATTTGCCCTGTTTGTAGCACCGAGTTTGAACGTGTATAGCTCGGTAACCTCTGAACCGATTTTCTAGCAGTTAGTATAAAATTAAAATTGACGCTATGATCTAAAGTTTGAGGTACATCCGACGTCTGTACGTTTCCTGTCTGGTGCAGGAGAGCTTCGTGTTTTTGAGTTCTCAAAAACACGGCGTATAGAAATTACCGTGTATATCCTATAGTACTTATACTATATAAGTATGCTGTTCTGCAGGGTGGTCTGCGAGAGCGAAGTTCACTGGGGCAATATCGTGTCAGAGAGTGCTGGCCAGGGCTGCACAACAAAGAACTTTGTTTAGCAAATCCCAAGAAAAAAGAGCGAACTGCTATCTGCGTTGCATTGTCATATATAGAGGCATTGTAATAGAAGGAAGTACGGCAAAAGCGAAAATCTGCCCTGTTTTGAGCACCGAGTTTGAACGTCTACAGCTCGGTAACGCCTGAACCGCTTTTCTAGCAGTTAATATCAAATTAAAATTTACGCTACGAGCAAAACTTTGATACCCATCTGTCGTCTGTACATTTGCTGGCTGGTGCAGAGAAGCTCTGTGTTTTTGAGATTTTAAAAACATGGCGCATAGATATGACCGTGTATATCGTATAGTACGTATACTTTATAAGTATGCTGTTCTACAGGGTGGTCTGCGAGAGCGAAATTCAATGGGGCAATATCGTGTCATAGAGTGCAGGCCAGGGCTGCACCACAGAGAACTTTGTTCATCCAATCCCAAGAAATTCAGAGCGAACTGTTACCTGCGTTGCATTGCCATATATAGAGGCATTGTAATAGAATAAAGTACGGCGAAAGCGGAAATTTTCTAGCAGTTAGTATGAAATTAACATTGACGCTACGTGATAGAGTGTGATACATCTGCTAAGTCTGTATGTTTTCTGGCTGGTGCAGGAGAACTCGTGTTTTTGAGATCTCAAAAACACTGCGTATAGATATTACCGTGTATATCCTATAGTACGTATACTATATAAGTATGCTATTCTGCAATGTGGTCTGCGAGACAAAAGTTCACTTGGGCAATATCATGTCAGAGAGTGCTGGCAAGGGCTGCACCACAGAGAACTTTGTTCAGCAAATCACAAGGAAGGAAGAGCGAACTGTTACTTGCGTTGTATTTTCATATATAGAGGCATTGTAATAGAAGAAAGGACGGAGAAAGCAGAAATTTGCCCTGTTTGTAGCACCGAGTTTGAACGTCTACATCTCCGTAACTTTTGAACCGATTTTCAAGCAGTTAGTCTAAAATTAAAATTGACGCTACGTGCTAAAGTGTGAGACCTCTGCTAAGTCTGTACGATAGCTGGCTGGTACAGGGGAGCTCCATGTTTTTGAGTTCTCAAAAACGCTTGGTATAGAATTTACCATGTATATCGTATAGTATGGGCACTATATAAGTATGCTGTTCTGCAGTGTGGTCTGCGACACCGAAGTTCACTTAGGCAATATCGTGAGGAGAGTGCTGGCCAGGGCTCCACCGCAGAGAACTTTGTACAGCAAATCCCTAGAAAGGAAGAGCGAACTGTTACCTTCGTTGCATTGTCATATATGGAGGCATTGTAATAGAAGAAATTACGGAGAAAGCAGAAACTTACCCTGTTTAGAGCACTTAGTTTGAACGTGTACGAACCTTTCCTGTGTTTCTAAAAAACACGACGTATAGAATTTACCGTGTATATCATATAGTTCGTATTCTCTATAAGTATGCTTTTCTGCAGGGTGGTCTGCAAGAGCGTAGTTCTCTGGGGAAATATCGTGTCAGATGGTGCCAGCCAGGGTTACACCGTGGAGAAATGTTTTCAGAAAATCCCAAGAAAGTCAGAGCAAACTGTTACCTGCGTTGCATTGTCATATATAGAGGCAATGTAATCGAAGAAATTACGACGAAAGCGGAAATTTGTCTTCTTTAAACTACTCAGTTTGAACGTCTACGGCTCGAAAACGCATAAACCGATTTTCAAGCAGTTAATATCAAATTAAAACTGACGCTACGTGCTAAATGTGAGACCTCTGCTAAGTCTTTATGTTTGCTGGCTGGTGCAGGAGAGCTCCGTGTTTTTGAGTTCTCAAAAACACGGCCTATAGAATTTACCATGTGTATCGTATAGTATGTGTACAATATAAGTATTCTGTTCTGCACTGTGGTCTGCGAGAATGAAGTTCACTGAGGCAATATCGTGAGGAGAGTGCAGGCCAGGGCTGCACCGTGTAGAAAAATTTTTCAAAAAAATCCCAAGAAATTCAGAGCGAACTGTTACCTGCGTTGCATTGTCATATATAGAGGCAATGTAAAAGAAGAAAGTACGACGAAAGCGGAAATTTGCCCTGTTTCGAGTACTCAGTTTGAACGTCTACGGCTCGGTAACGCCTGAACCGATTTTCTAGCAGTTAGTATATATAGCATATATAGAGGCATTGTAACAGAAGAAAGTTCGGCGAAAGCGGAAAAATACCCTGTTTAGATCACTCAGTTTGAACGTCCTCAGCTTGGCTACGCCTGAACCGATTTTCTAGCAGTTAGTATCATATTAAATTTGACGCTACCAGCTAACGTTAGAGAATCCTCCGACTTCTGTATGTTTGCTGGCTGGTGCAGGAGAGCTCCGTGTTTTTGAGTTCTCAAAAACACGGCGTATAGAATTTACCGTATATATCGTATAGTACGTATACTATATAAGTATGCTGTTCTGCAGGGTGGTCTGTGAGAGCGTAAGTCACTGGGGCAATATCGTGTCAGAGAATGCTGGCCAGCGCTGCAACGTGTAGAAAAATTTTTAAAAAATATCCCAAGAAATTCAGAGCGAACTGTTACCTGCATTGCATTGTCATATATAGAGGCAATGTAAAAGAATAATGTACGACGAAAGCGGAAATTTGTCCTGTTTCGAGTACTCAGTTTGAACGTCTACGGCTCGGTAACGCCTGAACCGATTTTCTAGCAGTTAGTATAAAATTAGAATTGACGCTACGTGCTGAAGTGTGAGACCTCTGCTAGGTCTGTACGTTTGCTGGCTGGTGCTAAAGAGCTCCGTAATTTTGAGTTCTCAAAAACACGGGGTATAGAATTTACCATGTATATCGTATAGTATGTGTACGACATGTATATTAGTATGCTGTTTTGCAGTTTGGTCTGCGAGAATGAAGTTCACTTAGGCAATATATTGTGTCACAGAATGCTGGCCAGGGGTGCCCCGTAGAGAACTTTGTTCAGCAAATCCCAAGAAAGGAAGAACGAACTGTTACCTGCGTTGCATTTTCATATATAAAGGCATTGTAATAGAAGAAAGTACGGCTAAAGCGGGAATTTGCATTGTTTAGGGCACTCTGTTTGAACGTGTATAGCTCGGTAACGCCTGGACTGATCTTCTAACAGTTAGTATCAAATTGAAACTGACGCTACGAGCTGATGTTTTTTTGAACGTACATTACGACTTCTGATACGTTTGAATCTTGCGGCAGGTGAGGGCCATGTTTTTTAGGTCTAAAATCACGTCGTATAGAATTAAACATTTATACGGTATATTTCGTACACTACATAAGTATGCTGTTCTGCAGAATCGTCTGCGAGAGCGAAGTTAACAGAGGAAATATCGTGTCAGAGAGTGCTGGCCAGGGCTGCATCATGTAGAACTTTATTCAGCAAATCTTAAGAAAGGAAGAGCGAACTGTTACCTTAGTTGCATTGTCATATATAGAGGCATTGTAATAGAAGAAATTATGGCGGAAGCGGAAATTTGCCCTGTTTAGAGCATTTAGTTTGAACGTGTACAGTTCGGAAACCCCATAACCGATTTTCTAACTATAAGTATCAAATTAAAATTGACGCTACGAGCTAAAGTTTGAGCCTCTCCAAATTCTGTACGTTTGCCGGCTGTTGCAGAAGAGCTCTGTGTTTTTGAGTTATGCTTAAATATGAAATATTATAAAAATTGCTTGAAGCAAAAATACAATAAGATGACTTGTGGTTTTGCTTTTTAAGAGACATATCCAAGTCGCTATTCCATCTCTAAATGTGTTCTCTAAATGTTGCAGAAAAGCGTTAATGTGTGTACGCATTGGTTTATTTATATAAGGCTTATTATCTAAGTCATTTTTGAAAAAATACATTAGGTCGCCAGCTTTTCGGTATCGGAAGAAATAAAAGTTTATAAAACTTAAAAGGCATATACTCGATAAAAGTTTCATTTTTGCTTTTGGAGTACGTCATGATTTTCATTTCTCTGTTACTTGTAACAATGCAGTAGATTGTTGATACAGGCAGCAACCTTTAAACATCGATTACCTATTTAGTGCTTGGGGAAGGTTTGGAAAGTTATGCTATAGATGTATGTGTCTCTCTTTAGACATCTGTTTTATTTTGAGATTTCTTATTAGTTGTTATTTCTTCAATAAGGTCGCAGAGAAAAGGAATTGCTTTTCTTATGAATGCCATAATATTGATAAGAAGCCCAACGCGGAGACGTGACTCGGGAAAACCAGACACGAGACATGACAAGAGCACAAATATTTGAGCACTATTTGCCAAAAGTCTGGGTATTACAAAGTACTAAGTCACTTAAGATCTAGCTACTGTTGGACCGCTTGACTTCTCATAATTGTGGAAATGTCATTCGGATTTCCACTTTCCCGTGCCACATATTAAATGTTATTGAAGATTAATCACCTGTAAAGTGTTTCTTTTTCGACAAAAGGTCATCATCATAGGACACGTTGTCGGAGTTAAAGGGGTAGAAAGTGATCCAGCCAAAATTTAAATGTTTCCATGATTTCGCTTCTTACAACAGATGATTGATTTAGTATCTTCAAGAATGACCAGACCTCTGCCATCAGCTTCTATACCAAACAAGCAAAGAAGATACAGAAAACTGGAGCGAAACTGTAATTAGACCAGTCATGAACAAGAAGTACTTTTACAGACACAAAAGCATTAACTAGTGCATTGTCTCTATCAGTTATGGCTTACCCAGACTTCAAGAGTTACAGTTCGAATTCAATACAGACGCGTTCTGTCAAGCACAGTACATGTACCGTACAACTCCAAGCAAGTGATAACTTAAGCAACACAATTGACTAAATCTAAAAGAAACTACTCAGTCTTAAATAAGAGTTTAGGGCGGTATCCGAGGTTTGCTGACGGCATTGTACTGAAACGTGTTAACATAATATACATTATCACTACGTTGTTATTGCTATAGTTCATAATTTATCAAATTTTAATTGTGGTGTATTAGTTTTCTAGCCTTTTAAAGGCTACTAAACACTCATCGCCAATCCTGTTGATACTATCGATAAATTAGCTACACATATTCTAATGGTACAGATAAGACTACGAAGTTCGAGCGAAGATGATGGTTCTCTTTTGTGTTCATTAAACCTGTCGCAAATATATACATTAAGTTCAACCCGTGTTGGCATGCACAACAAGCGCCGAAGGCAGTGTACATGAAACTGTCGGAACGACTGAAATTCCACCATTCTTCATCATTTGAATAACATTTTATTCTTCGGCATTAGTTCTATTTATTCTCAGTTTAAAAGGTGTTGAGAACTTTAAATTTAATAGGATATAAGCTGGAGAAAGGATCATAAAACCTTTGAAAATGTCAATAGATATAACAAATACTGAACATTTTGTTTCCAAACCTTATCAAGCCATGTCGGGGGTATACTTAATATAAAATATTTATCAAACCATGTCAGGGGTATACTTAATATAAAATATTTATCAAGCCATATCAGAGGTAAACTTAATATAAAATATTTATCAAACCATGTCAGGGGTATACTTAATATAAAATATTTATCAAGCCATATCAGAGGTATACTTAATATAAAATATTTATCAAACCATGTCAGGGGTATACTTAATATAAAATATTTATCAAGCCATGCCAGGGGTATACTTAATATGAAATATTTATCAAACCATGTCAGGGGTATACTTAATATAAAATATTTATCAAACCATGTCAGGGGTATACTTAATATAAAATATTTATCAAACCATGTCAGGGGTATACTTAATATAAAATATTTATCAAACCATGTCAGGGGTATACTTAATATAAAATATTTATGAGCGGAATCTTTATGATATTTAGATAAAGATATAATGTATATTTTAATTTGATAAATAAGATTATTGCCGTTTTTTTTTTGTTTTTTGTTTGTTTTTTTCGAAAAGGGCTGCCGGAATTTTCCTTACTCTCTTGAATTTCACTTTCTTATGTCGAGTCAATAATTATAAAAAGAAATTTGAAAATTGTTGAAGATTGAAGACTGTGAGATTGACTTATGAACAAGTATGAATAAAAAGTTTAATGTAACGAGAAAACCTACTTTTCTATTATTCAATTTTAACTGTAATTATATTCGATTTATTGAAATAACTTTTATATCAAGTTTCGTTTTTTTTTTGATGTTTTTTTTTTTTTTTTTTTTTTTTTTTTTTGTGGTAACACTAACTGTCCTGTTTATACTTAATATATTTCCTCTTTAAAAATAGCATGAACCTATATGTTATATTATATGTAACAATGAACTAATATGTGATTTATATTTCAACAACATTAAGCACAAGAGTGGCATTAAATGCATAATAGTAAAGACAATTTAAGCTTAAAAACTTTATTGAAAAGAAAAAAATATGAAACTTGGAAAAGTCACATCATACATGTATTGAACTGCTTAATGCACATAAACACCATTGTTTTTCTCACTATCATATTCAATAAACACCATATCAGTGTTGGCTTCTAGGTCCGCTGTGTCGATGATTTCTTCCGCTTCCATATCTTCATTGTCACCTGACGTTAAGATCTTGTGTATACAATCATTCTTTTTGCTATGTATATCCTCCGTCGATGCTCGGCGGCCATTTTTGACTACATATTTGGAGTCCTTTTGGTTCGATCGATGTTTATCACACACACTACCTGACTTAGTCCGTTTTTCACAGCATACCGTAACAAGCAATACATCTCTCATTTCATTTTTGTCACCCGAAGCCGGTTGGCAATCTTTTATGTCTAGTGATGAGTCTTGGTTATTTTCAATGACATTACTCTTATTTTCTGTAAAAACATCAACATGAAATGGCTTACCGTTTTCGCGAAATTCTCCACTTTTCTTGCCAGTTTCAGTAGTAAAAGTTTGATCCAGCTTTATTTCGTCACCCGAGTCTTCGATGTACGATATTACTGTGGCCTCATTGGTAGGGCCCAGAATACTTCCCTTCTTCTTTTTTCCCTTTCGTCGGCTCTTTCTGTCGTTTAAGTCCACCTTTGGTTTAATTTTCTCTAGTCTGTCTCCCTGAAGACTTTTCGCGGATGATGACCCACAGCCCATGGTTGTCAAGTAGAAACGATAATTGCATTTGTTTGCAAGACTTCGTTAAGATTTCCAAGCTTTAAGTCACTTCGGCAGGCACTCTTTCAGCAGAACTAATTTAAATGCAACATCTTTCACGATCAAGATGCTTGACTAGTTGATGATAAAACGGGTTGCCATGTTGAATGAAGAAACATGATCACTTCCGTTTAATCGAAACGTGTCTTAAGGAAGCATTTATTAACATATTTGCCAAACAAACCTACCACATTTACTCTGAAGCACAAAGGCGACAACATTGTTTAAAACAACCAGTTTCCTGTATAATTAACTAGTATAGTAAATCAATGATATAAGTTTCCATTCCTGTCATTCAGTATAAACATCACACAATGTATTTTAAGTGTCATTTGCGCACCATTCAAAATATTTTTAATGGCTAATGAGACACTATTGTCCTTGTTGATAAATAATGGTGTAGGTCCATTGTACTTGCACATAATTTCTGAGTCTGTTGATCGTTTAATCGAATCAAGGCTGCGGATGTATTCTGTTAATACAACGTTTAGTTGTAATATATTAATAATTCTTAATTCAACACACACTTTTTAGTGGGTTTAAAGAAAAACAGCGTTATATATGTATTCTTAAAAATGCTTCTTTTACCTAAAATTAATTTTATGCTAATAATGTTCTTATTAATTAGGGTAGTCGTTTAAAACTGAAATAAGGGCCGATCGTTATGAACGTGTTAACCCTTTTTCAAATCTCTCGTGCACCTGCTCATCTCCGTGAACAAGGTTACATTCACTTAACGATGATGCTTATAAGAGTACGTTAACGTTCTTAAGTGCATTTCAGTCTTTTCCGTTGGAGCTCTGTGGTCAGTGATTTATTGATAATCCTTCTTGAATCAACGGTTTTATTTAGTTTGTGATCGGCTCGACCGATATCTGCTCAATCCAAAATATACGGAAACACACGGACTAAGATAGGTACATTTAGCTTTATTCAATGAATGAAGAATATCAAAGTGAGCGTGTTTACCTGCAGAAAGGATCATTTGTTAAAACCTTTTATTATTCACTGGTTACTGCTTTTATTTGTATCATATTTTTGTGTGATTTGTACTTGCATAAGAAATAAAGCTGCCTACCGTATAGCCCTGGCAGATATTATCAGACACGATATTGTTCAAGTGCATTTCCTTTGCAGAATTGCATACTTATATAGTATACGATATATACATTGCGTTTCTGAAATTTTAAACCCCCTACTGACCAGTGCTGCAAACAAACGACCATTGTTTTAAACATTTGCTCGTAATGTCAATTTTAGTTTGATTCTTGCATGTCTTACCGAGCTTAAACTGGGTGCTCTAAACAGAGCAAATTCCCGCTTTCGTGGTACTTTCTTCAATTACTATGCCTCTAAATAAGATAATGTAACATAGGAATTGAGTTCGCTCTTTGTTTCTTGTGATTCGCACGTGCATACTGAACGAAGTTCTCCAGGCTGCAGCCCTGGCTAACATTTCTGACACGATATTGCCTAGCAAAATATCCGCTGACTGATCAAAAGAGGAAAAATCCCCAACAGTTTTTCGAATACTATTCAGTTTTTCTTTCTCTGCTACGTATGCTTGGTTGGAAGACACGAAGGCTAGAGGTGCATATGCATGGTAATGTTGGTCAGAAATAGCATTTAAGCGTATTTTGGTGTCTGTAGCAGCGTGGGTGCTTTCGTCTTTTATTCTTTATGGTAAATAATTAACTACTCTTGATTTCCAAAGCTCTAGATAATGTTTTGTACAAGAAGAGCACAAAGAACGCTTGGTTCACTGGCTTATTCACCATCGAAAAAGAAACAGGAATTTAATTTATTTCATTTAAAGCGACTTCAGAAAATGTTTACCGCTAACATAGTTACAATATTGGTACACATCAAGCTGCTGATACAAAGTTTAAGAAGATGCTAAATCCTATCCCAACTTAAAATGAAGAGGCATTTCCTTTACAAACAATATGCAATACGTGCACTTAATCATAATTATTTTTAGTCCTGTTGAGTTATAATACAGATATTTATGTGTTTTTTTTTCATAGGTTTTCAAACAATCAAATTTATTCACGATCAAGTATAAATTATAAAATCTGATATAGGCATGAAAGTATTGAGATGACAATGTGGTTTATGTTGCATGAACAATCGTGATCTGATATATCTCATACACCATGTTATGAAATCCGAGTCAAGAGACGATTGATTAAAGCTCTAGAAATGTTTCATAACAAAACAAAGAAAACAATCATTGACAAGAGACTATACTTTAAAAGTATAAACTATGTCTATCGCAAAAGATCACTCAATCTTTCCTTAATAAATCAACGTTCCGACAATAAGGGATTACGGTATTATTAGTGGCCATGCTGCTTTCCGTAACCAGTTACTGACATGTTTTTAAAACATTCGGAAACACTCGAAAGTATTCGGGTGAAAGTCATCTCTATACACTTCAATTCTCAATTGTCTTTTCAACGCGAGTGGGAAGTAGCTCTTTTTTTAAGTTGCTAGACTTTATCAATCACCACAACACTTGAACAAGAAAATTATTTTATGAATTATGTATTCATTTAAATACACAATAAGTGACTACATCCTTAATATTAATGGGAATGTAGTGGTGTTATTACGCTTAGAAAGGATTGGCCAGATTAAACTGCTTTTCATCTGTGCAAAGTAAATGGAAGAATAAGTATTTTTACTGATTCTACTAAGTGCATACATGTACTTTACAAAATAAAAATTTATACACATTTGCATATTTATATATAGCACCAAGCCCCATGGGCCTATAAGTCTCCAATTCAAATACAAAAACAAAATATCAATCAGAAAGTCACGTGATACAGTTTAATCAAAAATTGATATTACACTTATGATCAATACTCATACAATGTCATTAATGTGCATAAATATCTTACTGTTCACGATTCTCATCCACGCTTTATCACTTCGTAAATTTATTGTTAGATATATGGCCACGCAACAATTTCTTCGATATGTGCACTTTCTCATATTTTACTCTTATAAGTTAATTGGTCGATGAAACTCAGAATTCTTTAGCATGGCCTGAGATGTACAAAATGCATTATTCATCGTCATGCCTTGTGTAACGATGCACACTGAACAAATTCCCATCGATGATTTTGAGCAAGAATATATTTGAAAATAAACTGGATAATAAAAAGGTATGTTGAAAAGCTGTAATTAATCGTTTTAACGGCAATTGAAATATGTATACAAGTTTTTACCATAAATTATTTGGTGAAACAACAACATGAAAACATGCAAACATCTGTATTAAAGAATGTGATAAGCTGTTATTTGTGTTTCATATCGTTTTTAATTAAATGTATTAGGACTGGAATGATTCTGCTACATTGAAACTTGTCCAAACATTGTTTTTCTTTCTTCCAAATTATTCAGGTGACGAAATGATGTGGCAGTGGATAGTTTCGCCAAGCCTTTTTGCTGTGTACATGGTTATGGCGAAGGATACTTCTGTAAACTCACCAGAAGAAAGTCTACCGTTCTACTGCGTATTCTGCAACTGCAAAATGACACGAAACGGTATCATAACGGATTGTTCAGGAAAAGGACTGCTAATTCCCCCAACAAATATTGACAACAGAACATCAGAACTATATCTTTCGAAAAATCTCATATCAGTGGTGAGATATTCACAAATTCCCGGACTCTTTAATCTAAACATACTAGACTTATCTAAAAATAAGATATCTAGTATTGAAATCGGTGCTTTCCGAGATTTGACGAGTTTAACTCATTTGTACTTAAATGGACAAAGCATAACCCGCGGTTTATTCATCCTACAGAACGTGTTTTTACCAGGAGTGTTCACAGGATTGGTCAGTTTGAAAGTACTTCATGTTCATAACTGCTTGACCAGAACTGAAGCGTTCACGTCACGTATACCTTCTGAAGCTCTGAAAGAATTAACGAGACTGGAAAAACTTAGGATCGATGGAGTGGTTAATGTTACTTTTAATGAAGATTTCCATCTCCTGAAAAATCTGTCCACTGTCGTTATGTCGGGGTATGACGGTGTGTGTACAATAGGTTACCTAAGTAGAGATTCGTTTGTTGGGTTAGAGCATTTGAAGAATTTAACGATAAATAAATGTAGTATAGAGGAAATAGGTAAAGGAACGTTTTGGTGGACACAAAAGCTAGAATATCTAGATATGTCATGGAACTCTGAGTTAGAAATATACAACTTTGGGAAATGTTTAGAGGAACTGAAAAATACCAGTCTTAAAATTTTGAAAATAAATGCTATACACGACCCAAATAGAGCTGGAACTGAAATTCTCAGGCCAAATTTAAAGTATTTACGGGATATAAATTTGACAGAAATGTACATGGATGATAACGGAATAGAGTTCATTGATTATGGTGTATTTAGTATGTTCCCAAACACTCTGAAGCAGTTATATCTAAGACGGAACAAGTTAAACTTTGGATTATACTTAGATGAGGCCATATTTAACAATCCTAATCTTGAAAGTTTAGATGCTGGAGACCAAGAATTAGTCATAAGATCAGAATTATCTCTAACGCATCTCTTCGGAGGTTTTAACTCTAGACACAGGAGAAGCGTGCGTGTGACTGACTTAATGAGCTTTGATAGAGTAAAGAGATCGGACACAAATCCAAGGCTAAACTTGAAATCACTCATCTGTACCGGAAGTATGTCAAGAATACAACTGATAGATTTTACTAGTACAGTAAATAATTTAACATTTATTGATCTATCAAGAAACTTTATACCCAAGATTCAATCAAATGCATTTAAAGGCCTGTATGCCCTCCGACATTTAAATCTTTCTGAAAATTACATTGAAAATGTCATGGACAGTGCTTTTAACGGGCTAGATTCAGTTGAAATTTTAGACTTGAGAAACAATTTGTTAGGATTTAAACTCCGTCTTGACGTAAGCGGAAATTTGTTTTCACCATTGGTCAAACTGAGATCTCTCAATGTGTCGAGAAATCGCATCACTACGCTTGGAAAACGCGTCTTCAAGTTCATCAGCAATCTGGAGACCTTAGACTTGTCCGACAACTACATTGAGAATTTAGATATTGAAATGTCTCCACTTTTAAGACTGAGAGTCTTAGACCTGCATATGAATAGGCTTCAGTCAGTGCCGTCTAGCGTTAGGACATATCTGAGTGATCTTTCACAGTATCACTCAGTCAGTGTTGATTTAAGCAGTAACAAATTGCTCTGTAACTGTAACAACATTCCTTTTTTGAAGTGGCTTTTTCGTTCAAAAGTCAAATTTGAAAACATCGAAAATTATTATTGTTCTTTTAATGATAACACTGTCAGAGTGTTCAATGACACAGGGAGTGAAATTCTAGAACAATTAGAAAAAGACTGCAAATCTTACCTTGGAATTATAGTTGGCAGTTCCACGGGGACTGGTATCATGATTGCTTTTCTAGTCTCATACCTTATATACAGTAATAGATGGAAACTGAGATATGTTTATTACATGGCCAAAGTGAAGCTAGACAGTAATGGCGGAAATGTTGGAACCAGGGATGAGTGCTTCCCTTACGACGTGTTTATTTCCTACGGAGACGGCGACAGGTCTTTCGTTGTTGGTGAAATGTTGCAAAATTTAGAAGACGTTGGAGGTAAGCGTCTGAACATAAGAGACAGAGACTTTGAACTTGGAGAAGTAATTGCAGTAAATATATCTAAAGCTATACGCACTAGCAAGAAAACCTTTCTTATGCTGAGTAGACATTTTTTACGCAACAAGTGGTGTAATTTTGAACTGAATATTGCACGTATGGAGTCAGTGCATATGAAAAGGGCGGTTATTGTGATTATTTTCTTAGAGTCGATACCTACTAAACTTTTGCCCCTTGAAATACTGGATCTTTTACGTGAATGTCCAAATATGGACCTACCGAAAGAGACTTCATTGCGCTCTGTTTTCTGGCGGAGATGCGTCGAGTATATTGAGGCAAATTGAGAAAAGGAACCATTTTCAGTGTTGTAAATAATAACAGGGTGACAAGTATCAGCAAATAGCTGCTTGACTGGAAACATGTATTCGTTCATTCTCCACAGTACAAACATATGTTTTGACGTAAGTTTCTGAAAGAAAGAGCATGAAAACTAAATGTTTGCTTACACTGCAAGTATAGGTGAGGCTTGGGGAGAGTGGGGGCGGTCGTCTAGCTTCACGCGCACTCTTGCTTGAAACACGGAATAAACTTAATCCATTTAAGACAATATACAAATATTGTTTACACCGTCATGACAAGGTGTATTTATGATGTCACCTGATATTTATTATCATTGTTTTCATAATCAGAAAGTCAAAGCACATACAACATATAGCACTTATGACGGAAACCCATCTTATATCACTCGCATGAGAAAAAGGTATTAGTGATATGAAAAAGCGTATTATTATACCCGTCAAAAAATATTAAGTTATTGGAATCAGTGACATCTACAAATAAATAAATACTGTATATGCACCAGACTAAATCATGTGTTTTTTCAATACAAGATTTAAAAGTATTGTTGGTATTTTGTCACTGACCTGACGTGCTGTAATCATGTGTTCCACAATTTACACTACAACAAACAAATATTTTGAAGATATTTATTATGTTTTCCTATTCGAATGAATCAGTTCAGCAAACTGAAGTACATTTGAAAGTCTTCATTAAAGTTACATTAAAGACTCTCTTAATGGGGTATAGGCTAAATTCTAAATCAAAATGATATTCATCCTCAGAGAGACCACAAATATTGTATGTTTACCGTTTCCAAATTGGGCTGATACATGCTATATATATATGATTATGTTTGTTAATGTAAACCTGTAAAGAGGATTTTCTGTTAAGAGCTAAAGAAGTTGAAATAACAGTAGTTTTAGATACCTTAAAACACAATTAATTGTCTCTTTTATTTTTCTCGGGTGTGTAGCTAATATATCAAATGGCGCACCTATGTTTATTAACAGTTATTATTAATGAGATTGCACAATACCATATAAATCACAAGTAAAGAACTTTTGTAATATGAAAACAGTATTGCAATACTGCACAGATTGATTACCAATTCAATTCAGTTCAATATTTTATTGAGCATATGAACATATTTACAATGTTCTTCGCCCATATTTACATCATGTAAGGCGGTAACAGTAAAACATTGCAATGAAAAGAGCATTATTATGATATGTACAATTAATTATGGTTATCATGTGCAAACTATAACCAATTACAACATAATACTTAAGTTAAGCATATAACCAATGTCTTCCTGCCACATGAAGGTAAAAATTAATCTTCATTTACATTATTTTACCGTGGTATTGAATTACTTCATCAACGCGAGTCTTCATAATTAAAACAAATTTTCCTGTGGATAAAAGAAGGAAAAAGGACATACCAACTGCTTAGAAAACGAAATCACAATGTTTGCTCGTATATGCTCGTATATGCTCGTATATGCACGTATATGCTCGTATATGCACGTATATGCTCGTATATGCTCGTATATGCACGTATATGCTCGTATATGCTCGTATTTCACAGCACTGGACCGTGAAGAATATGCATTTGAAATATTATTTTATTAATCATGCACAGTATCTTTATATTCATACTTTAAAATTGGATTATTTGAACATGCAAACATAAGGTAACCAAACAGGATAGAAAATACTAGTTTTTGTTTTGGAGAATTGTACAGCTATGATCGGTGAGTTTGTCTTTTCATTCGCAAACTTGGTGTGATACCACTGGAGTGGTTTTTTTTTTCTGCAACCGTCACGGTGGTGGAACAAGTGATCAGACCCGGTACATTGCATTAGTACTAACTAAAAGTATCACGGCTAAAGGTAAGTATTTACATATTTTAAAATCTGTAGCTGTTTTAATCACTTTTAATGCATAAAAACTGCCCAAAACACTTCTTTCTGTCGTTGTACCGATTTAGCTGTAAAATCTTTGCGAAGTTTATAATATATTACTTGAACACGTCAAAGAAATGTCGGTTGCGTACTCAATTTGAAATCTTACGACCCAAAAATACTGATAGTAAAGAAAATAGAAGGTTTACCCAACGTCTACAACTAACCTCGCTAAAGCTAACCTCTGCCCTTGTTTTTGAAAAGTTTACAGTGTTAAAAAAAGACAGGGATAATAGTTATCGCGCGTAATAATACTGAGAACAGTGCATGTCAGAATTATTCTATTTTGTGTAGTTAAAAAGACACGCCTTATTAAGTATAGGTTAGAGCGTAAATTGTTTTTTCGTAAATATGAAAGCTACAGTCGTTAACACTCCATTGAGTTTTTATAGCTCGGTCACTAATAGACTATAGTGGCCTTCTGATCCAAAACCCTAAACCACGCTGACAGTGACCAACCACATTGACGGACTGAAGCCAATCCCTAAGTGGTTGTGTACTATTTCTAGAAACTATTTGTTGAGAGGGATTGTAATTGTGAAACCTTTATCTAGCAATAGATAATTTATTGTACCTTGTGCATAAACATCACTAACGAAACAATAATTAGACGGCAAACAAAATTTGTGCACACACAGACTGAATCAAACAAAAACTAGAACTGTGTCCAGGAGGCAAGGCAAAGGGTGGAGCCTTGGTTGTCAAGGTATCTGTAAATTAACTGAAAACCCCAAGGTTCCTAATTTTACTTGCTCGTATATATTCCTATATTCCTGTAAAGTTTTATGACCCTAAGTGCAATAGTGATGGCTGAGTGTGTGACCCAAGTTTTTGAATGCGCTTTTCACTAATGCAACCCATAGCTCTGCTCCACCAGAACGGAAAGCCCCAGGTGCACAGCTCCTATATATACATATATATCCATGTAAAGTTCCATATACATAGTATAAAGGTTGTAACAGTGATGGCTGATCATAATTATATGTTTTGCATTCCAAAATTAGTATTGAAGTTTTCTCAGCTTGATTGATTTTTTATGAGAGTTTTAAGTAATATTATTTCGTACGCTCGATAAATTTCCTATTTATTTTATTTCATCTCGAGCAATAGATATTTCATGTATGGGATGTGAACCTACACTGACTACTTTTAAGCAGTGATTCTTATTCAAAAAGTCCCCGTGAATTCGTACTTATATAATGGCTTGTGATTTAGAGAATTATTTTGCTGGCGAACAATTACAAAGAAAACGCAACCTTACTCTACTGCTTACTTAATTGTCTTTATTCTTTTTCAGGCCTATGTAATGAAAAAAGATTACTTCTATATGCACTCGTTCGACCCGCGAATATATCAAATGTTGCGCTTCTGAAGTAGCGAAATTTTGTATTACTCCTCGAGAAGAACTTGTGCATACATTTTTGTATATTTAGAAAAGCAAACAACCTGTAATTACTGGATGGCATTATTCTGCAAACTATAATTTCAAATACTGCTTTAACATGTTTTATGTTTAATTCATTGTATGGAAAAACATTATCTAACATGTGTCTAAGGGAAAACTGAGTGGGGCCCCGAGACACAGCATTTTGAAATAAACGACATTGCTCCATTTGTTCATACTAAATGCGGTAATGGACTTAATCGTGTTGTCGTCAGCCAAATCTCAGAACTATAGTATACTAAAGTTACACTGAAAGTACACTAAGTTTCTATACTGTCAAATACATTTACACATCGTAACATCTATGTACAAAGATACAGGTGCACAGCTTAATATTTAAATTATAATAGAAGTACACCTTTCCTTCATAATGGGTTAGGCAATCCTACGTGCCCCCCCCCCACCAGGCTATCCTACGTGCCCGCCCCCACCAGGCTATCCTACGTGCGCCCCCTCCCCCCCCCTTCTCAGATAATGAGATAATGAGACTACCCCCACCCCTCCAATGTAAGATCAGTCAATTCCCTTGACGTCACATTTTTAACAGTCTCACGCTGACGTCGTCAACTACAACACTGTTCACACTAAACTTGACGCAAAGTGCACTTGGAGTTCAAAAGCTATAAACAAAGAGTGCGACTCAACAGTGTACTCGAAGTGCAATTCAGTTTTACGGAAAGTTGATTCGGATTGTTGATCAGAAAGATTTGTTTTAATGTAACAAAAAAGAACGATATCAGTATAAGAATGCTGAAAATAGCTTAATTTAACTGATTGATTGATTGAATGATTGATTGATAAAATACCATACGAATATTTATGGAAGCAACCCTTTGATAATTATATTCACATGTATCATCTTAATTATATGAATTTATATCTAAACAAAATATTTGATTATCAACTGATAGTTTCAATGGCTGATGCAGCAATCCTTACTTGTACGCTTTTAAATTTTATAACTAAATCGACACAAAATTTGCTGAGAAAAAAAACATCTATCTGTGAATATTGAAAAAGAGAGCAAACTAAAATCTGTTTTGCAATAAAAATCATTCATCTAAATATTGTATTCAGTAAAGTATTTAAGATTTGCTGATTTTTGCTGATAAGAGAGTCACAGAACAAAACTGTATGTTTATGAATATGAGGATCGGTTCAGGCGATTCAGTCTTTGGGCGAATGAATTTGGCAGGAACTCGACAGAGCCTCGTTCCCGCGAAAATACAGTTACTTTCAAGATTGATCAGCCGATCAGTACCTCAGACACATGAAAGATACATTTCTACATACCTGGCGCAATAGAGACCTTCTACATATCTAAATACATATTAAAAATAAATCTTTGAAATACTTTTCAGCGGAAGGTAGATAACTAAAAAAGGGGAGCCACGAACCTGTCATGCGCTGTGAAGTAAGTATTTAAATGTCGTTGCATTTCACTCTGTGAAGGCAGTGGGTTAAGTAATTTTCAGGCCTACCAAATGAATAACATGTTGCAGCATACCACTCATGAACCTATATCATAACGAAAGTTTTTGCATTAACGAATCTGATGTCTCTCAATACTTTCCATTTAACATTCAGCAAATACTGGAAAACTGAAAATAATAAAATTATTTTCAACATCCAAATTACCTCTTCTGTTTAGTGTGATCATGATGTCAATTGAAGCAGAGGCCTCAGAAAGACTCATTGTAACACAACCAATCAGTTTTGGGATGCCCGCTGCATTTAGACCTCTTGATGACGTCATAATTCGTTGCCTCAGAGACACTCAAGAGGATGCCGAATTTGCAGCTAAACTCATTGTTCAGTGTTTCAGAGGAAAATTTGTACACGTCATAACAGAAACGAAGTACGTATATTACACAAGCTTAGTGAAGTAAACTGGTGTCGCTTTAGACAAAAGTTTGCGACAATATATACTTTGAAAGGACCATATTGTGGTAAAGGAATTATCTTCCGTCTTGCCTTCCATTAAGAATTGTCTGAAAAGTTTGCGACAATATTTACTCAAAAAGGACCGTATTGTGGTAAAGAAATTGTCTTCCGTCTGACCTTCCATTAGGAATTACTTGTACTGATTACTCCTCGTACAGTTTTCATCTGAATGAAAATGAATTCTGCAACACTATATACGTGAAGAGTAGTTGAAAATGACATGAATCTGCTAGGGTCGGCTCATGCGTTCTTGAGCTATTTATACACAATATTAATTCATCGTCGAAAAAAAAGATAAAACAACATTCTTGTAAACCACAATGTTTCATTAAGTCTTTTGGCATCTTTTGCTCCTGTCAAATATTGCCAATATTGATCCCCAAATTTATCATCAGTTTTAGCCATTCAGCTAAGCAAACTGAGTGTGTGGCCTACTTACAAAGTTGTTGCGCCATCTTAGGAACATGAAAATTAGGAATCTTTTTTTAATTATTAGAAACACTTGACTAAAGATATTTAAAAGAGACTGGGTTGTTACCTGATTATCATTCATTCGTACGTAGTCATATTTGGTTATAACATTTCCAGAGTAGTATTTGTCAAAACGTTTTAGAAACAGAACAGAATAAATTTTCATTTCTTTTAATTGATACCATCGTCGAAAACCCACGTTCGATCCATTCCGTTTCACTCTATTTATCTACCGTGGGACAATTGGTTGGTAAAATTTCGTACTCATGAATAATTCATTACCTACTTTCATTGGTTTCCGAAAGATTTCCCTTGCGCAATCTCAGCCAATGAAAGTACTCGTTACAATTTGCCTTTCGCGCCCATGTTTAAATCTTGGGAAATACGTCTATTTTAAGTAACTTGTCATTATTCATACTCTTCACACTGAAGAGTATCTATTTGTATTGCGGATTTACTTCCCTTTGCTAATAAATATTTATGAAAACGAATAATCTGCAGTCAATTATCCCACGGTACATAATGTAGTTGTGCGGAATATGTACCGGGGGTCACCGACGATGAATTGATACTTATTTCATAGAAAATAATGCCGAAAATTTTCAAAAATTAACATTAAAATGACGCTTACAAATGACATTTCCAAAAGAGGCAGAAATAAATAATATAGCAAGATGGAGGTGCAACTGGCCAACTGCTGTATGTAGCAACTACAATTAAAAGCGCGTGTAATACAGCTGTGAAATTAACACTTTGTATTAGCTTTATTTCTAGACATAAATGAATACAGTCTAAATGATTTTGTTAGTAGTAAAGATCGCAAACATACGTTGTCTGTTGTAAGGTAATCTTACATTCAAAATGATTTTGTTTGTAGTAAAGATCCCAAACATACGTTGTCTGCTGTAAGGTTATCTAACATTCAAAATGATTTTGTTAGTAGTAAAGATCGCAAACATACGTTGTCTGTTGAAAGGTAATCTAACATTCAAAATGATTTTGTTTGTAGTAAAGATCCCAAACATACGTTGTCTGCTGTAAGGTTATCTAACATTCAAAATGATTTTGTTAGTAGTAAATATCGCAAACATACGTTGTCTGTTGTAAGGTAATCTAACATTCAAAATGATTTTGTTAGTAGTAAATATCGCAAACATACATTGTCTGTTGTAAGGTAATCTAACATTCAAAATGATTTTGTTTGTAGTAAAGATCCCAAACATACGTTGTCTGTTGTAAGGTTATCCAACATTCAAAATGATTTTGTTAGTAGTAAATATCGCAAACATACGTTGTCTGTTGTAAGGTTATCTAACATTCAAAATGATTTTGTTAGTAGTAAATATCGCAAACATACATTGTCTGTTGTAAGGTAATCTAACATTCAAAATGATTTTGTTTGTAGTAAAGATCCCAAACATACGTTGTCTGCTGTAAGGTTATCTAACATTCAAAATGATTTTGTTAGTAGTAAAGATCGCAAACATACGTTGTCTGTTGAAAGGTAATCTAACATTCAAAATGATTTTGTTAGTAGTAAAGATCGCAAACATACGTTGTCTGTTGTAAGGTAATCTAACATTCAAAATGATTTTACTCGACAGATTACCAATAGCTGTGCGAAACCAAGCAGCCTTACATAGAGGCCAGCCATCGGCGTTCTATAGCAGAACGTTTGTGGCCGAGGTTGCTGGAAAGCCCGTTGGACTTCTTCAGTTACAATTTAAAGATGACAAAGAAAAAGAGTAAGTTCTTCTATATTTAAGATCTCAAGAAATTCAGTTCATACAAAAGGCTTCTACATATTCATATTTAAGGACTTTCTGTGATTAAAAGAGCATTTAATGGATAAATGACCTTAACAATGAACTATATGTATTTACATACAACGGGTTTACAACATAACATGATCACGTGTTCCCCATAAAGGATACTGCGCCGTTTTGTAGACAACATTTCAACATTAAATCTTTTCTGGAATTAATAAGTTATGAATTTAATTTACATAGTCATCTGTCTGTTCATGTGACTTTAAATTTAGATAACGAAATAACACAATTATGCGCGGTTATGATTAAACCATTTTCACATTTTTACAGCCGAGATGACCATATAAATGAGTTGGGTTGTTGGCACGCCTGCAGGTAGATATAACAAGTTCATCACACTAAAACAAACCTGACTCAAAACTCCAGTACAAGTACTAGCATTTCTTAAAAAAAGCTAGAAATAGCCGTTAGACAATCTTCCGGTGACAATGGGGACAACACAGAACGGGTAACCCAGTCCGAATAGACAGAAAGAATTCAAAGGACTGAAAGTCCCAACGGCGCGTTAATTTATTACGGGACGACGGAATATATGAAGAATTGAGGAAAGGAAGTAATAATACAACAACATAGAAAACATAAAGTTTGCCAAAAGTTACTTTTGCGTATGTTGAATACATTTTCCTATGTCAAAAGACCTATCAGAGACGATACGAACATGTACATAAACCATTAAAGGAGTAAACTCAACATAATATGTCTTTCGCGCTTTAGCGTTCTTATTTTAATTTCGATCAACTTAGAAGACATAAACAGATTACAGGCAAGAAATTCGCATCCCGAATCAATTATTACATGTATTCTAGAAAAAAAAGATCATTTTGCAGTTATCTATTATTTAATATTACGTATATATAAGTCTCATGATCATATCTCAACATTGTCTCAATATTGGGTTTCCAGGGGAATAGGAATAATTATCGCCGTTCCTGGACGGCGATATATACAATTAACAAGATTTAAACAGTTTTGCCTGTACACCGCCTGCCTTTAGCCAATCAAAGCGAATAATTTCGTATCACATGATAACAAAATGGACGTCAAAAATCTTCAGCAAGGGATGCGTTAATGGACTCGCCCAACCGCCATGTTTGTCGGGTTACTTATTCTTACAACTAAAAAATTCCATCATCAATGTACGAACTCAGTACCAGTCTTCAGGCTCTTGCAGGATAACAATGATATTTTTTGCTACTAGATAATGTAGTCTGAATAAGAGTATGTTTTGTTTGTTTTTTCCAAAACTTGCACTTAAAGAAAAAAATTAAATGCTTGCTTCCTGGCGATTCTCTTCAGGATACAAACTCCCCGCAGCGGTTACTTCCCCTCTTCAGTACAGTAAAGGTAGCAAAGCGTGACGTACCCGGTGCGAGGAGTTTTGATCAGGATATATCCGTGTTTTATATATGCATGTTTAGGGTCAGGGCACTTTTTACCTAAAATTTATTCTGTTTAAATCGTACATGTAATATTTTATGATATTGAAGAATAGTATCTAGCTTTTGTTAAGTATACATTTTTTAGTAATAAATAAAGTAGAAAACTACGCAAATAGCTAATTAATTATGCGTGGACTGGTTTACAGCAGAGCATTATTTAAAAAGTTTTTAATGCTGCAAATTTTAACATGATGTATAAAGATATTGACATGCTTTTCATAAAGAAGCCAAATCATCTTTCAAAAATATCCCAGCTACAATAAAAACTACAATGTATACTTCATCTCCTTTATTATTTCTGTGTGAAAATTATCAAATATAACTTCGCTTTTCACTGCAAAGCATGTTATAAAATTATCAAATCAATGAATAACAAACAAGAAATACATTCATCTATGGATAAGACGTCATACATGGCTGAACGGCGATTTCAAGCATTTTTGGAAATGCTAATACTTGTAATATTAAACAGTGATACTTTGACATAGGTTTTTTTTTAAAGTTATAAAAAGATAAATTTCCATGATATAAGCGTTTCCGAGAGCCCTGGATTTGTACTGCTACTATGTATATCCTCTGTAGTTCCGTAATCATTTTTATTAAATTCCAATGATTCCCTTATAGAGAGTCGTTTTAGGGGTGTCTCGGAATGAGTCGTACTTAATGTAAGACTGTAAGACAATGAAAAATGAAGTGTTCCGGAAGAAAACAATATTTTTAAGGTGCGCATTTTTTCCAAATTCGAGGATGTTAAAATTTCCCCGTTTGTTCTTTCTTTATATACCGAAAAGTAAATGGCGTGAACTATGAAAAGACTGCATTAGACTGTTGCCGGTGCATTATGATAATAAATTCCGGTCAAAATTTTCAGTTTCATGTAAATCAAACAGTTCGAGTATAATTGAATATCGACAGGGAGTTGCAGAACTGATATGGTTCTATTCATTAATTTATCTTGTAGAATTATACAATTTATATCGATATTTGCCCATTCAGTTTTTTTTAAACCGGCTTCACACATTTAGAGAAGTAAACCCTGCTAAAATTAGTATGTTTGATTTTAATTGAGATTCAATGCTGTCTTTACTGTCAGGAAGATGACAGACCATCTTTTGCTTTAACCACTGTGGGTTAATGTAAATTGTCTTCAGGCACAAGAACAAATAGATGCGCGTGGAGCCTTCATAGCGAATGACCTTTGGGTCTGTTTTCTACCATGTATGAGCATTGATCGTGGTTTTTGGGCTATGCTCTACAACGACATTTAGGGTGATTTGGCACTATAGTTCCATTAATGTTATTAGTCAGAAGTCAGGAGTCAGGAATAAATATAGATGTGTTACCTTAAAAACAAATGCCAGTAGTGCCTATTTGAATCTAAAACTACAAACATCAGTTGGTTTTCACACAGGTATGCTTGCCTTTGGTGTACGATGCCTGCAAATGTTGAGAGTACATGTGTAGTTCTGAATGCTGCTTGGACTATTTATGCGTTGAGGAATGCTTTAGAGGAAAGGGTGTCGGCAAAATTTTGATGCAAAGAGCAGAACAAGAAGCCAAAGCCAGAAATTGTTCTGTGAGAATATTTTTTCAAACTTGCAAAATTAAAGTGCGCCCCTTGAAATACACGTTCAAGATTGATAGAAAGGCGGTGCAACGGCTTTTGCGTTAAACGTTTCCTATAGCATCGAAGTAGACAAGGCTGCCACGCTTTAATTTTCCAAGGCGTAGCTATACGGGTTATTGAATAATTAAAAGAAAGAAAAGCTCTAACAAGTAGAACAATAAATTAACGATGTTAGTGTAAGTTTTGATATGATGACAAGAAAACATTTGCACAAACAAAACGTCCAAACATGTCTTCTATTTGTTGCCAAATTATGTGAATTAAACTGTCGCAGTGTATAATTATTACAACTGATTTTCAAAGATTTCGAATATTCCCTGCAAAACTTTGAATTTACAGCTCTGTACTTTAGATAACTATCATCAATCCTTTTAGAATATATTCCTGCATGTTCTGACCACCAACCGAGCACGCAATCTCTACGAACGACAAGGATACCATGTCACTGGGACTGAAAGTTGCTGTTGGTGTCTGGGCTGCTGTTTAGGCCCGCCAGGGGTATATCTTACATACTTATTTAAATAATTATATGATTGCATCCTCCACATACTGCATTTTTGTTTCTATATATAATGTAAAAAAACAGCAGTGCATTTGTATGGTATTTGTTTTTCTCATAATTGTCGCTTCTTTGTGCACTTTTCGTGCGATCATTTAACGACTCGGATGTTTATTTATACTAGAAATATTAGCATACTTTAAACTACATGAGTGTGTCGTCTCAGTTTCCCGACAATTGCTTAAGTTTTAGTTTTGACGGAAAACTATCAGTCTTGCTTTTGTTTTTTTTTTTGCAGAAGGTTTACAAAATGGAGAAACGTCTTAACTGATGATACGGCACAAAGGATGAATAATGTACCATGGATGTTGCATATTATGATCCTTGATATTGAGGCAAATAATTTCGGTACTCAGTGTCACCTGACCTTAATATAATGTGACCATTTTTACAAAAGTTTGTTCAGAAGTTTTCTTTTGATACATTGCATTGTAGTGTCGAGTCAAATCTCTACCTTTAAATAAAAACTCTGTCAGGCTCAGTATATCGTTTCTTTGCGAAATACACAGAACAAAAATGTCAAAACAGAGAGACGACACTTTTGAAACTTAAAAAAACCTTGAGATACTGTCAGACATTGAAAAAGTAATTCCATGGTTTTACTGGTGTGCCTAATTATGTGTATGTCACAAGATTGTTTCGTTCAATACCCCATGATAAGCTGGAAAACGGTCATTCCTGGTAAAAGGAAGTACTCGTTGTATAATAATGTTGTTCAGGCAATCATCTTTTCTAGATTTCTGTAATTCGTTTGTTATTCATGAAAATTATTCATGACTGTCTAGGGCTGCCCAAACAGGAACTTGTGTTATAAAGCGTATAATTACCACATGATAAAAATCATGTCATTCTGAAAGTGCTAGTCGCTATATCGGACATTTATCTTTTAAAACTGACGGCCATGTTAATAGCATAGACTTTTGTATTCAATAATGAATACTGGCAGTTAACTGGACAATTCTGTTAACCAACTTCTCCACGATCGTATATTGACGTCTAAGAAGTCGTATCAACGCACAGTGCAGATTTGCTCGCCTAACAGGCTCTGGATAAATTATGCATACTCGTATTCGTTCACCGCTAAAGAACATACTGCAGTACCATTAGCTATGGTACTAAGAGCGCGTTTACGGTGCGTAAAGGTGAAAGGTCGACAACACGACAAGACTGGCGTTTTTACATGTTTTAAACTTTTGCCCTGGGAAGGCGAAAACGCGAAGACTCGAGACGACATCTGAAAGGTGTCGTATTTTCGCCATCATTTTAAAGCTATAGGTTTAGGAGGCTAATTCTGTTTGAAAACAGATGTTTTAATTTTGATAGTAATTTATTAAATTTTGAGAAACTGTGTAATTGTGGAAAGGAATATACTGCTATATTAGCACGGCAATTAAAGAATGATTTTTGGAAAGATGTACTAAATACATATTCTTGTTTTATTTCTTGTATCAATGTTAGCATTAATGACAGTTTCTTAGAGATGTCTTTATTTTACAACCATATTTTACTTATTGACAGAAAGCCTTTATTTATAAAACAATTGCATGATAAAGGAATAGATATGTGAAAGATGTTATGAATAAAAATTGCAAATTTATCGATAGAACAGAATAAGAAAAGGTAACTGGTCTTAAAATCAACTTTCTCAGACATGCTGGCATAAAAAGAACTATTACACAGCTTCATAACAAATTACATTTCACAGAAATAACTACAACTGAGTGTTTCTTTCCGGTAATACCTTGTTACTCAAAACCAATAATTAAAGCAAGCTAATAAACTAGAAGGATTATTGACTTTGTCTGAAGTAACGGAAACTTTAAAAAACATGAAGAATGATAAAAGCTCGGGGGTCAGATGGATTTTCTTCCAATTTCTTTAAAGTTTTTTGGAAAAAAATCGGTATTTTTGTTGTAAGGGCTATAAACTCTGCCTTTAAAAAGGGAGAGCTGTCTTTTACACAAAAACAAGGAATAATCGTCTGCATACCAAAAGAAAATAAACCTAAACAATATTTGAAAAATTGGAGACCTATTACTCTACTAAATACTGTGTACAAGTTAGCATCCGGATCAATAGCAACGCGACTCAAAACTGTTTTAGATAGTCTTATTCATACAGATCAGACAGGATTTATAAAAGGAAGATTCATTGGAGAAAATACACGTCTGTTATATGATATTATGAATATTACAGAAACTAATAACATACCTGGCCTTTTATTGATGATTGATTTTGAAAAGGCCTTTGATACTTTATCTTTCGAGTTTATATCAAAAACAATGGATTTTTTAAATTTTGGTTCTGATTTCAAAAGATGGCTAGCCTTATTTTACAATGATGTAAGAACAGCTATACAGCTGAACGGTTTCTTATCAAACTTTATCAAAATAGAGAGGGGTTGTCGTCAGGGGGATCCGATTAGTCCTTATATTTTTATTTTGTGTGCTGAGATTTTAGCTTTAAAAATCAGAAATTGTCAGAATATTAAAGGAATTTCTATAAACGGGGAAGGATACAAAATATCCCAGTTCGCTGATGACACTTCATTACTCTTGGATGGATCTGATGAATCTTTAAATAGTGCATTAAATGTCTTAAACCAATTTGCTATTTTATCTGGCTTGAGGGTTAATTTTGAGAAAACCCATGTTATTTGGATAGGTTCCCTTAAGTATAGTACAAGATCTATTAAAACAAAATGGAAATTAAACTGGGGTTCGACATGCTTTAAACTTTTAGGTATATGGTTTCATATTGATCAAGAGAAAATGATAGATATAAACTTTAAGGAAAAGCTTGAAAAAATTTAAAAAAAGCATTGTGCATTGGCAGAAAAGGCAACTTACACCGATTGGAAGAATTACTGTAGTAAAGTCGCTGTTGTTACCGTTACTAACCCATTTATTCATTTCAATACCCAACCCTGACATGCAATTTATGCAGAATATAAATAAACTCTTTTTTGAATTTGTGTGGAAAGGACCTTCAAAAATTAAAGCTTCTGTGCTTGTTAAGAATGTGTCAAATGGCGGATTGAAAATGATAGATATATTTGCATATATGAAAAGTTTGAAACTAATTTGGTTTAAGAGAATGTTTAAATCTAGTGATAGTAAGTGTTTTAAATTGATTCACAGTTTTATAAACTTTGAAAAATTGTTAAATTTTGGAACATGCTATGTCGACACAGTTTCAAAGGGTTTAAAAACTTTTTTTAGAAAGACGTATTAGATGCGTATTCTAGCTTGGTAGAAAAGATACCTATACAAAATATTGATGATTTTCTAGAGTTGCCTATTTTTTATAATAGTAAGTTTTTAATCGATAAAAAAGTCAGTTTTTATTAAGGCATGGTATGATAAAGGTATCAGATACGTTAAGGACTTTTTAAGCAGGGAAGGTAAATTTATTGACAGGCAAGAGCTTGAAAACGCAACAGGCTTGAAAATCAACTTTTTAACATACTTAGGGCTACGAACTGTAATAAAAAAGGTTATGGATACATTGCATCTAAAAATGAATAGAAAAACCAACTGTTATAACTTTCCTATTATACCCCTTTTTCTTAGTCCGATTTTTCGTGATTTGAAAGGTAAAAGACAGATATATAATATTTTAATTAGTAATACGGAAACCCCTTCTTGTGAGGCAAAATGGCGTAGCATCTTTCAAAATGAAGAACTATCGTGGAATGATATATATACATGGGTGTTTAATATTACTGAAGATACCTATCTTCAGTGGCTCCAAATCAGGATAACACATAGAATTTTAGGTACAAATGTTTTATTATACAAAATGAAAAAGAATCCAACACAGTTATGCAATTTTTGTAAAATCCATGATGAAACATTAACACACTTATTTTGGGAATGTACGGTAACTCAGTCTTTGATAGAAAAAGTTTGAACAGTTGTAAAAAATAGAGAAAGAACTTTTACTGTAGATTGCAAGTCTTTTATACTAGGATACACTAACAAAGGTTTTGAATGTTATAATATGTTATCTTTAGAAATTAAAAGATACCTATTTTTATGTAAACGAAAATGTATACTTCCATCCTTTATAGGTTTAAAGAGAAGTTTGAAGCTAGCCTTGTCAATTATAAGCAAGTCTTATAAGATTGAAAAATACAAATCTTACTGGTATATTGTAGAACATAACCTTATCAATTGTATATGAGTGTTTCACCCTTAAACTGAAAAGAAATATTTGGCTTCCTTATTATTATTGTTGTTGTTGTATAAACTATCAACTAGCAGCTTTTTTATATAAAAGGTCCCTGATACAGTATATTAAAAACAAATGATACCCCCCCCCCATATTGTAGTGATGTACTGAAAAATATTTTTCTTTTTGTGTTTATTATTCATGGATTATTCAATGTTACTATATACTATGAAAATTTGTAAGGTTGATAGAGGATGGTTCCCCGACCTCTTCTCAACCTATTACGGGGATAATAAACGGGGTAACCCTTTTGGGGCCTCAAAAAAAAAATTAAAGCACGTAAAGGTTCACAAGATGTGTATAATATCTTGATAAAAATATAATGACACTCTAACATGTCAAGAAAAAATTGGACAGTATGTTCGATATTGATAAATCAGAATGAAAACATGTGCTCGTATATAACTGGGTTTTTAAGATTTGTAAAGATACATATTTACAATGACTGCAGTCAAGAATAGTACATACAATACTTGGTACAAATGCCATTTGTGTAAAATGAACAAATGAAATTCTGAATTGTGTACTTTTTGCCAAGGAGCTTCAGAAACCATTTTTCATTTATTTTGGGAATGTCGTTTTTCTCAGACTGTAATATCTGAAGTAAAAAACATTGTATCACTTAGTGATGCGAACTTTTTCTTAAACGGTAGGCTAAGCTCTTTATTCTAGGGTTTCCAAATATAATGTGTCGTGTATAGAAATAAAAGAAAATATATATATATTCATGAAGAAAAAGGAATACCAAGCGATTTTCACTAGGTTTGAAAAACTATCTGAAACATACCTCTGCAATTATAGATAAAACGTCCAAAAATGAAAAACTAAAAGGTTATTGGTCACCTCTTGAACAGTTATGTTCATAATCGTTGTTTCTATACTTGAACGAATTTTTTTTCTCTTTTTTTTTTACTTGAAAACAGATTGAACAAGAATGTTTTTCTGTTTTTTCTTTTTTTATCTTAAAAGAAAACCGACTGTTTGCAAATGCCGTTTATTTGTCCTGTTATTTGTATGGATATGTAAAATCACATAAATTATATATACATTATAATTATTATACTCATATGAGCACTTTGTAAAGATAGCAGGGGATGGTTTCAAGACATCTACATAACCATTAACGGGGATAATAAACGGTGTTACCAGGATTGTGCCTAAACAGTCGTTGTTAACGGTTAAAACAAGGAAGAACATTAGTTAGGTGTTATGGTATTAAAGAAGTTACACGATTTTTACTACTAGTAACTTAAATCGACCGAATCATACAGGGAATTATGACTTCAACCACTATTTATGGTGGCTGATTTGTGCCATTTCGCGTTTTCGCCCCGCGACCCCGCCAAGCGAAAAGTCGAGAATTAACAAGTAAAAATGGCGGGGGCGCGGAGCGAAAACACGCTAATTAGCGGGGGCGCGGGGCGAAAAGTCGAGATTTAATTGTAAAACGACGGGGTCGCGAAGAGAAATATTTATAGTTATAGGGCGCTAATAAGTGTGCTGTTGTCCGCGCCCCCGCCAAATAATTCTTAAAAATCTCTACTTTTCGCTCCGCGCCCCCGCTAATTAGCGTGTTTTCGCTCCGCGCCCCTGCCGTTTTTGTAGTTAAAATCTCGTGTTTTCGCCTCGCGCCCCCGCTAATTAGCGTGTTTTCGCTCCGCGCCCCCGCCGTTTTATACATTTATTAAACTTTATTTGGCGCCCCCGATAATAAGCGTGTTTTCGCTCCGCGTCCCCGCCGTTTTATTTCTTAAATCTCGCTCGGCGCCCCCGCGGGGCGAAGTTTTATTTCTTAAATCTCGCCCCGCGCCCCCGCTAATTAGCGTGTTTTCGCCCCGCGCCCTTGCCGTTTTATTTCTTAAATCTCGTCCCGCGACCCCGTGGCGCGAAGTTTTATTTCTTAATTTCATATGTAAACCAGTTTAACAATACTTCACTAAAAAATTAAAACGATATACACTTTAAAAAGCTCATAAAAGGATACTGTCTACAAATATGTTACCAGATAAAGACGTGTATAAATTATCCGACATATTGAAAAAAAACAATAATATTCTAACGCGCATGACACAACTGAAACACCGGAAGACGTAAACACGAAAATTAAGAAACAAAACTTCGCCCCGCGAAATTTTAGGAATTAAATGGCGGTGTCGCGGGGCGAAAACACGCTAATAAGCGGGGACGCGGGGCGAGATTTAAGAAATAAAACTTCGTCCCGCAGGGTCGCGGAGCGAGATTTAAGAAATAAAACAACGGGGGCGCGGGGCGAAAACACGCTAATTAGCGGGGGCACGGGGCGAGATTTACGAAATAAAAATTTGCCCCGCGGGGTCGCGGAGCGAGATTTAAGAAATAAAACGGCGGGAGTGCGGGGCGAAAACACGCTAATTAGCGGCGGCGCCAAACGAGGTTTAAAGAATAAATAAAACCGCGGGGCGCGGAGCGAAAAGACGAGATTTGAACTACAAAAAACGGCGGGGGCGCGGAGCGAAAACACGCTAATTAGCGGAGGCGCGGAGCGAAAAGTCGAGTTTTTAAAGAATAATTTGGCGGGGGCGCGTACAACAGCACGCTAATTAGCGCCATATAACAATAAATATTTCGCTTCGCGGCCCTGCGGTTTTACAATTAAATCTCGACTTTTTGCCCCGCGCCCCCGCTAATAAGCGTGTTTTCGCTCCGCGCCCCCGCCATTTTTACTTGTTAATTCTCGACTTTTCGCTTGGCGGGGTCGCGGGGCGAAAACACGAATGGCACAAATCAGCCACCATAACTATTCAATAACCAGTACTGTACACTGCCAGTTGGATCAATAATCAGAAACCATTAATACTATGATCTAGAAATTGACCTTACCAATTGTCAAACGGTTTCGGGAAATGGAAAGACAGGTGAAACAGTGTATGACTGTAGTTTAAAAGTGGATTAACGCATTTAAGGTAAAAGAAAATTACTGGTTTAAATTCTATTTTGTTAAATCGCATTGCAGTATATTTTAAATATATTGAAACTTTATATTGTTTAATTTGTGTCACCCGCTAGCTCAGTTTATCGTTCGATTAAGTCAGTACACATTAATTTCAACCACTAAGCCGGGCAGTGTTTCGTAGTACCCATTATAAAATTAAATTGGTCGCTACTAATAAACTTTACCCTATACTGAAGGTAGACTAAAACATAAAATATGTTTGTTTAGAGTTGTTTTGTTCAATATGAGAGAGAGAGAGAGAGAGAGAGAGAGAGAGAATATAATCTTCCATAAAATGAACTGATCATAATCTATTTGTGTTTACTGCAGAAATGTACATTGAAAGACATTTTATCCTGATACAGAAAGGGATTTTCTTTCAACGAGATAAAATATTCATTGTTTTAATCAAATAATTAAGTTGTATGAACGTATTCTGTCTAAAACTTGGCATCGCTAAAAGAGAAAACAATTAACACAGGAAACACAACAAAACTAATTAAACAAAAACAAACAAAAATATAGATATACAAAATCTTGTTTTTATGTATTTAGCTTTTTAGCTAAGGCGGAGACACACAGTCCCTTTTAACAATAAAATCCTACACTTATAACTAGCAATATTTTACAGTTTTATCACTTGTAAAAGATGAAAAGTGCGCTACCTTACAGAGAGTAATGTAAATAATTGATTGGTGTCATTGGTTTACAGTTTATTAGAATTATTGTAATATGACACATGTACACAACTACATCAAGTACATTACAAATACACAAGTAGTTATGTCATGTTACGTCATATTAGACTTGGAATGATTACCAATTTAGAACCCTGCAACAATTTTTTCAATGTAATGTCAAGTTCATGCCAAATTTAAACTTTTATATTCATGTTTAAGGTATAAGATTCCTAATACACTACCCCACATTGAAAAGTATTCGATTCCATTAATTTGTCTAGGATTGAGACATTTTTATTGAAGGACATGGGTTCAAACCCTACTCAAGCCATTTTTTCTCTAGTTTTTGGCAGTTTTACATTGTTTTGGTTTCACCACAGTAACTTTTATAGAATCTAAATTCAATTTCTTTCGTTTTAAAAATATTTCAATTGTAACAAAGCTTTTCAACGTGGTATATTGATGAAAATTGGGCATCTGTGTCTTCAGTTATCAATTTTTTCAAAACCAGACGGTAAAAAAATATTCAATATTTTGTCTATTTGTTCAGATTAGTGCTTGAATCAAAATAATTGTAGCTGATTTGAAGTCCCGATGTGTTGAAATTTACGTCGATAACATCCCCTCATAATGAAGTGGGTGGGGTAAATTCGTGACATGTTCATACTTATATTTCATTTCTTCTCACTTTCGGCTTTTCATTTTGTTTACTTTTTGTCAGCAGTCAGTAAGTCTCCGTGTGAATGATAACATACCAAGTAACACTTGTTTTAATGGTCAGTCTTAGAAAAAACATCATGTTTCACTACACGTTATAAACCCATTAAGTCAGGTGAGGTTTGAAGTGAATATTAGTCTTTTCTTGAAACTCCCATGATAAAAGTGACTTATATGTCTGTATTTTGCTCCAAAAAGCTCAATTCAATGAAAGCTGACAAAATGTTTATTGGTATTCTCATACCTTAACAAAGTAGGTACAGCCCTAAGTGATAGAACATTCAACATCTATGGCCATGTATGGTTATCGGTACACTAAACAAGAGACAGGAGACATTGCCACTGATGTTGTTGTGCAACTTGGCAAGAGGTCTTCTTATTTACCTCTTACCTTTGCTTGTTTTGAAGTTTGCAAAAACCGCTAGCCTGAGCTTAAAATACAGGAGCCTAGAGGCTTGGAACATGCCCTTACTAAAGTGGCTAGTGAGACAACTGTGAATGAATATTTCATTAACTTCCATTGGACTCTTTTCAAATGATCTCTGTGAAAAGTCACACTTGATTTTCAATGTGGATGAAAAAGTATCCCTACGGATCATAAGCCTCCATACATTGTGCATGCTTCTGCAAACCCACTATCTGTTACTATTGGTAAAAGTGAAAGAATCAAAATACTATAATGTGGCATGCTAGTGATGCGGCCATACCACCCAATTCTTTCTTTTCTGGTAATAAGTTCATTTCATTTGCCAAATGGGCCCCGTGTGAAGGCATGATAGGGGAAAGCCATGTCTGCATCGGGTGCATTTAAAATAAAGCTACCTGACCACAAATGTTGACAAAGAAATGTGATTTTTTTTCATTTTATGTTTATCAGTCCAAATAGTTTGTGATACTGTGACATGACCAACATATAATTTTCATGACTGGCCTTGCCTCACACTTGAGTCTGACGTCACAGACGAACATGTTAAACATGACTGTCCCCTTAATTCTGTGGTTGTTATTGAACATGTATGGGTGATTATCTGTGATGATTTGGATAAAATATGAAGTGCATCGGAGCAAAACATAAACTATTGAGTAGATTTATGCATTTATTGATTTATTTCGTTTTATTTCGGTAGAAACATTTCTTATACCTACGAACTTACACCAATCTAAGATATTCCATTCAGTGAATATTCCGTTACTGAAACAATGCAAAAAATTTTTTTTTAGTTTTACTTCTAGGGCAGCCATGATGTCGTTTGATTCACAAGAATCAAACAGACCCATTGCAACACAACCAAGCGCTTTTGGAGCACCTTCTGGATTCGCTCCAGTAGATGGCGTTACAGTTCGATGCCTCAGAGATACTCCGGAGGATGCTGAATTTGCAGGCAAAGTCATTGTTGAGGGTTTCAGAGGAAAATTTGTTCACAACATAACAGAAAGAAAGTACGTAACTTCTATGAAAGATTTGACAGCTGTCATTTAAGAAATGATTTTGCCAGGATATTCCAATATTTTTTTCAGTGCATTCTTCAGTTTCCGGTACAGGTCATAATATCGCAACGAATTTGTCTCTTAGCTGCGAAGTCGGCTACATGTTCAAACTTAGAGAGCAAATAGAATAAAAAAAGAAAACAATCTACATTTCTACAAGCATTCATCACATTTCACATTTTTTAGCATAGACTGGTTACTTATCCATTAATCTTTCTAAATATGTACGTATGTGTTTTATATGAATGTTACACAATATAGATTGCCAGTATAGCTATAAGAAATCCGACAAACAAATGTTTTTCTCTAAAATATTATTTCTTGATATATTTCTTATATCTGTCAAAAATTTACAACAACAAATATTTTTGCAAAGAAGATTGGGAATTTTATTTTTATCAGGTTGTCAGCACAGGGACGAGGAAGATTACCAAAGCTCTACGTCAGTCTGAATGTAATCAAATGTTTTAACGAATTTGTTATACCTAAAGACCATATGTAAAAACAGACTCTAAATTAGGGTACCAGCTACATTTTAGTGGCTGTGACGGTCAGAAGCTTTTGGAATCTTACATCTAAAATGATGTTTACTTTATAGATTACCAATAGCTGTTCGAAACCTAACAGCTATTCATAGAGGCCAGTCGCCGGCGTTCTATGGTCGCAATTTTGTGGCTGAGGTTGCTGGAAGACCTGTGGGATTGGTTCAGTTGAAATTTAAAGGAGACACAGAAATAGAGTAAGTTCTTCATATTGAAGATTGCAAGAAATAAAGTACACTATAGGATCATATCTATTTCATATTTAATGAATTTTTACGTTAAAATAATCGCCTGACGGGAAAACACACAGTGTAAGGCAAAAGCTCCTAGGAAGGTTTTTTAAGCTTTGGAGAAAGTTGTAATCAGCAGAAAGATCAGACAGTGTTGATTTTACATAATACTTTGGTATCATAAACCCGGGTCTTTGTTTCGGAACCAAGGAGATTTAGATCTAAAGGCAAAGTCAACTTTCGTCCCCGTGTTTTTATATAATACACGTTTTTTTATTATTTATGTAAAATCACATTTTCACTCTTTTACAGACGAGATGATCATATAAGTGAGCTTGGTTGTTGGCACGCATGCAGGTAAATGTCATCCATTAAGTGCATCACACTTAAACAAACGGACAAATGTAGACAATAATGACGAGGCACGTTACACGATGAACAGATTAGATACGTTTGTCATATGCAATTATGGCGTTGCGCGTAACACGATGTACAGATAATGTTTTTGCCGTTAGCAATAATGACGTCGCATGTTACACGATGTACAGATAATAATGTTTGCCATATGCAATAATGACGTCGCACGTTAAACGATGAACAGATTATATTAGATATGTATGCTATATGCAGTAATGACGTTGCGTGTTACACGACAGACAAAAAAGGAGCGATTTTATCCTTTTATGGAAGCCGTTTTTAAAAGTGGGTTGCGTTTGATATAACGTTATGAAAATATACACGTTAATCATTGTGTGTATGTACTTGCCTTTACACAGGTATGCGTGTCTTGGAGCCAAGACCACTACGAGTGTTGATAAAAGATCTGAATGCCTCTTGGACCATATATGCGTTGATGAATGTGCTAGGGGAAAGGGTGTTGGCAAAGCTTTGATGCAAAAAGCAGAACAAGAGGCCAGAGCTAGAAATTGTTCTGTAAGAGCTTTATATTAAAATAAACCTGGCGGATTACTGGGTAATAAAATGTAAAAGATTAAACTGTGCGATAAATAAACAATTTGAGAGTTAGTTTTGACACGAACATATTCGCACAACCCCGAAGTTCAAACCTATGTTACTTCTCTGTGTTGTCAAATATTATGAGACTTGAAATAGTTACCGTTTATACTTAGTAATTGTTAAATCTGATTATCGGAGATTGATAACTTTTGACCGTTGTAGCTTAGAATTTTTATGTAAGCTCAACCATGCCTTTCAGATTATATTCCTGTATGTTTTGACTAACAACCGAGCGCGCAATCTCTACGAACGACAAGGATACCATGTCACTGCGACGGAAAGTTGCTGCGGCTGTCTGGCTTGCTGTTTAGGCCCGCCAGGGGTAAGCTTAGTGAAACCTCATAATTGTATATGTATTTATAGTCATTATATAATATCATCATCCAATTACTTAAGTTTCTATTTTCTGGATTTTTATAACTGTTTTGCTCCTCGAATAATGAGTATATAGTTGCCGCTTTGTCCGTCATGCTTTCTTGTCTGCCCCATTTCTTCAGGAGCTTTGAAAATTCAGACTTGAAATGTTATGATTAAATCTCATAAAAGAACCATAACTATCAATTTACTAATAGAATCATTTCTTTTTTGTGTTTACCTATTCATTTTTGGTCAGAGGTATACCTTAAGTAGAGATACAAACTTCAAACTCCATAATTTCGCAGGTCTAAGGAGATGTGCAGTGCAAATAACCGTAACTGTCCATCTTTAAGAGTTGTTTCCCTTTGATCGTGTTACCGAAAATCGTGCACTCTGTCGCCGGAAAGGTCGCACGAATCGTTTCCATCGACAGTCCTTTGTTTCATTTGCTAAAACACATTTTTTCGTCTTTGTGGACTTTTGCGTCAAATCATTAAAATGGCTCAGTTATTTGATTTTGCATTCTATATATATTCAGCATCAGAATTTTTTTTAGCATTTAGCAGTCTGATTTTTCTACAACAGCTTAATTTTGAGTGTGACTTAAAGCATGACAGATTCAATTTTGTGTTTTGTTATTGTTGTCGTTTTTGTTTTCCAGAAAGTTTACAGAATGGAAAAACATCTTAACTGGTGATGGAGAATGAATGATGAACAACTTTTAGAGGATGTCTATGATATTCTTGCAGTGAATCTCAATATCTAATGGGACTGGACATTGCTTATAACAATACCTTCTCCGATTTTACATTTTACATATTGCAATTTACATTATATTTTTATTCGTTACTTTTAAATAAAACATACTCAGTTGTAGTTCGTTTATTGTTTCTTCCCAAAGTACTTATACACAAAATAGGAACAAATATATATCAAAACAGTATGTACTTTTGACTGAGAATAAATTGAAAATTTTGACTTGGCTTTACTTTCATTTAATTCCATTTCGTATTTTTATTGTATCCGAGTTTGGTGTCGGATCCGATCTGTACCGGCTTTTAGCCGAAAGAAACCAAGCGTTTACATACGATGATCAGCCGTATAGAATTGTATAGAATACAAGTTGGCTTCCTTTAAAAAGTAAGCCAAAGAGAAGTCAGCAGCTGTCGTCAATGAAAGAATGAATCTACTTGTTTCCAAGATCATTTTGAATTTTTTAAACGTTCTGTGACTTAAATAATTATAAAAACTAATAACCTAACTATTATTAATAGTTAATACCTTATTAGGCAAAATGACCGAAACTGGCTATAATTTAGTTATCTCAAATGCTTTTATAGTGGCATATCTATCATTTAAATAAATGAAACAAATTAAGATAACCTCATGTATTTCATACCTTGAAGAATCTTGGAGATCTTCTTATAAGCCCCTAAGGCTTTACTCCCCCTCTTTTACAACAATGCATGTAGTTGTTGAAGCCAGAACTCCCATGTTAAAGTGCTGCTTTTTTAGGCTCATTAAGTTTTGTTTTCCCTTTCAAGCTTTAATTACACCTTTCTTAGTCCAAATATTTTACAAAATAATCAGCGATAGTATCTGTTAAGCTGGACTAAATATTCAAAGGGCGTAAATTTGATCCAAATCGAGGAAATGGACTTTGCAAAAATCATCTGAAATTCGTAAAAAATATTTACCATTTTTTCATGACCATGGCTAAATATTAATTTGTTCAGCAGGCTGATGAGATTCTCAGAAAAAAATGCATTTTAGAATTTGTAGTTTTTAAAAAGTAGCATGCATTATAAGAAATGCATCCCTATAATTGTATTTTTTGTGTTTAGTTTAAGCGACTGACTCACAGAATTTTGCTGAATTTTTTTTTCTCTTTAAAATTTAAGAGAATTTAATATACTACGGAAAAAAACATAATATTATGCTTCTATACGCCATGAAAACTGAAAAAAAAGTTTTGACTTAACCAGGATTCGAACCAATGACCTTTTGGTCAGTAAAATAGGGAACGACGATCTAGACCACTGAGCCTTGTAAGATAGCGTCAAAATTAATCTTATAACTAAAGTATCTACCCTGTGACTAACGGGGTAAATTTTTTACCAATAAAAGTGTGTAAAACTTTATATTTTGATGTAAATGAATCAGTAACTTAGTTTAAATATGTTCTTTGCAATTGCAGCAAAAATTTCAAGATGTAAGAACATTTTCCTTTTTTTTCATCGTCGGCCCATCTGTAAGTAAGTCGCTTTAAGGGAATACAAAATTATTCTGTACGTTTTGTTCATAATGGGCCGTTTTAACCATGGGCCGTTTTGACCCGATGTTAAATTTTGGTTTCGTTTAAATGAAGTCGTATTTTGATTCGGAGCATGCGCATAACTATCTTTGTAGACTGGTTTTCATGATTTTAGGCTTAATATGAGATCATTAACTAAAATTTGATACGCAAAAATGGATGCCGCCAGCAATTAAAGCCAACACTGTGGAGAGGTCTGATGACCTCTCCAATTAAGTATTTCAGCAGTTATACAGAGCATTAGGTAGTAAAACAGTTATTTCATGTGTGTTTTGGGGGACAGTCAAAACTATTTTCCCGAGTTGTCAGGGAAGATTTTGACTGTTCCCCAAACACACATGAAATAACTGTATACTGTTAATCAGCTTAACATAAGTATTTTTCTTCTATTTTTTATTATTTTTTTAGAGCATCACGTTCTAGATTGTTTTTGTGTGTGTGCCCGCGCGCTGTTTTATCCGCACAACATGAACTGCGTATTTCTTATTTGCCTAAATTCAGTGGCGTAGAAAGAAAGAGGTGCGCATATATTGTTTTCACTAAACAAAATTTCGGTTGTGATAAGTATCTCAGTATCTAAACGTATTTTTTCTACATTTATAGTGTACACCTGACAAAAAGATTGTATGAAGGAAGTGAACATGCTGAGGCGAAAAAAAGTACCGCTACGGTAATACATTGTACATCTACTTTCGGATAGCATGTGACTATTCACGAATAACGAGAGTATCCCTGTATATTGCCCGAATATGTGGATAAGCCAGTATATGTATCAATGTTAAAGTGGACGTGTCCTTCGATGGCTGATATTTTGATCGGCTGTCAGACAGTCTGAAAACTTACATTGAAAACATGGTATCAAATCAGGCACGGATTTACCGGGGGGGCTTATGGGGCCCAAGCCCCCCCAGCTGGCCCGTTTGTAAAAAAATAAAAGGGCTCATTTTTAAAGACCCTAAAATATTTTTTCAGCTCTTTTCACCTCGTAACAGAAACACAATCAACTTTTCAATTTGCAACGGTCATGCAATATTACGTAACAACTGATAACGTATTCGCAACTTTATAGCCGTGTATATTACACCAATGTACCACAGATTATCCGAGAGTTCTCCAGACTGATCATGATGTATAGTTTTCAAGCGTCTTTTAACCTTGACGTATTTGATAAAGTTGTTAAATGAGCGCCTGCTGACCATGACTGGTGATGAGGCGGCATTTTCACTGTTTCCTGTAGTACCTTAGATTCCATAAAAATGGCATTTGAATTTTTATAATGATCATTGTTCAAAAGTTTTGAGTTTTTGGCATTGATGACTCACTTTGATATTGATTTAAATTTGCATATTTGTCAAAAAGTATGCGACAACTATCTGTTTTGTGGGCCATATCAAATCTTCACAACCATGGTGATGATAATGATGATTGAATTTGTGATGGTTCTTTAATGATTTTAATGAATAAGTATGATTATGGTATGATTATGATGATATTGTGATGACATTTTTATTTGTTATGCCAATTAATTTATGGATAAATTATTCGTTTCAGAAGACTCTATAAATATAAAAATGTTAAAACTTGTCATACCGTATTTTGTTTTTTGCTTTAGCTGAACATTTCAAAGAATACCATTATATTTCTTTTTAATTCTCACACAAATTTCATTATATTTGTATGCCTAAAACGCACCAAAATTAGCCATTTACACTACCTTTTTAGAAAATTTTCTTGGGGGAGGCCCCCCAAACCCCCCCCATACGGAAGGGGGGCACCCCCTTCCGTACCTTCCCCCAAGCCCCCCCAGTCACAAATTTCTGGATCCGGCCCTGCAAATTACAAGATTATTATCGCCGTTCCAGGACGGCGATATATACAATTAACAAGATTTGAACAGTTTTGCCTGTACACCGCCTGCCTTTAGCCAATCAAAGCAAAGCATTTCATATCACATGATAACAAAATGGACGTCAAAATTCTTCAGCAAGGGGTGCGTAATGGACTCGCCCAACCGCCATGTTTGTCGGGTTACTTATTCTTACAACTGAAAAATACCATCATCAATGTACGATCTCAGTACCAGTCTTCAGGCTCGTGTTGGATAAATACAGGATAATCGCAATATTTTTTGCTATATGTCATTTTTAACTAGAGAATGTAGTCTAAATAAGAGTATGGTTTGTTTGTTTTTTCCAAAACTTGCACTTAAGAAAAAAATAAATGCTTGTTTCCGGGCGATTCTAATCAGGATTCAAACTCCCTGCCGGGGTTACTTCCCCTGATTAGTACAGTAAAAGTAGCAAAGCGTGACGTAACCGGTGCGAGGAGTTTGATCAGGATTTTTCCGTGTTTTATATATGCTTGATAAGGGTCAGGGCAATATCGTATTTTTTACCTAAAATTTATTCTGTTTGAAATTGTACACATAATATTCTTATGGTATTGAAGAACTGTATCTAGCTTTTGTTAAGTATACATTTTTTAGTAATAAATAAAATTAAAAAACTACGCAAATAGTCAATTAATTATGCGTAGACTGGTTTACAACAAAGCAATATTTACAAGGTTTTAATGCTGCAAATTTTAACATGATGTATAAAGATATTGGGATGTTTTTCATAAAGAAGCTAAATCGTCCGCTTTCAAAAATAGTCCCGCTACTATAAAAATTACAATGTGTATTTCATCTACTTTATAATTTCTGTGTGAAAATTATCAAATATAACTTCGCTTTTCAGTGCAAAGCATGTTGTAAGATTATCAAATTAATGAATGAAGAACATGAAATACATTCATCTATCGATAAGACGAAATGCATGGCTGAACGGCGATTTCAAGCATTTTTGGAAATGCTAATACTTGTTTATACTATATTATCACGGTGCCGATACCACGTGACTTCGATGGATATGTGTGGGTGTACAAAATGTGAACAAAACGTCGATTTAGGTAACATTTTTTACGATATTTTTTTAAATACATCATAATTTTTCATCGGAGAGAGTTGAGGGCCCACTCCCTTTGGTAACACAAACTGTCCCCAAATGTTTCTCGCAAATATTTTGTAGTTTTTTAATAAAGTGAAACGGCGCGTTTTAAATTGCTAAAATTGCGATGATATGTGTGGAAGCATATCTTAAAATCGATGCTTAATCCACCTTTATAGTTTGTTTAAGAAACCTATTATATGACCGGAGCGAACAATATTTGATACAGAATAAACATCGTGTGTGGAATCCATTTAATTCAACAAGTGAACAAAATAATGCCAAATAATTCAAAAGAGATATGTGTGGAATAGGTTTTTAAAATGATATGTGTGGAAGCAATATTTCAACGTAACTACTACTAACATGGTTTTCGGCAAGAAAAACATTGTTGCACAACATCAAGTCGGCGCAGAAGATTCTGAAGACGCGAACATATCGGATTCAGGAAATTTTACACATATAGACTATTTAAATAACTGAAGAATCGTTAGTGCATTTAATAGACCATCTGTGAGTGGAATTCGTACTCATGCCACCTCGATCATTTAGGGATCGCGTGTTAAGAAAATGTTGATCAGTATCAAACATGATCATTTTCATTTTCATACCGATGAAGCATTTCAGCAGCTCTTCGGGTTAATACCTTAGTTTTTATTTCTATTCCACACATATCTCTTTTGAATTATTTGGCATTATTTTGTTCACTTGTTGAATGAAATGGATTCCACACACAATGTTTATTCTGTATCAAATATTGTTCATTCCGGTCATATAATAGGTTTCTTAAACAAACTATAAAGGTGGATTTAGCATCGATTTTAAGATATGCTTCCACACATATCATCGCAATTTTAGCAATTTAAAACGCGCCGTTTCACTTTATTAAAAAACTACAAAATATTTGCGAGAAACATTTGGGGACAGTTTGTGTTACCAAAGGGAGTGGGCCCTCAACTCTCTCCGATGAAAAATTATGATGTATTTAAAAAAATATCGTAAAAAATGTTACCTCAATCGACGTTTTGTTTACATTTTGTACACCCACACATATCCATCGAAGTCACGTGGTATCAGCACCGTGATTATGCAATGTAACCACCATATAAAACAATACTTCGGGACATATACAGAATTAAGATAACTTTTCAGAAAGAACACACAAAAATACCAAGTTTGTGAACCAAAGCAAAAATTAATTGTTGTTCTTTCCCATCCGTCTTTTACTAAATTCCAACCGAAATGTCATCTAATGTCAAAAAAGCAGTATAACTCTTTTCTTTTCACAGGAAACAAAGACATTTTCAACCTTTAAAGTATCAGAGTTATTACTAAAAAAATGGTCGATCGAAAATGATGTAATTACTGATGCACAATTCGGCTTTAAGGCAAATTACAGTACTGTAGATGCAGTTTTTTTACTCCACAACTTTATAGAAAGGCAACTGAAGAGCAAGAATAAATTGTTTTGTTGTCAAAGTTTATTGACCTACCAAAATGTTTTGATACTATTTATAGAAACGGATTATGGGTAAAACTTATAAAAAGTGGATTAAACGGTAAATTATTCAATCTGATACGGTCGCTTTATAATGACGTTAAACTATGCGTAAAACATTTAAATGATTTATCCGACTTTTTCAATTGTGATAGTGGATTGTTACAAGGGGAGATAATGTCCCCTCTACTTTTTTCTTTGTTTATCAATGATGTTGAACTATTCCTTCAAAAAGACGCAGATGTTGGTATTACATTCGATCAATTATCTGTATATTTATTGCTTTTGCAGACGATGCGGTAATTTTTTCTGAAACTGCTGAGGGGTTACAAACTTCACTACAGAACTTTAAGTCATACTGTGACAAATGGAAGCTAAAAGTAAATACCCAAAAACAAAATGCATGATTGTTCAAAAGGGTGGTTATCGTGGAATACCTCAATACTTATTCAAATATGACGAAGAAAACATTGAAATTGTAAAAAGTTTTAACTACGTAGGTGTGGTATTGTCTAGTAATTGATCTTTTGTAAATGCAACTAAAACTTTGTCCGGAAGGGCATTGAAAGCCATGAGCTCTTTATTATCTGTAACAAGGACATTAGAGATACCTACTTCAGTTATGTTTAACTTATTTGATACTTATGTGACATCCATTATAAATTATTCCTGTGAAGATTGGGGCATTTTAAAATCTGAACAACTTGAAAGAATTCATAGAAAATTTTTAAAGAGGTTACTCAACGTAAAAATGTCAACCAGTAATTCTGTACTTTATGGTGAAACTGGAAGATTCCCATTATATGTTGTAAGGAGAACAAGAATTATTAAATATTTTTTAAAGTTATATGCAGAAAAAAGCAATAATTGTTTATTATATACTATGATCGAACACTTAAGACAGGATATATACGAAGATAAAAATACTGTGAACTGGGCATTGAACGTAAAAAATTATTGCAAGAATGTGGCTTCAATGATGTATGGATGTACCCAATGTCTGTAGATATCAATATTTTTATACCCATTTTACGTAGACGATTACTTGACATGTATATAGGAAGTTGGAAACAGGAAATTGACACTAAATCATCTCTTATATTGTTCAGAAGTCTTAAACATATTTTGAAATATCAGATTACTTAGTAAAAATGCACAATGTCAAACTAAGAAATATCATTTCGAAAATACGTATGTCATCCCATGACCTCAATATTGAAACAGGTAGACATAGACAAATTGAAAGAAATGAACGCAAATGTACTTTATGTGACAAAAACGATATTGAGGACGAATACCATTTCATATTAATCTGCCCTGTATATACAACACTAAGAAATCGTTATATACCAGCGTATTATTACAAAAAGCCAAGCATGTTTAAAATCCTGGATCTTTTAAATACACCAAAATTGAATCTATTAAACAGAGTGGCCATTTTTGTGAAAAGGCATTTAAAACTAGACATGAAAAAAAAATTAATAATGAAGTAGTCATCCTGAACACTTGTGTGAGGAACTAATACAAAATCGTGTATTTCATATCAATCAGTTTGTTTATTTCTGTGATGTAATTTTTACATAATCATTTTGTTTATCTGTGTTTTAGGTAAAATACTATTTAAGTGTATATGTGTAAATATATATTATTTTGTAACTATATGTGTGTATATATATGATATCACTATCTCTATGTTGTAAACGCATGCTTGTAAATAATGAAAGACGAGGAACTGTTAATGTTCAAGTCTAATCTATAAATAAATTTCTGTTCTGTTCTATTTAATGTTTTTACAAAACTGGCGAGGATATGTTTGTGAAATGTAATTAGCACTATCATCCTCTCGAATGCAATGTATGTTTCTGTAAAGCTACTTCTTCAATTTTGATTTATTTATTTTTCTTGTACAAATTGGTACCGATTTACATTATATTTTTTTCTGTTATATTCATTTCTGGTACAACTGAATTCTTTTCTTTGTCGGTAGCAGGTGCGTCAAACCTTACCGTGATTTTTATGTATAAAATTACGACGCTGAGTTTTGCAAGATGTCACCCCAAACATACCATGCACGCGAAGGTGCATTTGTTACGTTCAAAGTCAAGTTCAAAAGATTTGTTAGATAGAAGTTTAATTCAAAGTTCTTCAAATTTATATTCCTTCCAAACAATATTCCTTAAAGTTTTGCAAAATTGACAAGGTTTTCAAGCTATTAGTGTTTCGAGCAAGCGATTACGTATACAGTTAAGATCGAGCACGAAATCTTTATTCACGCGTCCTAAAATTTGAACCGCGTTTATATTTTGTGAATTATGATCTATAGTTAAAATCATCGGTAATACGAATCTTGCCTAGATCTTTATAACTCAAGATTATCAGAAAAGTCAAAATTTGCTGACCGTGAAAAAGATTAGGTAGATAAATACATACAGCAAATAAAAACCTTTCCTCCATAAGCACAGATATCGCCACATTATTCAATGCTATTTTTTTCTATTTTTTTCTATAGTTTAAACACGTTTACTCAAACATTTTTACGATATAATGAGATGCCACTACTTGTCCTAACAAAATTAGTCCCAGAAGATTTGTTTCCTGGATTCTGAGTGCAAACAAACCCGTTTATGTCATAAATTATTTTTTTGAGGAATCCAAGACTCACTGATAAAAACAAAATACCATATTCTGAAATAAAAGCGACAAAGTCAACATCTGTCAACTTTTTTCTACAACAATGAATATTCCAGCAAAGTACTTGAAGGAGTTGCTCTTGTAAGCCCCCTTATGTTTTGGCACATATTCAGCGTTATTGATAAACAGTTCCTTTTAGGTGAACGTTCGTTCCTGGCTTCTTGTCGTAGAGTGATCGCCTTGCTTCTCTAAGTGACCTAGATAGCTGCGCGCCTACGCCTCTCTTAGCGTCCCTTAGGTCATCAAAAAGGTCAAAGGTAGCCGATTGGGCTTTTTCTCTCTCATCCAGCCTCAAAAATCTTACAAGAAAAGGCTTCACCATGTCACCGCTACGCTTCCCTACTCTGCGAGCGTTTTCGAAGATTAAATCATCAGCACCATCAATTGTAAGTAAGGGTGTTTGTACATAAAGTTTTAACTAGTTCTTAACACCTCAGCTTTTTGCCCTCTGGAATTCCAAAGAAGAGGAGATTGTTCTGCATCTATTCAAGCAATTTGCTACGTGACACAGGCCACCTAAGTGTAACACGTGACACGATGTCTCAGGGCCGTGAGTGGATGGGCGTAAGGTAAAATTAGTTACTTTTATAGGAAAGGCTAATACATATCTAGATAGACAGAGCATGCATATTTACCATTTCTTTTTTTATAGCCATATACATTCTAAATACAGATACAACCCACCTACTTATAACATAGGTTAGACAGCGCATAACTTAAATAGCTTTCTACTGTGACTGGCTAGAAGTAGATTGAAATGCAGCTTAGTACTAGTACTTAAAAATATACAAATTTAAGTTTTCCACTAGATGAATATATATGCAATCAAGCCATTTGTTACGTGACATAGCCCACCTACCTGTATACGCGAGACACAACGTAAGCTAAACTTGTTCTTTTGGCCATGAGTTAAAAAGTATAACTTTTATAGCAAAGGTTAGTACATCTACATACACAACATGGCTAGTACATCTACATACACAACATGGCTAGTACGTCTACATACACAACGTGCATATTTACCATCACCATTTTCTCAATTCATATGAAATACAGAAAAAAGCCCGCCTAATTGTAATAGATCAGGCACCGCATAACTTAACATAAATTTGTACTTTGACAGGCTGTAAGAAAAAAAAAATTGAAATGCAGATTATAGGCATAGTCAAAATGATGGAAAATAATGATAGCGGCTAATATTACAGTGTACAAGAACCGTTTTATTTGTTTTAATGTACAGCGTGCACTATTATTTTCACCACTTGACGCTCGAGGTCCCCCGCCCTAATTTAAATATGTGAACACCTAATTTGGTTTTATGTTCTTTTCCATTTAAGAATGAGAAGGGTCTGAAATTGTAATCAGGCGTTGTTTCAATTTTCGCAACTGGATGAGTTCAGTTATCTGTACTTCTTGAGATCCCAGTACAGCTTTGCTGGACAGACGTCTTGTAGATGGTAGAAACAGTTTACAGCAAATCCAGCCAGACAGAGCATGCATACTCAATACTTACCTTTTCCGTGAAATACAGATATGCATGACTTCAATACACGAGATGTGCAAGTAATCACACATTGGTCACCAAATGCTCGATACAGCTATACTCACACCTACCTGTAATACATGGACGTCATTTTCACAAAGAAATTTCCCACTGTATGATATATGCAGACCTACATACATTTAATACGTGAGACACCATGTAATCATGAACACAGAATTACTATTCAGTTATGATGGAACTGATGGATAGCAAAGTCTAGTCTATCTTAATATTGCTGATGAAAACGTGGCACTTGTAATAACTGTGGTAACATAATTAAATTCTTAGTAATTGTTATCAATGAAAATGGTTGTAGCATGTTCTCAAATAGACTAGAAATGACATATGGCATACATATATGTTTACAGGTACATATATTCATGGTACAATACTTTTTTCAGTACTAGTATTTTTGGGCGCATGCAGTCATAAATTATAACTTTTTTTTTTGTTTCCTGACAGTACAAAATGTAAAAGGTTGTTTTAAATGATTTTTATTTGAAACAAAAATAGATATATTGAAGTAAACTTTTAAAAAGGATAGATTGATTGGACGGTTTGGGCATATCATATATATTTCAGGTTGTAGACCCAGAATCATAACAATTTACATCGATAACATGATTTAAAGCAAATATCACAGTATTATATATCATAAAATTTAATTTTACTTTTAGTACTGACATGTTATATCACAACAGCCTATGAAGCGTACAGTGCATCTTTAAAATAAGTAACTACCAATAATACATAAAATCAGATTTTTGTCTCAAAGTTTGTTGAGTCTTAACTCTCTTTTTAAATGCAAGCTTATTTCTCACGTTCTTTACATTAGGCTGTTCCAGTTCCGAATCGCCTGATATTCCTATGGCTGTTTTTAATTTTTCAAAAATAAACAGAAAACTTTGACAGATTATATAATAAAATCTGTATTTTTAAACAAAATGACTGGGCAAACTCCACGCAGCGGTTAGTTCCCTTTAGTATCTTTACCGAAGAAAGAAGGGGAGATCACTGCGAGGAGATTGCTTTCGGGAACGTTTAGTGGGCCTGGTCACTATATATATGAAAAAGTGTGAATAAGATTGTTTCAAGTAACTTTTTTTTCAGAAATCGGCAAAAGTAAGATCTTTAGAAGCTAAAAAGTGAGATTAGAGCTTGATGATACAATGAAATTCTAGGGGTGTAATTTAGTTGTGTTTTACCTAAAATGATGAAACCTAAAGGGATTTCACAACTGTTGAGTAACAGCCTACATTTTAGCCTATAAAAGAGAGCGGTTTGGTACGTTGGTCATTGCATTCTAAACGAGTGGACATAAAAGATGTTCTTTTTTCAGTGTAAATATTTATCTGAATATGACATCTGAGGATATTTCATATAATTTCGCGACAGCAATTTTTACTTTTTTAAAAACAAAGACTTAAAATACTATTTTTAGGTCTTAGTTAAAATGGCTGTAGTGCTTTATTATTTTTGAAAGAAAAATAAATTGTTTTATATGTTAAATTCAGTTTTTTGTTTGTTTGGTCAGTTTTGTTAATACTTTATTCTGTCTGGCTAAAACTATTTCCTTGAAGTTAACATCTGCCAGCTTTTATCAGTGGACTAAACAAGTTTTATAGATTTTAAAGTACTTAAAATAAATGTTTAAGTAAGATCTTCAGTTAAATCTTGCTTTCTTTGTTATTAACTTTTATAATTTTAAATGTTCCTGACATGCGCCTGCCTAGTATAGTCAGTATTGACTTTTGGCAGTATTAAGTTGAAGTTGAAGTTGAAGTTGGTCAGTTTTGTTAATACTTTATTCTGTCTGGCTAAAACTATTTCCTTGAAGTTAACATCTGTTGAAAAAAAAAATCTATGCATTTTTAATTCCTCTGTGTGGAGATACAACAAACTCCCTCTTGTTGTTCTTGAGTTTTCCTCCAGAAAAAAAATAAAAAAGAGAAATGATTATAAAAATAAATAAGGCAGAGTTATGGTTCATGCACAGTACACTCCACTTGACCAGAACAATTTAAGGTCTGTGACATTTAAACTTTAACAATAATTGTCCAGAAAAAATTAATATATATATAAACATGACACTGGGACCTTGACCCTTGAGCCAAGAACTTTGGCCTATCACGCAACATGATGTCTCATCAAGTGATCAAAAAAGCCAAACTATTAAAAAATCCTTCCACGTACACGTAGAGAAGTTATGGCAGGGCTACATTTTTTTATCCTTCAGCTGTCTCTGTGTTAAAAAAGATGATAAAATGACCTGTATCTGCATTTACAGGTGTATATGGTGTTGAAAAAATCTAACTTATTTTGGATTGAAAAGTTTTGATCCATCAACACTTAAAGCGAATGACACACAGACAGGTCGAAGATGCATAAAAAAGAATATGTATATATATGTTAAAATTCTGGTCGTAATTGTGAAGAATATATCTTAACTAAGTTATTGTCTCATTTTTTATTACAGGAACACATCATAATGTATGTTTTTCACAATTTTATTAGTAAAAATATACCCCATGAGGCACAGTATATTTTTAATTTTGACAATTGTAAAAAACATTCCAAAGTGGCTCAGTGGTCTAGGTCGCTGGTCATAATTTTACTGACCTGAAGGGCATGGGTTTGACTCCTGTTAAAATCAAATATTTTTCTTCAATTTTTATGATGTATAGAGGCATAAATTTATGGGCTTTTTTTTCAAAGTATATCAACTTCTCTTTAATTTAAAAGAAAAAAAAAACATGTTTAAACTAAATTCTGTGAGTCGGACAGAATCAAAATGAGATAATATCATAATATACCAGTAATTATCATTATGATATCAATTATTTTCATAATAACAGTATAGTTGGGGAAAAAAAAAACAAAGCAGATGTTAACGTCGTTATTGTTTGTTTCAGACAAGGATGTTTATTATATGTTACAGTATCTTTTTCCCTTTTTACCTTAACCTAAAAAATATATTAATTTCAGCAATGCTGGCTCTGAATCTAAACAAAAATTAAAAGTTGATTGTCTTTGAAAGCTTTGGATAAACATTTCTTGAAATATAAAATTCATTGTTATTTAGTTAACTGATGAATGAAACTTAAAAGTATTAAATAGTTAAGTATATTTGTGGTTATTGTCATTGGGCTAAGGGAGAAATATCCATCAGTATTCCCTTTGAATAACAATAATTTGTCGTACTGTCGAAACCATTAGTTACAGGGATATACCCAAAAATTGTACAGCAGGTGAACTGTATGTATTTATATATGTCTTCAAACAGAGATTTTGTACAATTTTTGAGTGGATAGCTTTGTATTGCTACTGAACACTTTCTTAGTGTCTTCATGCCATACCCCAAAGGATTGCTATAGAAAGTGTTAAAAATATGTTCATTTTATCTCTTAAGAGAGAAAGTGTGTTACGTGCAGTATCATTATTGTAAGAAATCATGATTCATATACACTGGAGACCCTGTATAAAACGCTGTTTTAAGTTTCCAAGGTATCAACCCACAAAATAAATGGGGTTGCGGTAGCAAGTTGTCTTTGTATTGTCCCACCTGACTGTAATGTTGTAAAACTGTCTTTTCTTCCAACATCGCTGATTGAGATTGCCTTTTCTAATACCTGGTTATATCAAAACCTTCAAAGCAAATAAAGAAGAAATCTTGAATTATGTATAATAAATTTTCTCATGTTGAACTATTAGAAGTATTTGTAAACAAGTGATGCTCGAAATGGCAGGACTTAGACTTGTACTGCTGAACATAAACAGTCACCGTAAAATGCCAAATTATAAAGTTTGATACACATTTTACATTGATAAAACAGCATGTAAGCAGATAGTGATTTTGTAATTAAGCCATATGTTCCCCATTTCACTTGATTGTTTGAAGGAATTTGTTGGAAAGTACATGTAATGCTGCCTTAAATAAATCTGGACATAAAGTTTATCAAATATACAAAACAATTCTTGATATGGATTATTTCTGTAAAATTCTAGAAAACCTGCAAGGACTTTTGAGATAATTAAGGTCTTGGAAGGAATTCCATTGTGTTTGTAAGGTTGGACTTTTTTCTTTCTTTTTTTTTTTGTATCCAAAAAGAAAAGCCCTTGGCAAACACAGGATTTTCTTACTTTATGATAAGAATATACCAAAATTTTGCTACCATTCCTTACAGTGTAATAGTGGACTAGAAGACATACTAGTTAAAATTAATACTGATTATTTCTGCTCAGAGTTCAGAAAAAAATCTGTGTAAGCCTGCTGAAGATAACGTTGGCACTAGACTTCCAGTGAATATGCTAACTGTTAAAATGGTAAAAAGTCATAATTATATTGAAAATCATCAGATAAGATAGGATAAGGTTTATTTTAAGTCGGCAAGACATGTAATGTAATATAACATAACTTCTAATGATATTTTGAACAGACCTTAAACCTAAAAGCATGAAGTTGCAATGAATGGAACAGTAGTTAATTCTATGAAAAAGAAAATGCAAGATGAGAGGAAGTTCAGACAAGGCGTAATGCAGACAGGCCAATAAAATGACAGACAGACAGACAGACAAACAGCAAACAGAAAACCATATTTGTTCCAGAAATGGGAAAGACTGAGTCAGTGAACAGAAAAGAAGTAAATACTAGGTGTTCTGAAAACACAAATCAGTAATTTATTTTCTTCCACTGAAGATTGTATGTGGTCTGTTAGTCAGTTACAAAGAAGCATACATGTACATAGTCGATATGAAAGTATTCATTCGTAATTCTGAGCATTTAGTTGATGTAATTTAACCCTTACCCTGCTTAATGTCTAAAATGGTCTTGTCCAGCATTTTGTTTGGACAGATGTATTTTTGATTGATGGATGAAAACCTGCTGACAGGAAACAGTGCAAGCAGGGATCAGCTGGCAGTTGATGCGCAAGCGGGTCATTGTCTTTGGTCTGGTTGCAAAGGCAAAACTTGAATTTTAATGCCACTTGGGTATATGTTAATAAAGCGATTAAGATTAGGTTTCCTGCAGTTTGTGCAAGCTTGATGAAAATATCTATATATAATATTCTAACAGTATCCCCAATTCACTGACAATAAACAAAGAAGGAATTGAGCGTGATATATACATTATATCACTCTGAATACAAGCGCGCACAAGTCCTGCTGACATCACTGCAAACTGCTTTCGGCTGTTCTTATTTTTCATTATAAACTGATAATTGTTTTAGAATATTTTTATAAGAGAAATATTGTTATGGACTAAATTATCTTCCTTGATGTTTATCTATGATAAAATTATAGATATTTGTTTTAATGTAAATTATTAACCAATAAACTAAACATGATCTTGTTGTTTTCATTTTCCATCAGTGATTAAATAATTATGCATCTGAACTCGACACTGTGTTATATTTGATGGTAGATCACTCAAACTTAAAATCTGTTTCCTAAATAAATAACTTACTTATAAATTACTTGTGAATACTTATTTCCTGTAACATATTTTATTAAACTTTTAAGAGCAAATTAATACTCCTGATGTCATATATACCTGGGCATATTGTTTCAAAGCTTATACTGGTACTTTGTTTAGGTCTGATTAAGGCTTATATGAAACAGCATGCCCTATTCAAACCAGGATTAGACTGTCTGCTGTCATTTTAGAAGTTCTGATAATCTTGTAAATAAATACATTGAACATGTATTTTATCTATTTTTAGGATGCTGTTGATGTCATGAATGGTGCCATCTGAATTGACATAAGTTTTGACATTGAAGAGATTTAATCATTTCCAATCAGAATGTCTGAATACGAGCAGATTTTACGGCAAATAGGATCATTTGGTCCATACCAGCGGCGAGCATTTATACTGGTTAGCATGTTTGAAACGCCCCTGGCTTGGGCCATGTTGACTCCAATACTGCTCAACTTTAAACCAGACTGGTTCTGCACTGATTGGACATCCGTTCAGGATGGGTGAGTTCTTGGACTGGCTGCCGGTTTGGTCTTTAATATGTAAACCACTATTACCTCTCAATTAAAAGTGGGCAACGGGTTTCAACTCTATAACCTGAATTATCTATGTTTAGCAAACAAAAAAGAACAAGTGTTAGACTGTTCAAGACTTTTTTGTGCTTATTTTGTAGTCTGACTAATTTTGCTGTCTTTGCTGTGAGATGGTAATTAAAGTGCAAAAAAGGACAGCACATGGAAAGCTTATTTTTAGGGGAAGCTGATTTTGTATTGTTAAGGTAGATAGTATGAAATGATTTTGTGCTATGTTGCAACAGTTTGAGTTGTAGAAGTGTCTTTATATCATAGATGACATCTTTGGTGTGTAATAAAGTTGTGTTATATTTTTTTATATAACACTAGTGTAATAACCCTTTGATGTCAACGTCATCAGCAATATGCTATGATGCTCACACATACATGAACAAAACAAAATGCTTCCAAGTGTTAAAACTTCTATGATATAAATAACATTATATTCATGGTCATGTAATACAGGATTTATTACACGTGTTATTAGAAATGGATAAAAACTCAGTAGAGCCTTGCATTAGACTTTTCAATTAACTTGTGCAAAAATCCCATATAACCTGACTGGTCATTTAATATCCTCTATTTAGTTCTCTATATTTGTTACAGGTTGATTTCCGATAACATCACAGATATTGATGAGTCATACATCCGACAGATTGACAGCCAAAATAAACTGCAAACGTTTCTATATTTTGTAAATTTTACGGGGAATATTACAACCAACCGGACAAAAAATACGTGTTTCAATGATAAGATATGTCCTGGCATTGAATTTGATGATGAAGTCAAGTCCATTGTATCAACGGTAATTCATTTTGTTCATGTCTAAAAATCAGTCCCTAAAGAAGATTTGTTTTTACGTGAATGTCTAAGTTTTTGTCTAAAGAGTATTTCATATTTTCAAATATTTTGTCCTTTAGTTTCAGTTACTTATAATAATTTTTTAAGGTTTTTAGGTAATCACTGATAAAGAATATGTTTCATATATTCAGCATCATATGATTGCCAGGTGGCAGATATTTTTGTCATGTGACTCCAGCATAGGAGGGATATATCTTTAAATACATGTATACTTACATGTCTCCCACTAGATCACTTGGGTTTTTGATTGCAGATAATTTTGCTATGGCTTACGGTCAACATCATGCTTTGTAAGTGAGGGTCAAAGTTTAAACATTAGTTGCTCTGTTATCATCAACAAGTCGACCTGAAACACAAAACTGTTCATATTTTATGTGTGGTATCGGTTACTTGCAAAGTATTATGTAACTTATGGTCTGTCTTTCAGTGGAAGTTGGTGTGTGATCAGGAAATAGTTGGAGACACAATAACTTCCATACAGATGGCCGGAGTCCTAATAGGTGCTGTGCTTACTGGACAGTTGGCAGACCTTTTTGGGCGACGTCATATTCTATTTATAGAACATGCAGTTTTAGTCATAATGTGGTTCTGCAGTGCATTTGCCTCAAGTTGGATGGTTTATGCTGGTCTGAGGTTCATTATTGGAGCTTTAATTGGAGGTCAGTGCTACCAGCTTAGAAATTAATGACAACCTGTAACCACCAGATGTACTTTAACCAAATTTCACACATGTTCAGTGCCAAGCATAATTTGAAGACGTGTTTTTCCCTTAAAAAACAAATCTCATTAAAATTATCCTGATACACATGAAATTTTGTGCTTGTACAAAAGCATACATGTCTTTTAAATTTTGTGCTAAAAAACCAGAGGTTTGCTAAACTTTCTTTGATTTAAGACATATATAGTACTTTTGGCTTTTTTAGCTCACCAGAGCACAAAGTGCTCAAGAGTGGGCTTTTGGGATCATTGATTGTCTGGCGTCCAGTCGTGCATCATCAACAATTTGAACGATTGTCCTCCTATACCAGCTAAGCCAACTTTGACGAAACATGCCTGGAAGTATTCCTTGCATGAAGCTTATACAAAAGTGGTTCAAAGAATTGAATTCCATCAAGAACTTACGTTGCCATGGAAACAGAAAGGCAAACTTTAAAAATCTTATTACCTGAAACCTACAAGCCCCTGAGCCTTAAGATTAGGTGTGTAGTATTGTCTAGTGGACCTCTACCAAGTTTGTTCAAGTTAAACTCCTAGGGTCAAATTTAGCCCTGCCCCAGGGGTCAATTGATTTTACATAGGCTTATATATAGGGAAAGCTGTAAAAATCTTCTTGTCTGAAACCACAAGGCCCTCAGCTTAAAGATTTGGTATGTAGCATTGTCTATTGGATCTCTACCAAGTTTGTTCAAACTAAACTTGTGGTGTCAACTTTGGCCCCACCCTGGGGGTCAATTGATTTTACATAGGCCCTGAGCCTTAAGATTTGGTATGTAGCATTGTCTACCAAGTTTATTCAAATTATACCCCCTGGGGTCAAATTTTGCCCCGCCCAGGGAGTCAGTTGTTGTTACATATACATAGTCTTATAATATTTTAGGGAAAACTATAAAAAGCTTCTTGTCTGAAATAACAAAGCTTAGAACTTAGATATTTTAATGGAGCATCAGTTATTAATGGAGCATCAGCTAGAAGTCTTCTACCAAGTTTGTTCAAATTATGCTCCTTGAGGGAAAATTAACTGGGGGTCACTTGAATTCATATAGATTTATATTGGGAGAATCTTAAAAAACCTTCTGATGGTTGCTCAACAGCTGACCCAGAGGCAAAGTATTCAGGTAAGTGATCAGGGCCATCATGGCCCTCTTGTCTTATTATAGTTGAGTATTATTCCTTTTGCGTAATATAACAACATGTGTAAGCTTCAGGAAAACATAGTAAGTTTATGCATAACTGATTAGAACTTAAAACGGTCACAGTATTTAAATGTTAAATGTTTTAACAGGAGTGCTGGTTGTCAATTTTGTAGTTGCCATTGGAAATAGTGACACCAGAGTGGCGAACATTTTGTGGATGTATAGGTTTGTGGGCTGTAGGTCTTATGACTCTAGCGGGATGGGGTTACTATATACATGACTGGCAGTATCTGGTTATATCGACATCGTCAGCCAGCATGTTCATTCTCCTGTCATGGTGGTAAGTTAGGTTGAAATAATGTTTGAAATTCATTTATTCATTGAACCTATTTGAACTTGTGTTCAGGTTAGATTTTTTAATCAGATGGATAAATGACACAATCATATTGTTTCTGTTTACAAAAGATATCGATATCAATTACGTGTACTTTATTGGGGTATTTTCTGGCGGCTGAATGGCTATATTCTTTTGTAAATATTTCCTTTAGAGTTTGAACCATGGCTGAGAAGTCTGTGGCGGACTTTTTTCAAAGCTCAAAATAGTTTGCTCTCTTGTTTGAGAGCTAAAGTTGTTGCAGTAGCAGCTAAAATCATAGTTGTTTTTGAAGATTGATCTGTGGAAAAATATCCTGACTTCTAATTTCAAAGTACAAAATACCTATTACTAGTATGAGAGAGATACATTTGGTTACACAGTTATTACCTCATACTGTTTACTTTTGGTACTAAGACTTGGACCACAAAGGCTTGTTGTATCTTGGAGTTTAAGCAGTAACTTATTGGTTGAAAATGGAAGTATGGAAAAGGAAATACTATGTTGAAATTTAGACTCTTAATGACATTTTATAGGTTTGTACCAGAGAGTCCAAGATGGCTGCTAAGTAAAGGTCGTGTAAAGAAGGCAGAGAGAATTTTGACAGACATGGCTAAATATAACAACAAACCAGTGCCAGATTTTAGTAAATTGCGAGAATATTCTGAGGTACTTCTTTGTTGTATTCTTTTTCATGAATTCCTGTCTTTTCATGGATTTCATACTTAAGATAACTATCACGTACTGTTCAGCCTATTGTCTGCAATCTTAATATATCAGAATCTTGTGGTAAAAGTTGCTGTTGGTTGGTCACATCCTAAAACATTATCAGAAGTTTATTCTGATTATGAAGAGTAGTACTCAAAAGCATTTCCTACCAGGTAATCATAATAAGACAGAATTAAATGGTTGAAAGCTGAGCAAATGCCTAGCTTTACAGCTCAGGGCTATGACAAAAGATATTTTTCTTTCAATTAATTGTTTGATAGTTCTCTTAGCATGGAAAGATAGAATGTAACTTCTTTGAACTGTAAAAAAAAAAACCCAAAAAAAACTGTAGGTTTTGGTGTTACAGATTTGTTAAACTTTACTTCCAGACTGAAATTATTTCCAAGCAGCAGCAAACAAAATATAGTTACTGGCATTTGTGCAGCTCATGGAGTCTTGCAAAAAACACTGTAATTCTGATGTATGGTTGGTAAGTATGCATGTCTTAGTGCAAAAATTGACTGTTTAGATGTCCTTGTGCAAAAATTGACTGTTTAGATGTCTTAGTGACAAAAATTGACTGTTTAGATGTCTTAGTGACAACATTTTGACAGTTTAGATGTCTTAGTGACAAAATTTGACTGTTTAGATGTCTTAGTGACAAAATTTGACTGTTTAGATGTCTTAGTGCAAAAATTTGACTGTTTAGATAACTTAGTGACAAAGATTTGACTGTTTAGATGTCCTAGTGACAACAATTTGACTGTTTAGATCTCTTAGTGACAAAAATTTGACTGTTAAGATGTCTTAGTGCAAAAATGTGACTGTTTAGATGTCTTAGTGCAAAAATTTGACTGTTAAGATGTCTTAGTGCAACAATTTGACTGTTTAGATGTCTTAGTGCAAAAATGTGACTGTTTAGATGTCTTGCTGCAAAAATGTGACTGTTTAGATGTCTTGCTGCAAAAATGTGACTGTTTAGATGTCTTGCTGCAAAAATTTGAATGTTTAGACTTGTGATTTTTACACTGGCTTTAGTTTAACAATGATAGATTTTCACTGGATTAAACCCTTACAAATGATCATGTTGTTAAGTTGGCAGATCTTTTTCTTTTAAAGACCCTTTTGCACTTTTTTTGGTATGTTTACAATGAAACATACATTCAGTTGGTTAGCACAAGAACTCAGATTGAACAGGGAAAATGTTTCTATACTTGTGGATTTAATTCCTATTTTAAATATTCTGATTAAGAAAATTTTGCTTTGAAAAGGTGTAAAAAAAAATACCATTTGTTATCATAAATGTGACTTCAGTACTCGTGAAGCCTTTCCAGTGACCTAGTGAGCCCTGCTGTGTTGTTTGTTATCCTGTCCCTCTTGTGAAGTGTTTGTATTCAGTTTTTGTGTGTTACCTTCTGGATACTTACCTAATATGGACACTGTGTATGCCTTATCAAATCCTGTTAGCTGAATATTTATATTTATTTCCAGAATATTGACATGTTAGCATATATGATAATACACACATATCAGTAATATATATTCCAAGAAAAGGATAAGAATATAATAGTTGAATATTTGATAAACAAGAATAAATAACATAGAAATATATCTGTCCCATCCTTCAATCCTTCAACATGGCAGACGGGAATTACATGTAGAAATGCACAGTAAATTCATCTGCATTGCTCAGAGAGCAAGGACAATGGAATTGAACCCCAGCTGGCAGGCTAACTTTCTTTTGGATGAGAGATCTAAGCTATAAAAACATGAATTTACAGCTTTATGTTGCTTTCATCCTGTGTGGTTTCTGAGGAGCATTTCAGTTAAGACTGTTTGTTGCAATAAGTTTAATCTATTCATTAATCAAGCTTTTTAAAATTTTGATGGGGAAATAAAAGTAATCTTGCCTATCTTAGCCCCAAAGTGGGCCTTATCTGCTACTCGGGGTAACAAAAAAAACCCCACCCCTTGCCATAGCTGAGTCCAGGCAAATGCAGTAATAGTTTCCCTCTCCTCAGCCACCAGTTAAATTTTCTTGACATCCCTGAAGTGAAGTAGATGTCATCCTGCCATTTGCAGGCAATCTCCTTTTTGAAGAGTATGTGCATAATGGGCAGGCATAAGAATGGCACAGTTCTTAAAAACCAATCATTTTGGTGTCAGCGTATGAGAGTTATAGTAAGATGATCTTAAGTGTACGGACTGTAATTTAGAATTGTGTAACAAACTTTGATAAATGATATGACTGATAAGATGTGCACATGTTGATTTAGAAACTGTTACAGTTGTTTATCCCAGCCTTCACTTTTCTCAGAATGAGATAATTGTCATTCTGTATAGAGAGCTTCATCTGTTTTTTTGTCTTTGAACATTTTCTACATGGAAAATGTCCCATATGCTAGTTTGAAATGCTCTGGAAACTGTAAAAAGATATTAATGACCTTATTTCCAGGTTTGTATCCAGTTCTGTATACTATGGAATGAATTTCAACACAAAGAACCTTACTGGAAATCTGTATATGAACATATTTCTCTCCGGCCTTGTCGAGATTCCAGCTCTGATATTTGTGGTTTTAGTCCATAATAAGCTTGGCCGACGTCTCACCGTCTCGTTACTGATGCTTTTAGCAGGCATATTCTCCTTCGCAATACTCATTTTAGATCTGGCAGGTATGTATTATCAGAGAAAACCATTGTATTGATGTCATTCATACATGAATCAGACTGTGTGCTATTTTCAAGAAGTGGAAATAATATTCATTGATTCAGTCTGCAATATTTTCAGACATTGTTCAGGTGGAGTTTTCTGCTTTTATACTGATTAAAATGACTTGCCTTTTTAACGATTTATTAAGTTTAAATGTTCTGAAAACCAATAGTTTAGTAATGTCTGGATACAAAGATCAATATCGTAGAACTGATAACTTACTGTTATTTAATGATTACTACTAATGATAATAATGTTACTTGTTAACTTCAGCAGAAGTTAATCACAATTAAATTTGTGTTCACAACAGGTAAATTGAAGGAGTATTCCAAATTGACTGTTGTGTTTGCCATGATTGGTAAGGCAGGAATATCAGGTGGCTGGGCTGCTCTGCAGGTGTTCTCAGCAGAGATCTTTCCCACAGTAGTCAGGTAACCGCTCTTTGTTTAAGTTCATACTTACTTGAGGAATTATGACTTGACAGACTGAACTTTTTTTTTAATGTAAAGACAAAATAGTAGTAATTTCATATGATTTTCTAGCAATTGTAATTTTAAAGTTCTGCATAATTATTTCCGTCTTTGCTAAAGAGACAAAAGAATTATATATATGAATTTTGTGTTGAAGTACTTACAAAAGAACATGCCTTGTTTGTGCTGTATATGACTAGCAGGTCATAATTGACTTGTGAAATACTAATGATGTACATAATTGTATGTTATAATTGTTCTGTTTTCTTTTCAAAATTTGAATTATTTGAGATTTCACTTGTATATATAGTGTAAGCTATTTCACCAAATGCGTTAATGGCAGCAAACCAAATCCATTTTTTTTATTACTGCTTTCTGCCATTGTAATACATGGCATTAGAAAGAAGACTATATGAGTACCACCCTTAGCTAAAACATGATTGTTTAAACTTAGAACTATAATATTTCTGCAGTTAAAATTCAATTACATGTGTATTTAGATGCTGCTTTTTTCAGGAACATAGGTGTTGCTTCTTGCTCACTCTGTGCTAGGATTGGTGCTATTGTTGCACCACAGATAGTATTCTTGGTAAGTACTTGGATAATAAACTGGATTATAAGTTTAGTTTACCTTCCTTGATTGTAAAATCCTTCAGTTCTCATGCAGTGGTCTGTGTCTTACACTGTAATGAGCAATTATCCTTTATACCAGTATTCACATCAAAGCCTTTTTTCATTTAAACCATTGAAGACATTAGAAGTCATAAAGATGGGCAGCTTGTTTTAAAGAAAGTTTTTCTTAATAAGTTCGTAACATTTATTATATGATTTCAACAATATGGTACATGTATTCACAGGGCTCTAAGTCAAATGCAGCTCCCCTGCCATTTACAGTATTTGGTATAGTTGCATTGATAGCTGGTGGACTGGTATGGCTCCTACCAGAAACAAGAGGTAGGCTACACAATGATTTTAGGGGTGAAAGCTGAAATGTCTTATCAGCCGCTTTAGTTAGCTGCGTTTCATTTTCATTCCTCAATTTTTTAATGCCCCCCGCCATTTGAAGAACGGTGATGGAGAATTAAGTTTTGCACCTATCCATCAGTCTGACCACATTTTGTTTCCGCACATTTTGAAGGAAATCATTTGCATAGATTACATTCCTAATTTGCATGTATATGTGTCTTCTGAAACTACAAGTTCCTTTCAAAATTGGGCATGACATCTCAAATTTTAATGGAGTTATGGCACATCTTCAACTTAATTTCTGTTAAACTGAAGTTTCCACACATTTTAAAGAAAACTTTTGCACAGATTTAATTCATATTTTGCTTGTACATGCATCTTAAAAAAACTACAGGTTCCTTTGGAAATTTGGCATGACACCTCCAATTTTATGAGAGTTATGACCCCTTTCGACTTAATTTTTGATAAAAACCAAATTTCTTCACATAAAAAGGACTATGTTTTGCAGTAATCTGTTCATTACATATCTACAACAGTTACACTGCTTTTGACATTCCACCCGCTTATCCATCTGCATATGATCTCCTGTCAACATTTGATCATGGGGAGAGCATCTGTGTCCCATGGACACCTTTCTAGTTAGATGTGATTGGCTTTTTTGGCTTTTGTAATCAGTGCATATCCTTGATCAAACTGTACATACTGAGGTTTAATCATGCTTTATTCTATTTGCTTTTAGACATTTACTCAATTAAAACTTGTATGAATGATACAAATATCCCTAGTACTGATTAATGGTGAAAGAAGGATGTACAAGAGAAGAGACTGTTTTATAAATTTAACAGGATTTAACTGCCCACATACATTAAATATTGGGAACTGTCAACAGGAATTCTAAGTTAGGCAATATAATTGTACAGGTTCAGTGACCTACATATTTTAGTTTAACTTATTTATTCTCAAGGCAATCTATATTAAGATGGTATAAAAAGACCTATTCTTTTAAATTATATATTAATCATAATGTAGTGTTTTATGCGCTTTTAGAAGAAATTCAAATATTAAGCAAGAAAAATGAAAGCTTTCTTTAGAATTAACATGTAAGCAAGAAAAGTGATTTTTTTTTAACAGATGACTAAATAAAATGTATTAAGTCTATGATATGTTTTATTCTTTAGGTGTGCCTTTACCTGACGAGTTGTCAATACATGTTAAGAGTCCGAGCGAGATGGAAATTCAAGTTAATGAATTATCAGAGAATAGCCCAGAAGCCATTCCACTGAGAAGTGTTCAAGATGAAACAAAAAATGGAGATGCTACCACTGATGTGGCTTGAATGTGAACTGGACTAGAATGATCTCATGACAGAAAGATCAAAAATTAGATTCTTGTTTGAAATTTTATAACTTATGACCTTATCTTGATCAAATGTATCATATACACCTTTGACTGACTTAAGCTCTAGTCAAAAGTCACATTGAATACTTCTTTGCAAATGTTGGTTTGTCAGAAGTTCAGCATTTGCTGAAAAATAAGGGACCTGAAACTTGGTTGCCTGGTTTTTCTCACCAGTAGACAAGTTGTACTGATTTTGGGGTCAATGAAATGCTCAATTGACTTGAAAAATATGTTTTTGTTTAGTAATGGGAATATAACTTGGCCTAGGAATCTCAAACACGGTGCTATGAAGATGATGCATGCAAGTTTGAAACCAGTTTTGGAACTTTGCCAAATTAAAGTTTTTATTAAATAGTAGCTGAAGTTCAATATGATTGCAAGCAAAATGTTAGCTATCGGGATGCATTTCTCCCTTTTTATTTCTTTTAATTAAAAAAGTGGAAGCAAAACTTCAGCTCAAGTCGGATACTTCTAGTGATATCAGATAATTTTTCAGGCTCATTAGGAAGAATACTTTATCCTGATGTGCTAATTGATTCCATTAGCCAGACTAACTTAATTGTTTTGATATGAAAATGAATAGGCGTTCTTTTAATCAAATGAATATGCTGGGCAAAGTTTTCATGTCATTATTATATCATATAAAATAATACTTGTATGCTGATAGAGGCGAAAGGAATACAAATCGGTATTTAATTACTAGTACTATGTATAGGTCAAACAGATTATACATCTTTATTTACAAAAGGAAACATGAACAACACGTAAGTTTCAAATTTTAATGACAGAGAATTGTGTGTTTATAATTACAGTCATTTGTGACCCAGTGCATTAATTGACTCTGATAAAAGTTCTCAGTTTGCAGTTATCGTCTATCTAATTGACAATAGCTTCAGTTTAAACAAGGGTCTGTAATTGACATGGTAAGGGGCAGTACTAATTAACCTTGTAATACACGCTGTGGCTGATAGCGGAAATATGTCAAGTGACACACAAAGCAAGTGTGAATTGACATTGATATCGTTTGCTTAAGATAATTTTGCACAACATAACAGAGTTTTTTTGTTTTTTTTATCCAGTACTTGATCTCAGATAAAAAGTAACATAAAGGATCAGGATGATGAAATTAATCCTAAGGCGTAGCATAGTTTAGTTCTCATCCATAGTGGCTTCACAGGACGAGAGAGACATTTTAACTGTCAGCCTGCTTCTTTCCAAGCTCAGCTGATATGTCTAATCCTAACTCCAGGGATAAAAGCAAAAATGTTCTATATGCTTTCTTACTTCACTGTCAGTAAGGACCTAATTGCTTGTTCCCTTAGTTCTACAGAAATTTTGTTTTACAAACAATTTATTGAATTGTTTGAACATTTAATTAGAATGTACATGTTCCTTGCCATGCAATTGTGGATCTCAAGAATTCATTGATTTCCATGAGTTTTATATTACAGCAAAGACAGACATTTAGCATTTATGCTATGTCACCTTTTTATGCTATCTTCAAGGTTTGTGATGTTCAACAATGACATTTTTTTCCACATGCTTCCTTCTGTTTTGATAGAGGACTTGTTATATGGTGGTGCCACTTATAAGCATTTTACGGTTGTTTTTCATTCACACACACAGACATTCATGCATGCACACGCACACACACACAAATTGAAAAAGTTGCATTTAAATCTGTGAATACAATGAATATGATTTTAATGTTACAAATGTATTTGTGATCCTCTTTTTTGCAGAAGGAACTTCCTCTGGGCATTCTAGCTGAAAATCAATTTTTGTTATCTAATAGTATTATTGAAACCACACATTTTTGGCATTATGAATTAGTGACAGAACATTGAATATATGTTCACAGACGATGTTTTAAGCACATACAGATCAGTATTTTCTTTGTTCTGTGCTCGGACACAGTCAGTATTGCTAATAGATATTCAGTAAAGATAACTAGCAAAATAAAAATAATTTTACTTTTAATTTAATTTTTATATTTTCTTAGACAGCATTTTACTATTAATAAGTACTTGTTGAGGGGCATTATTCATTTTGATTAATTCATCACTAGACACTTTCATCTTTGTAATGTATGATATTCACCAGACAATCATTAATCTTGACATTTTACAAAAAAACTTTAATCATGTTTGGTAATGTATGCACATCTAGGAGGTAGATGTTTTCCATTTTTATACAGTGCCAAAAATATCTTGAAAGTAAACGACATTTTTTAAAACGCTTCTAATGTTTTAACAGTTTCTGTCAGGTGGGGATTTGATGGGTTTTTTTACCAAGTCCCTTCATTGTAGTACTTCATACATGCCTACCTCAACATTATGCTCAAACTAAAAATGAATAAAACATTGTTTTACTTACAGACTGATTTTCATGTCTTACAGGATTTACAAATGTAAAGAACACTATTCAATACACTGACATTATTCTGTCTTATTCTTTGCTATTTTTCTTTAAATCAAGTAAACAGTTCTCTGTTGTATACGTCAAGTTGTTCATATTTAGTTTTACAGCTAAATGAAGTTTCACAATTTTCCAATGTATTGATTCCACAAGTCAGTCTTGACTCATTCTGCAGTATTTAGTTGTCATACATTCATCGACATGCAACAAAAAAAACTTCAATAAATAATGTCTCCAAACTGAAATCATTTTATTTTGATGAAACTTCAGACAAATGTTTACCACATCAAGATGACGTGCAGAACGCATGTTCCGCATGGCTGGCTCCAAGGTCAAGGTCACAGTGACATTAACATTGAAAATCCTGTCCGCTCTGTAACTCTTCAACCCTTTGAAGAATTTTGATGAAACTTCAGACAAATGTTTACCACATCAAGATGACGTGCAGAACGCATGTTCCGCATGGCTGGCTCCAAGGTCAAGGTCACAGTGACATTAACATTGAAAATCCTGTCCGCTCTGTAACTCTTCAACCCTTTGAAGAATTTTGATGAAACTTCAGACAAATGTTTACCACATCAAGATGACGTGCAGAACGCATGTTCCGCATGGCTGGCTCCAAGGTCAAGGTCACAGTGACATTAACATTGAAAATCCTGTCCGCTCTGTAACTCTTCAACCCTTTGAAGAATTTTGATGGCTCCAAGGTCAAGGTCACAGTGACATTAACATTGAAAATCCTGTCCGCTCTGTAACTCTTCAACCCTTTGAAGAATTTTGATGAAACTTCAGACAAATGTTTACCACATCAAGATGACGTGCAGAAATTGTTGTCTCATTATTAAGTATACTCCTTGCAGACAGTATTGTTAGCCGAAATTTACATCCTACTCATTATCATGTATTCTCATGAATATTATCTTTTCCTTCATGTCATGTTATAATCTTTTGAATATTCATAGCAATCTTCATTCCAAAATTCATACTATAGTATAGAATCAGAACAACATTTTTGAAAACCTGGTTTCGTGGCATTGCCATGTTTCTTGTATAAGCTTTCATCTGGTTCTTCCCACAAACTGTGTATGAACAAAATTACTCAGATCATACTTTTTTTAATGAGCAAAAGGAGCAAGTGGCTCAAGGTTTTAAATCTGGTCATTTTTTGATAATGACCTTGACCTCTTATAAAAATTTCCTTTGGAATTCTGTTAAACTTTTCTAAATCAAAGATGTTTGTTTATAATTATAATTCATCAACAGTGCCTTATGTTTTTTTGCAATATTTTTAGAATACACATTTCATGCTTCAGAAATTTATTCATTGTTACAAAGTTATTGTCAGAAAATGTTTGTAAAAGGGTATGCCTTATGTTTAACCTTTGTATATAGTACATTATCAGACAGGTGTTTGCCATCCAGTTGCATCAGTGTATCTATTATACCAAAAAATGCCATACAGATATTTTCTGTTGTTACTGTCTTGCCAGCTTGTTTACTACAAGAAGCATTGATGGCTTGTTTTAGAAATATTTGAATGAACTAATGTCTGACTGAGACCCTAGAATGAGAATAAATGTGTTTTATGTGTGCTGCTAACCGTATGTTGTTGTTTCACCAAAGCTGTTCCAAATTACAATGCTCAACTAGGGAGGCATATAGTTTTTTAATTGTCCATCCATCAGTCTGTCCGAAAACTTTAACATTGAACATAATTTTTTTATTAGCAAGTGGATTTACTTAATACTTGGACACAACTCCCCTTCGGACAAGACCTTCCCACTGGCCTATATATTTGAACTTAACCCCTGTATGACCTTTACCTTGAAGATCCAGTTGTCCAAAAACTTTTACATTGGCTATAACCTTATTAGAAAGTCAATTTACTTCATACTTAGTCACAAAACCCCTTTTGAAAAGACCTTCCCATTGACCTATATTTATTTGACCTTGACCCTTGAATGACTGGTCCTCAGCTCAAAGTCAAAGCACCATTTCGGGGGCATTGTCATCTTACAGTGACAGTTCTTGTTAGAAATATAATGTTAGACTGTTTGTTTGAATAACATTTTATTCCAGGTGTTCAATTGTACATAAACTCCAATGTTTAAGTATTGTCTGGGTGAGAGTGTATAACACCCTGTTATGCTGCAGTTTTAATAGGTATTCTTTTTGCTGTTTGTTTGTTTTGGCTTGTTACAAACATGTAGTATCTGTGGATCGAAAGTTTTAAAATAAAATGTGAAAAAAAAATCGGAAAAAATATTTTAATTTTCGCGATTATGAGAACTGTATTATTTACGAAGTTAAGAAAACTAATTTGCGTTTCCAAAAATATGATGTAACTATATGAAAAAAAAATTGTAGTTCAATTTAATATTTTATCAGTGACTTAAAATGCCTTGTTAAGTAAATGAAGTCCATACAGCAGAAAGTTAATCTGCTTTAACCATCTGCTTAAGAAGATTGATTTTGTATTTTTCTTCAGAAGGTAAATTTCTATGAAATTTTTAAAAAGATTACTCTTGAAGGCAGGAGGTGTAGTTGGGGTTGGAATATATTTATAGGTTTTTGTTGTTTTAAAACACTATTATTGTAAAACACAGTATTTTTTAATTAATTTTATCTTTAAGTTAATATTTTATTCGCATTTTATTTTTGCACTTTCTTAGTTATTTTAGTGTTTGAGCTTTGTTTTGTAAACTTGTTCTGAAATGTAGTCAGTGTCTGTACGTGGTATCAGTTTTGTGTTCAGGTCTCTTTAAGACTTATCTGTTTGTTCTTGTTATTTTTTCAGTAATTTATCTCAAAATGTAAGAAGCAATTTTCTGTTTGTATAGTTTCCTTTCCTCTTGGAATATTTTCAGTTTACTTAATGATATTCTCTGAATAAGTGAACCTTTTCACTAAGCTTTTCTTTAATCTTACATTTCTTAACTGAAATGAAATTCAAAATAGTCAATAAATTTATCGCAGTGAAAATTAATGTTGAAGGACTTGAAGAATCCAAGCAGTCTGTTGGGATTTTTCTTCTTTCTAAAAACAGAGTTGCCTCCAGCAGGGTAAGGGTTAAATTGGGGATAAGTTGATAGGAGGAGCAGTGGTTTAGGGGTTTAGAGTGTAGGCCTCTTTATCAGGAGGTAGCTGGTTTGAATCCCAGCAGAGGCGATTGTCTGTAGTGACTTTAAGTATACTACACTTTTGGTGCAAGTTTGCAGGAAACCGTCATTAAGAGGAATTAATGTAAGTTGAAATTGATGTAACATAAATAAAGTTAAACTTCCTGCAGTAAATACTTCATCTTTTTTAAAGTATACCCTCATTGAATTGGTTCATCCTTTTCACTTCATAAATTCTTTCTTTTAGAAGTTCGAGAAGTCTGTTTAATGTCCTATACATATTGAGGTACATGTACTGTCAACACATTCTAATAATGGCTATAACATTTATAAGCTCACCTGAACCAGTAGGCTCAAGTGAGCTCTTGGGAATGCCTATGTCTGGCTGTGCTCTCTGTCTGTCCTTCCATCAACAGTTGCATTAAAATATTCAATAATTTGAGTGTCATGTAGCTGTGGCAACCAAATGAAAAAACTTTCATCTCAGCAACCTCTTCGCCAATTTGAAAATAATTTAGCACAAATGTTCCTTGGATGACATTCTGTACAAGTTGTGAAATTCATATTGTTCCTCAACAAATTATGGCTACCAGGGATGGGACTTCCTTTCTTTATATGTCTTTATGTCTTAGAAACTGCTAGCCCACTTGGAAACTAGAACTGCCACTGTCCTGGTACCCTGCATGCTGCTTTGTCAAAAGGGTATTGATATATGGGAACATGTAACTTTATGCCCAGGACCAAAATAAATTAAGAAAAATTACAAAGGGCAATAATTTCAAAATTGTGCAAGAAAGAGTTATGGTTCTTGGGCACTGCACTTCTCTTCAATGAGATCTATTCATCTATGAAGTTTCAAGTTGATATCTTCAGTACCTTTTGAGTTATACCCCCAACATAAATTAAGTATGAAAATTTTCAAAGGGCAATAACTCTTAAATTATGGGGAAAAAAGAGTTATGGTTTTTAGGCCATGCTCTTTTCCTGAATGAGATCTATTTATCTATGAAGTTTCAAGTTGATACCTCCAATACTTTTCAGTTATGCACTGGACAAAACTTATACATGAAAAATTACAAAGGGCAATAACTCCAAAATTATGCAAAAGAGAGTAATGGTACTTGGGCACTACACTTTTCCTGAATGAGATCTATTTATCTATGAAGTTTCAAGTTGATACCTCCAATACTTTTTGAGTTATAAGTGTGAAAATGATCAAAGGGCAATAATTCTAAAATAATGGAAAAAGAGTTACGGTTCTTTGGCAGTGCACTTCTCCTTAATGAGATCTATCCATCTATAAAGTTTCAAGTTGATACCTCCAATAGTTTTGAGTTAAGCCCTGGACAAACAAAACCCCAATGGCCAGCTGGACCAACAAGCTGATTCCAGTACATCCCCCTTATAGCTATCAGAGGCATGGAATGACAAATTTGATATTAATTGCATGCTTACTCAGGTGAGCATTTCAGGGCCATGATGGCTCCCTTCTATACTAAAGTGTTGTTTGATTTTGTTTGCATTGATCTGTTATATGCAAGTGATACTTTCTGCTGAAATTAAAAGCTTTGAATATTGACCGTTTTGTTTAAATAATGTGGTTTACTGTAGACAGTAGGTTGATTCTTGCAGTTATGTCGGCTCACTTTATAACAGAATGTCTGTTGGCCACTAACATGTCACTACTGAGAACAACAGGTCTATAACCTGCCACAAACCAGAAAAATAATCTGAGAGAGTTGAAAGTTCGAAGCACACATTACTTACAGTTATTTATATGTATGTGAATATGATCTCTCTTCAAGCAAAAATTGTTAGAAGATAAATTGAACATAACCAATCACTCGGACTAAAATCCAAGGCAACAAATCAACAAGAGGTTACAAGATGCTTTTCTGACTGTACTATTTCAAACAAACATTTAAAGTTAAGGCACCTGGTTTGGGCACAGTATCAAATCCGTACCTCCCATGACCCCTCACCCTAAGGTGCTTTAGTGATTACAGTTCTAAGACCATATACTGCAGATAACTGGATAAAAATAAGGGAGGTAATAAGACTTAAAATTTTGGACATGCAAGGGAAGTAATCAGGTAAAAATTAAATATGGAGTGTGTAAAATTTGCTTCCCTTGATAAAAAAGTAGTTGGGCCACAAACATGTATTATCAAAATGGTAATTAACTGATTCAAAACAGTGTATTATCACTTTTATCTCACTGATATTTCCCTATATTTCATTGGTAGGCATAAAATAAATTGTCTTCTATCACAACACTTAGACTGCTATGCTATTTCTGTATTTAAAATTGTCCACCTGGCAAGGGTACAGTTTCAAACTATTGTAACACCTTTACAGTCTTGTATGCTAGATACACAGGTTTTGAACTCCATTCCTTGCAATGTAAATGAGTTTCAGGCATGCTTCAAAAAAGTTACATCCAACTTTTCTCTGCAAAAAATATCTTAAAATTTCTGAAGTTAACAGTAAGATGTGGGAAAACACTGGCTGGCATCCTGCTATAAACTCTTCATAAATTCCATTTGAAAGGGGGTATACATAGATTCATTCAGTCATTTTAATGCTCTGAACATTGAATACAATTTATTCAATTTTCTAAGTCCACTGACTTTTTATTAAAGAAAAAACAGCTGTCTACCAGTTCATGTTAATGTCTTTTACACAGTTAATATGCAAGCAAGCATACACTGATAGAGCACAACACGCTGCATAGTCTACACATCAGTTTCATACTTAAGTTTACTTGTCACTTTTAGATTTGGCAGGCGGCATTTTGACACTATGAAATTTTAATATCTTATTCATAGCAAATACTTTATTAAGAAATCAATTGTTCTATTTGAGATTATCTTATTTATATATTATTTCGGTACCGGTTGCTCATATGACCAATGTCCCCTGCAGAGATTAGTTTTCTTATTGTGGGGAATAGTGCAATATACAGACAGCATCCCATTCCAGAGACACCCCTAGTTTAGCATGCTCAGTGTACAGCACTGATACATGCTACCTTGGTTTAATGTTTTGTCTGAAAGACAATTAGTAATGTTATTGGAGGACCGGGGATCGATCTCGGAACCTCTGGGTTACCAGTCCATAGTGTTACCACTGGACCACTGATCTGCTCCTTATCAATAGTTTATATTTGAAGTTTTTATATGGGTTTAGGAAAATCTGAGTTACTCTCCTGTACTGAGTAAAGAAAATAACGTTAATTTGGGTTTAATTTCTTCCTTTAATCTGATATTCATAAAAGGAATTAATTTAGCTCCTTAGCTGTTTACATTACAGCTACCTTAAAACAAGGTCAGCAATAAACTGTTGGACAATTAAAGGCAATTAAACATCATAACAAGCCGAATGATATAAGCAACACAGCTGTTTTATTTCATACACATGTCAAACAGTTGATTGCCTTGTTATTAAACATTGTCAATTTACGATATAATCTTCCCACCTCTGCAAGGATGTTTTGATTACATTTAACAGTTATCTATGTTGAAGATACATGTATATCTCTGAAATTTTCAATCCTTCTAATCCACAAAACATTTACAAATCGCAATGAAAATAAATGAAGTGATACTTTTTTTTTTCCAAGTAACCGATTGTCAATTTTGTTCACCGATGCTCGTACAATGTATGTTTCGATCAAATACTTGATTAACCGGGGACTCCTTGCCATCCCTAGAATAAATAGATCTTCCATAATCAAGTTTTGCATTAAAAAAAGAAGTAAAACAAGATTAAACCAGTTTATTTTCTTCATAACCTACACATTTAATACCAGTAGCCTTGGGTTTTTCTCCTTTCACTATACTCTATACCAAGGCTCTCTGCCACATCTTTTTCAAATGTTGACATTTTTGGTTGAAATGTTTCTGTCTGCAAATTACTTGATGTTGTGTCTTTTTTGGAAGCTGAAATGTAGAAATGACCATTACAGTGTATGTTTATTTTTAAAAAAATGTTATCCAGTTATAGAAACACTAATAACTAAACACGGCTGAGGATAATTTTACATGCTGTGTCTCAAGGACAGTATTCAACTTCTTTTTTCACACTAAAGCCTGTCTGGGTCAGTAGCACCTAGCACTGACTTCAAATATAACAGTGATGATACAATCCATGATCATAATTGAAGTTCCTGAATTCTCTACATGATTTTATATATACTTGAACAAGTTCTTTTCTTTAGAGATATTTTTTATCTGTTGAAAAACATTCTGGTACAATCTGTTGTCTGATACAATACTAGTGTATGGTACAATTATGTAGTCTGGTACAATAAAATGCATCTATCTAGCCAGGTTTTACATAAACTGCTGTGCTGTAGGGAGCAATTTACAGAAAAGATGAATTTGTGCAAACTTTAAATGGTTTCAACCAATTAATTAGACTGATTAAAAAAATTCTCAAATTTTAACACAGTTACAGTAGCAGAAATCAATGCTAACATTGTAAAAACAAAACATTCACTGAAATCAAATATAAAGTAAAACGTCTTAGCTTGGCAGACAGAAAAAGTTCTGAGGTTTGGACGAGTATTGCTTAAGATAAGGAATACAGTGATTTCTCTTGAACAGGGAGATCTAGCTAAGCCAAAGGTAAACATATGAAAGCTCAAAACCTGAACATTTGGTAACAGAACAGTTCAGGTACCTGATCTATTGTTCCAAACATAAGTATAAAATCACTATAAATATGTGAATATAGCTACACTGGCCTTATGCTATCCTGTAGTACAAGCTATTAAGAATGGTATGACAAACCTAATTTGCTTTCAGCAATTTTAGTCAGATAAGAAACGGTTAACCAAGTAGTGCCTTAAAAAAGATCCATCATTACCGGCTTTGGTACAGGTGAGTTCAAGTTTTTGCAAAGCCTCAAAAAAAATCCATCAATACAGGATTTGGTTCAGGTGAGCCAAGTTACTGCAAAGCCTCAAAAAAAAAATCCATCAATACAGGATTTGGTTCAAGTGAGCTATTAAGTTACTGCAAAGCCTCGTTGTCTGGTTTCAACAGAACAGTATTTACTGTAAAGTACTACCAAAAGGGTTCTGCATTTACCATAAATCATCACTGAAAAGTAAGGATGTCTTACGTTTATATTCCCATGCTCTTGTGAAGTCTACCCAGGTGTGTTTATGGCGATGAGGGATAGGAATAATCCTTCCTGTTCTTACACTGACCCGCACTTGTTCACCTCTCTCTGTGTAGCGCCATTCAAAGTCTGTTGCACGTCTAGTATACAAAACAATTCAAATACTTTATTCATCAATAAAAAGAAGTTGAAAATTATTTACCTAACAATACACTCTAAAAAATAAAAACATAAATATAATATTCATTTTACAGTATATTAGGGCCATTTCATTACAATAATTATGGAGCTAGTTGGCAGATTTCAAGTCTGGCTATTTAGATGTCACAGATATGCTCAGTGAGTACAAGTTTATACCATTTAAGGTATCTGAGCAAAAAGTCTTTTATAACTTCTTCAAAATTTTATGACCAACAACCCTGAAAAGTTAATTCTAAGTTTAGGAAAGAGCAAAAAAAAAAGCATCCCACTCAATACACTCCCAGTTATTTTAAAGTGCTTGATTTATGACAACACCATATTTATGGGACCTCTATCTAAAGTTCCAAAAGATTATTAGAATTGTATCTGGATAAATAGGGAGTCAAACACCTTGGTCACAACTCCTCTGTATAACCACTACCTAGTCCATGGATACAGTTCTAGTGGTGTTTTTATGAGAAAAAAAACAACAACAAATTTCTTAAAAGTTTGATCAATATATTAACTCCATCATTTTAAATAATTAGTAGTCAAAACAAATATTCAATAAAGACCTTCAAAGGAGTCATTTTGATTTATGAAGAATGGTACTTCAGAAGGGAAATTCACGAAGTGTACCAGACAGTATGATCCCAGAAACACTACACACATTAAAAACAGTTCAAAATAAAGTAAAATTAACAGTGTAAAGACTGGCAGCATACTTCAGAAGATTATGTTGGTTTACTTGTTCTGATTCAATACTTACAGATCAGAAGGATCAACCAGCTTTACTTCATGGGTAACAAGAAGTGGTTTTTCAACAGCAATATGCTGAGGCATATCTCGTAGATACGACTTGTACTTATTGCCCCCGATGTCCTTATACTCCTGTAAAACAATAACATACAAAATGCTTAACTTAAAGAAATATGTTAAAAAATTGCAATGAACATTTTTAGTAAATTGTGCAACCTTGCAAATTTTGAGAGACTATGGTACATACTGTTTCGTAACAAAGAAATACTATATTCCTCAAAGTAAGTGACCTTGTACAATGACAAAAGTGAAAAAGTTATTGAGGCCCATATCTTTAATAGGTTTTCAAGATCAACTCAATGGAATACAATTCTTACTAGTTTCCACTTAAATCTGCACTGAAATAACTTCAAAAACTTGTTCTCTACTGACATGTTTTGGACAGTTTTCAGAAGACACAACTGGCTCAATGTCAGATTAAAAGCTGACACATTTCACTGCTCCTTTTACAACAAGTGCACATTTGGCACTATCATTTCTAGAAAAGGTACTGTTCAAATTTTCAATATCCCTGGCAGATGTAGCCCATTCTTAAGAAAATCGTGTATCGATACAGTAGGCAATCAGGAAAAAATATCAGATCTGCAGCTTATGCATTTAAACATTTTTATAACAATTTTGGTAAGATGTCCAGCACATACCAGATGCAGACCTTCTACAAAGCACCAGTTTCTCTCCTTTACAATCTCTACAACTTCTCCAACTTTGCCTTTATCTTTTCCAACCAGAATCTCAACCTGCAAAAATTATAGTCAATCTAAGATACACATCAATTCAGTAATGAGCAAGTAACTTGGTAAATATGATTACCCCAGTGCTCCAACTACAGTCTCAATATTTTACGCCATATTTAATGAAATAAGCCTGTAGATAAAAATTTTTTTTTTAGAATACTGCTCTCTCTTCTACTGATTTGGAATATCACATTTCGAACAAGAGCAGTCAACAAGACACTAATCCCCACTAATGCACATCAGAAACCCTAAAATTCAATCAAAGATGTAAAGGCCCCTGTGAGCTTGACCCTTGAACTTGTGGGCAGAAAAACAAAAGGATCCATCAAGTCATCATGGCCAACCATCACATAAGTTTGAAGGTTCTGAGAGCAGTTGTTCTCGAGTTATTGATAGGAATCCGTCTTTGAAGTGTAAGACCCTGTGAGCTTGACCCTTAAACTAGTGCACCCAAAAATGTAAGGGTTCATTTATAAATCATGCCTAACCATCCTATGGATTTTTAAGGTTCTTCTTGCAGTTATTGATGATTTATTGATTTCAAAGTGCTGGCCCTGTAAACTTAACCTTTGACACTATAGGGGTCATCCACTCATCATGCCCTACCATCCTGTAAGGTTTGAAGGTCCAGCTGTTTGAGTTACTGATTGGAAACCATTTTCCAAGTATGGGCCCCTGTGAGCTTACTTTGACCAGGGCTTTAATTTACATGTAAATTAAAGCCCTGCTTTGACCCTGTAAGCCACAAAACAATAGTGTAAATCTACTCATCATGTTTAACCATCCTCTAAAGTTTGACGGTCCTGGGTGCAGCTGTTCTTGAGTTATTGAATGGAAATTAAGTGGTCTACCAACCAACCTAACAACCAACTAACCAAAGTCTGGAAAACACTTTACCCCTCCTATCTTTAAGGGGGGCATAACTAGTTAAAAAAGAAAGTTTTATAATACCCTTTCATCAGAAAATAAAACATAAAATATTGATCCGAGATTAGCACTAACATAGATTAACTAATAAAAGAATTGTGCTGAAATATATGAAGCCAGTAAATGCATTCAAATGAATGTAATTCTCCAAATGTATTTTGCATGTCTTAAACACTATGTTTGCAGAATTTATCTTTCTACTAATTCCTCAGTACAAGTCTGTTTGGTCGTAACATGTAATAGCTGACTTTAAGACAGACCTTAAAGCAGCTAACCTCCTGCTCCCATCCCACCATCATCACCTTCCCCTAACTTTCTACTCTTTTCAAGTTTTTTACTGATCATATCTTTTAGTTTGCACCTAATCAATTTGTTATTCCACCAATGCCACTATTCAGAGGTTAAAAAAAGTTTTTCAATTTAAAGAGGCTGTACTCCAGATTTGACATAAAAAATTTTTTTCATAAATTATATATTTAGATGCCGTGAGATTATAACAACATAATATTTTACTTCAAAACTGATTATAAAAGTCAAAATAGAATTAAAAAAAATATTTTCGCTCCAGCCTGATTTGAACTCTGGACCCTCATGTTAACAAAATATTTCCAACGCTTTTACTGTCACCACCATCGCCGCAAGTGATATTACAGATATTTACTTTACATCTTATACGATAAAGTTATACAGTCGCGTTACGGTATAGCACTTTGAAAGGGAAAAAAATCATTTATAATGTAATTATTTGACTTATTTTTTGTCAGTAAGTTATTTTTTAAGCATTAGTCATAAATATTACAAGAAATTTATAATACAAGAAAACTTTCTTTTTTTTGTCATCTGGAGCACAGCCCCTTTAAGGTAACTCACTGTCCTAAAGCACAATCTAGACGGATACCCTTCTAAAGCTCAATCTACCATGTACCCTTCTGTTTTGGCATTCCTCACTGCCCCAATGCAGAAATCTTGTACAATGTAATACTTCAAAAGAAAGTTTTACAACCTTTTTGCACTGAGGCATTCAAATATCTTTTAGAAAAGGTACAACTGACTTGACGTCATAAATAATTCAATGTTCAAATGAAGGTATCACCATTGTCATAACTGTTTTTGTATGTATTTAAGTAAATTTTCACTTTTTTGTTCATGAAATTTTCAGACACTTGCACTTTTTCAAGAAAACATCAGAATCAACTATCAGCATCCTTCTTCAAACCAGTGTTACTATTATCTGCTTTTTTTTTATTCTACAGTACTTTGAACTCATGCATTCACCCCTCAAAACACTGAACATTAATTTGTTTTTAAATGGATGATTAGCACTACTCTGGGCATGAAAGTGCTATAATCATTGTAATTTTCATACTGTCAAAATGTTAATTTCCTAGAATTTACAAATGGGAAAACAACATCAAAGTACTGTGATATATTTGAATGTCATACCAAATTTACTGGTATGTAACAAATCAAATCACTGCAGATGGTTTGCATGTTGTTCTGTCAACATTGTTTTTATACACAAACATGTCATGGCTCACAGCCAAGATTGACAAAGCTATATTACAATTCATCAGAGTTCAGTACACTGGGTAAGATTCAAGTTCTAAACATCTTCACCATCCAGTACATCGCAAATTGTCTTACCCCTTCTATGAACAAAAGCTCATCTATTCATTATCACCAGCCAGAGATTACAAGCCTTAGGAGCTATCAGATTTCATTTTTAATGTGCTTTGCTGTCTGTCAGCCATGTTAACTATGAAAGGATGACATCTATTCTGCTATATCAGGAGTCAAATTTCTGTATGAAAAGAACAAGAACAAACAATATCTTCTGCTCAAAATCTACTGTTTTAATTTCATATCTGTTCAATAAAAAATACAATCTGTGTCTACAGAGTTGAACTGCTTGAAATTCCTATATGTAGACAAATAATGTCATGATATAATGATACTGAAAAAAATAAAATAAAATATGTTACAGCACAAGTGCTTTTACAAGTTAACTGCATAAATGACTGAAGTTAGTATAATAGACATTTTAATATTTCTTTAACCCTTTTTTCCCAGAGTACAAGATATGAAAAAATGATGATGACCTTTTTCTTCTTGAGAAGTCTAATAAAGATTTATGAAACAAATCAGATTTTAACTGTGTTAACTTCCTTTTCTGCTTGACAATTATTATTATTACATGTATTATAATTACTCCAGAAATTACATTTTGTTCAAGTTTTAATGATGATGCTCGAAACAAGGGCTTCCCTTTGATATTCTCTCTGTGTGGTTAGTATAAAAATTACAGTTAAATCAATTGAACATGTTTCATTAAGTACATCTTATAGTATCACTTCATAGACGACATGGCAAATATTCCTATGGGTATTTAAAGTACTGAAAACACACAAAGGCAAAATATAGCACAACCTCTATGTCAACATATAAAGAAATTCACCAACTCATCACCATGTTCTTCTTATATATTTTTAACAGTAAAGAGCATTCCTTGATCAATGCTGACATTTCTTTTTGGTTTCAATACATATAAATATGAGCATTGTTAATTCAGTGATAAAATGTCAAATCACATTGCATAGATAAAGTAAGTCAAAGAGTTTTGTCTGAATCAACATTTTAATCTACCCGTCTCTCTGTAATATTAATTCACCATTAAAACAACTCTAGACAACAAAACTAAAAAGAAGAACCCACCCCACCAAAAAAAAAAAAAATACCAACAAGAACATAGCACACTTATGTTGTACATGTGCTCTGAAAAAAAAAAAATCAATGTTTAAACACAGTCAAATAGACAAAGGCGTATGTACTTTGTAGACAAAACTCTTGCAAGGTTAGGCAGGTAGATGTAAAATAACAAATTCCAACAATAAACCTGTAAATCATTCTATAAAGATACACAAAATAGCATAAATAAATAGCAGCAAAAAATCCTGCGAAATACCTAAGCTTGGAAGACATGCAGTGATTTTTTTCACAGCAGTAATAACAGTACCTGAGTTTTACCTTTACTTCTCAACAAGGCACATAACAACATATAATAGTGTATGTAGCTTACATTATTATGTTTTATTGTTAGCATACACAAAAATATTCTGGAGTTATACATATTATACATAACCTATGTATTTTTTTTCAAATAATAAAAATGTAAATAGGCCCAATTCACCAGTATAAATTTCAGCCAGCATTGATTTATCAGTCATTAATCAGACCTCTAATCAAACTTTAGATATAAATTAATCTGCTATAAATGTGCCCACTGGTGTAAGTTACAACCCAAAATAAAAGCTATTAAAACTGTCTGAACACTTGAGTATTTACTATAGCCTGCATAACAAACAACTCTTTCATAGATCTCAGTCTACAGTACACTGAAAATTCTTTTCTGTCTTTTAACATGCAAAGAACAGTAGTTAGGCACTACAATCATAGTTATCAGCAAAATTCTCAATACTTAGTCATCTGTTTAGTCAAATTATTTTTTTCACTCAAATTTTTATCCCTACAATAATAAAAATCTACCATTTGATAATTTTGACACAAAACTTACAAAAATATCTTTCAATAGGTAATTATAAAACAATTGCATTATGTAGATCATATTCTGAATGCATTTTCAATGCATGTGCAAAAAAAGAACAATATGTATGTAATCTTACAAAGTGAAGGAGGCAATAAAAAATTTGTTGAAGAAAGGAACTAACAGTAAACAGGCTTTATACACACAGGTCATGCAAAAACACATGGTAAGACTAGTCAAGGTGTAAATAAAATATTATATACCTGTATAATTATATCAAATAATTATACAGAAAATGTATAATCAATGCACTGAGCAAACCAAAAATAAACAATACTCATAAAATAAAGTTTAAGAGTGCTCCAGTTACCATATTGACAGCAGGGTACAAAACCCTTCATGCCTCTCAGTCATGCATTTGTGTATGTGTCTTTTGACAGGATCTTTTGAATTTACATAAATGATATCTTTCTATCTTGCCACCTTAACAATATCATACATGTTGTACGTGTACTTACTATATGGAATCAAAAGTACAGCAAGTAAATATTTCTAAATCAGACATAGCTTAAAAAAGAACTGTCCCTGAAAGTTGATAATGCCCCAGATGTGGTGCTTTGACCTTTGAGCTACATGTAAGAACCACAGAATGTAAATTGTAGATCCTTCAAAAGAAGTGGGCTTTTTTTACAATTTGACCTTAACATCAAGGTCATATAGGGGCCAAGGTAAAAAGATAAATTTCATTTGGAAGATCTCTCCCCAAAGATTGTTGTGTGTGCCATTAAACTATATCTGTTGTTTCGAAAGTATGGCTTTATTGTGTGAAAATTTAACCTCAAGATCACGGTCATTTCTTGATAAATATACATCATTGGGAAGATCTCTCCAAAAGTGTTGTTGTGTGCAAACATGGACCAAATCTGTTGAGTAATAAGGGAGATATGACATATATTGAGTATTTTTGATAACTGAATCTTCGAAGTCAAGGTCATTCAGGAGTGAAGTTCTTGTTGAAAGGCATATTGTGTTCAAGTATGAAGTAAATCCATTTACTAATAAGGAATTTATGGGCAATGTTAAAGTTTCAGGCCAGAATGACAGACTGACAGGTCCACTGGTCCAGTATTAATGCACTGAACTTGTAATCCAGGGATCAAGTTTGATCCTAGGATGGAAAAGAACCAGGGGTGTCTCTGGAATTGGATGCTTTCTGTATCTTGCACTATCCCCCACAACCTAACATAAGTAAACTCTGAAGTGGACGTCCATCAAATGAGCAACAGGTACTGACTGAAAACAACTCAAATAGACAGACCCATATACAATCCTAGTTGGAGCACTGAGTATTATCATGTTTCACCATCCATGCTAAACTCTTGAGCTGTATTATAAAAACTCTCAAGTGAATATCAATACATGTAAGTGAATAAATCAGTAAGTGAATATGAAAATAACTATTTAGGTAAAACTTGTGAATGCATCACAAGAAACAAAAAATAACTAATGCCCTACAGCATTGCAGCAGAGTAAAGATAACATTATAACTTGACCATTCCAAACTTTCAGGACAAGACATCCAGTAAGACTCAAACTATTATGACAGGAACAAAAAAAGTTTCATTGCAAAATCATGTTCTTTCTCAACTTGTTTGTTTTCTACTTCATCTAACAACTACAGTGAAAACTGAACTAGTCTGTCAGCTTTTACCCTAGAAACTGTTGCACACAACAAAATTCGATTTTCTTCAAACACAATATTTTAAAACTATAAATATTTCACTATAATGAACATCCCAAAAAAAAATCATGATATAAATTTCTGTGTTTAAGCAAAAGGAACTCATACTTAGCACTAATCATCAGAGCCTGAATTTCTGAGTCATCTAGCAGAATATTATTCATAATCTGGTTTATCTGGGTAGTTACAACCAAAAAATTGTATAACAACCTTAGAGGCATAAAATCCACACCTGAGACAATCTGAGACTGGTTTACCTTGAGCAAGTTGGGAAAGAAAACCACCAACAAATGCATCACCACAACCATTTGTATCTTTGATCAGTTCATGTTCCACTGGTGTGATTTTATACTCGTTCACAAGACCCCCCTGAGCAACTATGGTAGGATCCCGTCCCTGAGTAAACACTACAATACGTTCACGTGATTTATTTAATTTAGGGAGCTGTGAGGTTTTGGCTGCCATCTCTCTTATATCATTTGTATTAAAACCCATAAGATTTGAAAATTCAGAAGCTTCATCACCATTACCAAAAAGAACATCAATATACTGCATGAGGTTCAGCCCAGGATCAGCAAAGTACTTGCATAAAAAAGTAGCATGGAGGTTCATTGCTACCGTTTTGTCTGTTTCTACAGCATGTTTCAAGAGTTTTAATACTGCATCAATGCTAACTGGTAAGAAAAATCCACCAATGTAGAAGTATTTTGCTTTTTCAACTTGTTTCCAATTATCAGGCTGGTCAAGAAAATCGGCACTGAAACTTTCTGCAGCACCAAGCTGTGTGACCAGAGAGCGATCTTCACCTGTGATAAGTGCCCCACACCGTCCTGTACTCATTCCCTCAACAACCTGATAGCGAACATTGACGCCAACACTCTCAGCTGTGGACCGAAGAATGTCACCAAATTTATCATTTCCAACACTGCCAAAGAAAGTTGTTGCTTTCGGACATCCAAGCAACCATTGTGCAACTCTAATACTGTTCTGGGTTGCCCCACCTGGCAGGTATGAAGGTTCATATTCATCCAGCATGGCATGGAACAGTTCCTTCTGTTTTTCTCCAGCAATTATAGCATTGTTTGGCAGCAAATCAAACCTCTTAAGAAAGGCTTGATCTGTGATGACAGTTATATCCAGTAGCGAGTTTCCTATCCCGAGGAGAATCCCCTCTTCAACTTCAACAGCTTTTCTTGACATGCTTGATGACTTCCTCTGAAAGAAATTAGATATTTTCAGTGATTATAATACAACAGTCTTTTCCATCTGAAGACAATGTGTACTGAGGGCAGACACTGATAGAGCTTTAAAAAAATCTTTAATGTAATTTCCAATAAAATTTAAGAAAGCCCCCTTGTTTACATCAGTACTTCAGATATAATGAGGCTTAATCTAAACCTGCTTCATGCATTTAAAGTTTGGTTTCAAAAAGAGACAAATACTAGCAGGACCTTAATTCAAATTCAGGTTCTGATACTATCAAAGTAAAAAAATCATGACACGTAAAAAAAAAAACTTGAAAGTTTATAGGTCAAGTAAAAGAACATGTTTGCATGTCACATCAAACAAACAAACAAGCAAACAAAAATATACTTACAAGTAATAATATATTTGTAAATATATTTGTAACATTTGTAAATGTAATCTAGTCATTTAATGTTTCTATCAGATTCCTACACAACTATCTATCTATCTTCCATCAACGTCGAACCCCTTTCGGGGACAACATTGATAAAAATCTGCTCTCTACCTTCAATTTGCATTTATTTACCATGGTAATGCAACCTATATTACAGACATCAAACTACATGCCACGACAACAAAAATACAAGACTGACAAGCTGGCATGTCAGACCAAATAAATAAACTATATTCAGTTATTTGCGATCACTTACTCTGCACTTACGATGTAGAACTATCAAATGTTTTTACTTGTTCAAGTTGAAATATTTCGAGAGAGAAACACTGCTTTTATCGGAATAAACATCCAGTCGTGCACTATCCAATGAGTAAACAACAGTAAGATGACCTTAAACGTTATCAGATATCTATACACTTAGTTACATTTAAAGCACTTACCTCAAACCGAAAGTAGTTTTGGTTGCCAGCTGAAAGCGTTTTGGTGACATTGACTGCCTTTGACGTTTTTAAAAAATTCTCCCCGTTTAATTTCCGGCAATTAGTCCTCCATCCCAGGCAGAACTGATTTTGCAGCAACTGCGAAAGCTTTCTACAAAGCACCATTCCATAAATAGATCCAGCGAGCTCAAAATGCCATTACACATTTGGCACTTCACCAACACACTTTTCGTACCTGAGTTTTTCCCTGAGGTGTAACTAGGCGAAAGAAAAATAAGTACCGAAAACAGGTACCTACATGAATAAACTTAATCAGACTTTGTAAATAACAGATAAGGCCTCATTGTATTCTTATATTCGGCGAAAACAAATGAACAGCAAGTTCAAAATACAGTAATTTACAACATGTGGTAATCGAAATACCACATTGTCAAACATGCGGTTATAATGTGCTAAATTTAGTCCCTTCAATTTGGTTGCGGTGAACTAAAAGCGACCATTTGACTCGTATTCAATAATTGAAGAACACTTAAATATGAGCAAGTTTGCAAAACAATGACACATTCAATAATAAACTAGAAGAACTGTGTCCATAGGACACGGATGCCCCCACTATGCATAAGTGCTCATAAACAAGAGCATGTATATTCTGTATGTAAGATTTAGGTGGGGAACAATTTTTTTCTGTAGTTGCAAATGAATTGAGGTGTTTTGTATATTATTAATGCTGTCCTTTTATTTCAAAATTAAATATTTTATACTGAAACAAGGGCTGTCGGACGGACACCACACTTGACTATTCTTAGTGCTTGAAGGTATAATAAAAGCCTGAAATTAAAGATTTTTCAAAGTCTTAAAAGGGGAATAACTAATAAAAATGCTTAACAGAGTTATGGGCCTTGATGGAATGACACAGTCTATGGCCAAGTTTGAACCAAATATCTGCAGTAGAAAGGGAAGAAATAGTGAAAATGAGAAGCTCGCCCTAAAACTTTAACCCGATAGCCACGCCGCAAGTACATTAGACCTCCTTATTCTTTGAATAGTCAACATAAAAATGTTGTAAATATTTATGTACTATGAGGAATCACATTAGTGAAGACGAAGAAAGAGACACACAAGTAATTACATGTTGCTGATATTAAAGCAAGCAGGTAAAATTTAAAAAATGTTACACATGAAAGTTAACTACAGATTAAAGTATAGAAACCCCAGGGGTGTCAGGTCCCGTAAAAAACATTACCCTTCCTTTACTATCATCTACACATTACCGTTGTTCATCCCTGAAAGTTTAAGCAAAATCTGCCATCCGGTTTAAGAGGAGTTGCGTTCACAAATTTATTTCACTTTATGGTATATAGAAAAAATCAACAAAGGGCCATAATTCCGTTAAATTTGGTCGCAGCAAAAATTCCTTCCTTAACTATCATCTACACATTAAGGTTGTTCATTCCGGAAAGTTTAAGCAAAATCTGCCATCCGGTTTAAGAGGAGTTGCATTCACAATTTTATTTGGCTATATGGTATATAGTGAAAAAATCAACAAAGGGCCATAATTTCGTTAAATTTGGTCGAAGCAAAAATTCCGGGTCGGTATAAAACGCAGCTTTTTACGCAGCCTGCAAATTGCAGGCTGCGTTTTCGGGGTATAAAACGCAGCCTGCAGCCAATATAGATATAGTTGGAAAACGCAGCCAATATGAAATCTATAGGAAAACGCAGCCAGTATACAATAAAAAGGAGATTTGATGCAGTTGTATATTTGTAGTATGTGATAATATGTAAGAAAAACGCAGCCAATATACAATAAGAAGGATAATGAAAAATGTCGGTTTATTGTGTTAATTGATGCAGTTGTATATTTATAGTATGTGATAATATTTAAGAAAAATAAAATAAATTTTTAACTTTATATAAAGTTTTTTTTTTTTTTTCTAAACCGTATGTAAAGATTCATATACAAATGTTAAGAATCGCTTGCAATCCAAAATGTTGATTTTGAGGACTGCCTTCATTTATTTCTTTCATAATTTAATATCGATAATAATTGATAGAAGTATACACAGCTTTTTACGCAGCCAATACAGAGATAAAGGAAAACGCAGCCAATATAGAGATATAGGAAAACGCAGTCAATATGAAATCTATAGGAAAACGCAGCCAGTATACAATAAGAAGGAGAATTGATGCAGTTGTATATTTATAGTATGCGATTATCTTTAAGAAAAATAAAATAAAATAACTTTATATTATGTTGTTTTTTTCTAAACGGTGAGTAAAGATTCATGTACAAATGTTAAGAATCGCTTGCAATCCAAAATGTTGATTTTGAGGACTGCCTTCATTTAATTATTTCTTTTCTAATTTAATATCGTTATTTTAAAATTGATAGAATTATACGCAGCTTTTTACAATACAGAGATAAAGGAAAATGCAGCCAATACAGAGATGTAGGAAAACGCAGCCAATATAGAGATATAAGAAAACGCAGCCAATATGAAATCTATAGGAAAACGCAGCCAGTATACAATAAGAAGGAGAATTGATGCAGTTGTATATTTATAGTATGTGATAACATTTAAGAAAAATAAAATAACTTTATATTATGTTGTTTTTTGTGTGTGTTTTTTTGTTGTTGTTGTTGTCGGTTTTTTTTTCTAAACCGTATGTAAAGATTCATGGACAAATGTTAAGAATCGCTTGCAATCCAAAATGTTGACTGTCTTCATTTATTTCTTTTCTAATTTAATTTCGTTATTAATTGATAGAATCATACGCAGCTTTTTACGCAGCCAACACAGAGATGTAGGAAAACGCACCCAATATAGAGATATAAGAATGCGCAGCCAATATGAAATCTATAGGAAAACGCAGCCAACACATTAAATGTGTTAATATCATAAATGTAAGATATAAAACAATGAAAGAACATGCATAAAAAAGAATTATCAAGCACGATGCAAACAATCTTTGCATTCAGTTATACAGCATTCATCAGTTTCATTTCAGTTGAGATTCATTACTCTTGTGTTTCTTTCTTTAATTTATTTATTTATTCCATCAATATTTTATTGATCTGTTTTTAATGTATCGACCAAACTTTGTCATGCTCAAATTGTATTGATAGCCAATGAAATTAATGTGAATAATTTTAATTGCTCCGCCTACCAAGTTCATTTACATAATATAGCTGTCAGCCAATGGGATTAATGTATAAAAATTATTTCTCCGCCCACCATTTCACGCGTGCCTGACCAGGCGACAAGCTTCACATATAATCAACACCTGGAACAAAAAATCATTGCAACATAAAAAGTAATGTAATTCGCGGATGTCATAAGATATTTATAGCCTAACGTACAAAGTATAAACGAAGGAGACGTAGAACATTAAAAAATGTTAACAGTATGCTCACTGGCTTTTGTTTTTTCTTTTTTTTCCAGAAGAGCACAAACATATTTCCTAAATGGCACTATTTATTTCCAATGTAAGAGTGGTGCAATTATACTAACCTTTTTGTTAGAACTCAGTGCACAAGATGAATAAAAAAATGTAAATAACTGTCAGACAGACAGACAGACAGATTTCTTTATTAAATGTATTTTTTTGCAACATGGCGAAGAAGTAGAGAATTTAATACTGACATATTTTAAAGTGTTAACTTTGGGGGAATCTTAGTGTATAGAAACACATAAAGTAATAGGTTAACAGTTACAGAAACAGCGATTGCAAAATTTCAGAGACAGTGTGGAGTAATACATAGAGTATATTATTAACAGTTATACAAACAGCATTTAGTTAATAAGGAATAGTGATTTAAATTTAAGAAATAAACTACAGCTGTCGTATTTGTACAATGCCATTTTCATCGTAGTTAGTAGACTAAGTAATAAAATTAGAACGTAGATTGAATGAAAGTATATCTTTGTGTATAGCAAGTAATACATAATGTAAATTTCTAACAGTTATACAAACAGCATATAAGAACTTTAAGATTCACTTAATTATAATGTATTCGCACATGAAACGCACAAAATTCTTATTACTCGACAGGTTGTTGTCATCGTTGCCGGAGCCAACGACATCGGAGTTTCATCACTGGTTGCGTTTTCTATAGATTTCATATTGGCTGCGTTTTCTTATATCTCTACATGTATATTGGCTGCGTTTTACTTTATCTCTGTATTGGCTGCGCAAAAAGCTGTGTATAATTCTATCAATTAATAATGATATTAAATAAGAAAAGAAATAAATGAAGACAGTCAACATTTTGGATTGCAAGCGATTCTTAACATTTGTACATGAATCTTTACATACGGTTTAGAAAAAAAAAACAAAAAACAAAAACACACACACACACAAAACAACATAATATAAAGTTATTTTATTTTATTTTTCTTAAATATCATCACATACTATAAATATACAACTGCATCAATTCTCCTTCTTATTGTATACTGGCTGCGTTTTCCTATAGATTCCATATTGGCTGCGTTTTCCTATATCTCTATATTGGCTGCGTTTTCCTATATCTCTATATTGGCTGCGTTTTCCTATATCTCTATATTAGCTGCGTTTTCCTTTATCTCTGTATTGGCTGCGTAAAAAGCTGCGTATAATTCTATCAATTTTAAAATAACGATATCAAATTAGAAAGAAATAAATGAAGGCAGTCCTCAAAATCAACATTTTGGATTGCAAGCGATTCTTAACATTTGTACATGAATCTTTACTCACCGTTTAGAAAAAAAAAACATCAAAAACATAATATAAAGTTATTTTTCTTTTTAAATATTATCGCATACTATAAATATACAACTGCATCAATTCTCCTTCTTATTGTATACTGGCTGCGTTTTCCTATAGATTTCATATTGACTGCGTTTTCCTATATATCTCTATATTGGCTGCGTTTTCCTTTATCTCTGTATTGGCTGCGTAAAAAAGCTGCGTATAATTCTATTAATTATAAACGGTATTAAATTATAAAAGAAATTAATGAAGGCAGTCCTCAAAATCAACATTTTGGATTGCAAGCGATTCTTAACATTTGTATATGAATCTTTACATACGGTTTAGAAAAACAAAAAACAAAAACAAAACAAAACAAAAAAACATAATATAAAGTTAATAATTTATTTTATTTTTCTTAAATATTATCACATACAATAAATATAAAACTGCATCAATTCACACAATAAACCGACATTTTTCATTCTCCTTCTTATTGTATACTGGCTGCGTTTTCCTATATATTTCATATTGGCTGCGTTTTCCTATAATCTCTATATTGGCTGCGTAAAAAGCTGCGTTTTATACCGACCCAAAAATTCCTTCCTTCACTATCATCTACACATTAAGGTTGTTCATCCCTGAAAGTTTAAGCAAAATCTGCCATCCGGTTTAAGAGGAGTTGCGTTCACAAATTTTCGGGACGTACGTACAGACGTACAATCAACAAAGGGCCACAATTCCGTTAAATTTGGTCGAAGCAAAAATTCCTTCCTTTACTATCATCTACACATTTAGGTTGTTCATCCCTAAAAGTTTAAGCAAAATCTGCCATCCGATTTAAGAAGAGTTACGTTCACAAAATTTCAGGACGTACGTACAGACGTACGGTCGTATTATCGTATGGTTGTACGCACTGACGGACATGTGCTACGCTATATGCTCCCACTTTGTGGTGGCATAAAAAATATATATTGTCTCCGAGTCTGGTAAACATATAGTGCTATATAGTGATACAATAGCTAAAGATTTTATTACAATTTTGTATATACTTATCACATAAGTTGACAAATAATTATTACTTTTTAAAAAGTTTTAATATCAGATTAAATTGCTGTTTTTTGTTTGTATGTATTTTTATGTTATACTTTATTCTTCAAACGTTACATAAAAAAGATATAATGCTGTCTAATTTGTGTTTTCACATATCATTAAAATTATAATCAAACCTTAGTTACGATAACAGGAATAATTATTATACAACATTTCACGAGAACTTTAATTGGTCTACTGTCTGCAGGATAAATGTTTATTTACATGGCTTAAAGTCATATTATGACTAGCGAGTTACAACACATCAGAAGTGCAACAATTCGTACGTCCCTTTGAAAATTATTCCCTTTGTTAATGAATACCATGTTAGATTTTTTTCACTTCACTGAAGTTTGCTTAACTGCCAACATGGCACATAAATTTCATAAAGGTGAAAAAGTTTTCAAATTTTACTGATTGAAAAACCAAACTGCAAATATATCAAGACAGTGAAAGTTTCCAATTTTTTAAAAGAGTCTAGCAAACAATTAAAGCTATAAAATCACCCCCACCAAAGAAATCATTCAATAATACATGTAATTTAAAAAGATAACATATTTGTGTATACATGGAGGGAAAAAGTTCAAAGCCTATTCATTTGTTTGTCTGTCCTAACCTCTGTCTGTCCTTAATTCTTACATGTCCAGGCTGTGACTTTTTAATGTGCAACATTCACATTCTGTCACAGGCCAAGCCCAGGTAACTGTCTTAATGCTACTGACTCACAGATAATCGGATCATGCATAAAAATAAATGTTTATACATTAAGAATTTCTTATTGTTAAGAACACATCAAAACTAAGTTAAACTGACTTATTTTTTTACAATGGAAACAAATCAGAATAACAAGATTTTCATATTTTCATCAGCAAAAAATTTTATCCCTTTAGTCCTCCATGGCTCAGTGGGTAAATTTGCTGGCTTAAATTTTACTGACGAGAGGTCATAGCTTCGAATCCTGCAGTAAGCCATTTTTTTCTTCCATTTTCAATGTATATAGAAGAGAAAAATTATGTTTTTCAATCACTTTTTGATTTTATCTTTAATTTTAAAGAATCTTTTTTATATATACTTAGGTCTGTAAAACGAAACTGTAACATAATGTTATGCTATTGTATCAATATATAGCAATATATCAGATTACCCGACCCAGAGACAACCCACGTATCCACTTTCTCCGGGTCTGGGTCCGAACTTGGAGACAAAAAGTCTCAGAGTCCAGACCCTGACCTTGAGAAACTACCTAAGGTTTTTTTAGGGTTCTTTAGATGAATAATCACAGACCTTTGAAATCTCTGAAAATCTGGAGCATGTTATTATTCAACAGTCCATGACCAAACGAGGAACAGATTTCACACAATCTGGAGTGCTAAGACAGCCCTAAATCGCTCACCTGCCAATAATGCCAACCAGGAATAATTTGAACAATTTTTGTGTGTACCTAACTTCAAAAGTCTCGATCTTATGGTTTCTGACAAAAAGGCTTTTCCAGGTTGTATAATGTTAGTCTGTAAAACACCTGAAAAATTTCTGAAGGGGAAAAGTTTAAAAAATCTTAGTAGAAGTTCATTAGAAAAAGCTTCATGCAAAATCTCAGAACTAAAGAACATCCCTATGAAGTTTCATTAACTATGGCCCAGTGGTTTCAGAGGAGGTGTGGTGAATGGCAGACAACAGATGAAATTTGATAAATGGGAGCTATATATGTAATGGTAAATGGTTTGTTAGAATATTAAAGTTTTTGAAAAACATAAAAAAAATCTAGAAATTGTTTTGGAGAAACACATACAAGTATGTCTGCCCCCACATGTCATTTACCATGAAGCAGACTAGTTACAAACAAGAGCCCCGCAAGGCGGAGCAAAATACGCCCATCAATTGAACAATTTGTTTCAATAACATCTATCCACCTATGAAGTTAGAAGTCAATAGCTTTAATAATGTAGGATTATGGTTCAGACAAATATCAAGTATGAAAATTGAACTAAGGGAAATAACTCCAAAATCATGGAGTGCAGAGTGATGGTTCTTGTGCGCTGCAATCTGTCACAATGAGATCTATCCACCTATGAAGTTTCAAGTCAATAGCTTTGATAGTGTAGGAGTTATGCTCCGGACAAACATCAGGACGCTGCTCATCTGCCTGCCCGCCATGGGTGATCCCATAATACGTCCTGTCTTCGACGGGCGTATAAAAAGGGGCAGCATTCAGAAACAGAAGACACAACTGTGAAATTAACAAAAACAAGAAATGTTTGTAAAACATAAATGCCCCCCGACAGCACCTAATTGCTTGTGGTTGGGCCAAAGCGTTCTCTAGTTATTGATCAGAAACCGTTTTTAGGATCAAGGTCCCTGTGGCCTTGACCTTTAACCTAATGACCTCAAAATCAATAGGGGTCATTAACTGGTCATGACCAACCAGCATACCAAGTTTGGTGAACCTAGGTCAAAGCATTCTCTTGTTATTGATTGGGAACCGTTTTTAGAGTCAAAGTTTCTGTGAGCTTGACCTTTGACCTAATGACCTCAAAACAATAGGGGGTCATCTACTGGTGATGACCAACCAGCATACCAAGTTTGGTGATTAGGTCAAAGCGTTCTCTAGTTATTGGTCGGAAACCGTTTTAAGGATGAAAGTCTCTGTGAACTTGACCTTTGACCTTATGACCTCAAAGTCAATAGGGGTCATCTACTGGTGATGACCAACCAGCATACCAAGTTTGGTGAACCTAGGTCAAAGCGTTCTCTAGTTATTGATCGGAAACCGTTTTTAGCATGAAGGTCCCTGTGACCTTGATCTTTGACCTAATGACCTCAAAATCAATAGGGGTCATCTACTGGTGGTGACCAACCAGCACACCAAGTTTGGTAAACCTAGGTCAAAGCGTTCTCTAGTTATTGGTCGGAAACCATTTCTACCTACAAGGTAAATGTGACCTTCACCTTTGACCCCTTGACCCCAAAATCAATAGGGGTCATCTACTGGTAATGGACAATCATCCTACCAAGTTTGAAGTTCCTAGGCCTAAGTGTTCTTTAGTTATTGGTCGGAAACCGTTTCTACCTACAAGGTCAATGTGACCTTGACCTTTGACCCCTTGACCCCAAAATCAATAGGGGTCATCTACTGGTGATGGACAATCATCCTACCAAGTTTGAAGTTCCTAGGCCTAAGCATTCTTTAGTTATTGGTCGGAAACAATTGGGTCTACGGACCGACCGACAGACAGACAAATGCAAAGCAATATACCCCCTCTTCTTTGAAGTGGGGGCATAACAAGAGGAACATAACGGCCTGGAAGCACTCATATCCAACCAGTGGTTACAGAGATTAGCCCAAATCTGTTCAAATCTGTGTTTCTGAAATAATCATTCCTGTGAAGTTTCATCTAAATCCAACCAGTGGTTACGGAGATATACTGAAATGTACACAATTTTGTACAAATCAAGCATTGCAATATTGGCAGGAACATGCTGATAATATGCATAATTACACTTGGTCACGATCATTGCTGTTAAGTTTCCTCAAAATCCAACAAAATGTTATGGAGATAATTATGCCCAACTGTATTCAAATTTTGATAAATCAAGGGCTGCAACTCTTCTTCAAATCATCAAACCAGTATAGGCCAATAATTTGTGTAACTACACTTGTTAATGATCATTAAGTTTCCCAAAACTCTGATCAAATTTTGAAAGTCTTAGCTTTGTGGTTTCAAACATATATATGTTCTATGTTAAACATCTGGCCCCAAGGGCAGAGTCAAAATTGAACAAACTGCCAGTGGACCACTATACAAAGCTTTGTGCAAAATTTTAGACAACTAGGCCTTTTGGTTTCATACAAGAAGGATTTTAAAAACTTCTTATATATTTCTATGTAAAACATGTGACCCCTTGGGGCAGTGCAATAGTGACCCCAGGAAAATACTTTGAACAAACTTGGTAGAAGTTCACTAGACAATGCTACACAATAAATTTCACTCTGGGCCAAGTGGTTGAAGACAAGAAGATTGTTAAGATTTCTCATTCTTGTTGCCATACCAGAGTTTTGAATGGACTGGAATTCTTTGAACAAAGTTGGTAAAGTTTCATGACAGGAACATCCCTGCCAAGTTTTATCAACTTTGGCCAAGATTAGATGTTGTCTAAAACTAAAAAGGAAAAGAAAAAAGAAAGAAACTGAAGCACTGCCAAACAACAGACACAAGGCTTAACAAGCAAGGATTCAGGTCTTCACTTTGACCTTGACCTTTGACCTTGCGGAATTCTTAAGAGAATAATGAACAATATCTTATAGCTAACACTATCTGACTGTGCAAAGGATTGTGTATCAAGAAATTCTAAAGCTAAAAGTAAATCTGGGTTAAGTCAAGACAGAAACTTGGCAGAAAAAGAATTTTCTTCAAAATCATTACCACTGAATGAATATTTTACATTTTCATTTCGGAAGAAATGGACTGTGGCAAACATGGTTGATAAAAAATCCCAGAGCAATCATATTTATCACATTTTCCTGGAAACCAGTGAATGAGAAAGACATCTCCATGTTATCAACACAAAGATGTCAACACAAAATCCTTCTTTGAGGGCTTAAAATGATTTAAAAAAAACATCTTTTGATAATATCTAAGTCCAGTGCTGTCATACCTTGTCCCCAAGAAATATATCCCAGTTTTTTATTGGTTTCACTGGCGGCATGACTGGCCTCCGTGATTGCTTCATTTGAGATGCTGTTGTGTTGGGGCGGTCCTCGTCATAATACCAGTTGAATATATTCTTCTTCTTGTAGCCTACTAGTGTCCTCCATATCTCTGGCCCCTGAATCACAATGAAAACATCTGCTTCAGAAGGCATTGGTAACAATTAAGTAATACAGAAGAATGAGTTACAAAATCTGTTAGCATGTATGACAGTCTCAATTTTGTTAACCTAATGAACTGCAGCACAGGAACAATGAACCAACCAGTCTTTAACGAGAGATCTTTAACTTTAGAAGTGAATCTTCCATCTCAAAGTCATCTTAGGTGTTCATGTCATATGCTACAATGATAAACATCTATATTATCCGAGACGATTCAAGTTTTCCCCGTCTCATTTTATATCTGAAGTGCTTCATGTACAGATGTTGTTGTTACAGATTTTCTGTACTGAAAACTGTAAGATTCATTTGCTTACATATGATACTGTTGCATGCTTTTCTTTTCTCTTTTTTCTTTTTCTTTTTGCTTTGTAGTAAATCATGTTAAACATTAAAGAAGTTTCAACTGACATTTATAATAGTGCTCTACTGAAGTATAACATAAAATGACGTACATTACATGCTGTATTTGCATAAAATTAAACCTTGTCCATATGAGAAAAAACTTGCTAACACTTACAGTGGCTTCAGGTTACTTGTTACTTACCAACTGCCAAGAAGTCAGTATTATTTTACCCCCATCCCACAAAAAAATATTAAGAAACCTACAGTGTGGAAACATTCAGTGATTTTATGAAAAGCTTACCCTAACTTTGGCCTTCTCCTGCATCATGTATTTCTCCCAGTACTTAAATTCTTCACCTCTGCCTTCATAAACCTTTTTTGTTGAATTTCTGTTGAAAATTCTCCCCAGTGCTTTAAGTGGGTTTGACATCTCTGTGAGAAAAAAAAAAAAAAAACACAGCACATTAAAATTGATTAAGCTTGCAAGTCAAACTTACTTTCAGGTTTAGAAATAAACAAGAGTATGGCTGACACTGATGGATGCTCCCTGATGACCCTCTTGTTATGGATAGAAAACACTGCAAATAAAGTTGGATAGAAACAAACTGAGGCAAACTGACAAACAAAACTAGAGCTATCGCTGAACATGTTTCATATCCCCATTAATAAGCTGAGTGAAACAGGCTTGGAAGGATGGGAAAGGTAATTGGGCTATTTGTAGATACCGGTACAATTATTACAAGTATGCTATAAACACAATATTCTTACACTATCTGAAATTTGTATTTCTGAAATTAAAAATAAATAAGAAATTAACCTATCATGATATATACTATATGTTTATCACGATGAATACAAGCACGGGAGAGGTAAATACAAATACAGAAATATTAAGATAAACCAATACTAACCATCATGAATTCAATTTTTGTTAAAAATCTACTTTTGTATGTTTCATAAAATAATTAAAGAAAATAGTCTATTTAGGGACATTTTCTAAGCGAAAAGGGGCATATTCATGTCAAAATGCAAGTCAGTTATAGAATTAAAAGTAAATTTTTGGTCATTATCCAACTGAAAATGGGTATAATTGCATCAAAGTACAAGTCAAAGTTATCAAGGTATAAATGTACTTCTTAACACATTACTGGTTGATATTGTCATACATAGGGACAGATAACAAACATTTGCTTCCATACAAGTGCTCTTGTTTAAAGCCGAACTTCAAACCGAAGCCACTGGTATGATTCAAATCATAGTGAGAGTCTCTCATGATTTTTTACATTTTCATCCTTTAGTTTGTGTACTAGTTTCACCAAGGAAGCAGTCACTGAGCAGGATTTATCTACCAGAAGTTGCAAGATCTTGGTTCTTAAACAATTTACAAATAGGTTTAAGCTATTACATTCTTACAGATTTTGCACAAAATCAAAGGTTTTAAAAGTTGCACTGGGAGCCCTTGTCATTTTAAAGGGCAATAAATAGCAATTTTCACTCCACTAAATACAGATACATCTTGACACAGCAATTAATAATCAGTCTGATTTATACTGGAACACCAACATATTGAAATAAAATAGAAATTCTCAGATCCTCTGGAGTTGCTACGAAATATTGTATTAATTCATCATAAAAAGTTAGCAAAATTCCCCAACAAAGTTCTTTGGTACATAGATTAACCAAACAGCACTGCACAGAGGCACTGGAGCTCTCTGACATTGGAGCCACAAAAGAGGATCACACAGGGGACGTGCCCTTTTAACAGCTGGATAATGTACAGTTTTTTTCCCTGTATGTTGCTTTTTGATGCATTCTTAGCCATTTTACATGTGGTTTATGTATGCAGCACTTGCAGAACTATTCAAGCTGACTGAACGTTAAAATGTTTTTTTTCCCAATGTTCTCCTTTCAAAGGTCAAATAAATAAGGTGCTGTACTCTCCATGCCAACAGCTGTTTCCTTTGTTTGAGTTTCCTCAGATTTATTTTTCAATTTCAAAAATGCTTTCTATTTCAAACAATGTATTTAAAGATTTTGATAATTTAACACATTGAATGCATTTTAGAACTTTTGCTGCAAACTCTGAATTACAATTCTCATCCACTACCACCAAACCATTACCTGTCTTTTTTTAAGTTTGCTTATCTTCTTAGCACAATGCTCAGCCTCTGCCCAGGAGAATTCTATGACATAAATCTTGTTGGAGATCAAGAAGAACAAGAGCCACTGCAAGTGGAGGCCACACTTGACTTTTTCTTATATCCAAAAGCAATCAGAGGAAGTATATTGTGATGAAGGGTTTTCAAAGGCAACATCATTTAGGATTATTATTATCAAATCCATCCATTAATAACAAAGTTATAGCCAATTTTAGCATTATTCATTAATTTGACCTTGAAGGTCAAGGTCAAATAAAGGTCGAGGTCAAGTTTAGTTTAATGTATTGAAGGTGTTGTCCAAAGCATAGTTATGTGCAAGTATGAAGACAATACATCCTTTAATAACAAAGATATAGCCAATTTTAGCACTGTCAAGGTCATACTTGAAATATTCAACATGTTGGTTTTGTTCTCAGTGTTGTTTTGTCCCAGTATGAATAAAATCCTTCAACTATTAACAAATTAAAGGCAATTTAAGCAAAATTCAATAACTTGACCTTGGACAAGGTCATTTTAAGGTCAAGGTCATACTTGAATATTTCAACATGCCAGTTTTCTCATAAGTGTTGTGGCCAATTTTAGCAATATTCAATAATTTTACCCTGAATGTCCTGAAATAAAGTTCAAGGTCATACTCAAATAATTCAACATGTCTCTTTTGTCATAAGTGTTACGGCCAATTTTAGCAATATTCAATAGTAAAACCTTTAAGGTCAAGGTCAAATAAAGGTCAAGTACAGTTTAATGTTCTTGAAGGTATCACCCAAAGGGTACTCATGTCCAAGTATAAAGACAATACATCCATTAACAGCAAAGATATAGCCAATTTTAGCACCATCAATGTCATTTGAAGGTCTAGGTCATACCTGAATAAATTAATTAGCATATCGATTTTGTTCTCAGTCTTGTTCTGTCCCAATATGAATCAAATCTGTCCATATGTAACAAAGATATGTCAATTTAAGCTAAATTCAATAACTTGACCTTGACAGTCAAGGTCATTTTAAGGTCAAGGTCATACTTGAATAATTCAAGATGTTGGATTTGTCATAAGTGTTGTTTTATCTAAGTATGAATCAAATCTGTAAATAAATGAAAATTCAATAATTTGACCTTGACAGCAAAGGCCATTTTATGGTCAAGGTCACACCAGAATAATTTAAGATATTGGATTTGTCATAATTGTTGTTTTATCTAAGTATAAGTCAAATCCATAAATAAATAACAAAGTTATGACATTTCAAGCATTATACAATGACTTGACTTTCACTGTCAAGGACATTTAAAGGTCAAATTCAAACTTGAATAATTCAACTTGTCAGCTTTGTCATAAGTGTTTTTTTTTTTGTCCAAGTAAGTCCGTAAATAAATGACAAAGTTATGAAAATTTAAGAAAAATTCAATTATTTCACCTTCAAGGTCAAGGTCATTATAAGGTCATGGTCATACTTTAGTTATTCAACATGTCAGTTTTGTCATAAGCTTTTTTGTCCAAGTATGAATCTAATCCAACAATTAATAACAAAATTATGACCAATTTTAGCAAAATTCAATAATTTGACATTGAAGGTGAAGTTCATTTATGAGTCAAGGTCAAGTTCAGTCTGGTCTACTTGAAGGTCTTGTACAAAGAGTCATAGTATCCAAGTATGAAGACAATCCAGCTATTAATAACAAAGTTACGGCCAATTTAAGCAAAATTCAATAATTTGACCTTGAAGGTGAAGGTCATTTAAGAGTCAAGGACAAGTTCACCTGTCTTTTTGAAGGTCTTATCCAAAGGGTTGTTGTATCCAAGTTAGTATGAAGACAATCCGTTAAGAAATAAAAAAAAACTATGATCAAAGTTAAAGTTTTCGGATGGCAATGGCAACGACACCACGACTGTAGCAATAGCTTGATCTTTGAAAAAGTCAAGCTAAAATGTATCCCCATTATGAAGAAACCCTTTGCAATTTTTTAAGCATCAATGCATGGGACTATGGTTTGTAGTCTCCTCCAAAAGAGTAGCAAATGTTATTTCAAGAGAGAAGGATTGTACCTGAAACCCTGTAACTATGTTAGCATCACCAGTAGCCAAAATAGCCAAAGGTAACTAAAATTTCTGAAATTATTTGAAAATGAAACCTTTCTTCACAAGTTATCAAAATTACAGGGTTTTTTTTTTTATAAAATTGAAAATTTGGCTACAGAGTTTTGTTATTTTTCTCACTCATAAGGCACAAAAACTTAGCATAATAATTATATCTATTTAAACTTAGTCTGACAAAATGACTTATTGCCTTATATATTAATTAAATTTAATGCACAAGAAGTTTGATGTCACAACTGTAAATCAAATGACATATCTGCTAAGGTCACACTGAATTTCTAAGTAGCCCTAACAAGAGTTGTTATTGCTTTCCCAACAGCAGTCGTCACTGTTGGGAAGGACTTATGTGACAAAAAAATGTAGAAGGTATAGCCAACAACTAGCCAAGGCCTCAACCACAGCTAGACTTAGTCCAACTGTGGTTGAGATCCTACATCTGCTCCGCGATGTGCCTGCCACAAAGGGCTGGACCAGCTCAATGACATGTACTCTCTCTCTCTGAGTTTATTTATTGTCAGTACCAGTTGCCCACATGACTGACGCATCCTGCAGAGATTAGTTATTTTATGATGTTGGGAATAGTGCAAGATACAGAAAGCATCCAGTTTCAGAGACACCCCTGGTTCTTTTGCATGCTCAGTGTACAACACTGATATATATGGGACCTCAGTTTAACATCTAATCTGAAAGACAATTATTAGTGACAATGAATGTTAGTGGAGGAACAGGGGATCGAACTCGCACCCTCTGTGTTACCAGTCCAGCAGGTTACCACTGGACCATTGATCCGCTCTAATGACACGTTCTATCTATCTACTTAAGCTTATTTATCATTGGTACCGTTTGCCCATATGACCGACGCCCCCTGGAGAGATTAGTTATTTTATGTGGTTGGGGTAGTGCAAGATACAGAAAGCATCCCATTCCAGAGACACTCCTGGTTCTTTTACATGCTCAGTGTATAGCACTGATACAAGGGACCTCGTTTAAAGTCTCATCCAAAAAGACTATTAGTAATGTTAGTGGAGGAGCGGGGGATCGAATTCGGGACCCCTGGTATACCAGTCCAGCGCGTTACCACTGGACCACATCCGCTCCCCTTTGGCCTTCCTTGCTTTATATGACAAGAGCTGGTAACGCCTGGATACTCTACCCAATCCGAATTTCAAGCTACTTACTTTTGATACATATATAAATCTGAATGACGTAAGTTGTACCTACTGATTTTTGTGTTTGTGAAAGAATGTTAAATCAGTAAAGTCGACAGATGATTTTTATTTGTTTCTTTGCCACCAACTTTAAAAAAAAACGATTGATTAAAAAGTATTCAGGGTCATGTAGTTTTATTAGTAAATTGGATAGCGTGTGAGAAAAACGACACCGTAAGGACAAACTGATCGAGGTTATTCTTACCCTGACACTGACTGTCACATTTTGGGGAAAGTTCTGAGAAGAAGTTCAGTTTTCTACCCTTTTCATTCTTTTAACACACATCTGCATGCTTTAAAAAGCTGCTGCAGGTGTATTGGACTTTTGGGATAGAAATTTTCTGGTTGTCATTGAAATTCAAACGTGCCACTAACGAGCTGACACGTCAGTAATCTTCTACTCTTGTACAATCATGAACAGCAAAATTTTCAGTCAGTTTTGCATTGCTTTGATTCTGTCTTTGTTTGATCAAATAATTGCGGAAACAGAAGAAGTTGAGGTACTGTCCAGGAAGTTTGATGTTGAGCCAGGTGGTGAAACGAAAAGTTACATTGGCGAAGGAGTATGTTCATTGTTATCTTAAATGAATTATGCAGAGGAGCTTGAAATTGTGTTTTTAGTACTTCAAAATTCGCAACTGTATTTCTAGCATCTATTCTGTATGTAAGAACATAAGGAATAATATGTGCCCCTGCTCAGCCCACTAGGAATTCAGGTCGCTTCAGCTAAATTGTGCACATGGTATCTGTCGTTCCTGTCACTCAGCAGGCACTTTAACTTAAATAAATTGCTTAATTTTATCAGTATGCTACCCAAAAATAGAAAACCACTGGTTTTCATGCATTTTCAAACAAATTCAGTTTGTTGCCGAAGCCATTGTGTGACGTCACAAAATTTCCAAAAATTGTGGCGGTTTCCCAGGAAAACCTATTTCTGGATTTAATAAATAGAAAGAATAAATGTAAAATCACATTAAATATATGTTTTTATTATGAAAAAAAAATGGTAAAATGTACTAAAAAATTATTTTTGGGATGCACAAAAGTATAGAATAGAAAAGTTTCTTCAGTTCAAAACTGCTTCTGATCAAGAAATATATTTTGGAGGTTACAGTCCTCACAATGATGTCACGCAATGGCTTTGGCGACAAGCAAATTTTGTTTGAAATGCATGGAAAACAGCGATTTTCTACTAGTGTGTAGTGTATTGGCAAAAATTAGCGGTTTGTTTTGGTCAGTTTTAGTGCCTGCTGAGTGACAGGCCAGATAGATATCTGCACCTTGCTGCATTTTAGCTGATTCGACCCGAATTCTTAGTGGGCGGGGCAAGTGGTGTTTCATTCTTTGTGTTTTTATATACAGAAAAAGAAGCTAGATTAACAGTTTGGACTCTTGAATGACTAAAATGCAGTTTCAAGTTCCTGTGAATTATGTTAGCTACTTGTTTATCTCGCTTTCGTTTTTTCATCATTATACTTGTTTGTTGATAGTGAAACTAACATGTTTGATCATTCTAGCTAAGAGTAGCAGGATGCACTGCCCTGCCCCTTCCTAGATGAACCCGTTTGCTTGCAAACCATGCCAGGCCATCCAACTTTACACCTTGTAGCAAGAATATGTCATAGCTGTAAATAAACAGCCCAATATCCTCCTTTCAGTAATAAGTTTGTCAAGTTCAGTTGATGCGACTACACAACATGTCCTCTTTGATCCATCAAGTTTGTAATTGACATTACATATCAAGTGTTAAAAATATCCAATAACAATGATGTATTTCTCCACTTCATGCCTGCTGAAAACCAGTTATCAATAAATCATGTATTTTTTACTAGTATATGAATTGCATTGTACTGTCAGATAGTACTGTTAATCTATTCATAGATGAAAAGTCAGATATAGTATATTGATATTCATTTCAGCAGTTTGAGAATTTCTATAAACATTTTGCAAAATCATTATTTTGTGTCACTGAATTTAGTTCATTAACTTCATTAGTAAGGTTCTATACCTGAACAGATTTCAGTTGAATTTATTCTTTGAGATCAGGTTTTTAATTTTACAGCATATTTTAAAAACAAGACTTTAGTGTTGTTTCTCATTTCAGGATGGGTTGAAGTGCGAGTTTACATATGCTTGTCAAGGTGGAACACTAGAGGTACATGTATATGTATACCATTACCTTGTAAATTAGTTTAATTTATTGATTGATAAAAAGTAAAGTACATTGACTGTCATTGTATACAAGTATACATTTACATGATAACCTTTCTGTTGAGAAGATGTTAAGCATTTAAAAACCTCCTAGACACTGTTAACTGTATTGATATATAAAAAGATGTTTGTATCAAATGTCATAGTAGTATTGCAGCCATTATAACAGTAGTTTCAGTTATTGTTTGAACTAGTGTAATCTGTCACTGTTTGAGTTTCTTGATTTTGATTGTGTCTGTCTTATGATTGGGGAACTTCAAAATTCTCTACTGTTAAACTGGCTCTTTGCTATTCATGATATCTGCTAAATGTGGTAGCAGCTAGCTATGATGGTCTTTATAACTACTATCAAAATAGTTTAAGAGACAGTGCTTTGAGGTTTAAGATAATCAAAACAACAGATGTTTTGCACAAAATCTAAATGTTGATAACATTAATCTTTCCAGGAATGGTTAATGGAGATTTGGAAAAAACCTGATGGTCACTATACATGTCTGGTTGAGAGGACAGAGGGGTTTGGTCATTCCTATATATACTTTGAAAACTTCAAACTCAAGGTGACAGGAGGAAAAATTACATCTGAAACAATATTTGTAAGTACAGATTTTGATTCTTTTAGGGGGGAAAAAGCCCCAGTATTTTCTTTTAAAAAAAAAGGTCTTGATATCAAATTCCGAACAGGCCTATCAGTTTTGTGACAATAAATGGTCTCGTATAATACTCAAATGCCCTACATACATGTATTATCCCCTTTTCCTTCTTGTTGCTTATAAGTAACTGTAATAAAAGCAGCTTCATTAGTATACAAGTCATGTAGATGGAAGTGAAAATACGAATCATTCAAAAGAAATTCAAAACAAAAAATTCAGTTTACCGAAGTATGTAATGTGTCTTCAGATATCATGGATATTGCCTTCACAATTTTCTATGCATAAATTTTAACATAAATTAAAACAACAGTGATTGTTACTCTTAGGAAATCTTTGGCATTTCAAAGAGCATTTAATTGACATGAGTATTTTCATGTTGGAGGGAGACTAACTCATTTGAATCCAAACTCTTGCACATTCAAAATAATCTGCCCTTGAAGACAATTACTTTATGATTTGAGTTGAAAAAGCATGCA